>CM076929.1:7240125-8680492 GCA_039566165.1 Maruca vitrata
GAAACATAACCTGTAGGGAAGCATGGGAATGGGTTAGGTGAGGCTTGTAGCATTACTTAATTACTAGAAGATTGGTTAGGTCAGTACGGTTCTACAAAATGACATTTTACAGACCGCACACGGCATTCTGCAAAACGATAACCTTTTACAAACAGAGACGGCGCCGTATGTAATTGGGCGAAATACACAATTTGTCAGCGACATGCATACACATTACGATTGTAGGGAGCGCAACAATGTTTCGTTCGCCGCGGGCGTAAGTGTGGCGCGTTTATTTGTCCTGGGCGTCCGTCCGTCAGCGCGGGTCGTGAACCGACTGCAATTCGTATGCAGATTGCACTTGCCACGTCGCGACCGGGCCCGTCCGCGAATGTCTACGCTCGCCTTTGTTGATAAATTAATACTGTTCATTTGTTTCTTTGGCTGATTGTACCTACGGAGGTTTATTTTCAGTTTGGCTTTGTATTTATGACGATGTGAACAGACGATCGAGTGCAGTCTTTTGTCAGTTATCATGGTGGCTTGGGACATATCAACAGGCTGAAAACAACATTTCTACTTCGTTTATATTCAAGAAAGTTACGTATTATGAGCTCGTAACCAACATAATAAACGAGTTCCTCCAATTCTTCTAATTAAAATTTTGTGATTAAAACCTATTTGTGTAAGTATTTTTCAAAGCAAAGTATTAGGATATAATCAAGTTCATATTTTGAGATGGCGATTTCTGTACTATCGAATTTCTTGCCGGAGTCTTCTTGGTAGAACCGGCGTTCGGCATTTAAAAGTGCATATAAATTTTAAAAAAACTATATATTATGGGTCTACACGCGATAAAAAAGTAGCAAATACATATTACTTACTGCCCGACGTTTCGACTGGGTGTGTAACGCAGGTTACAAAAACTATATAACCAATCATGGTTATATAGTTTTTTTTGTAATGAAACGCGTAAGTCTAAAATAGTATGCATGTAAATTTCCTACATAAATAAAGACATTTTGATCGTTTTGTCTGTGTTAGTTATATTTTAACGTCAGGTACTAACATGAATGTGAATTTAAAACTTTATCGATGTAATATGTAGCGCGTATGTTTACATACTATGTAAACATTATGAGCTTAATTTATGGAATCCATTTGTATTCTGAAATAAAATAATTTCATTTCATTTCATAAACTCTATATCGAGTAAACGCTACCGTGTCATTGGGATGCAATTAAAAGTTCCCAGTAGCAGATGACAACGACGCGAGATTGTTAACAGGATTCCAAACAATTCCATTACCGCTGGTCCGCCTAGAGACATTATGGTTTAACACGGAACTTTTGGTGTAAAAGGTCAGTACAAAGTAAAGGGTGTCCTATACTTTGTGTGTCGTTGCCGATCAGATAAAGTACTTTTGATCCAAATTGTAATGTAGATGTAGAGACTACCAATTTAAGGTGAGAGTGGCTAAACGACTGAAAAATATCGTTGCATCTGTGTAATAGCGCGAGTTCCACTAGAATCTTGATCAGTTTATCTAATGGTGTCTGACTTAAATCTAGGTTATTTAAAATAACATGGATGTCGATTTATTTTAGTGTCAAGCAAGACGCATGTGTGTTGACCAGAGACGGACCGTAACTTCCTGAGGGTTAGGGCTACAAATAACGGGGGCCTACCTAATCAATCAATAGTGCAAGCTTTAAGCTTGCCTTACACGCTTAACCTTGACGCACGCATATTGCCCATCCAAACTTCTTTATGATGGATTGGTTGGATTCTGCATCTACAGCTATTTACATCTTTGAGGTCCTGGAATGCAACCCAAAAAGCCCTTATAGCGATCCGCCCCTGTGCCACACGATACACACCTAGCCTCCGCTGAAATAAAATGGACGAAGTAATTTCTGAGTCATCCATCATTATATTACCAGATCCATCTAAAGATGTGCGATCCCCGCAATAATAGCGTACAACTCTAGCCCACACAGGAAATTAACATAAGATTGCCGATTTAAACGCGCACTTACGTGTGCTTTTTACTGGGAAAATAATGCAATCGCCTGTGCAGATCTTTGCGACATGTCATTTGTACGTCCGTTTGATTTATGGGCGAGGTTTGACGAGGCATGCCCGCCACAGAGGGTTATCTTAATGTCCCATCGGACAATAATGTGTGAGGAATTGTCCCCCTTCGCCTTTGTTATGCACCGTTTAGGTAATGCGACCGAGCTAGCGAATGCACACCGCTGCGATTTATGCCTCGGATACTAGGTGTGCATTTGTGATGTACTTGAAACTTCTTAAAATAGAACTTATCTGCTGGGAAATGAAACATTATTATTTTTTAACAGGATTCACTTTTGATATAGACAGAAAGACAAAAGAAGTAGATGTATAGCTTATTTATCGTTATTATGGTATATCATCAGTCCACGAACAACACAAACCGCTCATGAAGCTTATCCAAAAGTTTAAAAATAACTCGTTGCCTTTGTACATTAAAGCTCATTAAATATAATAAAAGCTTTACCTTGAGTGCAATTGATCATGATTAAAAATAATAGTTAATGTTTTCTTGATACTTTTATTGATATCGAAAAACAAATCAAAACATGAATAGTGCAGTGCACTAAGTAAAACAAGACATAAGAATGCAATATTCTGATTTGTGCCTAGTGCTTCAGTTGTATAAAGTTGTATCTTTGAAAACAAGACACGAAATATGTACAAAAAAATGTAAATAAAGATGTGGTTGAAGCTTCAAAATATTACGTTTACCATTGAATTCCAAAATTGTGTTTGATTTTTAATGTCATTCCCTGTTTAACAATGGGAAACGTTAAAATTATAACTATTTGAGATGTCAATATACATTTTTTTCAAAATTCATCAAATCGCTGTTTAACACTTTTGCATATTTCTTTCGAAGTTTCGATCCCTATCTAAACCTACTCTACCAACACAGACTATAGTCTATCGATCGCCAATTGGCTATACATTGTGTTCGTTATCGAATGTTATTAATATGAATATCCGTCTGTAGTGTGTTTCATGAAGTCGTCAGCGCGCGCGGCCGCGCTATCTAAACCGCATCGATGCGTGCTGCACAAACTCACAACCCGCATTCAACAACTATAATTGTCTTTAATGTCCGTATTAAGATAGGCCTCGAGATTGTTGTGGAACTCTTTAAACATATTCACCGTCTGAGAATTTTAAAATTATTTCAATGTAGGTATATCCGATCCAGTGCCTGCATATCTGAATCACTCGTGTTCATAAATTTGGGTTTTTTCATCAAATTTCAAGATTCACGGCGAGATTTTTTGGTATTTCCGATTGTTTGTATAATGAGGTGTATTTATAGAACTGCTTTGATTTGAACTGTTATAAATTGCTAAATGGGAATGTTAACTTACATTTCGTGCCGTCAAATCGCAGAATTTGGGTAGTTACTGAATTCACGAGTTTGAAATTAGCTTCATTAAAACGCAGATCACACTCATTTATTTTGTTTTATGTGTCCAATATACCCGGTCTGGCGTCCAATGCGCGAGTTTTAGTGCATTTTGGGTATAATATTCCCCTTTATTTTATGAGAACGAAAACTTTGTAGAACTAATAAAATTACACATTATAAAGATAATGTAAGTAACCATGCAGTTTTGGAAAATAATAATCGTTAACGTGTTTATTTAAGAAAAAAATAACAGTTAAGTTATAATGGTCGAATATGCGTGAAAAATAGTTCTCTACTTATCTACGAGTACTTTATGAAGTACAGTATTAATGGAAATCCGACTTAGGAACATGCCTACGTGCCATATCACTTGGCATATTTCGATCAAAACTAACGTTTGTTTGTGTAATGTAATTTACAAAAAGTTCTCTCCATTTTAAAAAAGTATTGCTCCAATTTATACGAAACTTTTTTTGTTTGTAAGCCTTATCCGGTACAGACTGATATTTCACCGATAACATTATGTGGTTCACGTCTTACATAACAGGACGCTCGAACCATAAAGCCCGTCTGTGGCATTGGGCGTCCCATAAGTGGAGTTGTTTTGACCTATGCTATTGGCCCCTACCGCAGGAAATCTGGACTTCCGCCGTCTAGGATAATAACCCGGCTAGACGTAGACAATGAATCGCTAATGTGTGTCTGTCTGTCGTTACGTGATGGATATGCACTAAGCCGCCGCAGAGTGCACTGATTGCTTTCCTAGTAGGTACAGACGCTTACAATGAAATATGTACACCATGCGTTCTTACTACGTTATGTTTTTTAAGGTTTAAAGATGAGTTAAACTGTACACATATCAGGGAACGTGACTGTACGTGTATCATAATAGTACGCCAATATATATTTATTGTTTCGTGCACTGGCATTTACAACTAAAACTCGTCTGTCTGGTATAGGAGTCTATCCGTATCCAAAATCGCAACAAACAAGAAATGTAATGAAAATAAAATCTCAACTAACAAAAAAGTTTATGCTTCTTTACGATTTCCAAAAAGATAGAATTGCATTTGTAAAATCCAGACATAAATACAATGCATTTTATAGATCCGCATAATCCGGTTTATATTTTTAAATAAGTCGTAATATTGTTATACGTTTGGCTCTAATTGCGACTTATTTTAATATGCCGAATTTTATTAGGTAAAAATCATCTTAACCTGGTAAAGATAGGACAGATTTTTAAAAAAACTTGGTATGCAACAACCCCTCTGTACGGTTAGTTGTTGCGAGATGGGTGCGTATCTACTCATTTATGCTCCAGTGGCCGCCGCGTTTTTATTGTCCATAACCTAGGCCCTAGCTGGGGTCTACAGTTTCAAAGAAAGCTATTTTCTATTTTATTACACAGAAATATTCGATCGAATAGATTTCTTACGATGTAGTCGCTGGAATCGATTCATGGTTGATGCCGTTGGTTTATGTGTAATTGCAAAAAAGAGAAATATTTCTAATTAACAACTAATTTATCTACGCGCCACGTAACATATCTGAATTATTTTGCACATACTTTTTGTAATATTTGACTGGTGCTTTTTATTCTTACGTCGTTTTTTGTCCTACATTACCTGAGTAAGTAGGTAATACTTACAATCGCTTACCGTAGGTCGGAATCCTACCAATGTATGTGATGTTGTCCAATGTTCATATGTTTATCTATGGCCAGTATTTCCACTAATACATTTTGTTTAAATAATTCCCTTGTTATTTTTTCTTAAATTATGTTTGTACAGGTATGTCTCGATGTCAGAAATAATATATTGGAATGTCATGAGGCGTGAAAATATAATTTGTACCTCGCACGAAACGTTTTGCGCCGATTCACACCTCCACAAACAAAAAAATGTAAACCCTCGAAATACCTGCTTAAATGAACTGACCACAAAGGTGCTAATATTATTCAAAATGCACTTTCTTTCCTTTTTGTGTTATCAGCTGGTCCTATAAAGAAACTCTATCTTCAACCCAATCTAACATCAATTCTATTCTTTACAGTATGACATTAGAGACTTTGCAAAGATTGTTCAGAAAAATCAAATCAAATCATCTTTGAATTACTCTACTCACAACACGGACGGACAGATGTCCTGTAATATTTGATTTTTATGTAAAAGACGATTTTTTCGTTGAAATAGATTTGTTTCAATGAACAAAATTTAATCATATAGGTGGCATTACATACACCGCAATAATGACCCTTTTGTTCCAGATCCCTCTGGTCAGCAACGAGGGTAAGGCCGGCCTGGGCGCAAGCGGGGAGCCCCCGCGCCCCGCCAAGCCTTCGGGGACTCTCGGCCCGGCCACCATGAGGCTGGTCAACAAGTCCAAGATGCTGCGACCCCCCGCGAAGGCCTTCCAGGTCGGAGACGACGAGGCTTCAGACGAGGAGTAACTTTAATTAGTGATACTTGTTACCAGAATGTCTATAGTATACCTAAGTACTGTATTTTAATCGTTACTTATTTTTATCTTAGAACAATTTTTTTGACAAGTCTATGAAATAGACTTGTTTTTTTACATCATAGTATGATTCTGCCACCGGTTCGGAATGCCGGTCCTAACGAGAAGACTCCGGCAAGAAACACGATATTTTAACAGTAAATAATATTACATTTTATGATATCATAATAAAAACAATAAAAGAAATTTATCGTATGTGAACAATGTTTCGCATTTGGTCCGAGCGGTGGAGGTATTCGGGCCAATTCAGGAAGCGAAAATTTCTAAATGGTTCAGGTGTGGGTGTTCCACGAAATGCCATCACTTGTCGTCATCTGGTACTTATGAGAAATAGGGAAAATACAAGTGCAACGAGAATGTGTAAAAAAAGCATTTACCATATATGTTTAATGTTTGTTGTAGAATAAAATAAAGAACTCTGCGTACTGAAATGTGTAAAACTGTGGGAGGATTCCTATGGGACCCTTCGCTTCGCATCGCACTCACAAGCCTGTAAAGGACATTGTATTGAATGTGCAATAGTTGAGGTTCTTAATTGTTTCCAAGTTCTAGTTTTCTATATTTTTAAAATCTCACTTATAAACATCGATAATAATATTTTAAGACAATACCTCTTTATATTTAAAATACTAATTCAATTGCATTTTGCTTTACTTAGAATCGAACAATCTATTTTTGCACGCAAATGTATTCTCTCAAAGAATCAATGCCATGATACAGCGGATAAATTATTATATTGTGTAAATATTCTGTTTATGAATAATGTACATTAAGTTTATTCATTGTAAAATAAATGTATGTTTTTATACCTTGTCTTTGATCTTATATTGGTTAATTATCCAAACAGTTACAAGTGTATTTACGTGTAGTAAATATAAATAAATGTAATGAGTTTCATGCAAGTAATTTTGACATTTAAGACTTTCCTAAAAACGTTTTTAAATGGCAGTGAAATAAAAAGTAAAACACTTTAACTTTTTATTTTAAAACGTGTAAGAATTTTCTTCAATAGGTCCTTTGTCCCGTCCTTGCTACACCTACGTTATTGAAATTAGTTTCTCTAAACTAATAATATATAGATACTGGCACTGCAAAGTAAGCTCATCCGTTCAACTTAACGTAACTTAGCGTTCAAAATTACGTATTGTGTACATTCCAAGACTAAGGTGACTTTTAAAAAGGTGCAAGCATGTATGTGAAGATGTGCGAAGGTATGAATGTGTCTCGTGTTGCCGGAGGAACAAAAAAGTGTCAGAATGAAAAAAAGTTGCCAGTTTTCTTTGTCTACTTGGAACCCATGATCCAAAACAATGGCCTAAATAGTTAGTTATTTCTTTTACTGGCTTTCCATCTGCTTGAAGGCGTTTATCACGTAGCCCATTACTACCTTATAGAGCAGTCATTAAAAAGTGACGTACTTAAGTCCTTAATCAGGCGATACACTATCTGTACTGTAATCTTAATTTAATTGAAATCTACTTAGTTGTATTAGGTTTAAAAGCGCGACAGACAGATATCATTCGTATTTATAAAAATTGTATGGATTTTGTTATAAAACAACTGGATTGACTCCTCAGTACAGTCAGCGAGATAAATGCAAGAAACAGTAAAACCGCACATTAGCGGCGGCCTCTAGCCGCAATTAGCCCGTGGAGTCGCAATGACACGGCCACTGGGGCCGCTCCCGCTGCAACCAGAGGGCGGCTCCTCAGGGCTGACGCTCGCCTGGATTCAACATGAGGAAAATACCAACATTTCAGATTCCAGAATCTGGAAAGCACATTTGTGTACTTGATAATCCCAAACCGATGCCGTAACTGATTACGGCATTCTCAATAGAGACGAACAAATTGCGCAGGACTTTAATTAAACAATATTCCTGTAATTATTTGGTACGTACAATAAAAAGTAATTATAAAACAGAATAATTACATAACTTTAAGGCACTATCTGTAGCTTTATGGATGAGCGAAGCGAATATCCACGTAATGGCTTATTCTCATAGTTCGAAGATCGTTCCACGTCTTACGTCAATCCACCATGACCGAATTTAGGTTCGGGAACAGGATTTTTAAAAATAATTAGCAATTAGGTTAAAATAAAATAAGTTAGTGGCGAGAAATGTTAGGCACGGCGGTCACTTAACCCATCGTACGCCATATTTCCTAGAACCAACAGCCGCCGGCTGCTCGCATCCCGGCAATCATCCCGTCAGTGTCACGCGTCAGTCTGACGCTAATTTTGCCGCAATTCAGGGGCACTGCCTCCGGATAACAAGCCTGAAGGTGCTTTAAACGCCGCGATTTGGTCGACGTCACTCCGACGAAACGGTAGCTTGAGTAAAGTCGGTGTGTGTAACGAGCCTTATCAATTCTTATTTTTTATGCTCTACTATACGAGTATAAATAACGACAACTTTGTGTAAACGATTGACTTAACTTTTTCGCAAACGAAAAAAGAATATACTTCTAAATTCGAATATAATAAAGAATTTATAGCTCTATTATTTAAACGTCTACTATTACCTAATTCAAGTCTCTCACTGAATCATAAAACAATTGTGTTACATCCCTTCTATTTCATTTAGTTGCATCCAGAAATTGAGAACGATGTCATAGAACTATTTTAGCAGGATAGCCTATAATCATAGTGAAGAATGCGTCAGGATACCACTGTCCCCTTACCACCAGCGGTGAGCAAAGATCCCGGAGGTTTTAGCCGGAAGGAGTCCGGCATGACCACAGCGTATCCCCAGCGCTGTGTTATTATGAGGATTTCCCCCAGGTGAAAAATAGGGGTGAGAGCCATCCGCTCCCCCGCAAGTCCGGTGATGATGATAAGGCTACTCCAAGCCATCATCGTAAGTCAGTTAGGAAATAAACCCCGGGTTAAAAAATAGCCTATAATAAGTATTGCACTTAGTCTAATTAGTCTGAATTTCAGTAAAGTTTTTTTTTGTTTTTCTTGAATAAAAAAAGTTGGACAATCCGGCCATCAACCCTAGTTATCACATAAAAACACGTGTACAACAGGTAATTGCGCCGCGCCTGGCGAAGGAAATGCAAACGATCGGGCCCATTCGCGGCGGGAAATAGCGAAACGAAATAACACACATAACACCTGCTGTTGCCGAGTAATGGATAACAGGTAAAACCAATGCAACCTCAAATCAATTTTTATGTGGATAATGCGTTAAACCGCTTGAACCTGTAGGCGCGTCTATATTATCCGTACTATCTCACTAATATTCTAATTGCGAAAGTAGGTACTCAGTCTATGCTCTTATTTGTCGCGATTTCACGCCAATGTATTTTACGCCTGATTGAAACTTATTTAAATTAAATTTGTTTTTACAGTTAGGTTAGGCCTTGACATAGGACAAATACTATTGTTCAATCGCCTTTACAATAAGGCAGTAATATTATATGAGTTAAGAATCACTCTATCTATTAAAAAAAACCGCATCAAAATCCGTTGCGTAGTTTTAAAGATCTAAGCATACCTACATACGGACATACAGCGAAAGCGACTTTGTTTTATACTATGTATTGATACTTAATAAATATTTAACTTAATAAATATTTTTTTAACTGTGAGTGACAACTAGAATCAGTGACAACTTTTCAAAATTTTATATTTTGAACGCCATGGCTTGCATGATATTAAATATATAGATTTTTTGTGTCTGGGGCTTAACACTGATCTCTGGTAGGTAGGTACTGCAGGTATATTGTGATGAAATGCACCTTGAAACGCAATTTTCAGAACGGCGTTTCGTATACTCAAGTCACGGTGGAGCAGTTGTTGTTTCAGATTTTCTAAATGTTCAACCTTTGTTTAACTCAGGGACACTCTAAAAGCACAAGATTCTCAGGCACCGGCATGTCGTCTTAGGTACCTAATCCTCCGGCAGCATTTTCCTCCAGCCAGGTGGAAATGGCGGACGAGAAAAAGTTAAGTGCTTGGTGCGGGCGACGACGGCCACTGTCGCCAGACAACGTCGCGTGCAGCCGCCAGCTCCGGCCATTACTGCTTCAGGGGTGCCAGGTTATCTTAGCTTGTACTATGATATATCACAATACATATATCATACACACACAATCATAGAAAGAAATATTGAAGGCCGTAAAATAGACACAGGCTGAAGCAATGAATATTTTCATGCATATTTCACGTGGATTTTGTGATTTTACAAAGGTAGGTACAACAATTTTGATTGCAATTTATTGGTGTTGGACCAATTACGAAGACTTTTACGATTTTTTTTATAATACTTGCATACAACAGACATTTAGCTAACTTATAAAAATGTGGGGACTTCACATATGTACTTTTTTAAATGTTGTAAAAAAAACGCATACTGATTGTATTCTTCTTACAGCTTTTCAAAAAACTCACGTCATTTGATTTGTGCAAACGAAGAAAACCACTGCCCTCCTTTCATAAGCAGTCGAGTAAATAGGGATTTCACAGCCACCCCTGCCAACATCATTACGCGGACGGAAAAGGCCACTTTCAATCTAGGCATGCGAGGAAAAAGCTAATGTCCACCGCGTTTGCATGCACCAGGCCCGTCCCTGCTCGCCGCTGCTCTGACCAATAAGCGCCTTTATATAAAAAACTTACGCAGTTTTGGAAGAGACTTATCTCTTTCAAAACCGAGTAAGTTCTTTAAATTTTAGAATAGGACGCATGGAAACACGTGGCCGTGTGTGTAATTTCAACTATGTAGTAAGTAGTTTAGTTTAAGTTTTTTAATCCTTTTGTAAAATTTTCTTAGTTTTTCTTTCATAAGAATCCTCTCCTGACAGTTACGCACCCAATAAAATGCTGTTCTCGAGATTTGCGCTTAGTAACACAAAATTATATTTTTACGCGTAAGCGGCTTAAATAACAATTACATTTTCATGTGAGCAAAATCATATATTTAATTTATTTTATATTAAGCACAAATCCCATAGCTTACATACAGTTTTTTTTACGGGGCCAGCATTGCTATAAATTCCTAAATATCCAGGCTTAGAAAATTTAGGAACTTAATAAAATTGTACATACATCATTTAATTTATAATACCGGTTGGTTCACAACGTTACGTGATTGTCATTCAGAACCATTGAAGGGACGTGTCAAATCTCCCGACGAACCGATTTATCCGACAAAAAAATCAGAGCAGAGATTGTCAACCTTCTGATTTAATTAATGGTAATGTTCCACGTGTCGATGAAAATTGTATCACGAATAAAGTTTGATGTTTACGACCACTGCGGGGTCCAGCCGATGTGAAATCGGATTCGAGTCATATTAATCGGTCAATTCGTGCAGACGAAAACAATTTTGCACATAAAATGGCTGTAAAATGGCTTAATGAAACTGTAAATAATGTAAGATAATATTATCCTGCCTACATTTACATTTTCTGCTTTGCAGCTCAAGTTTTTTTATTCACGTCTGACAACATTTTACAGCTGATAATGTTGCATAGGTGCTATTTTTAAATTTTGATAGGTACAACAAATCAAAATTTAACCTGAGATGTTTTGAAATATAATATTTCAATGATGGTGAACTTACGGAAAAAGTAAGTAGTACTTTGTTACCAATACATTTTTTTTAATTTCGTTTCGTGCGGTTATTATTATGCATTGACATACTTACTTTATTTTCTGTTGCTGGTAGGACCAGTGGTAGGTACCTACTAAGTACTTACGACACCAGTAGATATCACTGTGTGCAAAATTTAGATAATAGAAAATTTAGATTATATATGTTTCCACGTTGGTATGCACCGATTGTAGGTCATGATTTCTGTGTGTTCGTCACACACTAACTCGTGTGATGTTTTGGGGTTGTCATTATCGCTTTAGGTGATGTGCCGGCTTTCGTCACTTTATGCATGTAATTCGGGGATTCAGACTCAGGGGCAGACCATGACTTTGAGGGACTCTTTAAAAAGGCTAATTTAATATGTAATGAAAGTGTTTTGGTAACATATGCCTATTTATGACATGGAAAACACCCTGATATCCACTATCCTCATATATAAGCCAACATGATGTGATTTGCAAAGCCAACAAGCCCTGTGCCTACCTCCATGCCTACTCTATTAGAACTTACGCGGTATAATAGGTACCTAGAGCAATATCATAATCAATCATAAGTAATAAGCTACTGATTACAAGTTATCGGAACTTATGCATATGTAAAGGTACCACAGGTGTGTTCCAACCACCCAACTTTGTCGGTAGCTGCCCAAGGAAAAAGTTGTTACAAACTAGGGGTGAGAGTCACCCGCCGCCCTCAGGTCCGGTGATGATGACGAGGCTACTCCAAGCCATCATCGCATGTAAGAAAAAAAATAATTGGTTACAAAATTTCAGTAGACTTTCCCGTTGGCGAGTGAAAGGTCAGGGTGACCTCGGGCGCAGGTGGCGCCCCGCATTAGCTATGCGTCGGCGCCGCCACCGCTGTCTGCTCGGCTTCCTGTCACCCCACCCCACTGAGCGGCGGTGGACTCGCCAGCGACGGAGGTGTAGGACCCTGTAATCTATACGAACGAAATAAGATTAATTACTAGTTTTTCTATTCATTAGAATGGAAAAACATTTTGTTGGCGAAAGGTCGCCAATTCAAACCCCGCTTCGTACCACTGTGTTTTTCATATTTGAAACTCATATGGTTACGTTTACGTGTTATACGATTATTGGAAGATTTTCTATAGTTGTGTAGTCGACCAACCTGTACTTGACCAGCGTTGTTGACTAAGGCCTGATCTACAAACCATTCAGAATTTTGTCCTGGCTCCCGTCGGGGACCACAAAATACGTTATTCAAACCTCTCTTATATTATTATTTAGACTTTTGCGTTTTCATAGACAGCGGCATTCATATTCCATAGATTTCATAGTCTTATGAATTTTAACTTTCATGTTGGACCACCACTATGTGCATTACGTAGGTAAAGGACAACACACATGTGTTGACTGTATGTCACGGTAAGAAGATTAGGTGTCTTATTGATATATCTTCAACGGTAACGGTGGACTAAGTCCTGTTTAATGTTAATGTCGTAAGCCCCAGCGTAAAGTGAGCTTTTTCTCCGCTGCCGACCGACCCCGGCCCTAGCTCATACACCAAAACCACAGCATACTAATGAACTAACTACGGAATTTGTTCCACCCTCCGCTCCAGTGGAATTACTAAACACATAATCCTCTTTTTGGCGGTCCTCTTATCTGCCGGATTCCGGTTCCAAGCAAACCTTGGGGGCAAACATTAACTTATGGCCCGTGACAAATAAGGCTTAACCAATGTACACAAGAAGGCAAAGTTTTAAGTAAGTATTGACAGGTATTATGTATGATCCGGCCGGCAGTATTTTGACGCTATCGCATGCTTACACTTAAGATATTTTTGAAGCTTTAAATTCCTAAAGAAATATGGACATAAATTGACTGAATGTTTATAACATTACTTTAGTATTTAATTGAGATTCTGTCCCCTGACTCTGTCTCTGGATATTATTTTACCTACTATTTTGAGTTGCACGTACCTACGTACCTACCTAATGAGTAAAATGAGTCATAAAAGTTCCAATTCTGTACATAAAATTACCGGGCAAAATTAAGCTAGAGTAACATTTAATATCTAAAGGTGGATTAAGGTAGGTACATATACATATTATGAATAGTAGACAAAAACTACACGTGAAGAAAACAAAACTTTCAAAAAGGTTAATTGGATAAGCACTAGTGCAAAATTAACGTTCGGAAATTCAGTTTTAATTATGTTTTGAAGTAAGTACTTACCATTTATAAAATTCACTTTACTTCCTCCTCCTCGCGTCGCTATCCTCATTGCTGAGGGTCGTGATTCCCTAGATGCGGGATGATCTTGTTCCGGACAATTTTTCGCCACTTATTCCTCTCCTTGGCCGAGTGAAGAGCCCCGTGTAGACTGGTGTCCAAGGTTGTTCGAATCTGGTCCGTCCATCTAGCTGGGCTACGTCCTCTTGGCCTTCTGCCGTCAACCTTGCCGGTGACCATGAGTTGCTCAAGGTTGTTCCCTTCCTTTCTGGCGATGTGACCAAAGAACTCAAGCACTCTTTGAAGGCAGACAGAAGAGAGCCGGGTCTTTACGTTAAGTTCATGCAAAATAGACGCATTTGTGCGGAAGGCCGTCCATGGGATTTGAAGCATTCTCCTCCAGCACCACATCTCAAACGCATCAATGCGGTCGCGGTCAGCTTTCTTTAACGTCCATGTCTCGGCCCCATAGCTGAATATGGAGAAAACCAAAGCCTTCACTAGTGACATTTTAGTTTTTCGGGAGATGTTACGGTCACTCCATATTCCTTGCAGTTGGGTCATAGCATTTTTAGCCATACCTATGCGTCTTCTAATTTCTTTTTCACATGAACCATTACTGCTTATGTTAGCTCCAAGATAGACGAAATCCTCAACCGTTTCGAGTTTGAGAGCGCCCGTGAAATGAAGCTTATTACCGCGATCAACCACCATAAGTTTGGTTTTACTGAGGTTGATTTTAAGACCCATTTCTAAGCTGATCCTCTCCATTCTTCTTAGGATGTCGACCATTTCAGCTTCGTTTGCAGCAACAAGGGTGGTGTCATCTGCGTATCGAAGATTGGAGATCGTAGTACCACCTATCGTGACTCCACCGTCCCAATCCTCGCATGCCCGTCTGATGATGTACTCTCCATAGATGTTAAATAGAATGGGCGAGAGTATGCAGCCCTGCCTGACACCCTTTTCGAAATTGAAGGGTTCGGAAGTCACATTGTCAATCTTTACGATTCCCTGGTTGCTCAGATATAGGGTCTCAATAAGTGCCACCAAATGCTCGGGCACTCCCATCTCCCTCAACACTCTCCAGAGGTCTGACCAGATAACGCAGTCAAAGGCTTTGCTGTAGTCAATGAAGCATAATACGAGAGGAGCATTGAATTCATATGATTTCTCAATCAACTGGCGGATGTTCAGAATTTGCTCTCGAGTGCCTTTGCCCTTGACGAAACCGGCTTGCTCCTGCGGTATCTGCCAGTCCAAGAAATGACGGATCCTGTTGTTGATGATGTGTAACAATACTTTGCTGGCATGAGAAATCAGAGCTAGTGTTCTGTAATTGTCACATTTCGCCGTGGAGCCTTTTTATGAAGCGGAAGAATTACAGACTTCGTCCAGTCGATAGGCCACTCCCCTTTCTGCCAGATGTCGTTGCAGATTCTGTGCAAAGCACCAATTCCATTCGGTCCCATCGCTCTTAAAATCTCACTTGTAAGCTGATCAGGCCCAGGAGCTTTTTTGGCTTTGAGAGCATCCAATGCAGTTGTTACCTCTGATCGCATAATCGGAGGCTCAAAGCTCAGGTTGTCCCATGAGATCTTGTTATGAGTGGGATTATCGCCATTGGGGCTTCTATAGAGTTGCACACAGTAATTACGCCAGCGGTTAGTTATTGCGTCCAGATCTGTTAATGGTGTGCCATCCTCATCTTCAATCAACCATGTTTTTGGCTTAAAATTTTTAGATAGGAGCTTTACTTTTTTGAATAGGTCTGCAGTTTGAATTTTTCGAGAATGATGTTCAATTTCTCGGCAGATACGGTTAATGAAGTTGTTTTTATCATGCCGACATTGCCGTTGAATGACTTTTGACATCTCTGAGTATTTGTCACGATCTTCTCTCTTTGACAAACCGCCGATCTTCAGAGCTTTCCTGTCCTCGATAATTTTCCAGGTGTCAATGGAAAGCCATACTTGTCGGATGGGCGGAGGTGTACGATTTTTGGTGCTTTTTTCTATAGCTTTCCATATGTGATCTTTTAGAATTTCCCACTGCCTATTGATGGCACAACTCAAAGGGGTCGGCTGTTCTGCAATCGTTGAGCTCAGACAATCTTCAAACTCTTTGGCTTCCGCTGGATTAAGTGTTCTTGGTCTAACGGGGCTCCTTTTCTTTATCGTTTTCAAGCGAAGGGAGAAATTAGCTACCAGTAAACTGTGATCGGAGCCACAGTCTGCGCCCGGGAACGTCCTTACGTTTGTAATCGAGGTCTTCCATCGGCGGTTGATCATCACATAGTCGATTTGATTTCGGCAGCGGTCCCCGGGAGACACCCAGGTGTATAGGCGTCTAGGGTGGTGCTGGAAGTATGTGTTCATAATGGTCAGTTTCCTACTGATGCAGAACTCCAAGAGTCGAGAGCCCCTCTCATTTCTGACTCCTAGTCCATGCTTTCCGACCGTCTTCCTGATGTGGTTGTCCATCAGCGTGCTGCCCACCTTCGCGTTAAAGTCTCCAATTAATAGTGTTATCTCACGACTTGGTATTTTAGAGAGAGTAGCTTCCAGTTCGTTATAGAAGCAGTCGATAACATCATCCGTGGCTGCAGCTGTTGGTGCATACACCACCACAAAGTTGAGAGTGCAAGGACGGGTGTCGAGTCTCAAGGAGATTATTCTATCAGAGATCGGGTTATATCCTAGTACATACTTGTTAAGACGTCTTGGCAGCCATATGGCTACGCCGTTATTGCTAGAATTCTTTGCCCCCGAGAAAAAAAGTGTATTACCATTGGGAGTAAGTTGATGACCTTGTCCTCTAATGTGTGTTTCGGTTATTCCTAGTAAGGTCAGCTTGTGTGACTCCGATTCCCTTTCAACAATTTCCAATTTTCCTGCGGCCAAGAGGCCACGAACGTTCCAAGTGGCAATCCGTTGTTGTTTCTGGATTGAGATTTTGCCCTTACTGAGTGCATCAGTAGCATTACCGCCAGCCAGGACCTGATGAGCCATCCTGGTAGAGTCTTCGGTCACCAATTTCACACCGCTCGGCCCGGTTACCAGGCGGCGCCGGGTGTTAGCCGGATCGTCCAACGAACTCGCTCTTGTGATCATACTGTTCATAGGGTATTTTCTTGGGCAAATACACGTGGTGGGTGCCCGCGTCCTTCCACGGTAATCTTTTGAGGTGATTTAGTACCTCACGGTCATTAAGGCCGCTCCTGCATGAAATGCGTGGAGGTGTCGGGTTACTTGACCGCCGCCCGATGCTCGGCGTTGAACTTTTACGGCGGAAACGTTCTTCTCCAGGACCAACCCTCCTCCTTTCTCATCCGGGCTTGGGACCGGCAACGGCAGAGTGTCACTTTACTTAGACAACTATAATTATGAAAGCTTTAAATCCTATTAGTGAGTATTGAATTTAGTACCTTCCTGATTATCTAGGTAGATAGACATTATTTGATTTTAGCTCGAAAAAAAAAAAGCTATATTAAACAGCATTAGTCATCACTATGTGTATCATTTATCTATCAAATCATTTATAAATAAATGTTATACTTTATCTTTCTCGCGTAGTAGTTAAATGGCTGCCATATACTCCCATGAATGAAATACTTAGGCGGTGATGTCACTCATTCACTCCAGCGAATGGCTTCCATAAAAACAAGTGTAAGCTCTACGCGCTGAATACTAAGCTATCGACCACAAGTAATGTGAGTACGTATTCGTTACACGGTTCTCTTAATGCAGTACGTATCTCCAATATCTCAGGTACGACATTCTACTAGATTATATTATCCTGTGTGGATGCGCTGTACACTGTATTTATATAATTAGGTGAAATTGGGTATACAACTGCTGTTTCTGGTATTCGTAATATAAGTGCTAAAACGACTCACTACGGGATCAGATCAATGTATGTAATGTTGTATAATATTCATTTATTTATTTACTTTATGTTTAAATTTAAATTTATGTTTAATACTTTATGTAATTAAATGTAGGTAGGTAATGTGGGTTCCTTACATATTGTATGTAAGCAATCATAGAGAAAGGGTGTTCTAAGTCTCATTCTCCTGAAAACCTACGTCTGGATATAACCGAAAAGCTCACCAATGGCTTGGAAGCCAACTATAAGAATGTTTGTTAATATGTAGATAGTTACCACAGCCACAGCTAACTTCCTGACTTTTTGCAGTTAACTGACTGGAGAACAAAGGAGAAATGGTGGACACATTAATTAATTTGATTCAGGGTTCGAGACAGGGCTCATGCCGAAGCGAATCAGACTGATAAAACATTAACAGCTCAAAAAGTGACCTCGCCACGTGTTTGCACGCGTCTGTCTGGGATGTTCCCCAGACCTCGGCCACAGACTATACTGCGTACAGATTGTTTCGCACCAAAGACTTTAAGCTACTGTACTCGAGAGGGTTAAGTAAATGATGCTGCCCGCCCGATAATCGGTTTTTTTTTTCGGGAGGACTTAGCTTTTGCAACTTCACCGGACTGGCGGGAGAGCGGAAGGCGTGATAGATAGTCTATAGATAGTCTGATAATCGGTGACCGACGGTTTTTTGTCGGAGAAAAATTTAATGTACCTACTAGTTGTAATGGAGCAACTTACACGTCCTACAAAAAGTAGATCAAATATTGTCATACAAAATAAAATCGGTCCGACTATCCGTCCTACAAAAAGTCTGACGTGGACGGACTTGATGTACTATGCTCGAATTTAATTAATTGTTATATAGATTTTAGCTTTAAGCTAAGTACCTACTTTGCGTTGGCTCTGCGACCTAAAGTATATCTTGACCTCAGATTCAAGAAATCATCGCTCTGTTTTTAAGGCAATAGGTAAATTTTATTTCTATTAATGCCAAATAATCCTTTTACAAGTCCATTTTTCCATAGATTGAGAAGAATGATTTTTTAAATTGTCCTCTTAGCAAAACCAAGTTGCTACTGAAAAGCGAAATTCAATGTTATCCCTTTAATTGAGCGAAATTGGAGACTTTAATTTTAAAGGCAAATGTGGGGAAAAGTAAGTCAACCCTTTAATTGTTAGTCAATTTATCTGTTTCTGTATCGTAAGTAAACCTACATACGCAAGTCCGGTGATGATAACAAACCATCGTAATAGTCAGTCAGGAAAAATAACCGTGGAACGCAAAATGGTCCCGTTTTTTGCCGAACAGTCTGTCCGCCCGCCCTCCGTCTTCTCGAGAGTTTGATATAGTACCGTTTGATTTCCCATATTTTATAAGAATTGGTTACGCCTCTACTGGGGTTACTAAGTCAAGCCATTTCCCGTAGATGTCAAAGCTCGCGTTGACAATTTTTTTTTAAATGGTCACTTAACCCACGGCACCTCTGCGGTGACTCCGCTCTCTGCCGGAGGCTGTCTAGTGCAACAGGTGGCGGCAAGGTCGCGAGACGCGCCTCCCGCGGGAATGCGTCTGCGACCTTGGGTCTGTTGCCATGTACTCCGCGTGGGCAGATGGCAGGCTGTTACTTAACCGAATACGAATTTCGAACTGGCCGAATAAATAAGAAAAGACGATTGAATATTTTGACTAGAACTGTCAAATATTCTATTGTTTTTTTTTTCGTTTTGAATTCTAATTTTGAATATGTTTCATTGTGGAATCTTTGAACGGCTCACGGTTTGCAGCGGGTGCAGCGTTTCGCTGAATGCGCCTGATACGGCGACCTGAGACTGGCTCGTTGGATCAGTGGTTAGTGACCCTGGGTGGCGGTTCCGAGAGTCGTGGGTTCGAGTCCCACTCGGGACAAATATTTGTGTGATGAACATTGGTGTTTGTTTCGTGTCTGGGTATGCATTTTTAAATATCTACGCAAATATCAGTCTCTGACGCGCATAGTAAAAGCTTTGCTTAGGTTGGGGTCAGATAACCGTGTGTCGAAAGGTCCCAGATATTTATTTATTTACTAGCTGACCCGACAGACTTGGTCCTGTCAAAAAAATGTGACAAAGAATAAGGCTGTTTTTAGGGTTTTCCCGGCAATTATTCGATTTTTTTCTCGCCGTAAGAACCATCCTTGGACTTCAACGAACATTTTAAAAAAAGAATTGGCCAAATTGGTTCAGGCGTTGTTGAGTTATGCGCTTACCAACACATTTTGCGATTCATTTTTATATTATAGATTTTTATACGCAGCGTAAGTATAAGCAGCATCAGCGCTTTCAGGAGCGCGATTTTAAATTAAGGTTCATACCTTATGACTATGAGGAGGCAAACTGGAAGCAAACTGATAACTGCTTATTGAGAGGCTAGTGGGGTCGCGTCCTAAAGTTTTCGAATTTTAGCCTACATTTTTGGAAAATCAGTGCTCAAATATGTATGTTAACTACAATATTCAAACGTTAGTCTTTTTAAAAAAAATGCAGTCTAACAATGACCGTGATCTTACACCGACTACGGAAAAGCCAAACGCAAGGGTTATTAGCAGCATATTGTTCAACTACCTAAGCATCTTAACTATTCAACATCAAACTTTAATAAATAAGGTGTCCATCGAAGTACTTTAGCCTATTTATGCTACACTTACATTTACTACTAAAATGAGATGATTTTTCCAGAATGATCAACGTTGGGTAATAAACACCCAGACACGGGACGAACAACGATGTTCATCGCAGAAATATTTGGTAACCCAGTTAAGAACACTTTGAGTTGGTTGCTTTACATATAATTTTAGAAAATTATATGAGTCATATTACAAATTTAACAACTATAAAGTAGTTTAATCTACATAAACATCATTTTGCGGACTAAATTATCGGAAGACCAGCTTTATCTGTTTACTCGACCGAAAGAAAAGAAAGATGTTGATATCTCCCAGATGCCAATAATGGATTTGGTAAACATCTCGTACAGGCGTGTATGGTTATTTCATAATTTATCGTGTAAATTAAGACTTCTCCGAATAATATATGGCAGAACGTCTCGGCGAAAATAAAATAAATCCAAGAATTACCCACCAAAAGGCTGTTGCTAAATAGAGAACAAAGCGCATGAGTAATCAAGACTACTTATTTATTGGGCGTTTTTCTAATTAATTCCTTTGTGGAATCCATCGGCGATTGCGTCACACTCGTTGTTGCAGAACAGCCCATTTATCTAAGTATAAGAAATTCTCACATTAGGATTCGGACGTTTTATGCATTATCACAGTCAATAGCTTCATTTAAAAAATCGGAATCATATGTACTTGCATCCGATATTTCTAAAGTACGTTATGTAACGAGTACGTTATAATAATAATAATAATAAGCAGTTATCCTAAATACATGCAGGATAGTCAGGACTTTTTTACAAATAGAAGCATAAGAACCCGCACCGACAGATCATCACTATCATAGTTCATCACCCCACAATCACCTCTCTGGTATGCACTTGGCCTAGGCCCGTGTATATCAGTACCCCAGTATCTTCACAAGATGCTGAGAAAAGCGAAGCTTTAAGAAAAAAAAATAATAATAAAAACCTTTATTGTTCGAATACATACAATGCATTACATGTTTTAAATAAAAGCGGTTTAAAAATCGAAGTTTTCGGATTCGAATCCAACTGCGACGCGTTGTTAAACACGGTTGTGCAAGAAGTTGCTTAAAAAATCAATTATCCCCTTACTTTCATCTGAAAAAAAATATTTTTTTGTTGACCAACTTAATCAATTTGTATTTTGAGATTCATAATTTGTAAACATCCACCATAGTTTTTTAAAACTTCCCATTGTCATTTAGTTTGACGGACTACACCTGTGGGAAATTGAATATTAAACTAAATATTATATCACTAAGGTTCCCCTGCGGGCAAAACCTACATATAGGTACATAAATTGCATAAACATCAAAAGCTAGCAGACGTAACCAATAGCCTGCTACCGAATCTGTAGGTAATAGTGGTTTGTTTAGGGCTGGGTGCTCACTGGCGGGCTCGCTGTAACTTTGAAATTTACTGTTACTGGGGTTTGATGAAATTTGTAATGATATTTTTTTAGTACTTTGATTCTGCTAGTGCTAAGCACGTTAAGATAAAAGGTTATCTTATGTCTGGAGGTATGTATTAAACGATTAATACATTATGAGAAATTAATATGCCTATAGAAATAATTTTAAGTTTTTGTTGTCAATTTACCGAACGTCTACGATAAAGTTATTTCCCAATAGGTTTGACGATTGAAACTTACTTGACTTTCAACGCAAATACAAACCGGTAGAAGTGCTTTAATACAAATTTCAGGTACGTATGTATTATTTGCATTAATTCATACTTTAAAACTTAACATACATACAAACCTATATAGGCTTAAAAATCAACACAAGAATGCAAGTGCCCATGTTCCAATTTCTTATTCTATAATTACGCATTCTGCTCATACAACTTAAAGTTGCATCAGAGAAAGTAGATATATCTATTACTTAAGCACATTATGGCAAATCAAAATACATCTTGCCATTGAATCATACATAACACGTAAAGTAAAACAAAACCATTACTGTAAGCTCTGTAACAGCATCAGTGGGCAACTAGCCTAGCGGAGCGGCGGCCAGACAGGCCTGCGTCTAGACGGGCGATTGCGATTTGCGAGATCACGTTTCGGCCGGCCGAACATGCTAAGTGCACGTCTGGCGGAGTACATGAGCGACGCCGGTCTAGGGGACCTAGATACGGTGGAAATGTATGCATTTATTTATACGCTGTTGTGTGGATAGTCGATTGGTTGCATGGCGCATTGGATAGTGCGCCTGTCTCATGCGCCTAGAATCGTGTTCCTACTCGAGACAAATATTTGTGTTTGATCCGTGTCTGAGTGCGCATTTAATATATTTGTGTATATCACTGTAATTTCTGGTACCTATCTGTAACACAAATGCTTAAATTTAATACTTGGAAATTGGTACAATGTATGTTGTGTTGTGTGATATTAATTTTTTTTATTTTATTCTGTCGCTTCGAAGGCATCGACCAGATTGTCTGAATCCTCAGTGAATTTTTAAATGTGTTATACTGACATAATATTATACAATATGTAGCAGCACAAGTTAAAGACTTAACTTCAAAAGTATCTAATTACCGATTCTATTCTGAATGTCATTTTTATTAAGTTTTATTATTACGAATATTTGTGAACTCACCATAAGTTTCTACTAATGTTCCTCTCATTTATAAAAAGGTATACATATTTAGATATTTTATTAGTATAATATTGTATCTCTTCCAGTATGGAGCGTGTGAACTTTCGGACATCCGTGTAATATGTGTGGCACACGGCCGGCGTAGGCCTAGCTCCGCAGACAGACAGGCAAACCAACAACATCGGTATATATACGTGGACTCACTTAGGCTGAAACATTACGAATATAACCCTAGATCCATGTTCAATATTGTATAAGCCTATGACGAAGATATATATGTACAACCGGAAATTTTGGCGGTAGTACACTTTTCAAACAGATTTCTTTAAACGCCATTAGCCCCGCCCACTGGCCAATAGAAGAACACTTGAAGAAAATCTGTCAAAATCCAAGCAAAAACGTTCCAATAGTAGGAGAGCTAGCAATAATTTTTTGGTAGGTATTTGAGGCAAGCTGAAAACTTATCCTGTACCTCTCCTATTATATCCCAGTACGAAACTGCAGACCTGGCTGGTGAGTAGCGGGGCTAAAGCAAACCCCCAAAAATATTTTTCATCTTTTTATTTATAACTAAAAAATAAGATTCACTAAGACAAATCATTTCGATGGAACTTCTACCTGTCAGGTGAGCTGACAAATTATATTTTTTTGGATTATAAAATATATTTTTAAACAAACTAAATTGGGGGTTTGGTTTGGCCCCGCTTCTCAGCCAGGTCTGCGGTTTTGTGTTGGGTTATAATATTAAAGGTATAGGACAAGTTTTCAGCTTGCCTCATATACCTACCGAAAAATTCTTGCAGGCTCTCGGACCACAATTTGGGCGGGGCTTGCTCTGACATACGCGTAAGCGCCAAGCGATTTTCACCTTATAGGTGGTCGACCGCCAGCGTTGCTGATAGTACTCTTTGAAAGTAGATTTTCCGAGGACATTTTTATTATTCTCTGTCTGAGTGCACTACTTTCTGCACTATAACTAAGTTGAGATCTCTGCTACGATATTATATCGGCATTAAGATCCTTATATTCTCCTCATAGTCTTTCACACACATGGTATACTTACAATATTTATATTTTAAATAAATATAAACTTTTTCTCAATATGGACTAATAATTCATACCTATTTTATTTATAATTCATATTTAAATTTAAACCCCAGTTATAGGCCTCTGCGTCTATGACAGACTATCAAATTATGGTCCTTTACAATGTCTTGTAAGCAACGCCTTCAGTGGCTGGCTGATCAGATCGATCTCGAACGGTATGAATTGCCATTTACCCATGAATTGTATCCGCCTACCACCTAATCACATCTATGACTATGTCTACCAGACGGAATCAAAGACGGTAGGTACACTCGGTAATGAGTCGGAGTAGCCGTGACAAATTACTGCGATGGCTCTGCACGCTCGGCGGCTCGTAGCGTTACCATCACTCTTGTATTATTCACCGCGCGACTGACGGCATTGCCAGAGGTCAGTAATACCACGGTAATGCTCGCCGTGGTTTTACTGACCTCTATAGGTAAGTTTTAAGCTCAATTATAAGCGTATTGGGCTATCATTAAATTTTAATATGAAAAGAAAATGTTGCGAAAATAAGATAAACTTTTTTAGAAAAGAATCGTGTGGGTTTACCTTTCTTACTTTCTTAGATAATAATTGACGTTGTTTAAAACGCAGGAATTTTAAGCACATTAACAGCTGTAAAAATATATGAATATGCTGTCAACTATCTGATCGAACATATTTTAGTTTCACTAGGGGCAATTAATTCACAACAATCCTAATATGACTATTCTCTACCTACTAAAAATCTACCTACGCAGTTAGCAACAGCACTCTAATAAAATATTCCATAGCAACATAAAAAGCTTAACACGTGCCACAATCCCAATTAAATCTGCACACAGCGGATAGACAAACAGACACGGGCTCAGTGGTCGTGTAAACACAGACAGGCAGACGGTCATCAATCGGGATCGCGAGAAAAAAGCGCGCATAAAAAGTGCGCGGGCGCAGACGCGGATGCGCGATGCAACCGCGCCGGGCGTGCGCTAGAGGACGGCCGTTTGAAAGGAAAGGCTGATTTTCGCATGCTGATTCTCATAGAATCAGTTTCGATACCAACTATGTGATTAATATTTGAAATGAACCATTACACTATCATACACGTGTTTAAACAATGCTTAAACGGGTAACATGTTGTACTTGATATTATATTGTTACCACCTTTGTCACACGCATGAATACTTTGATTTGGACTTTAATAAGTGTGATTAAGTGTACCTAGTGTAGTAAAAATAGTGAATAAGCGCACTTTATTGACTTATTTACAAAATCCCTTTCTGGTTTGCAAGCCGTAGTAATAATAGTAGGTACCTATCCCAATAGTTAACAATAAATTGAACAGCCATGAAATTAATACAGTATTTATAGGTAAGTGGTAGAATTGTTGCCGAAGCAGTGGTTTCCTCTTTAAGCGGGCTTTCAGGGTGGTGCGACAGGCTCAATATGGTCTATTGTGCCTGTCGACCTCATATTTGGATCTCACTACCGCTTACCATAAGGTGGAGTGAAGTCAGCTTGTTAGCATATTATAAAAAAAAAGTGGCAGAATACTAAGTTCGGCCATATGGGCGATGTAGCCCAGGGTCCCGTATGTGTAAGGGGCACGTCATAGACAGGTTTTAATTGATAATATGCGTGCGTACGATTTATAAGCTTGAATAAATGATCAATTAGATGGGCCTCCGAACGTTTTAGCCCAGGGCCCCAGGAAGTGACGGTCTGCCTCTCCTTGTCTGCTTGGCGAAAGACAAGGGCATTACCAAAGACGATATCGACCCTGACGTTTTGATACAGATGAAAAATAATATATGGCAGGTCTAAAATAAGCAAATGTTAGGTACTCATTTCTTCCCTTAATAGTTTAATCACTATTAATGGTTTGGATATACCAGTATTTGGACCTTGTGGTTAAATTAGACAGCTTATCAAAGGTCAATAGGGTAGTTGCCTATTTTTTTTATGGTAAGTATAAAGTAGGAGCTACTATCGACTCAGTCCAAATCATCCAAGGCGATAGTATTGTCATAACTTTAAAACTCGCCGAGATATTACTGTTTCAATAGCACATCATTTAGGCAAGCTCAAAACGCTCCATACAAAAAGTGACTGAATCGTGACGTCACGCTTCAGTTATTTGTATGCAACGCGCCAGAAATTTATTCGGCAAGTATACTAAATATTGCGTTTATGAAAATGGTCTCAAAGCAAAAGTTGTTATTTATTATGTAATTTGAAATATGGTATTGTTTATTTTAATCACTTTTGATATTTTATAATGGACTCGCCCACCCAACTTCAAATGTCTATTATTGCCTCATTTTGTCAGAAATTTTAATTTCAATTTGACTTTTGTTATTAATTTGCCTATATCTTACTATTAATTGTGAAATCACATGTAAAATTTGACTTAGGAAACTACTCAATTAAAATACAGCTGAAAGTCTCCGTTTTAAGGTAAGTATAAAGTAGGTATTTTCGATGACGATTCTCAAGTGATGACGCAAAATTCTTAACAGCGCTTTTTAAGAAATATAACGACGAATACTAAGTATCTACCTTTTTAAGTCTGAATCAGGACTTTTGAGAATTTAACCTTGATTCTGACTGAAGGGTTCTGAATCATCATGATATAGTCGGAACCTACACGTTTAGTAGGATGATTAAATATCCTTTTATGGTTAACAAAATTAAGCAAGAAATAAAACCGGCCAAGTCTGACTAAGACTCGCGCACGAAGGGATCAGCGCAATTTTAATTTTATAATTCGGTTTTGAAGTGAACATGAAACTAGATACATTATTTAACTATTTCAAGCATCTACTTGAGTGAGGAAACTTGAGGTTCAGGACCTGTATTAGTGCTTCGTTTTAAGTCGGTTAAAAAGTGTACTTGTAAAGTTCATTGATAATCTAAATATCTAATTACTTTACTTATCACTCGGTTCTCGCGAAGATCAGTCGAGTGCCCAGTCACGTCCCGACTAGTGCACAAAAAGTGTGCACTTAAATCGACGTGACTGGACTGAAACGTTCTTGTACTAGACGATAAGGTCCATTGAGTTCCCCGAATTGCATGTTACCGTAGGACGCATAGATCGATTTCCGATTCATCCGTGAAAAAATACTAAAATATAAGCATCCTCTATTCACCTGGTTATTAGTATTTACTTGTAAAACACTGACATTAGGACAATTGTATGTATAATAGAATAGAATAGAATATTTATTTGCAACATGTTCTTAACCTAGGTACAAACATGACCCTGTAAGGGTGTGTGTAAAACTTACATAACTAACTTAACTTATACTTACAAATTTTTAAAGAAAAATTTAATTAAATATCATATCCATCATCAAATATAGGGCAAAAAACATAAATCTTAATAGTATATGTTGTTTAAATTTCTACGACTTTTTCCTGCATATATTCTTAATATGTTTTACAGATGTATGAATGAATGTAATGTATGAAGCTAAGCCTTAGCTTGTTGCCAGTGTTATTGTCAAAAAAATGTCTTAAAGAGAGACATTAAGTAATTATAAATTAAGGGGTGAAGTACTTACATTTATTCATTTATTACTTAACTATTTCTTCATGTACTTATTTACCGACGTAGCCGAACGGATAGGTGTCAGTACTCTATTAGATGTTTAAATATAAGAAGTAAAAAATGTTATACGACAGACACATTTAACATTCCTCGGACCTCTCCAAAGGTAACCTAGGTATTATCTAAGGGTTAATTCGTTAAAAACCGCTGGCGAGTTCGTTGAACCCAAACGCAGTATATGTATAAGATCTAAATATTTTCCGGAACTCAAGAGAAAATAATGTAAACAAGGTCATGATGCGTTCAGTTCGCAGACGGTCCGTTTCCACGAGTCTTAGTTTCGCGGAAGGCGAACCGTATCGGGTTCGAGTATTGGCGTGATTCGATTCTATGTTTACCATCGCGGTGTCGTTCGGTGAGCGGTGATGTTATGATGCTTCGTGAGAAACTTTTCTTGCTTTCTTTCTCGTTATTCCATTAACAGAGCTGTTCGCTCATTGTCGCCATTAATAAGGCGTCCGACCGATTTCAGCCATGGCGGCCGATCTCAATTGAGATTAGCCAAGTGCGTACATATTATAGTGCACACGTGTGCGCGCAAACACAAGTGCACTCTCTATTACTTACTCTCATAATTCGGTGAGACGGCAATCCGACATGAGTAATCGGAGATCGGGGGCAGGACCACGGACTTTACGTGCTTTCCGAGGCATGGGCGTTCAACCGCCAACTTCCTAACTCCGGGCTGAGTAATTTCATTACAGAGAAACTCACACAAATTTTGCCCGACCCCGGACTCGTACAGGGATCTCGCCTCTCGGTCCTTACTCAGCGCTTGCTGCCAATAGACCAACGAGGCAGTCGCCATTAATGACTGAAACCTAATTAAATAGACACCGGATTTCTATTAACTTTATATCGGCCCAAGCTCTATTGACTAAATCCGCCGTTTCCTTAAGCGTTTCCTTGAACTTTTCTCCCTCCCGCCCTTCCCTGAACCTGAACAAAAGCTCAGGAGAGCTCATTGGAATAGCTAATTATGAAAATAATAGTTTCAAAAGTGGACACGGGATTAACTATAAATTTCATATAGTCTCTACCAGCTCTATTGACGGAACTTAGCCGCTATAAAAAACCTTACACCGGTAAAGCCTCTATAAAGCTCCTCTTAAAATTAGGCTACTTTTTGCCATAAATAACATTAGCTATGGTTATAAGTTGATGTGAAACGCCCTGCCTTAGTATTTCCCTTTGAGATAACACATTACACCATGTGATTATCCTGGCCATAAATTGTTGTAACAATCAGTCTGTTTTTATTTATTGGCTGCTAATCTATTTCTTCATTTTTATTTTTTATTACCTTCTAAATCGTTGCTGGAGGCACCAATTTGGGAACATTACTGAGTTATGTCCGCAAAAAATGGCGGTTCCAAGGAATGTTAGCAATCTGAAATAAAATCAAATTAGGTAGAAAATAAATTATGCTCGTAGACTCTTTCTATGTTAGTCATTGTCGCTAATAGATATATCCTGTATTGTTCGCTCTTGTATTTGAAACCCCTAAATGTACAAGTACTTATAGCTAATCAACATAAATGTGTTTTTCTTTTTAACTTTGTGATAAATCTAATGTAAGTAACTGCGCTGAGATAATCACTTTGACAATACCACCAAAATTAGCGCAAAACGGATGTAGAACGTAAGATTGCATACAAGTACAATTTAAATTATAGCCAGCAAAAAATGTGTCTAATTTAATGTCTTGCAGTCTACCGCGCTCGTTCTAGCGTCTGCAATAAATCTAGACAGACAAAAAGGTTATGGGCCGCTGGACCCGCTGGTGACTCATCAAATAATTGACACATTTTTTACGAGTGTGTCTGGAGATTCCTAGACATGAGTCGTTTGACTAATAATATGCGGAATGTTTGCCTAGAAAACGTTATGCGTGCGATGTATGGACACAATTTTGCATTTTTTAGACGCTACTCATGTCTTATGGTTCAAGGAGGGTAGGGTTATGGGTTACAAATGGTAGTTAAATGTAGTCTATATGGGACTATGGAGTGTTTTACTAATAAGCGGTAGGATCCAGAATGTTTATAATTACTTAAGACCATGTGATTAATTGTAGCACCAGGTCGGGTCAAACTTATGTGACTTTTCTTTAAAGAAATGACTCAGTCTGGAGTAAGGAAACTGATGGTGTTAGCTCTGTCCCTCGGAGGGCACGGTAGGACTTTGGCCCTGGGCCTGAAATCTCATCAGTCAGGCACGTCTAATTACCGTTACCAAACTACGCAAAAGAACATAGAGTGCGTCTGTGTTTAGCTTACATTTTTGCACTTAGTTTGGCTCTATTGCCAGTACTATATTGAGATTGGCCGCCATAGCCGAAATCGGGTGGACAGCATTATTTGCATTGTCAACTCAAACACGGGCATAAGCTGTGTTTGCGCGCGTCTAGACGCCGATGACACAACGCCGCTGGCTGCGAGGATGCACCGATTACAAACACCGAGGGCAAACAGAATATGATGGAGTGCATGCTGCATACATAGCACAGAGATATTCGGCTGAGTCGAGAGATTCAGACGATTTTAAGGGATGAAACTTGAATGAGGATGATGTTTTTGATATTATTATTAAATAATATAATTAATGTTTTAGGCATACAAAATACGTAGAATGTCTCATCTGTACAACTTTAATATAATACATACATACATACATACATACATACAATCACGCCTTTTTCCCAGAGGGGTAGGCAGAGATCACTTCCAGCGATCCACTTTTCACCTCTGTGGGAAACGTGACGTGACGGGTTGTGGACCACGTCGCCGCCATTCTGCCTTGTGCATTGTTTTAACAAGGTCATTGCGTTCCCACGAGTAGCAAGGATGTATGACGGGGGCAGGAAAAGAGGAGGAAGGATACTATTGCCTCGGATGATTTGGACTGAGTCGATAGCTACTATCGACTCAGTCCAAATCATCGAGGAGACGGGGTCGCTTACCCGTATACCGTTCACCAACCACCGGACAGATAATTGTGACTGGTATCCCCTGACTGAACTTAATATAATAATACCTACTGAATAATGCTAAACACACACAACCTAGCAATGTAGGTTTTTCCATTTAGAAGTTTTCATACGTAATCTAAGGTGCCTTTTTTCCGTCGTAATCAAATTTTTTTGTCTTGAGTGAAAATTCAACGTGACTATCGCTTAAAATAACTTGAAATGTCAACAAATGCATTATGGTCCCTTTCAAAACCGAGGGTAATAATTTTACAGGTACTCAACCCTTTGAAAATTTGAAATCCATTGGAATTCGCGAAAGGACACCAAATTGTCCGCACCGTCCTGTTATTACGAAACCCAGAAAGGAAACAAACAATCCAGTGTTCTCACAACTCATATTATTATGAGGCTAAGGAATCCGCGAGACAATTTTAACTTTCACGTTTTCCATGGAAAGCGGACTAGTGAGAGTGTGCTTTGAGTAATTCGCGGCAAATTTTGTAAATAGCTTAGTGTCAATGAGAACCGCTTTCTATCCGCCGGTCTAGAACAGCGTTGGGCGGGTCTGGGTCCAGGCCTTACGTTACCTACAATGGGTTCGGTAGTGCACAAAATATCGAACGGTATAACTTTTACCTACTAGTCGGCACCATAAAGTTTTATTAGCGCTAAATCTATATACTAGTTAATACAATCGAAGTGTCTCTTTGTAATATTAAAATAGCGACTTTTTATTAATGAATATAAAGGGAACCAACAACAAAATTAAATTTTTTTTTGTCTATTTGTCTGTTTATTCTCGCTAATCTCTGAAACGGTTGGACCAATTTTGACGAGTCTTTCACTAATAAATAGCTTATTTTACAAGGTACATTAAATGCTATTTGAAAAGTCCCCTTACACAGACGATGGCACGAGCGGCCGGTAGAATGAAATAATAAACATCAAGACTATGTCTCATTTTGCAGTATTATTATCTGCATTACTGAATATTCTATCAACGGAGCTGGACTAACGACAGTGTTCAATTAGATTCAATAATATTCACTATTGGTCTTCACACGAGAAAGACTGTAGCAAAAACATAGCTACTTACAATGTTTCGACTGGGTTGCACACTAATCATGGTCGCGAGCGATTCCATTGCCTACTAGACATCTTCATTGCTGGTTATCAGAATACCGTTGTACCCACAGCAATTATGTGTCTATGCAAATCATTGTCGTCGAGAAGCGTCCTACAGGGAAGCATACGGTCCAAGTACCACCATTACAGGCACGGGGGCATTAGTACAAATAGTGAACACTCGAATAGTATGCTCAGTGACGGCTAGGCGCGATCTAGTTGTGTGAACAAATTCCATTGTGAATGCACTCGACGACACAACGGAGAGAAGTGCAGTGGGTAATGCTACTATTAGTTTTATCACGTTATTAGGTATACTCATTAATAGTAGTCACGTTAAAGCCGCGATTCCAGTTAGCCAATTCATATGTATGGATCAATAGGAAGGTATCACAAGGAAGTAATCCTCAATATATTGTTCCGATTTAGAAGTAAGTTCCTTAAAAACTTGCGGTACGAGGCAAAATATACGTACAAATAAATAAAAAACCTAAAAACGTCACAAATATTTATTCCAAGTAGGAATCGAACCGACGACTCTTGCCGCAAGAAACAGGAGCACTATTCATTCAATTCGTCACTGAGCCAGTCAATTAAAATAGGCCTTCTGGATTTTTCGATGTGCATTAAACTTCCTCCAGCTTATAAAACACTTTGTTAAGCGTTTAAGCTTACGCTTAATCTATCATAAAACCATGACCACGGACTACGATATACGGTATCAATAGAACTTCGTGACTCATTGCTAGTGATTTGGGGCAATAAAAAAATGTGCTAAGATTGTTCAAATATTTGGATCTAAACAATATTAGCACATTCTTTAAACCGGTTGAGAGTTGTCTGAAGTTCAGAGTCCTCTGAATTTTATTGTCATTGCATTAATTTCTCAAGCAACAAGCAAAATTAAAAAGAAAGCCACAACGGTAATTATTATATATGTGCGAGTAGTGCTCGCACACTTTTAGCAGCGATAATTTATTAAAATTGCCTATAATATACATTGTAAAACTTGCTATCTGTCTGTCTGTTACGCTTTCACGCATAGAGTACTGAACCGATTTACACGAAATTTGGTACAGATATAGTCCAGAGCCTAGGAAAGGATATAGGCAATTTTTTAACCGACTGCGCTATAAAGAAGTAATGTTTTACCCGTTAAACGTCTTACAAACAGACAATTCTAGATTCTAGATCTATAAAACTAAATAAAATTGAATTTTATTTAGTTTTATAGATCTTCAGAGGGCGCGTGGTCTTGAAATTAGTATTATTAAAAAAAACAATCATCACTGGGGTCCGGTACACTGCGGCGCGAGTTCTTACAGAAATAGCCGCCGGTGGCGAGGTAAACAAGTGCTATGTAAAGTTGTCGAATCGACCAAATTCTTGGCATCGCGCTGCCGCCCGCATATTTGAACGGGCTAAGGGTCCGCAACCACTCGTAACCGCGATGGGAAAGCAAACGTCAGTGGCGATTTGCACAACGCAACTAGCTAATGGCGTTGCATTGGAACTGAGCAAAGATTTATTCACATCATACACGACGAGATGGCATTTGGTACGACCAACACTGCTGGGTTGTGCGGCAGGAATATAAGACTAATATGGGAAAAAGCAACACATTGACTTATGACTAAATGTACTAGCATTTTCTTTGTATGTTACCGTACCATAGATTTAAAAATATCATTATCATCATCACCATCCGCCCATATACGTACCTACTGCGGGGCACGGGCCTACCCTAAACCTACCCTAGGGCGACCAGGCCTTAGTCAACAGTGCTGGCCAACTGACTATACAACTATACTTTTTCTTCTACATACTATAACTATTTCGATTAATAGGACATAATGTGAATTTCAAATTTGAAAACAAAGTGGTACGTGGCGGGGTTTTAACTGATAAAATATGTTTTTTTAAACGCATGTAAACTACATGCCATTCCATGAAAAAAAATGCTAATATGGATAAATGTACAAGTTTATATAAATGTGTAAGTATTCCTTTTACTATACACGTACCCTTACTTAGTACATAACAAAAAGAAAAAAGCTCCCACTGTAGCTATTGGTCTCGAAGCTTTTAGCTTTCACGACTCGTTCACATTACTGGGAGCTTTACCTAAACATTGTCCAATCTCGGTCATAAAACCAATTTACAATGCAAATTTTCATTAGACAACAACAAAATTATAATTTAATGCCGTTTCAAGTAATGTCGAAAACATTACAATATGCAAACACTTAACGCTTGCAATAAATTTAAATATATTTCTGTATCAACCCTCTGTAGACAAACAGCTTTTTATTTGAAAACGTCAGACAGAAATAGGTATAGCTTCAGGCTCGAAACCGGATGTAATCCCTCAGTATTAAAACTACAACTACTTCCTTTAAGATTTGCGTAGTTCAGGCGGCAGTTCACGTTCCTGCTCATTCAAAACTTCTTTCTGACGTTCCATGTTCTGTCACCGTCAATCCTGTAGGTTAGAAAAAGCCAGAACATACTTTTCGAATGAAAAAAAAACTTAAACACAAAACTAATCTAAATTACCACAGAAACAGAAAAAGGTACCACATCGCATAAACTGCAAACTGTACCGTGTACCCACTTGGAACAGTGCATTTAAAAGTAGGGCTAAAAGTTGTCTGAGCTATTACTTTAACTATTTTAAAGCAAAGCTCATACTCTTGGAATTTGTTAATGACCGGCATTGAGAATTTATACTTACCTAATAGTGAACGTAGAATGATTGGCCTCGGACCGACACTTAAGGGAAACTAATCTATCTAAGGGTATTAATATCGGCTCTATTACAACAATATAGAAGTGTTAACTCACATAGACAAAGGAATGTGACAACATACATACTTACGAGTAATTAAAACTAGGTAGTTGAAATACTCGGTTACATTTTTTATGTAAACACTTGTATTATGAATATTAAACAAACATTGTAATAAACAAATAGATACTTACATAAATGGATGACTGAACAAATACAATATACATCATTGAAAGAGTTGTCCCGAGTGAGGTTCGAACCCACGACTCTTGGAGTAAGTTATTGGCATTTCCAAATGTGCCAGCGACCTAGTCGATTTGCAATCAACATTCGTAGGAACCTACAAGTACATAATATATTGGTAACTGGGTGTCATCAAGCTACAAGTGAGTTGTCAACAGCACGGGTTTTAGCTTGATACATTCATGTATATTACTGGTTCTTGTAAATGAATAGTTCTGCTTCATGCATACATTTACTTAAATAAATAGTGGAAAATGCAATCTAGGCTTTCATAATGTTATTTATCCTTAAATTTATGACGAAGAGCAATAAGTGTGGAATACCAAGTGGACCACTTGAGGAAATTTTCACTTTAAACATGTTGGTCATTCCGCATATTCACTCTCAGGGAAATCTACTGAGTAACGGACTACAGTTATGTAGCCGAGTAAATTACTCTTTATGGAAGTAGGGCTAGATTTATACATAGGTGCTAGCGTACAACACAATCAGCTTTTGCAAATTAAATCCATAGCAAGCATGTTTTCTTTGTCTTATTCTATTTTAATATTATCTGTTATTTGCACGAACACTACATATTTGAAAAAATCTAAAGTATAATTATTTAGAGATCTGACGTTTTGTGCTCTCTATTATGTTACGAAGAACAAAAAGAAAATGTTCAAATGTTAGTTTCTCTTGCCATCAGCATGTGATCATTTAATCTATACCTGGAGATCAATGCTGATGACATGAGTCAAGGAAAACTGAAGGAAAGACTCTGAAGATTCTATACTCTACCCAAGGAAAACTGAGAGCAAGACTCTATACGAGTACTCGACCACTAGCAACACTGTAGGTATTGAGAGTGTTATCGTATCGTGAATTCATTCGACGCACGCAGACGGCTGAATGGACGCCTACGCGCATCGCGTCTAGACTAGCTTAATGGAATTAATCGTAGTCGCTACTCGATCACGCGCAGAGAGATGCGGTGCGGTTCCGATCGGCGACGAAAATAGCAAAGAAAGCGTGCAGTTTGCTACTGAGTGCCGCTAACAAACATATCTACTGTGAAAAACCGGACTGGAGCACTAAGGATTCCGTACCATTCCATTTATGCAAACTGAATGCGAAAATATTCGGTAACCGGGAAATGGTTCAAATTTAACTCGCAAGATTTGATCTGAGACGTATTTCTGAAAGCAAGCTAACATTGGGGCATGTCAAACCAAATAAAAGATAAAAGTTAATTTTTTTAAAAATTTTAATTTAAATAAAAGCTCTTAAAACGATTTTTTATATGGGACCCATAAATATTTTTATTTTGCTAGTTTATATAATTCGTGTTATAGCGGCAAAATAAACATAAAAATGTTCTACGTACTGTGGTTGATCCCTGTGACATACAGTTGTACAAACAGACCTCGGAGGTAGAGTCCTGTTTAAACTCCTAAAAAGTCCGGTATGGAAAAATTTCTCAAACTGCGAAGGCGTCATTCATTACAAATCATAATCATCAACAACATCAGGTCCATCAGTGATAGAATATCCTGCGGAATCCAAACTACGTATATGGAAATCTGACAGTCTAAATGATAATAAACATGTTTCGGGTAAAACAATGTACAGAAACCATACACCTGAATGTAATTCCCTTCGTTGCTAAATCGTGTATCATGACTGCATACCTCGTACTGAAAATAACGTGAATTATGGGAATTATTTTTTTACAAGACGCAAATATTTGCACGATAATCATTCAGAATAACCCAATAAACATTGTGTACAAACAACGTTTTTAAAACATTAAATGTTAGGTGTAGTCATGTACTCAAATTATTTATGAGTATGTTGCTGCCAAAGAATACGGCGGAATGAGCCCGTTATAAAAATTCTTTCGCTAGCATCAAGTTTGACGACCCCCAAGAAAATAATGCGTACGGGAAAAATGCATATGAAAATCATAATTAAAGAAAACTTACATAATTTTTGTATATCTTTAGCTATGCAATCGCATAGGTGTAACATACAGTCGTTACTCCGTTAGAATTAATATTCAACATATCAGTCTACATCTTTACTGTCGTCATCATTACATTAACTACTTTTATAAATATTTATCGATGATATTTAGATATATTTTATGAGCCATGATTGTTGCCTGCAAGGGGTTATACTGTAAGTTTCAAGTTTCTTTTTACTGCAAAAGATTAGGATTAATTAAATAGACACGTTATACCAGAGATAGTCTTTCTCACACAATCTAAGTACTTTATTAGGCTGGTTTACTAACTGCCGTTCTATTTGAATGCTGGTATTTTTCGCAACGACATCTGATGCAATTATTTGTCAAGATTTCTACAATAAATTTTGAATTCGTTGGCACCTCTGAATCCATTCATCATTCATTCTTACTACTACTACCTACTACAGATCTGAGCTGTAGATATTTTGTAAAACTTTAATGAAACCAAATCATTATTATTATATAATGATTTGGTTTCATTATGTGTACATATAATGTAGTTCCATTTCTCGGTTGAGCAGTAAGATTTTAACAGTAATAAATAAATACTTCGAATATCGAATAGTTATTTTAAAATATAGTATCCTTGAGAACATGTATTTTGCACTCACACACAAAAAAAGAATCTACTCGTATGTCAATGCAGTTGTTCGTTAATTGCATAATGTCAGCACTGAATCAGCGTCGTTTTTTGCGTCTCGATGAATTGGGACAATCATTTACGCCAGTCTCTTTTTGCAGTCCCACATATAATGCATTTGTACAGCTCATTTTGGGGCTAGACAAAAAATGACATTCGCGCGATCCGGTCACCAAAATCACGACGTCCACTGTCGTAACGCGACAGATACTAATGGTTCATACCCAAAATTCTGAGTAATATAAAAACAAAGCTGGACAAATTGTCTGAGTGCCCTATTTGTATCGTGACTCACCGTCTGCAATTCTGAGAAAAACTTGTTGTGACGTCTGATGGAGTCTGCTAGGATGCAATGTTTGCCTTGCAAATGTCTGACTCTAATAAAATGTACACCACGAAATATGTGCATAAGTAATGTGATTTACATAATATTTTAAGGAGATTGTGAACGTTAGGTATTTGGGATATTGAAATAACTAGCCGACGTTGTATTCGCGCGAGCATTTACTGATAGCTTAAGCTACGTAGTAAGCTAACTGGTATACAGCGATTGACCAGTATTAAACAGCCTCCATCTGAATTATAGAACCGATCAAATTTTGAAATGGATGAAGAATGCAATAAGATATATTTTTTTTATATTTGTTAATATTGCAGTGCCTAATTATTATTATTTCTTTACATAAGATACGTTGATACTAAGTCACGAACTATACACACCGTGAAATTTTAGTGGTTGTTTTCCCATGGCAGAACGATTTGATTTAAGTAATACCATCAAATCATGCAAATTATTACTTGAAAAAAATTTTCCAACTCGAAAACGAGAAAAGCATTCGGTCTTTTATAAGATGTGACGTAATCAGGTAATGTTTGCCGCATGAAATCGATGCTTAAAGCTAAAGAACCTCTACGCCCTAAGTAATAAAGCGGTTCGAACGTGCTTTCGAGTTTTGATTTTAATGAAAAACATTTTACTGCGGAAAAACAATCACCAAAATTTCATGGTGTATATTTGACAAACGTTAAATTGAGTAGTATATACTCAAATAACTATAAACTTTGTCAATAAGTTTGGTTTAAAAGGCTACCTCTTGAACAATACAATCGGATCTATATAGTTAGAGAGTTGCATGAAACATATTTAGCAGCTTTAGTTAGGCCTTATTAGCTAAGAGTGAAGAAATTCCATTTTTTTTTCCTAGCTCACTTACGATGATGGCTTTATAACATTTCATGGAAAAATTACGAGAAAAGAAGAATACGAATAATGCCTTTAAGTCCCGATGGAAAGTAACGGTAAAAGATCATGCATGACTCTCGTTACTCGGTACAAAGGGCCGGACTGAGTCAAGTTTAATTAAAGCCAGGCCTGCGCCCGGCACTATCCACATTGAGTTGCAATAAGCGAAATATCCTGTCATTCCGCTCTCGAGTCTCACTTAAGTATATATCCAGGGCTGCAATCAGGACGGATTTCTTCAGCCATTACGGCTAATAGTCGTCCGGCTACTGGACATTTTTAAAATCATTAGCAAAGTAAACAGGGACGGATTTGTAAACGTCAATATTTTTTTCTTCGTCGAATTTGATATCGGTATAAGTTTGCTAGAACAGTTGTAAAATTTTCCAAAAATAAATATTTTACAATGTCGCGGAATTGATTTAACATAGGTTATTACTGATAAATCATTATAATATGATATTATCATACATAAGCCAATAATACGAGCAAGTATACCTTTTATAAGGCTTAAGAATTCATCTGGGATATTAAGATTTACAAAACGTAGGCAAATATACTACGGACAATGGGATTAAAACTTACACACATTTCCTTAACGCAACTTTTTTTGTACAACTAACGTTATTACTATAATTTTTAATGGTAATATGTAGATAGAACAAGCAATTCTTAGCAATGCTGTTGGTGGCTTCAGTCATATCCACCCTAAGTCCGGCCCTGCCACGATAATATGCTTCGAATTGTGTAAACCCTTTCGAGCGAATTTTGTTTTATTGCGAGTAATCTGCAACACGGGCCATTTCGGCTACCCCTCGCCATTACTGGCCTGAGATCACGGTCTTTGGGACCAACTAATTAAGTTAGCATTATCATTGCGACAGACTATGGCGACGGTATTGGAAGCTGAGTTCCGCGGATCAACTATGTTGGTATCTACACTTTCGTTAATATTTATTGTGAAAATGTTGAATAGAATAGAGTATTATTTTATTTGGTAAAAATTACTAAAATTATGGTTACAATTGAATTGTCCTATGCTTATGTAAAGTGTGTTAACTTATTCATGCCAATAAATCACTTTAATTAAGGGTGAGAGCCATCCGCTCTCCCGCACGTCCGGTGGTGATGACGAGGCTACTCCAAGCCATCATCGTACGTCAGTTAGGAAAAAGAACTTTGAAAACAGTCAGATTTATGTTTGTATTTAAAACTTACAGCCGTTTAAACTCCATCTTTTGATGACTTTATAGGGCATTTCCCGTATCTTATGCTATAGCGTTTCTATTAGTAATTAACTATTATTATTATACAGCTTTAAATGCTTTTAAACTTGATTTTAATAGGATTTTTAACCCTCTTTTTAAAGACAAACGGAGAAAAAGTCTAACAATAATATGAATTACTTACAACAGAAGGATCTAATAAAATTTCAGTTTAGGACATCATAAGTAGACGCCAAATATTTAATATCAGTATTCGGTCGTCTGCTCCAAAGATATTAGCTCAAAGCATGACGTAAGCATTCGCTGGATGCAATAACTACCAGACAAGATTGGTTCTTTTGAACGTCAAAATGTCAATGTCAGTTCAAATGGACTGATCGTATAGCGGTCGTATCATTATGTATCATTTAAATGCAAATTTCTTCTCGCAAAACAAAAATAAATACAATTTTACACAGAGAGATTAAATTTTTTTGCAACGAGCTTCACAATAACTACATTCATTATATTTTATACAAGTCGGCTTAGTAAAAATATGTCAATTGAAACAATGAAAACTGTCAGAAAAGGTCCCAGTTATTACTGGTCATCAAACAAATAGTTTTCCTGCTAATACTCGTCGTAAGGTCTCAAGCCAGAGCATTTTCCTTTTAAACCATTTACACTAAATAGGTAATGATGATTGGGACTTCTTTAACAACATCCACTTGCAACCCATTACTTACACGTTTCGTCTAACACATTAAAATTTACAGAGAAACAGATACCTATCGAATCCAGCAGGGGAGTAGCTAGCTAGGTCGATAAGCTCTGCTGAAAAAACACACGATAACTAAGAAACTGTAGATACATCAGCCAACAGTATTAGGCTCAAAAATATTTTACTCAAATCACACGCGAAAGTATAATCTTATACACACTAGCGTATAGTACGAACTAGAGAGTGGTACAAAAAAAAATGTTGTCCCGACGTGTTTTAAAGATCGCTACGCAATATGCGCCCTTGAAAAGACTTCAACGCTTAACCAAAATGTAGTTCATTGCTCTCGGGGTAATCTGATTAGTCCAACTATCCGCGTTACGTAACGATGAGCTTGATCGCACAACGTTTTTACGATACTGTGTCTCCTCATATTTGATAAGGTCAGTGATTATGGCGTAGAGAATAGAAGTCGGCCAAAGCGCAGCGTAATATTTGCTAAATATAGTTACTGTGTTAATGTTCTACTTATACCTAGATAGATGATACAACCTAGTTACCACGTGTCTAATAAATATAATACCCCCTGTGAGGGGAGAGAGTCTATTGATGGAACCCAAGTAACTCTTTGATTTCATCGAAAGTAATAGAATTAAGAAGTTTATAGTTACAAGTGTTAATGTATTATAATACATGCCTGCCTACATGGCTATGTCTTAATCAATTAAAATTTAGTCACTTTTGCTTGGTAAAAGTACTTAAGATTATCTTACAGTTATCTTGGCTCTAAGTGACCAAGGAAATTACTAGAGCATTCTATTATGGATTAATGATCAATGACAACACGATTTGGCATATCTACCTTATGTTCTTGTTAAACATTACACTGCACTTAGTTCTACATTTATGTAGAAGGAACGTAATTATTTTGACTGGCTCGATGGCACTTGTCTCTCACACCAAAAGTTGTGGGTTCGATTTCCAGTCTAGTTAAACTTTGGGTAGGGCACTTTTGAGTTCGTTCAATGTCTAGGCGTGTTTATTTATCAACTTAGTATTACAATTTATACATACGAATTTATATTCATCACTTTGTACCGATGATTATGTCAAGTGACGTCAATACGTGTATGTGACATTTATATCTACATAGGTTGTAAAATATGACTTGTAATCATGATTATCGCGAATTCATAATAGCGCCTTATTGTGATACTCAACTGTATTATTCTTGGGAGAATATATTTTCGTAAATAGTTCAAACTTTGTATAATATGTGTTGTGTGTATTAATTACTTGCTAATTAATACTCAAGGTAACAACAAAACGACATCAAATTTAACAACTTTTTCTGCTATTTTCATAAGTAAGATTATTTGGTATTAAAGAAATAATAGGTCAGATAGGTACAAATGTATTGAAGTGTCTATGTATCTGAAATGCCATAACCTGGCTCATAATCTATATGAAGAATAATTTATGAATTGTAAATCTTGTAAAGCCCATACAATTTATTTCATTAAGGCGTCTTACTTACTCCTCTTTGGGCTGCTTAACTCCAAGATGATGAATAAATGCATGGTGGTATCTAGATGGAGATACCAGGCAGACAGCCATGAGGGAACGTACTTAGGTATATACCGACAGTCACATGTTTTATTCTAGATCCTCCTATGATGTCTCGCACACCAGACACGGCATGAATGTAATGTCTGGCGCGTTATTAGCACATGGCTCGGACGGGCGCGGAGTGGTGGAGCCCGGAAGGCAGCGGGGCGCGTGGCGCGGTCGTCGACTCCGCTGCACTTGCAGCGCCAGTCCGCCGCGCAGCCCCGCCACGAGCACGCGCGGCCCGGCCCGACAGCCGACACTCGAGGTGCGTTCGCAACAGTTGGCAGTGCTGGACTGAGATGAGCGTTAGTTTTTTATTTACACTAAATTCGAAGCTGTAACTTTTTTATTAAAAGTTGTCGAAGCAAAGATATTTAGCCCAATTTTCTTTAATTAAAAAAGTTTTTATAAACTAAAGGTTTGTTAAACCAAGTCCATTTTCAACTCAAACCTGTAATAATTCGAACGCAGCGTTAAGTTATGAAGAAACAAATTCATATTTTGCCGCGAAACGCCATGTGGTCCTAGATCGTTCGCCACAGCACCGCGCTTAATAATCCCCGAGACCGGCGACAGCACTCCAACTCGTCCGCCTCATGGGCGAAGCAGCGCGAATCCATACGGCACCTCGTCCCGGCATGTGGTAGCGGGACGGCAGGAGCCGGCGCGCTCGGGAGCGCACGTGCCCGCGGCAGTGCCGCGGCAGCGGGCGCCGGACGCACAGCGCCGCACGCGCCGACATGCGCCGCTAGGGAGCATGCCCCTGCCTCTGCTGCCGCTGCTAGCGCTACTGCTCGCGCGACCGGCGGCAGGTGAGAATACGCACGCGTTTTTTGAAAATGGAAAGTGTGACACGTTCAATTGTTTCTTTTTTCTGTAACTTTTTAAAGTTCGAAAAAGTTTCCGTGTGCGCGCGAAGTTTCGGCTTGACCGATCTCTTTTACAATCAATGGGTTTAAAAAACTCACTGAAACTGCTTTAAGCGTTTGTTCTTTTAATTTTCATAGATATCTAAAAATAAAGAAAACATACTTTTTAGTCATACTAAAAAAAAACATTGAAAAGTTTCAAACTTTCCGGTTTCTTTATATGTGTTTCAATAGTGTTAAGTACAGATTGTGTTAGTTGTGTATTCAAATGTTTTACGAAGTAAAACTTTTCACAACTAAAAGTTAATGCAGAATCATTGAAAAGTTTCGAACTGTTCGTTTGAATTCCTTATCGCTCTATCGGGCTTAAAAAAACTTTAACATACATACAGGTAAATCTTTATTTCTATAGTGAAATTCACAGGTAAGTAAGCTTTACCGGGAAAGATCACAGTCATGACAGTTGATTTTTTTTCAATTTACGTCGTTATCAATGCATTTTTATCTATCAAGTCAAACGGCTACCATTAAAATTCTCCATATTAACGAATAATATAAATCTCGCAACATTCAACGGTAAAGAAAGTCCAAGTTTACGGTAATGAGTCGTGTCAGATAAGTGCGATGCAAATGCACATGAGCTCGTAAACCCGTGCGCGGTGTCAACCACGGAACAGAAAAACAAGTGGAACTGTGAAGTGGGCGGGGCACGCGTGCCGACACTAAGCGGAGTTACGCTTACTCGGCCTCAGTCGTACCCCAACATTTCGGTTGTCATCACGTCAAGTTGGTAGTGTAACGGCAACGTTTGTGGAGGAATTTTACAGTGAATATGCCGTATTGTGCCATTTTGCAGTGCAAAAACGACAGCAGAAGAAAAAACCTTAAAAATGGAGGTGTTTCATACCACAGGTAAGCAATAATATAGCAGTTTTGCAAGAAAATCTCAATAAATTAAAAATATGATTTATTTCAAACCATAATCAATCATAAGTCTTTAACGATAAAGCTCGTTTTGCGGTGCACAAATCCTCTACTGATTTTGAAATATTCGCCGCTACTCAATCAGTGATGTGGTACACTGCGGTATCAGCTTTATCGATATCTTAAAATACATAGTAACTATTTTTGAAAACGGACTACACAAGGCAACAAATTAAAAACTTTTGTTTTTTAAATAAATTATCATTTTATAAACTAAATTAATATTATACTACCTTAATTACGAATATAATATAATTTCCAAATCAGCTCTAGTTTTTGAGATATGAGTGGGTAAAGTTCCAAAACGTGGCATTTTTCAGGGTTTGTAAAATATTAACTTAACTACAAGATTTTAATACCTTAAGAACTTTTATTTTACAGTAATTACTTACTTTGAACTGTAAAAAAAATATCAAAGCCCTATGTTCATTCCTTTCGAATAAAAAACGTATATTTTCTCCATACATTTATCATGTCCTCTTTGATATGGATTTTTTTGCATGATGTTGAAATCGATATATTTCCGTAAAGGTCTATGATACAAACATAAATTATATTTTATTTTGAAACTGAGAAATAAGTGCTTTTCGTGAAACTAAATGAAAGTTAAATACCTGTTTAGTTTTTTATTGTTTGGTATTAAGAAACACCTTATTGGCCATTTTTCAGAATTTCGATAAGCTTTAACTAAAAAACTAAAGCTGATACAAAAACTAAAAGCTTATTTAAAATCAGTGAATAATTTACTCTAAAAATCAAGTCTTAAAATTAGGGAAACAAAAATTGTGTTGACCTGTGTTATTTATACTGATACATTTTAATACTCTGGTGAAACCTGTAAAACGGGCTTAGTATTATTTATGCGGACTTATTATTATTCATTTTTATAATTTTAGGTTTCCGAAGGACGGTGATATCAAAGGGAAATGGATAGATGCAACTGGTAGAGTTGATTGGATGCCAGTAAAATCCAGTACCATATGCTCTGAACATTTTTTGGAAGACGATTTTATTATATCAAAGAATGGCCTGAAATACACCAAACCCAACGCGATTCCAACTTTAAGAACCGTCAGGTTTTATGATCAGGTAAAAAGCCCTTTTCTCATCATTTTTTGCCCACTGAATATAATATTTGAGTATGATGATAATCATCCTCGCCCCTAAAAGGAATGTATTGTCGTCTGTATTTTTTTATGTTTGTTACCTCATACCGCCTGGGTGAACCGATTTGGATATTTTTGTTTTATTTGAAAGCTGGTGCTTCCTGTTTGGTCCTAATTTGGTCCAGTTCTGACAATGACATCCATGAATGATGGAAGGAAAATATTTCAATACTGTATCATATTCAGACTACTAAATATTTTTTAGTGAGTCATTATATCTAATCTAACACTAAAAAATATGAAGGTTTAACAATTTCTTTTTTATATTTTTTTGTTATAGCACCACAACTTATAAATGGTTAAAACCGGTTTGATTATCCCATGTCAATCTAAGATATATATAGATTTGTATTTGTTTCAGCAGGAAAACCTAAATGTTACTAATTTAGATTTACCTAAACCTACTGATTTGGGGATTTGTCACTCCACTCCAACGCAACCAAATAAGAAAATAAAAATTTCTAAAGGTCTCGAGTATGTTCCCATTGCACACGGCAGTAAAGATCAATACGAGATACCTGTGCAACAAGCGTCTGTACGCTGTTTGATTCCGGTGGAGGAAAATATACTTCCGTGTGGATCTACGAGTTCTACGCCGAGGAGAAAAAATTAAAAGGCCAACTTAGATTTTGTCAAAATAAAATTGAAAGACAAGATTCGAAAATAAGAAGATTACAATCAACTAATAGAAGGCTTAAAAAAGAAAAATTAATAAAATAGATCAAGTGTTAGCGAGTTTAGAAGAAAAATATTCGATGTCGAAAGAAAATTTGGATTGTTTAAGAAATACCAATTTAGAGGTACGATTTTGTTTCACTTACACCTTTTCTGACATATTTATTACATTTTATTATTAAATAATAAATACATATTTTTTTCAGGTACAAGAAGTCAAAGCAAGCCGCGGCCGGCGCGCACCTGTGTTTGGCCGCACTGCTGCATTGTAAATTTCGCAACGCTCTGTAAACTACACGCTGAGCGTGTTATTAAAAGTTTTTTCATTATTTAACTATGATATTATTTTTAATTCCATATATCAGTACCCTTTTTATCCCCAAACATTATAAAACGAACTCAAAAGTCGAATCATTGAGTCTAATACATATATCGATACTAAGAATATGTAGTGTTACCGCACTGGCTGAGTAGCCGTAAAAATATTGTTTTAAGGAAATGTTAACCTTAACACACACAGAATACAGTTCAAAGTTGTTTTCTTTACTGCTGCCTGCCATCTGTTGTGGAGTAGCTGAACTTGTTTGTCAATTAAACCTAGGGAGTTCAAATACGAACGGTTGTAAATTTTTTTTTTGTTTATAGCAAAATAAACTGTAAGTTGTTGCGAGTAAAGACGTGTTTTGCTTAATAGGATTTACAATGTAGGCTTATTTGGAATAGCATATATGCGGCCAATCAAAAAGGCTGTTTACTAGTAGTGCAATGTATTATTTAAGGCATGTATGTGTGCGTTTGGCGACAGCGGTTCTGATACAAATTTGCCATATCGCACTTCCACTTGTTTTTTCTGTTCCGTGGTGTCAACAATAGCCCCCGAGTCGCTGTTATCAGTTTAATTCACGTGGTGTCGCCAGCCAGTAGTAAACGGTTATGTACTACAAAAAATAAACGCCGGTATGTATGCTTGTCTGCATTGACCATTATTTACGTTTATCATAAGCCGTTATTTCTTCAAAATATAGTGTTAGTGTTGGTTAGATAGCACTAGTTAAGTAACTAGTGCTCTCTATATTTATTATGCAAGTGCATAGCTATCATACGTCGTTATTTCGTCAGAATATAAACTTAGTGGTAACTACCACTTGCTTGCCGATTCTTGTGCCCACAAAATATTACTATTTTAAACAATCATGTGACTAAACGATTTTATACACCTACCGGGCGATACAAACCCCTTAACACCGATCATAGGTAGCTAGTACAGGTTCCGTTCCTTCACTGTGGCAAACTTCTGTGTGCACCCATAACAATTTATTGTAAACTTATTGTTAGTTTATTAAGTACTAGCTGTGCCCGCGACTTCGATCGCGTGGACTACAGGATTTTACAAAAGTTGTTCCCCAATAACTCCCGTTCCCCTGGGAATTTTGTAATATCGCGTTGCATGAAAGCTTTACGTTTATTAAGGTACCTGCATGCCAAATCTCAATCATCTATCTTACGCGATTTAGATTTTTTCATACAACGATTTTTCCCTATTACTCCCGTTCCCGTGGGAATTTTATAATATACTGTTGCAACTAAGCTTTAAATTTATTAAGGTATCTGCATGCCTAATTTCAAGTGTCTAACTTATGCTGTTAATATTTTTCATACAAAAGGATCTTCCCGTTAATTCCCGTTCCCGTGGGAATTTCGGGAAATCCTTTCTTAACGGATGCCTACATTATAACATCTACCTGCATGCCAAATTTCATCTCGATTCGTCCAGTGGTTAGAGATGTTTAACGGGTAAAACATTACTTCTTTATAGCGCAGTCGGTTAAAAAGTAGCCTATAACCTTTTCTAGGCTTTGGACTATATCTGTACCAAATTTCGTTTAAATCGGTTCAGTACTTTATGCGTGAAAGCGTAACAGACAGACAGACAGACAGACAGACAGACAGACAGAGTTACTTTCGCATTTATAATATTAGTAAGGATTAGTTTAAGCTTGCCATTGTGAAGATAAATAAATGATTATTATTATTATATATTATTATTATAGGTATTCCCATTATCATCCCATGTGTGTGATCGTGTAAAGTGAAGAAGAAATAATTTTCTAGGCCTAGCGCATCTCAATTATTAGACATTCGATACGACTATTAATCGTAACAGTGCCCAGTTCTATCTCGAACCGCGGTAAATTCTTTCAAACCGAACGAGATCGTTAACGAAACCGATGATCCTTGACACGAATGTTGACGAACTTTAAATGAAAATAACGCTTAATCGAGTAACAGTTTTTCACCGAGTTCGGCTCGTTTGTATGAATAAGTCATTGCAGCACCGGAATTTATAAATTTAAATTGGTGCATTCTCGATGGAAACTTGGCAAACAAAGCTGTTTAGAGCGCTCGCGATTGTCTTGCCGCCTCTTTAGGTGATGTTTTTTCCTTGCACTCACTACCTATTAGAAACTTTTTTAATTTTTATTAATGGCATTATCATCATCGATGCTTTTGCGGCTTAGTTAGAGCAGATGTTGTGACAGTTACTGCTAACGTTTAATTTTTTTTTGCATTATTCTCTACTAATTCACTCGATATAATTCTCTAAGGTTACCTACATGAAAAATATTATTATTCCAATTTATTATTATACAAGCGTTAATCTGAACTGATCTAAGAACTTTTTACGAAGTTTAATACGGATTAAACCATTAACTAATGTGCAATGTTTCTTACCTTTTTTTATTTGCTCATTAAAACGAATATACACAAAACCAGAAAAAATTCTATAGAACTTACAAAAAATTATCTGCTACACGTACCACGCATGCTACATATTATGACATAGTACTAAAAACTGGCGACAATAAAATGTAATTAGTAAATGGTTGTTACGTTGAATTTAGATCAAGTCTGAAATATTTGCAGATATAAAGTATTTTTATTGATTTTGCACACTTCATACGAAAAAGGTATACATGTACTAAATAGTAGATAACACTAAACTTAACTACGGCACAATTAAAAAATATCTATACGTATCTTATATTAATACATTTTATGATACCTTATCTATTTATCCTAATACCACTTTAAAATATGTAAATACCGCGATTATCTTAATTAATATTAATTAACAAAGTCGACTTAATCCCCGCGTCTAATAATTATCTATGCAAACATTTTATTTTACAATTTCAGATACATGTTTCGGACTATAATTACGAATAAAATTGCCATACTTCATTTAAAATAAACATTGTGTTTTGTATAATAGTGAACATGTACAATTATTTTTATTTATTGAGTAATTGTACGGGGCTATATTTTCGCCAATGTTTTAGAACTATTTTCTAGTCCAGTCAAATTAGGTTTCATCTGCGGAAAAATTAGTGAGCTGAATTTGGTACACACTTACGGCATTGTAATGAAGGTGTGAAAAATCGACATTCATATCGCCGGCTTAAAAGTTATAGTCAGCGAAAATCAGTTTTTCGCGAATATCCGCGATCTATTGCTTGTAGGTTAATTGAGGTCATTAGAAAAATTATTTGTTATAAAATTATCTACAAAAATGTCCTTTGCATTTTTGTAGAATTGAAAGTTTTCGATGAGAGCGCCGACGAAGGAAGACCACATACGGTATTGTATGCAAGGCGTACGCCCTATGCTCATTGATATTTGTAAGCGTTGTTAGTAAAATCTACTACATACAGACGTATAGCATTAGTAATACTAGTGAAAGTTTTCTTTTGGAAAAGGAAAACTGAAAATCATGAAGATGTTTGAAAAAAGATCTGATTTAAACAATTTTGCACAAATATTCTAACAAGAAAATTGCTCTCGAGATGCATTGTCAATGCTAGGACATATTTTCTACCGCTGCAATTTTTTGTACGATTACAAATCTTTTTTAAACATCTTCATGATTTTCAGTTTTCCTTTTTCCAAAAAGGAAAACTTTCTGTACTAGTATTACTAATGCTATATGTCTGTATGTAGTAGATTTTACTAACAACACGCTTACAAATATCAAGCATAGGGCGTACGCCTTGGTATACAATACCGTATGTGAGTGCTTTCGGCACTCCCCTCCGAAAACTTTCAATTCTACAAAAAATGCAAAGGACATTTTTTGTAGATAATTTTATAACAAATAATTTTTCTAATGACCTCAATTAACCTACAAGCAATAGATCGCGAGATATTCGCGAAAAACTGATTTTCGCGACCTTTTGACCCCTATAACTTTTTAAGCCGGTACGATATGAATGTCGATTTTTCACACCTTCATTACAATGCCGTAATAAAGGTGTGTACCAAAATTCAGCTCACTAGTAATTTTTCCGCAGATTGGTGTTTAAAAGAGCTAATTTGACTGGACTATTCACGCTTCCCTAAGGCAAAACCCCTTAAATAATTATTTGTAAGAAATTATTCCACATTCCACATTCTGGATTTGTAGATTGTCATATATATATAATATATTAGGTAATAATATATCCTTCATACATAAAAAAATCCTTTACTCGTACAAGTAAGTAACCGAGCGGTTTCTATCTTTCACGCCATGACATAGTATACTCGTAAAATCACAAACATCGACAGTTATCTGCAACTTCCTTTATTTTATTGTTAGGAGTCTTCCCGTAGGGTTCACCGTTACTTAAGCTTACCACTCAACTTCAACCGTAACTTTAACCACTGTCAATTATAAACTTGCTTCAGGCGGCGACTTTCGCGTGAAGTCGATTATCGTGCACACAATTACTCTCTTTTTGATGTAGACGAGTAATTTTGTTGCCTAGGTCTGGGTGTTATTTATGTTTGCAAGTATATTCTCCCGGTTTAAACAATATATGTAGGTTGCATACATATTATTACGGAGACCGTAGTACCGATAAAAATGTACCTACCTACAGATTATCACATTGCTTGCCCATACTTTTTCTGATCGTATTATCTTTCTATAATATACTCGTTGGATATTAAATACATTTCCTCGCCTGCATGATACCAAATTGCCGGAATATCATAACTAACCAAGCGCTGCGAAGTATTTCTTATTCCTATTTTTGACATGTCTCTAAATAATTTGCCCATACAGGCAGCTCGTTAGCCGCTGTTCTACCGTTTAAGTTGAATTAACGACACTTAACGCCTGCTTGTATGTATTTAATATCCACTTTACTGAATAACATAATATTTCTCTGTCTGGGAAACATCCGGTCGCAGACCATCTAGAACATAGATTCTCAATCTTGTTTCCTATCGCCCACTTACAAATTCCTTTTATTTTTCATGTTGGCCCTTCCGCTACGGCGACAGGATACAGCAAAATACAAAAACAATTTTTCCCTATTTGCAATGATTACACTACAAATTTAAGACGGTACTAGTACATGCTAAAACCATATCGTTGAAACTCATATCGTTTTAAAATGAATATTGTTTTATTTGCATAAGGACTGACAGTGCCTCAGTCCCCTTCCAATTTGTGATAAATAAAGTTTGTTGTAAGTAAATTCCATTAGAACGCTTTTGGTTGGGCTACTCGCATGAATAAATTTATTTAATAGACTATTCGTAGCATAATCCTTACAAAATTATGAACAAGACGTAAATTATATCCATTGATACATAAAAAACAATATTCAAAACTGAGAACTAGGGTTATACCAGTCATAAAGTTTGAGAGCCGATGATCCTGAACCATTATCATGTAGAGCGCTGCACGCTTGACCAGCCTTCTTTTAATTGGTCAGCTAAACTATAGACAATAGTTTGGTTAAACATAAGGATCGGCTATTAAACCGCGTCTCGCTCGGCTGGATATGGTTATGTTTCATGCCAAAACTATCGTAAATAGACAAATAAAAAGGGGAAATATTGTTATTCTAATTATATAGCACATAAGAACTTATAGGTACGGTGCAAGGCAATAAGTGTATAGGTGATTTAATAAACATAATTTCAGTGTGAATTTCTTGGAAGGTAGAGACATAATTATAAACCTTCTGCAATTCTGCATACGAAAATGTTGATACCTATTTGAATTTGATGGTCACAAAGTAGATAAGTGTTTTGGTTATCAATTACATTTTTGAAAATCATGTAGTGTAATAATTTTGTATGCAAATAAAAAATTGACGCACAGAAGCATGATTATTTTGAGCTATAAAACTGCTAGACTGGTAACTTAGGGCATAAATCACTACGTTTTGTGTCACAAGCTTTTTATAACCCTAGTTAATTGCTATGTTTATACGTCTACTATTTTGAGTCTTATTCCGTTGTCTTAAAGACGTATGCTGGGCACACTGAATCGTCCCATTCACCGTGTCCCAGTTACGCTAGGGAAGTGTCGACTGAGTAGTTGGTTGAAGCTCGGAGACGCAAGCCGATGATAGAACCGCCTTGCACAAAGAGCCAGTTCCCATGCAAACTAATTCGCAAATACACAACTCGGAGTAGCCACATGGAACTATTTTAATGTTCATTCACCATGTGATAGTGATCAAACCTAAGTGATAGACCTGGCATCCCTTCCACCGATCTTAACGACGACATTAAACACTATCTATATACTTAAAGCTTGTTAACTAATCAAAGTAAAAGTTAGTTAATTCAGTACTAGACTTACACACTTACAATTTTTATTAACGAAGGTACTGTATTGATGTATTGTGTCTCGTATTAAGGTCTTTTATTAGCCATTTGTAGCTTATTGCGGCAATGTGTTTCTGGCCGCCTCTTATCTGCATACTTACGCTTCCGAAAAAAATATACTTACATTAATTATGAAACCGAATCTAAATATATAAAAGGAGAAACTGACTGATTGACTGACTGACTGACTGACATATCGACGCACAGCCTAAACGGCTAAACGTAGACACTTGAAATTTGGAAGGGACGTAGCTTAGGTACCGTAGAGGTGCACTAAGAAAGGAATTCCCAAAATTCTCACGGAAACGGGATATGTAATATAACATTGAAACCCATTAAATTATTGATAAAATTATTACCAATAGGTGTGTACCAATTTAATGGCACTAGTTCCACATGTAAAGTCGATTTAAGCATGCGCAGGAGTTGGGCAGCCACGCGGAAGCATCTGCGCGATTACGGCTTGTAGGGCTGCAAGGGAAACCCTAAAACAACATCTTTTGTGCATTCCACCGAATATATAATTCTTCTTTACTTCATAATTCTTTGACATACACACAATTTATGTACCTAAATAGCTTTCTAAATGCATCATAGTCGATTAAATAGTAGCCTATGTCTCAGCCTTGCGGCTATCTATTTACCATAATTAATTCAAATCAGTTCAGCAGTTACGGCAAAATTAAAAGCGCGATAATCAGATAGACACGAGTGATTTTTGGATTTATAATATTAGTAAGAGTATACCTAGCGGTTGATGATACATCCAAAACTTTTCGATTCGTTTTACAATTTGCAAAAATAAATTTTTAACTCATACATCACCATCCTAAGCGACCTAGTGGAAACTATGAACACACTACTCGTGACTTACCTATCCTATAAAATATGCTTCATCATTTCATTTTGTTTTTTTTAAACCTCATTGATCTTTTAAAAATTTTGTCCAATATCTTCGAAACTGTATTCGTTTATTCTTAGTGGCAAATAAATAATCATTAACATAAAAAAAGGTTCAATTATTAATTCAGTGCTGAGTCTTCATGGATGCGTAGGTATTCCTAGTCTTATGAAACAATTTCGCAAGATGAGGAATCGATATGTAGGTAGGTACACATCATCCGCAAGGATTACACATCCCACCTGTAAACTCTAGGTCAGTTCACGCAAATTCGTCTGCATCCGAAAACGCTCCGGCTATTTCGCAGCTCGATTGAGTTAAATATCCCTCCAATGCCCGTTGTTTTGGCCGGACGCATTTGCATGTGTAAATAAATATAAGAGCGGGCCGTCTGGTCGGGGATTCGGCGCCCGCGCACCGCAGCCGCATATCAACCGGCCGCCCACCTGTGGCGGTAGTGAGAAGATACACCTGCTCAAATGTATCGATATCGATGGGAGAATGTTACTGTAAAAGTCTTAAAGACTGGTTCAGATTATATCATCATCAGCCCATATACGTCCCCACTGCTGGGGCACGGACCTAGCCTAAACTAGGGTGATAAGGCCTTAGTCGACCACGCTGGCCAAGTGCGGGTTGGTCGACTACACAACCTAAGAATTTCTTCTTAGGTGTGCAGGTTTCCTCACGATGTTTTCCTTCACCGTTAAAGCGTCGAATGATGGTACATATGAATATCAGATTATATATCAAATACTTATTTATAAGCTTCACCTTTGATCTCCATTGCCAAGGTGTAACTAGTTACCTAGGTGCCACTAACTCTTAATGAGTCGTCACTCCGGCCAGGGGTTCGCCTGGAGCGGTGTGCGGAACTCCTGGCTTGCCGGAGACTGGGACTTTCGGCAACCGGCCCATAAAAAGGTGTCTCAGGAGTGTACCCACTAAATCTCTGCGGTGCAACTCCTCTGTCACTGGTGGTGCAGCGGGAACTGCTTAGAATCCACACTATCACTGCACCTAGGTGCCTACCTAGTTCGTTATATGGCGACAAATGACTAGAATTTCTGAATAGTTCCTAGGTACCATGACGTCAAAAGACAAAATCTTATCAATGGTTCATAGGTACCGTGGCGTAATGTGTCGTCAAATGACTAGGTAAATTATAAATTGTTTAGAAGGGCCGGTTTTAAACAAATTAAGTCTAATATGAAGCACTAAAGTATCGCAGGATTTTTTCACATCCGACTTCTTATTATATAGATCTGCTTAGATACCAGAACCTATAATTTATTATTGACTTCGAATAATAATCATATACATATAATAGGTGAATATGTCGCAGTCGTATTGTATAATCCGCCGTATTACATTACGGCTAGTCGTTATCAAAAACAGGGCCGTTATGTATTACGGCGGATCGACGATTAGCCGGATTGTCATTACGATACGTTCTACATTTTTGCGACTCACGTTCAGTCGTATTGCACTTTATTCAATATTGTAGGGTGAACACGTCATGTGATAACAAAATAAATTTAATTGAAAATCAATTTTAATGAGAAAAATAAAGGTTATGTTAGGTACATAACCTTTATTTTCTCTCGGTATGTATAATAGGTTTGTACTTTGTGTTGCGTAGGTGCGAAAGTATAATACCTAACATAAAAACTAAAGATTTTTTATAGAAATTAAGAATTAGAAAATTCGCAGTTGGGCATAGGAAGACAAATATTTCAATAGCCTTTTTTTGAATATAAAGTTTGTTTTTTACGGTATACAGCATTTTGTCTCGCCCGCCGTGGCCAATTTCCTTATGAATTTCCATCAGAGTATCGAAATATTGCTCCATGGGTATAACGCGAATGCTATGGTCCTCAGGATTATTTTTCAAGATCAGATAATCTTCACCAGCAACATTCATGAGTTCATACTTTTTGCACCTATCATACTGTGTAGGATTCCGCCGAATACCAGAATCCATAGCCACTTTAGCAGTTTTGATATGCAATATAACCTTACAACTCGTTCTTTTGTCCATGAGACATTGAGACGAATAAAAACAGTTCAAATGCACGTCCAATTTATTCTTAAAGTCACTATTTACACTCGTATTTGTCACGTTAATTTCTTTCTAACCACTGTTAAAATCACATTTTTGTGAAATACTTTCTGTATTCGAGGCCGCGAGCGATAAACATAGGAACTAAAACTGTCAAAGAGGCGGTTAACGACCCGCTCTTTGACATTACGGCTAGCCGCATTAAATAACATTTAGCGCCGAACACATCCCGGCGGAATTTCATTCAGCCGTATTCAATCCGGCTAATCGTTGATCCGCCGTAATACATAACGGCCCTGTTTTTGATAACGGCTAGCCGTGATGTAATACGGCGGATTATACAATCCGACTGCGACAAATACACCACTTTAAAAATAATTTAAGTGTCTACAATACATGTCCTTATATTTGCGACTTTTTTTATTAATTTGAAGCGTATCAGTTATGAAATATAAATGTAAGTGTACAGTAAGTTCAACAACTCTTGTTATAATAAATGTATTTCTTATTTGAACTTAAATTTAAATTTATGTCAAAGCAGTAAAAATAATGAGCCAGTTTCATGTGAGATACGTATAAAGCATTTCAAAGTAAACCTTTACATTGTAACATTTATCGATTTCAAATAGTAATCTTTAAATCCAGGAGGCAATAAATATTGCAGTCACAAACGCAATACTGCTGTTTACGCGTAACGCGAAGAATCATAAAAGTGGCCAGACGCATAAAAGCGACAACCTTGACAAAGAAAACTTTCGAGAATACCAATGTCACATGTGTCTGTGCGTTTAGCATGGGCCTCGTGTCTCCGATGCATCGTCGGCAGCCACGAATTCCAGACAGGGAGCACTTGCGAATTTTGATGGTTTACATGTATGATTGTTTAGGTGATGAGACGCGTTAGTTTATCGGAGGAGACTTGAACTCGGACCTTTAGGTATATTGTAAGTAAATACATTGATCATAGGTGTCGTTCATCTAACTACTACGCTTCGGAACTTGTAAGATGGTAAGTACTCTAATATTCTAATATCTCATTTTAATATGGTCAAATCCTGTCCACATACCTGATTCCGAATTTCACCTCTAAGAGATCTTCGTACCCAACCAGTGCAAATAGTCTCCATACCAAAATTAACAAGACCAAATAGTCTTGTTAATGTTGTAGATCAAATGATCTATCGAGTTATTTTTGTAGGATCGCTCCACTCCGATCTCCTCGCTATGCCTACTCGTGCTCTACAGCTGTATATTCTACGCCTGAACCCAAAATTGTCCTCGATGCCAAGCAATGTCATAAAAAATATGATTCGTAGCCAATATGCACATTACGTTGTCACTAACGGGTTCACAGCTCGGAGCGGGCCGGCCGTCTGCATGCCAAGCGGTGATTCCTGGTCATCGGCGCACAATTTATGCGCAAACGCACGTTTACGCGTCTGCATTCAATCGCCAGCGAGATTGATGTGTGTCTCACCGCTTGACACATACAAATGTTACCGTGAAATTCGACGTGAGAAGGTTACTTACCTTTTGGTTCGATTTTAGCAGACAGCTTTATGAGACGTTATTTGTTAAATGTTTCGATCGTAAAATCGGTACGATTTCGTTTATGCCTTTTTTGGGTATTTATATCGCGTATGCAATGATTGGTACTAACATTACACGTTTTTTCTACAGTTTTGTGTATGTGGTACTAGTTTTGTCGTTCTTTATTTTAAGTGAAATTTCGACAATCTGGCATCTAAATTTATTGATTTATTTATTTAATCACCACCAATACATTCGAGTTCGGTCGGATTACTAGGATTTCTTTTTTTTTTTACTCACAAATAAACACTTACAAGTTTCAAAAGTAACGAGTTCATTTAGGTTTTTGTTTAGGTCAGCCTAAATTACAAGTACATAATAGTTACATGAGTAATATATTAATCGTGCTAGCTTAAGCGCAAATATTAATGTCAGTTACAAGATTAGGTTCTTTTGTTACTTAATTTAATATACAAATGCTATCGATATCGATAAATAATACGGGCATCTCTATATCGAGTGCACGGACGAGGTGCCACGGCCGGTGCATCGGCGTGCACTCACTATTGTTTGTGCGGACCGAAAAATGCATCTACTGGTGCGTCATTTATAGTGCAATCAACGACTCGCAATCTACGTATATATGAGCCTGTATTGTTTTACTCATCCTACAGATTATAAAGATGAAAGTCGGGAGAAATCAGGTCTTTGACGCTTCAACAAATGGATATGTTACCGGCCAAACCCGATTTCAGGACAAACTAGTTTAGCCTAGGCCAAACTAGTTTGTCCTAAGCCTGTCAGGATAAACCGGTTTAGCCTAGTCCAAACTAGTTTGTCCTAAGCCCGTTAGGATAAACCAGTTTAGACTAGGCCAAACTAGGTGATCTTGATATAGATACGCATTATCTAGGATAAACTGGTATGGCCTTTCCCAGACATTGTAATATGTCAAGAAAGTCAAAATAAATAGATTATCCAAATAAAATCCTTCGTAATTGGAAAAATTATAATTTTTATTATACTTTAATCTTATTTCTTACTTCTTATAATGATTCGTCGTTAAGTTTTCATTCGTGCAATCATACTTGGCAAGAAATAAATGTTTTTTTTATGTTAGCAATAATGTCTTAATTATTACAATTATTATGTCGTTAAAAATTATCCTTACTAATATTATAAACGTGAAAGTTTGTAAGTATGGATGTATGGATGTGTGGGTGTATGGATGTATGTGTGGATGTTTGTTACCCTTTACGCTCAAACTTCTGAACCGATGTTCATGAAATTTGGTATGCTGGTGGCTGGCACTCTGGAATAAAATATAGGCTACTTTTTTTTAAATTCAATCCCCATGGGGTTCATTGGGGAGTGGGGGGGGGGGGTGAAAATTAGTATGGGAGACTTTTGACGTGTTTGTCGATTTTTATAAAACTTGGTATGGAGGTAGTTGGCACTCCGGAGACACCAGCGCTATTTTTTTAATTTCATTCATTGAGGGGGGGGTGAAAATTAGTATGGGAAAACTTTAACGTTTATAGATTTTCATAAAACGTGGTATGGAGGTAGCTGGCTATTTTAATACATCATTGCTACTTAAACCCATTTATACGCGGACAAAGTCGCGGGCGGCCGCTAGTGGATAATAAATGATAATACAAACAATCATACTTTAACAAATAATAATAAAAAGAAATAATCATATGGGTATTATGTACCCCATAACTTCAAAAGTGAAAATGATCTGAACTGCGCCTATTATTTTTAAAGGGTGTAAACAAAACCTTAATCGAAAAACTTTAATCGATAAAAAACATGTCTAATAGTGAGTGATGAAGTCGTGAAGTGTTTTCTAACACAATGACCTCATATTAAAATAATTTCAACCCTTGAAAAAGAAATACATTAGTGTGTAAATATAGAGTAAGTAATATTTTATATTTTCTATAATAATTTTCAAGTTTTAACCCCCTTTCAACCCTTGAAACCCTGAATTTTTTTTTTAAGTTTACTTGCAACGCGATATTGCAAAATTCGCACGGGAACGGGAGTTATTGGGCAAAAACTTTTGGATGTAAAATCTCATAGTCCACGCGAATGAAGTCGCGGGCACAGATAGTTATGTATATTAATTATACACAATACAATAGGTTTGGGTCTCTGTATTATACTGCGTACTCTCATATTGCTCCAAATAATCACATGCCGAAATTTTTCAGTTACGGAGTAGAGAAAAAATAAAATATGTTTTTGACTATAACTCCTTTAATTTTTCATGCTATCACAATTTTTAAATTTAATTTTTGTAAACAGAAGGCCATACCGGTTTATCCTATCTTTATAAGAAACAAGAAATAAGATTATAGTATAATAAAAAATATAATTTTTCCTATTGCGGAGGAATTTATTTGGATAATCTATTTATTTTGACTTTCTTGACATATTACAATGTATGGAAAAGGCCATGCCAGTATATCCTAGATAATGCGTATCTATATCAAGATCAACTAGTTTGGCCTAGTCTAAACTGGTTTATCCTAACGGGCTTAGGATAAACTAGTTTGGACTAGGCTAAACCGGTTTATCCTGACAGGCTTAGGACAAACTAGTTTGGCCTAGGCTAAACTAGTTTGTCCTGAAATCGGGTTTGGCCGGTAACAGATATATGAAAAAATACAAGCATACACTTGTAATCAGAATAGTAGTGTGTATTTATGATATTGTCAATTGACAGTTTTTGAGTTTAGACAGAATGGTGTTAGTTTAAAACATAATTTACATTCTTACGTTTGTACAGGACCTTTAGGTGTGTCAGGATTAATTTGGTACAAATGACTCTTAGTCCGACTCGCACTTGACCTGGTTCCATTGGTCAGCCTATTGGTTCTATTTTCGAAAGTAAATATAATGTGCACCTATTTGGTAAGTACTATTTTAAGACTTAATTGTAAACATATTTATAACATACTTGTGCAAAATGAATGGTTATTCTATTCTATTCTATTCTATACATACTTACTTTCGTATACATTCAAATCGGTGCATAAGTGGACATTCTTGTGTTTAAAAATATCACGCCCATTCTCGAACTTTTGTTCGCGCTAAAACGTCTTCGTTAATTAAGAGCGGTCTTGTTTACGCGCGAGGTGCATTTCGTAACGAGTTTACAAATAACTATAGGCAATTTGATGTAATCTTTGGCAAAATATCAAAAATCTTTGCATGTCTCTGTCAATTTCGAATCCACGTACCGTATCGCCTGGGTGAGCGGTATGACAGTGGCATCGCTAAAAATATTGTTTGTGACGTCCGCAATTACCATTGCAGTGGTTTTGGGACTGCAGTTAGGCTCACTATTTCCACACTTCGAAGTTTGTTTAAATAATTTAAAAAAAATCGTTTTAAACAATTAAAATAGCATCAATAGGCACTATAATCCGGGAATCGAACTAGTAAAATGATTGCTTCGTCGGAGCAATTTCGGCCATGGCGACTACTTCGATTCCTAATTGAGGCTGCGCTCGAAGATGGCTTGTATAGCCGATCTTCCCAGCAAACTCCCTTGCACAATGTGGGAAAAATATAATCTGACATCAGATCATATATATCACATACTATGTTTTCCCTAGCTTATGTGATCTAGGGAAAACATAGTATCAAGACCGACCGGTCAGCGCCTCTCAGACCAAATGACCATAGACAGGTTTAAAAAGTTTTCTATCTTAACTTAATAAGAAACTTGGAACTAAACAAAAACTTGTCGCAAATCTACTAATGATCCGCAAAATCCGAAGAGAGAGTGCTAATTTGTTAACAAGAATTTTAATCTTATCTACTGCTCGACTATTGTTATCGACCCTCAAAAAGTCCATATTTATAGTACTTATAAGCATAAGTGATTAGCTCGTATATGGAAATTAGTTAAACGCGTACAAAGGTAAATAATGTAACCGAATGACCTCCCACCGCATTCAAAACACAATTTCCAAGTTTATCTATTCTATAGTATTGTTCAGATATTCTTTATGATATCCACAAAATACCAACGTTACTGTTCATGAAATGTACTTACTAACCTTCTCCAAAAAGGTCGGAAACATTTCGTTGTAAATCCCGAAACGTTTCAGACAGACCGCCTAAATATTAATATAGTGACTAGAGAAGACTAGACGACGACTTATGATATTATGCAAAATGTGATTTTGCCCCAGACACCTGTTTTTGTCCTTCGCTGTCCCAGAAACATAAACTAGGTCGGCTGGGTAGCCAGACAATCAAAATTTCAAATTAGGCACCCTAACTTCGGTTTGGACTGTGCTTTCGATATGCAATCCGTTCAGACATTCATAATATAATTACAAATATGAATTATGCATATTATAACTGGGCTAGGTCACTTTGAGGTTTAGTGTAGGCGGCACACTGTTTCATTTTATAAGTGCAAATAGAAACGGCGTGGCTTTCCAATTAAGGTTAGATCTATTTGAGAGAATAGTAAAAAAATACACATGTACATGTGAACCACAGCATATACGCACTTTGTGCTTCATTAAAATCATAAGGGCTATGGTGGGAAAACCAAACAAAACATTTAATTCATAAATACACCGTGAAATTTGAGTGGTTGTTTTCCCGCAGCAAAATGATTCTACTTTAGTAGCACAATATATTTGTGCAGTTATTTTTTATTAAAATCAATAAATGCCGGTTTTACGAAAGGTATAATAACTGAAACTTTTATAGTATATTCGTACCACTTTATTACTTAGGGCGTAGAGCTTCTTTAGCTTTAAGCATCAAGTTCATGCAGCAAGCAGTACCTGATTACGTCACATCTTAAAAAACAACGATAGCTCTTCTCGTTTTCGAGTTGGAAAAATATTATTTTGAAAAACGTCAAGTAAAGGCAAATCGTTCTGCCACGGGAAAACAACCACTCAAATTTCACGGTGTATATTTGAGGTGTGTGTTTAAAAATGTATTTTTGTTTAGTTTTCCAAAATGAATTAGCTTGGTAGACGTTTGAACCAATAATGAATTAGTTTTGGAAATTACTTTAATAACTATTATATTATATTATACCAATGCATAAACTTCCAGTTACATAGGTACTTGTACCTACACTGAAAATTACTATCACGTTGCGCTCTCGTAATTTACATAAGCCCTTATTTAGACCAGATGATTGGACGAATGTCTAGTGCATAGAATTGGTGCCTTAAGTCATCTACCAATTTGTATACTTGATTGCATTATCCTAATAACCTGTCTAATAAATTCAATTGCAATGGGCGCGTAATAATCACATTTTGCAACATGTTAATGTAATCCTTAGATTTGTGTTGGCACGGTATGATTAGCATTTAGTTTAGCATAATATAAATTACTTATTTGCAAAGACGACACAAAGTAGATATATTTTGTTTGGGCGCCATGCAGAAGATACAGACGGACATCGCTTAATTAATTTTTAGATATCTTTTTGGCTATTACAAATTTGGGTTGGGAGTAAATATATACTCCTCTCTCATGAAATATAACTTTTAGAAACGCCTGCCTCTTTATAGTTTTAAAACGGCATATATTTCATAAATCAAATAATTTTTTAATTAGACAGAAATATATTTCTGTAAATCAGTACTAAAATTATTCTAGCTCCTTTAAAATGCGACTGATCTTTGAATCAATAAAAAAGTATTTTACTCACGCGTCTCGCAATCAAAACCGGAAGTTAGAGTAAAAGAAATTGTTCCCGCCCAAGTATATTGTTGATATTTAGGAATTTTCGATCTATTTAATTAAAATTCTTATCTTATCTTTCGGTGTTGATCTAAAACAATCTAAATCATTAAAACTGGATGTTTGCTCATATTAACAAAAACATTCATGCAATCAAAATTCTTGCAATAAACCAGTTACCTACAGATTAATTAATTCAAAATATTTTTATTACACGTTCGCAAAAAAGTCATGGAATTTAGTCGCTATTTGCTATTTAAGATTTTTAACATCTGATATTTGCAACACATTAAAAATTTCGTGATTAATGACCTAATGTTAACTTTTATAAGCTTGGTAAGATTGAGGACCTATCGCCACGCATCCAACTGAGGACAGACAGACAGACTAACTAAAAATATTATCACTCACCTTATATTTTTCCTGTTATATCTATTACTAATAATAATAATACTCTTTGAAAGGTATCTATAGATTTCACAAACAAAACTATATTTTTAAATCATATAAAACATATTTACAAGATCGCTAATTTATTCTAGAATAGAGATAGAGAACATGTTTTTAAGATACGTTAAATGTTGCAATTACCCATTGTAAATATTTACTTGTACAAATAAATACTCCGCCGTAATAATTAATTTAGTACCTGCTCTAACACATTTTGTATAATCCAAAGTCGTAGATAATAACGTTCCTTTTAATATAATTTACCCAGTAGGTACGTAATCGGATATCTTCGATAAATAACTAAAATGAACTCGTAGGAAACTAGTAAACCCAAGCCACAACTGTTAACATTAAAATGGATATTGTTTTTCTTACCGGCTCTTACCTGCTCTATAAAATATGCTAAAATTAAATAGCATTTGAGAAAATGCAGACACAGTTCGTATGGTATATCTATACAGAGTCGTAAAACTTGTCCAAGATTTTCTAACACTCAAATATGATTGCGTGTGCTTGTGGATTCCAGCCATAACGTACTTTGAATATTCCTCGGCCCAGCAACATTGCAATACTGAATTAATTTTAGATTTGATGTTTCATACAAATGATTGCCTTGTTTGTAGGACGCTCGTTCGTAATGTTACCCATCGTCTTCTTACAAATATGGAAATCTTGGGCAGTTTCCTATACCTAATAGGTAGGTATCTATACCGAGCTTAATACTCTTGAGTCTTTAAGCGATGTGTTATCTATAAATAGGACACTAATAACAATATTTCAAACAATTATTTTTGATATTTATAAGAAATAAAGGTACATTTTATAACACCCGAAACTCTCATCAAAAAAATACTACGTGTAAGACGTTTTTTCATAAAACTGCCATTGATGAATAACTTTAAAAAAATAGACTAATGAATCAACTGGCCAGCGTATCCTGTATCCAAAAAGGTACATCCTGAGTTGACGCAAGCGTGTTTGTTATTCCCGGACGGATCAGTATTCGTTCCCGCCATACTCTTTGCCAACAATAATTTGTTATTCCATCGCTTGTTATTATTTTGAAACAATCAAAGCGGTTTGTTTTCTGGCGAATTAAAACAAGCAATGCGTATATAATTAGGTGGACAGTTTTAGCTAGCTATTTTTGTGTCATTCATGTGCCGGTTTTGAAAACTAAAGTGTGCTGTAGTTGTGACACAGTGCAGCCAAATGTGCAACAGATCAGTTATATATTTTATTTAGCTGGTTTGGAAATTAAGAACTATTTAGCAAGACTTTATTTCGTATATCCTATCACGTATTAGTGACTACACGTGCTGCAAAAGGAGAGCACAGGGGAATGGCAAGATATTTCCATGGTTTTTTTAGTGTTTGTGGGTACCCTAAAATGTGATATGAAATATTGAACGCGCCACTTTATCTATTTACTAATGTAATAAAGAGAATCACGTATCAGCAGGCCCGCCAGGAGCGGGCGTGCAGGGCGTGCACCGCACAAGGGCGCCATTGTCAAGGGGGCGGCAAAACCAGATTGAAAAAAATTTTTTTTTTCATTTTTTGAAAATAATAATTTTACAACTAGAAAACGAGAGAAGCTATCGTTCTTTTATAAGATGTGATGTAATCAGGTATTGCTCGCCGCATGAAATCGATGCTTAAAGCTAAATACGGCTACGGTTCGAACGTGCTTTCGAGTTTTGGGTATACCTAACGTAAAACAGTTAGCGTCGACATCGCTAAAGCGTTTGACCATATGTAGCGTTGTTCGCTTCTCTCCAAGGTCCCGGCATACGGTCTGCCACCTCGCTTATGCGATTGGGTTGCGGGATTTTTGGAAGGGCGCAGGATTCGTGTCCGACGCACTTCTTGTTTTCACCCTATAGATTCCGGTGTTCCTCAAGGTTCCGTTCTGTCACCGACTTTGTTTCTGCTGCATATGAATGACATGTTGGCACTAGGCAATATCCATTGCTATGCAAACGACAGCACTGTCTATGCACTTTATTTCGGAATACCTGGGGTAAAGCAGACCGAAACCGAGAAGAGGAACCTTCTTGTCACCGAGCTTGACCGGGTCTTGGACCGCATTTCCGAATGGGGTACATGCAATCTTGTCGAGTTCAATGCCAAAAGGACACATTTGATAGGTTGCAGCGACGTGCTATCCGTATTGTCAGTGATGTAGACGTGTCTGAAACACTGGAGCTTCTACAACTTCGTAGAGACATTGCCGGTCTAAGTGTTCTCTACCGTCTCTATATTGGGGAATGCTCTGAAGAGCGATTTCAGAATTTCCCTCCCTCCCCTATCCACTCCCGAAGAACACGTGCTGGGCAGCGCTGCCATCCACAGACAATGCAGGCGCAGGTGGCTTGTACTAAGAGGTTTAGTTCCTCTTTTCTGCCCCGTGTCATTAGGCCATGGAATGCCCTTCCAGCTCATATTTTCCCTCCCTCCTGTGATCCCGGGCTCTTTAGAAGAGGCGTGTAACGGCTTTTAAGCAGGCCTCCAGGCTGAGTGCGACTCAATATGGTCTATTGTGCCTGTCGACCTCATATTTGGATCTCACTACCGCTTACCATCAGGTGGAGTGAAGTCATCTTGTTAGCCCAATGTATAAAAAAGGTCTTATAGGACAACGGCTTGAATTCGATTTTATACTTGGAATCGGAAAAGTAGATTTGTATATGGGGCGGCTTAATCGGTATTGCACGCGGGCGTTCGACGAGCTAGTGGCGGGCCTGCGTATCAGGCATATCTACATTGGACATACTGATCTATCCTGAGCTGTGGCATCCCAATCTATTTGCGAGTTTGGCCGCACTTGACTTGTTCTATGTTTGTTCGCGCATTCGCTTCGTATTCACTCGCTAATGACCGAACAATACCCTGAATTATTTGTATTAAGTGTTATTCTACGCAGAGGTACTTACTAGCCGTCACATGTAACTGTGGGTACAGTCAACATTGGAAGTACATACACATTGACAGTTGGTAGACCTTTTGTAGGTAATAGTAGAAAAACAGTGTCTGCCTAAACCGTACGTAGTTTCTGTACGTCGATTGTCATTTTTAAACAAGTGAAAAGAACATAGAGTAACTGGGCTCTAAGAAGTATATTAAAATTTCCTTTCTAATTAGAAGAATTCTAAAATACACAACGGAACTTTTCAGACTTTAAATAATACCTACTTAATGGGAAATTTAAGATAATTAGCGTTTAAAGAGGTTAACTTAAAACAATACCTAACATTCTGATTTTATGATGCTCAGATTTTCCTTAACAATAACGCTCATTAAAATATTTGACGCCAGGTGCTTCAGAACCCAGACATTTTTGCTGACGGCATACCAGACACTAAAACACCTAAGTGGACTAACGAGTTGGCTACATCCTTATAATAAAATGGCATTTTTGCATGCACTTAAAATATATTATATTTTTAGCAGGCGTGCTCAGCTCAATTCGTCAAACCTTCAGTTTAAAGAGCACTGAATGGACTGGCGTGACAATGCATTCTTTATTGGTATTCAATTAAATCAGACTCTTAAAAAATAATTAATTAATGTCTTTCTACTTATTTCAGTCGGTTAAATTATGAAACGCAATATCTAAAATAAGTTTACATGTAAGTTTTGTTTATAATATTCATCATTTTTATGTATTTGTATCTGATTTACATTAGTTCATGCTTGTTAGCCACAGAATATCGGACCCTAATAAAGATCCAAAACTACACGTCACTAAAAACATTACATAATTACTACAAATAACGAAGAAAGAAACCGCGATCAACAGGAAAAAAATGTGAAAAATATCTGTTCAAAGATAAACATTTTTGATCTGTCACCGCGAAAAAGTGGCGCCAAAATATGCGCGAACGCGCACAACCCGGCATCCGACGATAAATAATTATTATACGAGTAAAACAGATTCACAATACTCGATCCGAGTCAATGACCGTCATTCAATGCCACTGAAATCACACAATATTGGAATTTGCCTACGTTTTATAAGCAGGATCAGTGAAAACCGATATCTATGAAGAAACTACTGATTGGAATATTTTCTGGATGCAGGACTTCAAAAGGAAACCTTTAGGGTAACTTTGATGTCTTTCTGTCTGTCGGGTTGTTACTCCCGTAGACCTTAAATTTAAATACTAGAATTTACCAAAAATATAATAGTGAATGAAATCGTTCTCGTACTTATTTTAACTAGGTAACTACATAATAAAAAATCGACCTTCACGATTCAATCGAATCAGAATGCCGGTCGTACGAATGTAGGTGTGTCTATGAAATTGTTGCGTGAGTCTATTTTAGAGCAAAAAACAAAGTTACGTGTCTTTGACTTTACGGATATCGGCAGTATGGATCGGCAAGGAATTTAACTGAGTCATTTTAGTTATAATCATCATTTCATCCGGTGGGTTATTGTCAACTTATTGAGCTATTATTTATTACTTATTCTGAATCTCCTTGCTCTACTGTTTGCTTGATATTATCTAAAGCACGTTGATAAAATACGAAATAACGTGATCAAACATTTTAAAAAAAACCTGCCTTAAAATTTTCATTAGGGTAAACATTAAATAATAAATACATATGTGAATCCCTTTTTCTGACACGATGGGAGATACTGGTAATGCAACTTCCATGTAGCTTTCGCCTAGTCAACTGGCTTTTGCAGTTATCGACAATTAATTAAAATCAATTTGTAACAGTTACATTATGTCGTTATCTGTCAATGTCACATATTGAACCTCATAAGCACAACGCGCAAGATCTTAGGGTGTCGCCACACGTATCGAATGTTACCTACTTTAGAAATAATATGGATTGACTAACATTAATTCAATCGATATAACAATTATTCGCCATTGTATGATGGTAGAATATAAAATGGAATTAATTTATCGACGACAATTTTTGATTGAATTAGTGATACCGAAAAAAGTGACTATCATCATCAGCCCATCCATATACATCCCCGCCGAGGTGATGAACATATCACTGGAGCGATCAGGTCTTAGTCAACCACGCTGGCCGCGTGCGTCTTGATCAACTTGACACAACCTCAGAATAAGCGGGTGTGCAGTTTTCCTTCACCGTTCATCCGTGTGTGTTTAAGAAAACTGCCTAATTTCCCTCAACTACGAATCCTTAACCTGCCAAGCGATTAATCTCCGTTGCCGACGTTTTCATCGACCTGAATATCGATCTTGAGCATCTATCGATTAGATATAGCTTCATTTAGACCTCACTTACCAATTGACATCTCAATTGACATCGATCGTCGATCGATCGATTGGTGTGCTAACACCCTTATGCAAGATCCCGTTATGATTGTAATATTATTTCGAGGCCTACGGTATTATAAATGACAATGTGGCTGACCAGAGAGCCTATAAATACTAAGTAGGTGGGCATTGGAGGTGATTTAAATAACGGATAAAAAATTCCATGCATATTAATGTGTCGTCAAGCGGCTAAGCTATGTCGACGTGAAGATTAAAGCAACTTCCAAATAGGAAAACCAAGAGTCCAGGATCAATTAGGGGAGAAGTTAGTAAGTACTTTTTAAAATTGGCTGGTGGAATATTACATTTTGTACTTATAAAACTATACTACGTCTACAATAGGCACATGCGTACAAGCATATCAGTATGTAGGTATATATCTGCCTATAGTATTATAGAATTGGTGGATAGCACATTAATCGCCAATTAGGAAAGTAGATAGGGATACGTCCCTTGACATGTGATACCAATTGTACCAGCACTACCAGCGCTCAATATACGCATGTATTATCACGGCACTAATACAGTGTACATTTGCCACTGATAATCTAGTGAGATAACAAGCACAGGTATTTGAATAGGAAACTGGATCTAGCTAAAGCACATTATCTAGCAAGATATCTTGCCTGATATAAGTGAATTCAATCAGGAATAATAATTTTCGAACTCTAACATTACTAACTGGTAAATAACATGACAGAACTAATCTAATTTTCATGGTGCAATATATGGATTTTAAAGCTATAGATAGCAGCATCTCTGAGGCCGGTCCTCTTTCCTCTCCCTCCATTCCATATTCCTTCCGTTGTCTGCCCCTTTTTTACAATGATTAGTGGTTGAGTTTTATGTACGATAACGTTTTTATAAAGCAGCATTGGCACGAGCGACATGTGTGTGACGTGGCAAGCGTGGTTTTTATACTTTTTTTTTTATGCTTTTTTTTTATTAATTGTTTTTTTTTTTTTTTTCTGATATTTTTTCACTGACGTGGCACTTTCGGGCACGTTCATTACTTTGTAGTTTTAGTTCTTGTAGCTTTCCGTATGTGTACCTGTTTCTGTCATTCCCATTCTTTTGTACTTTTGTTTATCTTTATTTTTGTTTTTTTTGTTCCATTCCTTGTATTGTTTTGATCTTTTTTTTTTTTTATTTTGTATGTTAATTTTTATAATTTTAAGTTTACCCTTTAACTGATGTATTCCTGTGATTTTTTTATTTTATTTATTTATGTGTATGTATTATTTCAGTCACTCGGGGTACGGCCAGAATACCAGCGCTGCAGTGGCTTTCGGGCTAATGTGGCATATGCTGAGGCCCGTACCTCGTTGACCACTTTATAGTCCTTGTCCATGTGTTATTTCTTAGTTTGAGTTTTTGTGTCTTGTGTATTTATGTCTCATTGTATTTGTTATTTCTATGTGGTCAATAAATGTTTTTCTTTCTTCTTCTTTCTTTCTTCTTTCTTTCTTTCTATGTTTCTTTTTTTTAATTGACTTACGATGATGGCTTGGAGTAGCCTCGTCATCATCTCCGGACTTGCGGGGGAGCAGATGGCTCTTACGGACTCTTACCCCTAATGTCACTTATATAAAAAAGAGGATATCAAAACACAATCACGAAAACAAGTAAATTAACGTCTGGTGTTTAAAAGTCGGGCCAAAAGTTTACAACTTGTCAGTATTTATAGTAATAGTATCAATGTTTTAATTATTTAAATGAATTGTAGGTAATTAGATGACTATTGTGATAGTCTGCGATTAGCAATTTTAGAAAATTCCAGACTCAAATGTTTTCAAAAAGTTGATGCAAAAGTTATATATGGCTTAGGTTAAGTAATCTTAATAATTACTGTCTGGAAAGCACATTTAACAATAAGTAGGCAGATACATAATCAGAGACTGCAACTGTTTTAGCTCACTCTTAAATGCTATGTGAATATTGTACCTACATCTCTTAATCCCTAATATTCTGTGAGCTTGGACGCCATACCGAGCACTCGGTACAAACACGTGCCTTACTATATATATTATTACCACGTCTGCAATCAACTAGATGTGGGCAGTTCCTTTATCCATTGAAATCGGTTTCTATAAACCAGACAGTTTCTATAGACAGTTCCCAGTTACTGTCTAGACACGAGTATACAATGTAGATAAAGGCTAAATTGAAACAACTTTTATGAATATACTTACCGAATCTATAATTAACAGAAATGGCTTCACTTTTAACGTCAGAACCTTGTGGTAGAGTCTTTCTTTTCCGCAGTTTAATCTGCACTTTAATTAATTTCTGACAAACGCGGTCGGCTTTCTTTTGTTAATTTGTGTCCAATCAACGGACTTCCTTAAATTAAGTTGAGTTAAAGAGGCGTCGTTCGTTTTCGCCCGGGCATTTGTCGTCTTGCATTCATGTCCATGTTCGGACGGCCGGGTCGGGTGCAACTAAGGTTGTGCTATGATTCAAATATTTTTTTAGTTTTAGTGTTTTAAAAAATGTGAAGCTTGATGCGATGAGTTTTTTTACATATGTTTTTTTAATATCGTTGTTTTTGTTGTGGAAATATTGCGGGTCGTGTACTGTTGAGATTTACGGACATTCTATTGCGCTCACAAAGTGTTTATCCATTACTGATTTAATCTCATCAAATCACAAAATCGCCTAGCCCCTTAGTTAGGAGTAGGAACGTTAGCCACCTCAGGTGAATGTGGTATCCAAACTAACTAAGTTTTCAAACAACAACTTACAAAAATTATCTGTATTAGGTTGCGTGTCCATTTTCAGACACGTTTTAGGAAAACTTTGTAAATCCATATCACTCAATAATACACATGACAAGCAAGCATTAATATCAAAATAAGTTAACTGATTGCAATTAACCGTGTATTGAGAGTTGCTGATAACAAGTACACTATATAAACCTACATGATGGAGTTGGTTCGTTATCTCGCAGCCCTGCCGCGCGGCGTCTGCGGCTCGTCTAGCGCGCTGAGTCACGCGGCGCGCGCGCACCGGCCCGACTGCTTTTTGCAATCGATTGTTGCGCCCTGCCTTTACCGATACCGGTCGATCTCCACATTTCTAACTAACCGTTTTTGGGCTTTTTGTTTACACGACTTAGTTAATTGTTCGGTAGATGCGAACATGCATTTGGATAGGTAAGGTTTTGGGTTAGTTAGTCTATAAAAACAACCTATTTGATATTCTAGGCGTGCAATATATGTAACCTATCATGCGATTTCGAATAAAGATATAATTATGTAATATCTTCTAGAAAATATTGCAAGACTAGAATAGGTTCTTAAAATCGCAATAATTGAAATAGTTAATTCTTCGGTATTGAGTGTTATCTGATGTTATGTCCAGATTTTTGCCAATAGCTGGTATATTATTATGTATCTAACATATGTTACAATATGTGTGTAACATAATGTCATAATAATGTAACATATGACATTCCCTTGGCATAAAAAATAAAATAATTTTTAAAATGTTTATCAAGATATCAGCTAACTAATTAGTAATGAAGGTGTAATGAACTCTAAACTAAAAGCGTATTATTTTATGATAGCTGAATTTCATTGATATTGCAAACAGATGCACCTAGTTGCATAAAATTTAATTCAATTCAATTCAATCCAAGTTTATAAGCAAGACATTCGACCGACAGCCGAACGTTTTAAACAGTAGTTGCTGTTCGTTTCTGCCTACACAATATCTTCAAACAGTCTGAGTCGTTTCATCTATACCAAATCTATGGTCCGGTGCGATTTGTTTTTCTTAACGTATCCAATAGTAAAAATCTTATACGTTTAGATTTCGTATTCTGTGTATACAGAGGATGTTTATGAGTACATTTATGGCTCACTAAATTTTATGTGTAATTCTTACATTAAAGCGCTTAATTTGTTAACAGATTTTACGTGGAATAACATATTCTGCATAGTAAATCTAACGCCTGACATGTCGATACTCTTTGGTATACCGTGAGTCTTTAAGTTTTGATAAGTTTAGAATATAAATTGCTATGTTGCACGCTTTAAAATATCATTTCCATACGGGATATTTGTAAAATAAGATAATAGTAAGATATTTTTTACGTCACAATTTTTTTAATATTATCTTAAAAGCTCTACAGACCATCGCATTTTTAACATTATGTTGGTACTTATATGCAGGTTGGGAATTAATAAGTACCTAGAGAAACAAATAACTCAAATCACAATTAACGTTGTTAAAACAAATACTTATTTTCAACGTTGCAATTAAAATGCAAATTGGAACTGAATAATTTAGGTTCAGCGTTCTCGCCGACTATTTAATATTTACCAAGTTTGGTATTTAATCGCAAAGAGCATGCAGGTAGCTGTAAACCGCAGCCATTACCAGTTGGCAAAAAAAATAGCGTCCATTTATTACGTAAGCTCGCAGCGGGTCACGCGACGCCATGTTTCGAACCACTGCATTTTCTCGAGTGCATTTGAATAGGTATCGCAAAGATTTTCATTAAATTTTTACTCGGTATAAAGGAGGAACGCCATATGTACTAATACCTATATCGTTTATTGAATACTACAGAAAAATAATTATTTAAAGTTATTGTTCAAGGGTAAGACTTGTAATTATTTACTCAATAAGAGCGCTATATGTGTTGCACGTCTCCTTTAAACGTAATTTCACTAACTTTCAGTAAAATTTCTCCATCCAGAGAAAATTTTCCCGCGCCAATGGTTTTTTTTTACTGGTTGATAGGACCCAAAAACTCTCGTAACTATCACGATGCGATTATATACAACGCGTCGTAACAGGAGGGAGTGCGTTTCTTGACTAAAACTAAAAATAAGTACTATTATTTTTTATCCAGTTTGCGTTTTGTTCCTTTTAAAGTGACGGGCTGATGTTGAGACGTTTTAAAGTGAAACCTTTGCTTCTGCTCCTTAATAACCACCTAGGCTGTCACCATCATAATCATCAGCCCCCATCATCTAGGGGCCCTAGTTTAGGGTATTTAAACTAAGACCCCTAGATGATGGCGGCGAAGGGCGATTAGGTCAACCACACTGGTCAGGTGCGGGTTGGTCGACCACACAAACTTAGAATTCCTTCTTAACTGTGCAGGTTTCCTCACGATGTTTTCCTTCACCGTTAAAGCTTTAAATCGTTCATATGAATTTCAAATTTAAAAAAACACAGTAGTACGTCACTGAGTTTGGACTGGCGACCTCTCGCATGGCAAACAACGACCTATAACTGACTTGCTCAGTGGAACCGTGGTTAGTGACTCTTGGAACCCAAGAGTCTTGGGTTCGATTTCCAAATATTTGTATGTTTAGATGTAAATATGTATTTATAAATATCCATGCCATCCATATGTATAATCAGTACGCCCATAGTACAAGCTTTGCTTAGTTTGGGGTCAAACGACCATGTGTGAAAATGTTTCAGATATTTATTTATTATTATTTCTATAACCACCCGGCCATCGACGTTTTTAACCGTTTCTTTTTCCGTTCCCAGCCGGGATCTGCTGGACGGGAATGGACCGCGGCGGGCGCTGCAGCTCGGTGGCGGCGCTGCGCGTGGGCCGGGCGGAGTGCTGCGCGGGCGGCGCGCGGGCCCCGGCCGCTTGGAGCCCGAGGGACCTCGACAGCGGCGAGATATTCTTCTACAAGGCGCTATCGGGCGGCGTGCCGTGCACCGCCTGCGCTGGTCAGTACTACCTATCATCATCATCATCATCAGCCCATATACGTTGGGGCACGGGCCTACCCTAAACTAGGACTTAGTCAACCACGCTGGCCAAGTGCTGGTTGGTTGACTAGACAACATAAGAATTTCGTCATAGGTGTGCACCGCTTTCCCTGGTCAGTACCCACAACTCTTGCACTATGAGGCAATATAATAGGTATCGAGGCCAGGTAATCTTCAGAGAAGTTTCATGCTACTAAAACGGGTTTCGATTGATAATTTTTTTTTCTTCTTGCTTTAGTTAGATATCACGAGGTACTTTTTTTCTCTGTAACGGAGAAAAATTTAAGGCATGTGCCGTTCAAACTGAGTCGCATGATTTAATAATGCCGGTTTATTTAGGTGGGTACCTTTGATATATCCTAATTGAACCCATATTTGTACGAAACATCTTATTTGGCTGAAGACTATATCAACAGTTACTTATGACTAAAACTTATACATAAATGTGTTTGTAAAGCCGCTAACAATACGTGGATGTGAAGAAGAATTCGACGTTTTACATATTCACACCTGGTGACTAAGCAAGGCTTTAAATAACGCAAATATGTGAATTGGGTTAAATTAACAAACAAAGATAAAAAGGAATGTCTACTCAATTAAATCTATTGGCATGTGGGTTTAGTCGAGCAAACAGATAATGCATTGTTTAAATGGACAATTGGGGCAGAGAGCATCGTCCGATACGTGAAATTAATTGACGCTAAACAACATAAATACGTATCATCATAACTGATGCTATTTCAGTCTGCATTGCAATGTCTGCAGACAAGATTTGATTATGCTCTGCGATGCAAATCTAATAATATTGATTAGTGTGAGATTGATTTCTTTCGTAGCAGCAAGCAGGTTAAGGCGGTGGTGGTGGAGACATGAATGCGCCTAATCTTCAACAGTCATGTCTCACCGAGCTATGACATTGAGACCAGAGAGTGCTTTTGCGCGATTTTTTCGACTACAATATGTCCTGTAGTTGGCTGATCTCTATTGAGATCGGCCGCCATGGCCTAAAATCGTAGACTTATTTTTTTAGAGGGCAATTTTAACTTAATATTTTTGTATCATTCTCGCCATGGATCTTATATAGGTTAGGTACTAGCAATTTCCGTAGTCTACCGCCTAGCCGGCCCGGCTTTCCTTCGGGTATATTATACCCACTTATACCTTGTCTTTGAATTAGTCTCGATCTCTACTACACTATTATACTCTATCCCTATAAAAAGTAATCCCTTTAGAAATAAGGCATCAAATGTTGCGTAGTTTTATATACAGACACAGACAGTCAGCAGGTATGATTTGGTTTTATACTATGTATTGATTATGTCCTTATCATACAGTCATAGTATCATTGTCATACTTCGAAGGTGTGCAGGTTTCCTCACGATGTTTCCCTTCATCATCAAAGCGTCGAATAATCGTGCATATGAATTTTAAATTTGAAAAACACAGTGGTACGCGGCAGGGTTTGATCTGGTGACCTCTTGCATAACAAGCAACCACCTTAACCACTGTCGATTTTTATCACTCTCACTCTGTACTCTATGTAGGGTAAGTTCCGCGTCTCACACTACAATATTAACACCTAGTTCTTCATAGTATTGTCTATTTTTATTTGCGCGAGCACTACACATTTGAAATAAAACTAATTTTACGGATTAAACTCGCGTGTATTGGTATTCTGAACATGATTTAGAGATCCGACGTTTCGATTTAACCGTCTTAACCGTGACCACGAGCGCTGTAAAGAGCTCGAAACTTAGAGCAATTAGTTTTATTTCAAACCTAGTTTTTCAACAGAATCGTGCGCCGGCGTCTCGTGCGGCGCGGGCAAGCGCTGCGCGGTGCGGGACGGACGCGCGCGGTGCGTGTGCGCAGCGGCGTGCCGGCGCGTCGGCGCGGTCTGCGGCACCGACGGGAAGACGTACGCGTCGCTCTGCCGGCTGCGGCGCCGCGCCTGCCGCCGCCGCACCAAACACCTGGCGCTCGACTACCCGGGGCCTTGCCAAGGTGAGTGCAAGTTATGAGACCCGCGGCGCAGCTAGAGTGGGCAGCGGCAAGACGTACGCGTGACCCGTTTACACCCGTGGCGACCCCTTTAAGACTCGTGGCGTATGGCATATACCATAGCTAGCGTGGAGGAACAATACTATTACCTGATAAAGATTGTTGGGCCTGACGAGACCCCTTGAACGAAAACAAGCTTTATCCTCGGTTTACTATAAAATTCATATATAACATCAACCATTATAATATACAGCAGGTGTACCGCTGATGCGATTGCTTTTCACACGTCTATACTCCACGCTACGCCACTGTTTATAACCCGTGTGATGGTGACGAGCGACCGTCACTTGACGTAAAGCAATGACAGTTCTGCTTTGAAAAAAGAGAAGAATTCCCCTCATAAGTCGTGATTCAAGTTCGATTTTTGTAGAAATCGTAACTTCTAGCAACTGCTCTACGTCTCTAGATTGCTATAACTCTACGTGAAGCGTTGAGGCTTACATGAAACTAAGGACCGTGACATAGACTTATTATTACCAAAATGGAAAACCCACATATTTTTCAAAGGCGCCTTTGATAAATATGTTTATTCGTCTGTTAGACGATGGTCTCATCGTCTAACTTACACGACTCCATTTTACACAAATATACGTGGACGTTTCAATTGTTTCATTTTATTTCTTTAAACATCCTTATTTACCTTTCCAGTATCTCCTATTTACAATTACATTGCATATTAGAATACTTGTAATAACTCGAGTTGCATTTACAATCTCGGAAGTAAACCTTGCAACAGCTCGTTCATATAATAAATAATCATTATCATCTTTCAGTCTGTCAACCAGTCAGAGACTCCATTAGCGAGTCCGCGGACAGACAGACTGACTTATTTATTAGTTACACTTGTGATTCTGACATTATAACGAGACGCCATGGATCTAGCTTGCATAGTCGCGTCGCCAGGTTATTAGACTAGATATAACAAGTTACAAACATTCTCATGAGACGAATGTATAAGAGGTTCCGAATCGTTTGATAGAGATTTGGCTATATGCCTTCTTGTTAATTTGGTACATGGTATGCTAGTAATTTGAACTTAACTTGAAACGGGAAACACGTAGTAAGGTTTAATAAAGTAATTAAGTTAGTAAAGTTTTTGATATAAGTCATAAATATAGTTATTACAATACGTAATTTTCTAAAGTACTAGCTGTGCCAGCGACTTCGTTCGCGTTCCCCCGTTTTTTACACATTTTCCATTGTATCTTTGCTCCTATTGGTCGCAGCGTGATATTATATAGCCTAAAGCCTTCCTCGATAAATGGTCTATACAACGCAAAAAGATTTTTTCAAATCGAACCAGTAGTTCCTGAGATTAGCGCGTTCAAACAAACAAACAAACTCTTCAGCTTTATAATATTAGTATAGATTACCTTAAGCGTATGTCTTACTCGCGCACTGAAAATACATAACTAACAAAGCTAGTTCTCTAACGTACATACCTACTTATTTTCCGTTGAAAAACATCTTTACGTAAAGTATGGCATTCATATGGTAGATAATAACGGAAAATCAAAGTTGCTTGCAACGCAACATAATTAGAAAATAAGGCACTGTCAACGGGCTGTCTTCTGTCAATACAGTGGATGTGGGCTGGGTAATAATTAGTTTTTCATCGTTATCATCAAAGATGCATTAGTCGGCCGTGGTTAGCTCGGATCGGCGCGTGATTCATCAAACTCTCGCATAGCAACAGGCCGGCCATCTATCATCGGTAGAGTGACTACGAAATCGCATACAAAACGGACATAAGGGAACTTAGAAACGTTATATTTTTATTCAAAACTTACTGTAAAGTTCACATTTTCTTTAAATTTCTGAAGTTAAAGAAACCATGCCATATATTTGTATGTTTAATTAAACCGTCAGCTCTGACAGAAATGATAATAATTTGCTGTACTTATTAGTTTACAGCACTTTTACTCAGTGCAATCTACTGTATGTAGAGAGAGTCGGAAAATTAGACTGATACTTAGTAAAAGTATGTATTTATGTATATGTTTGAAGTTGTTTGTTTGATGTTGTTTATTGGGTTAGTCAGTATTCTTAAATACACCGTGCATCCTGAAATTGTCTATCGGTTTAATTTCGAGATACACATTCAGACCTAAATTTCCTCACCATCGAAAAGAAAACTTTAAAATCTCTATGGATAAGTTTTCCACAGGTTTCCACGAACGTTCAAAATATTATTTTAACAACCGCAAAAGCAACCGCTTGAGTCAATATTACAAAGTAACACTTGTCGAGTGCCTCTTCTGAGTTTACGATCGCTTTATTGACAAGTCCAACAATCAAATGTCCATAACTTACTAGACTGCGATGACCGTACAAGAACGCTACTATTGAATAATTCTTGTACCATGACTGGTGATTTAGGTACTTTACTGTTTTATAAATAGATGATAGAATAAATAGCTACACGTCCATTGGCATAGTGTTTGCCTTTTGCCACTTAAACCAGCTTCAGACACTTCACATCAGGGTATGAGTTACAACGAAGCCTTCACTATTTTCATACATATGTACTTGGCAAAACTAATGTTCCAAAAAGTTTTAGGGCATAAATAAATGCGAAAACTGGATTAGCAGGCTTAGAATTTATCCTTAGCGTAGAGTTCGTACAGAAGAATTTAAATTCCTCATTAATCACCATAGATAAGTGTTATCAATTAACCAATTTTCTTTATCGGTAAAAGTTGTTCACAAATAGGTTGTTTCCAGGAAAATCGGCCCAGACGTTTGGTCTCTTTAGTGCTTTGAAGGAACATACATACGTAGATATCTTTCTATGTATGTTTGTATGTATGAATGCATTCATTCATGAATACATTAATACGCCGGCTAAAAGTCCCCTATGTCCTTTCTCTAGACTAAATGTGTGTTAAAATATAATTAAAATCAGTTAAGATGGGCTCGACGAACAAACATAGTGACTTTTGCATTAATGAGTAAAGACTGTAAAGAGAAACAAAGTAGGTACCTTCATCTCTTACTCCCGACACAAATCGTCACAACTTTTCCCCTATCAGCAGAATCAAAGCTCCTCGCTCATTATTGGCTCGCCCGGGTCGCGGGTATCGTCGGTATGCCTCTACCCAGGTGCACTAGCATAATTCAGTTATCTGGTAATCGCTGCATGTGAATAATTTGCTTCCCGCCGCTATCTTGATCCTTTTTTGTTTCTTTGATGCAAAATTTCAACTGGCATTTCTTTTTAGGGCTTCGGTAATAAGCTGGCGGTACGGTCGCCCATTTTTTTCTCTGTGGGTACGTCAATTGCGTAATCATGCTCAGAATCTGAAAGTTTATCATCAAATAATGAAATGATTATGATTACAAATTACTTGGTTACTCGCTAGCGTACGCACACGTAAATTTATCAGTTGGTACAGATTTGTTAGAGTTATTGTTATTATGATTTGATTAAAAAGGATTTCCCCTTGTTTATTTCGTTCATACCATATTTATTTTTTTGTATGCAATTATTTAACAAAGTAAATAATTACCGTGCATGCGACTAATGTCTATCATTTTATAATCAGGACCAGAGTATCTGATTACAATGATAATCAATGAATTTATGGTAAAAGAAAACGTATATAATTGAATACTTTTTCTCATGACTTTGACAAAAATACTTATTTAACTTTAAATCCAAGCACACCAGCGCCTGACAACCTTAATCCCGTCTATGCACCGCTGCACTAACTTAGCCTGATTGACACTCATCGATAAAAATGCAAAATGCAAGCCAACTGCATTATGCGGCTATCTGCGATCGCAACCCGACCACACTTTAGATAAACCGTTTGCTTTGCACTGATTACGCTAAAAGCCAATGAGGTTTTATTTTTATATACCATTACGTACCTACAGCATATGGTGCTCATATTCGGTATTTTATATTGCAATTGCCAAGTTTTGATTGCAACGCTGGAACATAAAATAATAATTGTATTCCGATAAACTTTACATTGTAATGTATTGTGAAGGTACCTCCCACGACGGTCTGTTGACGACATTTCATATGTAATTTCATTTTCTTATAATATAGCCTATTTATTGCAATATCGATTTGTAAGCTACATTACTGGTCTGTTCGCTTTGCGCCAATATGCGGTAATAATGTAAAAAAATAATAAATTGAACACTCTACGATGTTATTTCATAAAAATTAAAAAGAAGCCTTATGATTTTTCTATTAATAGATCTGAGGGCCTACCATAAGTAGGCTATCGAATACTTACGTACGTTAAAAACCTATCGAGTTGTTTTTTTCATACGGCCGATTTTAGTTCTTCGCGTAACCACCAGCGGCGCTGTACAAGTTTTTCAAAGACATATTTACGTAGGCGATATCGAGTGCGTAAGTTTTAAACTCATGGTAGCCCCACTGAATGTCCTTTAATACGATTCTTGATGAAGTATTTTGTGCCAGTGCTTTGAAAAGCCGATCATGTAGACTAGAGAACAATGAATCCACCGCCTAATATTATTTCAAAATTTGTCATGTGCATTATTCGCACGTTTAGCAATTGTTTATTTTAAAGTTTCGCCAGATTTAACGAGGCAACAAACATTTGCGCGTATATGATTGCACGTGCATAACCAACTCGTAAGCTGCACTTATGACTGCAACAATGCACTGTTGGCCCATTTACTAACGCACTTTGTAAACGTGAATTCGGTGTGGTGAACATAAAGTAGATACCTACTTGAGAAATGTTCACCGTCATTTTAGAAATCTATCGAGGATAATATGATATTCTTAGATATACCTCACACCCTCCAATAGTGTCAAATGAATTATACCTAAATGTTTTTGGTTTCTTGAGAAATACGCAAATCCAAAAAAAAACTACATGCACAATGTAGTTTTAGTTAGTTTTTTTTCATCTATACTAATATTATAAAGCTGAAGAGTTTGTTTGTTTGTTTGTTTGAACGCGCTAATCTCAGGAACTACTGGTTCGATTTGAAAAAATCTTTTTGCGTTGTATAGACCATTTATCGAGGAAGGCTTTAGGCTATATAACATCACGCTGCGACCAATAGGAGCAAAGATACAATGGAAAATGTGTAAAAAACGAAGGAAACGCGAACGAAGTCGCTGGCACAGCTAGTTATGAATAAGAAGCGAACTGGGATGCTTCTGAGGTATCCTAATCAAATTAGAAAACTGTAACTGTCCGGGATATTTAAATATCCCGGACAGTTACAGTTTTCTAATGTGTGTAACCATGACAGTTTAAAATTATATATCCTAATGAAAGTTTTTTTTTTGCGTGATAACTATGATGCCTGTAAATAAATAGACATTTAATGAGCTACTGCTCCAACCAATATCCCTTCTATATATCTCTCTTGAATTGAATAACAAATCAATTCAGTTCTGCAGAGACATCTCATTACATCGATAATAAGGTGTACCAAGCGGACGTCCCGTGTATCGCCTAAGGGTGTGTTTGTTAGGCCGACCGACACCAACCTCTGTTAATACGTACTTAGCTGTACACATACAATTGTTACATAGTAATTTGCAAAGTCAGACAGGATGCGATAGTAACGCCACAGTGAAATTGGGGACGGCGAGTAGCATGGTAATGGTTTTTTTGGCCTAATTGTTTTTTTTATTCTTTGATAAAATTCTTCACTAACTAATGCTCAATGTAGAGGTGAAACTGCAAAAAATATGCCCCTGCATTTTATAATATAGGACAAATTCTTATAGTACATACCATTCATCTGATTTGTCAATCTAGTAGTTTTTGTTTCTTTGTACCAAAGCGGTTACTCTCTTCTCGTATTCTAATAATATCGTAATTAAAAAACGGCCGAGTGGTTAAGGTATTTTTGCCACCACAGTGTTTTCAAATTTGAAATTTATATCTACGATTATTCGATTCGACGCTTTAACTGTGAAAAAAAACATTGTGAGAAAACCTGCACTACTACGAAGAAATTCTAAGGTGTGTATTCCACCAACCCGCACTAAGCCGGCGTGGTTGACTAATGATGATGTGGGCTGATTATGGTGACAGGTAGATTTGGTTTTGTGGATTAGGGACCACCCTAGTTTACGGTAGGCCCGTGCCCAAGTGCGGCGACGTATGGGCTGATGATGACCTTGCCGTCATTAGCTAGAGTGCATCGAATAGGTCTGGTCATGATCCCGATGCACTCTCACCACCAGCACACCGGCTACAGTAACTAACTCATTTAATTTCACTCGTTTCATTTAACTCATTTGTTTTTACAATAAACGGCGCCAAGTATTTGATAATTTAATATGGAGGATATATTCTGCCACATCTTTTGGGTGAAATGGTTAGAGGAACTGACTGCTTTTGTGTCTACACCTATCATAGGAAATAATAGTCTTTTAGACGCCTTATAATTTGAATTGTAGTCCACATTGCATGCCGTGGCAACCTCTAATTAAGATTAGCACTTAGCTCTAAGTTTATGTTGTTTTTATTCACTTTTATTAATCTGTACCAGTGTTTTTCTTGTTGGTTGTCCTAATAATAAATAAATAAATAAATAATAAACATTTTAACAGTCTAAAGTATATCGGATCTACTATACGCTACTTATATATATCGTATGTCTAAATGATACCTAATAGTTGACTCGTTTGATCTAATGGTGACAATCGCTGCGTTAAGAGTAAGAGTTATGAAGTTAATGTTAAAGTTAATTCATACCTCTTCTCTACCTCTACAAAAAAACATTTGCTATCTCAATAGCTTATTAAATGTACGTTCCTACGTATCAGTTTACCGAAGCAACAACAGACATGATGCGGTTTAAAAACGCTTCAAATGCAAAAGTGTTTCCCGCGAACCTATTTGCAGAGTATTATTTTAATGTCCTCCATTTACCTAATCTCCTGACATCAGTTTCCCACACATCCGTCTAGCTAGTTCTTGTGCATAGCCTGAGGTGACTAATAGCTTCAGACCTAGTAATTGCATGTAAGTAAGATTGAATGTTCCCTGTTAGCTGCTAGGCAGGCTATAATTTATTTCTTTTAACTCTTTAGTTTGCAATCGCAGCAAATTACAGAATTACTATGGTTTCCTTTAATGACAGCACTGGCAGGTTATGATGGAAACGGAGATAAACAAAATGCAGATTTCAAATACATACCTAGAACCTACCTTTATATATATAAGTACAAATAAGTGGATTGGATGGTTGTCAGCATTTCAAAGTTGAAGCCCAGCCTAACTCATTTATAATCCTCGTTAAAATCTGTCCCAAAAGATTCAAGCACCTTTGTAAAAACGCGTAACAAAATTACCCGTATAACTACCTACTTACGTGGTTTTTAAACAAAGGAATCGTTTTCTTTACACATCTACTTACGTGTTATTAATAAGTGATATACCTATAACGTATGGTCATAAATAAGGCATAATATGTAGCAACTGACGCGTCTAATATGGCTCACATTTACATACTTTAATGGAAATTAGGTTTTTCATTCCACTGCCGACTAATTTAGGTAATTAATAACTCAATTTATTTAGCATAATTAGGTACATTTCTGCTAGACGTTATAACATGCCGACTGTATAATTTAACTAAGGAATTATGTTTAAGCCGATTCCGTAAAATTACCTAAGCACTTACTTTAATCTTTAAAAAATATTCTAACAACATGTAACTTAAGTTATTTGTTAACTTAAGGATTTTATTACCTACTTACGGGTCAACATAATGAATTTAAAATACAAATTAGCCTGTAGAAAATCAACACTTTTACTAAAGCAATTCTCTCTCACCTTTCCTACTTATAAGGGAGAAAAATTTCTCCTAAACCTGTCTGGTAACGGTCTCAAGCAATAACGTCCTTGTAAATTTCAGTCGTCAGCTAGTCATAGACTGCGACGAGGTCTCAATCCATAAATTACTAATAATATGCATTGATAATAGACCTTTGAATGCAGACGACTCGGTGCAAATAACTAGTACCGCATAATTTTGTTTAAATGCAGTCTTGTTGTACGTGTAGATGCCATGATTCTATTTGAATAGGAACTACCTCATTCACCTACCTACCTACATTTATCATCATCACTTGGAGACAGCGATATATTTGCGTTGTAATGAGTATTATGTTTTAATATTTAATGGACTATTTACTATTAGGTTAACACTAAACCTTTTAACTAATGGTACATCATGGTAATAGTCTCTATTTCGTCTTGTGGTACCTAATCATGGTAGTACCTACATATACTTTATTTAAAAGCTTGTATTTAAACCCTTCAATGTCTTTTGATCTGGTACGAAAAACATAAAGATTGAAAGGGTATTTAATTTTCATTTACCTGAAAGCTTTGGGTATAAATAACTTTATAATCAAATGCATCTCAGAATTATTTCAAAAGCAACGGTATGCGATAGGAATTGAATTTTAATCCCAACCAAAACAATAGCTCCGGTCTATACTTAGTTTATTTCACAATTAATAACCCGGCTTTCTCGGCAAATGTTTTTCCACGTTGTAAATAGTGCCAAGAAGGCACCAACGAACGGATCCGATTTATGCAAACGAGCATTATAAACAGATTTAACGGCTCATTAGAGTGCCACAACAATGAGACGCCGTATCAAAATAGATATCAACGTTTTGAAACTCGTAAAATAAGCCTGCTTTATGCGCTAAGTATGCTCACAATATTATCTCTGTTACGCCTAAACGGTGAGGGAAATTCCAGAATGAATTTCTAAATCACAGTTAGAAACGTACTTTCCCAAAATAAAACGGCATGGAAACATCTTGCGGTTTGAACTTCATAATAAATTCGAATACAGCGTGCATCCAAATATGTTTGCATCTATTACAACATGTCCGTTGTTGTCATGTTTCTAAATAAAAGATCCAGTAACACAAACATACCCTTTCTGCAGATTTTGTTTATTAAATCCTTTAAGAACTTACAGCTTTTTCCATTCGTTCAAACATACAGTCAACTCTTGAGTTTTGTAGATAGATCTAAGAAAGTGCAGCTAAAAACTAGATGAAATGAATGTACCTTATTTTTACTGAATCCCTATCTATCCCGTGAGTAACCGGTGTCATTACTAGACAATGGTCTGGTCACGTTGAAGTTGATCAGATCCGTCGGAGTGACGGAGTGAAGGGCCACGGACCGCAAGCCGCCGATGAGACTTGAGATAAACCAACAATCTAAACTATGAATGGAGCTGTAGGGATAACGAAGCGAATCGAAGCTGAAAGCAGCTTGGGCTTGCTTCGATTTATTTTTGCATAAGGGTAATACTAGTTTATGTTATCTGTGGTAATACCTACATAAAATTGGGTACCTAATACGAGCTATTGCAGCTAGATTATGATTAAATGTAAGTCCTTTTAGTATCTATACCTATATGATAAATACTTTCGCCCTGTTAGAATTGCATTGAACTTTCATCGATTCAGCAAGTAGGAGTCTAGTAATTAATGTGTTTTGAGATGAACGATTTCAGAAAACCAAATATTTTTAAAAGTTCACAATCATGTTAGTTGGGTCTATTTCTGAAAATTATGTCACATTAAAATTGCAAATACCGTTAGATTACCCGTTCTATCTCGGGAAATTGTAAACTAGCAGTCTGTTCCATAAAATCGACACTTTAGCTTACGGTTGTTCGGTTGCAGTGTGCGAGGTATTAAGTCTAGCTCGGCGCGACTTTATGGCGTGGCATTCTTAAAATTAAGAGTTGTGTCAAGCACCCAATCGAGGCGATATCGCTTGCGTCTCCGACCCGAGGGGATGACTGAGCACTCGATCGCTGTCTTAGGCTATGGTTGTCGTTAGAGAAACCTTTCAACCAGGAATGAACCAAGAAAGATTGCCATCCGAAGCTCCGGTTGCCACGAATAGATCAGTTACCCTTTTGGGACCAGAAACGTAACTGTATGTTTTTCAATTGCAGTTTTTAAGACGACATGATATAATAATTATTAAGGTTTAATTATCTGGATGTAGGCAACGGTGGTTTCACATTGTTTGGTCAAAGTAAGCAGTGCAACCAGATGATGAAAATTTTGGAGTACCCGTTCGTATATTCAGTGGGGCTACCATGAGTTTAAAACTTACGCGCTCGATATCGCCTACGTAAATATGTCTATGAAAAACATGTACAATCGGCCATATGAAAAAACAACTCGATAGGTTTTTAACGTACGTAAGTTTACGATAGCCAACTCATGGTAGGCCCTCTGGTCTACTTGTTTCGCATTGTTCGACTTTACCTTGTCTTATCCCATGCTAAAAACGGTTAAATACCCTCAATGCCCATCCGAGTCGGTGGGTTTCAGACGACGAAAGGATAATGAACGGATCTCAATGTTTCAGCAAGCTTACTAATTTTGCCGGTTCGTAACAAATAGGTGCCTTGTACCAGCGCTAGTTTGCAGCAGCCCTAACGCGCTCTATAAACCGCAATACGATACAATCGCCGGGAACCATCGGATATTTACAGGCTACGGCTTGTTTGTCTGATTTCTACTCCGTTATTATGTTACATTAGGCGTCGTATTTCCTATTTTACAACCGCGCTGTGCCGATCCACTTTTTATCTGCCCGGGACCATAATCGTTATAGGCGTTGCGGTAACTTTATAGCCAATTCATTGTTTTGTCTATGAATAAGAATTACTGCAACGCCCACTCGCCTGTTGTAAGATATTACAAAATAACTATGGACTTGGATACGATATTACTAGTATTTTGAACAATATTTCGCTGCTAAGGCTATCTGGAGTCACCTACTAAAATTAATGCCGCTTTAGCGTATCCATAATTCGGTACTATCGATAACCAATCAGGTAGTTTATGCAAGATTCCGATAAATTAAATATGCCAATGGAAATAAATAATTGGAATACGACCTACAAACATTAGGAGCTACTTACAGTCCTGTAACGTTTCTACTGTGGAGTCCGCTCCAAGCCATCATCGTATGTTGGTTAGGGCACAGATAACGTAACTATAGTTAGGGAAAAGAAAACCCACTTCCGAGAACCGTAGAGTTGGCCTTTAAATCTCCGCTTTACATCTATTATTATCTACAATAGGGTAGTTGCCATTATTTGTTTTTTTTTTATATAGATGGATGGACTACACGATTACAAAGGTACGGTTAAAAGAATGGTTTGATATTTGGAAAACTCCCCGGGATATAATAGTTTCAATAGCACATCACATCATTTGGGCGAAAATCAAAACGCTTAATTCATACAAATGTTGTAGCGAGCCATGACGTTACCCCTCGATAAATTGTATGCATATCGTAAGCACTTTGTTTAGCAGCTAAGTATATCAAATGTTACGTTTACGAATATATTATTTTCATAGTGATAGTTACTACTGATTCTGTAACATATAAGATGGCATAGTATTTTAATTGAATTTTCGCACTTTAGAAATTGACTTTCCCACCTAACTTCAAATGCCTATTATTGTCTCATTTCGTAAGAAATTTTAATTTCGATTCCACTTATCGTCGGCTTAGAGTGTAAACCTGCTAACTCCATATCAGGTACATTTTCAGGAGAGACGATTAGATTGTGTATTTATTTTCACACTTTCGAATGGTATAAATAACGTATTAAAGTAAAAAATGGATTTGACAGGTTTACACTCTAAGCCGACGTTATGTTATTGATTTACCCATATGTTACTGTTAATTGTGAAATTTTATGTAAAATCAGACTTAGTAAACTACCCTATTCCTATATATAATTTTAAACTGTCATGGTTACCTACACACATTAGAAAACTGTAACTACCCTATTCCTCCCCACAGAAGGCAGCTGCGACCTGGTCCGTTGCGGCGGCGACAAGCGCTGCGTGCTGGACGCGGAGTTGGGCGCGCACTGCGTCCGCTGCGGCTCGTGCAACGTTGCCGGGGCGCCGGTCTGCGCGGTCGACGGGCGCACGTACGCCGGCTTCTGCGCGCTGAGGAAGGCCGCTTGCGAGCGGGGCCGCGCGCTGCCGCTCGCTTACCGAGGGCCTTGTATAGGTGAGTGATGGACCATGATTATAATTATTTCCCCTAGTCTTTGCTTTTTCAGATTTATCTTTAATTCAAAAATTGATAACGTATTAGGAACTATTTTTCCTGACTTACGATGATAGCTTGGAATAGCCTCATTATCGCCTCCAACTTGCGGGGGAGCGGATGGCTCTCACCCATAACGATATCTCCTTTCCGTTGACTTGTGATTGATGTTGATGTACCTATTGACATATCAAGACCTTCTTATCTACTTGACTAAATTGCAAAGTAATATCTACTTTGCTCCTTTTTCATAGATAATCAATCTTAACCGCTCTCGAATTTTCGCCCCTGATTCAGTAACAACTTTGATGAAGTTTTTTTCCTAACTGACAAACCATGTTGGCTTGGTAGCCTTGTCATCATCACCGCACTTGCGGGGGAGCGGTTGGCTCTTACCCGTAAGTTTGGAGAAGTACAATAACAGAAGTCTCATACAAATGTTTTTTTTTAGCGAACGCAACCTGTGCATCAATCAAATGCGGGTCCGGCCAGCGCTGCATGGCGGGGGGCGCGAGCGGCGCGCGCTGCGTGTCGTGCGGCGCGTGCGAGGGCCGCGCGCGCAGGCAGCTGTGCGGCACCGACGCGCGCACCTACGGGAGCTGGTGCCAGCTGCAGCGCGCCGCGTGCCGCGCCGGACGCGTCGTCGACCCGCTGCACCCCGGCGCTTGCAGAGGTGACCCACCCCAGACATACTCCCACTCGTTCCACTCACTGCATGGACCTATTTACCTAGTCTATCAGGTCCGGCGCACGCACCCACGAGAGTTCGGGCCAGCTGCCTGCAGAACTGACCCACCCCATTTATATCTCTCCAGAACGCTTGCAGAGCTGACCTACCCCAGAAAAACGTGATATTTTTCCACTAGTTCCATTAGAAATAATAGTTACTACAATGGAACTGTATAGACTTAGTGTGCGCTTGCAGGGTCGACCTACCGTGGACATGTGCCAACCTCGAATTAGCTTCATACGTTCCTACTAGTTCCACTGATCAGAATTAACTGCCCTATAGAGGTAACCTACCCTTGTCTAACAAATACAATAGGTACGCGTAGGCGTAGATTTTTTAAAGTTGTCTATATTTAGTCGTCGTCTGCAGCCGTAACCTACCTCAATACCAAAACTAACGACCATACTTTAATAGGTTTACATACTAGACTAATGCATTTGGCTTCAATGCCCCGGAAGACATGCTGCAATACCTAATCCGCTCCTTTGAATACCCTCTCATCGCATTGTTTAACATAATACTTGTCTTTTTCAGGTCACAAAAACGTAACGGACAATAGAGTGAGTCGTGAGCGGAAGAACCTCGAGATGGACACCACTCGCGTACTATAGTCATAGAGCGTAGAATAGCGGCAGCTTTGGAAGCGACACGGCCCGGGGACACAGGATATTGAGCCACAAAACACATGCTGTCATCTATTCCTTTGACTGCGAAAGATTATTTAAAACTTTATAAGCAATATACAGTTGATCTTCCCATTGAAGTTAGACCTTTCCTCGTAAAGAAAGAAAGCGTATTTGCCTACCTAAAGCTTAAGGTTCAATAGTACTTGAAGACATGTCGGTTTAGTATCTTAATGGGTCCCTAACTAGAAATAACATTGTCTTCAAACGACTTTAGAGATTTACAGTGACTGATAGGAATATGAGTTAACTCTTGATCGATTATAATTATGTAGTACATCATTAGACACAAACACAACAAACTTGCCAATCAAATTCAAGGATAATTTAACCGCCACTATAAAACTAATTGATTTGATCTTCTCTTCCTAAACTGTGTACCCGACCTTTGATAATAACTAAGTAATAAAATAAACAATTGTTAACGATAACAAGCTTGATTAGAAGCCATTTTGATTCGTTACGATCTTCCCCGGCAACCGGTCGCGCTAAGTGATTTGTCAAAGTCACCCTGACAAGTTTTATGAAATTCAAAAGTTCGTAGTTAGCTTAGTATTAGACAAATCTATCGAAACTGATGCACATTTTTTCGAATTTTGTAGATAAATAATGATTCTTATAATAGTTTTAATAATTAACACTTACATTATTAAATTTGAGCACCAAATCGTACTTAATATTTAGTCAAAATATTAAATAATCATAGGGACTGTAGGTAGCACAATGTTTGGAACGTAGATTCTAATGAAATTCTAACTTTCGTCTTGTTGGATGTATGTTCGAAGCTTATTTATGGATGAAATTAAATAACATTTTCATCGGACTGACATAATTGTTCTTAATTTTTAATTAACTCTAGTATTTTAAGACTTAAATCTTACTTTACGAAACGTGGTTAACGCTTAATGCAATATTTATTAAATTAAGTTATGGATATGAAGTTAGTGCAATAATTTTATTGAAATCTGTATGAAATTTATGTTACGTGTTTTGTTTTGTTTGTTTCTGCGAGTCGAATTATTCAGGGATCGCTAAATCTGATTCGGGCAAGTCTCGTGTAGGTACGTATTCAGTATTATGTGTATGTATGTTAGATCTGTAGAGTATCCTTATCTTTGAAATGTTTAACTTTGAAATTCGAGTGATTCTAGATACTGTAGGTTAAAAGTAATTTATTGTTACTTTAAAATTGTTTCTTAATGTTTTCAAGAATTTTTATCGACTTCGAATCTATCAAACGAATCCATAGCAATGTATTTTGTCACTTCTAGTGAAATGACTTTCTTGGCGTCCTCTTAGCTTTAAATAGTTTAACTTTTTAATTTTCGTTAGAATTTTTCAACTTCATTTCCACAGTGCGACTTGAACTTCAGACTGCTGTCTGAACTGGCATATTAATATACCAAGTATGGAATAATTATTTTTCAATTTCATTAATTTAAATGGCTTTCCCTTTAATATTTTAGTGACGACGATCACGTTTGTTAAGCCGTCCGGTGACACTGCATTAGGCCTTCGATATCGTTTTAAAGTATATTAATTGTTATTTGCCATATAATTACTGATTAGTAGAGTTATATTTGAAAATATCATTAAGTCACCTGAAATTCCAAAGAATTCCCAAATTTTTAAATTACTGACGACTAAACGATGGTAAAGTGACTTGTTCCTCGTTAGAATAATATAAAATTGTATGAAGTTTTATCGCTGTATTACATTTTTATTTAAGGACTGCTTCTCTTGTAATATGGACAGACTAATTATTATTGTATTGTATAAGTTGATTCTCGTCAATTACTTCCTAGTTCTAATCAAGTTGTTAATTGTATCTAACTATAATAATACTAAATTGTTGTAGTTGAACTCATTGCGAACATTAGATGATGTATAATAATATATTGTCCCTGTTTCTTCATAAATATTTTACACTGACTTTTGCATTTTATTTGTTCTCCTTTTTACATCGTTGATCCTTAAAATATTTTAAAAAAAATATACTGACATCACATAGTACATATTTTATTGATTACACTAAATACTTAGGACCAAGATAAAAGTTCCAAACGTATTTGTTCCTATTCCTCTTAAATGTAGATTTCCGCACATTACAGCCGATCGCAAGCTGTTTAAGCTTTATAAGTTACGTTGGTCATTAGCTGATGCGCTACAGTGTCAAATATACTAACCAGTTAGCAAAAATGTATACTTCTCACAATAAGGAGATATACGTTCATCTAGCTTGACGACCCCCATTATTGCACTAGATGATCATGCACATTATATGAACGGATCTATATGCAAAAACTTTGAAAAAAAAACAGCTGCGATCAGTCGTATACTTAAGAAAATTTAATTAAACGTCAATCGGAATGCATCGCTGTACTAAAGCTTTGACAACTGCGATTGGACGCACACTGACCAAATGACGCGTCTTTACTCGCAGGTTTCAAAATCACGGGATTGTGAGATAGGTATTACAGGATCATATGCTGTAGTAGAAACTACATGCAGTCGCACGAATGAGTTTGTTCACGTATAAGATATCCACTAAATCGCAAGACGTAGATATGAGGTCTAACTGCTTCGTGATTGGTGAATATTGACATGTCTGTCAATGTCACGTCAAAAATAACCAATCACGCTGCAGTTGGACCTCACGCCTACGTATTGCCATCTAGTGAAGTTCTTATACGCGAAAACCCTCATTACGGCTCGCGCGTGAATGAACCTCTAATAAGGGCCCTTTTTATGTCGTGCATCAGTGGCGTAGCTAGACGTGAGTGAAGCTTTAGGTGGCGGTAAACGGACGGTTCGATTGGTCGATGTATTGTAACAAGTATCAATTATTACTAAGAGGGGGCGGGTTCAAAAGAGCCTCGCTGATGCGTATATGCTCACGTCTATATTGTCCACGCTACGCCACGGTCGTGCATGTTAGCTCCATATTTGAAGTTTATCGTTTTATACGTTATTTTATTTAAATGCATGCATTACGCATCCGAGGCGCATGATCATAATAAAATCTGCTCTGTGTACGAACACGCACGACAAGTAAGGGCCCTTAGATCCTGTCCAGATAGCGCGTTTTGAGATGATGAGATACTGGAGGATCATAGTTTTGACATACAATCGCGCGTCCTGCTAGTATCTCACAAATACGTGATTCAAAACGCGCCATCCGAACAGAGTCTAACTCAAGATCACGTGATTCAAACTGACTATTCACTCGAAAACGCTCATCTTAACACGGTCTCATCACAACATCCTACGACGAGTCATCATCATCATCGTCGTCGTCATCATCGTCTTCCTCCTCGGGCTGCATGGTGGTCCGAGTGAACAGCTCCATGGTGAGCGCGCTTAGGAACACCGGGATGGAGCGGTGCCTCCTCAGGTGCAGGTCGACCAGCTCCGGGAGTGTTGCCGAGTAGTCGGTGTGAACCATCTCTATGCCGTCGGCGCAGAGCTTGAATGTTAGGTATTCGTCTGCGGACTCCGCGTACATGTTCGATATCCTGGAAGGAGGTGAAGTTATAATCTCTTAGTTAAGTATAGACTTATAGTCAAGAGAAGGAGAGATCGTATGAGAGAGATAACGTGTGTGAAAGAGATAGGTAACGTTCGTGAGTGAGAGAGAAACAGATATATAGAGGGAGAGTAATTTAAAAAGTGTTTTCTCCCAGTTTCTGGTCTGTAATCCCAAGAAGAAGAAAAAATGTTTAAGCAATGCCCAATTTTTAACGTCATGGGTACTTTCAGGTTCATCAAACAGACAAATGATTTTACTCAATAACCTTAGTAAACTGGAGCCGCTTTTAGATGACCGATTTGACACTTTTTATTTTATATTTTGCATTTCTTCTTGTTAAGAGGAACATATTTAGCCAATCATAAAGAACAACTTTTAAAATAAGACATTATTTCAAAATGTCAAATGCACCTAATGATCTAATTATATTATTTGTCTTTTATTACTTAAAATTAAAAATTTTAAAAAAGGCGTCCGACCGCTTTCAGCCATGGCGGCCGATCTCAATTGAGATCAGCCAAGTGCGCAGGACATATTATAGTGCACAAGTGTGCGCGCAAACACAAGTGCACTCTCTATTCCCTTACTCTCATAATTCGGTGAGACGGCAATCCGACATGACCGATGAGAGATCGGGCGCAGGACCACCGGCTTAACGTGCTTTCCGAGGCACGGGCGTTCAAACGCCAACTTCATAACTCCGGGCTGAGTAATTTCATTACAGAAAAACTCACACAAATTTTGCCCGACCCCGGATTCGAACCGGGGACCTGCTACCAATAGACCAACGAGTTATAGTTACTTAAAATAATTGAATTATAAAAATTTACTGGCTCGGTGGAACAGTGGTTAGTGACTCAGGTTCAAAACCTACGGTTCCAAGAGTCGTGGGTTCGATTCCCACTCGGGACAAATATTTGTGTGACGAACATCGGTGTTTGTTCGGTGTCTGGGTGTATTATTAAATATATTTAAGTTTATTTGTGTATCCACTGTTGATCCTGATTTCCGTAACACAAGTGCTTAAGCTACTTACCACGGGATCAGATCAATGTATGTGATGTTGTGTAATATTTATTTATTATTATTTATTAAAAGAAAATGTAAAATTTCCACTCTGTATTACCCTTTTACAAGGTTACGCCGTTTGACACGTTTTCATAGTGACGTATTGGGTAATACTTACCAAGTATTTTTTTAAAATAGGATGAAGGATTTAATAAGTATTGTATATTAAAAATAAATATATTTTTAAATAAGAAACTTCAATTCAATCTTCTGGATGTAAATATATAAATATAAATATAAATATTTCACAACATCACATACATTGATCTGATCCTGTGGTAAGTAGCTTAAGCACTTGTGTTACAGGTATCAGAATCAACAGTGGATACACATATATACTTAAATATATTTAATAATACACCCAGACACGGAACAAATATCGATGTTCGTCACACAAATATTTGTCCCGAGTGGGAATCGAACCCACGACTCTTGGAACCGTAGGTAGTAAACCTGGGTCACTAACCACTGTTCCACCGAGCCAGTCTTTATGTGTGGATGTGATTAAATGTTTTAATAAAAATTTGTTATAATTAGCCTTGCTTGGTTATAAAGTGGAAATAACTGGTACTTATATACTTCGGCAATTTTACCGTTGTCCCTCACTAGTGCAGTCAGTCTGACAAGTGTCAAATCGGTCATCTAAAAGCGGCTCCATTATAAAATAAATCTTAACCTAATAAATTTATTAGTATTAGTACTGATAATTATTAGTAGTGTAAAGTAGCACATTTACCTATAATTTTTATGTCCAGTCCTATCAATTTTATAACCTAGTAGCATGTAACAGACGTCTCTATACTCTTGTGCTGACGACGTGAACTCCTCCTTCATTCTGAAACCAAGATTTTTATCTTCTAAAATATATATCTGGAGAATGCATGTAAACAAGAATTATCGCACTCCACTGAAATGTATTAAAAGCAGTTACCGTCGCCTTAGTTAATATAACAAAAAAACCGTTTATAAAACGGGAACAAGAACAAAACAGTAGAAATAAAAACAGACACATGCAAAAAGCGGGATTAATGCGTTTTCTGTAACACAAGTGCTTAAGCTACTTACCATGGATTCAAATTCAATGTCTGAGATGTTGTCTGATATTATTGTATTACAACGATACATCCACACCATACTTACTTTGCGGGGCAACATAATGGAACACGTTAACATTAGGTAGCATTCTTTAACATTTGAGACGGCTTGTTACTCTTTACTAATAACTGTTTGCTGTCAAATGCTGATCATACGATGATGGCTTGGAGTAACCTCGTCATCATCGCCGGACTTCCGGGGGAGCGGATGGCTCTTACCCCTAAAAGTAACTATGGTGTGGATGCACCGTTGCAAGATGCACAGCATACAAGGCAGCGAGCAAGCAACCTACCTTTTGAGCTTGATATCCCTATTCTCTAACTGTTGTTTCAGTTTCTGCGCTTCGGCGTCAGAGCCCGCTTGCGAGCCGCCCTCGCGCAATGCGGCTTTCAGCCTTTTTATCTACAAAATAAACATAAAAAAATGCACTACTATCGCAGTTTCAATTGGTTTCTCGTATCGATCAATGAGAGGAAACCCGTTGAAAAAAAAAACAAAAAAATTGCTAGCAAAATTAGGGTGAAGGATCCTTTAAGTATTTTTGCAGGTTGTACAACATTTAATATAGAATATATTTCATACATTATAGTTTATATAGGACGTAATGTATTAACTTACCTCCTCCTGCGCCGCCTCCAAATCCAATTGGAATTGTTTTTGTGCTGCGGCAGCTGGGTTGTCGGCTAAATGAAGAACCTGTAGGAAAATATTACAAAATAATAGTAATTGGTATAGTATAACGACCATCGAAAAATCAGGATAAAGAAAATCGAAGATAGCTTATTTGCTTTATAGTTTCATTGTCATGCGAAACTATTTAGCTATAGATGACAGGGATCCTACGGTTCTGTTATAGAGATCTCACTACGCAAGATAAAAATGCCGAGTTTGAACTCAAATTGAGTGTTTCCGACTTTACTTAAAGATTTTCCCCTCTGTTCATTAAATTAATAAATTCTTAGAAAACACAAAATAAATATTTTCTAAATATTTCTTAGATTATGTATGACATATTATAATAATGATACCTCGTCAGTCTATTGGCAGCAATGCTTCGTTAGGACCGAGATGTCCCCAGTTCGAGTCTGTTTAAAATTTGTGTAAGTTTTTCTGTTAGAATAAATTACTCAGCCCAGAGTCAGAAAGATGGCCGATGTCCTTCGGATTTGGCTGATCTCAATTGAGATTAGCCGCTACGGCCGAAATCAGAGCCATCCGCTCCCCCGCATGCCCGGCGATGATGACATGGCTACTCCAAGCCATCATCGAAAGGTTATAGGGGTAAAAGCCATCCGCTCCCTCGCAAGTCCGGTGATGATGACAAGAGCAAGCCATCATCGTAAGTCAGTTAGGATAAAAAAAAGTCAATAAGGAAAGGTCAGCCATCTTATTTTTATTATTACATTGATAGTCTGCCGATCTCACCTTAGTCTGGTGTGGCTGGGGCCGGTCCAGCCGCTCTAGATGCGCTTGCAGGGTGTCCCGCTGGGAGCGCAGCTTGGCCGCGTCGCGCCGCAGCGACTCCGCCTCCTCGCGCCACTTAGTCACCTCCGTGCGGAGATTCTCCACCACTGAGAACGAATGAACTTAGATATAGAACTATGTATAATGAATTGGTCATGCCAGCGACTTCATCCGCGTTTACCCTCGTTTTTTGCACATTTTCCACTGTTTCTTTGCTCCTTGGTATTATATATATATTATATAACCTTCCTCCATAAAGGTGGAGCGGCTGACCCAGCTGCTCAGCAGTGTGACAGGTTCAATCAATATGGTATATTGTGCCTGTCGACCTCATATTTGGATCTCACTACCGCTTACCACATCAGGTGGAGTGAGGTCATCTTGTTTGCCTATTATAAAAAACTAGCAGTGCCAGCGACTTTGTTCGCGTTTCCCCCGTTTTTTACACATTTTCCATTGTATCTTTGCTCCTATTGGTCGCAGCGTGATGTTATATAGCCTAAAGCTTTCCTCGATAAATGGCCTATACAACGCAAAAAAATTTTTTCAATTCGAACCAGTAGTTCCTGAGATTAGCGCGTTCAAACAAACAAACAAACAAACTCTTCAGCTTTATAATATTAGTATAGATAAAAACTCACTCTTGGTGTGCTGCTGCTGGTCGTGCGCGGCGAGCAGGTCGCGGTACCCCTGCAGCGCGCGCTCTAGCTGCTCCACTCGTGCAGCCAGCAACGCCGCGCCGCCTGCGCCCGCCTCCCCGCAGAGTGTCACCGACAACTCCTTCTCGTAGCTGTCCAGCTGTTGCCTACAACACACAACATACATACATACAATCACGCCTTTTCCCCAGAGGGGTAGGCAGAGATCACTTCCAGCGATCCACTTTTCACCTCTGTGGGAAACGTGACGTGACGGGTTGTGGACCACGTCGCCGCCATTCTGCCTTGTGCATTGTTTTAACAAAGTCATTGCGTTCCCACGAGTAGCAAGGATATATGACGGGGGAAGGAAAAGGGGAGGAAGGATACTATCGCCTCGGATCATTTGGACTGAGTCGATAGTAGCTCAAGGAGCCGGGGTCGCTTACCCGTAAACCGTTCACCAACCACCGGACAGATAGTTGTGACTGGTATCCCCTGACTGATACAACACACAATGAGTATTTAAATCCATCACAACAAAACAAATGAGGTTATATCCTGAGGTATTGTCCTTGTCTGGATGGCTCTCACCCCTAAACACGTAATATCATACCGCAAGCTACAATGAGGTTTTAAGCTACAGAACATTCTTTACCTATAGCTGTCTCTCTCCCGAGTGACGAGTAGCAGCCGCTTCTGCAGTCGGTGGATGAGGCTCTCCTGGTTCTTGCGCACCGTCACCAGGTCATTGAGCTTGGTTACGGCCTTGTCCCTCTCGTATTTGATGGTGGCCACGTCCTGTTGAGGAGTTTAAGTAACAAATATTTGATATGAATCATTTGATTAAGTTATAAATTAGTGATTCTACCACCGGTCGGGAACGCCGATTCTACCGAGAAGACTCCGGCAAGAAACTCTACAGTTACTCTTGCCTTATGCGAACTAGCCTTCAGTCCGGGGTCAGGCCGTGTAAAAAGATACCAAACCCACCTCAGTCATCTGAGCGAGCTGCGACTGCGCCCGACAGTGCGCGCGCGACTTTGATTTCAGTCGAGTAGAGCATTTGGTGTTTAGATACATTTAGCTACTTAATTAATCTACTCGATTAAAATACTAGCCTAATGAGAACTGGCCTTAAGCATACCTTGTACTATCTCTTCGTTAGTAGAAAAACGAGGAGTCTTCCCGGTAGAGTCGCCGTTCTGAACCCATGTACAGTCAGCCAAAAATGTGGTCTACCACCCTCCGGTTGAGAATCGTTTGAACGTCACGAAACAACAAGGTCGTCAACCCTAGCGATCGATACGTCATCTCGCTGAAACTTTTGTCAAAAGTGGTAGACCACTATCTTGGCTGACTGTAAATAAAGGCGTCCGACCGATTTCAGCCATGGCGGCCGATCTCAATTGAGATCAGCCAAGTGCGCAGGACATATTATAGTGCACAAGTGTGCGCGCAAACACAAGTGCACTCTCTATTCCCTTACTCTCATAATTCGGTGAGACGGCAATCCGACATGACCGATGAGAGATCGGGCGCAGGACCACCGGCTTAACGTGCTTTCCGAGGCACGGGCGTTCAACCGCCAACTTCCTAACTCCGGGCTGAGTAATTTCATTACAGAAAAACTCACACAAATTTTGCCCGACCCCGGATTCGAACCGGGGACCTCTCGGTCCTAACGCAGCACTTGCTTACACTAGTTGAGGTAGAGACTGTACAGCGCACTTAAAAGATACCAAACCCACCTCAGTCATCTGAGCGAGCTGCGACTGCGCCTGCGAGCAGCCGGCGGTGGCGGTGAGCTGTCCGGACAGCGCGCCGTCCAGCGCGCCCCCCAGCGCGCGCGCGCTCTCCACGCCGTGCCCGCGCGCCGCCGCGCGCCACTCCTCCAGCATCGACTCCACTGTCGCCAACTTCACCTAGGGCGACGAAAAAATATATTTTGCTGGTCTATGGGACGGAGGAAAAAACAAATTTTATATTCTGGGGTTGCACATCGATCGTAGGCTGACATGGAGACACCACATCAAAAAGCAGGAGCTCCAACTAAAATATAGCAGCCTATACTGGATGCTTGGACGGAACTCTAGACTATCTCTGGACAACAAGTTGCTAATAAGGTTATCCTCAAGCCAACTTGGACATACAGCCTGCAATTGTGGGGCAGTGCTCATATCAGAAGCACCATGGTATCTAACCAACAATGAGATCCACGAACACTGCGATGTCAAAACTGTGAAGGAGGAAATTAGAAGCATGGCAACCAAAGAGCGGCTAATCCATCATCCTAACGAACTCGCCCGCCAACTCACTATAGACCAGTATGTCAAACGACTGAAACGCCATCACATCTTAGAGCTTGAAGATCGTCAGTAGAGTAGCTCTGGGAAGCCTAATATGAGTAGATGCCTCCAATGGGAGGCCACTCTTCATGACAGCATCATACAACACACTTGCTCATAGTCTCAGGACTGATTGCAAATTCAAAACAAAAAAAAAAAAATTCTTGAAGATTGCCACTTAATTGCCCTTTAAGCAGACACAAATAAAAATAGACTTAAGTCCTATTAAGAAGAACATACAAAACCGGTCTAATGAGAGTCAACTAGCTCATGAAGGGTTTCCATACCAATATTGTTATTTTTTTTTGTGAGCCCCCATTAAAGCTTCTTTCATTTGTATTATGTATTTGTTGTTATAGTCGCAACATAAATACATTAAAATATCAATTATAGCAATTCTTAAGATACAGCCTGGTACAAGACTGACAAATGCGGGCGGACGGACAGACAGACAACAGACACGGTGTTAGCAATAGAGTCCCGTTTTTAAGATTTGAGTATGTAACCCTGAAAAGAGCTAATTTTATAACAATTACATCACTTACCTTAGTCTCATGCAGCTCCTGCTGTACCGGCTGCAGCGCCTCCACCCTGGAATTTAGCTGATGGACCTGCTCCTCCAAGAGCAGTTTGTTGCACACCGCGTCCCGGAGGGATCGCTCAGTCGCCTTCAGACGAGCAACTTCCTTCTCCAGGTCCGCCATGTTGGAAAGCCTCTTTTGTGCTGTCTGTTGACAAGGTGTATTGTTTCTTTTAGGAATACTTTTAACACTAACAAATCTAATAAGTACCCATGTAAAAATTTTACTAAAAACTCAAATAGACTGAAAAGTGATACTACACAAATTAAAAACAACACTGAAACTAAAATGTATGTAACAAAACTAAAAATTTTAAAAATTCTCTGAACCAATAAAGAAATACATAATATTAATAAAGAAAAGAATTGGTTTAAGGAACTATGATAATAATTCATGTATAACCAGATTAACCGCCACCTGATCTACATATTATCCTAAAAGATTCCAGTACAAACGCAAAGATATACTACCTTAGCTTGCTGCTGCCAGTCTTTATAAGAATCCTTCTCATACTCAATCTCCTTGAGTTTGTTGGTGACTTGCTGCAGCTCAAATGTCTGCTTCTCCAACTGAGTCTTCAGTGTGGTGCACTGTTCAGCACGGGCAGTTTGCTTAGCTACCTCTGTCTTCAATATTTCTACTTCAGACTGAGCACCCTCCAAAGCCTGAAAAGTTTAAAATTGATATAATGTAAATGCTATTGGCTGTATATATGGACTAGTGCAGCCATGTCATACATGGATAGTACATATCCTTCCGAACCTTTGATATCGACCATCATACTAGTATCTGAATATGAAACTTGCAGCCTGAATCATGGCTTGAATTAATATACACATTTATGTGTATATCCCACGTCAAAATAGTTGAGCTCCACTAGACTACAGTATTATCAAGTTTACGTTTCCATAGAATAGAATAGGTCTGTTTGTTTTTTTTAATAGTTAAAGTTACAAACCTGTAAAAGTTCATCCATATCCTTCTTCATTTCAGAGAGTTGGTCTTTATTGCTAACATTTGCCTCAAGCAGCTTATCCTTAAGCTCAGCGATCTGCTTGTGCAATTCAGTTTTCTCTTTGTCCCAATTTGCTTTATAGCTTTTTTGCTCCTTTAATACCTGTCATCAATAAATATTATTAATAATACATTACATAACACATCACATTCATTGATTCTGATTCTGAAGCTTTTGTTATAAATATTAGAAACAACTGTGAAATACACAAATATACTTCATATGAAAAGAATAATAAGTAAAAGAATAATAATTTTCCCTGATTGGTTGGCCTTACAGTTGACCGTTCTTTGTCTATAGAGTTAGTAATAAAACACAGGTCAGTCAAATAATATAAATGCACTTCAAGAATTATCACATCAAGTAATTCATCAAAACTTTTTATTATTTAGTAGGTAATCAATAAACAATTTTTTGACAGTTCACAATCTCGCGAGATAGATTGAAACCTATTGTTATTTACAATGTTATGGTGACATATACAACCTTTCAGGTTTCAGGTAAGGTTTCAAAATGTGAAACCTGATCAAGGAACATAAATACATCAAAATTGGTTACACTTGTTGAAAATTAGCAACCTACCTCACTGAGTTCATCTTTTAGCTCTTGTTCCCTCCTCCTGACGACTTGCAGCCGATCCTCCATGTCAGATAGAGCCCGCTCGTCCCTCTTATGTTGGTCCATAAGCGAGGCTTTCTCTTCCTCAAATAAGATCTGCATCTCTTTACGGATTGTGTGCTGATGTGACACACGGGCCTCTAATTTGGTAATCTACAACATCATACATTAATTTTAATTTTAAGGACATGGTAGCGGGAATTATCAGTGACAAAGTAGAAGCACAAGGCATACTTTTGATAAATGTTAAGTGTTCAATGTTTTTGGAATTGACGTTAATCCTTTGTGTCTAGCCATAAAAGTAAGAAAGAAAAAGCAATGTAAACAATACCTGAGCTTTAGCTGCAATAAGATCAATTTTAAGTCTCTTAGCTTCCCAGGGAGAAGGAGGCGCTGAAGCAGCATTAGATGTCGATTCCCTACGCATACGTTTGTCAGGAGTCGATAAATCTCCAGAACCCATGCTAGATTTTCTCTTACCAAGGGTTAGCAGGTTAGAAAGTCCTGAAAAATTGCAATTTTCTAAAGATAATTTCAATAGTATCATGTCAACTGCTTTCAAATACAATATTATTCATATTTACCTTCTTTGAGAGACTGATTACTATCAGAAAAATTCAATTTAGAAGACGCCGACAGTTTGTCTTTCGGCGGGTCGTTATTTATAACTCTTCTAAATGGCTCCAAAACATCGTGAAACAAAGATATATCTCCTTCTTTAGCCATTTTCAAAGTCTTAAATAAATGACTACAGTAGCCTAATGATTATTCATTGTTAAGGTCTGAAAATAATTATTAAATTCTGTTTCAAATCACCAATTCACAAGACGCAAGCAAGCTTGGTAAAAAAACGCGAACCAAATGTCATCCATGCCACAAATTGACAATTCAACTTTTGAACCACAGAGTATATAAACATTTAATTATTATTTTAACGTTTCGTATACCATAATGTTAAGTCATAATACACGACAAAAAGTATGACAACAAATACTATAAATTAAGAATTTACCCAAGACCACAAATACAGTAAAAAAGGCTAATGTCAAGTAGCCGCAGTTCCAAAAAAAATTACTTTTTTGATGTGAATTATAAAATTATAGTTGAATTTTACGCTTTATCTATAATGCTGTATTAATATAAAAACGTCGTATATTTATAATCGTATTGAATAGATTTGACTGGCTCGGTGGAACAGTGGTTAGTGACCCTTAAGCTTGCGGTTCCAAGAGTCGTGGGTTCGATTCCCACTCGGGACAAATATTTGTGTGATGAACATCGGTGTTTGTTCCGTGTCTGGGTGTGATTATGTATTTATAAATATATATGTATGTATATCAGTTTCTGACGCCCATAGTACAAGCTCTGCTTAGTTTGGAGTCAGATGACCGTGTGTGGAAATGTCCCAGATATTTATTTTTTTTATTTATTAACACTATGGAACCGAACAATACGAATAATGTTTATTTGACTTGCTATGAAGATTTTTATTTGTTGTTCTTAATGCTGTATTATTATAAAACATAATGTAAATTTAAAAAATTGAAAAAACAACAAGAGCAACCGATGCGATATCGGGAGGTCCGGTGGTTCAAGTCCCCGTTCAAGCAGGGTCATGAATGCGAATTTTTTCAAATTTTAAAATTTAGCTATGAAGACTTGACTCTTTAAAACTAAATAAAAAAAATTAGAACAAATGTGTCGTTGAACTTCGTCTGTCTCTAAATTTATTTGTTTATATTTGCAGAATGCAGTCAGTGCAAGATTTAATATCTTATTAAATTGTTCAGATTCATAAATAAATGTTTGAAGACAATCTACTGACAGCAGTATGAGATAAATAATAATAAGGCTTATTTTAAAGATAGAATTGTGGGTGTGAATTGTTCCCATTTAGGAGTGATCCTAAAAGGGAAGATCTTCCGACGAGCTGGATGATCGTGCTCGGGGACCATGGTCCAATGTACCATCTTGGTTTATCGTATATATGCTTAGTGGTCAGAATAACTTTAATACCGAGTAGTAGGAAATGTTGTGTAAGCACCATCTGTTGGTTGCCGTGCGATGTTCATTGTAGGATGTCGCCACACACATAAGCTTTTTTTATACTCACAAAATATCCAACATTTCATCCATAATTACTTGTACAAGTAATTCTTTCATGCAAAATTTAAAATTTAGTAACATAGTTAGTTTCTATCATAGACGGATAAGGATAATCAGAATTCAACATCAACTTCATTATTTGTGGTTCAGTTACCAGCAGACTAAAAACATGTAATCTGCATGCTGTTGTTGACGGCTGGGTAGGCGGTCATGTAAACTGTACATTTCAACTTCTGCATACCCTATTCACAAGCAAATGTACAACTCACTACCAAATGACGCCAATAAATTTAGAATCGTCACTATCACTATTTTTCAGGTACTACCTACCTACCATATTCACTCCTAGATCCTGATTTAGTTCAGCACCTCCTGCCCTGCACCTGTTACATCACTAAATGCTTGCTCAAGACCTGCATGTAACAGCCACATCCCGAACAGATAGCACAGAGGCGGGACAGGCATGGAGAGGAATAGCATTGAAGAGGATCCTATTGACGATGGTTGAATAAAATGGCTTTTGTTACTGTTATTTTACGTGTTTTATTATATTTTACATTACACAATTAATTTGACTTTTTAAGAGTTGCATTGAATAAGGGTATTTCAATTTGAACTAGGCATATTACGACCTCTTAATTCCCATTATTTTATAAATCAGCATTGGTAGGCATGATAAAGAGCTGATATTACTACACTTCTTTTTAAAAATTTTCATATATGATGGAGAGGTTATATCAATCTGTATGATTCCACCACTGATAGTGCACAACTAAGTGTACCAGAGATAATTGATGCGTATTCTTAAATTTACTAGAATTAACAGGTGGTAATATGGCCCTGGTCTGACTACTGCCATTGGTCCGTTTTGAAGAACATGCTGATTTAACCAATGATAAATTAGCTGGACTAGCCGCAAGCTTAGCCATCTGGTAGTTAAGTATTTCGATTTGAAACACCCTCATTGAAAACATTTTACAAGAAAAATTATTAATGTTATATTAGAAAACTGAAACTGTCCGGGATATTTACCATGTTGTTGTGTTTTAATGAGCTCCCGATATTTCGGCACTGTTGCAAGCGCCATGATCACGGATGAACTGTAGGACTGCGAGAATGACGGTAGGACTAAGGGCAGACATATCGGTCTACCCTCTTTCTCAGTCTTTTATTACGCACGACACCACTACCCTCGTTCACATTATTGTCACTCAGAATTCGATCCAGACACACTACACTCACGGTATCACTTCTTTTTTCCTCGAAAACGGACACATTTTTATTTTTACATAAACGTATCACTGGATGCCATACTTTCGCTAGTTGAAACCCGTCTTCACGATTGAAGTTTTTGAATTTTTTAATTTCAATTGCTTCCCTGACCAGTCGTGGTATGTAATGGCGTTCTGTCGAAAGTATTTTTGGGTTATGTAACTCAATCCAGTGGTTCGTTCCCGATTCTAAAAGATGTTGAGCGATTGCCGATTTTTGTGCTTCGTTGTATCTTCACTCCTCTTAAAAAAGTATCGCAATTTCTACGCTCACCGAAGGATAGCTTTCCTTTAGAAAAACCAGGCGTTTATAAAATTGACTGCAGCTGCGGAAGCTCGTACATAGGGCAAACGAAAAGGACTATTTCGTGCCGGGTGAAAGAGCATATCAGGGCAGTCAAAAACAACGAAGCACAAAAATCGGCAATCGCTCAACATCTTTTAGAATCGGGAACGAACCACTGGATTGAGTTACATAACCCAAAAATACTTTCGACAGAACGCCATTACATACCACGACTGGTCAGGGAAGCAATTGAAATTAAAAAATTCAAAAACTTCAATCGTGAAGACGGGTTTCAACTAGCGAAAGTATGGCATCCAGTGATACGTTTATGTAAAAATAAAAATGTGTCCGTTTTCGAGGAAAAAAGAAGTGATACCGTGAGTGTAGTGTGTCTGGATCGAATTCTGAGTGACAATAATGTGAACGAGGGTAGTGGTGTCGTGCGTAATAAAAGACTGAGAAAGAGGGTAGACCGATATGTCTGCCCTTAGTCCTACCGTCATTCTCGCAGTCCTACAGTTCATCCGTGATCATGGCGCTTGCAACAGTGCCGAAATATCGGGAGCTCATTAAAACACAACAACATGGTAAATATCCCGGACAGTTTCAGTTTTCTAATGTGTGTGACCATGACAGTTTAAAATCATATATTAATGTTATAGTTTTGTGGATTTCCCTTTAAAGGACATAATAGGTAATTTAGTTTTGACATTAGAATTTTATCATAATAACATCATACATAATTCAACATAATCCCTTCATTGACTTTCCACTACACTCACATATTTTATCACAGTAGATGTATTCAGGCAGGGGATCATCATTCATAATTTACAAATCCATTGCCCATGTTCTTCTAATAAGAAATTTCGTACCTACTCTTCAATACCTCAGCATGTTAGTAACAGACTGTGTGAGTTGAGCTTCTCCACTCAACCACCGGTTATAGTCGAGTCTCATCAGCAGTCTTGCAAGAAACACACCACATGGCCGGTCTCTGAGAGAGACTAGTAACTGCATCAGTTGCTTGACTAGTTTGTTGAATCTAGGAGGAGAAATAAAGATTATAAGAGGGAGTTCGAACAGCACCATAGCTTGTCTTATAAGCAAACTTTTACAATACTTCAATAATTGCAAAATCAATGTGATGACGAGAAAAAATATTAATAAAGTCAAACATTTTCTCGCGCATAAATGTTATGTGTTAGTACTGTAATACTTATATTGCGATAATAATAAATTTGTTGTCTAATTTAAAATCGATACTCAAGTTAACATGCTAACTCACTAATGTAATAATTTACTATTTCTTACCGCTCAGAGAAACCCCTTATGTAGTAATCTTCCGCCTCCTTATCTGATGCTAAATCTCCAATACTGCAGAAAGAGTCGCACAGTTTCAAAAGCTCCATGATATTACAGAACACTGGGTTGTTTATGGAATCTATGGTTTCGCCAGAACATTCACTATCATGTGTCTGTAAAGAAAATAACGAGTCACTTAATAACATTTTGGGGAGATGAGTCTAGTTCTTAAACAGGCATGAATCACTATATCGTATTAGGAACTTGGAGTCTTTGAGATTTGGGAAGACTCAAAATGGGACTCGAAATAAGGTTAAGTCTTTCTTTACCCAACTTCTGCTACACTGATTAAAAATTTCAGGGGTTACATCAGTCCATATCCCTTCTACTGGGGCACGGGCCTACGGAAAACTAGGGCGATCAGGCCTTAGTCAACCACGCTGGACTTGCACAACCTTAGAATGTCTTCATAGGTGTGCAAAAGAAAACATAGTGAGGAACTATGTTTTCTTTCACCTTTAAAGAGTCGAATAATCGTACTTATGAATTTCAAATTTGAAAACACAGTGGCGGGGTTTAAACTGTCGACCCCCCGCCCATGGACGCATTTTTATGCTTTTAATGGTTCATTCGTTTAAAAGGGTAACATATACTCACCGAGGTGACGGTCAAGAACGACTGGCTCAGCACATCAGCGAGGAAGGTAGCATGGGCTTTCTTCAACCGCTCGAAGTCACGAGTTCGCTCTACGGCGTCCATCAGACGAGCGAAGTTCGTCTCCAATACGTCCGCTTGCAGGTAATGCTGGAGGTTGTCCATTAGGAACATCAGCTTGTTGTGCAGTTGGCACATTGAGAAGCTGGAAAAAAAGTCAGCTATACAATTGTCATGATAGGAATAATCAATACATATATACGCATGATGGCAATACGAACCATACATGACGTACATTTTATTTTTAATTAACCGCGACAGATTTTGTGCTTTGTGTGTGATACATTAATTTATTTGTAAATAAAACCTAACATACATTTTGTTTTTGTCACGCCATTTCAATATTACAAAAGAACAATATTTTTAATGGTTTTTCTCTAAGTTAAAAATGAAATAAAAAAAATAAGTTTAATAATAACTCGTTAAAATTTTGTATAAGTATTATATTTTAGTATAATCATCATAGGTATATCCAGTATGCAGAAACCTCTTAAAATCATGTCCAAATCCTATACCCATCAACCAGACCTCGCCCCCAAATAATAGCCACGCCCCAAACCCTATACCCACCAACCAAACACCGCCCACATCGATAAGCCCCGCCCCCAACCCATAAGCCACGCCCCTCACCAACCTGGTAGCGTGTTTGTACGTCTTCCAAAGCGCGTGTAAATCGTGTTGCGTCTTCTTTATGCGCAGAAGTAGCCGGAACATGTCGTTGTACCGCGCCAGCACTTCCGGCGCGAATATCAGATGCAGCGGCCATTTGAAGTCGTACTTCAGAATGATGGTCGACCACCCGTCTGCCACTGAAATGGTTGGCCAATTGCGTTGTAAATCGTATCGTTATATATAAGGCGTCCGACCGATTTCGGCCATGGCGGCTGATCTCAATTGAGATCAACCAAGTGCGCAGGACATATTATAGTGCACAAGTGTGCGCGCAAACACAAGTGCACTCTCTATTCCCTTACTCTCATAATTCGGTGAGACGGCAATCCGACATGACCGATGAGAGATCGGGCGCAGGACCACCGGCTTAACGTGCTTTCCGAGGCACGGGCGTTCAACCGCCAACTTCCTAACTCCGGGCTGAGTAATTTCATTACAGAAAAACTCACACAAATTTTGCCCGACCCCGGACTCGAACCGGGGACCTCTCGGTCCTAACGCAGCACTTGCTACCAATAGACCAACGAGGCAGTAATCGATCGTATCGTTACAGTGGTATTAGATATGCGAAGAGCTAATTTGATAAATTAGGTACGACGTTATTACGCTTATTTCGTTGTCTTCGTTACCACTTCCCAGCCCTTTGGTAGGCTTGCACAAAATTATACACTCAGCTATGTATTACCTACTATACTTGGTAAGCACGTAAAAACATTGCGTTCGTGGACCACAATATGAGGGCTAAGGCATCAGACATCGTCACCAGCACATGTTTATAAATTGTTTCACATCGCAAAGTTATTAGCTATTTTGTTCTCATTATTAGGTATTAGGAGTTAGAGCCGGTGAGAGCCATCCGCTTCCCCGCAAGTTCGGTGATGATGACAAGGCTACTCCAAGCAATCATTGTAGTCTGTTGCTGTTGTAGTAAAAGCATCGAAGAACTAAATTTACTTGTACAATGTTGATCGATAAGTACATACCTGTGCTACTGTCGTCTTCCATAGTAGAATTCTCGGAGATATTTGGTTTCACATACGGAAGTTCGAAACTGAATTTTTCTATATCGGCGCTGTTGCTTAGAAATACGGCTCTTGCTGCTAACTGGAATGCATGGTTCATATCTGAAACCAACAGCTTAATTAATGATACCATCCTCCAATTTTTTTTACTGACGACAAAATAAGAGCTGCCATTAAATGTGTATCAAGTGTTGATGTTTAATGTTATTATCAATTATTTTTGTTTTTATGAATAAACTAATTTAATTTATTTAAGATAAGGGATGCCTTGCCCCCATTTGCCCCTTAGATCTAGGGCTACAGATACCTCGTGTAGAAGTCCTAGTTGTGGGCTTGTCCAGTATGTGTGACGTCAGCCGAAGCAACTCCAAGAACAGCTCGCCGCGACCCAGCAGGAAGAAGTCCTTCATGAGGTGCAGCTCGTGGATCAGCTGAGCCTCCTCCACCGCCACGTTCCATAGGTGCTACAAACAAGAAGAAGTACCTACTGATTTACAATAAATGGCCTTTTTCCTTCGACAATAAGACTTAGTTTTGTTATTGTGTTTCCTTACATCTAAAATTAAGCAAAATCCGATTTGAAGACATGGAATTATTAATCAGATCAATTAGGGTTTTCGACCTCAAAATAAAATCGAAAATCATATACGATCTATCAGTCGGTCAAAAGACCGTCCTTTTTTTAACGGGGCACTGTTATTTAGGTGTCGAGATAACACTAATACTTCAGTGACAGATTTTATAATTATTCCGGCTTCTGAACTTATATTTCTACACACCTTTGTAACACACTCTTTTATTTCTCTTACTACATTTCTGAGGTTGGCCACCTCAAATACATCAGGATCTTTTAACTTTTGCAGTTTTTGGTGGAATTCAGCTTCTTTCTCTTCCCAAATCGTAAATCTGTAATGGTATGCAAATATATGAGTGACTGCTACGTTGTATGGTTGTCCTTAAGAGCATGTCCCTACCAGGCTCACAATGCGAGGCTTACAGCTTTCAGTTCACAAGATCTATGATGATAAAAAGCGTCGATGGCCGAGCGGTTAAGGTCATTGCTTGCCATGCGAGAGGTCGCCAGTTCAAACTCCGCCACGTACCACTGTTTTTCAAATTTGAAATTCATATGTACGATCATTTGACGCTTTTACGGTGAAGTAAAACATCGTGAAGAAACCTGCACAGTGCACACCGACGAAAAAAATTCTTAGGTTGTGTAGTCAACCAACCCGCACTTGGCCATCATGTTTTACGGTAGGCTCGTGCCCCAGCAGTGGGGACATATATGGGCTGCTGATTATGATAAAGAAGTAATAAATTCCCCTACCTCCTTGTATCGGTACCACTCTTTTGTAAATGTATCACAGATCTATTCGTAAATGTGCTACTACGTTTAGCTTTCTTTGGGTCATAGCTGAACAGTATGACTGTCTTCCCAACAAACAATACTTCTTGGGCTAATGAGAGAGGCACAAAGTATGGTATCATGGTCGAGTTCAAGTGGTAGCCACATTCGAGTGTAGTGTCTTGTAACTGAAAACAATCATAAAATTTATTTTAACAACATGTTTTTTTGCCAAAAAGACATTAACATTTGTCTCATAACCATTAAATGTAAATCAAATAATATGTAAGTAGGTATAATGTAGTTCTAATATAAAACTTTTTTACATTATTATTTGTAATCCAAAACAAAATGTAGTTTCAATCAACGCCTTGTACAACTTACCGTAGACACAAGTGATTTATCACAAGTATTTGTTGAAGGAGATGATAAGAATGTTTCAGATGTTTCATCTTTTTGATTTCGGAAAATGAAAAACTCTTGATATGGGTCTCTCAGCTCACCATACAGTAGCCATGTACATAATTGATTTACAAAAACTTTATTTACATAGGCGAATATTCTGAAAAAAAAATAATTAAATAATACAAAATAAGTTAGGGCAGTATAGTTCATTATTAAGATTGAACCAACTAGATATTATTTATATCTCATGATTTCTTAATACTTACTGAACGATTGACCCATGCACCATTTCATTCCCGTTAAGAATATACTGTTGTATCAGACTTAAAATCTGACAGCCAATCAACCTTCTTTCTTTTATAGTAGTTATTATTTTATTCAATGTATTAAATAGTCCACGATATTTTTCTACATAACTGTATACAAAGGACAGTGTGTAGTTGTGGTTACCAATAACAAGACTCTCAACTTCTACCAAAGTGTTCTTATAAGACTGAAGGACCTCAGTTATGCCCTCGCTAAAGGCCTGTGCATATATACCGTAGGACCGAAGACCTGAAACTAAATAAATAAATATTACACAACATCAACCACACCTACATTGATCTGATCCCAACTTAAGCACTGTGTGTTACGGATATCAGAATCAAGTGGATACTTAAATATATTTAATAATACATCGAGACACAGAAGAAACATGAATAGAATAAATTATGTACATGGAATTGAATTATGTTCAAAGTTATAACAAAAAACAGAAGTTCTATGAAATACCTGTTTGAGACCTCCTAGCATGAAATCCAGCTAGTTCAACAAAGTCTTGTATCTTTTGATGTGTTCTAGCAATATCACAAATCCTCTCGTACACTTCTACATCACCCTGTTCTGTGTATGACGCTAAATTAATCTGCAAAAAAAAAGACGAGACTTTGATTGTCTTCTGCATTTGATGTTGATTGCTGATTTTTTTTACTAACTACAACTTTGCAAAATTGGGAAGGGAAAGGGAAAATTAACAAAAACAATACAGTATCTTATTTATATCCTTTATAAAAACAAGCTTCTGTTTATATGAATGTGTGAAGTGTTGGATGTTGTATGTCGGAAGTGTTGAATGTCAGATGAATTAGTACTTTTCCAAAAAAAAGCCAGAAATTTTGGAACATATGATACAGAATTTTAGCAAGGAAAGTGAGACAATTGGACTTAAAATGAACCTATCTAAGACCAAAGTAATGACCAACTCAAGGAAGATCAACTTAACAGTGGAGCCACCATCGAGTTTGTCAATGAATACACATACCTAGTCAGCTTATTTCACCAAAAGACCTAACAAAAAATGAAATAAATACAAGGATTGCTATTGGCTGGAGCGAGGATTGGATTTGGTGAAATCATGAAGTCATGTTACATGGGAATGGCACTGAAAAGAAAAACTTTCAATGTATGCGTCCTCCCATGCTTACTTATGGATTTCAAACATGGGCGCTCACATAAACTATTAGAGCAAACTTGCCATAGAGCAAAGGAGCGCAGCATAGTAGGGGTAAACATGAAGAAAGAGTTAGAAATACTGACATAAGGATGAAACCCAAACTCACCGATATCCTGGTACACATCAACCAACAAAAGTGGAGATGGACCAGGCATAATGCATGACAAACAGGAAAAATGGTGTAAGGCAGTTTTAGAATGGTGCCCAAGGGATAAGAAGAGAAACTGTGGAAGACAGTTTCTAAGATGGGAGGACAACATCGAATTAATCGCTGGTCCTGTGTTGAGTCGGGTAACTCTAGACAGACTGCAATGAAAAATGTTAGAGGAGGCCTATGCCAAGAGGAACACTGAGATTATAGATATTATTTAATCATGATGTAGTCATTACATCACTAATCCCAGAACAAAGGGCTTAAATAAAAAAAACAAGATTTTGTATTGTTTTTGTCAATTTATTAACAACCCTTTATACCCCCTGCTTACAGTTCCCCAAAGCCATCTTAATCAGAAGTACCATATTTGCACTTTATGTTAGGTATTATAATACTTACATGCTCATTCTCATCCGTTTCTTCTGTGTAGTTCCACAGAACTAATAAAGCATCTTGCATCATATTGCTTTCTTTATTTTGAACCTGCCTGGCATAAATGGATCAACATTTTGTAATAAGTTCTATGCAATCACATTTAAATATAATGAAAATAATTTTGCATGGCAAAAACCAGATCGAAATTTAGATAAAAATATGATATAAGTACCTTCGTTTATTGAGGTGAGATAAAATCTTCAGTTTTAACTTAACAATAATTTAATAAAAAAGAAAATAAACAATTCTTTTTAAAGCAAAACACAAATTTACAAAGCTTTCGATAAGTACAACTTACTGACTGTCAAAATAACGTCAGTGAATCGATCACCGGTCTTTTTGGCGTGTTTTCAACCAATGGGAAAGAACCAAAGAAATACATTCGTTCATTGTACTAACATTCATACATTTAACACAGTACAGTAAAATAACAGTATGTAAGACACTTCTGTAAAACCCATAATGTACACTTAGTTCGGAATAAATATTTTGACTTTGACTTTATGCGTAAATATATATACCTATATGTATACTTAAATATCATTATTCATACAACACATATATCTCCGCCTACCCCTCAGGGAAAATTACCTGATTTTTTTTGTGTAGTATAGCTTAAACAGTTTTCTTAAAAGAAGCAGTTATTTCAATAGATTTAATTAAAAGATATAATCTGTTATGCTGCCCCAATTCAACAAATGGAGTTCTGAAAATCTATTTTTTTATCTAGCCTGTATTGTCCAACTGCCAGGCAAAGGTTTTTACTCAATGATATCATAATAAACAAGAGGCAGATCAACAAAACTGTCCTTATTAGGTTACCTTGTGATATAGCTATCTCTTTCGTTTGCGTGCTTTTTCGGATGTTTTGTTTCATATGTCAGTAAATAAATTATGAAAATTGCAGGGCACATATTTAAAACACAAATTACTATAAAGGTAACATGACTGTAGATTATATCATTATACAATACAAATTAAACTAAATTGGCATAATATTCTTACATATTCATATTCTGATAAACAGACCTTACTTACCTATACTGTGAATTTTGTGCAGAATATTGAATCTAATGAAAACCAAATAACTCCTCGTATTCGTTCATTCACAATATTTATCGATACTACTTTTCGAGAATTTAGGCTCATAAAACAAAAGCTGAGCTTTAAGATTACATAGTACGTTCATTCATTTTTTCTACATCCCTTGATGTACCTGCAGTAACTTGCGCCTGCGCCGATGGATTCTGATTGGTCCATTTTATTATTATTAAGCGTTCGGCGTCTCGAAGTGGTCCCGTGGTCTCGTTTCTGTTGTTTTACCAGTTTGCAATACAAGCTTTTAATTGTCTTCGGTAGTCAGATAGGATTTCGGTTGATGTTTATTCTTAGTAATGTGCTTTTAAGCCGACTAGAATGGCAGAAGCTTGTAGATTAGGAATACACAAAACTGATAATAAATTAACCAATTCCCAAGAAGAAAACTTTTGTGTACTTAATGTTTTATGTGTGTTTATTTCGCTTGTAACGATACTAGCAGACTTAACTACAGGTGAGTTGGTAAAAAGCTTTTTTTGTAAAGCTTCCTATATTAATAATGTAATCTAATGATACATAATTAATCTCTTTTTTTTTCAGATATTTTAGTTTTCGCGGAATACTGTAATGATGGTCATATTTATTGGGCTTTGCCAACTTCGATTTTTATTCTGGTTCCGAATATCTTAATAAATATATTTTCCATAAGATGGCATGCGATCGATCAGAAATCCAGTGCAAGAAAATGGATTACACATTTATGTCTAGCTGGTATTTTAGAAAGGTAAGTTTTTAAAACTTTTTAATTTAGATAAATAAATAGTTAGAATTTTATTTATAACAAAGATAAGTAGTAAATAGGTACTTCTGATTTTTAATGTAAAATTAATTCAGAACTTTCCTGTTTTAGGTACTTTATATTCCTTCACAAAGTTTTTGCTTGCAAAAATTTTGAATCAATTAAAACTCAGAAGTTGATGGCACAGAGAAACGATTTAAGCTTGTTGCATTTCTTGTATATTTTTACGGGAACTGTTCCACAAGTCATTTTACAATCATACGGAATCGTTATTTTGAATGAAAATTACTACACTAAAGGTAAAGAGTTCATTTGATTTGACTTTAGTAATAATAATTATCAATAAAAATTCTATGCTAATTACAATTTTAGTTGGTAATTAAAACAAATCTGGCTCTCTTTCGTTAGTATGTACTCTACTGATACTACCCCGTTGGGCTAGTGTTAGCAAACGCTTCTTAAAGACCCAGAGATGCAGAGAAATCATTTATATATTAACACACAATGACAGAGATTAATTTATGAATCATACATTCATAATATAAAATTTTGTATTTTAAACACCTTATATAATTTGTTTTTCCAGCATTTGCTTTGACAGCCTCTATCGCATCAATAATTTGGGGCTGTGCTAATTATATTTATAGCATATTTGTTTTCTCTAATGAAGCTTTTCACTGGAAGTCTTTATTACTACAACTATTATGGAACTTCTGTATGCTGTTGAGTAGAATATCTAGTATTTTAGTATTCACCATTGTTTTTGGAATATGGACTTTAATACCATTAGGTAAGTGCCGACACATAACATATTTACAAGTTTTAGTTTCTATCAATTATTAATATTTTTGCGTGGATGCAATACTGATGTGATGATGAACCTTCCACTTGAATCATACTACCTTTTATTAGAAAAAGTAACCTCAATTTGTATATGTATAGGGACCAACAGCTACTTTGTTTTATAGTACGTAGTGATTATTAAGACATCGTGCTTTTTTGATTACAGGTTTGCACTGGTCGGCAATGACGTTCTGGATTATAATTCAAAAGACGACATTTTGTTCCAACAAACTAGAAGAAACACTGTACAATGTTGTAATGGGATTTGTGTATTGCTTTTGTTACATTAACTTAAGAGAAGGCCACACTCGATATAGGCTTTTGATGTTTTATACGTTAATGGTAACACAAAATTTTGGTTCTCTTTTTTTGTACGTATTAATATCAGATATAGAAAGACAAAAGAAACCGTGGTCTATCGCATCGACGGTATTTATTGTCGGAGGCACATTTACTGGTAAGTTTTACCATTCTACTTTGCAAAAGTATAGTAATCATTTCTAAAGAAGACATTTTACAAAAAAATTAAAAATTTATTCTTTTTTACAGGATTATGCTCAATGGTGCTGTACTACAGATACTTTCATTCTAAAGGACCTATAGAATGGAAAACAGCTAAAGAAGATTTTGAACTAAATAATAAAGCTGTTAGAGATTCTTCAGATCAAGTCACAGAAAAAGGAAACATCAGATCTTTCAAAACTACCCAAAAAGAATCATTTCAAAATAACAGCAAGTGAGTAAGACAGTAACTATTTTTAATTAGTTTATTATTAGTTAGATGGAGGTTCTAATAATGATATTTTTTTTTAGTGAAGCTATTCCAGCTCCTGATCAAGAATCTAAAAATGATCCTCACAACGCTGATAAAAAGTTTTTACTCGATCACTGGATAGCTAGATCCGGAACGCCTACCTTTTCTTCAGCACCCATTGGTAATAACAGTATGGACGTCTCAAGCGTGGAATTCTACACATTGGAGAATACTCCTCAACAAGTAACGTCACCGATGGAAGAAATAGATTTCATTGGTACAAATAAAAGAAACTTCAAGAACTATAAAATGAAAATCTGTTCACCGACAGAGTTAACGTTAAAATTATCTTCTATTGAAAATTTAGAGAGCTCAATAGATGAAATCACCTCTAATAATTTGAATATACAGAAACGAAGGGGTATTTGTTCCTCTGATGAACTGAGAGATGATTTAACAAACATAAATTTAGATATAGTAAATGAGAGCTTCATGAAAAGTATGAAGACTGATCACAGTTCCGAAATAAGTCAAGATACTGATGGCTCTAATAAAAAGACGTCTTCTGATTCCATTGATATGGATTTGGATTTAAGTTTCAGTGATATTAACAGTTCAGATATAAACACGTTTAATGAGAACATTGTCCAAAAACTATGTTTGAGTGCATTAAAAAACATAAAAGTAGGTAACCAAGATGCCGACATAGAAAATATTCAAAGGATAGCATTAGATATTCTTAAAGAAATGTACGCCAAAAAAGGCAAGGGAAAAATTATATTGAACGGTGATTCAAAACAACGCGATCTTGATACGCCAACAGAAATGTTGTCCGTACATGATTACGAAAACATTTGTGCCGTTAACATTGCCCGAGAAGCATGGGGCCTGAGATCTTGGAATGGCTATTCTGATATTGAGAACTGGTTGCACGATGGCAGTGTAGTAAGAGATAGAAGACGCGATACTCTTACATCAGGAAGTTCCGAAATAAGCAGTTGTTTATCACAAGAATTAAGGAATGCCATTTTATCAGCTCCACCATTCCCTAAAAAAGCACCTACATATTCAAATGTGTTTGTCAAATTTGAGAGAAGTAGTCAAGAAGATTATGTTAACGCTGTGATCTGCCATTCCAATGATGATACTTTTTTGGCGAAACCTTGCATGACAGACATTGGCAAGGATCCGAACCATCTCGAGCCCATCATGGAAGAACTTGATGATATAGGTGATAAAGAGCCGTCTAAGAAAAGATTGAATTCGGAAAGTTCATTGGTAGCTACTATCGATGAAATTAGGAAGGCAACAGTAACCAATTCGCCAAGAAATCTTTATCACCGGAGAGAACACATGTGGGACTCTCCACAGTTTGATGCGTCTGTCAAAATAGGTTCTACTCTTAAAAGAGCTCTGTGGAAAGAACCGTCGAAGTTTGACTCAAGTAATATTATGGAATCACTGCCTGAAAAAGAAAATATCCTAAATGTTTCTCATGGTATTAAATTTGAACAAAACCAGAAAGATTTAAATCTGACTAACAGTTCTTCAAATCAAGATTTAATTCATTCAGATATGGGTATAGTTTATAATCGAAGTATGAAACGTCGTATAAAATCAAGTCTATCAAGCGCAAAATCTCCAAATAAAAAATTGAATAATAAACCAGAACATAATCTACAGGATCTTTCAAACAAAGACATAGATTTACTATGGCAAATAGTTTCAGAAAACTCGATTCCACATAGTTCAGTAGAAGACTTAACATCAAATAGGATTTCTACTTCGTTACAATCTTTAATACAAAAAGATACTAGTTCCAGTAGTCTAAGTGCCCCAGCTCCCAAAATAAATAATAATAAAAAAGGGGCTAGAACTAGACCTAGAAGAAAATTTTCAATTCTGCGAGAAAAGTTTGAACCAAGGATAAATCTTAACTCTGACGAAGAAATACTTTATCACTGCTCTGAAAATCCATCAAATCATTTGGATTCAATTGTAAATGTAAAAAATAATTTCATTGCAAACTCTGAGATACGTGGTATCGTAAAGTCAAAAGGAGATATTAAATCAATTAATAGAAATAAACCAGAAAATGTTAGTCTTTCTTCGAAAGTAACAAAGGATAAAGACCTCTGTATATAGACAAAAATAAAATCCATACTAGTTCGAGTGATAATCGGCAATAAGTTAAAAGCTAGTGTGTATGTCATATCGTCAAATTCATATTCTGTTTGTTGTTCCTACTAAATCAAAATACTTCCAATGTAAACATAAATGTTTACTACATATTATTAAGTCATTTTGAACTTGGATCTCAATATGAGTGTAGTCATGTATGTATGTATTAAAGCCCAGTGAGTAAAAGTAAAAGAATAAGTACTGTTTTGCTTTGTATTTTAGAAAATATTTTAGACGTAAACAGTTTTAGATTTAAGGTATAAAGTTTAAAAAACCTATGAAATTAGTTAAATTTAAATTAGATTATAAGATAATAAAAGAAACTGTGATGTTTGTGCCTTTTTGACAAAATTCAGCCAGTATTGTATAGTTATAAAATTTTAGTGTACCTATGTATTTGGTTTACTCTATCTCGATAGTATTTAAGTCCTTTAAGATATGCATGAAAGCATGAATTAGGTTTGTATTATTTGTTACAATAATTATTTAAACCAGTTTAATTTTTTCAATAAATCCCAAATTATCAGTATAAAGTAAAAGAGATCATTTGTTTGCTGATGGAATAAAAGTGGTACCATTTTATCTCAAACATGTATCGCAAAACACGGTAAAGTAACTGTAAATATGTGGTTACAATAAAACTATCATTTTAAATAAGCTTCATTTTAATTGACTAAAATATTTTCCAATATTCATATATGCTACACATTATATTTTTTTTAACTAATAAATTTTATATATAATAATAACTTGTTTTTTATAATAATAACAAGATTATGCATTTTTGAATGCTTGATAAATATTAAATTTTAACAATCATTTCGAATATCACATTTTTTTAAATAAATAATATAAAATTAGGCACTTGTTAATCTCGTTGTATAATAATTGCGTTTTTAATATTTACTTTTACCTTTTAGACATCGTCGTATCGTCGTAATTTAAATGCAAATAACAATCAGTCTTAAATGATCGGAATATTATTTTTCTTATTACTTAAACTTAGCATATGAACTACCCAGTACCCAATAAATAATCATGATTGTTTAAATCATACACAATAAAATTATAATTTAATACCCAGAGTTAATTACACATGCATAACTTTCATGTGTTTAGATGTTTTCGAAAAACATTTTGATCTAAAATTAACTTATCTTTAGTATAATAATATGTTATTTCAGGCCATTATTTTGTATGGCTCAAGCTCATGGCATTAAAATATTGATAAATACATTTTTATTACAGCTACCAAAGAACTAACTAACGTAATTTTACCTTTTATCATATACATACATATGTATATGACAAAAGGTAAAACTACTACTACTACTAATAGTAATCATCATTTACTACCGAAATTCGGATCAAAGATCAGTGGTCATGACATTAGTAAGTAGGCGGACGCGGTGTGCATTACATTCCTTACAAAGAATATGGTCATCCAGTGGGTAGCAACCGCGGCCTTCCGCTTCTGACGATAAAAGTAGCCCACAGTCTTCACAGCGGTAACAACGTATATGGAAGCTGCGATCTAAAGCCACAACTCTCACAGTCTCTTCTTCTCCTTCTTCTGGCATTATTGGCAGTTCGCAAACACAGCAGCGAGGTGCAAATTTCTTGTGGAAATCTTCAATACAATGAATCTGATTCATTGCATCAACCGTAAATGGAATTCCATCCAAGCTTTTACCACAAACTATGCAAGTAAAACATGAAGGGTGGTAGGGATTTCCAGTAGCTCGTAGTATACGATCCAGAATAGGCTTGTTGCAAACTGAACACTTTTCCAATATTTCGTAATAATCAGTTTCACAATAGGGTTCACCCTCGACAGCATGGAAGGTCTTTCCTTGTAGATTGACACTGCAACGGCAGCAGCAGAAACATTTTACATGATACATATTTCCCATAGCTGTGCATCCTGAACCCTCCCCAACAACCTTTTCATTACATTTTATACAAATCCCAAACACATCTAAGTCTTGACTATCGGTGATCGATTTTACTAGGAGATTTGTGAGAGCATCAACTTCTTCTTCTTTAGGTAATGTTTTTCCAGGATTAGGTGAAGTGCTTTGATGATTTGGCAGCGGATTCTTTTGAGAAGGCGTTTTCGTTTGAGGATGTAGATTAATTGGTTCATAAAGGGACTCATACGTTGAGGCTTGAGAAACACCATATTCAGGAAATTCATTCTGGTATGTAGGATATGTGCGATCTTGATTGTAGTTTAAATTCGCTGTAGCACGCACAAGTTCACTGTAGTTAGAACTTACAGGCGATGGCGGTGGCAAAATTTCTTCAGTGTTATGGCTGGTGCTATAAGTTTTTGGCTGCAACAGATGTAAAGCTGGCGGTGGCGGTGGTGGTGGTGGCGGCAAATCATCATCAACCCGCCGATAAGGTGGTATATTGCCATAGGTAGCGTTGTAGGCCTTCATTGGTGTCGGTACACTTTGTATAGGAGGATGACTAGGAACACTAGCGAAATGACTTACATTTGCATAATCTTTGTAAATAGGTCTGCTGTTTCCAGGTATGTTACTATAAGTCGGCGTATTGTTATTAACTGGTAATTCCAATTTTGTTGAGTATGATGGCTCCCGGTAATTATTTACAACAGTACTGTAAGGAACTTGTGGTTGGACCTTTTTCTTAGGAGGTACAGCTGGTGGTATCTTCTTTATTTTTCCTGTCGTGCTAGCTTCTTTTGCCATTTGTAAATCTGCTAGCTGCTTTTCTAAAGCATCCATGTTATCCAGTCTTGACATTTTCAAGATTTAATTATATAATGGGTGTAATATTACATTAAGTAAAACTTACATCGGTAATTATAAAAGTTTACCCGATACGACAATTTATTTATCGATATTATGCCTTCTTGCTGTTTTAGTCATCTGATTTGTCACTATTTTATATTTTAATTAATCACCACTTTTAAAATCTTCTAAAGTTAAAGTCTTTCTTTGTGCAACTATTCCAACAGGTAGACTGATGATCATGATGACATCATTCATATTTGACGTTTCGTTTTGTAAGTGCTGCTGGCTGACAATAAGGTTTGAATCTTTCTTTGCCTTCTTCAAATTTACTTATTTTTTTGTTTTAGAAATAAAAAATAAGATCCATTTTATTAGTAAAATAAAAATATTTAATACATAATCGTATATATTAATCGATTAAAAATGTAAATTTCGCGTACAACACTATTAGCATGTGAAGTCATTCACTCACTGACTTTTAAACCATTCATTCGTTGTTGTCCCCGGCCCCGTGTGGTGGAAAAATAATAAGCTTGTTTATTTATTTTTTCAAAAAACAATCTAATTTTCTTCAAAAGTATAGATAGGATTTTGATGTATTAATTGAATCAAATTATAGCTTCAATAATGCAGTGTCAATTATGGATGGGCAGTGTAAGTTTACCAAAATGCAACTACCACACCTGACCATAACATAGAAAGTTGCTTATATTATTTCGAGTCATTATACGTTCTGTTCAGAATGTTACCTTAATTTTTAAATGGCTGCACTAACTGATAAGCAAAGTTGTATATAATAATCTAAGTATAATATTTAAAACGCATTGATTCGATATAATAAGCATAATGTGCTATATTGTAACCATGAATTTGTTGATAACTTTACAGTTGGAGCCCAATATGACGGAGAGCTTCATCATGGCTGCATTCCATCGAATGGGACAACGGCCACTGACTGTAAAGGTGATGAGGAACAAGTTCACTGGTGAACCAGCTGGATATGCTTTTGTACACTTCCAGGTAATTGTAATACTGTAGAACTCCAATTATCCGAACTCCGACTATCCGAATCGCCGATTATCCGAATCACTTTCAGAAAAAAAATTGCCCAAAAAAAGTCTAAGTGTGCTATTATTCTTCCCCCCCCCCGCGAAGCCAGTGTTTGCACATTCACTCACTATTGTCCGTCCCTCCGTTTTTTTAATATTTAAAACATGTGAAAATATCACGTTTCTTTAATTTAATTCAATAAAAAAATAGTGCAATATCAAAACGTAACTTTTTTTCTCTCCAATGGCATTTAAAAAAAAAACTCAGATTATTCAAATATTTGATTATCCGAATGGGTCCCGGTCCCCATTAATTCGGATAATTGGAGTTCTACTGTAATCTTTTCTGATTGAATACTAAACAAGACCTTCGAGTTATATAACTTTGGAACGATGTATGTGTGTGTGTTACTCCAGTATCAGTATATGGTGACTGGTGGACTCTAAATTGTACCGATTTCAACCGAAATCTCAGTCTCATCATCCTCAGATAGGAAGATAATGATAAGTTCAAATCGCAGTTATTATCTAGTTTATTATATAATAAACTAGATAATAGCTGGACATATATCCAATATAATTAAAGCCACATTATTTATACATTGTCCAGTCTTTTTCCGCAAAAGTCCAATCTGGTATAAGTAAATAGATAAGATCTAATTTCAGTCCTAATTTATGTCCTTATTTACAGACTGATGAAGAGTCAGTAGATGCCATGCACAAACTGAATGGCAAACCAATCCCTGGTACTTTCCCAGTGGTTAGGTTCAGACTGAACACTGCTTCAAGGGAGGCGAGGGCAAACATGCAACAAGAGAGGGAGTTCTCTGTATGGGTTGGAGACCTTAGCCCTGATGTGGATGACTACTCCTTGTACAGAGTTTTTGCTGCAAAGTACTCTTCTATTAAGACTGCTAAAGGTAATCTATTTTGGGTCTCAGTAGCTCTTAACTAAGCTGGCTATGGTATATTCAGTTTAGGGGTACTCCATTAGGGGTCAGAGCCATCCGCTCCGTCTCAAGTTCGGTGATGATGACGAGCCTACTCCTAGCCATCATTAATGTTGGTTAGGAAACAAAAAAAAAGGAAAAAAAGGTATATTCAGTGAAGATTTCATGAAGTTTCTGATTATATCCAAAAGAATACACTACTGTCAAGTTGACAAAAGAGCTTGTGGTAGCATATGACCTGTTTATGAGGCCATGAAAATAATATGCACTGTTTTATCCATTAGAATTATTAAGCAACTATAAATGTTTTACTTACAGTGATATTAGACAGCTCTGGCTACACCAAAGGTTACGGCTTTGTCAGATTTGGCAATGAAGAAGAACAGCGTAATGCTCTATATGCTATGAATGGATACACTGGACTGGGCAACAAGGCACTAAAGATTTGCACAGCCGTGCCTAAACCCAAAGGCGCATTGCCCAATCAGGTGGCTACTGCAGCGGCAAACAGTAATGCTTCTTATAGCAGCGGAACGGTATGCCTTTTCATGCAATGCTTAACTTGAATTATCTTAATAAATATTCTGTGATATTTATTAAAATATTTGTAATTATTCATGCATTCAGATCATCTTCTAAGCTGCTTTTAGCACAAATCTATCAGATGTGTAGCATCTAGGAAACCTGCCTGTCTATGTAGCGTGATCAATGATTGCTAAAATAAACCAATATATATTGCTTTGTAGTGGCATTAATTAGCTTGAAATTAAAATTGGATGATAATGTAAATGCCTGTAAAAATTGTAGTGATCTTAGAAGTGTGCAATAGCTACTGAGCTAGAGACGATTGCTACAACTAACTGAATTGTTCATGCAATGTTGTTTAGAGATTGCTAGCTGCTGAGAACTAGTTTGATCAGTTTGAGTAAAAAAGAGTACTGAGGGGCATTTATGATTATAGGAGTACAACCAATATTATGATCCATCAGCCTACTGGCAAAATTATTCAGCATGGTCTGGGTACTATGGGCAGGGTGACCAGAGCGCGGCGGCCGCGGCTCAGGTGCCGCCGGTGGCCGACGCGACCCAGACAGCGGTGGTCAAAGCGCAGAATGACGATTTGGCACTTGTCGGTGAGTTTTGTGTGTACGGGTATTAGTATGGTGTATGGGTTTGTTATTATAGATTTAAAGAGAGGGTTAATATGTAATCTGGGATGTTCATCATGTTGACTTACTTTATTGGAATTAACTGTAATTCGATATAGATAAATCAGTCTAAAAATGTTTTAGGATTTGTGGTGTTTGTGTCAATTTGTAATAGTATTATTAACTTCAATGTTACGTGAACTAACCACTCGTGTCTTTATATGGTATAGTAATAATTGATATCACATTGGTGTATTGGTAGCAAAAAACTACAGGTCCTGATTCGAGTCTGGGATCGGGCCAATGTTGTTGGCAAATTAAGCCTTTTTCAATTCAATTAATTTATTATTCAGATAAACAAGATCCAATTATGATTAGTAACATTAATGCTTATAACTATGTTAGTAACTTAATAAATTACATGTCAATTAAAATAAATTATTCTATTCTAAAACAATATTTTGACGGTCTGTACATGCATCATGTTACAATGATTTATGTACACACCGACAAAACACTCGCAGGATACTGTTCGGGCCCGCACCCTGCGCACCAGGGATGTGCACCGCTTGCGCATGGTTGTGTAGAAACAATCCACGCGCGCTTCAGCAAACATCCCTGACGCGCTGCAGAAGCGGGGCAGCCCCAACAGCACCCTGAAGAAAGCGTTATTAAATTGAACGCGAAAGGCGCTGTACTGCCTTTGGTCCTGCGCCTGATCTCTAATCAGTCCTTTCGGTTTGCTGTCTCAGCGGATTATGAGAGTGAGGGAACACAGTGCTTGCGTACGCACTTGTGCACACAGTGCACTATAATACATCCTGCGCAGGCTGATCTCCATTGATGGTCCGGCATGGCCGAAATCGGTCGGACACCTTACAGTAATCGTGTATTGTAAACAACACCACCATAATTTTGTATATGTAAGAACAACAAATTGGCGGTGTTGTTAAATAAAAAGAATTAAACGACACTACAATAGTGTGGTTACAATACGACGGTAATTTGTAATTTCAGAGCACAAGCGGACCATAGATGTGGACCAGATGAACCAAGAGTTTCTGGATCCCGAGCTATCTCTGTGGGACAATCTCGAGTCTTCACAGTGGTTCCCTCACGAAGTCGTGGAGGCCCACTGACCCGACCCTTACCCTGTGTTGGACTAAGTGATGTGAGTGACAGTTTGTAAATAAGTGCTAATGCAATTTGAGACTATTATAATGTGAGAGATACTTTTGTGTTTTCTTTCAATCCTGATTTAGATTACTCGCTTTATATGATACCTGGCTATTTGTATGACTGATGTCAATAGTAGCTAGACTTTAGAAAACTGAAAATGTCCAGGATATATAAAATGTCAACTGAGTTGATCCATGATCATGGCGCTTGAAACAGAGCCGAATATCAGGAGCTCATTCAAACGAAACAATAGGGTAAATAACCTAGACATTTTCAGTTTTCTAATGTGTGTAACCATGATAGTTTAAAATTATAATAGCTAGACTGTTGAGTGGGTAATCTATACTAATATTATAAAGCTGAAGAGTTTGTTTGAACGCGCTAATCTCAGGAACTACTGGTTCGATTTGAAAAATCTTTTTGCGTTGTATAGACCATTTATCGAGGAAGGCTTTAGGCTATATAACATCACGCTGCGACCAATAGGAGCAAAGATACAATGGAAAATGTGTAAAAAACGGGGGAAAACTTTAATAAAATTCAATCAATTTAATAAAAACAATAATTTATTAAAACCAATAAGGAAGTGCATTTTTCATTACATTTCACTTTAAAATTAATTAGAGATCCGCAGAATATTTGCATCGCAAAAATGAATACCATTTTAGCTGTTATGCCTTTTGGGAATAGACTGGTATAATTTTTTTTTTAAACAGAAACACAGTAAAATTGATAATAAGCAATGCATTACATACTTTAAGCTACCGATTATGCATGCATGTGTGTTAAATAACATTGTACAAATAGATAGATCTACAGGAATACACAGGAATATATGTAATTATATTATGTTACAAGTTAATCCATGCCTATCAGGTGGTAATTTAATTGGCAATGATTATACAATAAGTTTTGTTTTGGATTGGTATTACATACATAATAACTATGTACTATAAATATTTTAATATAAATTTGGTATATATTGAAGTTTTAGACAAATATTGTAATCATGGGTTTTAGTACTTGTATTTTAACAGTAAACCATTATTTGCATTTGTTAACATGGTACACTTATCTACAGCTAAAGATAATAAATCTAGTAAACGACCATAACACGGCAATACAATGGTTATACTTTTATCATGGACTGTACTTCAGCGCAACAAACACAATGACATTAAAATTCATTCAGGTTCTACTTACACTATTATTCATTGATAGTGGGTATATATTACTTAGTGTTATCAATACGAATTTTACACAATTGTATACTAATATGACTACTGTGTGTACTTATTAGCAGTTTGGTTACAGAAGCTATATAACAGCTGTATAATTATCGTAATTTACGTAAGAAGAGGACACATTTGATCAAAGTTGTGGTCGTGATTTAAGCAAGGAGTATTTTGCAGCAACATCACAATTTGTAGACAAAAGCTTTAGATTTATTGAGATGGTCAAATGTTTTGATGTTTTTAAAGTATCCAACATTATAGCCAACTTTTATGCATTGCTTTATTGTTTTAACATCCTCCTAGGGTACTGTTTACGTCTTAAGTGTTTTTTTTTATAGAAATGCACCTAAATATATAAAACACAGATTATTTACAATATATTACAAACATAAATAACATATTAATGCTCATTATTTTGGGGCCCGATTCTGTATACGTCTCTATGTTAAATTAGAAACTAAAATCATTCCATCAAAATACAACAATGTATTTTTAAAATTTATCACTACTATATAAATACTAAGCTAAATGAAACGCTAAGCTCTCTACATTAGTTTATCATTTAATTTCCATTTTTATTTATCTACTTTATAAAATGGGAACTAAAAGGCTAAACATATGCAATACAAGAATTCTATTAGAAGTACCAGAGTAAGTTATTGTTGTTAATTACAAGCTTTTATTTATACTCGGATTTGTAATTCAAGATCAAAAAAACTACTACAAGGTTGCCATTGCAATAAAATATTTTTACAATAGTAAATTCAGTTTTTTGCAAAAAACAACCATATACAACAAATTTATTGGTAATATTAATCCTATAATTTTCATCAGTAATTCCAGTTATTTATATTTCCATAAATGCAAGACGACTTAATAAAAACTTAAACATCGGTAATTTTTGGTAACAAACATGGTATTGTACTTGTAACACTTCAGGGATTCATAACATTTGGTGCAATAAACTACAAGCTAAGTTAAGAACATACTCGGATGCAATTAATATATTACACATCATAACTAATCGGGAAATAATGCGTAACTGTTCCGAGTTTTCGAATGTTTTTGCTCCGTGGTGATTTTGTTTTGTTTTAAGTTTATGTTTTGTGTTAAGTTTTTGTTGTTTAAATCCGTAACCAAGAAAATATTTTATTTATCTTCACGACTCCTCCACTATTGCTCAAAATTATGTTTTCTTAAAATTAGTTAGACATGAGTTATTTATAAGATTTTTACTAGAAGTTATAATACGTAAGTAATAGTCAGGCTCAATACAATTTTGAGAACGTATCATTTATATCTAAATAATGCATTTAATTATTAGATATATTATGAACCCTTTTACTTTAAGAAATTATTATTTTATACGCCTTAATTATGAATAAGTGATGTTGGCATTAAATGAAATAAAGAATTATATTACGAAAAGGTTGTCGAAACCTGAAATCATCACTTGAGAGTGACATAAGTGACTTTACCACTTTTGACAGTGACGTATCTGTCGTAGTTTTTTTGATCTTGAATTACAAATCCGAGTATAGTTTTTTTTTGTCTGTAATTCATAATACATTGTGTACTTCTTGAAATTGCATTGTATTTCCCTTGTCGAAAAGCGGTTTTTCTTCAACTAAATCTGAATATTCTATAAATTGGGTTTATTATCTTTGCTGTCATGTATAACACAAGCTTGTCATTAGCCAAATATATAAATATACATTAGATAAATAAATCACACAAATGAAAGCGTAATCTTAGATACACATGCAGCGTTTTTTAAATCAGATTTAGCTCAGATCTCAGAGGTGTGAAACCAAATTGATGTAGTAAGACTAAACCTTAAACCAGATAAGCTTGCCTATACTTAAGAATTGCTGCAAATATAATTTTCTAATTGTAGAAAACCCGCTTATCAACAAGTTTGTAGAGAGCTCGACAGAACCGGGCCCAAATTTAATTAAGCAATTTCCTATAAAAGTAAATTAAAAAGTTCAGATAATGTTAAAGCTGTGTTATAGTGTATGAGCTATGCCGCTGCCTCTTGGGAGTACTAGGATTGCAGAAGTTGGGTGTCGAACTCCTGCTCTCAGGCGTTTGCACTGTAATAGGAGAAGGAACTTGGGGCGACCCAGAGGATCCTGCTTTAGGAGTCCCCTTCTTCATATAACCTACGACGGAGTTGAGGAAAGTGGGCGGTAACGCTATGGGGGTCAGCTGACCTGATCCGTGCGCTATGTACGTCTGCAACATCTTCTTTGACGGCGATTTGGGGTCGTTGACCGTCAGAACTACTAGCGAACCGGATTCAATGTTTGATGGGACTGATGAGGGAGTTAGGTTCACATTGTTATGCGCGGGCGAAGGAGTCATCGTGGACGGGTCTATTCTGGAGATGGTGGCCATGTCTACTGCCGGCGTGGTTCTCCCCTGCGAAGTTTGGTCCGTATTCACCAGCGTTATGGTCGCGTATTGGTTGTTCAGCTCCTCCTCCAGTCTGGACTCCGAGAGAACATTCTTGCGCCGTTTCTTGTGCTTCTTGGCTTCTAAGGCGCGTTGGATTACTTCGTTGGCTGTGTTTTTCTTAGTGGGAATAGTCGGAAGTGATGAATTCTCCAGAGCTTTGGATCCTCTACCTGAAAATTTTAGAAAATAAATATTAAAATGTCAAAGAGATAGTGTGTGGGTGGAGAGAGAGAGAAAGACTTCGCGGTAGAAGGGTGGTGTAGAAGTTAACCATTGGAGAATTAAGTGAATTAGAAGATCAAATTAGAAGTAGAAGATCCCCCCCCAACAAAAAAAAAGTAGTAGACAAAGTCAAACAAACTAAACTAAAAATAAAAACAGAAGCCACTCACTAGTTCTTACATGCCGCTCCCTTGCGCCGGCTAGGCGCTCCCTCTCGGCCATCTTCTGTCTCAACAGCTGTTCCTTCTTCTGTTCCGCTTTCTTGGCGGCTTCTTCTCTCTCCTGGGTGAACTCTTCCTGCAGTCTCGTCGCGTCCCAAGTAGTAGCGGACCGGAGAGCCTTGTCTAGTTGGGCGCCGTTTACTTTCTCTTCTTTTTTGAACTGTAACGAAATTTTCAATAAAATTACTCACTCCTCGCGTATCATCTAATCTCAGTTAATTAATAATTACTTAGTATCTGTTTCGTAAACTTCACTTCTCTCACTCCGGTCTCACTGCCTCCTACGACGTGACATCTTATTATTAATCTTTGTATCAACAAGCTGACTTGATGATGTCAAAACCTAAAAGAACCTTTGTACCTACACTGTACAGTACAGTAGTTTGGGCCGTCTTTTCTTGCTCCGTTAGTCCGACGATCAGGCCAGGCCTAAACCCCCTATGACCGCTCTTGACGAGATGACGTCAGACTTAGTTGACCATCAGTGTTCAGTAGCATGAGCAGTCTCCTAGTAGCAGCAAGAAAAGTCAGAACTTTTCTTGCTTTCTTGCTCGTATCACTAGTCGCAAGCCAGGGCCGTCCTCAGGGACGGAGGTGGTACCTTGAGTTTCAAGTCGCGCCGCTTGCGCACAGCGGCGCCATAAGAGAGAAGTCCGTCCCGATGGCGGCTATAGCGCGGTAGAAGCGCACGGTCTCCGCCGCGCTAGTCTGTCCCTGATCGCTAGCCAGGGCCGTCCTCAGGGTCGGGTCGTACCTTGAGCTTAAGATCGCGCCGCGTGCGCTCCGGGAACAGCGGCGCCATAAGAGAGAAGTCCGTCCCGATGGCGGCTATAGCGCGGTAGAAGCGCACGGTCTCGGCCGCGCTCCAGTCGGGCGCGCGCGAGGAGCGCGAGTAGCGGCCGCCGCCGGAGCCCCACGCGCCCTCGCGGACCACGCCCGACACTGTGCGTTTGCTGTCCGTTTGCTTTATCACCTGTAATCGAATTAATAAAGAAAATAAATAAATTTTACACAACTTTACATACATTGATCTGATCCCGTGGTGAGTAGCTTAAGCACTTGTGTTACGGATATGAGAATAGTGGAAACATTCATAAATATATTGAACTAGCTTTCCGCCCGCGACTTCGTCCGCGTTATTTTTTTTATAGCGCAGTCGGTTAAAATGTCCGTTCTCAGGCTCTGGACTATATCTGTTCCTAATTTCATTTAGATCGGATCAATACTTTATGCGTGAAAGCGTAACAGACAGACAGAGTTACTTTCGCATTTATAATATTATTAAGAAAGTAAGGATCAGTGAGCTACTATAAAAAAATATGCAAAACTTTACGAACATGTACGTCATACAAATTTTGTCACAGGTGGGAATCGAATCGATAACTCTTAGAACTGAAGGTATTGAACCTGGGTGACTTAATACTCAATTGAGGCCACCGGAACCAGAGTAACCCGAACCACAAGTTGCACTATTTTAGTTGACTACCTACGGAAATGTTCCCTTTTAAACCTCTTAGTTAATAGTCAGTCAAATGTACTTTTAGTAAACAATCACAAGTGACATTAAAAAAAAAGATGTGATGTTATGATTTTATTCAATTTTAATAGAGTATAGGCTCAGATCACTCGGACCACTCGGCTCATGTCACTTGGGCCACTCTGGTTCTGGTGGCCTCATTAATGTACGTCCATTATAAACAGGGCCTCTGAACCTCGGGGGCCAAAAGTGTGTAAGGAACAATAATAAAACTTTCTACTTTATTTTATTTTCTAAAGACAAAATTGTATAAAGCTATCTTTACCCCCATATAAGGGCCTTCAAACATTTTTTTTAAACGACAAGACACGCTACGCCACTTATGGTACCAGTACTGACCAAGCTCTTCTCGTCCAGCACGATCTCGCCGTCTGGCCCGATCTTGATCTGCGGCACGGGCCCGGCGTCGGCGGGCGGCGGGACCTCATCGTTCCTCCTTGTCCTCGCTGCCTTCGCTTCGATCTCGTCTTGGGCCACACTGGTTGCCTCGGTTGTTGGTTGCTGTTCCATTGTAGATGGTACCAGTACTCACCAAGCTCTTCTCGTCCAGCACGATCTCCCCGTTGGGCCCGATCTTGATCTGCGGCACGGGCCCGGCGTCGGCGGGCGGCGGGTCATCGGCTTGTTCCTCCTTCTTGTTAGCTGCCTTCGCTTCGATCTCGTCTTAGGCCACACTGGTTCTGGTGGCCTCGGTTGTTGGTTGCTGTTCCATTGTAGATAGTACCAGTACTCACCAAGCTCTTCTCGTCCAGCACGATCTCGCCGTTGGGCCCGATCTTGATCTGCGGCACGGGCCCGGCGTCGGCGGGCGGCGGGTCATCGGCTTGTTCCTCCTTCTTGTTAGCTGCCTTCGCTTCGATCTCGTCTTAGGCCACACTGGTTCTGTTGGCTTCAATTGTTGGTTGCTGTTCCATTGTAGATGGTACCAGTACTCACCAAGCTCTTCTCGTCCAACACGATCTCGCCGTTGGGCCCGATCTTGATCTGCGGCACGGGCCCGGCGTCGGCGGGCGGCGGGTCCTCATCGTTCCTCCTTCTTGTCCTCGCTGCCTTCGCTTCGAAATCGTCTTGGGCCACACTGGTGGCCTCGGTTGTTGGTTGCTGTTCCATTGTAGATGGTACCAGTACTCACCAAGCTCTTCTCGTCCAGCACGATTTCCTCGTTGGGCCCGATCTTGATCTGCGGCACGGGCCCGGCGTCGGCGGGCGGCGGATCCTCATCGTTCCTCATTCTTGTCCTCGCTGCCTTCGCTTCGATCTCGTCTTGGGCCACACTGGTTGCCTCGGTTGTTGGTTGCTGTTCCATTATAGATGGTACCAGTACTCACCAAGCTCTTCTCGTCCAGCACGATCTCGCCGTTGGGCCCGATCTTGATCTGCGGCACGGGCCCGGCGTCGGCGGGCGGCGGGTCCTCATCGTTCCTCCTTCTTGTCCTCGCTGCCTTCGCTTCGAAATCGTCTTGGGCCACACTGGTGGCCTCGGTTGTTGGTTGCTGTTCCATTGTAGATGGTACCAGTACTCACCAAGCTCTTCTCGTCCAGCACGATCTCGCCGTTGGGCCCGATCTTGATCTGCGGCACGGGCCCGGCGTCGGCGGGCGGCGGGTCGTCGGCCCGTTCCTCCTCGCGCGCCTCGCGCTCCGCCTCTTCCTTCTTGTTGGCTGCCTTCGCTTCGATCTCGTCTTGGTCCGGGCTGGAGATGGTGTATTGTTTTTTTTTATTTAAGAAAAAATAATTTTTAAGCATTTGAATCCATACCTACTTATACACCGTGAAATTTTAGTGGTTGTTTTCCCGTGGCAGAACGGTTTGCCTTTAGTAATACCTACTATCGAATCATGCAAATTATTCCTCGAAAAAAAAAATTTTATTTTTCAATTTTTCAGAATAATAATTTTCCAACTCGAAAACGAGAGAAGCTATCGTTGTTTTTGAAGATGTGACGTATTCAGGTACTGCTTGCCGCATGAAATCGATGCTTAAAGCTAAAGAAGCTCTACACCCTAAGTCATAAAGCGGTTCGAACATGCTTTCGAGTTACGGTTAAACCTTTCGTAAAACCGGCATTTATTGATTTTACCAAAAAAGAACTGCACACATCTTTTGTACTACTAAGATAGAATCATTTTACTGCGGGAAAACAACCACTAAAATTTCACGGTGTATATAAGACGGATCTGGATTGCGAATTCTATTAAAAAAATAAAATTTTTTTTAACAACACCTTTTTGGTTAGCTTTTGTAATACCTATTGTAAAAGCCCGTGACAGCCAGACTTTTGAACATGGTACAGGGTACAGGTGAAAACAACGGCAAAATCTGAAATTCGAGTCGAGTAAGCATACTTACTTTGACAAACTTTCAGCTTTTAAAAAATGACGAAGGTCTGGTCGTCATAGGCTCTTACTCTATAATAGTATTAAGAAAATTAAAAATATGTATCAAACGACCTAACTAAATAGTAAAATCTAGTAACAAATTAAGAGTAACATTATCGCCCTAGGTTGTCATTGTCATGGTATCAATGGTTGTAATAATACGATGTAAAACTATACTCACACGATAGGGTTGGACGTCGGATTGTAGAAGATGAGGTCGTACATAGTGAGTGTGTCGCGCTGCACCGTCTCCCGCCGCCGGCGCATCGCGCTCATCCGTCGACTGATCTCTTGACGGCGAGTTCTAACCAAAACAATACGAGGACATATTAAGCAGGGCCGTCTTAAGCCTATTCTGCGCCGGGGTGCGGGACTCAGCCTGCGCCCTCTTTTTCTACACCGCAGCGTAGCACGCGACCTTTTTTTTAGTCAGGACATTGAGCAGATGGGCTCTCACATAAAAAGGCGCCCCCAGGCGGCCCTGATATTACGAATAAGAACAAGTATTTGTAATGATGAGCAAATGGAAGTGACTCAGCTTGTGTTGACATGGGACCGAGATACTTGCCAGGGCTGATTTGCAGCCACTCCAATTAAAGGTGATGAATAATAATCATTATTTTATTACGAACACAACCATAAACACACTGGTGTTCATTACCGAGTGGATATTGAACCCGCAAATCTCAGGGTAAGAAACAGGGGTACCTATTTCTTATGTCAGTCCAGAGTGTTTTTTATTATGTGCAAATTATTAATTTATAAAATCTGTATAATTACATTTTAGATCAATGTTTTATTTGAAATAAAAAAAATATTATATCTTATAAATAAAAATGAATTGCTGTTCGTTAGTCTGACTAAAACTCGAGAACGCCCGGACCGATCTAGGTAATTTTGGTTTTAAAATGTTCGTGATAGTCCAGGTAAGGTTTATAGTATTGGCGGTATGAAATTCGCCGGGACCACTAGTATCTTCTTCTTCTTTCTTATAAATAAAAATGAATTGCCGTTCGTTAGTCTGACTAAAACTCGAGAACGCCCGGACCGATTTAGGTAATTTTGGTTTCAAAATGTTCGTCGTAGTCCAGGGAAGGTTTCAATGAGAAAATATAGAAAAAGAATCAGTACTGGAGGTATAAAATTCGCCGGGACCACTAGTTTGAAATAAAAAAAAATAAGATATGAATTAAATATTATTTTCCAACTGAATTGAACTCACCATGGACTAACCCACTCATAATACCTCTGTGCTCACATGAACTTCTATTATTCATGTAAGCTTGTTGTTAATAGTTTATCCTTGCTACTTATAAACTTAGTATTTTACCTTTTCTGAACTTCATCCTTCACCTCTCTTCCAATGTTACAGTGTAAAGAAGGAAAAGATAAAAATATAAAGATTAGTTGATACTGGCAAACATTTGAAAGCTCCATAATATAGCCATTTTTTAAAAGTCATAATCCAGTAATTTTACATTATTATAATTTCAATCAGGTACCAAACTAACTCATGATAGCGGTTTAATTTCTTAATTGGGATGTGCCTTAATATGGTTATTTAATTATTCTGTTATTATTTAATTATGCTTTATGCCATTAACATTATTCATAACAGAATTTTGAACAGTTGGTTTACTGTACTGTTAGCTACAGAGAATAATAATACATTAGAGAATAATATTTAGTATAAAACCTTTTAGTCTGGTCAATTTAGACATTGGAAGTTACATACAGTCCCAACAAGCTGAATTTCAGTGAAATTGTTCAAAATATAATTATAAACAATGTAAAAAAAAATGTTTGTGATCTACAATTTTGTCTTAGGTACTTTTATGATAAAACTTACTGTTTTGTTGAAAATCGCGAAAACTATTTTTTTTTTACCTTTGACCTTGAATTATTATTTTTTCTTACAGGGGAATGATGGGGAACTTCTAGACATTGTTTATAATTATATTTTGAACAATTTCACTGAAATTCAGCTTGTTGGGACTTTAAGTAACTTCACTCTCATTTTTTGGCCTAAATTGACCGGACTATTTTAGGTATTTGGAACACATATGTCAAGCAAGATAGAGAAGTGGAATAGACTTGAAACATATTTTCTTGTACATTGAACTACTGTTGTACTTTTAGGCTAATAAATATTATTAATTATACTAACTTGGAAGGTTTTGTGTCTTTAACCGGTGAACTGGCTGGCTGCGCCTGTGCGGGTGGCACAGATTGGCTGACACTTGAACAAATAGAATCGTTCCTTATGCGGTTCACATCCCTGGAAAGATAATTGAGATCATGATTAATTTTAGTGTGTATTAAGTAGTGTTTCTTCTGAATGCCTTGTTGACATTGGCTTGTTGATGGCAAGTGCCACACAAAGACCGGGAGGTCCTGGATCGAGCCAATATTGTTGGAGTGTTTCTGTTAAGAAATGACTCGGCTTGTAGTTAAGAAGTTGGCGGATGCAAGCCAGTGCCTCGCAAAGCTTGACATGATCTACCCTAAGGGCCAAAATTGATCAGCCACATTATGATGTTTAATACAGACCTGTTTGTAGACTGCAATGTGCTGTGTGAGGTGTGTGAGTCGTGTCGCTGTCGCGGGGGCGCTGGAGTGCTCGCTCCGCCAAGCAGCGCCCGTCTGCTTTCATCTTCCGACTCGCTTGCACTACCCTGCAGACAACAATATTATCATATTTTAAAATAAAGATTTTTTATTTTATTTTATTTTTAAGACATGAGAAGATAAATAGCTTGCACTTGATATGAATATCAGATAACCATAATAATGTGATTAACAAATGTGTAAATCCTTACTTCCTTCCTTACTAATATTATAAATCCGAAAGTAACTCTGTCTGTCTGTTACGCTTTCACATATAGATTACTGGAACGATTTAAATGCAATTTGGTACAGATATAGTCCAGACCCTAGAAAAGGTTATAGGCTACTTTTTAACTGACTGCGCTATAAGGAAGTAATGTTTTACCTGTTAAACGTCTCGCGGGCGGAAAGCTAGTAATACATATCTCCATAATAGGTACCCAAAAAAAAAAATACAATAATCATAAAAATATTATGTACCTACCCAATGTATGTCAAATTGATATTTTCAAGATGATTTAACTTACAATGATTTTTAGAACATTGTGTGTGTGTGTGTTAATATTTTATTTATTGGTTACAAGATAAATATTTATTCAAGCATAAATGCTCACTGTATGCTATTGTTGTCCATTACAAAACTCTTTGAAAGTAGCTGTTTGCATAGTTCTACACAATAAGGCCATGCAACTGAATAAATAAAATTCATCAAAGAAAGACATGAAAAATAATATGTTGCTTAAGACCATAGAGTAACTTAATAGTAGGTATTATATTTAAGGGATTTCCTAGAAATATGTATAATAATCTAAAGCCGAAGCTAAAGCAATGGCCTGATGGCCATGAATGTATTGGTTGCCTTCACCCAATGATGTCTGCAATAAAAATATTGATGTACACACCTGAATGCTGTTCCTTCTAAGCGGAGCGAGTCTTGGAACTGGTCTCAACTTGGGCCTGACTTTGCTTGGTGATGGCAGGGGCACAATAGGATCAAAATTGACCTCGGCATTCTCAGAAATAATCTCATTCTTGAGCAGATCTAATGGTTTGGGGACACTGCGAGTTGGCTGCAATGGGACAATGCCATCCATTACAGCCTCATCAGTGAGACTCTCAGGTACACTGGGCACATTATAATCTGCAAATAAGAAAAGAAAATTGACATTAAATAAATAAATAAATATTACACAACATCACATACATTGATCTGATCCCATGGTAAGTAGCTTAAGCACTTGTGTTACTGAAATCAGGATCAACAGTGGATACACAAATAAACTTAAATATATTTAATAATACACCCAGACACGGAACAAACACCGATGTTCGTCACACAAATATTTATCCCGAGTGGGAATCGAACCCACGACTCTTGGAACCATAGGTTTTGAACCTGAGACACTAACCACTGTTCCACCGAGCCAGTCATTACATTACAAACATTATTAAGCCTAAAGCTACTAAAAATTTTACTAGAAAATTATTTACCATCTGGGACATCACTTTTGCTTCCAATTCTTGAATTATCTGTTTCATTATTACTTGTTGCTCCTTTATTTTCCCCGCCTTCAACAGTGACTTCCAAATTCGGTTTATCTTTATGTGGAGTAGCAGGTTTATTTATTCTAGGTGTGAGTTTTGTTACAATAGGAGATGCAGTGTTCCGGAAAGGACTGTCTGTTCTTGGTGGGGGAGAAGCAAATAATGATTTGATACTGGTAGATGCAGAAGTAATAACAGAAACTTTTTCAGCTATCTTTGGTGTTCTTGGAACATTAATTTTGGGTGTCTGTGGTCGTTTTGCAGGTGATGATATTTTGCTATGCAAGGTAGGAGTACTGGGCATTGGTAGCAGCCCAGGAGTTGGTCTAGAGGTCTTTTCTGAAGCCTCCTTCGTCCTGGGCGTCCTAGGACTTTTAGCGATTTTTGGTGGTTCATCCTTCAATTGTACTGGTTTCGATTTATCATTATTTTCAGCATTCTTCCTTCTGGGTGGCAACGAAGTAATAGCTTTTATTCTAGCTCTTCTGGTCGACATTGCAGAAAATTATAAACGTGGTATTGTTTATATTGATAACTTGTACTCGTATTCCTCTTTTGATAATTATAAGAAAGTTCAGTATTTAACTTGATTGTTTCACGAGAAAATATTTAAGGTACACACATATGCTTGTGATTATACAATTAAAACTCAAGTGCATAGATTTATTTGCTTCGTATTCATCGCCAAGCAATTTGACAACTGGCTAAAGAACACATTGGGTGCGTTTAGCCGATAAAAAGACTGGTCAGAATCTGAGAGTGCTGAACAGCATTTGACAATTCTGACTACAGTATCGGCCATAACCATGCTGAGTGGAAATGAGAGAAGTGAAGTTAGCTGTTATTCCGCCATATGACGAATCTATCAATCAATCTGAATATCGCCACTTAACATTCCTCAGCCGCGTCAGCCTATGCTACTCAGCAATCGCCATTTTTCTTTCTGTGCTGACAAGATTTTGTATCGGCTAAACGCACCCATTGTTGACGTTACGTTAACTTGACGGATGTGAACTGACGGTTTGTCAATGTCATTTTGACAGAAGTTCTTTTTTTTGTCGGACATATAGGATTGGCAAAGTGTTCTAGCCTATACAGCCTTAACTTGAGGCCTTCAAATCAAATAAAATCAAATAAGCATACAAGTATGGATCTTAAACTAAGAATTGTACTGCTACAACTTGCCAAGTGGGTGGCGTGACCGTGCAAACTGTGGGAAATGTGGTAATATTAAGTACAAACTCATTGACTGGCCTATCTATATTATAAATCTACTATCCTTCAGGTATTTTTACACTGTCAACTTCATTAATAGCTTCGTTAACGGGTAAACTATAGTTGAACTACTTCTCTTAATTTTTTTCTTTATAAGTTTACTTAGGTTATTAGATCTAGTACCAGTGGCGGATTTACAAATTTGCCGCTAGTAGGCTATTCCATTTTTGCCGCCCCTACTGGCCTTTGAAATGCATTAGGTAAGTAACTACAAACCAATCCTAACGATGAGTCTTTGAAAGAGGAGTTCAAGAACAAAAGAAACAAAGTTAAAACGTCAATCTGGAAAGCGAAAAATACATATTACAACAAGGAGTTTGTCAAATACAAAGGTAACCCTAAAAAGCTGTGGACTTTGTTGAATACACTAACTAGAAACAATCCAATACAAAGACACGCCCCCACAAAACTTACTGTCAATTCTATAAATGTCACAGACCCTTACGAAATATGTAAAATATTTAATGAATTTTTTGCTACTATAGGGTCATCTTTGGCCGACAAAATTCCAATAGACTTTCATGTCAATTATATTAAAGCACTACCCAAATCATCATCACAAACATTGCGAATGCAAAGTCTAGAACCATGTAATGAAAGCGAAATTCTTAATATAATTGATAACTTAGATTCAAATTGTAGTACTGGCCTTGATGGCATCAGCACAAAAGCACTTAAATGTGTAAAAAACATTATAATTAAACGACTTACATTATGTCTTAACAAACTTTTAATTGACGGTTTGTTTCCGGATTCTCTTAAAATAGCAAAAGTGACACCTATCCATAAATCGGGACCGAAAACAGAGCCTGGTAATTATCGACCAATTTCTGTGTTGCCAGTACTCTCAAAAATTTTAGAAAAAGTTATATACAAACGACTAGATGACTATCTGAACTCTAATAATTTCTTTTATGATCAACAATACGGGTTTCGACCAAAAAGTAATACACTATCGGCAACAATCGATCTTATCACTAAAATCAAACAAAATATAGATAAAAAAAAATATTGTTCTCGGAGTGTTCATAGATTTAAAAAAGGCATTCGATACTATTAGTCACCAGCTACTTCTAAAGAAACTTGAGGTCATCGGTGTTAATGGAAAAGCTTTAAATACTATTGAATCATATCTTGCAAACCGACTGCAAATTGTCAAACTAGATAGTAACTACCAAAGTCCTCCTTTGCCGATTTCCTATGGGATCCCACAGGGATCGATATTGGGCCCATTGCTGTTCCTAGTTTACATAAATAATATGCACGAGCTCAAGTTAAATGGTCATATTACACTATACGCTGACGACACATGTCTCTTCTACTTTGGCCCGTCAATCCATGACCTAATCTCTCAAGCCCAGCATGACCTCAATATTCTCTGTGATTGGTTCCAATACAACTTATTATCCATAAACGTTTCCAAAACCAGCTATATGATCTATAAAGCCAAAAATAAACCAATATCCAAGTTTACCCCCCTTACAATAAATAATACAACACTACAAGAGAAACCTTATGAAAAATATCTTGGTCTCCACATGGATTCAAATCTAACATGGAATACTCACCTCACAAAATTGTTAAACAAACTAATATCACTTAACGCATCTCTCCGAACAAACACACGATACATTCCACGTAAATATCGTTTCACAATATATAACGCTTTAATAAAACCCCACTTACTATATCTTATTGAAATCTGGGGGAGTGCCGCCAAGACTAGATTAGACAGATTACAAATAATTCAAAATAAAATAATAAAAACGCTATTTGGTTACAAGTATCGAACAGAAACAAAAAAAATTTATCGCGAAACTAACCTTATGACCCTTAAACAATTATACACGTATAGCACCTGCATCTTTATTTATAAATCAATAAATAACAAAACCCGCACCAACATACATTTTACTAAGCGGTCGCAGGTTGGGCGCACCTGCACTCGACGCGCAAGCTTCATTGTTCTGCCAAGGACACGAACTAAGTACGGCCAAGCGACAGTTACATACGAAGGAGCGCGTCTCTTTAACAAGTTACCCTCAGATGTCAAAAATATTGACTCATTATTAGTTTTTAAGAAACGGTTAGCTAAGCACATAATTTTAAAATGTTAAACTTTCAAAACCTACTAATTTAATTGTGTAATGTATTGTTAAGCTTAAATGTTAAATTGATAACAGTGTAACAGAACAGACCTTTAGTGCAACTACGAAGGACTTTAGTGATAAGTTTTAGTATCTAAGTTCTCATGTAAGTGATGTAATATTATGTCTTAATGAGAATAAATGTCTTTAAACCTAAACCTAAACCTAAGTTGGTTTAGTTCAAAATAATGTATAGTCGGTAAAATACGTTGTTATTGTTAAATATTTTTATTGCACTTACAGTTTTAAATAGTCGTATGAAATCTTGTTCATTAGTTCTGACTCTGCACAAAAGAGATAAAGCGTTAAGCTTTTCTTGACTTAAAGTAGATCGTAAATAGTTTTTTACCCGTTTCAAGCAAGAAAAGCTTCTCTCACTTGAACAATTTGTCACTGGTGTGCATAGAGCCATGCGAAGTGCTATATCCAAGTTTGGATAAATGTGTTCCAAAATTGTTTTCGCAGGAACAAAGATAGACTTCTTAATGATCCAGAATCTGGTTTTATCAAAACTCGTTGAGAAGAAAGGTGGCATTGAAAGTGTATGCATTCCTGAACTAAATCAGTTTCTAAATCATTAGGAAACATATTTTCCAACGAAATCTGGGGGCACGGCAGTGCCCCCAGGCCCCCCACCAAGTCGAGCGCGGAAGCAACCTTGAAGCAAACACTGCCGTACCATCCTTTACCGGAACCATTTCGCCGCATTTTCAGGCCCCTATTTGAGAACCTCTGGATAAGACCAGAACGCAGAAATTTTCATCATCCAGTAAGCTATGATAACATCATACATATACTTAAGTACATTTAAAATGTCTGTAAACTTTTATGTCTGTGGGACTTATAGTTCCGAAGTTAAGCGAAACCAAAGTTTCGCATTTATGACACACACTAACTCACTCACCTACTCATGATCATCAAAATAGAACTAGTACCCGTAATTTCAGAGCGCTGATATTTGGTACAGAGTAAGGGTTTAATAGCCACATAAAGGGAAAACTATAAAAACTACGATAATCGAAGATCTGGAGTACCTGGTGACCCTTATTAGAAAACACAACAGCCCAATCAGGGTCGGAACTAACCTTCCATGCGCCCGGTGCGAGCTTTAAAAAATTACGCCCTTGATAAATAAGACTAGATACAGGTCTGGTAATTTCTGTGCCCCTCCAGGTTCTGCGCCCTGTGCCTGGGCACCGCTGGCACCGCCCTAGTTACGGCACTGAGCCCAATCAAACTATAAAAAAAATGACATACCGCCTTTAATACTAAAAAACTACTCGTAAAAAGAAAACAAAATGTGTTAAATAAGATAAGGTTTCTACAAAAATTCAAATTCACCAAAACGTTCTGTAAAAAAACTAGCCAAGTCTCGATGGAGCTGCTTGCTCATTTCTAAAAAGTAATGAAATCTAGACAAAATCGTGTGAAGTCTAAGGTTCCTTACTGCGATTTCTTCATTATTATAGTTTATTATAGTTAGTGTTGTGTGACTTGGCCGTTGAAGGGTACTCAAGGGTACAGAACCAGGTGCTCCGTTACGGACGTTATGTATATGTCATATAATTATAAGATTTTTTTATTTCTGTAAGATAAAAAAAAATTTGGGCTAAATTTGCCGCCCCTCTAAATCTGCCGCCCTAGGCTTCAGCCTACTTAGCCTATTGGTAAATCCGCCACTGTCTAGTACTTACTTGTATATAGCTAAATCCATTGTGTAGACTTAGTATTCATCTGCTTAATGAGTACCTAACTAGGATGAAACTTGTACGTAAACCTAGTGTATACGAATTATATTTTTAAATTCACACTTACTTGGGCTCGGACCCGCGCCACGTGGTGTGGTCAGCCTGTTAATCGCGGACAGTTTTAGTAGTAAGTAGTAGAGTAAAAAAGAGATAATACTGCGCGGGTGCCAGTCGGCGCAAGGAATAAAAATAAATAAGTAAATATCTCTATACATTGTTCTGATTCCGAAACAAGTTGCTTAAGCACTTGAGATACGGGTATGTGAAACAAAAGTGGTACCTACACTTATACACCGTGAAATTTAAGTGGTTGTTTTCCCGCAGTAAAATTATTCTATCTTAGTAGTACAATAGGTTTGTGCAGTTCTTTTTTATTAAAATCAACAAATGCCAGTTTTACGAAAGGTTTAACCAAAACTCGAAAGCTCGTTCGAACCGCTTTATGACTTAGGGCGTAGAGCTTCTTTAGCTTTTTAGCATCGATTTCAGGCGGCAAGCAGTACCTGATTACGTCACATCTTATAAAAGAACGATAGCTTCTCTCGTTTTCGAGTTAGAATATTATTATTTTGAAATTTAAAAAAAAAATAATTCACCGAATAATTTGCATGATTTGATAGTATTACTAAAGGCAAATCGTTCTGCCACGGAAACTGGAAAACAACCACTAAAATTTCACGGTGTATAACACTAGCTTTCCGCCCGCGACTTCGTCCGCGTAGAGAAGTTTAACGGGTAAAACATTACTTCTTTATAGCGTAGTCGGTTAAAAAGTAGCCTATTTCCTTTCTCAGGCTCTGGACTATATCTGTACCAAATTTCATTAAAATCGGTTCAGTAAATAAAAATAAGGCATCCGACCGATTTCAGCCATGGCGGCCGATCTCAACTGAGATCAGCCAAGTGCGCAGGACATATTATAGTGCACAAGTGTGCGCGCAAACACAAGTGCACTCTCTATTCCCTTACTCTCATAATTCGGTGAGACGGCAATCTGACATGACCGATGAGAGATCGGGCGCAGGACCACCGGCTTAACGTGCTTTCCGAGGCACGGGCGTTCAACCGTCAACTTCCTAACTCCGGGAGTCCGGGCTGAGTAATTTCATTACAGAAAAACTCAAACAAATTTTGCCCGACCCCGGACTCGAACCGGGGACCTCTCGGTCCTTACGCAGCTTTTGCTACCAATAGACCAACGAGGCAGTAAAGTAATCGGTTCAGTACTCTATGCGTGAAAGCGTAACAGACAGACAGACAGAGTAACTTTCGGATTTATAATATTAGTAAGGATTAGTAAGGACTAGTAAGGATTCATACACGGAACAAACACCGATGTAGGTACGTCAGACAAATATTTATCCCGGGCGGGAATCGAAATGTGCGTTCCCATTGAGGGTCCACACTGGAATTTTGAGGTTTTGAATGTGTCAGGCTTTAGTAAAAGTTCTCAAACGATTGTAAATGGAGTTAAAAATTTGTAAAAGTTGGCACTCAAAAGTTACAATCGTTTAAATTGGACCCTCAATCGTGCCTGACTGGTACCTATATCTCATAATCTAGTTGAAATTTGCAACTTCTGTAAATTACTACTCTTAGTAAAAAATTTGTAAAGCTCATTTTATAAAATTTCACCTCCCAGTATTCACTCAATAATAAAAAAAAACAATAAGAAAGTGGTCCCTCAATCGAACACCATAAGTTTGCATTTAGTGATAACCACTGTAATATTTAAAATACAGGTGCCACTAAGCGTTAGTAAAAGTCCTTAAACGATTGTAAATTAAATCTTAAGTTTGTAAAATAAACCATTAAAAAGTTATAATCGATTAAAGGTGGTCCCTCAATTGAATAGTCCATAATAAAACTAAACCAATTTACGTTGCTTGTAAAAGCTAAATAGACGAATGTTGTAGACTATCATTTAGTAAATTTTTTTTACTAACTATTACTTTATAGAGCAGTATCAAAAACTGTACCGTTTTATTTTAAATTAAAATCTAACTCCTGTGAAGAAATACGACGGTCGAGGTGACCACACATAAGGATTTCGTAGGATCACTACACAGTATAAAGCAAAGTCGCTTATCTATACTCCATTCCATTTATGAAGTCCTTTTTGACATTTCGAAGAACGTAACCCTGCACGTTTCAAATAAATCCAATTTAATATCTCTTTTTGTGTTTGGTAGTAAATCGTAATTTAAAAAATATACAATTATGCAAAAACACGCTTCAATTAATTTACAAGCCAAATTAACTTATTGTTTTTGATCTAACTATTGTTTCTATATCTGAACTTCAAAATAAAATAATATTTTTTTGCGCGAATGCAGTTACGTACTATGGTTTATGTTTTACTTTTAAACATAGTGACGTGCCTCAAGTATTCGGTTAGTTAAACCGATCATTCGCGAATGAAAATGAATCTGGCTGCAATGGGACTGCTTGTAACTTTAATGCATTTTACAATAAAACTTAATAAAAAGTGCAGTCATTTGCAGGTAATATGTAAACTGATTAAATTAATAAATCAAGCAGTGATGATTAATAACTATAATAATCAAATATTAAAACTCAAATGAATTGTTTGTTTTTATTTTAATCTGATGCTCATAGTAACTGTTGAGTTACTCCATTACGCGATACAATTCGTATAATTAATTTAGTGTTGCAACTATACTCGGTGCAAACACTCCTGGCAGCAAACGGTGTCAAACATTCGGTGCCATTCATTAACGAGTCTTGGACACGTCACGAGACTATAACTGTTATGATCCTTTAAACTCAGTGTAAATTTTAAATAACTTTACTATCATTTCATTTCAGGTCATTCTATATCTATTATATCTATATAATTATTATACTAAACATCCAATCGTGTATTTCTTTTTTCGACAAAAAACAAGATTGGAAGTTTTGCATGTCTAAAATTGTTCTTTCGACAATTTTTATTAACCTTAGTTTTTGAAAGTTAATTCGATTTAAATTTGTTACATATCGAGAATCGTTGCCGCTGAATATCGATTTCTAAGGGTACTTCCCTAGTACTGAACTATTGACATCTGTCAAAACGGACTTCATAATTGGAATAGAGTATAGTAAGTAAATAAAATAAGGTCTGTTTGTTGACATTATTATTTATTAAATTCATTTACTTCGAAGCACTTACTCGAAAGTTTTTCTAATCAAGTACCTATAATTCTTAAGGATAAACAATGACTCCAAACTTAATTGTCAAAGTCAACGTTTTTCTGCAAAATATACCAGAGCCGCTCTAAGTTGGCCGATTTGCTACATGTCAGACTGACTGCACTAGTGAGGGACAACGGTAAAATTGCCGAAGTATATAAGTAACAGTTATTTCCACTTTATAACCAAGCGAGGTCTAATTATAACAAATTTTTATTAAAAACATTAATTCACATCCAAAAGATTGAATTTAAGTTCCTTATTTATAAATATATTTATTTTTAAAATACAATACTTATTAAATCCTTCATCCTATTTTTAAAAAATACCTGGTGAGTATTACCCACTACGTCACTATGAAAACGTGTCAAACGGCGTAACCTTGTAAAAGCGTAATACAGAGTGGAAATTTTACGTTTTCTTTTTATAATTCAATTATTTTAGGTAATAAAAGACAAATAATTAGATAATTAGTTGCATTTGACATTTTGAAATAACGTCTTATTTTTAAAAGTTGTTCTTTATGATTCGCTAAATATGTTCCTCTTAACACGGATAAATGCAAAATATAAAATAAAAAGTGTCAAATCAGTCTTCTAAGAACGGCTCCGGTATAATTATAGGTGTAGCCTCTGAGATCCTAGTGTTGGGATTGAAATAAGACGAGGTGTTTTTGAGTATAATAAAAAAAATATTTATTCCCCGCTAACCCGTCGAAGGCACGTAAATAAGTGCTTCGAAGTAAATGAATTTAATAAATAATAATGTCAACAAACAGACCTTATTTTATTTACTTACTAGATAAGCGACTTTGCTTTATACTGTGTAGTGATCCTACGAAATCCTAATGTGTGGTCACCTCGACCGTCGTATTTCTTCACAGGAGTTAGATTTTAATTTAAAATAAAACGGTACAGTTTTTGATACTGCTCTATAAAGTAATAGATAGTAAAAAAAAATTACTAAATGATAGTTTACAACATTCGTCTATTTAGCTTTTACAAGCAACGTAAATTGGTTTAGTTTTATTATGGACTATTCAATTGAGGGACCACCTTTAATCGATTATAACTTTTTAATGGTTTATTTTACAAACTTAAGATTTAATTTACAATCGTTTAAGGACTTTTACTAACGCTTAGTGGCACCCGTATTTTAAATATTTCAGTGGTTATCACTAAATGCAAACTTATGGTGTTCGATTGAGGGACCACTTTCTTATTGGTTTTTTTTATTATTGAGTGAATACTGAGAGGTGAAATTTTATAAAATGAGCTTTACAAATTTTTTACTAAGAGAAGTAATTTACAGAAGTTGCAAATTTCAACTAGATTATGAGATATAGGTACCAGTCAGGCACGATTGAGGGTCCAATTTAAACGATTGTAACTTTTGAGTGCCAACTTTTACAAATTATTTACTGCATTTACAATCGTTTGAGAACTTTTACTAAAGCCTGACACATTCAAAAGCTCAAAATTCCAGTGTGGACCCTCAATGGGAACGCACATGGAATCGAACCCACGACTCTTGGAAAGATAAAACGAAGAGTTATAACGAACATCTATATTACTTTTTAAAATTAAGGCCGAATAAATTCTTACACATCTTCTTCTTCTTATTCTTATAAATAAAATGAATTGCTGTTCGTTAGTCTGACTAAAACTCGAGAACGCCCGGACCGATTTAGGTAATTTTGGTTTTAAAATGTTCGTCGTAGTCCAGGGAAGGTTTCAATGAGAAAATATAGAAAAAGAATCAGTATTGGCGGTATGAAATTCGCCGGGACTACTAGTATAGAATAAAAACAACAAGGCGGTTTTCTTCATTCTTTAATGCATTTTCTCTAATTTTCTTGACAGCGATGAGCACTTTTGGTGAAATTAGATACCAGAAATCAGTAAAATATCCAATAAATAACAGTCCAGATTCTAAAAAAACATTTGGTTTCGTATAGGTTTTACTTACATCCAGTAGATCAACTTCACAATAAAAATAGATCTCTTCTATAAAATTTATATAATTTACAAAAGCAGTAATGTTTGGTAGATAAAACAACTGTAAATAAATGCTTCTGGGGATTTAAACGCAATAATATATTTTATCTTTGTAGATAAATTGACAGATAGTCACTCTGCTAAGACCAATTTGTATAAATATCTTACCAGTACAAAGTAACTATTGGTGTTAGTCGCCAAACTGAGAACTAGGCTGCATTCATCTACGAGTAAGCTACTGCGTATTGGTTCGTCATTCATTAACTATATTTTGGCTAAAAAGTCAACATTTGCAAAACCACCTTTACAAATTGTCATGACACTATAAGAAATAGTCAACGATGATTCGTGCCAAGGGGCGCGCGCGGCGGTCGGCTCGGCGGCGGTCGTTTCGACTTCGCTAGGATATGTTACTCATATTACCTAATTACTCTAACTTAAAATTATTTAAAACTTCGTAAGCGGTTGCGAAAGCTGTCAAAAGTCGGAGTAGTCAACTAAGACTATCGAAGAAGTAAATGATAGACCAAAAATTCGTGTGTAACAAAGAGAAGCATGTAGTCATGCGCACTACTGCTACTGGGCCGCCGAGCCGACGGGCGCGAGCGCGTCTCGCTGCGCTATCACATAACGTAATTCGTCCGAATTTGTTAACGCTCCGGCCTACTTATTCCTACGAAATGATCGCTATCGACAATAAATTATTTTTCTCCTACAATTAAAACAAGGTATGAAGTGTAGTGCATCGAGAACCGAGACGGGATAATTGACTGGACCTTGCGGCCGTACACGCGGCGTCGCGCCAGGCGAGCCCTCGATATTACAATATTTACACAAAGAAACGACTCTCAAAAGATTCCAAGCGCTACTGATCACCTCTACTTAGGAAACCGAGAGAATTGTTGGGCTAATTATGTCGATTATTGGTAGATATGACTACTTATAATTAAAATGAAGAAAGCAACCGTGTGCTATTTGAATGGCGCGTGAGGCTCGTCCGTGTGCTGGCTGTGCCCGGGGGTGCGGCCGGCGTCCACGCCACACTCCCCACGAAACAACTCCTAACGTTATATAAATAACTTCAAATATAATATCTCCGATTCGTGATTATCAGGAACGTTTATACACTCCGAACGTTATATATCTCCGCGATCGGAATTTCCGCTTCAACAATAGAGGTCTATTTCATACGCCAACAAAGCATAAAATAGTGATATCTTTACATTTTCAGTCTAGTCTATATAATTATTTTCTCTTTTAATGGCAAGGTATCTCTATAAAGATTCATTAGTATCATTCTCAATATATAACAGGTATAATCTATACAATCGGAATACGTCGCGTATTCGTCGATCCCTCACAGCGTCAATGATATAAAATTTAACCTAAATTATAACACAGGAGAATTAAGTATAAGATCACAAAATGAGATTCAGCGGGCGGCGCTGTGCGTGCGCGCCCGGCGAAGTCGCAGCTATAATACTCGTGTCTACGCTACAACTAGCGAGGCGGCGCGCGCGGGCGCACGGCTCGCACTAAGCCTAGTATTGCTATCGGTCGGCCGCGGCGCGGTCTAGCACAGGGTGCGGCGTCAGGGCGCGATGCCGGCGTCCGACTTGTGGAAGGCGGCGCTGCCGGCGGACAGCGCGGGCGCCTGCGCCGAGCTGAAGTCGTGCTCGGACTTGGGGCGCGGCAGCGCGGCGGCGACGCCCAGGCCGGGCAGCGCCACGCCGGCCATGCGGCACGACGCGGCCTGCAGCGGCTGCAGCGCCAGCCCCAGCGAGCGCTCCGACAGCCGCGCCACGCTGTCGTCCGACAGGCTCACGTGCTCCGCCTCGGCGGCCAGCGCGTTCACCACGGCGTTGATCGTGTTCCCCTCGGAGGTGGTGTCGTCCTCGCGGTGCGCGACCAGGTTGGGGTTCTTGCCGATCTTGTTGAGGCGCTCGGCGGCGACGCTCTCCATCGTGCGCCGCATGAGCGGGTACTGGTCGAGAACAGCGTTGAAGTGGTCCACGGAGAGAGAGAACAGGTTGCAGTAGGTCTCGGCGCGCACGGACGCGACGCGCCGCGCGTTCGTCAGCAGGCAGATCTCGCCGAAGTAGGAGCCGTCCGACAGGCTGGTCGCTACCTCGCCGTTCGCCATCACTATGTCCACGATGCCTTCTTGGATGAAGTACATTTTGTTGCCGATGGTTCCTTCTTTTATAATGATATCGCCTGGAACAGAAATACACATGTGATAAGACAGATATTTTGCCACTACCTACAAGCTATGAATATCTATCTATAGGATTGTGCTAATCGTAGGTAACTCGTACTAGGAAATAGTCTACTTTTTTGAAGTTATAAATTGAAATAAAACTATATCTCAGCATCGTAGTAAGAAGTCGAAGTACGGCATAAAGGAGAACACCCGATTCCATACAAACTTGGGCCCAACGTTACAAAGCTGAAAGTTGGCCATCAGACAAAGCATATAAAAGGTTTCCATGAGACGAATTTTTCATGTTGATCCGCAATGGCCAAATCACTAAAAATACTAAAATACAGTGAATATTTTTGAGGTTATCTGTTTTTCTATTATGAAAGAAAGCTTGTAGGGTGTTTCTTTTTTAAGTTTTGCATTACAGATTGTATACAAGCTATCCAACAGTACAGATAAAGTGGTAAAATGGTATCAAGACATAGGCTATATGTCATCTATATTGGTCAGGGAACCTTGCATGTGTCCGTGAAATATGATTTTGTGATTTGTTAAGTTGTTGGGTAATTCTGAATATTAATAACAGAATATTAACAACATATATTCCCAAGCGTCGTTGACGGCGCAATGCCCGGGCAACCCTGCGCCCCACTGCACCGCACACGCAAGCACGCTACATAGTAGGTAATGAGAATAAATCTATGGATATTGCAATCATTCGACTTATGAAGTCAAAGTCTTATATCTTAGACATTCTCCTGGGTGTCAGTCTCCTCCTCATTTATCCTGGGTGGGATTCGAACCCATGACCCTTGGTTTAGAAGCCAGAATTCACTAGCAACTGCTCCATCGAGCCAGTCAACTATAAAACCAATTTATTAGATATTTTATTAAAGTGAATAATGAACTAGGTAACTCTAAATGCATATTTGCTTATGGCTGGACAGAGCAGTTCAGTATAAAAAAATAAATGTAACAAAAGCAGGTCATTACAAAATAATAATAAATTATTTTATTCATCCTTATCATCATAATACATCTAAAAAAAAATAGCATCTAAAAACTGTGCGTCTTCTTCTTCTTCTTCAGCCCTGTATCACCCATTGTTGGGTATAGGCCTCTTCATGTGCTTTCCATTTGACCCGGTCTTTTGCTGCTCGCATCCAAGTCTTGCCCAATATTTTTGTGATATCGTCGGCCCAGCGCATAGGTGGTTTCCCAACGTTTCTCCGTCCGAGTCTAGGTCTCCATTCGGCAATTCTGCGTGCCTATCTGCCATCCTCTCTTTTGCACATATGTCCGGCCCGTCTACACTTCAACTTCGTCACAATCGATTTAATGTCCGTGACTCCGGTACGTCTCCGAATAATAGTATTTCGGATACGATCTAAATAAATATGATATATAATAAAACATTTTAATTATTAATCGACATCAATCAAATCGATCAATGTCATAAGTAGATTCTGTTTACTATACTCTATGGATAGATTTCTGTATCACGTTTGCGAAGATAGCTACGTTATTAATAAATAATATAAATGAACGTTTACAAAACCAGTAACATAAGGAAAATAAAAAAAAAATGTTTTTTTCCCTGTTGGCCATTGCTGTTTTGGCTAAGATTTCTATAAGTCAACTTACAAAAATAGACCGATTTTTTGATATTTAATCCTGTAACGTTGGGCCCAAAATGGTGGTTCTCCTTTTCCAAATAAGTATTTCTTCCGTCGTTGACATGCATCATAATGGCAATATACGTAGCAAGTCAGATGAGACTTATAATAAGGTATAATTTGTTTTCTTTATAAAACCTTTTCTGGCAAGAATTTTGCCATCAGTTACATAACCAAACTACGGAACTAACCAGGCTGGAAGACTTCGTATCGCAGTTTGGTGACGACGTCAGAAACGAAGTTGGAGTCAGCGTTCGCGAAGAACGGCACGGAAGCGACGAGGGACCGGCAGTTGTAGTTGATGACGTCCTCCCGCAGTTTCTCGCTCAGCTCGCCAAGGATCAGCTCCTCGTCGAAGAACTTGCCCTGGTATCGGTGCTCGAAGTACTCGGTGATCCGCTGGCGCATCTCCCTCGGCAGCTTCCGGTATGCCATGTACTCCTCCACTTGTTTCACCTGGAATTTTATAGGGTAAAGTTTGAGTTTTGGTCGGATGGTTTGACATTCCAAATTTCAACAGTGTTTTAGTGATGAGCTGTTTTGCTGACTTAGACCGACCGTTCCATCTTTACTGCTCCCTTGTGGAGACTCGTCTACAGTTGGTGCAATTCAGTCTAAATTGTCAACTTAAAGAATGTGAACATTGATTTTGAATTTACTTAGCATAACTTTAGAGCTTAGTTTAAGATTCAGTAACATATTTCTTCATGGATCTTTAAAGTTTTCACGTATGATGAAACATCGATTTTCCGTTGAATTCTTATTTGTACATTTGTACAGTTAATTTTTTATAATTTTTGGCTCATCACTAATAAAGCAAAGGTAATTGCTTTTGAACACATCACAGCCAAAGTGTACAGCAAACTTCAATCGTGCACCATAATATTTACATATTCCAATGTTAGGACCACAAAAATCGCAACCTACATGACACACATAGTATGAGAGTCCTATTATTATCAGCGGATGACATTGTTAGTGCGTCCCATGATAAGAAAACTGTTATGAACACCCGTTAATTATTAGGTGATCTAATGAGTCTGTGCGATACGACTATAAGGAACCAATAAAGTTGGTTTAATCTCTGTATAACATCGACGACACACGGACAAACATTTGCTCTGTACTCACGTCTAATCTCTGAAACATTCAATGAAGACTTTAGTAGTCGGTTAAACACAAATCGATGATTAGGATATGATAGGTCTCAATGGATTTTGTTATGATGATTGTGGTATGGTGGAGAAACATCTCAAATGTTATGATTAAACTCACGAGCGGACTCCGTCATGCCTTGTATTGCAAGCTTCACACCATTTTAGATGAAACTCCAGCGTATTGACAAAACAATTAAGGGCTAATATTCTGTATGTTTTAATGTTACCCAAATTGGATAATGGTGATTTTAAGATAATGATACAATTTATTGACAGGTAAATTAACATGTGTTTAGTACAATCTATACAAGTTACGTAAGTTAATTAGGAACAGGTGTTCATAACGGTTTTACCATTATTTCCAAAATCTACAATGTATTACGTATTAAATAGTACGAAAGGTGCGTAATATTTGGTGTATTACAGATCCCTTGCGGAGGTCGGACTGTAATCACTCCAGTGTTAGACACTAATGATGATATTGATTTACTTATAAAGTAGTCCGATCCCTAACTGGACTAGTAACATAAACATGGTAATGCATTGAGACGCCAAGATCTCAATCCTGGATCCTGGATTATGATATAGTCGAACCCTTAAATGGGAAAAGCGCAAACAAAATTGTACGAGTAATGCTTCTTTAAGTTGTTACTGATGCTTCAGATTGATGTGAAAGTGCGTTACCTTTTCACGGTATTGTCTGCGCGATGAGTCGAGGGACTGGATGAGATTGGTCGCGTGACCGAGGAAGAGCGCGTAGCACGTGGCTCCTGAGATCATGGAGAGCATCGTCAGCCACATGTCCGTGAGCGACTGCGGGGGAAACCTGCCGTAGCCGATGCACAGCATGTGGGACATCGCTTTGAACAGCGCCCACGAGTACTGCTCCAGCCAAAACGCCTCCTGGAATGTAAATAAGAAGAGTTTAGAAATTAAATTTGAGGAGGCCTGTATTGCTGGGGACATGAATAAAGGGTTACGTATCAAAATAACTAAAGTTGTTTCGACTACTGCCGATTCAACTATGCTCGACTCACCTAATGTTTGAAATACCTAATGATCGTTTCACATAATTTCATAATAACTAATGCACGCAATCCCTAATGGACAATTCGCCTACGCTCGACTCACCTAACCTTTTTTCGTCTACGCTTTATTCCCCTAACGCTTTACTCACCTAAACGGCCTATACTTTGGTATTTGGTATCTGCCACGTTGATCTATTGGTAGCAAGCACTGCGTAAGGACCGAGAGGTCCCCGGTTCGAGTCCGGGGTCAGGCAAAATTTGTGTTGAGTTTTCCTGCAATGAAATTACTCAGCACGAAGTTCAGAAGTTGGCGGTTGAACGCCCGTGCCTCGGAAAGCACGTTAAGCCGATGGTCCTGCGTCCGATCTCTCATCGGTCATGTCGGATTGCCGTCTCTCCGAATTATGAGAGTAAGGGAATAGAGAGTGCACTTGTGTTTGCGCGCACACTTGTGCACTATAATATGGCCTGCGCACTTGGCTGATCTATATTGAAGCTGCGATGGTGAGCGAAACCATTCTGCGACGATAAGCTTGCGTGGAACCGCCGGAGCCCCGCAACGCCAGAGCCGTGATAGAGCCCAAACCGCGCGGCGCGCAGTTATGATAAATAGTAGGCGAGTTGTTGATTAGGTATTTCAAACATATTCGAAACATGTATTATGTTAAAAAAGCATTAGATTAATTGGTCCTTAGTGCAAACAATTTTAGTTCAAACAATTTTAGTTCAAACAAAATTATATGAGTTAAGCATTAGGCGAGTCGTGCATTAGGCATATTGATTTTAGGTGAGTCGAGCATAGTTGAATCGGCAGTAGTTGAAACAACTTTAGTTATTTTGATACGTAACCGAATAAAGTGATGTTTTTCTTCTTTACGGACGATTTAGAACGTGTAAAATATTCTACTGCTGGATACTAGCTTATTTTAATGTCAGCCTCGAAATATGTCTAGAAGCTTCGTATGCTTGGGGAAATGATTTGATAGTCAGTCAACTCCTATTTACCTATACCAAATTCAACCTTCTATCAGCCAAGGACAAATTGCAATATTGTAGTTTCTACTAACCTGTAGTTCGTTTATCGCTACCCAAGAGTTCGGCGGGAATCCTTGAAGCATAGGAACCAGAAACTGTAGGCAGCCCGACCAGTGGCCTATTAGCAGCATCATGCAGATTAGGTTGAATATCCGCATGAACACCGATGCCATGTTGAGGAACTGTGAACAGAACGTGAACTATCAACATCAGGCCACAGCGAAGTTTCGCCTCTAAAGGAAGCCGTGCGGACTGCGCGCGACAAGGACGCTCGAGGTCAAGCATCGCGATGATTCTCTACCGATGGATTCGTAAAGTAGTGAGAAATAAAATATGAACGCGTGAAACGAGTCGTCGAGCGAGCATGCGTGGTGGGTGGCGCGGCGCGGTCGCGCGGCCGCGGCCGCCGCACGGTCGCGCGACCGCCGCCGCCTCGCGCGCCTCCGCCCGCGCGGCCGCCGGCGGGACGAGGGTCGGAAACAGAAACGCCAAAGAAAGAGAGAAAGCGAAGCGAACGCAGCAGACTATGGGACGCCGGGCGGCGCCGCCGGCAACATGCTAAGCGGGCGAACGAGCACATGCGCGCCGGCTCGTGCCGACCCTGGTTACCTTGAAGATCAGATTGCTTTTGGTGTCACCCTTCTTTTTGGCAACGTCGGAGCTGAGGCGCCCCCTCCGTTCCGTGCGCTTTTTTTGAAGATTCTGCAAGATCTAGAAAACAAGCGAGAAACACGAGATAGTAGGAAGAGAGCCAGGTGCGCCCGGAGCGCGGGCGGGATCGGCGGGCGTGGGGCGTCGCGGGGTGCGGGGCGGGGCGGGCGTGCGGGCACACAGGATGCACTAACACCGACACGGGCGCGGGCTAGGCCCCTACGCTACGGGGCTGCGCGACATGCGGCACCTGGGAGGCGAGGTCGCGCGAGCCGTCCGCGTCCGCCGGCTCGTCGCGCGGCTGCGGGGCGGGGCTCATCTGCACACAACGCCGTCACTGCGATGTCGCACCACCACCCTCCCCGTACTCCACTTCTCTCTGAATCTCCGCTTCGTAGCCGTCGCGTCGTTCGATTGTGAATTTTAGTTTTACCGACACGAATGTTTTCGCGAGATAGTTTCGTTTTTGTTCGTTAAGAAAGATCCGAAGAGTTTTTGGGGAACTTGCTAAAGGATTTCTAAGATGATGTTGGTAAGGTAGGTTTACTTTATGTGCTAGTTTTGTATTGTTTGAGGTGCTCGCTTCTAATAAATGTACCTGTCTAAATGTGAACTGATAATAAGCCGCGGGTTTTGCTAATTTTGATCGCTCGATATTTTGTTTTCGACAACGGCGTCAGCGCGTCATGTCTAAAGGCTTCAAAAAGCTGCAACTTAATATGAACGTTTTTGCAAATAATACTATGTTGGCGCTGGTGGGACGGTTCAGGTCAGCGGTCGGCGTTCGCGGCGCGTCGCGGGAAGAGATAGAGTAGACTTCACGTGAGAGCGTGCTCAGGCAGAAAGAAGCTTGCAGAGAAGCAGTAGAGAAGTGCAGAGCGGGACGTGGGGCTCACATTCAGTGGGGGGAGGGATCAATGGTATAATACAGGATTACAACACAACTCCATTTATGTAATCATCAGGGATCACTACTTGCTAGAACAATTCCAAATTAGTTATATCACAAGTCGACATTGGTAATTTCATTGTTTATTTAATTAGCATCATTGTTTAATCTTCCAGGTCATCAGTTTCGGTATTTATCATCAGTTTAATCCAATATTATAGAACAGTTTAGTATAGCGTATTAGTTATGTCGTGTTAGTAAATGGGCGCGTAATGTAGTTAGAGCAGTGTCAGTGGTTAAGTAGTTAGTAGCAACCCAGTGTGGGTTAGAAGAGATGATGGCTTACATATACTTCCTCCCATTGGGACACATATCGGACGAGCCTGGAGAGCCGAAGCAGCCGCACCAGCGAGAGGAGCTTCGCTAACCGCAGTATCCTCAGGGCGCGGCCCGCGTGGAGGATTTGAAAGCTTTCGCTAAAGTCCTGTAATCACAAACGAGAAAAGTGAACACCACACCACACCCACCGGCCACTCTAAGAAGATAGAGCTCCGAATCTAAACGGCAATGTTCTTTTTACAGTTGAAGTGTAAGACATGCATACTTGCTCATTTTGAAAGATTTATAAGTATCAGCCAAAGAAAAGTGCTGAAGCGTAACAAACATGTTATAATTATGTTTTGACAATTTACATTATTGGTTAAGTTTGAGTGGGACTTTGTCGCTATCAGTGAAAGCTTCTGTATATCTGTTGGGCTCTTTAAAGCCTGTGAAATCATTAAAAATCTAGCTGATTTGGAACCAGAGTTATCAAAAGAATGTCATTACGTAAATTGCTGCTGTTAGTGTAAGTAAATCTGTTAGAGAAAATTAAATGTAAAACAATTTGGTCGTGTTGTATAAGGTTAAAATAATAAAACCCGGACATTCAATTACGTGTTACAGTAGGTAGGTATTATTGCATCAAAGATGTATGCCAAAAACAATAAATTGTTATTAGAGAAGCATATAATAGACCATGCTCATAATTCAAAAGAAAGAGATTTAAAATTTGAAGACGCCGTGCAAAAATTCGAAGTAAGGAGTATAGATACACAGGAATTTCTCAAATATTAGAAATTAACTTTGTAACAACAGGGTGCATGTTAGAGAAAGTTCAAGAGCAGCCGGTGCACAAAATCGAAAAGTGCTTAAAGTTACTTAAAAATTCAAGAATATTAGAAAGGAGGCAGATATCCCATACGATCATACGTTATTAACAAATCGCTGGTACGAGTACAACCCTGAAGAAATCATATGGGTTACCAATTGTAAACGTGCAAATAGTTGAAGAGTCGTGGCATTAAATTATAAAAGAAATAGAAAATCTTCAGATGAAGAATGGATCTAATGTGCAACAATCAAACCTTTACATGTTCTCTTAAACCTTAAAATACGACATAAACCGAACACGATGACGTAGGTTCTCGTGGCAGTTGGGCAAGAATCACAATGAGAAACCAAAATGTACGAAAACAACAATGAAAAAATATTGCCTATTAAAAAAACACCCAAGCTGAAACAGAATCAATAACATAAAAGACAGGTTTAAACTAGTAATAAGAACAACACGGCCAAATTGCAACGTACATTTACCTGATTGAAGATCAAAAATATATAATCTAGTGGTATACTAGAGATGAGGTCAAGGAAGAACCATGTCCTCAAATAGTGTTTCGCTATTAACTTGGGATCTAATATCACTTGTTCTGCATTATCTTGCTGCATTATTCCTGAAAAGGAGAGAAGATACATTTAATTTTGCAATGTTAGCTCATCATTGGTATTAAAAGGAGTTTTGAACTAATAATGGTAGATTTTTGGTTACCACTTGTATTAAAGCCTCTAATTTTGGGATTGTTGATTCATCACACCCGCTAACAGTGCGTTGAAGGAAAACTTTTCTTCAACAAACGTTAATGTTATGTTTCGTAAGGGTACAATATTTATTTTATGAATTTGACGAAATATAATAGGCAAATGCCCCATTGTAATTATGGAATGGTAAATTCAGAATAAGAGTTTCAGTAAACACAATGTGTATAGACTCGAATTTAAATAAAGTTCGAAATAAAAACATAAATAATTTTCTTACCTGTTCTAAAATTAACAACGATATCTATAAGGAATATGGTGTCGGAAAGACAGTTGAAGGCAATCCAGCGCGTACTGAGGTCGTCGTTGAAGAAGGAAATGGCAACTGGCAGGATTATCAGGTTGGCCACCAATAGCAGTAGCATACATAAGTCCCAGTAGAACCTGTAACAAATGGAAAGTTAAGATAAGTTAAAAGCTCTTTGTATATCAATATCCTACATAACACATTGTAAGAAGGTAAATAGAAGAATGATGTTTATGTTTTTTACGACCAGTGTTTCCGGAATTCGTAAAATTGAATTGCTTAACAAGATAGCCGCTCCCTAAAAAAACGAATGCGGTTTTGATTTTTTTTAAAACGCTGCTATATTCGCAATACCTACACTATTTTAATACTGATATAAGAGCTCACGTTATGCGAACTATTCAAGATATTTGTCATAAAGTATGTGAAGTGTCCTCAAAGTTTTCCGATGAACTTAGCCCGTCGACGGCTACGACATCCAACTTCCACGTTTATAACAAACCATTACTCATAGTTAGGTAAAGATTTACAACGTTTTTTCACAAGTATGCAAAGTAGACGGACATTTTAGTTTGCAAACTTAATTCTTCGCGAACTCCATGTAAGAACGAAGCAGTGGATTAAAATGCAAATTCTATTAAAGTGGATGAAAATCTCTCCGCTCATTGCACATTTTGATTATGTTGTGAGGTAGTTATTTAGTCTTTAACTCCATTGGGATTCTTACGTAGTCAAATAAATTGTTTGTTGTAGCGGCCAGTATAAATCATTGTACAATGCTGTTTACAAACGTTTACCGTTGGTCCTATTCTAATTCGCGACACTAAAGTTGTCGGAAGACATAAATTCACCAAGCGCAGTGCGGTGCAGAATCGTCTGATGTAGCCTCTATAAAGCCAGTTTAGTAGCAAATGTCTCGTTAATTCGATTGGCAGGTGAGTAATGGAGTACTACACTGTTGGCAGTGGGACGCGCACCAACAGTTTTAGTGTTGCCACAGAGAAGCATAAACAAATAATGTTTTAATTACTGTTTCCGATGTAAACACTTGTACACTTCTACTACAGTAGGTGCTTCTAATTGGGTAGGGTAGTGAGATGTGGTAATCACAAAGGAAATGCATTTTGCGTCAATTTGTAAAACTTGCAACCTATTTCCTTCATAAAAATTGCCTATATTGTGAAGGAAAATAAACGTATTATATTATAACATATTGTACTTTATAATATCAGCATAAAATAAGTTGAATACACAGATGTAATCAAAAATAAAATTTCTGTTCATTCTCCGAAGGTACATTGCAAAGGTCGCAAATCTGTGGCAAGTTCACATCAGATACAAAACAAGCGTGTAGTCACAATTACCCAATAGAGCGGCGATTCATTCGCAATTGCTACGAGCAATGATCTCATGTCGTTTAATCGACTCCGGCGATGTCCTCCGCAAGGATTGAGGCAAGGACTCATGACTGAAATGAAGATGCTGATATCTTCTTAGATAGACTTAAGTGTCCATATAATCTCTACATTTTAACAAGTAGAACTAGTAAATCGATTTCATTATCTACCCTTTATTTTATTGGGTGCTTAATGTTTGCAATTAAGTATTCGGAAATTAAATAACAAGCGATAAACAAAAATGTACAGGTGAGTAGAATATTATTTTAATTATTTTTTGTTGCGAGACTAGCCTTATGAGTGTTAACTAGTCTTATTTTGTACCTACACTTATTTTATTTATTCGTTGTGTTCATATTTGACTGTAAAATCGTGATGTAATATATTGTTAAAGGCTATCCTGTAAAAATACCTAAGTACTGGTTTTGTCAGGCAGAAGATAAACTTTTATCTCGGGGTAAATATAACAGTAACTTATTACGTTGTCGTATAAATAAAGCCGCCTCACAACGGCACGGAGAGTAAAATTGAAAATTGTAAAAGTCGAGACAAAGCTAGGAACTAGGAGAAAGGCCATGAGCCACATAATGTACGTGCAGGCTTCTTTTATTTTTGAAGAAGTCACCTTTAAATTGTGTTTTCCTTTGTAGGCACCGGCACTTTCATTCAGTTTGCAGAAGTATAGTCAGGCACCAACAACTGTATCGCGCGAGAACTTTTGTAAGTAGTTTGTAGTATAAACGCGTGTTATATAAGATATCTTTTAAAATAAGCGAGATCTTACTATAACATAAATTCAAATTAATTGTTTGAATCAAAATGGGGTGATTTATTTTTTGGAAAGAATACAGGACTACGTGTTATTGCTCTTGCTTTACGAATATTGTATGTGACATTTGATATAATGAACTCCAGCACAATTATTTAAATCCTCAAATCTTCTTCGTCTTATCAAAAGTAATTGCAATCTCCTGCACCGTCAAAGTCTTTGTATGAGCGCCGTATGATCTCAGAACCGCAATAACAATATCCGAATTTGTGAAGAAAGAAACGTCTCTTTATACTTAGTGAAGCTCAAGCATTTTACAATGGCATTCCCGTGGTCTCATAACGTGGTTCATTCCGACTGCTGGCGGTCGCAATGTGGCACAGACATAAAGAGGTAAATTACCGTAATTTCCTACAATAAGCCAGAAAAATCTCCACAATAAGTCGGCTGTCGAGGGGAAGGATGAGGCTCGGTGAGGAATGCTGCCTTAGAGATGGGTGGATACATTGAGCTGTCAGTATGTGAGCTAATAAAGTTCGTATCGTAATGAAGTTTTTATTGAAATTATTTTTAGGAGATATGACGTTGTATTTTAACTTTACTTTACCGGGTTGTCAGTAGAAGTTCATTGATAAATGCGATTCAGTTATTATTTTAAAAATTTTAGTACTAAATAAATGTATCACATTATGTACTTTTATAATACAATAATGATTTTAAAAAGCCTATTTTAAGGGTTCCATGTATGCACTTTCTTAAAAGAAAGATAAATGTGTCCGATTTAAGGTACTTTGTTACACACAAAAATTCTATACCTACTGAAAAGATAATGTTCCGAGTGACGTTAAACAGAAGGTAGGTGTATAAACTGAAGTTCTCAGAACGAGCGAATCACTCGAGATCCGTTTCTCATAAAATCCATAGGATTTGTCTGCTTCAAAATAAATAACATCTACTAACATTTTAAGCAACAATACGGTTTAAAATTTCATTTGATCGAAAATATTTTAACTGTCTTCTCATGGAATATTATTACTTACCTATTGTTAGAGAAATTTTTAAGGGCCTAGTAAAAATATAAATAAATCAAACTACTCACTAACAAATCAGGAGAATTTTATCTAAAATAAAAAATTTTTTTTTACAAAGCTGGCTTTTCATTAAAACGGACAGCACTAGGAAATTTTTAATTGACGATTTGTAATCAAAGCATAACGCGATAAATATCTTCTAAAAATCCGTAACCAACAACGTCAAATATATTTTCCAACGCTTTCCATCACTATTCCGCGTCCATCAAATTAATTGTCGGTATTAATAAATGGGCGAAAACGCAGGTGTACAGAATGAGGCGTGTGGCGTTCGGCCTGATTGGATTCATTTAACTTGATCCGATAATGGGGAATCTGTGGCTCAACAGAGCTTTTTCTCTGCCCCTTTTGACGTAAGCCTCCAAGTGGCACGCCAGCACTGCGCTTCTTAAAACGGATTATTTAAGTGCTTTGCCGCAAATGCGAATGTCGACCGCACAATACTGTTACGTCTTTGTGTCGAGCTTGGAAAAAATAAGGTAGGAGAAGGTACTTTTCACTCTGCCTTACAAAGAAGTATTTTCAATTGGACTTTTTGACACATCGAAATTGTTTGGTTAATGAACATATTCACCGTACTCACTTTTTATTCGACTAGATAACCTATGGTACAGGGATGATTGATTTTTATTGTGTTTATTTGGTAGTTCAAACCCTGGCGACAAACACAAACCTAATTATTTCTTTAAAGATAGTGTTTCATACAAAGTATTGTTGTAAATTGGCTATTAAATAAGAAAAATAACTCAAACGTAATATGTTTCCAAGCTTACACTCATGTTTGTTTACATAGCCAACTCAATTCCATTCGGAAAACCAATAGTACCGAAGTGTTACCTCTCCAGTATGTTATATCGTGGGTAAACAGGCTCCCTCGCCGACCGTCATATTACAGTACTAGAGCATCCAGTGGAGTGTTTAGATTTAACATTATAACTGTATTTACGTATATATCGGTACATTTAAGTAGGTACTAAATGTAACTCCTTTAGTTATTTAGATCTTCTTGTTATTATGTCTCAATTCTTGACTCAATTGCTAAGTTAAATAAACTTTTTTAAAGGAATCTTTACTGTTACAACATAAGGTTACGACAAGTAAGTTGCGACCGTAAGGTAGGCTTGGGGACGTAAGTAGTTGTAATAAACGAAACGGTACCTAATGCCCAATCACTCACAAAAATATCAAAGGATTAATATATTTGGGAGGCAAATGGCGTTAGTCCTTGAAGATCAAGAATGTTATTCCAATAGCTTTGTTATTCAGTCTAAGGAAATTTTTCCAGTAAATTAAATTTCCTTTATAAGGAGGAGAAAATAATCTAGCCTTAACATCGGTTTTTTACACAAACGAAAATTGCGTAAAGACTTTTTTGTCGAAACCAAATCACCAGCATGCATAGGTCTCACGATATTCAGTGCCCAACATGCGACCCTCGTTCCGACCGAAATGAAATTTAAATAATCCATCTGGGAGCTGTTCTGCAAACACTTGAATTGCAAAGGTGGAGCATTTGTTGAAATTACGCGTATAAACGTTGAGGTTACGGCAGTAAAAATTTCTATTAATATGATATGAGAGGATGAACCTGTATTCTGTTCAATGGAGCACAGCGCTATTGCTCGAAATCTGTGCAGTTATTTTTTAGCAATTTTTGTATGAGACAGACGTTAAAACCTAAAGAATGGATGAAATTCTACTATACTAGGCAAATCCATGAAAATAAAGGACACGAATACTAACGAAATAGCCAAGGGGTTTATTTTAAAGTTTTGTATTTATTACAACGATCCAAAAACAACATAAAACACAAATGCAATGGCTACGGGCACGTGTATCGGTAGATGTGTAAAGTGGCCTATAGCCAAGAAACAGGAAGATCAACTTGGAAAGGGTGACCTTCACAGGGGTTATTTTGTAAGTTACTCAGTATTCTTCGCAAATTAATGACTTAACAAGGTAGGTATTTATGTAATTTATTCTCTATTGTAAAGCAACATTGATATTTTGTTTGCTAGCAAAAGTCTCTACTTGTATTTTTAGAAGACAGTCTTCGAGAGAGGTTTGTAACCGCTCCGTCCGAAGACACGAGAAATAACATCAAAAGAAAGAGTTCTTTATTCTATGAACACGTTTCATATGAAATCATAACAAATCTTCGCAGAATATCAAGAAAAGGCACAATCTTGTCCCATTTGTGTCAACCGCATTTATAACTTAATGTGAATTTTATTTTCAGATGTAGGGAAGAAACCAATTTGGATGCTTATTTTAATGTTGGCAATATTTCCAGTGCTTACGTTATGCTATAACTTTGTTACCAAGTTCATCAATATTATAGTAGGCCTGTATTAAAAGTCACGTCCAAATTACTCTACGTAAACAGAAAACTGCTTGGAATATTTTTTTGTTGAATTCTTAAAGTCAAAATAGTTTACAGTTTATAAAAAAATTTAGAGTATCTATGATTTGGATTTAATATACTCGTTTTGTTTGTTAACCTACATGATTCGTTTCTTAAGGATTGCTTGTACCATAAAACATTATAACTAGATCAGAGAACTATACCGATTTTCCGACCCCGTCGGCGGGATTCTAGAACGTCGCGTGTACGCCCCGCAGCTTCCGCGTCTCTCTTAAAAACTCGATACCTACACGTGCCGGGTCGTTTCTCCCCTCAAACCTACGTCCGTATTAGGGACCAATCTAGCAACGACATGAGGGCCTACCATGAGTTGGCTATCGAAAACTTACTTACGTTAAAAACCTATCGAGTTGTTTTTTTCATACGGCCGATTTTAGTTCTTCGCGTAACCACCAGCGGCGCGGTACAAGTTTTTCATAGACATATTTACATTGTTGTGTAATATTTATTTATTTATTTATTTATTATATTTACGTAGGCGATATCGAATGCGTAAGTTATAAATATAAACTCATGGTAGCCCCAATGAGCCGAGGTTTGTGCCCCGGTAGAGGGTGCACTCAGGCTAACGTTGCCTAAATGTCTATGGATGAGAGCCATTCGCTCGGCCGCCAGTCCGGTTAAGCTGAGAAAGCCTATCTGCAAGCTATCAGCGAGAGTCCGACAAAAGCAAACCCCTAAAAATACCTCCTAAAATTAAATATAAACACCGTGAAATTTTAGTGGTTGTTTCCCGCAGTAAAATTATTCTATCTGAGTAGCACAATAGATTTGTGCAGTTCTTTATATTAAAATCAATAAATTCCGGTTTTACGAAAGGTTTAACCGAAACTCGAAAGCACGTTCAAACCGCTTTATGACTTAGGGTGTCGAGCTTCTTCAGCTTTAAGCATCGATTTCATGCGGCAAGCAGTACCTGATTACATCACATCTTATAAAAGAACGATAGCTTCTCTCGTTTTCGAGTTGGAAAATTATTATTTTGAAAATTTGAAAAAAAAAATTTGATTTTTCGTGGAATTTTTTGCATGTATCGATAGTATTACTAAAGGCAAATCGTTCTGCCACGGGAAAACAACCACTAAAATTTCACGGTGTATAATACCTATATATGATTGAAACTATATTAAATTACTCGTATATTATAAGAAAACCTTATAGATGTCGCCGTAAAACCCATTGTCGGCATAATGTTATCTTCCACTACATAGTTCGCTGTATCTGCAAGGAATGTGTATCATCCTGTATACAATAGCGGTAGTAAACTCAGGTAGCACAATGTCATTGTGAACGGGCATCAAGCCATACACTGGAAGTTATAGGACACTGTAGCATATCCTATATCTAAAAATAGATAGCTGAAAATGTCAGAAATATTTGTCTTCCGTATATTACGTTGATTTATCCGTTTATAATTTACTTAATTCAGCGCTTTTTGGAAAAGACCGAAATATTAAAAAAACTGAATATAAATTCAGTTGATTGTCTACGAAACCCAAATCATGTAGATAACCTAAATTGTTGTGATTGTTTATATATATTTTGAATTTCAAGAACCTATGTGGTTTGCCAGGACCGTCGCACATGGCAGGAAGTGATCTCTGCCTACCCCTCTGGGATAAAGGCGTGATTTTATGTATGTATTGTACATACAATCAAACATACATAAATCAAGTACATACACATATGTATAAACTATTTTATTATATTCTAATAATAATCTAATATTGCTGGTGATATAGTAAATAATAATGAAGTTGTTTTTCTTAGTTGGGGAATTTTACAAAATTTTCTATTTTTTATTTCGAACACTGCGGACATCGTCACATAATATTATTCTCATCATACAAAAACAGTGCCCGTTAAACTTTTACTCTCCCACGGACCAGTGCACATAAATAGTTATTGCCGGCATCCCCATGTGGAACAAAATGAAAAGCAATTTAAAATTTCACATTATTGTGCGATAATAATAAAGGAAAACTTTTCCACTAACAACTAACGGATAATAGTTGACGTTATCTCACGCGTGTACCGGTTGATAACTTTTTAATTTGAGGAAATAAATAACGGAATAATATACAGAGCATTCACATGTACGATTATTCGACGCTTTAACGGTGAAGGAAAACATTGTGAGGAAACATTGTGTACAGGCACATGGGAGTACTCCCATGAAGACATTTTTAGGTTGTGTCGTCGACCAACCCATACTAGGCCAGCGTGGTTAAATAAGGCCGCCCTAGTTTAGGGTAGGCACGTGCCTGAGCATGTAGGCTTATGATGATGATACAGATCATTGAGAAAAAATGATAATCTACCTAGTATCTATTAATGTTTAAGATCGACTGTTGAGGCATTTATGTTCAAGTCTCCACAAGTAGTAAAGTTCTACGAATTGATAAAGTTTATATTTTTTGGTATTGTTGTTCACTGGTACTGATTTGGATATTCAAATGAATCATTATTAATATGTTGACACAGCATCCTACAGTTTTAAACGACATTCGTCAAGAAGGCGTCTTCCCCGATAAGCTGAGCAATTGGCGAAATACTGTGTGCTCTTAAAGGCATTTTACGGTAATGCCTACAGAAGCAACACATCGCGTGGCAGGGTAGATGATGAGATCATTCCGGTCCTGATTACCTCGTTAAAGTCAGAATTTTTAACTCGGATATCCGGCTTCTACTGAGCCATTTAAGTAGCCGTTAAAAGAATGGCTACCGAAATGAGGACATCAAATAACTGATGGCTGGGATGCCACCATCTATGGAGGTGTTTTAGGATAAGATGGTACAATGGAGACTAATTGTGATCAATAGAAAACGGGATTTGGTTTATAACTTGCAACCCTTTTCGGTTTATGTTTGAGAGAAAATAGGAGTAGTATTTAGTAATCGGAATAATTTGGCTTACTGTGATAAATATCCACTTTGATATATGTACTTTACAAAAATAAAGTCAAATTCAAAACTAATTATTCCATAGTAGTTACGTACGGTTCAGGTTTTATATGAGGTGGGTGTCTATTCTTAGTTATAGACCAGCTAGATCTACAGCGCTGAACTGAAGACGTGCCTAATGTTTATTTGTCTTCGAAATGGTGTTCTGTATTGTGAGAATAAGCTCACTGCAGTAGGCAGCCGTAGCTCGAGGAAACATGAATGCATTTACATGAACTTGCCATTATGTGAGCACAATAGAAACGAGTATTCATTTGTTTATTTTTAAAAACAAGTGAAAAATGGTTACCCTCCAGGCGACTTATTCGAAGTATTACAACATGACCTATAGTCATTCCGATCGCGAATACATCCCGACTCCACATAATCTCTTAGTGCTTATTGGTGATTGGATTTTTTATGATCCATCGCACTTTTATAGCGTCGTTGGTACTTTTGACAGATGTTTTGTTTTCAATCGGATTGAAGCGAAATATGGGCAAGGTTACTCGCTTTTTAAGTAAGATATTTGAATACATTTAATTTTGAACTGAGAAGTTCACACATGTCTTTCCTAAAAAAAAAGGAAAATTATAGCAAAAACCTTGTCTTGTTAGATCAATCAAATGTATGTTACCTACTCTTACTTCCCCTGTATGTAACAAGAGATATGGAGTTAGTGTATAACTGCGAAGTTTGTACCCAGTTTAATGTTAACCGCTAAGATTGTGCTGGAACAAAACGCTTTGTCTTATTTTTCTTTTCTTGTGCTTCCCACTAATTAGGTTAGGTTGACGTCAGATTTCTACGTTATTATTCTGGGCTCAGACTATGTTTATTATAAGAAAGTAGGTACACCTATTATCTAGTTGAAAATACGGCAAAATAGCTGAAGTAAAACACCCCTTACTAATTTTTGAATGTTTTAATCCAAGTAAATTTTAAGAAATAAACTTATTATTTCTGTGTTTCAAAGTAGCTTAAGTTGCCGAATATTTGGCGGTACCATATTATTCTACAGCATACAAATGGAATAAGTTTATCAACTACTTACTTATGTAAACTAAGATCGTCACCAACTCTGAAGTTTAACCAAATAGATAACAAACCTCGATTAACAAATCACTTTCACACACGCATAGACTACCCCGGCCGGCCTAATAGTCACGTCAAGCAGACGTCATATTAGCATTTGCAACCCAATAGAGATAAGTTTATCGTTGATCCGCGATTATCCGTCGCACATCCGGGTCAAATTAGACCGGACAGGCGTAGCGAGATATGCACGCGGCGACCCGAGCGAAATTCCGACCATTGATTACGCAAATTTAAAGCGAGATGCACATTTATTATGTGCAGTTTGAATTAACGAGATAACATTATCTGCGGGTGAAATATGGGGGTTGGTGGCGATAGTATTTGACGCGGCCATTTGCAAGAGTGATTGTCTCAAGTGAATGGATGTTATCACTCCAGATTACTTTTAGAGATGAATCTGTAAGTATTATAATACCAATATAATCGGTATAAAATAATGTACCTATTAAAGTAATCTAATAGAGAGAAAAGAGATCAGGTGTAGGATCAACGGCTTTAAATGATATCCTAGACACGGACACACCGCATATTCCCTGTTTGCGGTCCATCCGTTTTTTTTCCTATTGACTATGATGGTGGCTTGGAGTGGCCTTGTTATCATTACCGGATTTGCGGGGGAGCGGATATATTTGCCTTAAACAGTACTTAGCTCAGTATCAGGGTTACGATAATTTTGTGACGAGTCGAGCTCTGGACATGTTGTAAAAGTTTTAAAGCGTGTTAGTCACAAAAGAACTTTAAACAAGTTACATATCATACCACTCCGTCCAAAGAACTGTCACAAGCAACACACGTTTACCTTTTCTCTTCAGTTTTATTTTCTAAAATAGTGTAAAAAGTTACCGTTTGCAACAGAGTCATATATCATCAGATAGCCTAAATCTCAGGCAACACCACGGTAGTTTTGGATTTTCGATACGTTTTGAACACAGTGAGTTATACGATAAAATAGATCATAACCGTCGTTATTTTGTGCGTTTGTCACTGACCTACGACAACCCGTGGCGCGCTCGCTTCTACGCACACATGCGCAGCGTGTACACCGCACCGTTCTACACAGTAGTGAGTGAGTACCTGCTTCTTAATTTGTCTACTGCGCGACACTACGCGCACTGACTGCTGTTGCTCCGCGGTGTTCTTTGCTTTTGGGCCTTGTTTGGTGCTTGTGTAACTGCACGACACTACTGCTATAATGGCACCCAGCAATAATAAATGCAATGGCTGTCGTAATCTTATTACTGATAAAGAATTTTTGGTATGTTTTTCTTGCACATCCAAATATGACCTCATTTGCGCTAATGTTGGAATCAGGCGTTTTAATCTTATGGAGAAAGAACAGAGGCGGACTTGGAAGTGTCCCGAATGTCGTAGCAGTCAACCAAAGCACGATAACACGAATACTCCAGTACGCCAAACAGCGCAAACTACCTTTGACAAGTCAGATTCTGAAGAAAACAGCTGGCACGAGCAACGTTACACTTCGATCTAAAACCGCAGAGTTTGGAAGGAGATAAATATGTAACAGAAAATGCTTTAAGGCTGATTCTCAAGCAGGAACTCTCAAAGGTGATTGAGCATACGCTGAAAGAGGTAATCACGGAGCAACTTAATACCATTAACAAGAGTATTGAGGATTTTAGGGACTCAGTGGAGTACATTAACAAGCAGTATGAGGATATGAAGACCATACTAGACCAAAAACTGCCATAATTTCGAACTCCAAAATCCCATGAAACTTGAACAAAACAGTCAAGGACCTCTCGGACAGGCTTCACTTGACTGAACAGAACATGAGAGAGGCTAATATTGAGATTAATGGTGTGCCAGAGTATAAAACTGAAAATCTACCGAATGTAGTATTGCAGCTAGCAAAGATTGTGGATTGCCCAATTGGAGATAACGATATCACCATGCCGTACGTGTTGCCAAAATAAATACGCACACCGAAAGACCTCGCACTGTCGTTGTTAAACTGCGCAATCCTCGTCTCCGCGATTCTGTTCTGGCCTCAGTTTCCCGCTACAACAAAAGCAACCCAAATGAAAAGCTCTCAACACAGCATCTCGGATTAGCGGGTGAGAAGAAACCGATTTTTGTCGCTGAACATTTATCACCAACAGGCAAGTCTCTTCACGCAGCAGCTCGCCATAAAGCCAAGCAAGAAGGTTACAAATTCGTTTGGGTGCGCAACGGGCGAGTCTACGTTCGTAAAGATGAATTTAGTCAGTCATTTTTGGTTCGCAACCATGACAGTCTTAATCTCATTTCTTCACAAAAATGTAACAGCACTAGGACTTGATATGTATTATCAAAATGTGAGGGGACTGCGTACCAAAACTGCAGATGTACTGCATAATACCCTAATCACCAATTATGATGTCATTGTATTTACAGAAACGTGGCTGAACTCTAACGTAAGCAATGGAGAATTTATTAGCTCCAAATATGTTGTATATCGCAGAGATCGTGATTGTGAAAGGTCCTCCAAGAAGGACGGCGGAGGTGTTCTGATAGCCGTCGCGAATACTTTATACTCCACGCGCATGCAGCAGTGGGAAAGCGACTGTGAAGACTTCAGGTTACTGTACAAGTCAAAATTGCCAACAAAATAACAGATATTGCAATCTGCGCTATTTACTTACCTCCGCCGACCAAACTGGAAACCTTGAATAATTTTCTTAGTAACGTTGACTGTGTTATTAACCAAACTGATCAAATTATTGTATTGGGTGATTTCAATATGGGCTTCATAACATGGAATTCCGATGATTCAAATTCGTCACTCTCACCAATGAATTACAATTGTAATTTAGGTCTCTCACTCGTCGACTTCATGGCGATTAGTAATTTTTGTCAGTTTAATGGTATCTTGAATTCAGATGGCCGGTGTTTGGATCTCGTCCTGAGCAACTTAAATAGTCATATTAAAGTAAATGTCGAACAGTCCTTAGATCTATTAAGTAAACTAGACTGCAGGCACCCTAGTTTGTTGATTTCTCTACAGCACGTGGATCTCAAGTACCTTAATCCTAAAGAAAGATGTGACTTCAATTTTCACAAAGCGGATTATGAAAGCATTATCAATAGCATACAATCTACAGACTGGCACAAGGAGTTCGATGTGTGTCTTGATGTTAACGAAATGTTACATTTGCTTTACAGTGAGTTGTACAGGATAATTGAGGAGTCCGTGCCAAGACGCAATCGCAAAAGATCTAAATATCCGTCTTGGTTCAGTAACTCTCTTATTAAACTCCTAGGCGAGAAGAACAAATTAAGGAAAATGTATCGAAAGTTTGGGAACCCTCGCGATAAATTAGAATACGAGCTACTTCGTGAAAGATGTCATAAATTAATTAATAAATGCAACTTAACACATAATACTAATATTGAAAATAACATAAACAAGAACATTAAAGCATTTTGGCAATTTGTCAAAGAAAAACGTGGCCATCACTCAAAATTACCCACAAACATGCATCTCAATTCATCTTCTGCAAACACAGGTCCTGACATAGCTAATTTATTCGCACGCCACTTCCAATCCAAGTTTACTCTTCCATCATCTCCTTGCACACTCACCTCCTGCCCTCTGTAACTTCCAATTATACATGTATGTTGCAGTTTACGGAGTCAGAAGTTTTTGAGCAAATTAAACTTCTCTCGATATCAATAAAGGATCCGGGCCTGACAATATACCTCCAATATTTATTAAGTGCTGTGGCTCATCACTTGCTTTACCTTTATCACTAATTTTTAATAAATCCCTCTCTAGTGGAATTTTTCCGCATGATTGGAAAAAAGCAAGAATTGTGCCCATTTATAAAAAAGGCGATTTAAATGACATTCAAAATTACCGGCCCATCTCAATACTATCAGCTTTTTCCAAATTATTTGAGATTTTAATACACCCGCACCTAAGTCGCCAAGTAGAATCTTTATTGAGTGATAACCAGCATGGATTCCGTCATGGTCGGTCTACTCAAACTAACCTCTCTGTCTTTGTGTCAGACATTACAGAGGTTGTAGACAAGGAGGTCAAGTCGATGCGATATACACGGACTTCAGTAGTGCATTTGACACGGTAAATCATCCTCTTCTCCTGGCTAAACTCGAGTGTTATGGCATAATCGGAAGGTTTTTATGTTGGTTCCAATCCTATCTGGAAAATAGGTTACAATCAGTTGTTGTTGACGGATACGAATCTCACGAATACGCGGCTCTCCGGAGTGCCACAAGGGTCCCATCTGGGTCCTACACTGTTTCTAGTATTCATAGATGACATTAAGAATCACATTACACACTGTAAATATTCATTGTTTGCCGACGACCTCAAAATTTACAGACCATGTAGTAATCATGCAGATTCCTATCTTATTCAGCAGGATTTAAATAGAATTGATCAGTGGTGTAGCACTAATTTAATGACGCTTAACATAAATAAATGCTATCATATAAAGTACACAAAAAAGAAAATCCACAACAATCTCTTTATACAATTGGCACCTCAATATTAACTGAAGTAGACGAGATCCGCGATCTAGGAGTAACCCTTGACAAGAAATTAAAACTCTCGCCACATATTAATAACACTGTCAAGAAAGCCCTACAAATGTTGGATTTGTTAGAAGGAACAGTAAGTGTTTTCGACGTGTTTCCACCCACAAATTGCTCTATAATACCTGGTACGAAGCCACTTAGAGTATGCCAGTGTAATATGGAGTCCTTCCTATGCTATTCACTCCCAAAGAATAGAACAAATACAGAGATCCTTCACGAAGTCGCTTGCTTATCGATCTCAAGGAATCAGCCACAGGGCCCCGTACATTTCTAGATTGAAATTCTTTAAAATTGAAACCTTGCGTCATCGCCGTTCAATCTTGGATTTATCGTTTTTGCATGGACTCATCAACAACAGGGTAAAATGCTCGGAGCTTGTGGGACGTGTCGGGTTGGTCGTTCCTTACAGGAATCCTCGTCGTACAATTTCAAAAATCTTCCACACACCTCTTAGCAAGTCTAACCTTGGCCATCATGCTCCATTAGCAAGATGCTACGACCAGTACAGACGACTTGTAGGGAGAGACCCCAGCGCTGACATTTTCCATGACTCCATGCACCAATTTAAACGCAAACTCCATTGCTGTTTCGATACCGAATAAAGTATTTAGTAAAGTAAGTTAAGTTATTAGATGTAATAGTAATAAGGTAATAATAGGTTAAGTAATGCTGTGTACACCTGTAATTGGTGCATATACTAGACTAGTACAATAAGATATTATAATTTAATGTTTTGTATATGTTCTGTTGGTGTACCTTGTTTTAAATAAATAAATAAATAAATCATAAAATTTCAATAAAAGTACCATATGAAACATATTTCAGAGGGAACTGTGTGACCCCACTTCGACCCATTAGTACTATTATAACGGTACATGTAATATTTATGCCTGAGTAATTAAAACTACGCAACCCTGTAATTGTACCCTCAGAAACCACATCATATAGACCGACCTTTATTCGGAATACGAACATAGGTTGCATAATTATAATCTGTATCGATCAAACCCTGTGACTGTTGCTTAATTAATTTATGCCCCGAACCCTTCCGGGCATCGGGAAATATTATTTCGCCGTTAATTGTATAGGACACTTGGCATGGATGAGAGTACTCCACAGTTGATTTAATACTGAAATTAATGAGTCGAAGTTCGTTGGAAGTTACCCATGTTATATTATATAGAGTAATTCTCCTCCTTATCTAACGAGATACCAGCTATTAAGGGGTTTTCTATGATGCTGTTCGAGAATTCTAGATTGTGAATACGCAGAGGCATTTCCGAATGTTTCGATACCAGTATTAGTTGAATCCAGGCCAAATATAACGCGAGCGATGTAGGTACATTGTGTGAGAGGATTATGTTCTATACTTTGTTGAATGTATGAAATGTTTCGTTGCATTAATGTACTCTGTGTTGAACATTTCAGTTTTCATGGACCCTTACCAAATAGCATAAACCAGCATTACTCAATTGTTCTCGTTCACTAAATTTATCAATGCTAAAAGCGAATGTGAATGTTAGTGATTCAACAAATTATCTTCATTGTTCAATCGAAATTCAAATGATGAATTTTTCATGTTTGTTCGACCACATTTATTATCATATTTCCATCCAAAGGATAGAGCTAAAAAGTAAACACAACATACGCTTGCAGTTTCAAATTTCAACACAAATCTGTGACGCAGTTCGGTCCATTCTCTCATCCGCGTCCCCTGTAATATGTCATCGCCGACATATTTATTAGCCGCGATCGTATCGGATGTGAGTTGCTAATGACGGCGTTTACGATAATGGCAATATAATGAAGCGTCAACACCTGCCCTAATGCATCTAGTGAGCACTACGCATTGTACTGTCGTCACTGTCCGTTCATATCCACATTAGTGGGTACTCTCGGAAATGTCTACTATTGCAAACAATTGGTGCATTGTTCGAGATTGTTTTGTTGCGCTGTTAGCTGTATTGAGATGTCATGTAGGTACCGTTTTGTAACCTATCGATTTAAAGTGGAGCGATTGTTAATGGTCGATTGATTCATTTGTTTTATTATGCATGAAAATATAGTTGTGTGCATCTAAAAGCTGTTATTTAAATGTACAGTGGTATAGTGTTTATGTGGTTATTTGAATTGATACCACTCCCACGAGTATATGCCTAAAATACAATATCCTTTAGTTTCTTCAATTGAAATGGCTCAACCGGCTTGTGTTCGTAACTATCTACTTACCCCTAACTAGTATTATATTTTCCAGAAATTCGAAAAGATCAACTAATTGTTACCTAAACTTCAAGTATCCTAAAATTAAATAGACCCTAGAGTGCATCTCAACGTTTCCCCTCAGCGCTCGTTCCCGCTCCCACACGGTACATGCTTGACCGATTTTTCAATGGAGCTGTTGCCTGACCTCGGGAATCCACGGGTATCGAACCGATTGGGTCGTTCGTGGTTTGTTCTCACTTCCCATGCTTGTGTCCACTATTATCCAACAAGATAATGGTCACCTTCACAGATACTTTGCAATTTGCATGGAACTAAAAAATAGTCAATAATTTTTCGACCCATTTTAACCAAGGAACATTAATTTGTCCTATTTCCTTTACAAGTTTGTAAGCTGAGTACCTGATTAGAAAACTGTAACTGTCCGGGATATTTACCATGTTGTTTTGTTTTAATGAGCTCCCGATATTTCGGCACTGTTGCAAGCGCCATGATCATGATTCACAACATGGTAAATATCCCGGACAGTTACAGTTTTCTAATGTGTGTAACCATGACAGTTTTAAATTATATATAGCTGAGTACCTGAGTTTGTTAACCTATCTAAGCAAGTACTGAAATAGTATAGGTTGGAGTAGTTACTTACTCACTTTAGTTCAAGTTATCAAGTTCCTTTCATAGAAATGCACGGAACACATGCCTCATGCTATCTAAGTACAAACCGCATTAAGCTAAAGAGTGAAGTAATGTTATACAATACGTCTTGAGATCCCAAAGGCCGCGGTAGATGCGGCAAACAAGACCTTTCCACAGATGGATCTTTACAAATGTAGGCGGAGACAAGTTTTCCACTTATTTGCTATAGTTTGGCGTGTTTTAGTTCTTCTTAATAAACAATTAATATTTAACTTTCCACTCTTTAAGGTTAAATTTACTAATTTGGCTTCGAATATCATATGACGTATAAAATTTAGGCTAATCATTACTGGAAAATTAGTGGGAAATCCAAAGAAGGAAGTTTGTAATTCCATACATGTGACCTTAAGAGCTACATAATTGATATCAATATTAACCTACTAAATAATATCGACAGTTAAAAGTTATAATGAAAGTAATCTCACTTGTCATGATAAGACAGAAAATTTATTAGATCACAAGTTTGGAATATACGCTGATTCCTCAAGTTCATTGTGCATTTCAATAATTGATGAACACAAATTAGCTTCCACGACTGTGATGTTTTCAATTAGCATCTAATGGATATCGACTAATCGGATCGTGCAAGACTAAGCTCGAATCGATATACAGTTTCGGATTGTACGTCAGTTACCTGTTTAACAGATATCCCGCGGGAACGGAATATCTCAGGGGATGGCATGTCAAGTTGATCGCGACGTTGTTATTACGATGTGCCAGATAATGTCAGTCTTGTATCTGCTTCACTCAGTCCTTTGCATTCATTGCCTTTGAGTTTGACAACTTTAACTCTAAGTATTGCATTTTCAGAAATTTCACCCTGTTCTCAGATTGTCGGTACTTTTTATCTCTTGTTCATCTGGGAATTAAAACCGGATGATAAATCCTGCAGATTATTGAATCAGACATTGGTTAATTTAATTGACTGATGATGATCTTCCATTGTTTTTCAATTGACGTAAAAGCTTCCCATGTTGACTAAACAACAACATAGGGAGTTGACTATGTTTATTTCCAAAAAACGTTGCTGGCCGAGTGGTTAATGTTGTTGCTTGCCACGCGAGAGGTTGCCAGTTCAAACTACGCCACGTATCACTGTGTTTTCATATTTGAAATTCATATGTACCATTATTCGACGCATTAACGGTAAAGGAAAACCATCGTGAGGAAACCTATGGAAAAATTCTAAGGTTGTGTAGTTGACCGACCCGTACCCAGCGTAATAGTATAGGGTAGGCCCGTGCTCTAGCTGTTGGGACGTATATGGGCTGATGATGATGATGATGATGATATTTTGTAAGTGATTAAGAACAAAGGGTTAACTGTAACCAATGACGTTAGTAATAAAGTCGTTCTAATAATCTATAAGCGTCTTATTTTTCCCCAGTAGACCACAGTCAGTTTTAGTGTAAACGTGGAAGCGGTAAATAAGTAAATTAAGTCATATATCTCAATCAAACCCGACAGATCGCTGCAACTATTTCTGTCGCTGATGTACACAATTGTTGCGCATAATTTGTTGTGGGTAAGCTAAGGGAACGATGACGACTTGAGGATCATTAGTTGTGCAAAGAGTATTATTTTGTAGGAGAATACGTTACTTTATACCGACGAGCTTGTATGAAGATATTGATGGATGTGGAAGAAGAAGAAGAAGAAGTAGTGTGCCAGGACTGAAGCACATGGCGCATGGCAGGAAGTGATCTCTGCCTACCCTTCCCCCTCGTAGATAGGCCTGATTTTAAGCGAAGAAGCCTGAATATATGTTTTAGGAATATCGGAGTCTTATGCAGCAGATAATGTGCGCTAACACAAACCAGTCTGTATTTATTATAATGAGTACTACAAAAACAATGTATTGATTGACCTTTAAACCTTCGAAACATAGGTACTAGAATGAACATGTAGTATGCAAATGTGAATGAAATTACTTTCTATATTTAGCGCTAAACACGCAAGCGAATAGGTACAGTAGCTTTATTTATATATAGCGTTTATTGTTAGCTGAACTTGTATATTTATAATGACCCGTGGTGTGAGCAAAGGTTATATTTTATGAAGAATATTAACTACTTTAAACCTTTGCAACCATTTTTAGTTAAACATTTCGTCAAAATCATTCTAACCATTCAGAAAATCTACCTGTAATCATAAGCATAAAACGTATTACATTGGCCATCGTATTTCAAATCCTAGTTTCAAAGCGAAATCTATTATTCTTTACCTAGAACTGAAAGACACTGCAGAAATTTCCTTTGTTCAGCCTCTTGATATTTGCGTCACGCCAGTTGCATAGAATGAAGTTTGTTTAAACATATTTTAGATTTGAAGCATGCTATTATTAGAAAATGCTTTTAGTGCTTATAAATAAATGCACTGGCTTTCTTCGTATCCGGATAAAATGTAGGAAAATACGTTGTAAAAGAAGATGTTATTATGTTTTTATATTTATTTACGGAAAATAGGTATGATATTTTTTTTCCGATGTTGAAAGGCTTTCATGTCGGCTACATGAAGCTATTTCTTATATGAAAACCTATTAACTATGGTGCCATACTTGTGATTTCTTTATTTGTTTTTATGACTCCTTCAAATAATTTACCACCTAGTAACTTATTTTTCAGTTTATACAATAGTGAACGTCTCTACATTATCTTTTGATAAACAGGTAAACTCCAGTTTAGCATAATAGGACAATGCCTAAACTAGCATTTCATGCATATCCTACAAAGCTATTGTGTCCAGATTAAACTGTGCATGTAAATTTGTATAAGCCTCTTATAGCGTTCCACCGCAAAGTCAGGACAGTGTAGTTTCGCGTTTCAGACGAAAACGTTTTCTTTATGAATTAAAAAGAATGGTTAGTTACCTTGGTTACAAAATGTTTGCTTGTTTATGTATTAGGTACTATCTGTTTCTTCTGATTTCATTCAAATATAACTTAATTTAAACGAGTTGAACAAATTTTCTCTAATTCAAGATGAATGAAGTTAAAGTAAGTTAGAATCTTAATAAAACCCGTAGTGCAAACTTGATTCTCCTAGATAGTAATTACCGAGATTTGACGATCACTGAATGACAGTTAGCTTTTTTAACACTTGTATTTAGGTTATATTATGTCGGCGAAATAAAAGTCATTTATCAACCGTTATTTTGTGCTAACCGCGCGTAAATATTATTCTTTTATTAGAAAATGTTGCTGAAATGAAAATCGTCTTACGTATTCCTTTTTTTAATGGAAGGCGTAACTACAAACTCATAAAATATTCATATTCGTGTCACTGTTAGTTCATCCGTTTACGAATAAGATGATAAAGGGATTTCGCTCGACGTTTGTGTTACTTGCAGATTAGCTTTAAATTAATATGAATTTAATCTTTATAAAATGAAAACACGAGTTTAATTTAAACACTTCACACAGTAGAAGTGTTTCAAAGCTCTTATTCTGTAATAAGGACACGTAAGATACTATTTCCATAATTTAATTTATATACTTACATACCAAATATTGAATAAATTTACATATTATGTCATTAATTTTATGTTGATGAACTTTTTAAAATTTTTGTGTTATTTTTTCATACTTTACCTTTTTCTTCAGAAACAACATAGTTGTGATGTTGTTGTTGTAGGTATCGGTTAAGCAGCTAAAGTATATTTTGTTCATCAACATCTTTATCAGCCCATATACGTCCCCACTGCAGGGGCACGGGCCTACCCTAAACTAAGGCGATCAGGCCTTAGTCAACCACGCTGACCAATTGCGGGTTTGGTCGACTACACGCCGCCCTTATACGAATCCCTTCAATGCCCATGCAGCAAGAAAGTTGAATGTTATATTCCGTATTTTTCCTAAGTTTGTTAGGAGAATCGAACATATGAATTTCAAATTTGAAAACGGTTTGAAAACGGCGGACGGAAGTGGTTGGCCAGTTCAAACGATCCACCACGTGACTAGGTTTGAACTGACAAGCTCTTGCATGGCAAGAAACGTCCTTTACCACTCGGCCAACGACAAATCGAAAAGTTTATATTTTATTAACCAACTTAAAAGAAGGTGGTTATTAGTTTAACTGTATTATTTGAACCCATAGCTTATTAGTATTATTATAAATCCTTTCAATCATCATGACATTACCATCTCAGTAGTGAAATAGCACGTGAATCTGTGAAAAGTTTAACATAAAACCTCCCTGCGGCGCATAAGCGGCCCGTATTCCCAAACTACTTTTATTAAACCACTTTAACAACTTTCGTTTCAATTTAAGAATAAATATTTCACCGGTCAAAATAAAAGTTTGAATTTCAGCTAGCGCGGTAAAAGTTCGATCGGAAATAGATATTTTAACCGATAAATAATAAATGGTACAGTTGGCGTGAACGTAAACTAATTCTAATCCTTTTTTCCTTGAAATGATCATGGTATTTAAAAATAAAAAAGATTATCGAAGAAGACGTCGTCTTATAGAAGAGCACGCTCGCTTATAGTCGACTAATATAATCTTACTACATTATGTTATGTATTTCGAATGGAACATGTTATTTAGCTTATAAGCGTAGGTATGTCGCGAACAATATGAGCTAAGCAGAGGCTACTTAGTTAAATTGACTAAAAGTATTTGTGAAGCATCATTCACATCAGGCCGTACCACAGACGCGTGACCACCAAACAAGCAATATTAGAACAAAAGTTAACGACGGAGCGTACCGAAAAATATTTCTTTGTTATCCGTATTGGTAAAATTTAGAGTTCCATCTTCAGAGGGGTTGGAGCCTCCTCAAGGGGTCCTCCACCCCTCGAGAGAGGCTCGGGGCCACCTGAACGTGTCCCGAAAGCCTTTTACAAGACCCCACCCCCCATTTCTAGACCTTTGTTCAGACACGGGCACTTTTCACTGGAGTGTGACACAGACCTAAATGAACCGATAACTTAGAACATTGGAGTTACAACATGTAACACATTGTATGTACTTATCTAGGTATATGTGGGTTTTGTTTGGGTACGAAATGTTATGGCATTCTCCAAAAGGGAACATTTCTGTCAAGCTTTTCACGAGTACCTACAGAAATGGAATTCATTCAAACATTTTAAAGGCAATTTAATTTAAGAGTTCAAGTGGATACTATTTTATCAATATATTTGAATAATTGTATGATGAAGATACAATTTTAAACATGAAACAATCGTTTGGTAATGTTTTCTATCCTCGCTATGATATAATAGTAATAATTTTCTTGTATTTAAGGATCAAAGTTATAGAATGAAGTTCATTAGTGCAGTGATTCATGTAAGAATCAGAGGCTGCATTGTTTCTTACTGCAACTTAATTGTTGTGTCCATATGTTTGGAAAAAGAAACCACGTTTTGCAGTGAATAATTTTTGATGTATAGTGATAATTTGTCACGTTTGGTGACACAGATCGTGACCGCACCGTTAGAGCCGGCCCGCTAATGTGGGGACGGATCACATTCCAAGAACTCTTCCCCAATTCGTGTCAAGGCACTGGGATATTTATTTATAAATCCGTCAACTGAATAGTATGGACTCAGATTGACATTTGAATCGTATTGGTCTAACGTGGTTTCAAAAATTATTTTGAAGATTCAAGACTATTTTTTAATTATTTTTCTTTTCTTTTAAATTGTTTGTAATGCAATAGTATTATGCATTTATGCCTTGCTTGCTTTATTAATCAAATCCACGTATTTTACTGCGATTTTAAAATTCTTTTGAGGTTTTTGATAAACCAATGATAAAAGTAGGTATTTTCGACGTATGATTTGCTCAAACTTAAACAGTAAACTTTTGTAAGTTTTATTTTTTCCCCAGGAGATAGATAGCAAGCTATTTTGCTTTATGCGCAATTATTATTCCTACTATAGTATTTACTAATAGTTATTGTACTTATGAACCGAAGTTGCTTTGTATCTCGGTCCTATAAATTTCCTTTTATCTCTTTTCGCATTGCAGTTTTTCAAACATGCATCCAATAAACAAGGAACTTGCTAAAGCAGAGTTCGTTAATACCATTGAGGGTGTTTTCTGAGGCGATAAGTAAGAGGAATGGCTGAGCAAACACACGGGTCGTGTCGCCTCAGTTTGAGAAATAGACTTGGGAACTGCATTGCGAATGTTTATCTTTTTATGTAGGTAGGTATCTCAGGACAGGGGTTTTCTTCTATGTTTTGTACATTCAAGGAGCTTTCCTACAATGTACAAAACTTCTAAAAGTAAAACAGGCAAGTAAGAACTTTGATCGCACGAAGTTTGCCTTGTTATGAGAGCCGAAAAGTGTCACGACCTCCTCCGAAAACTCTAAAGAATTATATAACCAACAGGTTATCCTCATAAAGTTCAGTAAATTCTGCGTAGAGCTTAAAGAGCATTTCTAATAACTGTTCGGCGCATTAATTCCTCCAATAGATCTTCGTAGTCAATGGCCGTAAAATTTCGGTCAGCGTTTTATCTACGCCGACACTTCCGATATTGTTCCTGAAAAATGCTGAGTATGCATTTTACACTCTACAGCGGAAGCTGGTACCTACCCGTATTCCGATTCACTGGCGCCGCTCCTTGATTCAACATCTGTTTACTTGAAAATTCACCGCCATCATTCTTTGTAGAAATAACGAAATCCGAATTACATTGGCATTTCAAAAGCATTGGAATTCAAAGGCCATAGGCGACAAAAAGTTTTTACTCGAAAATGACGTGGCTCATTTTAACACCGTTATACAGGATGCATACAAAAGATTACAAGCATTCCGGGGGATGTGAATAGACGTTATATGTTTCTTATATTTTGTGTTTTGTATGCTGTCTATTGTTATTTTGTATATAAATATGTTTAGGTATTAGTGTAAGGTCATAATTAGCAGTAGAATTCTAATCATGTAGTGGAAATATTATGTCATCATTTTGGCCATAATTCCCTTTCTGAAAAGTAGGTGATCTATGGTATTTAATTCTTTATTATTGTATTGGGTTCGCGACGTAGTTTATTAAATATTCAAATATTCCACTTGAGTTAACAGACGGTTGAATACAGTTACTTTGAAGACGTATGTGGCAAAGCTGTCTGTCAATAATAAATTTAGTCGAAATTTGCGTAACGGGCCAAAGTATTATAAATGTGTTTGTTTGTACATAACGTGTTATATAGTCTGACATAGCAATGACTGAAACGTCAGGAAGCAAGTAGCTACTGAGTATGTATGTGAATTATTATGTACAGCTAGTAAAATGTACTTAAATAAAAGTGAATTCTAATACTTTTAAACATTATTAGGATGATTAGGTTGGCGTAATGTTTTTGAAACATCTAATGGTCTATCATTTAGAACATAACTTTCGACGCTAAGTGATAACTAACAGATAAAGTTATCCCATTTTGCAGGCATCCTGTACCCAAACGTCGATTACATGATGTATCGACGGCTCATTTGAATTCGCAGCGGTATTCGTAATATAACGTGTTCAGTCGTCATTCTTCATAGTACGTGTGCCGATGCTAGCTACCGCTTATTATTCTATAGATGCGTTTGTAGGGTTGTGAAAAAGTATGGAAACTTACTGCAAAGATCAACGATTTTGAGATCTTATCAGTTTATATTCATAGGTTTTTTTGGAAGTAGTGATTGCATTTTAATGGCTATTGCCACTATTGTCCATAGCATTCTTATTGTTAAGATTAAATGAGTCATTTCATAAAATAATGCACTTGTGTTATTATTACACCTGCCTAATTAATTATCAGTTTTGAATTTAATATTCAGCTTTTAATAAACTAGATAACCTAGTTTCTCAGAAATAAACTTTGTGATGTTTGTAATATAATTTAAGATTCAACAAGATGATCCTAGCAAAGATAGGACTCCCACAAAATTTAAAAGTCTAAAAAGGCCACTGGCACCCCTCAGTTCGTACTAGGTTCGCGGTAGTACAGGGCGGTACCAGACATCACAAATGTCTTCATCGCTCCGCAGACTCGGGCTAGGTAGCCTCGTAAAATTACGACCTTAAAAGCTATTTTTAAATCTAGACCTTCTAACTTAACCAATCGATAAACTAAGATCTCGTAAAGTTTTCATTTCCAGAACCAGACTGAAAAGTTTTTTGAAAAATATTTTATTATTAAAATTACAAAGCGAATTCTGGAATGTAATTGTGAGAGGTAGGTTATACGCTAGCTAACTTTGGCAGATGGCACCCTTTAGGTTGTTTTAATAAATCAAATTTTAAAAACACATAGGTACAGTCACATACATTGGGTAACATCAGAATTTAATACTCCTCGTCGTGTTTTTGTTAGTTGAAATATGTTTAAGCGTGTTCCTAGTAGAATTATTTCATGGATTAGGCACTATTCTAATCCAGCTAGAGTACTGCAAAAACAGTTTCAAATGAAATGGGACGCTCTGTATTTGTTAAGTTTCGGTTGAAGGGATTAAGCGAAAACGGATGTGAACGCTGTCTAACAATTTGTCCTACTCGTTTGTGAATGTCGAGTATGATAAGCTGTTAATTTGTTATTCAGTGAGTATTTTACCAGCAGACAGACGGATACGTAGATATTTATTAACTTCACCGATTTTGGTCGCTCTACTTTGATAGAGCGTTTCATTGATAGCATATACCTATTGCCATGAGCTTTACTTAAATCCACGTGTATATCCGGTTGTTGTACACATTACCATTACCAAGAAAACATGTCAATAGTCTCAAAAGTTTGCACAATATATCTTGTGGATCGTAGTAAACTGATTGATTAGTAGTGAACTGATTACTGAAAGTTCTCTGAAAATGGTTTTCTAAAAGTTTACATGAGTACGATATCAATAAATTACTATTATCGAACAACCCTATTGTCAGTATAAGCCGTTTACTACATTTATCATCGTCTGAACGAGCATTTGGTGGCATGTGTGTACATTTGTCAAAGGGATTATGTCAATAACTCGACCGTTACGTTACCGACACGATGATAGATCCAATCCATTGTGGGACTCTATTCAGCAGATCCAGTGGATTAATTCTTTTTAAATATTTATTAAAATTAAAGTAGAAATACTTAGATTAGACTTGTTATGGAATAATGCGAACTCCTTATTAATTCTCTTTTGCCTGAAAAAAAAAAGTAAATAAGAAATAGAATAGAATAGAATAGAATATTTATTTGCAACATGTTCTTAACAAAATTTTTTTTTTTTTTACAATTTTTTTTTTTAATTTTTTTTATTTTTTTTATTTTTCAAAATTCTTTCTTAAATACAAGAGTATTCGGTGATAAAGAACGCTGTGATGATCAGAGGGCCTACCATGAGTTGGCTATCGTAAACTTACGTACGTTAAAAACCTATCGAGTTGTTTTTTTGATATGGCCGATTGTAGATCTTCGCGTAACCACCAGGCGGCGCTGTACAAGATTTTCATAGACATCTTTACGTAGGCGATATCGAGCGCGTAAGTTTTAAACTCATGGTAGCCCCACTGGTCTTGCTATCCAAATACTGGCAAGCTAGAGCTGTGAACTGGTTTGTGGGTTTGGACCATAAAGTGTAAAAATCAACTCAAATTAATTCCATAATTTTAAAAAACAATGTGTGTTCCCCATCTTTGTAGCATTGCAGAACGTGAATGGCTTACACTTATGGAAGTAAAAGTAAGATCAATCTTAAGTTGACTCATTTGTCATTTGAATATTGAGCCAAGGGAATACACCTGCTCAAAGCATGCAAGACAGCGCATCTAAGCTAAAAGCACCTGGAATGCATACGTGTGACAGTCTGTGATACAGAGAATTATGGAGCGCGGTACAACAGAGGGATCAATTTGAGCACTGCACCCCGACAGGTGATTGAATCAACCGAAACGCGCCGAAGAGAATACAATTACAAACGGAGTAACCCCTAACAGGGTTTGTGGATCCAGCAACGTAGACCATTGTCTTAACGACTCGGGGATACACCTGTGTGTATACAACTTACATTTGTACATAAAGGGGGTTTCTATTGATATTGCTGCAGGGCCTAAAATTTTGAATTGGAGCAAATGTAATGGACTTTGTTCTTTGGATTTATTATTTATGAATATTACATACGAATGAATATTTCAATCGTATAATAACTTAAGTAAGTAATTGTCTACCTCTTAAAAAAAAAAATGTTATTGTAAATATTAGTCTTTAGTGTAGACCCAACACGCGTTATTAGGCAAATTACATAGCTACTTACTGCCCGACGTTTCGACTCAGTTGCACCAATCATGGTAGCCCATAAAGACTAATATTTAGTGTAATGGAACGCGAAAGTCTAAAATCTTACAATGCTGCTGTTCATGTTCATATCGTCGAAGAATTTTCCGAAAAAAAACCGGATTTAAAGTTGAAGATCACAAGTGTATTATTTAAAATTTCATCAGTCTTCCTAAAACTGAGGCCACGGCCCGCAGTAGATTTTAGATCTTATGAGGGTCGGTGGAGAAATCAGACCCGAAATTACTCTCAAAGGAGAGATTAGACCTGAACCGGATAAATGCGGCGGTTTCTGTGATACGAAGATCTAGTGTATAGACTTATATATTCATTGGGATTAGGACTCTCGGTGCATCGATCTATGAATTAAGGGTTACACCTGGGTGGCTTAGTGCAATTAAGTCTGAGTGATTTAAATGTCTTCAAGATATTTGGTTTAATGAAAATGTAATCATGAAAACGGGGACGAACCGTCATCTTAGCCTTTATTTATTCAGCTTTATTAAGTTAAATTTTTTGGGAAGTACTTCAAAAATATTTGTATAATCAATTCTTTGATATTTTTCGGAAATTTTATCAAATTGAATAAATACGACAATCACGGTTATTTTGTGAAGGGCATGTGAGAGGGCATAAGAATATAGAGCGGAGAAAAACGTGTTAGTTGTTAGAAAAAATATTTATTGCTTTCGCTATCATGATTTCCGAAATTCTTAAAAACAATTTTGACATTTTATAACCGTAAATTAATAGTAGTAGGTACAGTCTTAAGCAAGAGTGGAATGAGACTCTTTTCTGACTATTCACTACAGAAGCGCGGGATTTGTGGTTTTAAAACCGTTGTAAATTCTATTTGTTTGCTATAACTAGACACTAATCTGTTAACATATGTCCACGACAAAGAACGAGTATGTAGTAGAATGAAGTCCCTGAATTAGAGTATTAATTGAAGCCAGCTTTAAATACGTTAAAGACTTACATTTGAACAATTTGCCGCAAGCAGTTTACTTCTGTGTTCACCGCAAGCCGAACAGTTGTGAACTTAAAGGGACCACAGGCCTTTTATGCATACATCGTGGATGCGTTGCTCGTCCACAATTTAGCTCGCACATTTTCCCTTACGACTAGGCGGGGGTAACAACATGTCGTATTTAGCCGCTGCTTTAGTATGCAGTTGTTTTAGTGTTCTGTGTTAATCTAATCTTATTTAAGAGCTTTTCTTTTGTAGGTGGATTTCCATTATTTTCTGAACTTAGAGAGCTCCTTCAATCAGTGTGAAAGCATTTAAATTAGATAGTAATGAAAGATTAAGATAAAATAAAGAACAACATTTTTCTAGTCACAGTGTGTACACAATTTGCAAACAACTAATTACAATATGAAAATTTGGATAATACTGACAAATAAAAAAATTAATCCTTTCTGAAATAAACATACAGACAACTCTAAATAAAACCTGTTGATTTATGACAGTTTTATAAAAATGTTTCTTTCCGATGGAAAGGTACAATAAACAACTTTCATCAGCATCATTTCATCAGTACGAACTACGTGACAGCACTTCATTCCTGTGTTTAGATATTAAAATTCATATTACATAAAATATAACAGACCCTTTTATGTTCCGGCCATTGTATTTTATCACGGTCGGCGTTATGGCTTTTCTATGGGGCGTTTAATGACAGCATGTTTGGTCCAGTTTTGATGTCTGTTTTATTATTTGTGAAGTTAATTGTGTAACCGAGTACTTAAAATACCGACTCGTAGGTAATAATAAAAGCATAAATTCAATCATACGATTGAACAGGGTTACATATTTAAATGGCAACGAAATTATTAATGTTTATTGATAACTAGCCGACCCGACAGACTTCGTCCTGTCAAAAAAATGTGAAAAAGAAAAGGGCTGTTTTTAGGGGTTTCACGGCAATTATTCGATTTTTTCTCCGTAAGAACCATCCTTGGACTGCAACGAACATTTTAAAAAAAGAATTGGCCAAATTGGTTCAGGCGTTGTTGAGTTATGCGCTTACCTTACATTTTGCGATTCATTTTTCTATTATAGATTATTCCCAACTAAGATTTAGTGATAAAACCATAACCAACTCAACGGTGTTTACTAAACACCTCACATTAATATGAATGGCGTCATAACTAGAAATGCCTTGAGCTAGCAAGTAAACGCCTAAGTGGTCGAAAACTTAATCTATCGCTGGCGTTAGCTGTTATTAGAAAGCGTCTACGGACGCAGATTGCAGTGTCAATATTTAACCGGCTGACGAGGGCAGGCCCGGGCAGGGCTGCCGATAGACCGGGGTACCGGGACCCATCTGGTCATACAGTATTGTGTTATTTAAGTCGAAGATTACACAGGTCTTGTACTGACGCAACATATTGATGCCAGACGTGTATACTTTAGAACTTGCTACATTTGTAATTAATTTTCAATAATTTCTTACTATCTAACGCGAAAGTCCCAAATCATAATATTTGACACATTCGGATGAGATAATATTTAATATGGGTTGCTACTGCAAATAAATAGCTACGCACGGCCCGAGGTTCGTCTGGGTTACATCAATTATGGGCGAAATTACCCTTACTGTACAGTTTAACTCTATTTACCCGATGTATTACTTGAGATAGTGAACATTTTCGCAAAAACATTCAGCAATTTCAGCAATGATATTGCAAGACAGCTGACAGCCCTGCCAGCCGTGTGAAGGTTACTAGCTGCTCCCTTTATGTTTCATTCAGAATATTCCCGGGGGAATAGGGAATGCGGTACCTTATGTGTGTCCATATTTCAATATATAGGTTAAATGAATAATTTTAAGAGCGATAAAATTAAATAATGGTTACTTCATAGAATTTGCTGGTGGAAATATTTTATTTAAATTTTTGCCAGAGTCAATTACAAAAATCTTTAGTTACTACTTTGTGGTATATTGATCGAAAGTAGGTATGTTTTTAGAGCATTTATTCTTAGTTTTAATTTTCATATAGTTTTATTACTAATTCGTTAACATAAATGTAACTGAATTTTTTGCTAATGCAAATAGCGATTTTTCAGCGATTCAAAATGAAAAGTGGCCAGCACTTTGAACGTTTTCAGTTCAAACTCCACAAAATAAATTCATAGTTCCGAACAGCGGGGTGAGCTATCAGCAAGCATCTTGAGAAAGGGCGCTCCATAAGACAAAGTGGTAAGATAAACCAGATATCTGTAGTGGCACGGGCGTATTTAATTAAAACTTTCCCAGCTGCCCCGCCCCATTAGCCGCCGGACAATATGCCTCTATAGGCACTCCCGACATTTGTAGTGCTGTTTTACTGCTGTATCAGAATTTATGTTCTATATTCGCTAATTGCCGAAACTTATGACGACGAGTTCAATGACCGTTGTTTTTCTTTGACAGGAAATTGTTGGAGCTTCAAAGCTCAGCTTTTTGTATTCGATTGGCTTCAGTCTGTGTCTGAACGTTTATGTCTTGAAAGTGAAAGGGTCACTGACAGGTTGCAAATACAAGTTAAAAATGCTTAACCCTATAATAACTGCTAGAGACGAAATTTACAAAAGATTTTCTGCTTGAATGACCTTGGAATGGTTAAGGCATTTATCATAAACGTCACTGGAAACTTTTACGATCTGATGTTCCTATTTTGTCTTATTGTTAATTTTCTACTTTGGTTAAATCGTCTAAACTTTAGAATCAAATTAATTTTTAGGAATAGGTATTATTTTGTAATATAATTCATTCAATTCTTGTAGTAATAACCATAACATAATTCGTATTAGAGCCGTCGCGTCGTCTCGAAAGCGCTCGCATTAAGACGTATCAATTTTTAATTCACGTTTTTCGTAAACAGGACGATCTCACAACGGTCCTGTAGGTACGATGTGTAGAATGTTATGTATGGAAATACGTGTTCAGGTATCGCTGGCAGAATCGATATTGTTCGTAGCGTTTGTAATCTATACTAATATTATAAAGCTGAAGAGTTTGTTTGTTTGTTTGTTTGTTTGAACGCGCTAATCTCAGGAACTACTGGTTCGATTTGAAAAAATCTTTTTGCGTTGTATAGACCATTTATCGAGGAAGGCTTTAGGCGCAACATCACGCTGCGACCAATAGGAGCAAAGATATAATGGAAAATGTGTAAAAGACGGGGGAAACGCGAACGAAGTCGCTGGCACAGCTAGTATTGAATATGAGCGCAGTAGGGAAAAATCTCTGCTTATAACAGGTGCCTTCCAAAATATGAACTTCGTATTATAATGTGGATTTCAACCATTTTCTACTCGTGGCTATAAGCGAGTTCGAGTTAGAGTTCAACATTTTATTCACAAAGGTTAATAGATTAATTGAAAGACTACATTATTGCAAGCTTTTAGGTTTGTAAGCTTTTAGGTTTGCTGACAACACACAATATCTAAAACTCGAACTGAAATAACAGCGATAAAACAATATTATTAATGAAATTATTAAAATAACTTTCCAATTTACATTTTATCAAAGTCAAAACTAACAGTAAAGATCGAATGAAAATACATTTGAGAACAAACACATTGGAAAACACGGGGACAAAGAGGAATAACATCGATACCAAAACATCATTCGCAATAAATAACTTAATATTTAAACTTGCTCCATTCAGTACCGTTGCATGAAGCTTTTGCTCTATTTATATTCTAATATATTCTATCAATAAAAGCAAAACACTGCAATGGAGAGATAAATCGAGAAATATCTAATATTGTTCGCATTGAATTCAACATAGTACATACGCTAAAACAAACTTTTGACGTGTTATATAAGATTGAGCAGATTGCTAAAAACGTTTGTTAGTAAATTAGACAAGCATCTGATTTTGTATTATTACCTGTCAAGATTCGAAATACCTATTAACACCTACATAAATTGAACATAATTAGATTGGAAATAAAAAAATTTACATCCAACTACACATTTTATTTTCTGGAATATTAAAAGATTCGAGCTACAAAGGGGCAAGAACTGGTTTTTCATATGTATGGGACCAATTTTAACGATGACAGGAGCAATTATGATGTTACCCTTAATACAGTTAAAGCACGGTAAAGTTACCTCTGATTACCGTGGTTAAATTATTATCCGTATGGGACAGTCAGTTTTGAATGAACTTTGCGTGTTAAAAATGCCAATATCGCGGTCATGTAAGCGGAGATATTGGCCGATATATCACAAACACGCAGGTGGTATGTGTCCAATAGACGTTCACTCGTCCAATGTACGATGTCCATGGAAGCGGCCGCGGCGGACGCCCGGACCGCAGCCGGCACAAACAATGTGGTTTTTAACTCGATTAGTCTCGCTAACCATCCATTTATACATTTACGTGGTTTTAAATCTATTTTGACGGCTCAATAGTTTTGTTAATTGCTGAATTTCATTTGCAAGAAATACTAAGGTGTAGTTTTTCGCTTTGCATCTCAGCCTAATGGTGTCCCGTTATATGGCAGATATTAAACAGGTTGGTCCGAATGGTGACACTAAATTTTATTTTTCGATAGCTGACCTATGCGACGTATGTGACGTACGCGACCGTACATGTTCCGTGAATTATTGTACTTCTCGAAAGGTTTTAATTTTATTTAAGGTATAGAGGTAGATATATATATAATTATTGGGAAATAAATATTTTGTTTATATATGTAAGCTTCCCACGTTACGGATGCACTTACAAATTAAGATATCTATTGACATTAAACCGTTTAGGGTATTATTTAGATGGATGACACATCTAATTAAGCAGTATTTAAGAGCATTGCAGATATACGTCAAATTTCATACAGGTAATTATTCATATGTCGTTTAACGTTTGACACATCATTACCTAAGTTGAAGTACGCTTTAACTTAGGTAGGTAATGATGTGTTAAACGTTTTCATGTTTATTAGCAAGCTGCATCAGAGCTGAACCGTTAAATAGGTGCCTGAACACGTATTCTTATCTCATTGTTATATCTTAAATAACATAAAGACCCTATTGAAACGATTTTATAATTTATGCATAACAACAATCGCTTACATTCCTTGAATTTTATTCCAAATCAATAATGGCTAAAAGTAAAACATTTTCACAAATTAGTATTTAATCAAAATCACAACTTTTAGACTTCTTCAGTATTTAGTTGCGTATATATTTTTTGACTTTTTCCGTCATCATTTATCTAAGACACAGCTGATCCCAGCTTAAACAGAGTAATGAGATTTCGGGGGTTTCTTTGACAAATGACTAAGTAAATACCTAGCTTCAGGCGCTTAAAATCACATATGCATTTATATGCTCATATGCACCGTCTCATCGAGTCCCAAAGCCTGCAGCATTATGATAATGAGGTTGGCAAGACGGATTGTGCGATCCTCTCGTCACCCCTGATAAATTGCTGCCAGCCATAATTGATACGGGCAAAAACAAAAAGCTTTCCTTTGTTTTACTTTGCGAATGAATGGCGATCGGGACGATACTCTGCGCGAATTACTGGTATGGATTAAGTTCGTGATTGCATTTTTTCGACGGGAAGCTCTGTGCTCGGATTTATATGGCGTCTTTCTTTGTTCTATTATAAAGTGATTTTCATATAGTGTAAGAATAACATTTGTACTAACTGACAGCAGCCTTACATACGTATACATAGATCCTCTGAGTCACTTTTTATAGTCTTCACATCAGTTTTTATTAGAAACGTTAATAATAAAGTTATCAATTATCTGACGATAAAGGTGGATATAAATAATAAGTGTGTATTAATGTTTGTACGTGCCCATGTGTGTATTAATAATAACAATGATCATACATATAAATTAACTCATAAAGTATAATTTAGCTTATTTCAGTAAAGATTATTGACTTTATCTTAGAAATAGGCTATAATTCAAAACTAGATAGAACTATTATTACTATTTTACGATTTATAATCTATTATTTCAAACAAGCAATAAACCATTTATAATAGTCTAGCTAGATTCTAGATCTTTGTTGACGTCTATTGGTTTAAGAGATTGGTATGGAATACAGGATCTAAGATTAAATTTAAAGTTAAAAAGAGATTAAGTTGAAACAGGAACATGAAGATGCCCCTCCAGGAATTTTAAAAATCGCCTGCACCAGGAACTAACGCCAATAATAATTTAATCAAATTGTTACTATAGTATAAGATTCCACCGATCAATTTTGTAGGTATCTTTATATTTCATGAAACTGAATTTATATGAATCCTCAGGGATTATATAACATATTAGCTACGGTTTGCCTTAAAATACTCAGTTTCTAGTACAACGTAAAGTTGATTTTATAATTTTCACACGTATTCCGAGGAAACTACTTCCCGTACCGAGATAAAATATAGCCCATGTTACTCAGGGTAAATGTAGCTTTCTAATGGTGAAATAATTTTTAAAATTGGTCCAGTAGTTTCTGAGTTAATTCGTAAAATACAAAAATACAAGTACTTCTTTTTTATATTAGGTACGCTGAATATGACATGTTATGCCAGCATGTCATTTGATACGTTGCATAAGAACTTACTAAACCAAAAAGTATAATAGTTTCATCAAATACACGGATACCTGCAGAATCGATCAGTGGGATCTTATGCTACATGTATTATTTGTCTGCACTTACATTATTGATACCGGTAGGATCTAGAACTGACCCGGATCCACTAGTTGGGAATGAAAAAAAAAATCAGGAAATGGTCAATGGTTGTATAGAATTATTTTGTTTATGTTATCAGTTATAAATAAGTATTAATATAGATAATCTACATAGGCAGATGATCCATCATAATACTAACGTACATATACGAATAGAGCTACCTATTGAATGGAGGTATACTAAACTGTGAATATTTTTCTAACTTTCATCTAATTAATTAACCGACTTCAAAAAAGGTGGTTCTGCGTTTTTATATTTTCCCCTCAATATATTGAAATACCTAAGTGGTAATCAATTAATTATAATAACACAATGATTATCCCTAACGACACATGAATTTGGACAGCAAAATTGTATTAGCAGTGGTAAAACGCTGAATCCACAATTTAAACTTTAATTAACCGGCACCTGCATATTTTGGCACAATGTTAGTTCGGTACGATTAGACCGTTTTCCATTAGCGAAATTTGCTTTAAAGCAAAATGGATTTTCAGGTCGAACGGTTTAAATATGTAACGGCTATAGTATCTGACTGTTAAATTATTAGCTTACACATCGCGAAACAAAGTGTAGTGAGCCGTGAGGCCTTAGAGAGGGTTGGCACCCGCAGGATTTAGACTCTTTGCTCTGATATATCGTCCTATTTTTGCAAGAACTAAGCTTGGGCTGAATTATCTCTTTAGCAATAAGGTCGAAATTAGACACAGATATTGCAAAACTTATATTGTATTATACTAGTTTATCACACACGAAATATTACTCCAAATAGAACATACAATCTATCACGCCTGTGTCTCTCTAGGGATTAGGCAGATCTATTGAGCAGCACGCTCCTTTAGCGATATCTAGCTGAAGATAAAATGGGAAAGCAATAAATGGATATGAAAACAATGACAAATGACCAGCCCATTATCTACAAATACAAATTAATAAACACTCTTCTTACTATAAGAATATAGTTGTATTATTTCAAAGCCCAATTTGATTAACCTGTTATCTAGACACGCGGTAGCGTGTCAAGCCAAGTTCAAGAAACAGAACTGGCGAGCCGCACCGTGTGTAATATTACACGAACCATTTGGAACCACTTTTGAACCCCTCATAAATCAAAAACTATTTCACATAAACGTATCAAATTTGGCTTATATATTGTGACTTGCGAGATAAATATGTGTTCTAAATTTCATAAGCTTATCTCAAACCGTTATTTAGATATTAATGTCCAAAAATCCTCATTTTTATCATTGACTGACTGACAGATCAAAATTCTAACCCAGTTCCAAATGACCTAGAGAGTTAAAATTTGGTATGCAGATTGGTAATTACATGAATACAAAGGAAAAAATAAAAAACTGAAAATTTTTTAATTTTTTTTTTATAATGAGCTAACAAGATGACCTCACTCCACCTGATGGTAAGCGGAAGTGAGATCCAAATATGAGGTCGACAGGCACAATATACCATATTGAGCCTGTCGCACTCACCCTGAAAGCCGTTTCACCCCTCCCCCCCTCCGGAACATCGATTTTTGAGGGAAAGGGGGACGTGAAAGAGGAGACCACTACTGCGGCAACAACGAGACAAGGCGTGGAGTCTCGCATTGGTATTGAGCTGTGCGGGTCGGAGTTGGCCAGTCCGCCGAACGGAAAGCACTCCCATTTCTACGGGACCCCCTGGCCGCCGGGCTGACCCGCTCCACCTGCACAATACCGCCGCTAAGACTCCACTGGTCCGGCGCTTGCCGCAGCAATGGAACCCCCTGGCTCCGGTTCGTACAGTGCTGATCCCGGAACGCGGCCTGACCGAGAGAGGTCAGAGTCACTTGGCGGGTTTTACGCAACTGTATGGTGGTAACAATTAGGTTAGGTTCTATTATGAACGCTTAACATAAATACCTAATTAGTGCCTAATTAGTGCCTAATCACGCCTATATACCGGGGAAGGCAGAGCACTAAGTATATATTTACAATTAACTGTAGGTACGTGATGATAAAATAATAGGCATTTAGATTTTCGGTAAACGACGCGCGCGCGCCGAGTGACGCCGGAGCGCGCAGGCGTGGCGGGTTGGGCGGTGCGACAACCTTGACGCGAACGTTGCCGAGCGAGCGGCAGCCGCGCTCATAAGCGCGAGCGCCCTTTTGCTGTCCGGTTGTCTCCCGATATCTGACCTATAAGGTTGCGATTTATGCTGCGAAATATAATAGTATAAATAAATAATATTTTTATAGCTATAAGTAGGTAGGTGTATATACTTATTATTACAATTCCTATAATAAGTAGGTACGTAGGTTTAGTATAGTATAGGGTCTAGTTTTAGTTTTGAATTTGTCCTTTTCAAAGGACCCACGGCGTTACGATGATATATACTTTTCTACAAAAAGTAATGATATCCAATCAAAAACATAAATGTGAAATGAGAGCCAAGTTCAATATTATGATAATTGCCTTGGTTGTTGACTTCAACGACAAAAGAAGTGAGATCTAAATGGGTGCCAAGTTCAATGGTCAACCCTGAAATTTATTTATAAGTAACACTATAACATACCTATCATATCTTCTTATAACATAAGATAATGTATGGTGGTAGCCTATGAAGGTCTGTCTTGGCTAGTTTCTATAAACCTACCAACGTTTTATTATGTTCGCTCGGTAGTTTCTACCAACAATCAAAATTTTCGGAATTATAAAATAAAAACCGACAAATACTTGTAGGCTTAGAACTTGCGACGGCTATAATTCATATATGAAAACTAGCCAAGACAGACCTTCATAGGCTACCACCATACATTATCTTATGTTATAAGAAGATATGATAGGTATGTTATAGTGTTACTTATAAATAAATTTCAGGGTTGACCATTGAACTTGGCACCCATTTAGATCTCACTTCTTTTGTCGTTGAAGTCAACAACCAAGGCAATTATCATAATATTGAACTTGGCTCTCATTTCACATTTATGTTTTTGATTGGATTATTTCATCGTAAACGGATTCGAATGTCCTATGTCCTATCTCTTTCCTAACCTAAATTATTGACAGTGATTGAGCGTACATTTTCTGAATCCGAACGCCAGAAAGACGTTGAGAATGAAGAAGAAGCTTTTTTTAGTTTGGAGTTAAGTGAATCTATTCAGATAAATATCTGCCGTAGTAATCTAATGAACAAGACAATGTCCTGCGTAGGGTAAAGCAGTTTGTTCAAAATGCTATATGAAAATAAAACATTTTTACTTTAAGTCATCCAAGCCGAAATAGATTGCCACATTACATACACTTGTCCTTGATAAATCGTTTTGGGGTTATGCTCATAATAAAACGTAATCGAAGGCTGCAAAAATAAATTTAGTGATTTTTTCACTGGAAACAGCAAACACATTTTGTATGCATGAGTTACCACAAACACTGGCTTTTGTACTTGTTTATTTGCAGGCAAGTTCACATTGCATGAAATAGTCACGTTCAGAAGAAGTTTAATGGAGCCAGTACAGAATCCTAATGTATCTTAGTGCGAATATAACTTTAGATCTTATGTTTCGACCAGAAGAAAAGAAAAAACAATTTTTCCTCCCATAACTGGAATAAAAATGTATTAGAAAACTGTAACTGTCCGGGATATTTACCATGTTGTTTTGTTTTAATTAGCTCCCGATTTTTCGGCACTGTTGCAAGCGCCATGATCACGGGTGAACTAGTTCACCCGGACAGTTACAGTTTTCTAATGTGTGTAAGCATGACAGTTTAAAATTAAAAAAGTATTTTCATTAATCTTGAACAAACACAGTAGTTTCATTTATATAAGTTTATAGTTCCACTAAATGTCCTAGGTATATGAATCTTATGGTAATATGGTAGGTATGTGAACACAGAATTATGATAACCAAGAATAACTATGGAAGTAGCTGGACCGATAATCAATATTTTGATCCAAAATCGATTTCCTTGCCAAATACAATAACACTTCTAGCGCCATTCACGTCCACATTCTCCGACCTCGGTGCAGTGTTTATAAAACATTTCCCGCGATATGGGCGCTAGGTAACCCTGCCGATACTCCGATGCGTTTCTTCGTTTCCTAGTAGCACGTCGCCCTTGATTTATGGGCCCTGTTGATACCCGATCCGGGCTTTGTTCTGCAGATAAACGTTTGACATTTGACCACCACTGATATGACTCACATGCCTAGAACCACGAGTTATTAGCACGGAACAAGAGACTATCGCGTTGCATTAATATAATCTGTGTATTTTCTGGAGCACGCGAAACTATAATGCACACTGCGTTTAGTATCAGTCTCAAATTTTACTGTGTGTCACATACAGTGAACGTTATCGAGTTTATAAGTTTAAATTTTTAATTTCTGTAACCAAACGAAAAAGTAATAAGTTATATAACGCATGGTTGTTTAAAAACAAGCAACCCAAATGCATTCTCTGTCCGTAAAACACGAAATTTTTCACACTTTCACGATGACACAACAACGTTGTTCCGAACAAAATAGAAGGCGCTTCGAATTCCTGAACTCTTATAGCTACCTTAAAAGATTTTTATTTCGCAGTGGCGTTGCGCAATAACATTTTTATGTTCCATCTTTATACTATAGATGCTGGTGATAGAATCATCATAATGAATTTAATATCTCCGGTGATTAGGCCAACTTCCTGCATCTGGCTATATAAATGATCAAAGACAGTTGTTGAAACGTGAAAACACCCTAACATTACTTTTCGGAAGTTTATAATTCTATAATATAAAATTCATTAAAACATTTTGTCCGCTCATGTTTTGATTTACCGTCCTGCGGCGATTTTCACGTTTGGTTGTATTCTAATACTGTTACATATATGAGTCATTAGGCACCACCGTCATTAGGCAAAACATGTTATATTTTATGCTTATTCATAAGCCTAAAATATATGTGCGCAACGAACAACAGATGGTTCTGTTAATTGAATAATTGTTCTAATCACTGCGGCAATCATCGATCACCATTGTTTAAGTATAAATGTCCTATTCTCTTATTATTGTCAGACACGAGTCGTTGCCGAATCAAATTAATTGCAATAAGCGTAGGGAAAGTATGACCAATCGTGGCATAAGAGGGGATCAGAGGAAATACGCGTTCAGTCCTTGATTGACATCTACTAATTAGAACAAAAAGTAAGCGCTACTGATAATGCCTGAAAATAACACAGCCAGCCACATACTGATTCGGCGCATATATTGAATTCTCGAACATTATTTCTTGTTTCTTATAGCAATAAATGTCTGAGAATGTCTAAATCACAACCTACAGGCCTACATTGGATAAGATACTATTATTATTCTAATAATATCTTAGACCCACTCAAAAAAACATTCAATCCCAACCGACCCAAGCCGATACCCACCGACTTTAATAATGATATGTCGTATCAGAATCTAATATTATTGGAAAGTGACTTATAAAAGTAAAGATTTTTTTCCTTATAGCACTTGGAGCACAACCATTTTTCGTAAACTATTTCCTAAACTCAGTATATAAATTGATTTTACCACTGTAAGTGAAATTTAGTGATAATTATTTACTTATTAAACGGTTTTATTTAGCTCGACCCGTGCGATATTTATTTGTTTAATTATTTGGGTCTAAAATTAGAAATTTAAATTTAAGTACCTTCCTGTTCTCAGATTGATCTGAAAATTTTCAGTGCACATAAAAAAAGACCGTTTTACTTAAAAGTTTTTTTATCGATTTTTCTTATTGACTACGTCGTCGTACGTTTAATAAGTCAAAGTCAAAGACAAAGTATTTATTGCCAACTAAGTGTGAGGTATTTACAAAGATCTTATTGTATAATACATAATGTTCCCTTGACAATAAAATCAATTTTTATTCGTTCACCAAAACATAAGCTTCACGATTCCAACCACTACTACACCAATAAACCCTACTAGGCAGAATTTCCGTGATCCGTTCACAATCTGAATATCGTTGAATATGAAAATATTGCTCTGTAATGGCGCGGGTTGTAGTGCGTCGAGTGGCTCCACCTAGCGGAATCAATTTTCTCGGTACATCTGTGCCGGTGACATGAATGCTCAATCGTAGCGAACGCCGGATAGGGTTACCGATGTGTTTAGTATGCACATGAATTCCCCAGAACAGGTTAACTACTTGAACTAGATCTTGACAACGCCTGTTGAAGTTTTAACCAGTAGGTATGTATGAAATAGCTACATGAATAGAGGAAATACATATACACCGTGAAATTTTAGTGGTTGTTTTCCCGCAGTAAAATGATTCTATCTTACTAGTACAAAAGATGTGTGCAGTTCTTTTTTGGTAAAATCAATAAATGCCGGTTTTACGAAAGGTTTAACCGTAACTCGAAAACACGTTCGAACCGCTTTATGACTTAGGGTGTAGAGCTTCTTCAGCTTTAAGCATCGATTTCATGCGGCAAGCAGTACCTCAATACGTCACATCTTCAAAAACAACGATAGCTTCTCTCGTTTTCGAGTTGGAAAATTATTATTCTGAAAAATCGAAAAAAAAAAATTTTTTTTTTCGATGAATAATTTGCATGATTCGATAGTATTACTAAAGGCAAGTCGTTCTGCCACGGGAAAACAACCACTAAAATTTCACGGTGTATATTATACAGACTTTTAGCAGTTTTGGTTTCAGAGTCTAAAGCAAGTAGACAGCTAGTCAATCAATCAGTTGAAGTGTCTAATAAATATCGAATAAGCAAGGGCAACGTTAAGACGATGAAATAGAAAAAGAAGAATATCTTGAGTTCTTCACACTAAAAACACGACGAAATCTGTCTAGATTTCTTTCTTGTGTCTACACGTAAGGTAATACTTTTTTAAATGGCCTATTTCACGTCTCTCCTTCCTTATTGTTTATTTCTTTTTTTAATGGCGTCGCTAGCCCTGCCCCGATACGGAACTCGTTTATTATGGTTCGAGCTAGACGCAGGCAGGTGGAGTCAATGGGTCCTAATGCCAGTAATTGTGTTTGTAGACCCTTGACATTGGGCGCAGATTTGATCCGGCCGCGCTAACTGGTCGGATCTCCTTTCAATGAACGCTCTTCCTGGAGGGTGCAGAAGGTTTCATAGAATGTTTTCCTTATGCTAATACGATGGGTATTGCTGCAACAGACAATCTGCGGCGGACATGCTTATGGTTCCTTATTGCATGAGCGTGGAACTGAAACCTACGTAGATATGGAGCAGTGGTCGGTGTTTCTCTTTCCTATTAAAATCATAGTTCTTGTAAGAGAAATTCAATACAAATTAGCAAGATCTTTGACGAATAAGGTCACTATAATAATGATTTAGTTTTCACTATACAAAGGTAGGTATAGTGTTTTAGTTTTACCTTGCAGTGTTCGTTTTCCGGGCCTTTTCTTTTCCGCACTGACCCTAATGATTGTAACATCATAAATTTGAAGACTAACTCTGAACATGAAACCAAAATCAGCCAGCTTAATATTGATTCTTGTGTCATATTTTGTTTTAGCAAAAATAATATGACAGTTCCTAACGATGGCGTGCTCTCAGACGAAATGTAACAAAATGACCATACATATTTTGTTGCATGTATTAATGATTTAAACAAATGAACGACTAGGCATGTTAGTATCATTCTTGAATAAACATAACTCGCAATTAAGTAACACCCGGCATCATGATCTCGGTCGTGTAGATACGCAAAACAGTAATTTCTACACGTGGTCTTCCAATTAATCAATTCAGCCTATCACTGGACATTGCTAGTTACAACCATAACAAATCAGACAGAAAACAACATTAATTTGTTCCGTTATTAAGTAATAACATTGCAAAGGTTAGGTTCAGTAATTCATTTGAAGTAAAATAAATAATATATTTTTTGGTGTTTTTACATTAACATGTCCAACGCGCATGGTAGGTACCTACCAAATAGATCTTAATACTAAATTACTTAGTCACTGAAAGAGTACAATTATGTTAACCTAACCTACATAATATTGTTTTTACTCTACATCGTTTCATTATGCAATAATTTGAAGTAAATAAAACCTACCTATACATATTTCCAGGTTCCACACAAAAAATATAGTCATGAATGAACAGTAATGAACTGTGACTATGCACTCAAATCCATAACATCCATCAAAAACTGCACCTAGGTACTGTTTAGTATTAAATCAAATATCCATATTCTTTGCTGCACCGTTTCAGAACTCTTTCTGAAACGATCGCGTAAAAAATCACAACCTGATTTTTCATCCGCATCACGCGCTCTCCGCAGTGACTCGCTCGTACGGACCGGTCATTATTTCCTACCATCTCCATTGTCCCGCCAATGGCCGCAATGGCTTTTGATGAACATCGTTACTTTGTTGATTTTATTAATGGACGCCACGCTTATGAACATCGGTTGTAAAACGCGCAAAACTGAATGGGCGAAGAACTAGTCGGGAAACTGAGGCGTTCGTTTACTTTTATTGTTGCTATTCTAGGGTATTGTGTTACGGCTATGAAATCAATTGTGATGCATGACGATTAAAGCGTGGTAGGGTTAAGAATATGGCGGCTGTGGTGCAACGCGGAAGCAGATGAAATTTATTTTACGGAGACCGCTCATGAGCCTATCCTAATAGCACTTAAATATTCATAACCGTAGAAGAAAACTTATTTTGCGAGAACAAGCTACATTTACTCATTGTTATTTTTTAAACACCTCGTTCCCTCCTGCAAGACTATTTCCAACATTATTTCACTGTAAGTCTAAAGTCACAAAAGAAAATATGTAAGTAGAGTTTGTTTTTACTTTTAGATATTTTATTCCAGTCGGGTTGTTTGTTTTCTTAAAATATGTATGATCCTATGTAATATCTTTTTTGCATAACAATGTAAAATGTATTTTATTTTTTACGGGTTTTCGAATCGATGACAAAATCAAATATTATCGGCCTAGGCCTTAGGTTACAAGTACAATAATGTAATGTAACCAATTGTTACTTTATGAATTTTTCTACTACAGGGTTCAAGACTCAGGGTACGCAGATAAATCAAAGCAGTACCACATGCAAAGTAGTGATATTTACCTACCTATATGCAGTGATGTAGGTAGGTATACAGATCTTACTGTGAATACGTTTGGATGCATTCACTGCCGGTCAATCAAGCTATTTTAGTGATGTATTGCGTATGAGTAATGAAGGTTAATTGAAACGGGAAGAAGCGAAAATATCTTACTCGGTCGAAGTAAATTTCCAAGGGATTTGCCGAGATGTGACGACGAGTTTTTGTTATATTTGGCTAAAGCATTTATTATTTTTAGGCGTGTGTATTATTTCTACTAAGTTATGGGAATTTGTTAACTGAAAACCCTTTGACTGAAGAGTAGTGTGGTAGCGATTTTTACGTAAAGTTATTCACCTTTGAAGGTTTTTAATTTTTTCATATAACTAGCCACATATTAGGTAGGTACTTACATAATATATATGTACTTAAATAAAAAGATAAGGAGTGTCTGTATAGGTGTATGTATAAGGACGATAATGGGTAACATTTTCTAAAAAACATATTCCAATTCATATATACAAATAAAACCAACTATAGATGAGGCACATTTCATGTCGGAATTAGGCAGTATGTCGTGAAATCAAACCAGGAACAGACTAGGATAACAACAGTTGTACGAGTCTGAAAAGTTCTCAGTGATTCAAAGGCCGGCGCACCGGCATTGTCTATTATGTTTGGCTTTAAAATACAAGCTAAAAATAATAGCCACTAGCGGTATCGGATGAATGGCGGCGAGATGAGAGAGATAACGTGGTATCTAATCGGTGGCTACTGGAGAGGAAACTGTCGCTTTCAGTGAGGCCTGGAGAGCCCAGGCTTCATTTGCAGCGCAGTGTAGAAATATTTATCTATTCGAAATCCATAATCTTATATTTTAATAAGTTTGAGCCGACCATTTCCCTAATAGAGCTATAGTATTACCAGTACTTTTTAACTCTCATATACCTTACTTACATGAGAACATAATAAAAGTACAATTTTAACGTTTGTCGTCGTATTACAAAAAAAATATTAAATATAACAATGATAAAATATGTACTCTCATTTAGGTTTTACATTCAGAAAACGATAAGGTCACCCATAAAATAAATGAATAAGATAACACTAATGTCATCAAACAAACAAGACACAAACTAAACATCATGAGTAATGAGAAGTTATTCTAAGACGAAAAGTTTGTAATCGTACTTTCAAAGTTTTGGAGAAAACTATTCTTGTAGGGGTAAGTTTTTCTTACTAAAGGCGATTAGGTGTCATCGTTGAACAAAGTAAAAACGAAGTTAGAATGCAACCTTTCGCCATTAGAATTGGAAATTGTTCGATTATATCAGTATAAACAAAACAATAGTATGCTATAAGAATGACCGTACTGTTATTATAAGAATATCTAACGATAAATTCATTTCTGTTTCAATAGGAAATCTGCTAAAACGACCACCCCTTCCCTGGACAAGAGTTTGTAGAAAATAGGCCGGATATTACGTTTGATTGAAGGGAATTCTTACTTAGGACATCAAAAGTAATCGCTACTGAAAATCTCACAAGGAAACCTCTTCAAAGAAAGATCAATTTTGACATTTATAAGTACTTTCCTTTTATATGCTGAGGCAACTCTTGATCACTATGTGTATTGATGAAATTTATTGTTATGTGATCAATTACTAGTATTATTAATAGGTACATAAACCAATTCTGATTATCATAATATGCTCAAAAGCTGCTTAAGATTAACAAGAATTATTCAGGAAAACTCATAGAGATATTTCCTCTCTAACCGACCATATAAAATTGATGCCCTACGTAACATTATGGCGTTTCATTGTAAGGCTAGATAGGTGCTTGTAGTTCATTACGATCCTATCATTTTAAGAATGTACCTTAGTAACAAATTACGGTGTACACAGGTATAAACGCTGTGAATTGCTTACCGGAACCACATTAACGGGATTAATTGTTGAATAGCTAATGCCCGGCGCGTTTATAGGAATTTGCGATGGTTACTAATTGCTATTTTGCGAGAGAGCCCGCACGCTTATGTCAAACAGAGCCGCGTTTTAGACCTTATTACAACGGATTAAGGAACGAGTTAAGCTCGTGGTTAGCTGTACAAGGTGCCTTTGTTGTGCCCCGGCGGATTGGCCGTGTTAAATATTAATTTCGTAAGGAAGGCAGAGTCCGTTAAAGGGCTAATTGCATAAATGATTTAGCGGTAAGAAGTAGTGGTTTCGGGACGGTTTAAATATAGAACAAAACCAATGTGACCCTTTTTGCGGTTTAGTTAACATTTCTTCATTTTTAATGTGAGTCCTTAAAATATAGGTAGGCGAAAGTAGTAAGTTACTATTTTTTTATTAGGACAATTCATGGAGCCGGTAAGATTACAGGGTTCATGTGTAGAATCACGTGGGTATACTTAAGTATATAATATGTAACTTTTTTAAACAAATAAACTTTTAAAATCTACTGTTGCTTTAAGCTTTTTTCTTTTCTTCACTATCACTAGCAAGGTCTATCGATTCCCATGAACTGGCAAGTGCCATTTATACATTGTCTTTTATTTTTAGAATTCATTGACAATCTAAACCTATAACATCCCTTCTACGTATCGAAGTCGTTATAACATTCATATCATATTGATTATTACTAACACACGATCGGTAGGACTTTTCTAAGTAATAGTACTTCAAATGATTCTATCAAAGTTTGTGTAATCACCTAGTACTGTCACGTCCTGGAATGGTAATAAGAACTACAGGATAGAGACATGATGGTATGTCACTAAAGTAATACCTGATTTACGTAATCATTAAGTAGAATGAAATATAGTCATAGATTACGTTCGTAATGAATGAGGTTCGCATATGCATATACCTCTGTATATATCTAGGTAGGTGGTTTTGTTACAAAATATGTATCAACAATGCAGCATTGCGCCGAACTAATAAACTTGCGTGTCAGACCGATTTAACATGACAGTCACATTACCGCGGCGTAATGATAAGCATTTCCGTACTAAATAAACACTCTGCGTTTGCGCAGATTGCAGATTCGACCATCGACAATGAGCTAAGCGTGCCTCTGATTACGCGGATTCTTCCCGGTTACGCTCTGATACGCGAAATTAGCTCACCACACAATGGACACGCGAATTTCAAACGTTTTTTTTTATCAGCGCATAATGAGGTTTGTTAGTACACGATAATGTGGAAAATACCATAGATCATTTTCGATTTTTAGTACGATCAATTTCAAACCCGGAAATTAAAATATTATCAGAATTTTTATCTAGCACCGCGCGGAAGCAATATCTAACGATTTCATAGTAATGACGAACATTTCTAAATGGATGGACAATAAAAAAATTACATAAAACTAAGGTAGGAATTATGATCAATTAAGAATCAATTCTTTGAACTATTACGTCAGAATTAAGATATTAGTCCACTGTGTGGCCGGATCCATTGCCACCACTCCAATATTAAAGGTTGTGGTTGGATTTTTGTTTCATCAAAACGCGATGACAATTCGCAGAAATGACAATGAAAAGACCAATTCTGAGAAGTATCGAGTGTTGACATTAACGATATTTACCGTAATATTACGTACGCATACCACACGCGAGTCAATAATTTTAGTACCTATTCAAAAGTTGACAATTGATATTCAGTAACATAATTAGAAACAATAGAGATACTCGGAAATGTGACCTCCAAGTTTGTACTTAGGATGAACCAGCTTTGAGAACCCCATGAAAAATTAAGACAAATGCAAAGATTAGATTTGAGATGAAAGTTACATAATAATATACTGCTTTTGCTGTAACCAGTATGTGTTACCATATTCGTGGGGACAGCAGCATCTGTTTGGGTGTATATTGCGTCGAGATACATAGCCACTTTTCAGATTAAAAAAAAACCCAGCGTGAACTAGCAATCTGTCTTTTGTTTCTCCTTGGGTCTTATGCATCGACGCATTTTGTTTTAGTGCAAAGTTGTGTTGTCTCGTCTCCGAAGGTCCCAGTAGCAGTATTGCTAGTGTTTATTATATTTGTCTTCCATTTTACTGGAAGAAGAAAAATAACTTCGATAGTTTGTCTAGAGAAATGTTTCGCAAAAGAGGATTTTATGTGGAAGCTATTGTGTTTTCTTTTGAACTAGGGACTAACATTTATCGTTCTCACTTGCACTGTTTTTTCTCTTACTGCACACGTGTTGTATCTCAGTGTTAATCAATCTGCTTTTATTTTGTTTTATGTGACAAAATTGCTCTATACTATTCTCATATTATCTAGAAGATTTAATATAATGTGCTGTCGGTGTTATAATCAATAATGAGCCTTGATGATTAAGTTGCTAGTGTAGCTTGTGGATGGCTAGGAATGATTCTTCACACTCGAAACGTCGGGCTGCTCAAAATCAATCGAAACACCTATAGTTTTTTTTTATTTTACTACTAACCGAATATCTAATGGTTCTCAAAATGAGTGTTAATATATGTGTATGTCGAACGAAGTAGCTGCAGTTATCATAGTCTCAAATCTATAACCTAATGTAATAAAAGTTGAACGCTAGCAGATGGGGACGCTATTAAAACGTTCCTTTATGGCTTCACGTAAAATGGTCGGGACGTTGATCAACATAGTTGCACTTCCAAGTTCTCTTCGCTGACGCCTGCAAGAGGCATAGATTTCATTCCACAGTTAGTTTACCATCCATTCTGGTAGGTAAGGCGAGGTAAGGAGGTTATTTAACGAGTCTTTATACAATCGAATGATCTCGTATCTTTTTTTAAACAGAATTTGGCGAAAATCTAGTAATTTGTTCAACCCGGACCGCTACTATAGTAAAATAAACAATTATATTTTATTTCCGGGCTTCGTTTTTGTGGGTGGAGCAATTTCCACTCTGGACTTTGCCAGCATCTTTAATTTTTACTTTTTCTTTCACCTGTTGAATACAAGTTTTGCCTTTGTGAAGTATAAATAATTTTTCGATACAACTTCTAAATTTTTAGAAAAAAATGTTCGATATAACATTACAATATAAGATCCGAATCTGTTTCCGTTTCGCCCCTCGGTGGGTGTTAAACAATCAAAACTTGACGCCCCAAGGTGTCCTACTCGAGAAATAAAATCTGTACTGATAGTTTTATCCGCAAAAAGTTTTCGAGTTGTTTTATGCAAATTTTAAGTTATACCGAAATGTCTTCTTCGTCAACTTAATAAGAGTGCTATGAGTTTTATGATTAAATATTTCGCAGCATTATCTCCCGTTGATTTGAAGTTTACAATGTTTCAGAAAAATGTTTGGTGTATTTTGCGTTAGATTACATAATATTTCTTATTAATTTCATGAAATAATAAAATAGTACGGATATGATAAAATGAGCGGCTGTTAGTAGGGCACTAAACGGTATTTACAATTAAGCGTGTAAAGGTATTTTCACCTTTAGCTTCCGCCGACTATATATTGTTTTCATCAAGCTGTTAATCATTACTGACATCAGCCAACAAGTTTATGAGCCTGCAAACGTAAAGTACGCGAGTAAAAAATATTCATAAAATTTTGACCCTTCAACAAATAACGATAAACGAATCGTCAGTAGATACTAGGCTCCAACTGACCGAGGAAAAAACAAAAGAGGACTAACCTGAAACTACTGCAGGGATGTATCACCCAGTGGCCGGCCGCCTTCTGCCGGATGCGCTCCTTCATCAGCGCCTTCTTGGAGCCGAAGAGCTTCATCGCGAGCTTGTTGTCCGTGGGCTGGAACAGTGCCTGGAGCTGGTTGCGAAGGAACCCCTGCTTGGCGTCGGGCGCGGGCGGGGCGGGCTCCACCGGCGTGCCATACAGGGACACATCGTCTAGACCACCGAAGTGGACCTTGCCGGTGCCGCTGCCCTGCTTCAGCGACATATCGGCGTCGCCTGCAACAGACAATGTCTACGTAAGACTTTGCGGTGGCAAACTACGTTTACGTTTAAGGCTACATTATTCCCATACAGATCCCATGGAGTTCAGTTAGCGACCCCATCTCACCGTTAAGTAGTTTTATGACACGTACCACGGGAACGGAATAAGTGGTACCCTATTTCCGTCTCCAAAAAATTTTAGCCAAATCGATTCTAAGTTAAAATTTGTGTAATTAACTCGGCTTTTAATTATATGATAGATTAGTAGAATAAACACAACACGTATGAAATAAAACAGTGCGGATAAAACTCGCGTACGTATTGTCGGATTCATGGAGTATTAGGTATGAAATCCTAATATACGCGAGATTTATCCAGGAAAAAGTTTTATTTGAAAAGGTAAACTTATACGAAGCTTTTGTTAAAATGTAGTATTTGCCGCATGGTAATTATTTGTGTAGTACAAATGAATGCGAAGCTGGAGTATTGAATAATGTAGAAGTATGTATTGTATTGTCTGAGAGGATAAGTGATTGGACTAACGGTTTGTAGTAGATTATGCTTAAATATTATTTTGTTTAACTATTTTTCATCAAACTTTGCAAACCTCGTGAATGAGAAAACATCTAGAATTCAGGACACCTATTGGGTTTCAGATAGCGCTTGTCCTGTTAATTGTACTATTATGTATTTTAAAATTTTAATTGTCAATGAAATGTAGATTTTTATAATGTAATGAGAGCTTGGGGATAAAAATCAACAACGTAACATCTGTTGTTGAAGAAAACATGCGCTTTGGTAGAAACATTTTACTAAGTAGGTCATGATTAAAAGACCATTTACCTCTTACCGTGATTCTGAGTCACGTAACACATGCATGATTCATCGGCACTCTTAATAAACTATTTCCTTACGTAAACAGGAAATATCCGGGAAATGATTTGCCGAGGATTTGCGACTTGTACGATTAAACGGTTAATTTATAGTCACGAGCAATCCTGATCAATATGATTTATATCTAGCCGATCAACAGATTGGTGTTTAATGCTATCAACACTTTATATCAGATTTCAAAATAAAATACTAAAACTAGTTGCGTATGATAAGGTTATTAATTCTTTAAACAATATTAATCTGAAAATGTTACAGTAATGAACTTTATAAGTTGACGCTGTACCTATATACGAGTAAATAATAATACTAGTGATTCGCCCCCACTTCGCTTCGGATTTTACATATAAACCCTCTATCTATTAAAATAAACCGCATCAAAATCTGTTGAGTTCTAAAGATTTAAGCATACTTATACTATGTTTATATACTACGTAGTGACATATGTTTTTTCTTCGTACAAATTACTTACTACAACCTTTAATGCAGTAGTAGTAGTAATACTAACCAGGTGGGTTTTTTTGGTCTTATTTAGTTGGAAAACACATTAACTATAATTCTTATTTACATTTGATGGGTTTGGTCAAAATTATAACTAATAAGAGTTATAACTTTGACCAAACCTTACAAATTATTTACTACTATCAACCTTTAAATGCAGAGGTTAATAAATGTACTAGCCCACATGCTTATTTGGTCCCATTTATTTGGAAAGCACTTAAACTATAATTCTTATTTACAAAGCCATCAAAGCAAATGTTCTAGTTTGGAAATTAAATTACTTATTATAAGATTTAATTACAGCCGCCTAACTAAATTAGGCTAAGCACTCCAACATGCAAGACAAACTTCCAACCTTAGTACCTACTAACTCAACGTCGGGCGCAGCGAACGAGCCGAGGAGTCGGGTAACCTGATCAACTACGAATCGAATTCCGTCTGAAAGGGACTGATTAGGATCATCGATCAGATCGGATATAAACGGCACCTCCTATAAAATCTACGTGAGCACTTTACAATTCTAATGTTACAGACCTAACAATAGCCAGGGTCAGTATGGCGTACAGCGGGGGCCAAATCAATAGAGTCTGCGGGGCAACAATGGACCAGCCTCAGGCAGTCCGAATGTTATTGTTCATTCCAATGCACTTAGTCCGTAGTGTTTAAATATAAAACGGTGTACGTTTGCGATCGAGAATGCCGTGCGTTTCCAGTGTTTGATAACACGGCTCTGTGCGGGAGGAAAGCGTCATTCGTTGTTTTAATAGCAATCGTTTGAATAAACACATTTTTAAATATGAAGCAACAAAACGGCCTAATACTGAAAATACAAATAAATTACATTAAGCGATGCTTTAATTCAGTTGTATAGGTTTACGAATTTGAGACCTACTTAATTGCAATACAGCGCTCAAATATCAAATTATCGTTTGAGTATTCGGCCGTAAAGCTTACGTGTACCATTCGATAGAAGTAAATGTATAATATGAAATATTGACTGAAAACAGTTATAAAAGGACATACACTATCGAAAATAGAATACATATCAATAAATATTGTCAGATTTTTTTTTCGAATGGACTAATCGCTTGGTGCCTTTCAAGACCTTATCAACCCTAAGATTAGAAAATATATATCGGATCCGAATTCTATTCTGACTTCCTTGTTCTTTATGTTCATGTGTAATGAAATTCGTGACCAAATCCTCGAAAACCTTGGTCTGACTGACCATAATGTCCGTGCATCGTGGCATCGTGCATATTTATTGCACTCAATGTTGATGGCCTATGGCCGCAGGAAAACAACTGCAAACTTCATAAATCAATGGCGTCTTTTGTCCTGAAGTGATAAACGACTGTATTGAATTGTAAGCAAATTACTTTATTTACTCCATTAGTTCTGTCACATGACTGTGATCTTTAATGTACTATGGCATATGTTGCGTTATCTCTTATACATATCTGCTATATTGTACCATATAACACACATAAATTCAAATACTATCTAACCATAAATACATGAATAGCCGGCTAGTGAACCGTCATCGATCGGTCTATTAATTTATTAAGACAACTTCATCTGTCAGAAACTCCCTCCTAAATAAAGTGGCATGCGTTATCTACGAGTCAAATTTGCTCTAAATATATCTAAATCCTTGCAATCTCTAAATATAGAATCAATGGATGTCCCTACACACTATAATCATAAGGACCTACTTTCGGGTATGACACGATTACGTGTTAACTATCTTATGCATGAACCTCCCGGGCATGTCCATTACAGCTGATAAAACAGACGATTAAACAATGAACCAATGGCACTTCATTGATTCAAGTGGCACGGACGATGTAACACAAGACCGCCAATCAACCCGCTGTGTGCTTGTAACATATCATATAGCTCGGCATAGCATTGCTTTATATGATACCCGAGACATTATTATCTTAAAAACACTTAATAGTTAAAAAGCGTCGATGGCGGAGTGGTTAAGGTCGTTGCTTGCTATTCGAGAGGTCACCAGTTCAAACCCCGCCAGGTACCAATGTGTTTTTCAAAATTAAAATTTATATGTACCATCATTCGACGCTTTAACGGTCAAGGAAAACATCGCGAGGAAACCAGCACACCTGAGAAATTTTTCAACGGTGTGTGAAACCATGTCAGAGGCCTACGGGCGGTTTAAAAACTGACACCAGGTTGTTCATCAACCATACGATAAGAAGACTTAATAGTTCCAAATTTAAAGTGCTCTTGATAACTTGGTGGGACAAATGTAAGGATTCCTTTACAATGAATACGACAGAAAAGAATGACGACTAGGAGAAGTGAATGTCGTGTGATAAGATAAACGGTAATGATAATTTAACACACAAAGCAATTTATTTAAACTTACGCATCGAACGATAGTATGAGGAAGTTGATTGAATACTTATGTATTGATTATAGTAAAAGCGAGGCAGTTATGAAACAATAGGAAATCAGAGAGTAATAATCTCATAATAACTTAGTGTGACATGGTTAGTACACTCTTTTCCTCTTAGTTTGTACGTAAGTACTTGTTTCGATATTGTCATCACAATATTGTAGTTAGTTCGGTAGGTATATTACATGCTATGCAGGATGAGTAATGTATTGTACTTTTCTGTACTTCATACCAAGGTTTAGATTGGTTTATGTAGTAGATTGTCTAAGGATATTATAGAGAATTTATTGAACTCATTAATTAAAAAAAAAATATTTTGATGTACCATCACAAATAATAATTAGAAATTAAATAATATTCAGGAACAATAATATGCTGAATTTTAAGTTATACATTATAGAAAACCTAATTAGGTCGATTACATCTTCTCCTAAAAAAGAAGCAAACAAAACAAGGACTTTTAAATCATGCTTGTATTCAAACTTTTTAAATTCCCGTGGGAGTAACGATACAATTGTTCCCTTACGAACAATCACGAAGTTGTGTCATACAATTGGCGAACGAATTAAAATTTTTAATTAAACAAACATCTGTTCTGAGCCCGACTTTCTGTTATTCAGCTCACTGTGTTCAAAGTATCAGATGTTTCTTCCGAAATATTAATTTATCCGAGGCTGGGAACTATAATTAAATGTCTAACGTCACCTCCCACTAGAACGGGAATGCCGAAGCAGATGAAATATCTTTCTGGTTCAAATAAGACCGTCAAATGAAGATGTCTAGATTCTAGATATTATTGTTCAGTCAATACAATAGGGCTTTCAGTAAATTTTATGTCTTTCGTCGTAAACCTTTAAGTACAAATAATATACATATGAAAGTACAAAAAAGATAATGATGGAACTTAAATTGGAAATCATATGAATTTAAACTAATTTTTAACATTAAATTTCTTATTGTCATTGGTCACTGGCTCAGTGATTTTCAGTCCAACTTTTCATTCATCGAGATAATGTATTTGTATGCTTGTTTACCAGACCACAATAGTAAACATTCTAACAAATGTTAATCAATCAAATCGCCGGTACAAGCATTTAATGCCATTCGATTAAAGCCTTAAACGGCAATTTCATCAGATTGGTTTCATTCGCTTCTTGATTGCTAACCTTGCCACGGCTGTCGATCTAGTACGTAGGTACCTAGGTACTCTAGATATTACGAGAGCCTCAAGTAGAAATGCTTCTACATTAGGGTATTTGACTATTCTGTTTTGTTATAGCTGCGTAAACTACACAAATGAAAAGCCACTCTTGAAAGCATTACTTTGATATCTCGATAACCCGCCGAGATTACAGTTCTAATAGCACAGTTTTTCAGAAACGTCTCCTGGGTAATGACGACACTTGCTGGTATTTTTAAGCAGCTAAATCTTACTGCTAATTATGATATGGCATGTGAAATTAGACATGGTTAAATACCCTATTTCAACTTTATGAGGCGTTGCCATCTATGGACCAATGCTAGCAATATTAGAGTTAGATCTTACGGTAAAAATTAAGTTACCTAATACGAAAACAAGCACAAAAAATTACAAGCATGTAAATTTTCTTACTTTTCATTTATGCCAGGTGACTGTGAAATGAATAATATTTTGTGTTTTTTGTTTCTACTACTATGAGTTTTCTAATAATAAATGACTATTACATTACATATTTATCATTTTCTTATGAGGGATTTAAAAATGGTAGTCTACTAATAACTCAGTAGGCGTGTTAAGTAAGATAGGTTGAACTTTTTGTAACACCAGCTCCAGCGGTTTATTTGACCTTGCAGATTAACATGATTATATAAAAATGTTATTGTTTGTGCTAAGAGCGAGACCTGACCTGACTTGCAATTTACTCACCTATTATGTAAAGTCAAATTGAAATGAATCCACTACTTCCACACATTTTAGATGTACATAATGTGGTATTTACCTATTTTGAGTACACAACCACATTTTTTTAGTTTTTAACTTATTAACAAAATCAAATGTTGCTATTGCTTTGTAATGCCTTTTTAAGAATAATCTCCGAAATCAACCTTCAATGAGTTGCAGACTATAATGATGGCAATGTCACGATGCAAATCATGTGAAATAACAACGAAATGTCAATGTCACCGATCTAGTTCAGAGATGGAACGACGACGATGTTGATAAACATGTCCTTAAAGCAAGCTGCTTTAAGACCACAATAGTATTTGTTTAAAAATGATGGTAAAGATCAGTAACAAAAACATTATACAGGTGTAACTGATCGATATGTAGGTAAATGGGATCTACACAATTAGGTCTCTATCTTAAAGCTCTACTGTATAGCATATGACAATTGGCGTATGCTTCACACGTTAAAACCGCTTTGACTAAGTTCTAGTTTGATATAGTTAACATATAAACATATTTCTATTGACCAAAAAATTTCGGCAATCAACGCTTTTTGTGATGAATGTGCTCGTATGTTCGACTGAAATCATGCAACTCAATTTTTGCATGCAAGCTGTTTTTTTTGATGTCTCGGTTGGATTGAATTTTTTGATGTGCATCATTATGTTTACAGTACTCACCTTTAGGCATGTTGAGTTTTCTCTTAAAGTTCTTAATCGTGGTCGTTGTTAGTTAGGCGAGTCCCAAACGGATCCCCGTGCAAACGTATACACGTCACATTTCACAACACAGGCTAAACATATGCTGAAGTTACTCTATAGACTTATTTACACTTTGACTAATCATTTCTTACATCGAAAACTATCCGTTAATTGACTTTTCGTTTTTGGCGTTTTGTTTGGCTGAAATTATAATAAATTCTCTGTTATTCGCAATGTTTCTTTAAATTAACTATTTTCTAAACATGTACATGTAAACAATGTTATGCAGTTTGGAACCTAATTATATATTGTGCATTTAAAACGAGTTTGTTACAGTATAAATAGATGCTGCGAATTTAAAATAACATTAGTAAAACCTCAGATAGCATGCAAACACCACTACATGTTTATTCATAAAAACAATATGTTTTAGTTGATCTAACAACTGGGTAAATGTTTTTAATTTTACATTCCTGGTGATTTACTCTCTAAAGCTTTTCTTTATTTACCTACCAGTGTCATTGTTTACATGTGCTGTTTTTAGGGTTCCGTAGCCAAAATGGCAAAAACGGAACCCTTATAGTTTCGTCATGTCCGTCTGTCCGTCTGTCCGTCTGTCCGTCTGTCCGTCTGTCACAGCCGATTTACTCGGAAACTATAAGTACTACAGTGATGAAATTTGATGGGAATATGTGTTGTATGAACCGCTACAAAAATATGACACTAAATAGTAAAAAAAAGAATTGGGGGTGGGGCCCCCCATACATGTAACTGAGGGATGAAATTTTTTTTTTCGATGTACATACCCGTGTGGGGTATCAATGGAAAGGTCTTTTAAAATGATATAAAGTTTTCTAAAAAACATTTTTCTTAAAGTGAACGGTTTTTGAGATATCAGCTCTCAAAGTCGTAAAAAGTATGTCCCCCCCCCTCTATTTTTATAACTACGGGATATAAAATTCTAAAAAAAATAGAGGTGATGCATGCTAATTAACTCTTTCAACGATTTTTGGTTTGATCAAAGTATCTCTTATAGTTTTTGAGATAGGTTGATTTTTATTATATTTGCTGCTACGGAACCCTTTGTGCGCGAGCCCGACTCGCACTTGGCCGGTTTTTTTTAATTTGAAATTTCCTTAGGGAAATACGATTGCGTATAATAGTTTGGTATAAATACCATTGCAAATTGGAATAACGTAATCGCTGATGCAAATTATTTTTATTTTTCATACGAGTATTTGGCGCGGGATAAAGTTAATTTTTATTTATTTATACTTGAATTTTCTATATTTAAAAGAACCTAATATCTTTTTCGTGGGTATATATGCATTGTAAATGTATTCACACTCTCATTGTTGATCAAATACCCATCTGATTATACAGCTCGTTTGATCGAAAAAGTTCCTAATATCCCGTAGGTACGTATATAAAACATTATAATAGTACTTGTTTAAAAGTCAGGAGTAAAAGCTTCGTTTCAACACGGCTCTATGTAGTAGACTCTGCTGGAATTTGTCATTTATATCATCTAGCTAATCCGTCCACCAACGTTTCATTCAAAAGCTTCCTAGAAACGGCCTCACCAGCCCGACGGCCAACCTTACCTCGGCGGTCAGTTAAGGTGCAATTTGACAATACAAGTGTAAATTGTATCTGAGAATAGCTCAAGACGTGTCCGTCCATTACTGGCCAATTGAGACAAAAGGATAATGTTTGGCCGCCGTGTCAAGGTCACCGCGTTTCATTATCTCAATTGGAAACAAAAATTGACACGCTAGATTTATACGTTCATTTGGAGACTTTCGTTTAGTTGGTGGGTTTATATTATTTTACGTAACTTTGCTATGCTAATGAGCTACCTATAAGCAAGCTCATTACAACCACCAAATCTACAACCACCTCTGTATCCACCATGCTTTAACCCTTGATCAAATACAGCATATAGAATTTTTTCATTGGTTTTCGCCGGTATTACAACTACATAAGGTTCAAAATCTGGTGGGAACTATTTTCCCCGTGTCTTATTAAGGGTTAAAGTACATAAAGTGATACGTATTTGGTACCTGTACAAGTGTACATTTAAGAATAAAAATTTGGATCAATTTGGAATTAGACATTTTACAATTTTGAATGTTAAGCTGTACCAAAAGCTTTACCAACCTTCTGGTCAGAACGCTACTACGTAATCTTAATCTAGGAAACGGGGTATCGGCGTTTCTTTTTTAAAACCAAATAGCGGAGAAGATTGATCTGTTTTCGTGTTCTCTGAATGAATTCACCAGGATCGCTCTTTTACTAATAAGTTTATATGTATATGTTTGAATAAAATTAGATAATGTAAGAATTAAGTAATTTATATTTAATATAGTTTTTTCGTTTTCTTTAGTTACACTATTGTATTAGGGCAAAACCTGTAAAAATAGTTGTAAGTGTGGAACAAATAAATAAATAAAAGCTTTTCTTTTACATCTAAGTTACTTTTACAACAGGATCTTTTAACATTGAACTGAACATGAAAGATTTAATAAATACACCAAAAAGTGTTATATCACCTAAATAAAACAATTTTTACATTTCGTGACTTTACTTTATCCATATACAAATTATACGCGGTCAACAAAAAAAAGAACCTGTTAAAAGAATAAAAAACTAATACTACAGATTTCTAACTAACCTATAATCTCTTCTACATTTCACAAGATCTATTATTGTGGGTCTTAATGCGTTCCACATACATAAATTGACCATAGAGTCTAATAGAGTTCTCGAGTTAAAACCTGGTCAAAGGTTTACCGTTTGCGAGTAGATTATCTAAGGTGTCATGACTACTTATTTTTGTTGACTTATGCTAATCTTTTACAAATTACCAAGTAGTGTGAGTTTGTAAGATAACACGTGGCTTTTACGAGAGCTTTTAAATTTATTTTATTATTCTTTCGTGCAAGTTCAGCACGTTGAACTTTTAGTTTTTGGTGTCTACGTAGATCATAACTTAGATATTTCGTTAACTAGCCACATTCTTAAGGCTATTAAGAGATTGTAATGAAATCATTTCAGATATTATATGTTATTGTAGTTACTGCTTTAATATAGACGGACTCTATATAACTGATGGTTACTAAGGGAAGTTGTGAAACTAAGTACGTACCCAACATTTACCCAAAGGAGACCAAGAAATTGCCATTAACAATGTATATAGTTTCTAGTTCGGGACGCTTAATCTAAAATTCGGCATTCAAAGTTTAAGAAACATCAGAAGTAGGTTACGATGGATAGTATAGTTAGATTGCGCTGCGCTGTAATAGGCCTACTTTGACAGGAATAATTTTACATTACGGATGCTGAACGAATGTATGTACATATTAAGAAGATTAATGCGGTACCAACTTTTTCATAAAATATGTAAATATCATACAATCACATATTCGTACATTGATCTGATAGAAAGATAATATTAAACTTATTTGTTGGGTAAAAATTAAATAGGTACCTAAAATATCATATCTTTTTTTTTTTGTTTTCCTGGTACATTTTGATTTTGCTTCCGCAATGCATGCGTTTTCATTATACTTCGAGAGGCAGTAAGTTTTCATGTTTAAAAAAAATCACATGAATATTACCTGTCTAGTACCTACTTGATAAGATAGTTCTACCACTGCTAACTAAACTACCTCTTACGTCTCTAAGCTGACGTGTGGGGAGCTTTTAAAACGCCTAACGACTATGCTGTTTCCGGCAGCCCAGCGAGTAATGACTACCATACCATGGGCTAATAATAGCTTCATTACGAAATGTGCCGAGAATCGGTTAAGGAGGCTATCACCTGAAACCGCTGTTTTAATGACTCATTAGTATGGGTGATATTGTAAGTTTTACAGTAAAACACAATTTCCGCAATAAAAGAAATGAGTTATTATTGATGTTATGACGCGTATACTTATACAATACAACTTGAGATATATTTTTTCAATAAATTAACAAAGCAGATATGTAAACGAAATTTGAGATACGTAATTTGTGATTAAGTAATAAAAGATTATTTTTCTAGTTAATTATCTACGATGTCTAATTATAGTATATTTTACAATAAGTATCGTTTTTTGGACTCTTTGAGTCCGTATCTGGTTTATGATAAAGAAGTCAAGTCATTCTAAGGAGGGACTGGCTAAATACCCAAAGAACGAATTTCCATTTAAAAAACCGGCCAAGTGCGAGTCGGGCTCGCGCACAAAGGGTTCCGTAGCAGCAAATATAATAAAAATCAACCTATCTCAAAAACTATAAGAGATACTTTGATCAAACCAAAAATCGTTGAAAGAGTTAATTAGCATGCATCACCTCTATTTTTTTTAGAATTTTATACCCCGTAGTTATAAAAATAGAGGGGGGGGACATACTTTTTACGACTTTGAGAGCTGATATCTCAAAAACCGTTCACTTTAAGAAAAATGTTTTTTAGAAAACTTTATATCATTTTAAAAGACCTTTCCATTGATACCCCACACGGGTATGTACATCGAAAAAAAAAATTTCATCCCTCAGTTACATGTATGGGGGGCCCCACCCCCAATTCTTTTTTTTACTATTTAGTGTCATATTTTTGTAGCGGTTCATACAACACATATTCCCATCAAATTTCATCACTGTAGTACTTATAGTTTCCGAGTAAATCGGCTGTGACAGACGGACAGACGGACAGACGGACAGACGGACATGACGAAACTATAAGGGTTCCGTTTTTGCCATTTTGGCTACGGAACCCTAAAAATGATAGGAGACTCCCGTTATACTACCGATTAATATGTTTAACATCTGTGGGTTCAGTTAGTGTAATATAGGACAAATTGATGACATCTTCGGTCAAGTACTAACGGTGATTGTAGTGGGCAGCAAAAAGTAGGCGCGTATACAAAGCCCGCCATGTCAAGTGACTCATCAGTGCAGTATCACAAGACTGTGTGAGATATGTTTTAATTACTGCGTTCAATTTGTGATGTTTCAACCATTCACTTTCCTTCGACTGTTACTCTGTGGGGGTGTTAAAGTATTTGCATTCGTTAATCAAAATGAAAATAAAAGAACGAATTCAAAATGAAAAAATAATAATCCCGAATGATGATCAGTTTTGCAATATAACCAAAAAAAATCTTCTACTGCATTCCGCCTTGAATCTTTTCCCTCATTATTTACATTGATGATTATCTAAAAAATATAATCTTCGCATCGATTGTTTGTTCATAACATTCCTTTATACACATTACTCGTATTGTATTCCTATTGCTGATTAACATTTTTCACGCCCAAGCAATTTTCATGCATTATTCATACATTTATATGATTTGTATTTAAATTTCTTACTAAAAATCATTTGTTTAAAATGCCTACACCATTTACACACAACACACAAGACTCAAAAAACTGAGTTAGACCACTTCTGTTCAAATACTTCAAACAATTGTGACATTTATAACAAGTGAAGATGAATAAATAAAAATGCATAACAATCGACAAACGATTAATTTAACTATGACGTTTATGTCTTCAAAACTAATTGAGTAATTACATTTTACATAATATTATTGATTATTGCCATTAGCATTAACTACATGAATGGTCATGAACTTGGTACTTCTAAGTTGAATAGAATTTTTATTAGCTAGAAGTATCCACTATGTTATAACGTATTTGGAAGGACGAATGAAAAGGAACTACTGTTCTGAACCCTGACTTCATGAATAATCATGTTAAAAACATTTTTTGAAGTATTGTTTTTAATGAGCGAGAATTGTGAATTACCTCCTAAAATGTGTTTTATTCACAATGGAAGTATTAATTGTTGTATGTAGACAAATTAACCAGGTATTTGGAGCAAAGAACATTCTATATATGATCGGCGGAAGGAGAACACCCAGGTTGCGTTCGTGAACGCTCAGTTTGGTATAAATAGAACGCTTGTGTTGTTTACGTTCCCGATAAATTGTAACATAGTCGTTGTTATATGCATAAGCTTATCGGATAATTATAAAATGCATACATTCGATACACATTGTATCCACGCCGATAACGATTTACTAGAACTAATCGCACCGAGTGAATTCGATCGATATTCGCATTGATCGTCGACAGATTTACTGCGAGAAATCAGTTAATTAAATTTCTGTTCGAGACTATGATAGTATGTTCAAGTGGGAATGTTTTTGTACTTACTTTCCCGGCTGGCGAGTCCACATGTGTACTTAACGACACTCCTGAATATGTAGTTAGTGAACCTCGTGCAACACATTGTGTACGAACGCGGCGGGTATTAACTTGATGTCATTTTTGTTAGCGCTCGCAAGCACGACCGATACACGCACATACCACAACACAATTGACTGGGTGGACTACAGATACGGTACGGCGCCCCCGAAAATATGCACTATGATCTCTCACACACCATACACAATACAGCTGGCCGAGTCAGCTCTCAGATGTGCACTGATATTTTATCCTCGTCCAAACCAATTAATGCCAATGACTGACGAAACCGTAGCAGATCAGCGGTGTTTCTCAGCCAATAATTGTTCGACCGCGGTGTTATGGGGCATGTTTGGTTGTTCAGTTGTTCGCCGGTGTTTGGGAGAGTCACGTGGCGTTTTTGAGCTTGCGCGTACGATGCGATATTGCCACTGCATGCAGCGAAGTGCGTTTGCGTCTATGACCCTATGTTGCGATAGGACGGGAGTTTGCTTACACTGTGAAATGTGACACTGTGTGACGATTCACAGCAAGGTTCACAATGCAAGCACGTTTCTTGTTTTTAACGGTTTGTTGCTGAATCTCCACTAATGGGTGGCATTTTAATTTTATCATAGTAATGTTTATATTGATTTTTAGTGAGAATAATATTACATAAATCCTATCCTATTTTGGTTTGTTACATTATAATAGTAGATACATAATAAGTTTTTTTTTGTAGAGTTTTTGTAGATTAATAAAAAATATTGATAATAAAATTATATAAAATCTGGGTAGACATAATACTTACTGATAGTGTAGATTTGTTTATAATAATTATACCAAATATCAAATATCACAACATTTCAAAGTATTGTCTATCATTTATAGATGCTACATTAATCATTGATACCCAACAATTTGTAAAACACAAAGTGTATTCATTACGTTTCACACGTTGGACACAATAACAGAAAGCGGAAAACGAAAATTTCAAACGAACGTTTACCTACTCACCCCGACACCGAAGCCGTCTCGCAAAAGGGCCATAATCCGTAACACGAACGACAAAATTAAAATAATAAAAAAATAAATTGTGCTCTATGACGGATGCCGCTGTCTCTGGGCGTCGCGTACAAATGTAACTAGAAATGAAAGCGGACACTTTCGAAAGCAGACTGCCAGTGCTAAATTATTTCTAGCTGACAAGGAGACTGATGTTTGGCGGAATGTCAGGGGTCACTCGCTTGAACAATGGCTCTTACCTATAGTTCTTTTTTTTCCCTATTTTTTGTTACGGAATTGATGTCTCTGGACGAGGCGGAATGGAAGCATCTTTTTTTAAAACGTCGAATATGATCTAGTTAGTTAGTTTTTTGTTTAGTTACGTATTTATAATACTTACTAAGATATCAGTTTTGACGTCGAAAAGTTTATATATAAATTTCCTTTGGACAAAATCAACAAAGGCTTTAAACGAATCTTATTAGATTATAGAATAATAATTAGACTGCTATTGATCGGTAATTTAAAATAAGTTATTAGAAATGATAGGAAATATTGTAAGATAAATAAGATCTCTAACTGCAGTATTATCATTTTAAGACTAATAAATGTGTAATGATTAAAAGCAATAATCTCGTATTACTTACAAAACGAGTTTCGGAAAACGGAGTAAAATTTGCGATTCTAAACTTAAATCGGGCACCAAAAGTAAGTATGTACTAAAACTTCAATTGCATCGTTACGTGAGAGCTCGCAAGTTTCGCGAATTTGGTTTTAAACAGTTCCACAATAGCTTGTGGGTGTATGGGTATATCGAGGAAACTGCATTGTGCAGTAAACACAACACTCGGATTTAAATATGAATGACTGCGATCGTGAACTTCTAAGAGTTCCATCATAAACGGGTTTCGTTTTATTTATTCACTTGCTATGTTCGGATTTAATTAAACTAGAAGAGGTGATTTATATAAAAATAAGAAATTAATGTTATTATTAGTCTAATTTGAAGCTGACACAGTGAAGAAATTAGTATATGCTCTAGGTTCATTGAGAGCAGGGAGAGCTAACGAACAGGTCATGTATGTACGTTTTACTGAAAGGATCGTGTCTCGTAATATGTATTTATTTTCATAAAAGTGCAATGAGCAATTACCAAATTGTAGAGAGACATTTCATTAAATACGGGCTAACTACATATTTAATCATGCAATTTGTTTTAATCGGCCGACAGTTATGTTTCATTAATCCCATAGTACAATGCGAGTTCATGTATTATTGTGAAGGTAACAATAGGTCATAGCCGCAACTTCAATGATCCAGAATCACAATATAACAATAGAGCTATGGAATTACCGCCTTTGTTATATCTTGTTTTTCTACCGTGCATTAAAACACGTCTTTGTGAATCCGTTAGGACTTTCTTGACTGATATAGCACGATAAACGCAGTCATGGTATGTCATGTCACTTTACAATAGTCGAAGGTTTACCATATATTTTAGTGAATGATCGATTGGCCACGCCGTGAAAGCCTTATTTCTCATTATTGGCAAACAAGTTACCTATCCTTAAACGGAAGTCGAATCATCATTATCTTCTCATGAAAATGTCAGTACTTAATCGTAATGATGAAAATAGCTTCTGATAAATTAGGTTATCATTAAAGCAGTATTTGACTTCCGATAGAGCCCCACATACCGAAAAAAGGTTAGTCTTTCTGGTCCCAGCGCAATGTGGCACGCTTACGACTAAGCTCTCCCTTAGCCATGCATCCATAGGCACGGCAGACCTTTGATTGGAAATGGAAGGGATAAGGAAAGGGTACAGCTCTTTCCTCACATGACAGGAAGTGATCTCTACCTACCCCTCTGGGAAATAGGTTTGATTTTATGTATGTATGTAAAGCCGAATTCCAGTGTCCTGTGAGTGAGTACGTACTAAGTAAGGTTAAACATTGATAATTCAAATATCAAAAGAAGTTATTTAGTGCTCGGTTCAACCGCTCGGAAAATGATAGCTGAATGTTCACTAGGGAAATTCTGCTTACGCGGGCCCGATATTACAATGAAATTTAAATGATAAAAAAGAAATTACTCCACTGGATACGTACGTACGTAACGACACTGCTACGGGTTTTCGTTATTTATTATCCGACTTTTGGTAAATTGTAATGGAAATACGCGAAATGATTTCCATTTAAGTGAAATATATTTGCATACTCTTGGCGACATTTGGGTCGTGTGAAACTTTAAATTATGCATATTGAAAAATCTCTGACGTAAGTTTTTCTGTTGTCGTACGTGCTGGTAAATGCTGAATTGTTATAGTTTTTATCAAGTGCGTCAAATGGCGGGATTATAAAAAGCTAATGTTGCGTTTTGAAAGTCATGTCATGTATTTGTTTCGTCTTTGTGTTTAATCATTTAGAAGATTATCTGTAATTTTTATTTAAGAGCTGTGGATTTTGTATGTACAAATAAATAAATGAATAAATCATGTTTGAGTGGTTCAATTGCACATTTGGTAATGTCCTATTGCGCCTGGTGTCATATCCTTGCTCTGGACATTATGTGACGAATTCTTGTGTTTGTTCCGTGTCTACTCGTAAATGACTTTTGGACTTGATAGAGTGCTAAAGTTACTCTCGCACAAGATTTAATAAAATCATCAAAATCAAATCTCTATCAAAAGTTTTTTATTGTAACGTTACATATAAACTGCGATAGTTTATAAAAACTGCGGTGCAGGTAACGCCCACCTCTGAGGAAATACATTCAATTCAAATTCCTTGATCTGATTCCATGATGATTTTCTAGAATATTTGCGTTTCGGATCTCATTGTCGATTATTCGACGTGTTAACGTAGGTGAAGGAAAACATTGTGAGGAAACCTGCACTCCTACGAAAAAAAGGTTGTGTAGTCAACCAACCCGCACTCGGCCAGGGTGGTTGACTAAGGCCTTATCGCCCTATGGGCTGATGATTACGGATATCAAAATCAATAGTGCTATCACAAATGTACTTAAATACAAATAACACTCCCAGACACGGTACAAACACCGACACTCGGGTGACCAAACACCCGAGTAGGAAATAGGAATCAAACCTCTTGGCAAGCCGTTCAAGATCGTAAAACTGCGCATTTTTTAAAAATATATTAATTTGCCAACGTATGTATTACAAAATAATGTATCGTATGGATTATTACTCGCGTCATAGCGGTGGAATGAGGCCCGTTTCTCCGCAACGGAGACAAATTCGACGCCCGAGGAAAGCTCGTCTTGTTCTAATTGTGCCATTAATCATTAGAGTTTGTTTAACCAATTTATCTTAAAACATTACAAGGGTGATTGAGGGAAAATTGTGCAGGTGGGAATTTAATATTAAATAATTGCATAAGTAGATAATGAGGTCTGCAACATTTTCCTTGGAAGAAGTCAAAGAAGATGTGTTTCATAGCCTGTTTAATGTAGTAGCTGTGTAGACAAATAAATAGTTTTGTTTTAATACCGGGTAGGCCTTCCTTTCTTGATAATTTTAATTCAGGGTTCACTTACTATCATAAAGCAAATTTAATTTTTTTAGAGCTAAAGCTTGCACTGAGTGTTTAAATATTTTGATAATCGGAAAAAGTTCAATTGCAGCACTGTTGACCGGAGATTTGAACACCCGTTCTTCCGGGAATCGCGTCCAGAGTGCGAACCATTGCACCGACTAACAGCTTTTGAAGCCGTCAATTTTTTCAATAATATGTGCATCAAATTATTATACACATAGTTTTGTGTAGGATAGATTATAAAAATATTGAATTGCACTTGATCTATATTTGTTGAAAACACCTGAGTCAGGTTCAATATCCGGTGAGGTCATCAATACTTTTTGTGTTGAAATACAAACAGACGTTCTGTTTTAATAAACCGGTCCAATAAATATCGTGTATTGCCAAGGAAAATCTTTGCGTTCCGATTGTCAAGTATAGTTGCAAATCGTTTTGTCACCTTTATAATAGGATAATAAATAAAGAAATGCGTAACTTTTCAATTAATCAATCCTATTATCTACAATAATAAAACGATTAAGAATCGTTTTCCTTGTACGATTGTGATTTAATTTAAAATAAGTAAGTCGTCCTATGATTACCTGCCACAAAATGACGAATGTTGATTTATTTTTCAAGTTACTGCAAGTAATTTATTTTAGTAATAATGCAATGATAATGATACAATGTAAAAACTTCCATTATTCATATAAGAAACTGGTTAAATAATAATGGTCATCATCATCATCATCAGCCCATACACGTCCACTGCTGGGGCACGGGCCTACCCTAAACTAGGGCAATCAGGCCTTAGTCAACCACCCTGGCCAAGTGTGGGTTGGACGACCTCACAACCTTAGAATATATAGAATAATGAATTTCAGATCTGAAAAACACAGTAGTACATGGCGGCGTTTAAACTGGCGACCTCTCGCATGGCAAACAACGACCTTTACCACTCAGCCATCGACACTAAAATAATTATGGCAGTAAATGTAATTTTTTTCTTTCTTTCGAAGTAAATTCTCTATGAAACTGGAGAAAGTAAGCGAATATTAATTTTGATTGAATGTGCATGTTAGACATTTTTTTTTGCAAATCACGCTAAGGTTATTGCACCGCGAAGTCACGTCTTCATAAAACAGGAAAACGTACGTATTTGCTTGAGAACCTCGACCTTCCGCCAGTAGTCTAGACAAAACAAGGTCAAAGGTTCAATTTCATTTTATGCATAGCAATCTTCCGAAGAAAGTATTCCGCGTGGGAATATTTGAGGTACGCAAGTATTTACTTACTTACTTAGTTATGTATGTGGGAACATCTTCCCAGAGTAATAAAGACAGACGCATTTTTGTTTGTTTGTTATTAAGTTTGTTACATCGTCAAAGTATTTTATTTCCATACAAATTTCAGTCACTATGGAGGCAAAAGAAATTGCTGGTTTATGTAATGTAATACTCGCATATATTCATGCTTTACTAAGGTGAATAGAAATTCATAACGGGTAATATCAATTGGAAATGATTTATTAACTTTTCAGGATTAAGCGCGAAATAAAGTCTCTTTATTTTATTATTGGCTAAATATTTATCAATACATCGATTAATTAACAAACTCAAAGCTAACTAGTATTATATTGTAAGTTGGAAACTAGGTTATCAATTTACTGAACCGCATATCTATCAATCCACAATCATTTTTCATATTCTTACTAACACTGCACCACCGATACCCATTTATCCCTGTCACGGTCTGAGTGTAGTAAATAGCTATTGTTCCCAAGTTGTCTCCTAACAACCATAGTATTATTATAAGTTAGTTCGGTTGGCAATTTGGTTTAGTCAAATTCTTCATAAAACACAAAGGTAGGAATTACAGGTTGTGATCGATATCATCCAAACAGACGGAATATTAAAAATAATTTTACTATAATCCAAATGATATACCTATGTACATAGAATATTAATTTGCAATTAAAGTAATGCAATTGGTGACTGATATCTATCTACCCATGTAAGGGAGTATAGTTTCACAAATGTCATTACTTAGCAGTAAAGTTTGGATTAACACCTCAAGTTGACTAGATTTCTAGTGTACGAGTATATTTTTCTTACCAAGTGGCCAGTACCTAATGTAGATAATGTATTTGGGACAAGTCATTATGGTCCAAGATCCCAGAGCTGCCAGACATCACTTATTTTCTAATGGACAAAATATATACGATTGAGTGGTGGTGGGGTGTACTATCATCATATGACTAGTTGCTACCTTGACCAGACGGCCATTTTTCAGATATCAACCAATCAAGGTACATAGAAACAAGGCTCACCTCACTTAAATTCTGATGGCTGATTTTAACATATATTTTACACAATATCATTAAAAATCAGGATTCATTACTCCCAGACACATGCGGTCGGCGGTTTTACCTTACAGACGCTTTAAAGCTATGAAAAAAATTATTAAGTTTACTTATTTTCTGATGCTTGATTTTTATATATGTTATTCAAACAACTGAAAAGTGCTCATCTGACCGCAATAATTATAGAATTGTACCTTACAAACTATTTTATTAGAAAAACTTAACTAAATTCAATAAAAAAAAATAATTCTAAAACAGTTGGGTCTGGTGAATGTTTGGCCCCTTGGATCGGTCTGTCCGTTTGCAAAACGTTTTAAAATAGTTGTTTGAATAACATATATAAAAATCAAGCATCAGAAAATAAGTAAACTTAATAATTTTTTTCATAGCTTTAAAGCGTCTGTAAGGTAAAACCGCCGACCGCATGTGTCTGGGAGTAATGAAACCTGATTTTTAATGATATTCTGTGAAATATATGTTAAAATCAGCCATCAGAAATTAAGTGAGGTTAGCAGTGTTTCTATGTACCTTGATTGGTTGATATCTGAAAAATGGCCGTCTGGTCAAGGTAGCAACTAGTCATATGATGATAGTACACCCCACCACTACTCAATCGTATATATTTTGTCCATTAGAAAATAAGTGATGTCTGGCAGCTCTGGGATCTTCCTCTATTAGTAAAAATGTACGTAATATGATTCAGCAATATCTGGATTAGAAGCCAAAGTTCCTGTTCAGAGAATTATAACTTATAAACCGATTAGTAACATATTCGTCAGTACATACAGTTGTCGAGCAAACTAAAATTCATATAACCAGCATAACCAAGGCACTCAATATCGGACGGCTTTTTGAGTCAATGTGTATAGTTGAATTAGCGACGGTCTCCATTCGACACGTTATTTTCACAATGCGAAATGGTGGACGTTACATTTCGCACGGAACATTTAAAATTTTCATAAAGTAACATAAAACACCGTAACCAAGTATGATTTACCATAGTCGCCTGTATAACTTTAAAGTAAGATCCCTAATCGCGTGCTCTTCTCGGTGTATTGACAAAATCGTCCTGTGTGAAACGAAACGTAAAGCAATAAATTTGTACGTAATTTGCATTGATTTTATGTTTATTTAGAATCGATGTATGTAATTGTATGACGGAAACGGTAGGCGGCCACGGCTGGTGACCTCAAACCATATTGCTTGATTGTGATACCCCGCATAGTCATGCCTAGTCTATAAATAGTTTAATAATGCTTGCAATTTTCAAATAACGGCCTACTGTTGCGAGCCTCAATTTGGTAATTGGGACGCTGCTTTAAATAACATAAGTGTTGTTGCAAATTGTATAAAAAAAGGTTTCAATTAAAAGTTTTTTTTTTCAAATACATAATTTCCTATCGCATCTTTTAATACACTAGTAATTTGAGAGAAGTGTATTTACGTTTTATTTTAATTGAATACCATTATGAATGCATTAGATAAGAAAATATTTTATTTTACCTACGTTCTTGACTACAATAACTTTTAGCTTCCGATTGTCACTTAAACGTTAATGTTTCACTATTGTGCGGTGCTTTAATTTGCATAACACTTAAAGCTATTTGCAGTTTCCTTATGGCAATATCCAGGAAGACCATTAGCTAGTACGTAAACAGAGGGTCCATGTACGTATACTGCATGCATAGGACTAAGTGAACTAAATCTGTTGTATATATTCGATCTGGAAAGAAAGAGTAAGTAAACCATACATTATAAATTGCTGATTCACCAATAAATTACTTAATTATATATCTTGACTAATATTAGATCAACAAATTTTAAGTTCGATCAACTTAACTATCGTAAAATCGTTACTAAAATGTTATACTTGTAGTTCATTATGGTGCGAGTGTAAAAGACGTTAAGTTAAGTTAGTATTTACGTAAATCAAGATATTTTGTACATATTATGTTGTTTAATTGAATTCAGTTAATTATGAACCTCACTAGTAATAACTCATTACAAACCGGTAGCAGATTACACAACGTCGATTATAGACGTAAACAACAATTTATTGGTTTCGGAAGTGTTTGCATCCTCGCTATGTGCTAAACCTCTAAATGCGCGACTGCAATCGATATCTATGTCAGTCAAGATCACGAATATTCGCCGTGGCCCGCTAATGTTTGAGTTCAGTGGAACGTGGAGTGGCCAGTGATCCTGGCTACGATTCCAAGAGCCGGGTTGTATTCCCACCCGGGACAACCACTCATGTGATGAACATTACAATTTGTCTTTGTTCAAGTAAGTCTATGTAGTCAGTCGCTCACGCTCATAGAGCAAGCTTTGCTGAGTTTGCGGTCAGGTGGCCGTGAGAGATGTACGCATTTTTTACTTTTAAAATAGCAACGGTGCAAGAGTAAGGAAAATTAGCAAACAAATCGCATCGAATTTATATCGGTATTTTAAAAGGAAGTCATTGGCTAACCTTGCCGCTGGGCACGCGCGGTGACCGTGGCCTTTCCAAGTTTTTATGAAGCCGTGGGAATGACCGCGCTTACACCGTAGTTCGGAACTTGCGGAAGGAAGTGGCCTTGCCTCATAATAATATAGGGTATTTTTTTACCAGATCTGTATCTTTTAGGGTTACGTCAGATGTGTCTTTTTTCAATGTTATGCAACAACCGGAAATACATTATCACACCGTTAACAGTTTAAGATAGCAATAAGCTCTTATAACCACTTAGGGAAAAACGAATAAGGATTGAAAAATAATTTAGATAATAGTGCTACGTGGCTATGGAATACGAACCTTTACTTACATATACATACTTTTGTATGCAGTAAAGGTTCATTCAACGAAGTTTAAAAACCATCAGATCAATTAATAAATCAATGTATGAAAAGGTATACACGATAAGCAATATAAGCTCATGATAGTGAATAAAATATTGTCATTGTTTTTAATTCACATTCAATAAATCTTAAACGAAGAACCGTGTAGTGTTGATTGCCTGATAAGCTCAGGGTTTTGGAAATGATGAATGGGTTACAAAAGAGGCGAGGGCGTTTGGGCAAGTTATTTCATAATACCTGTCGGGTTAGTCGTTATGGGAGGAAACAACCTTGACTTATAAATTGCTGGCATTTTTGGTATGATACCATCTGTGTACTACGATTAGATGAATGAGTGAGGTAAGCTGTTTATGACAGTGTGGTGGTCCATATTGAATAGTTAGAAACATTTGGTTTCATAATATTTAAATTAAATAGTTGATGAAGGCAAACCCCCATAAATAGATGGCAACATGTTCTCGACGCCCAAAACCTCTCCTTGCCATCTCCAACTACAGATCAAAAAACTTGGATAGATAAGAAGTAGATAAAAAAAACAAAAGAAAAACACAAAATCTGTGTTGAAAATAACATAAGTTGCATTTACAGGAATGTTTTCTAAAAATGAGGTTTTAGCTTATACTAGTCTTAAGGGTAATGCAGTGGTCTAAGAATCCCTCTTTAGTCTAGACTTGTACATAACAATAAACCCTGAGCAACTCCCCGTTCCTCTATAAAACGGAACCGTCATCCGAAGCCGTAAATAGCTTCAACTTTATACCGCTCGGGCGTTTATGACAACTGAAAATTTACAACCACTAGATCTAATAGATACAGGAGCTTAAATATTCAAGAGCAAGGTGCAGTTGGCTAGATGGCAGAATAGGGTCAGGGGGCGCGGGCGGATTCTGTTAACAAAGCCATAATTTACGGGAGACCAATGTTATTGGACACTTTCGACGGACATCTTGGAGACGTAATATTTTTTCGAAAGTTGACCCGGTCTGCGTTTGTGGATTAGGTAGGTCATGCGGGATGGAATACCTCATTAGGTTGTGATTTATAAGTTTAGTGTATTTAACTTCTATTAAATTCTAATAACTCAAATTAATATCAACTGACTCACAGATTTTTCTTGTTTGCTTTTTCGGATGACATATTGAAACAATTTTAAACGGTTATGTCTGGGATATTTACCGTGTTTTGTTTTAATGAGCTACCGATTTTTTGGCACTCTTGCAAGCGCCATGATCACGGGTCATTAAAACAAAATAATATGCTAAATATTCCGGACACATTGAGTTTTCTAACTTTGTAAACATTTGCAATCATAAATATTTAAGGAAGTTGAAAAAAATGTCAAAGAATTGGCAAATACTAGCAATAGGATTTATTAGTATGCTTAACGTGGAACCTTAATCATTCAAGCCCCTTAATTACTGAAGATCTAAGTAAGGAGGTTGGATTATCTAAGAATTTATTAGTTTACCTACTACCTATCAATTGCTGTTAAGCTACTTAATTTCCGCACATAAAATGAGTAATGGCTTGGGGTAAAGTGCTGGTTGGATAATGTGGGTATATTTTAATGATGGCAGCGAAATAGCGTGACTATCAAGCGAAATCCCTTTAGGTGATAAACAAAATGAGGAGAGAGGTTACACACTTAGTCATTATTTAAGACTTTCGAAATAATTTGATCTTTTGTAACAGTGTATTTCTAACGTGTTTAGTTGGTAAGCTTTATTAAATAAATAAATAAAAATAAATTTCGTAAATATTGACTTATTTAGGATCCGGCATACCTCCTTATACAATACGTATAGTCAGTACTATCGTTAAAAAGGAAAAGAAATTCTAGCTAACTAATGTATGATAAAGTATAAATGTATTTTTTTCTTCAAATCTTGGTGTAACATAAATAATATCATTAAACGAGTTTTCAGTCGATTTTAAAGTATCTCTATGAAGTTAAATGTCTACAACTTATCCGTCCATATCTTACACCTACCAAGTACCTTTAGGGGTTTAAGTCCCCAAGCAACATGTGCCCAAGGAACTAAAAACGCCACCCTGTTAAAGATTCAACAGCTGGGTGCTAAGCAGGTCACCAGGTGAGGTCGGGGTGGACTCCGTTAACAAAGCCATAACTCTTGGGTACGAGTGCCACGATTGGTATTCTGTGCGCGGACGGTCGCCGCCATTAGTCGAGCTAAATAATTTATGGTAATATTGCATTTGCAGCTTTTCCGAGAGTTTAGCGAGCGTTTGTGTTTACGCCAATACAATATTTATGACGGATGTGAGATACTCACTCACGACTCATGCTCCAGAGAGTCAAATTGTTAAACACTACTAGCGTGGAAACGATATGGAAAATAGTTGATTAGGAATATCTGTTATTATATATATATTTCTTTTTAGACTTTCGCGTTCCATATACTAAATATTAGTAGTAAATAGTTGTAGCTATGTGTTTGCTACTCCTAATAACTCGTGAAGACCCATAAAGACTATATACGTTTTTCATTTTCATTTTCATTTTAACCGTGGCTCATGAGTTTCCTTCAATAATAGTAAATAAAACATATATTTGTCAATAGTTTGTCTGCAAAATGTAGACAAACTCTTGCCAAATACATAGGGAATCATAATAAATAAAAATATTTGTAAAGCTTTGAAAATAAAAAAGCTGATTTTATTAAACATCCAAACGAACCGTTCTTTAACAAAAACTCGCATTACATGTTTCAAATAAATAAATCATATTCATCCACTATAGTATTCAGCCGGCCCGCTATTTAATTCAGTTGTAACAATTTTATATCTACTGAAATCGAGAATAGCCCGCGAATGTTTATTTATGAACGCTTTCGCAAACTTTATGGAGATTCCGCTTTTCACCGTTTTATGAAATGTACTGTATTTGTGAGAAAAAGCTCTAGGTCAAACTATGCCTGGACTTGACACGGTAATCTCATTTGTTTAACATGAGCCACTTAATTCAAGGCTTGAGGAGGGTTAGACGGCAATTATATCAAATTGACATGATCCGAGTTCTATTTGGGACGTGATATGCCATTTAAGAAAGATTTAGTTCGATTGTCAAATGTACTGATACTGATATGGGGTATTTACTACACATGATGGTGCATGTACTCATCATTATACTGTAGGTATTTTCTAGGGACAATTACTCTTTTATAAGGAGGTAAAAATATTCAAAGAGATATGAAATATTAGGCCTTTGCCCAGCAGTGGGACACAGAAGTTAAAAAAGACGTGTGGCACTCGGGGACTGCCGCGGTATAGCTATTGAATAGCATCGTCCGATTTCGGAGCAGCTCATCTCGATTCGTGCGAGTTTCGTAGAGTCGTACAATACGTCTGTCCGCACGCACACAAACACCGTGCCGAAGTCTACCGAACTGAAACGACGTTAAACGATTGTGAGGTTTTTTCGTTACGGAATTTCTTGGTTTGGTCGCCGCGCTCAAAGCCCGCGATAAAAGCTATGCAATAGCTTAAAAAGAAATGATTCAAATTATATCAACCGGGTAAAAAAGACACAAAGCCAACAAAAATTCACAAAGGGTAACATAACGTATGCCTATAGTTATTTATTAGTTACAGAGCAAAAAGTGGGATTGACCTGCTTCAGAAATTTTCAATTTTGCTAGGCACGTGAGCATCCACAAAAGTTTACAGGAAATTTGAAATTTTCACAATATTCGAGCGAGATGCCTATAAATTTAAAAAAGACTATCACTTCATCTATTACAACGAAGGAAATAAAAGGATATAAGGTACGCTAAAAGTAAAAGGGTAGCTTGATTTGTGGAAGTAATAGGATGAAAAAAAAGGGAATTAAATTTGAAATGAAATGTAGTGATAATGTTATAAATTATCAATATTCTAATAGTTAGGATATGCAAATAATTCATATTCCTTTAATAACGTAACAGTGACAATATTTTATAATGTGTGCTAACAGGTTAAATAGTTAAGTACCTATAATGATCAATACATTTTTATGTTCTATTTTTATGATTAAAATCTCCTAGAATTATGTATTCATAACTCTCTTGTATCCGAAAGCTTTGTGTGCAGTGGCGCTACCATGAGTTTAAAACTTACGCACTCGATATCGCCTTCGTAAATATGTCTATGAAAAACTTGTACAGCGCCGCTGGTGGTTACGCGAAGAACTAAAATAGGCCGTATGAAAAAAACAACTCGTTAGGTTTTTAACGTACGTAAGTTTTCGATAGCCAACTCATGGTAGGCCCTCAGATCAATCGAGGAGTACGGTTCCGCTCTCAAACTTTGACAGTTCTAAATGTAATCAATCACATTGAGCTTTCTGATTACAGAGAAAAGAGTAGTAAGAACATCGTGATTGTTAAGTTCGCTGTCAATAAATCTTATTTTTTCCAACATGTTTTCATTCGCCATTTATGTAAGCTGATCTAAGTAGATACTATTTCAATCCATGAGTTTATATTCTCAACAATACCACGGAGAGTTTGTGGTTAGATCGATGTTAGTTCGCCAACTTCAAAACTTGACATTTAGTAACTATCAAACTCAAACACAAAGAGACCTAGTTTCATCGAAGATTTTACTAGATACTGTTGAATATTATGACCTTAGAGAATGACAAGTATTAATAATGTTGTTTTTAAATCACCACATAGTATAAAGCAAAGTCGCTTCCCGCGTCTTCATGCTTAAATCTTTAAAACTACGCAACGGATTTTGATGTTTTTTTAAATACTAGGACTCGAAATAGGATCATTTATGTAAGTATAGGTTTTTATGTATAATATACCTGAATGCCCGATATACCCGGAGCAGAGTGAAGGCGGGTCACTAGTATTACTTAATATAATCTTCCTTTTTTGTTCACCTATTATATAGGTATCACTGATTCATTTAAATTGCTTAATATGACTGACGAGAAGGTCTCCTTGAGTTTTTAATTAATAACTAAGTTATATGATAAATGATTAATTTGGGTCCATTTTATGAGAATTTGTGATCTTGTGTCATTAAGTATACCGATAGTGGCGTATAATAAATTTATCATTGATTTCTATTTAGACAAGGCTAAGGTTACTTACTTCCTTTTAAACCAATAAGTTTATAAACAAAGTTACTAAGTGCTATCATTAATTAGCACTTATAGGGGTCAAACAATCACGGATATTAGTCGATAGAAGATCGATAACTGATAGTAATAATGTGTCTGCTGATGGTTAAGTCGTCAGCAATCTGGAATGAACCTCTTTTCACAGGTATTCGCTCGTTGCTACTTGCTTGGGAATTTTCCTCAAAGGGAAATTAATATTGCACAACCTACTAGCTATGGCTTGTTGGGAGTTTGGAAATTGTTGGAAATGTTGATGCATTATCAAAAGTCTTGTAAGCTTACCTATCTATGGGAAGGCTGTGAATACATCCATTCTTTAATACAATTCTATTCCTAATTTTTTTAAGCCGATGGCAGATAATAATAATCCAAATTTATTAGTTTCACAGACTGTTCGACTTTCAAAGAATGCAGCTATTATAAGGCATTTTAGTAGCTATTATAAGGGGTAAGTTTTTTCGGGCTAACTTTTTTTTCTTTCTTGGGTTTTTTATTTGCATCCATTCGCAAACATATTTTTATAATAATACGTAATGTATATAATACATATCTACGTATGTAGTGTATATTTAGTATTACATTAGCAAATATTCAATTATCACGGTTAAATTCATTGTTTCATACACTACACCAGGAACAGTATTTTGTTTGTCGATCAGCAAGTTTCAGTTCGTCAACACTTAAAGCAGGCAATTATTTAACGAGCTAATACGCAAACTGACATTGTATTGCCAGCAAGATCAAGGCTAGTCCACAATAGTGCCGAATATCTACAATGGATCTCTTGGACCGAGCAGATGGGTTGACAATGTCACGCGCGTCACTTGACACACGTGACGAAAGGTATCAGTCAGAATTCTCCACGACTGTCAAGCAATTTGCAACATAAAGACTACGGTTCGAGCTGAAAGTGTTGGACAGTTTGTGCGAATTGCTAGGCGCCGACAAATAGCCCTGTGAGTGGAGTGAGACGCGTTTGAGCATCTTATATTTGAATATTTGTTTTAATAAAAAAAGTTTAAGTTACTATGTTACTTTTGACCACTGCTTGCGTATACAATAAGACAATGTATATCCGGATTGAATACTTACGTCAATCACAGTTACGGAAAGATTATTTTATGTTTACTAGACTAGATTCCGTTCTTGACTCCTCCGTAATCGCGTAAATCATGACTATCTAGCTTGCTAGCCTAGTATGATATTTTCAGTCTCTAGATTACTTGTGCACTAAAATTCACTAAAATCAGTTCAGTAGTTTTGGCGTGGAAACACACAAGACTATATCATACAATAAAATAATCGGTGCGCGATTAGTTAATACATATAGATCTATATGTATTAACTAATCGCGTAGCGGCGACCCAAAACGAGTCTTGGCCTCTATTAATAATATCTGTTTATATTAATTGTCATTTATAAAAAGTAATTCAGAATGCTTCAAACGTAACACTTTAAACTACTTAAAGACAGTCGTCTTACATATAAAAGATCGTCGAATAGCTTTTACAACAACTGAATTTCAATATGGCGTTTGTATTTCTAAGGGCGGCAAGAAGTTTGGGGTTGCTAATGCAAAGCGAGCTTTCTTGATGAATGATTAATGTGCGGCAAACGATGTAGGTATATGAGTACTTATGTATCTATTTTTGCTTTATGTAAAACTTCATTTATATTCATACTTAGATGGATCTTTGTTGGAAATTTGAGACGTTTACCTACTTCCTTGAGTTATCTTTTACGTGTTTTACCATGAAGAAACAAACTTTTCCCACTTCAATATAATTTAATAACGAATTATTGAATTACACATTCTGTGTACACACGTTTTTGGAACAAATATTTTGTATTATTATTTTATTTATTTTCACATTCAGCCACCTGTCCCTAAACTACTTTGAGTCTCAGAGACTGATATTTGTAAAATACTTAAATATACACCCTGACGTGGAAAAAAATAAAAAGTTGACGATCACGTGATTGTCTGTCTCGGGTGGTGACTGAACCTACGACTCTTAGAACTGTAGCCAGGGTCACTAATCATCATTTCACCGTGCCAGATTATATTCTGAGATATTATTGTTGTAAGTCGATAAATTATGTAAACAGAAGGTGTTCAATAAGTGGGAAATACATTTTGTAAGAGGTATTATAATGATGTATATTATGCAAATCAATACGGAATTATAAAATCAGGAAAATTTGAGTTGTATTTTGTTACGTACTCATGGTTTTTACTTGTTTTTTAACATATAAGCGAATATAAAGAGATTTAAATGTGGACCTTGAATATTTCAATCTCTGAATATTGCTTAACATACACAAAGCCGTAAATTGACTGACAAGTTTCGTAGTAAAATGAGAACAATGTGGAAAATAAAATTAAGTAAATTAAGTAACAAGTAAGTTTTATGAACTACCTAGATTCGTTTGTTACGTTTAGCGTAATGAGCAGTTACACTACACATTTATACTATTGTATCTATTTACGGTTAAATGGTTTTGAGGCAGTTACCGGCCGCTATAAATACTGGGTTAATTAATCCCTAGGGCACGAAAAGCGTGATAGAGTGGAAAGCATTTCGTGTAAAAAAAAACGAAGAGACGCAAGTAGCGTGCATATTTGGAATGCTTCGCCATTGTTGTTTTAGCTTGTCCCTTGGTGCGTGTCGTTCACGTGTTAACCACGTGTAGTAGAATAGTGCGGGTAGGACGGACCCGCGTCACGCATGCTGCGGTCACGCACGGGTCAAATGTACCCGCGTTCATCGATATCGCATAGACATAATACGCGGCAAACAATGTGCGAGTGTCAAATGCCATCTGAGATGGTGATCGCGTAGTCGAATCTTGACATCAACTGTTGATAATCGGGTTAACTTAATACTTTTTTGAAATAAAAAGATAGGAAAAAATCATCTGCTACAACGCGGATGTTTAGATCCTAAAATTCATAAAATGAAAATTTAAAACTATTATTATGCTTATGTAAGTTTTTAGACTTTCGTGTTCCATTACACTAAATATTGGTCTTTATGGGTATTATGATGCTTATTTAGGTATACCGTTTCGAGAAGAATTTCGTTTTTTTAAAGGTGCTTTACTTAATTTAATTACTGACTTACTTCTCCTTACAATAAAATATTAAATTTTTAGTTAGCACTACCTAGGATTACGACTCCGGACCTTTCGGTCTTAACATTAATATGGTATATTCAGGCAATCAAAATGAAAACAGCATAAAACAACAAACTGTTTCCAAAACAACACATCAAAATTTTTGCACGAATTGTTTTACGAGTGCCAAGATGTCCGTTAAAATGGATCTAACGTTAGATGTATAAAAGCAAGTGCGGTGTAAGGTCGTAAAAATTGACACGGTAAAAATACCGTCTCAGACAGTTTGTGAGACATTCACGTAAACATTTGTTTCCGAAGACGCGATACGTTATTTCTTAAATTATTGTAAGAATGATTCAACTGGAAAACATTATAACGTTACGTTATTTTGGTTCTTAGACCCTACTCATTGTGCTATTCGTGGTCTGTTACAAAACACGTGTAATTGAATCACTTTACCGTTTTGAAATGAGCTTTTCCATTGTGTAAGATGTAGGTAATCATATCACAATCTGCTTAGGATGTAAAAATGGCCAAGGTTAAAATTCCCTCTCAGCACTTGGCCTGTTTGATTTGCTTATCTATCATACCCCTTTAAACAACTTTGTCCGTAAAATCGACTGTTTACTTGTCGATTCCTTTGATGTACTCGGTTAGTTTACAATAGAGATCCGATAATCTGCGTATTATTAAGAAATACGTTACTACTGCACTTTTTGAATAACTTCTCGGTAGGACGAGAACATTGAATTAGTAGGATTGGTTATGTAAATCAATAAAGATATTGTTTCAACCAAGACTTCAAAAATTAGACTTCTTTATAGTAAATCGTCGTTTGATTTAGAATTTGATCATGGTAGGTATAATTTTTCAACATCCGAAAATTATTATCAAGTTTATTGGCTACCAGATTTATTTGCTTTCACTTACATAAATGATTAGGCAAGAAAAAAAATGAAACAAATCGGCATAAGTACGAGCAAGTGCCTACATAATGGCTATACACATCGATCGCGACCCTAAGCCGTGTGTTAGAAATGAGTTCTATACATTACAGCCCAGCGAATGGGATCAACAGGGCTTGCGGCACTTATGGAGCAAAAATAACAGATTATAAGAAAAACATGTTTGGTACACCAGATGTGCCGAGCCCGTACGACGTTCATAGTTTTTGCGCCCGCTCGGTTCGCAAAGAATTCCTGACAGTAGGTTAGTTTTTTGAACAAGGACTGTTTTGAATTTGATGATTCACGCTTCACAACTTTCTGTCTCATTCAGGCAGGCACTACACTAGGGGTTATTTTGTTCATTCATTGAACTACATTGGGAGCGCGTGTAACATATCATTATCAGATACAAACATTGTATTGTGTGTTTGCTTTAAAGATGAACATACTCTAATCAATAAGTGTAGACATAATAAAATGCGTGGTCGATAACTATCGTTATCTTCTTCCCTACAGATTCATTAAAAGAAGTACTTTTAAATGTACTTATAATCTGATTTGAATTGATGGAAATACAAAACGGTTTCAAATCGGTTGAATAATCCAACTGCAATCATAAACAGAACAGATGACTCAAAATAAATGTCAATATAAAAGGCCATTTGTGCACGTCATTCGGTATTTAATCACATTGTTTATGTATATGGAAATAAAGAGAATAAAGTATGTTAATGTTTATATTGTGGAAAAATAAAAGTGGATGGAATCCTAGAACAGTCTTAACGTTATATAAACCTGTAGAATATAGTTTATTTCAAAATATAAATCAGACTATAAGCACGTTCAGAAATCCATAAGTTGGATGTTATTTTTGAGTACATTATATCACATTTGATGTATTCTATTGGCACATTTAATAATTAATTTCATTGTAAGAATTAAAAATATAGCTTCCACGTGTTCAGTAACCCATGACCTAGACCTATGATATACTTACAGACATATTGTACCTACAATTCTATCGTAACAGTTATTAGTGGATTTTGATAAATATCTTTTTGGATTGTTTAAAAGCGTGAGCTTATTAATTTGTTTTGGATACTCACTAGCTAAAGTGATTTTAAAATCAAAAATATTGTAATCATTATCAATTTTGAAGTTAAATTTTGAATGATTTAAATTTCAAGTGCTTGCACAAATAATTATATTATGGGTGTATGTATGTATGTAATGTACTGATGTTTTATTTATAATGCCGCGTTGTCACGTTTGTTTCATAATACCATATCGTGTGATAGGTCCATAAATAAACAATGTTGAGCGAGTGAAATCTTTGTGTGAAGCGTAACTTCAAAACAACAATTAGATGGGCTTATATTTCTTTTATTGTTGTTGTTAGTAAGCTGCATGATTATTTGTCATAACGTTTGTTATTGATAAACGTAGCTCGCATACCTATAACCAAAGATTTTTTCAAGGAACTACAGACCATTTTTTTTTAAATAACTTCGATGACACACTAAAACAAAAGAATTACACAAACTTACTTGGTGAATACTCGGCCCTCGCTCCGACCCACTCTTTGGCAAACCTCGCCGTTCCTCTTAACCCCATAACTACAGAGCGACTCAGCTCTTTCAATTCCATCACAGACACACACAACCTCAAATCCTATGCAGCATTTGCATCAAGGAACACCACACTCTGCACCACGGCACACAATGACACGTCATGTTGCCTTCGCGTCAAAACAATACTGGCCACAGCAATCAACGCTTAATTTTTATAAGCATTAATGAATTCCGTTCGTATACATTAAAATGTTATTATCGAACACGTGTCTTCGTCTGTTGGGGACCAAAGGTGCGGTTGTGGTTTACTTAATCGATGCCAGAAGTAAGTTGCATACAATGCTATACCTACAATTACTACGCTTAGAAATGCATTGTGCTAATATTGTCAATTTGCAATTTAAGTTGTAGGTAAAAGTCAAATGTATGTGTCATTATACTCATACTTATTTACATACCACCGGTTTATTTTTAGGAAAACTTCCTGAGTTTTACTGTAATTATTTGTAAAGTTGGATTTTCTTATTATTAGTGTATTGAACTGGCCGTCAAAGAGAAGGGGACAAAAATATTCCACAAAAAAAGTAGGCAAATGTATTCAAACTGTTTGAAGCTTAAGATTTTACCTTAACAAGATAACAACATGGTGTAAGGTAAGCCAGTTTTATGAATATTTTAAACCACTGGGGCTTTTACAATAACCATATTCGTCTAACAATTATTTATCTGGGACATATAGTAATTAATCGCGGAATTCGTGTGTAGATTATGAAAATCATTAAACTACAAACATAGAACGCGCTTGCTTGAGCTAGTTGCTTAATCTAATAGTGCTTAATAGGGCAGTATGATGGAATTGAATTCACTACCTACCTATGTTGAAGTTAGGTTTAAAGGAAGTAGATGTGTACCTACCTATGGTGATATTATTATTTCTTCCCCGGTCTGATTATATAAACTATTTATAGTTAACAGAATAAGGAAAAAATATAATATGTGTGGTAAGGTTGTCGGGATTTGACCCATATTACCTAAAGTATTATTAATTCATTTGTTATTAATTCTACTCTACAGTATTCTACCTACTTATTTAATACTTCTAAGGAATTCGTTCTGTGTAATAATACGATATAGAGGTAGTACCCGTAAATCACACAGAATGAAGAAACCACTCAGAATTTAAATTTTTCTGTTATCTGGGTAACACGCAATACTATTTTATGGGGATTTAGCCTTTATTCACTATCACTATATACTTTCTTTCAGTAAACAATAATAATTATATCTACAGTTAATGATGTAAGATGTGGAATCGATAGTTACTTTGTAACACATAGTTATGTTATTTGTACATAATTATTGCCCAGTATGTATTAGATGATTATGTTATGAATTGTCTATCACGTCTACATGTACATATATATATATATATATATATATATATATATATATATATATATATATATATATATATATATATATATATATATATATATATATATATATATATATATATATATATCCTTCATGACCCGACAACAGTATTGAAATAGATTGATAAAGGTATTGTAAGTGTAACTAGGTTTTTTATGTTTTATTATTAAACTAGTGACCCGACCTCGCTTTGATTCAGGTGAATTTTACATAGAAACCTACCTTTTGAATCCTTCTATAAAAAAAATTGCGTCAAAATCCGTTAGGTAGTTTATATAGGGGCAGAGAGAGCGACTTTGTTTTATTCTCTGACTAGTGACCCGCCCTCGCTTCGCTTCGGGTAAATTTTACATAAAAACCTTCCTCTTGAATCACTCTATCTATTGGAAAAAACCGCATCAAAATACGTTGCGTAGTTTTAAAGATTTAAGCGCAAATAGGGATATAGGGACAGAAAAGGCGACTTTGTTTTATACTATGTAGTGATAGTGATGGTAGGTATTGGTTAAAGAAAATTCTAAACGTTTAATCACATATTAAATGTGGTTTAATGATCATAATAATTTACATAACGCTTAAAAACATCATAGTGGTTTCAGGATTTATTTTGATAATGGTTCTATTTTCAGCGACTCATTTCTGTATAGGCTTTACATCAGATTACTTCACACCCTACATATTTTGGAAGTGCGTGGGTGTAGTGGGGGTAGAGCTTTACACTTGCAAATTAGTACACGTGGGAGTAAGGAAAGCAAAAACTGTCCAATCTAGACTAACGTAAAATTATGATTAATTACCAAAGACGATTAATACTGAATAATTACAGTTTAATGCGGAGAAGACCCGATTGTGTGGGTTTCGATAGGTATAGGCTTTTGTGGAGGATGATTAGGTGTTAAATTGAGTAGCTAACATTTATAAATTAACTCTTCTTAAGTATTATAAAAACAGTATAGGTTCTATTAGCCTTTCAAACAAGTTGAGCAGTTTGCAATGAGATAAACATTATCTAATTTGTAATTTGTAAGTTATATTAATTAATAAGGTATATAGCTGTTAAGAATACTTCATATTTTATGTATGATAATGTTGTACAATTATTAAATAACTGGATATTAGTCTTGTTCACATTTATTATACAGTGGTCATTGGAAAACTGGTAATTGAGACTTGTAAGGTATAACTCGATTTAAAACAAGGTCGTTGCATTTCTATGAATGAGTGGAAATATTCCAATCCATAACACACATTTTTGATGGTATTTATAGATTTCTTCAATGAAATCACGGGAAAGGAAACATAAAAACTACTAACTGAAGTAACGCATATTAATAAAAGAAATAAAGTAATAAACTCGTATTGAAATGTTTACAGTCAGGGGATATCAGTCACAACTATCTGTCCGGTGATTGGTGAACGGTATACGGGTAAGCAACCCCGGCTCCTCGAGCTACTATCGACTCAGTCCAAATCATCCGAGGCGATAGTATCCTTCCTCCCCTTTTCCTTCCCCCGTCATATATCCTTGCTACTCGTGGAAACGCAATGACCTTGTTAAAACAATGCACTAGGCAGTATGGCGGCGACATGGTCCACAAGCCGTCACGTCACGTTTCCCACAGAGGTGAAAAGTGGACCGCTGGAAGTGATCTCTGCCTACCCCTCTGGGAAAAAGGCGCGATTTTATGTATGTATGAAATATTTCGTTGAAATTACAATTAATTTGCCAACTGTGCATTACGCCATGCTCTAAAAACAAAAAAAAACTATGCAATTGTATTGATTAATTAGATAAACCCATAGAAACGTATGGTACGTCTTCATACTTATTCGACTTAGGGCGAATTTAAATTTATTTATTTATTTAAAATCTTATGCTAACATTACAGGTCCCTTAACCCAATGCGATAGCATCATTATATGTTGCAGTATGTTCGACAGGCAGTCTATTTGACAATACTTTTGTGTACATACATACATACATTACTATATTCTGCTCCGTTTATATGTTCATTTGTTCTCGACTAGCTCAAATATGTAAGAGCGCATGCACACGTGCTGCATTTGCATATTGCAAGTGCACAACTCTGCGACCACCAGACGAGTCTCGCGGATACTCCAATGCACGGCTTAGGAAAATGTTATCAAAAATTTTAAATTACATTCTTAACCTGTGGTTCCGTCTGTTTAGCAGCTAGTACTAAAAAGATAATAAAATATTTCAAATCCAAAATTGAACCTCCAAAATCAAAATGTAATCGGAATATCAAAGTCCAAATATCGAATACTGCTTCTTTTCAAGTCGATGCCAATATCAAAATGTATTCGGCCAAGTATTCGGCCAATAGCAATACTAATATAAGTTTCAGCATTCGGCCGTCACTGTTCGATATTTAATTAAGTTGATGAGCATCAAAAGTCTCAATCTACTGCATAAGAAGCCTATTTTCATAGTACAGAAGGCTTTTTAGTACAGTACAGAATATACTATACAATACACCGTGAAATTTGAGTAGTGGTTTTACCGTGGCAGAACGGTTTGCCTTTAGTAATACTATCAAATCATGCAAATTATACCTTAAAAAAAAAGGTTTTTTTTTTAAATTTTCAAAATAATAATTTTCCAACTCGAAAACGAGAGAAGCTATCGTTCTTTTATAAGATGGTACATAATCAGGTACTGCTTGTCACATGAAATCGATGCTTAAAGCTACAGAAGCTCTACGCCCTAAGTAATAAAGCGGTTCGAACGTGCTTTCGAGTTTCGGTTAAGCCTTTCGTAAAACCGGCATTTATTGATTTTAATAAATAACAGCACAAATCTATTGTGCTACTAAATAATAATTTTCCTGCGGGAAAACAACCACTAAAATTTCACGGTGTATAAATAAAAATAGACTGATTGTGTCATTCCAGTCCTAAAATATTAGGCTATCCCAGCATGTCCCTTCAATGTCAAAATTAATATGCAAAATAAAAGGCTTTATATAACATTTCTCATGAATAAAACATTTAGATCAGATCCAGATGTCCTTTTGCCTTCGAATTTTATGAAAATTAGTAAATGGAAATAGTATTACAGATAGATTTAAGTGACAAGGGAAGGGCGAACCTATTTGGGTATTGATATGGTAACGATACTTTAGAAACTTTAAAATTTCTGTGTAAAAGCAATATATTGTCATAAGCTTAGCTATTACATTGCGTTAGAAAAAGTTATGCAAACTTAAATTAATAGATTTGATGAAATCATATCCAAATCTACGCGCCGCGCATATTATTATATTGAAAAAAAAAAGTAGGTTTATATGTGGATGAAGTTACATAATAATATGAGGTAGGCCTGATAATGTCATATACATTGTTTCCGAAACCGATAAAATGCCTAATTTTCTTCAGCAGCGGCACCATATGAGTTTTATTTAAATTGGTTTAATCGGCTAAAATGGGTATAACAACGCAAGGCCGACTGCACCCTGCTGATTTAAAAAAAAACAGTACTGGCTCATAATAACCTTTGCCTTTTGAAAATAGAACAACTAATGCGGGTACTGGATTTCCAGACTTATCACAATCGTGCGGACTTACTAACTTGAGAGCGCCAAAGATCTCATCAAAACTCGTTCAGTAGTTTTAAAGTGCCAAGTTACACAACCACGATGCATTCGCACAGTGGCATGACGTCACTCCTGTTACGTCACAGATTTAAAGCCGATACCAAATTTTGATCCGACGCCTAACCTCTTATCGCAAATGCAGTTAAACCACTCACTGGGTCCCGCCAAGGTTGTTAGATAGTTTGAACTTTACCTAGATACCGATTTAACAGATTAGTTTCTACGTTAGACGCAAATTGTGAATTTACTGCGATTAAAGTTGTTTCAGCGTAAGTAGGTAGCTTTTCAGGCGAATTTACTTGGAATGTTCATTCAAAGTTTCAAACCTTTTTGTTTATCTAAATACTCGGATGTTATTTCATGTTTAACAATGAGAATAAAATCGTTAAACATGCCTTCGTCGTCATAGGTAAAACTACTTTTATTATAACATAAATAATTTATGTCAACTTATAATTTAATACTCTGAAATAAAATAAGATCATTTTGATATAAGACGTTAAATTGCTTCCTTCTTATGTATTTTGCCATTCGCGTAAAAAAAATCATGTAGTCATGTGAATCCATCAGTGGCTATGTATTTAGATCGGACTCAAAATAGACCATGCTGCTGTTGGTCCAATAAAAACAAATGAGGTAATGTTTCATTAAACTGCGTGTCGATATCCAATCAAACTAGCGAGTTTTATTATCTCAATTTCCTCGGTGCAAATCGATTGGTAGATTTCCCAATTGGACACGGCGACACTACTCCATAGCAATTAGTTGTTGCGTATCTAATAGCAGAGTAGTATCGTTAATTTGTTTAATAAACATGAATTAATCGTACGACGTTCGCGCCACGTGACCGCGAATGGTAAATAATGTTGCAATGTCAAGACTCAAGTGGTTGTGACCAATACAGGGCTACTTGTGGATTACATCAATTGAACTCATGAGAGTACTTCCCCGGTTCACATTTTGTTTCTCACGATTTATTTTTGATGTCGGGTCCGCGATTGTCATTTGTTATAACGGACAAAGAAATTATAAGCCTGTCCCCTTCTATCTTATGTCTTACTTCATAATTTCTATTTATATGTCCGCCCATACGTTAATAATGTATAATATGTTGTATTTACGTTTACTTGTCATTTGTGTCTTGCGAAAAAGAAAACGAAATCCATTTAAAAATACATTATATTATTTCATATACCGAAAACAAATTAGAGTTCTCATATTAGATATACAAAACGTACTAAAGGGTTAATATTACATATGGATCTCTCTCTATCTTCTAGATAACCCGAGTTGATAGAAAAATGAAAATTAGTAAAGGTGAATATTATTTCATCAAGAATTAATTTTCAGCAAATACACGTTGTAAGCTTTATTATCATTATTATCATCGTATACTCCGAAAGATTGGACATCCCAAATTTCTTCCTCAAATTATTTGGTTATCCCAAAAAATATTCATTTAAAATATCAAATCATCGTAAGTTGTTTATAAATCAAATCACAGCACACTCAACAAATAGAATAGTCCAGCCAGTGTCTGTTCCATATATTTTTAGATTCGTATTGCCCAAGAGTTTAGGAGCAGGCAGAATGCACGGTATGCGTCACAAAATCGCAGAGGATTAAGTTCACGGAAACACCATATATTTTCGACGATATCCGTTAAACATTTTTAGATTTATAGGCATTGTTGTTTCGAAAGAGGATTCCAAAAACAAACGGTTTAAATATCCAAGTCTACGTTTTCAAGTTTTAATATAATATGGCTTTAGTTCTGCCAATATTTATGAAAAACTTCAAATAAGATAGCAGTGTTTGTAGTTTTATTTAAGTATTTTATTTAAATCTACTGCATTTTACACAGAGGCTGTTAAAGAAAATACCAACATGTTCTCTGCTGTACAAAATTGTGTCCTCTGAGTGGTTTTAATTTTTGAAAACATCTAGCAACACGAAATTCTCTTTTGTTTTGCGGCAGCACAGGCTAGGTGTGCTTCAGCTATTGTTGAAGCTGCTTTTGTGAGTCTAATTAATACATTTTGTAATCAAGCACCGCGAGCTACCAAATTGCAAAGGTAAGGTTAATTAGACCAATGTATATCTATGTATACCTACTACAATTCCCAACCAATAGGGTTATATGTTGGGTGTTATATTTATAAATAATATTTTTTGACGTCGTAAAAACAAATGTAAGCCGAATCAAAAGGACACATTTGATCGATGCTAAAATGTATACGTAGAGTGAGAAAGATTAGAGATTAAATAATATAAAGATGTTTACGTCTTTATGACACCATTTATACAAGTATATGTAGGAAGCGGGGATATGTAACTACATAATTAATAATGAATAATACATCAGGTATATCAAAACCGATCTAATACTTTATTACTTTTCTTAATGAGAACCATATCCATCACTTATCACATTTATCAAAGTATAACCATAGCAATTGTAGCAAATGCCTAAGACATAAACTACAATTAGAGTTTGATTTATTAATTACAAATTGCACAGCAGCAGTTTTATAATTAACGATAATAATTAATTCGACAATCGAATTAATTATCCAAAGGTGTCTAGGATAAGCTATTGCAACGGTACAGCGAGTGTTCCGTGCCACGCCAGAGCCAAGACTGCCCGCACTGTTCAAAGTGAGCGCCTTTTATAGTCGAGTCGAGCGGCGAGGGGGAGTGACTAACGACGCAGCTGGTCGGTGACGTGACCCGTGCACGTGCAGCTTGTTACTCATTCTATAATGAAGGCGAGCGATGACTCCTGCCGACACGGCCAACCTGACTAGCGGTCGTCCTCGAACGCTTCAACTAAAGCATGTCTAGATTTCTGTAACAAAAGCATCGTTCGATCATCCTGACAAAATTAATTAGTCCGGTCTATAATGACCCTGCAAATCAATTAGTTCTGGTCTGGTCTACATTAACCCTTCAGATGTATTACAATTAACCCTTCAGAAATATTATTACAATTAACCCTTCAGAAATATTATTACAATTAACCCTTCAGAAATATTATTACAATTAACCCTTCAGATATATCACAATTAACCCTTCAGATATATTACAATTAACCCTTCAGATATATTACAATAGTTCTGGTCTGGTCCACATCGACCCTTCGTATATCTCACACTTTGCTCTGGTCCGGTCTCTAATTAGACCCTTCAGGCACTAGTATTGGTCCGGTTCCCTCTCCCTTTTTTTTTAAAGAACCCTTCAACACTAGCCAGTTTTGGTCCGGCCACGTGCCCTTCAAAACTCTGCTCTTTTTTTTTTTACTTTACTCTTTTTTACTTTACTTTTTTTTTTCTTTACTCTTTTTTTTTTACTTTACTTTTTTTATACCAGTTTTGGTCCGGCAAACAGCCCTTCAAAACTCTGCTCTTTTTTTTTTTATTCTTTTTTTTTATACCTTACGACCATATAAACCCTTCAAAGATAATTCTTGTAACACATTTTTTTATTGACCAAGTAGTGGGTGTGGATCTCATCCCACTTCTGATGTAGGAAGCGGGGATATGTAACTACATAATTAATAATGAATAATACATCAGGTATATCAAAACCGATCTAATACTTTATTACTTTTCTTAATGAGAACCATATCCATCACTTATCACATTTATCAAAGTATAACCATAGCAATTGTAGCAAATGCCTAAGACATAAACTACAATTAGAGTTTGATTTATTAATTACAAATTGCACAGCAGCAGTTTTATAATTAACGATAATAATTAATTCGACAATCGAATTAATTATCCAAAGGTGTCTAGGATAAGCTATTGCAACGGTACAGCGAGTGTTCCGTGCCACGCCAGAGCCAAGACTGCCCGCACTGTTCAAAGTGAGCGCCTTTTATAGTCGAGTCGAGCGGCGAGGGGGAGTGACTAACGACGCAGCTGGTCGGTGACGTGACCCGTGCACGTGCAGCTTGTTACTCATTCTATAATGAAGGCGAGCGATGACTCCTGCCGACATATATATTATTTCATCAAATATTTTTAAAAACTAAATAAATGCCCTATTGTTCACTTTTTATCGCAGATAGATTTTTCAGTGATAATACTGATTGATGAATACAAAGTATTGCAGTTATGACTACCTACTTACACGACTTTAATAAAAATTCATTACAATGATATCAGAGATATTAAATCATTTTCGTGTTTAAAGGAAAATGCTCAAATATTACGACGGTCATTCATCACTCCTTAACTCAATGGTCCACAGGTTTATTGGCCGAAGGAATTCAAGCTCGATTCGTCATTTCTTTTGTCACGGAGTTTTTGTATCGGGGCTAGGTCTTATTTATTATCCTTTACTGACGTTGATTTCAATCGAAGAGTTTGTAAATGTTATTGTTAATTTTTAAAATGTTATTCACATGGAACGATCACTTGCAGATCGATTTGTTTTAATTTAGTAAAATTGTGCTGTCAAATTTTAATCACAAATAAAGCTTCTATTTTTAAATATAGTGTTATTCAAGTGCTTTTGGTAAATTGTTTTGCTAACAAAAAATACAGTGAATTTATTTTAAAAAATATTATATCATCGCGTTTTATTAAATTGTTATTTAATTTGGAGTAAGTTGCACATAAGCTTAATACAACAATGCATCGTAATTTACCTTAAAGTTCTTCATGGTTTGCGCTTTATTCGTTTCCCAATATCATTGAGATTCACGAGACACTTTCAAGGAAATTGCATTCATTACCCTTGTTACCTTGCGGAATAAAAGTATAAGTTTATTTTGGCAATAGCATCGCTGTAAGAGTCCCACTTGGCACTTGGGAAACGCAAGTTAACCCAAATACAAATTTAACCCAAATTAAAAAAAAACTAACATAAACATGCGAAAACGTTATTCCAATGGCAAAACTAATTCTTAAAGTTATTACCTAGATATTACTTGTTCCCTTTAATGAGTTTTCCTAAATAATGACACCAACATTGTTAATGCAGACACAACATTCAAGACAACATACAAATAAGCGACACCCGAATATAATCATCTACGAACGTGTTGACAGTGTCCCCGCGACATTTTCAGGAGTAGACAATTAACTATTGCACAGAGGGTTGTAATTTTTGTTTGTCACTGCACACGCGATTCGCACTGTTCGAGCTTGGAGAGCTTCAGTGTCCCGATGGCTGTCGGCATGTCATCGCGGCGGGGTGGGCGGCCTAAGACTGCACAGAGAGCCGCGGAGCCGAGCGAATTCGCGGCATGCGCGATGTCTACACATTCATGGTCAATGCTAACCGCTCCGTGTTCCTGCCCAAAACGTCTTGCCGTGAAGGAAATGTCCTGTGGTTGCGTAATGGTATGGATCGGACCACACAGTTGCTAACTGGGCTATAATCCGCCGGGTTTAACTGGAGGGTTGTAAATGGACGATTGCATCTCGATTTAATATAAATTAAATTTTTATTTAAAATATCAAATTAATGATTTTATAGCACAAACGCCAATCTTTTTAGCGTTAATAGGTAATTAAACTATCTTTATAATATAGAACTAATAGGAAGATTGTAATGGTTTTATTGGTTTATAAAAAACATTTTGTCAGAATATACTTTAGACAAAAGGTTTTAAGTGGGAATTTAGTTCGGAGAATAAAATAACCTGGAAAATGTCACCTGGATCGTTTTTGTTAAACCTATAATTAAGAAAAGGATCCAAATTGAAATAGGTTTAACATATTGAAATCGAAAGACAGACGTAGGGACAATTGGAATTGATAGAGAGAAGTATCCCACTCGTTAATCATTCACATTGTCTTTAATCTAATAGAAAAGACAAAGTAATATTGTGAGAATTCAATTTTATTGAAAGAAACTACGTTTTATTTGAGATTTATTAGTTGTACATATTTTCTCAATTTCAGTATATTTTAAATTCGATCTGAAAAATATATTCCCTATTTCACTAGAGTGAAAATTACTTCATACGTAGCCTCAACTTTTAAACTTATACATTATAAAAAAGTAATCAACAAGATAATAAAATTGTACAATCAGATACGAAACAAAAAAAAAACAAAAATTCACAGACCCAGGAATCGTGCCCCTTTATTAATTTCACAAATGATCCAAATCATATTTTTTCTCGCCCTATTTTTTTCCCTAATCAATCGGGAAATCTATGTTTCGTAACTTTCAATAGCTAAGGTTGGGAAAGAGACGGAGTACAGTTTCCGAATTCGAATCGCATTCCTACGCGAATTGAATAGTGCGCTATTGAGCCAGTCAAAGCCACGACAACGGTACCAACCGAAAACAACGAAAGCTTAGGATATCCTAAAATTGCATAACGATTGCGACCCCGTATGGATTCAACACTGTTGCCAACTTTACCGTACGAGCACTACTACCGGCGCTGTTGCCAACTTAAGGGGCTAAAAGGGAACAAATGTTCTGTATGCATTCGCCTTTCGCGGTCAATGCTACAATGTATACCTATGGGTTCTATTTTCGATCGCATTCCCTTGATCGGAGATTGAGTCATCGAGCTTACAAAACTGCCAGTTTCAATGCGATGAATATGACGTTACCAGTTTTGGTACTTGAAGACATGTCATAAGGAAGGGAAAACGGACCAATAATTAAAAATAAAGACACCTCATTAGTTAGATCGTGATCAAAATTGGTGTTTCCCTATCGAATCGCCGGGCAGTAAGAAACTATGTATTTGCTGCGAACGTCAGAAGGCCCAATTCTTTATATTTAATTTTAATTTAATAGAGCTGCCTTTAGATTTGATCATAAAAAAACACTAATATTACTAACCATTTTTAAGCAATTATGTTCATTCGCAATGTTGATTGTGAACATGAAAATATCAAGGATTCTATTAATTTAATTGGACTCTTTGTGATAACATAAAGTTTCCTGATACTTACCTTGTGTTTAACAACTTAATTTCGCGTTTCTTGATTTCACCAATTGTATAATACATTACAATTAAGAAATTATTCAGTAGGTAAGCATGAAATTTATAAAGTCATACTATTCATTGTATCCAGTTTTGAGAACCAGCGGTACAATATGTTTTGTTTTGAAAAAGTTTAAATACACTATTTGCCTGCACTCGGGTGCAATTTAGCTTAAAGCTGAAACATTTGGCGGTGAACTTTCGTAAAGCGTAAATGCATGACGATGAAACCGTTTCAAAATTAGCCGTGTGAGTTTGAATGAGTTTTATGTATCCTATAAAATGAGGCAATTGAAGAAAAACAGTATTTGATGAAACATGAATTATTTTAAAAGTGTTGCTTGATAGCAAGTTTCTTACATAAAAATAAATCTATGTTATCACAATATTACGTGATCTAGACAATACGCGCATTTTATCTTATTGAAGTAATGATATCGTACGTGGTTATTAGTAATTACAGTAATACAATACAGTATAATAATACTAATACAGTCCACTCATTTTTGTCAATTATTTCGTCTCAAAATAGAATGACTTGGCTTAAATGTAGTGTCCAATCCATCTCTTGCACCGAGCCTCATGTAACTATGTAGTTTCCTTTGGAAGAATGGCATTACGGATAGGTAGGTGGTGTATACGCATTCAAAACCAAGACTATATTAGAAAACTGAAACTGTCCGGTATATTTACACTGTTTTTTTGTTTTAACATGGTAAATATCCCGGGCAGTTTCAGTTTTCTAATGTGTGTAACCATGACAGTTTAAAATTATATTTCAAGACTATATTATATTCTATCTCAACAATTAGACTTTTCATTTAAGCACTTACCTACGCAAGCATACACATCACAAGCTAACATTGGAATAGAAATAAATAGAAAAGATTATTTGGTACAAGTTGTACTTATGATATTTGATTCATCAACTCATCTTATACCAAACTACAAAAATAATTGGTCAATATAACATAAGAGGCAAAATACGAGTAAAATCTTCTAGTACATATAATGCCCGCTCAATTCTCCTTAGAGTTACCTAGCCTACTCAATAGACGGAGCCTCCCGAGAGTACCGTACAATTAATTAACTCGATCAGATTGTCCGCCCATGTATTATTGGTATTCACAAGCAATCAAGATTATATAGGTACCTACTGCGCTAATGAGACCGAACTTATTGGTGGCATATAATATCATGATAACGAGAGATCTTAGTTCTTATTTTCATTTCTTGGAGTTCCGTACCCAATTGATAAAAACGGGACCCTATTACTAAGATTTGGCTGTCAATCCATCCGTCTGTCATCAGGCTGTATCTCCAGAATGGTGATAGTTACTTTTTTATATTACACTTCACCCGATGAATGAAACAAACCGTTTTCTATATTCAAATTGACTTTCATTACTAAGTAAATTAGCGAAATTTATAGTGGAGAGCAACGAGTTGGGACGATTTATTTATGACTGACACTCCCGGACATATGCTATTTTCTACTGCATGAAATATTACAGGTAAGAAGTATGGTGTTGTGTGCTGAACTATGTTACTTGTTTAAATTTTAATAGTTTCATTGCCCGCAAGTACATAAGTAGGTTTGGGATCCGGCAGCGGATTTATTACAAACTCGTGCGACATTTCGTTACATAGTGGCAGAATCGGCATGCAAACGATGTTATAGATTATTTAGCAACAAATGTATTTACTTAGATCACGCTCTAATTTTGTGTCAAACTACAAGTTTGACGGACGATGGAACGAGGCAAACAAATCCATTTCATTTAAGAACATCCATATTATATGTCTAAATGTGTAAACCTTTGTGAAGAGAAAATAAAATATATTTGAATTTCAATTACATCAAACTGGTTTAAAATTTTACTATTGCAATGGCTAGATAATAATATCATTTTGCGTAAACTTTTTATATTATGTCTGTGTATTATAGAAAGGTTAGTATGTATAACTAACGGAGTTAATATTAAATCTGTGACTTTATTAAGGAAAATATCCTATTTAGTTAAAAAAAAATCGTTTAGGACATACTCATACCAACTAGGATTCCTCTAGGTTCCAAGCAGTGCAAATAATGTAAAAGAATAATGTTTGCTAGCAAAATTAGTACAAAGTATTTGTATAGAATTAAACTTTTCAAACATATTTGTGTAATAATACTGATACTGATTATTGATTTAACGTAATCAAACAGTTTTTTTAAATGGTCACCTTATATCAGACAAACACCTGCAGATGTAATTTTTGTATGTTTTCGAGATTTGTCCGGCCCAGCTGTGTTACTCGCATCCCTAACTACGGCTTAATTGTAGCAGGAAATGGGCTTCATATCCGCGCTCTGTGCTGTACTGAGAGTTAAATTCTTTGAGCCAACGTTTGTGCAACATTTTTATTACATTATTGCTACGTTTTGCAAAAATACGGTTTTATTAAAACACAAAATAACTAAAAATGCTGAAGTGTCTCTATCTTTTATTCTAATCGTAAGAATTGTCTTAAAATAGATAATTCATGTGATATTTACATAATTATGATAATTTTGTATAATTTTACAATATTGACGTTGTAATTACTTCATTGTGTGCATACGTGCGAAATTATGTGGTTTGTATACAAATAAAATAAATATTCGTTCATTCGTTAATGAATATAAATATTACACAACATCATTACATTGATCTGATCCCGTGGTAAGTAGCTTAAGCATTGGTGTTACAGATATCAGAATCAACAGTGGATACACAAATATACTTAAATATATTTAATAACTTCCCCGGACACGGAACAAACACCGAGGTTCGTCACACAAATATTTGTCCCGGGTGGGAATCGAACCCACGACTCTTGTAACCGTAGGTAGTAAACCTGGGTCACTAACAACTGTTCCACCGAGCCAGTCAAGCCAGTTAATCGTTGTAATAGAAAGCAATCTCTAAACATAACTGTGTAACTGTCGGACCATCGTACGTACATAAATTCCTGCTAATATTGCAACAAAAGGATACCTTTGTGCGCTGGTTATGATTATCATAGCAACGTTAAAAAGGATCTTAGTTTTAATTGCCGGACAATGACCTTTTGTGAAATTCGAATATCACGGTATATTAATGAGACCCACATAGAATAATCAAAACTTTATTTTAGAAGGAGGAAAGTTAAGTTAGTTTCTGATGGGCATACGTAACATACGTAAAAAAAATCCCAAATTGCATATTATGTGAATGGGTAATTCACATGTGTGACACATTACAAAATTATAATATTATGTCTTGCGACCCACTGAATCATTCTATCTATTTAAAAAAACCGCATCAAATCAAAATCTATTCCGTATATTAGAAGATCAAATCATATAGGGCCATTCAGACAGCTGGAAAAACTTAGATGTATATTATACTGAGTAGTGATTATCAAATTTGGAATTCCTGATCTCACAAGGTTTGAGAATATCATGTTTTGTTTTTGCAACATCATCACATAAACGACATGTTTTGATATTAAGGTTTCAGGTCGGGTTCGCTTATCGCTTGATTTGCTTACTCGCAAATATATAATAACAACATATATAAGGGACACAGGTCAACCGCTTTAGTGCCCTGGCCTGGATAATATTGGTGAGTTGTGGAGTACGAGGCGACTGTTTGTAATGCTTCCGCGTTGGCTTTTTCATGTTATAATATACAACATAATGTAGTATTACATAGGCACATTTTTTGCTTGAATCGCCTCGTTATCTTTATTAACTGCCTCGTTGGTGCCAAACGCTATGTGAACGCCGGGAGGTCCCGGGTTCGAGTCTCGAATCGGGCAAAGTATTTGTAAGTTTTATTTAAGAAACTAAATTGGCTCGGATGCATGCCCGTGCCTTTGGAATGCATGATCTGATCTGATCTCTAATCGGTCATGTCTGATAGAGTCTCACCGAACTAGAGAGTGAGAAAGAGTGCACTTATGATTGCATACACAATAGTGTACTAGTAGTATGTCCTAAGCAGTTGGCCAATCTCTATTGTGATTGGCCACCATGGCCGATATCTTTCAAATATCTAGCATAGTCACGTCTAATATGAATTTATTTTAAAAAATCACATTTCTTTTTCAGAAAATCGTCTTAGAGGAAAGCTTTATGTATACCCAAAATATTTTTTATTTGAATGGTTATGTATGTAGTATGAAAGTCGAATTATATTGATGTGTGATGTCAGTTGTACATTTTAAAATTGATTTCATATTCGATACGGAAAATGAAAATAAACTATTGGTTTTTACGTAATACCTTCTTCACTGCCAATCTTGGGGATTCATAGTCCATAATTTCTCATGTAAAGACATAAAATATTATGTTTTATTATTCCCATAAAATATTGTATGTATGTTGTGCTAGATCGGCATAATGTGCGAAAGTTATGTTTGCCGTCAAGACGAACAAAAGAAATTTATTTATCATTTTTACTCCATAGAAATTACCTTTTGTTTCAAACAGCAATAGGAGATGTAAATTATAATGATTGCAAAGATGGTAGCTAATATAGTACCTGTACTTTTGTGAACATATATAAAATAAATGAAAAAAAAAACCTTAATTGGATACATACATCTTATTAACCAAATCACGTAGTTACTTAAAATTTTATTAAATTTTTTAATTTGAACTAACTACATACTAATTGAAAGTATGTGGATAATACTTCAAACTAACATATGTTTTTAATCGATTAAAACCGTTAGGTATTTTAAGATATTCTCAGAATCAAATGACCGGTAAATTTTGTGCTTTTTCCCGATAGCAATATGGTCAAAGTGAATCACGTTAGCAGGAAAATTTCTAACTTATCTCACACTTAAATCACAGGTGTTAGTTGAGCAGGCAGCTCGCTGAGCAATTACGTTATGTACCTTTGCTATAATTTGAGTAGTTCTGAATAAATATGTGATTCAAGGAAAAAGCACAATAATTGTGGTTAGAGCAAGGCCCATCAATCGTTCAATCGGCAATACCTCCTACAATTCAATTCGAATCAATACTACTTTTTTCTTAATAGTAGGTCCAATATTCGCTAAACGATTATATGAGTTTGGTATAGTCGGCGTTTTGTTACAGCTTTTTCATGTAATGCTTTCCTCCTCAATCTTTACTTAGGCGTTGGGAAAAACCTTAAGTGCAAATATATTTTGTGGTTGGTTCATGTTTCTAGTTAGGCCACCTTGAGATTACGTTGTGCCATTGTAACGGTATCTGTGTGATATAGATTGAATTTGCGCACGTCTACTATGACGAGGTTTTCGTGAATGTTGTGAGAGACGTAAGTTAAAGCTGTCAAAATGCTTAGGTTTTGAATTATTGGACCTAATGGTAGCTGTATCAAGAATAAAAAATGTGGAACTTAATGACATCCCGGTAGACAGATAACAGTCATGAGGAGTCGCCGGTGTCACCATCACTCACCCAGCTGCAACGTCTCGTCTTTGAGCATAGTGATGTCACTGACTGTGGTGACGTCACCGCTGCTTTTTTTTCTTAACTGACTTGTCATCCTCATCGTGACTGATGGCTCTCGGCCTTATTGTCACCGATGTTATCAGATGGCCAGTATTGCGTAGTGGCCAGTGCGTATCTTCTATGGACTTAGCTGTGGAAGCGAGTCGGTATTCACCCAGCAGACGGCCGGCGAGTGCGGCTGATGTCCCCGGCAGCGCCGAGACCCGAGTAGTAAGTAGACAGATACCAGGGACTCAGGGACCGGTGGCTAGTGGTGGAAGCACTCACCCAGCAGCAGCGTCTCGTCGTCGAGGGCAGTGACGAGCGAGTCGGTGCAGCAGGTGTTGGTGTTGTCGATGCCAGCGAGTGCGCAGATGTCCTCGGCAGCGCCGAGTAGTGAGTAGACAGATACCAGGGACTCAGGGACTGGAGGGTAGTAGTGGAAGCACTCACCCAGCAGCAGCGTCTCGTCGTCGAGCGCGGTGACGAGCGAGTCGGTGCAGCAGGTGTTGGTGTTGTCGATGGAGATGCGCACGGACGCGCAGTCGGCCGGCGAGTGCGGCAGCTGCTCCGACCTGTGGCCTTAGGGACCGGTGGCTAGTGGTGGAAGCACTCACCCTGCAGCATTGTCTCGTCGTCGAGCGCGGTGACGAGCGAGTCGGTGCAGCAGGTGTTGGTGTTGTCGATGGAGATGCGCACGGACGCGCAGTCGGCCGGCGAGTGCGGCAGCTGCTCCGACCTGTGGCGTTAGGGACCGGTGGCTAGTGGTGGAAGCACTCACCCAGCAGCAGCGTCTCGTCGTCGAGCGCGGTGACGAGCGAGTCGGTGCAGCAGGTGTTGGTGTTGTCGATGGAGATGCGCACGGAGGCGCAGTCGGCCGGCGAGTGCGGCAGCTGCTCCGACCTGTGGCCTTAGGGACCGGTGGCTAGTGGTGGAAGCACTCACCCAGCAGCAGCGTCTCGTCGTCGAGCGCGGTGACGAGCGAGTCGGTGCAGCAGGTGTTGGTGTTGTCGATGGAGATGCGCACGGACGCGCAGTCGGCCGGCGAGTGCGGCAGCTGCTCCGACCTGTGGCCTTAGGGACCGGTGGCTAGTGGTGGAAGCACTCACCCAGCAGCAGCGTCTCGTCGTCGAGCGCGGTGACGAGCGAGTCGGTGCAGCAGGTGTTGGTGTTGTCGATGGAGATGCGCACGGACGCGCAGTCGGCCGGCGAGTGCGGCAGCTGCTCCGACCTGTGGCGTTAGGGACCGGTGGCTAGTGGTGGAAGCACTCACCCAGCAGCAGCGTCTCGTCGTCGAGCGCGGTGACGAGCGAGTCGGTGCAGCAGGTGTTGGTGTTGTCGATGGAGATGCGCACGGACGCGCAGTCGGCCGGCGAGTGCGGCAGCTGCTCCGACCTGTGGCCTTAGGGACCGGTGGCTAGTGGTGGAAGCACTCACCCAGCAGCAGCGTCTCGTCGTCGAGCGCGGTGACGAGCGAGTCGGTGCAGCAGGTGTTGGTGTTGTCGATGGAGATGCGCACGGACGCGCAGTCGGCCGGCGAGTGCGGCAGCTGCTCCGCGGACTGCGCCGCCACGCGCCCGTTGGCGAGCCGCAGCGATGCCGCCCGCCCGCCGGTGCCTGTCGCTGCGCCGCCTCCACCATCTTCGCATCTGGAGGAGATACAGCCGTAGTTAGTATGTGCCAGTATTTTGTACATACATACATTAAATCACGCCTTTTTCCCAGAGGGGTAGGCAGAGATCATTTCCAGCGATCCACTTTTCACCTCTGTAGGAAACGTGACGTGACGGGTTGTGGACCACGTCGCCGCTATTCTGCCTTGTGCATTGTTGTTACAAGGTCATTGCGTTCCCACGAGTAGCAAGGATATATGACGGGGAAAGGAAAAGGAGAGGAAGGATACTAAGCAGCAGTGATTGCTAAGGATAGCAGTCAGGGAATACCAGTCACAACTATCTGTCCGGTGGTTGGTGAACGGTATACGGGTAAGCGACCCCGGCTCCTCGAGCTACTATCAACTCAGTCCTTATCATCCGAGTATTTTGTACATTCATCAAAATCATCAGTCTCATCATATAAGTTTCACATAGGTTCATAAACCATAGAATAAAGTACATATATCCGTATTCTAGTAGATAAAACATTGTTACTCATTGGCCCTGATATTATGGCGATGCAATGAGTTTATGGCGCTTCATTAGATTAATATGCTATCAAATAACTACATGTTGTTTGCTCCTATTGAATTTCGTATAGATTTTAAACCAATCAATGAAATGTAATTGTTAATGTGCTACATTATACGATCCAAGCAAATATGTCGCATGCCATATGAAATGGAGATAGAATGGAAACAGTTTAAGCAATTCAACTGTTCTCAAAGATTCTTTCGCGGCCGTATGATTCGTGAAACTTGATAGAGATTTCATGTTCTTTAAGTGCAAAGCAAAGGATAAGTTGTGGCTTAACTTCGACTCGAGGGTTGAAATCAACTCGAACCCTCCAGGGATCAAGTAGCAAAGTATCCACGAGTTTAGTTTCATATCGGATCTTGTGTTGTTATTTGCAGAATGTGAAGGCCAGAACGGAACCTTAGCTTGACAACAATTTTACCAAACGGTGTTTATTTCAATCTATCTATATCTATATTAATAATTTCGTCAAGGGATACGGTAGACTCGATTAAAACCTTAAATGAATAATAAAACATCAAAAAATAATGATTTCGAGTCGACAGCATACTATACGAGTATATCCGCAAAATTCGGATTGTCGAGTATTTTGTTAAATTCAAAATGTGTTGACAGACGAATCACAGTCACCATCTTGCCGGAATTATTGAGTGAACATTATCAAAACTATTTTTCTTCATTCATTGACATTTCGCGGAAACATTGTTTTTGACACATTTTTTATGATATACTCTTTCAGGGCGATAACATACACTGATGAAGACTAGATAATATAATTTTATAAGGACCTTCGCTTAATTCTAGGATTAGTACTCATTGCAATTTGTTTTGTTGATTGATGTTCCTTAATTTTAAATGTAAAAAAATTTATTGTTTAACTCTCTTAACATACGAATAACTTTGCACTAAAATAATTTCATATTACCTAAATACTACGCGACAGTGACTCTACTTTTATATACGAGTACTTCCGTGTAGGAATTATCTATTATTGTAGCACGGTCTCTTCACGGCTCGTTTCGGTAATTTGGAATACCTCGCCAAATATGGGAAATGCGATCATAATGGACTAAACGCTATTGAAGGCAATTTGGTAACCAAGTCATGTAGGCGTTTACGACCCAAAGCGTTATTGTGTAGTTGTATAGCTGAAGGCGGACTTTACAGCCACTGTGAAACAATTTTGTCATACTTTTGCTCAGTATATTTAAGATAGAATGCTAAAATGGTATGTATCTTACGTAGTTGTGAAATATTAAAAATACTTTACAGCGCGATTGATGTAAACCCTACCTAACTAACGTCCGTTATCTTCCCTACATATTTATTTAATGTAAATTCTAATTTAAATGTGTAGTAACACAACACTTTTATAAACAATACTAAATTGTTTAACATTCGTATTAATTTTGGTAATCAGTCAGTACAATTTTTACCCATATATCAGGATTTTTTTTTAAAGAGAATGGAAATGTATCTGTTAATGAGCTCATGTAAAATTTGTACATTTGTCAACGAATATTTCATTCTGTAAACAAATACAAGATGTTTGCCTTTATAACCGATTTAAGTGGTCTTTTTCAGAACCCGGTTTAACAGCTCCAGGCGGAAGTGCAAAAATATAAAACAGTTATTTCGACTGTTACAGAGAACATTTGTAATAAAAACTGGGTTTATTGTCTCACTAAAATTATTGCTTTATTAAAATATAATGAATTAAATTTGCTGTCGTCCTAGTTAATCAAATTAAAATGGGAAATTTATTATTTCGACCGTATCTCGATTTTTCAAGCATGCAACATATAAGCCATTTAATTTTTACCTGTCGAAGCCACCATGATTTTTAAAAACTTAATATTCAGAATTTACTGTTATTGATATTACAGGTAATTTTGTAGTCTTTCAGATCTTCTGTAGAAGTAACAATGGGGAATATGCACACATTTTTTTTATTGTCCTAAATAAATCTTTAATATTGAAGAAAGATGAATATTATTTTATTTTTCAATTTACTTTAACGACAGCAGAGATATACCTGTTTAAAGTTCCTGAGTAGACAGAGAGATCCGATATGTCAGGTGACGTCAAATTACACTACGGCCATACGCAATCCATACAAAACTCTGTTTTGTAAGAAAGAGATGGAAAATTAACTTTAATTCATTATAAAGCCTTCGTTTTTGAACCGATTTCCACTTCAAATTGCATATTCCTTATAAACGTAATGATTACTGAGCAGGATGACAAAATGTCGTTTAGAAATAAATAGAACCCAAACTGACGTTGAAATTAAAATTCTGAACATTGTTAAGTTATTAAGATTAATTTGTTATATTCGTTTCATATTAATTATAAATTGGATGAAAACACTTAAACATCGAATGATCTCTGATTAAATGTTTTTCAGTAGTTTAAGAAAGAACGAAAAAAAGAAAAACATTTATTAGACTAAAATTCAAGTAACATTCAACGAGAGACTAGTTCAGCTTATACTGAAACAATAACTTAGTTGCGACCAATACTAGGAAGGAAGGCAGTATGAAGAGTTTCCAGAATAAACGCCAACGCCAGCTGTAGGCGACTTCCTGGAAATCGTTCGTCTCGCCGAGCTTCTAGTTGGGAAAATGATATCGATATTTTCCTAAAGGGTCATGAATTAATTGGAGTAGGTATGTAGCTATAGTTTTAGAGGGTAGCAGGGGGTGGTTAACTACTACTAAGTAATACTTATACGAAATCTTAGGTGGGTATACTTTTTTTTCTAGGTAACTGAATTATGCTACGTATATGCAAACATTTCAGAATCATTCTATAGAAATAAACAAGTGATAAAACATTTTATTAAGATAGATATTGCATATTCCAAGCAGTTAACTCGTAACATGCCTACTTACGTCTGGCATTATCAATTTGAGGCTGTACTACATTGTGACCTTTGCCGTTGCATTGTGTCGACATTCCATCAAGCACATCTCTACCCCGCCTACAGCCTCCGCAGATTCCCAGAGACACGGTATTTCTGTTCGTTCTTTTCGAATTTCTCGGAACCAATAAAGAGAATATTCCGTCGCGCATCGCACATTACTCATTCTATAAACCCGGTTTCACACAGCCTCCGATCTATGATTTAAGACAGAAACCTCAAATATCTCGACCATGTACATATAACGTGTGGACAATGTTTCAGGATCCTCTGCAAAGTAATCTCGTTGCTGGAAAATATTTTTGTGGAAACTAACTAAAACAAGTTAAGATTCTACCAAAATTGTTTTTTCTTCTGGCTACGATGATAGCTTGGAGCCACGGTAATATTAAAGCCTTGTCATCATCATTGGACTTGCGGGGTAGCGGATGGTTCTCACCCCTAAACTTTCAACCAAAGACATGACTGCCGTATTAATGAACAACTAAGCAAATAATTTATTATTAAAAGAATTTTATATGTATTTTATTTATTTTAAGACAATCGCCAAAAATATTGTATTGTATGTATTTATTATGAGAAATTAGAGATATCATCAAAATAATGTTACACTGAAATGTAAAAGCATTTATATCTAGACACGCGGTAGCGTGTCAAGCCAAGTTCAAGAAACAGAACTGGCGAGCCGCACCGTGTGTAATATTACACGAACCATTTGGAACCACTTTTGAACCCCTCATAAATCAAAAACTATTTCACATAAACGTATCAAATTTGGCACATATATTGTGACTTGCGAGATAAATATGTGTTCTAAATTTCATAAGCGTATCTCAAACAGTTATTTAGATATTAATGTCCAAAAATCCTCATTTTTATCATTGACTGACTGACAGATCAAAATTCTAACCCAGTTCCAAATGACTTAGAAACTTAAAATTTGGTATGCAGATAGGTAATTACATGAATACAAAGGAATAAATAAAAAACTGGCAATTTTTTAATAATTAGGTTAGGTTCTATTATGAACGCTTAACATAAAAATACCTACCTAATTAGTGCCTAATCACGCCTGTATACCGGGGAAGGCAGAGCACTAAGTATATATTTAGGTATACTTACTTCTTTACAATTAAGAGTACGTACTTATAGTCGGTTTTCATATTTATTACTTAGGGTAGGTACCTACATAAAGTCTAGTTCTAGTTTTGAATTTGTCCTTTTCAAAGGACCCACGGCGTTACGATGATATATACTTTTCTACAAAAAGTAATGATATCCAATCAAAAACATAAATGTGAAATTAGAGCCAAGTTCAATATTATGATAATTGCCTTGGTTGTTGACTTCAACGACAAAAGAAGTGAGATCTAAATGGGTGCCAAGTTCAATGGTCAACCCAGAAATTTATTTATAAGTAACACTATAACATACCTATCATATCTTCTTATAACATAAGATAATGTATGGTGGTAGCCTATGAAGGTCTGTCTTGGCTAGTTTCTATAAACCTACCAACGTATTATTATGTCCGCTCGCTAGTTTCTACCAACAATCCAAATTTTCGGAATTATAAAATAAAAACCGACAAATACTTGTAGGCTTAGAACTTGCGACGGCTATAATTCATATATGAAAACTAGCCGAGACAGACCTTCATGGGCTACCACCATACATTATCTTATGTTATAAGAAGATATGACAGGTATGTTATAGTGTTACTTATAAACAAATTTCTGGGTTGACCATTGAACTTGGCACCCATTTAGATCTCACTTCTTTTGTCGTTGAAGTCAACAACCAAGGCAATTATCATAATATTGAACTTGGCTCTAATTTCACATTTATGTTTTTGATTGGATTGAGATATATAGGAAATACAGAGAATGATTACAATTCCTTGGCAAAACCATGCCATGTATGTATGAAACGCGGCTTTCCCAAATATAACAGAAAGGGTTTCCATTTATCTTTATAAACAAGTACTTGTGTTTATTTGAGATCGTAATAAATATCCCTTGAATTTAATAAAGATGGCTTTGCTTCAATAGAGAACACTTGTCGACGCAATGCGTGTTCTAAAGAAAAGTCCCTAAATTCCCCTATTCATGATCATTTATAGACGCGTCTTGACATCAAACCACTACAAATCCTTTTTCATGGCTGCCTGACCTAGGACAATACGCATCCGAAGGTCAAAGATGAGTCTTCTTTGAAATATTTCTCACAAATTCCATTGTAATTATATGAAAGCGTAGTTTTGGGTCGGTTCCAAAATAGTTGTATATTAGGTAACATCATTTTTGGAGGTTTATTGCCACCGCAATAGTAGAATAGCTTTGCATTAGATAAGAAAATAATGTTTTATGGTTATTAACCTTTATTTTACATAACAGGGCCGATGTATTTATGTTTTTTTTTGCTTGTATTTGAATTATGTAAAGTTTGTACTTATTTATCAGTGAACAAAGTTTATCAGTATAAAGAGATTCCTAATAATATTAATGCAAATAATCTCTACTAAAAATGCATTCCATTAAATTAAATTAATATATATATTTTTTCAAAACATTGTATGTTTTAGTAAAACCTTATTAGCCCTGATAACAATTACTTCAATTTCTAATCGTAGGCAATATTGAAATCAAGTACCCTAATCCATGGTACATCTACGAGTAGATATGGCACTCCGAGTGTACGTGTAAATCTACTGCATACTTTTTAAGATTATCTTGAGTCATTAGCACACATAATATTTTTTTAAAGTTGTAACTAAAAAGGCCGGAGTTATAGGTCTTTAAATACATTGTAAACTTTCTCGCCATATAGTGTAAACAAACCGATAATAATTTAGAAAACAATGTTACTTTCTAGTAACATAATTCCTAAAGCAACCCCCAAAACTTTTCGAACTTGAAATCCTTGACGGCAAAGTTGGATTAGTCTCGACGGACCGCAGGTAGTTTAAACAGTCGGAATTATATTTTCAGGGGCATTTAGAGCGGGTGCCTTGGGGAGCCGAACGGCCGGCGTGCATGACGTATGGCAGCCCCTAACAAAGCCAAGCGCTTGATACCGCCAAATTCGTTCAGATATCACCAAACAAAATTGAACTCCACCCCGCCTCTCGATCTCTACTTCCTACAACCCCCGCGAAACCGCCTAATCGAATCCGGTAGCTCAAATTAAACTGGCTACGACGGAATGGACGTTTACACAAATTTGTACAATGTGTTTGGTAACGAAACTGCGGTTTTTGCTGTAGGCCCGTTTTTATTGTTACTTTTAACGGAACTGTTTTAATTGAAAAAAGTGAACCACGCTTTTGTGGCTCCTAATTTGTTTTATCTCGCCTTTGAGAGTAATAATTCAGTCATGTCCGTGGTAATTTAGTGGGTACAGTGCATGTTGTAATAATGTACGCATATCAACTTTGTTCATAGCATATAAGGTTTATTACGAATTTTTGAATCACGGTCCACTAGCTTTAAATGACTTATTACAAAGTTTGCCTAAAAAAATAGTAGAAAAAATAATTTCCTCAAAAGAGTTCATACAGCTATCGGGCGAGCGAGTGTAGTACATAATTCCTTTGTCAATATGTACTGAAAAAAAATATTGGGTATAAAATACACAACACCTAGGTACTCTTCACGTGACCTATTTAGATGGTCATCTCCCTTGGAGCCGCTTAAGCACGCATCGTAACCGATATCTTTGTTAAAAGCTCAATTAAAGAGAGCCAAGAATTACTACAATACGTGACGTCTTTCATATATTAACGCAACTAACCCTTGGACTAATAATATATGTAAATTATAGAATTGCGATTGAATTTTTATGATGTTATGAAGCGTTATTGTTGTTAGAGTTATGTAATCTATTCTAGACCAGTAAAAATAGCCTTTTTCTTTATCTGATATAAATCGGAATCCTGGACGTCAACTGCTTTTATTTTAAAGTGACACATGTCACAAATAGTATATATATTGACGCACTTGAAAGAATCCAAAAGAAATTTCTACGTTCATTACATTATAGATTCTGTCGTAATAACTTGTCATATCAACAACTCCTCTCCAAGTACAGACTTATAAGCCTAAAGCAAAGGCGCACGCAACTTGAGGCCACCATACTCTATGACCTGTGTCACAATAAATACGACTGTGTTACCATCATTAACAAAATAAACTATAGAGTACCCACGAGAACACATTGTCGGACTACTTCCCGATTATTTGCCACCTCTCGTATGCGCACAAATGCTGGTAAACGCTCACCAATGTTTCGCTTGATGAATAGCTTTAATGAGAATTTTCATGCAGTCGACATTTTAGCGGCACAGCCTGCCGCATTTAAGAGATCAATTTTGTCCACATTAGAAAAAAATACATGTAACAATTAACTCAGTACCTATAATATTAACTCAGTATCAGTATCAGTTTGAATCACTCTTGCTAACTGTTCGAACATAATTATAACTTGTATTAGTAATTAACAATTTTAAATGTACTAAACTTAACACAAACCCATGTACTTAATCTGTGGTAAATGATGTTGGTGTCAAATGTTAAATAACTGTTTAATATTAATGTTATGATAAGATTTTTCTAATTTGTCACTGTTTTTTTACCCAAATAAAGAGAAAAAAAAAAAAAAATAGAGTACCTATTTGTTAACATTCAACCATAAAAGGAGACACTGATCGACGCCAACGTCTGTTTTGATATCAGAAACATAAGTGCTTCATTTTAAACTTTTAAAATCTAAAGCTTGCACGAGTTATTTTAAATATTTCGAATAACAGAAAAAAAAACTCAAGCGGTAGTGAACGTTTTCTGTTTTTCCACAAAAATGATTGAAGCAAATGCAATTTGAGGTCAAAACAGGGAATCAAAGGACACAAGACAAAGTGGCACTGTTTTTAAACGCGAGCTTCGATCAATTAGCCTACCTCGGCCGCCGGGTCCCTGACAGATGAACGGGAACTAATTGTGATCGAGTGTGTGTACTGAACCCATTGTGTGATGTATGGGCATAGAGGTATAAGTGACGGTAAGTTATCTTGGAGTCAGTTTGTTTACGCGTATAGATAATTGTGAAAATATTAGGTCTAGTCATCAAAGTGTATTCTTTATAGTTTAATATTTTTTCTAACCCCATCATCAGTGCCTTCGAAACATTCTGGCTGCCATTTGATGTAGGTATACATAGTAGAGTGAAACAACTACATACTTTCACATTAGTAACTCATTAAGCACGTCACAGAGCGACCATCACTCGCGCATGAATGCCTCGTGAGGCAAACTAGGTATCACTCAAAAAATGAATCACTCAAAAGTTCAAAGGGAATCTGTTTGCATATGAGCATATATTCCGTTTGACGAAACGAATTCAAGCACAAACATATACATAGAGGATGCGGATAGGTAGGTCCACCTTTCCCAGCTTAAAATTTAAAATTCAAAACAAATCGTACTATGTTTGCTTGGTGAAGGTTGAGGTTCCCGCCCACTCAAAACGGGGATATACCTAAGTTGATTTATGTTCCTCGTTTATATTTGAAATCTAGTTTACAAACAGGTACAATGGAGTTCCATAAACTAGTTCGTGAACCAAGTACTTGCTACTAGAAGCAACGTTCCAGTTCACGTAGTTTGGACAGTATCATGTTTAATACACTGTCAATGTATCACATGGAAAGCTTCGATACTACATGTGGCACAATGAACTTTAGAAGATCAACTCAAGATGAGTGATTTATAAAAAAAATATTTTGATACTAAATAAATATAAATATGAGTTTGAAATAAAAATGCTTACTAAATAAATTTCTTCAACCAAACGCATTATTTTATTATTGGATATACTTAATAAAACAGATTTAAATGGTCAGTAGGTACATAACATATGTATGGCACGTAGGTACTTATATTAATTTATACATATATAAAACATATTAGCCAGATATCATTTATTCAAATTACAGATGAGTCGTTATAATAAATTATGTCAAGTCAACTAGAAACCTCTGACCTGGTATTTTTGGTAAAACACTTTCTTTACTAAAAGGTACAAGGTATCACAAGTAGCACGTCCCTAGAGTCCAGCTTCATCTGAGCAAATTGCAAAGAGTATTCGTATTCAGACTATTAAATAAGTGTAATTGAATTGACTCCGAAGAGCCGCTTTTATAGTGCATTTCCGCAAAGTAAAATTGCGAGTTGAATGGAAAAGCGTCGGGAAAATTTATTTCAATTAATCATCATTATTACAGGCGAGATGTTTTAAATATGGAAAAGGTGTATGTGAAATGTTACAGTTATAACGAGATAAGATAAGGTTTTTTGGCATAGCAACTGGGAACGGTTTTAAATTTTTGATACTTTTGTGTTTATAGTGGTAAATAAACCTTCCTAGTTTTCATTGGCACAAATTAAGCAATTTCTAATTAAATTAGTAAGTAAGTATTCGTTTCTATAGATTTCAATAATAATTTTAAACTTCGATACTTTTAGTTCTTTATTTGTGACGAAATTATTTATTAGTTCCGCTACTCACCGCAGCAGCGCCACTGTACTTTGCAAAATCAGACGAAATTAGGTATTATGTAGTGCAAGATAGACTTCGCTTATGAAATTAGTTATCTGTGAAAATATATACAAACTTGCAGCCATACCCTTTTCCGCTGTTGAGGTAAGCTGAGCATTCAATAGTGACGTACATTGTACATGCAATCTTTGAATTAGCAGTGGCTATATAATGGCGAGCTTAAAATAACTGCTAATACCAATCTAGGAAACTTTACGCTCATTTGCACATAGCTTAATGGTCAGTGCGAAAAATACCGTTAGGTACTTTTTGTAACTTACGTCGGCGAGTTAATTTTATTTTAAATATGTATGTACACTCAGTTATTTTAAAACATATAGGTATTTGTAACGTCCTAATCGGCAACAAAGGGAAGTAAGGCTTTTGATAAAATATGTATATCTTTATCTTGTACATAGCTGGTTTTTCCTTATTATCATTTTTATTTTTTATATTTTTTCATAGTATCTTTTTCAAAGTAATAATTACTGCGCCTTCTCAATCCACATGCTATTATGACTATCCATAGAACCTCATCAAACGAATGGTGTACACTTGGCCGTTTCTTCAAATGCCACAGACTTTAGCTACTAAAATTTGAAAAGCTTTACTTACATGTTTAGAGAGAAGCAGCGGCGTCTCATGTTCAGAAATCTACCGGTTTACACTAACAAAAATTAAGTGTTCATAATTTATTTAATGTTGTTTATTTTTATAAGGAAAAATTTAAATAATATTCACATCGGAATGAATTTCGAACTGCACGCTTTGATAAATTCAAGCGACTGTATTTATTTGTTGTGAATTGTTTGTCCTGACCGGTCTAGCTGCGTAATAAAGTGTATAATTTGCTTCAAACGATCATTATTGTTTAACTTTCGTTCTAGACGAATGGGAAGTACAATACATTGTAGGCTACGTGTAGTCTTATATAATAGCCATGTTTGATTAGCAGTATTATTGGTAGTGATTGCATACTTAAGCGTACTGCCGAGATCGATGACTAGATAGAGTTAATTAATTACTGCTAATAGCTAGGCTATCTGCTTGCTTATCTGTTTATTTACAAAACTATTTGATGACTTTATCAAGTATCAATCGTAACTTGCATTTGTTTGATTTATACCTACCAGTTGTTTAATAATTGCTTATTCGTTTTATATTAATATATTCTGTGTACTACTTATCTAAATGAAATGAAATAACTTTATTAATAATTGCTTATTCGTTTTATATTAATATATTCTGTGTACTACTTATTTACATGTAGATAATTACTTTACAGTACAACACTATACGACTATATTTCAGTGATTTATTCTAGTTAAACCGTTATAGTCTTTAAATATTCTCTTTCTTCTATGGTTTGAAACTGGTTTTAAAATTGTGGTATAAAAAATCTACACAGATCTTACCTTTTAGCTTTCATGGGAACGCTTAAAGAAATTATGGGGATTATGGTCACGGGACTAAGATCGCTGCAAAGCGTACGAAACCGATGGGTCTATGATGATGTATGACATAAAAGCGTACTTTATTTCAATATTTAGTATCTATGCAAACAATAGACAACAAAAAATAACTTATTTATGTGCAGTAAATACGAACATAACCACACATTACTTGTACATTGAATGTCGAAACGTCAATCTTTTAACCCATTTAATACCCGTGTCCTGTACAGTCATAATCTATTATCAGTTGTCGCCGCACTGATGGCTAGTAAATTGATGATTTCATTTGGCTGTATTGATCAGTATTGTTGATGCACGTGGGAACTCCACTCGTATATATGAGTTAAATATGTTATTTATGAACCGGATAACTTATTACTTTTCCAGTTCCTATGTACAACTATTAAATGGTGGCCACTAACCATATAAAATCAATGCAGAAAAAATGCAACGGAAGTTGCAAGATTAAGATGTACAATGTACCAGTAATTTATAGGCTTTGACTATTGAAATATTCCGAATTCTAGAACCCTGATTGAGTTTAAGCGAGTTCAGTTAGTGTAAATCACTTCCTAAATTTGGCTAATTCGAAAAAAAATTAGGGACCAATCCTAATCTTTATGTCCGTATTAAAGAAAGCAATGATTAACACATCAAACTTATTATTTCAGGAGTAAGTATAGGGGTTAGCTTTATTTTCAAAATCATACCTCCAGGGCCATTAACCATGCGTCGGAATATTAAGGGCGTAACGTTACAGCCCCATACAAACTTCCCGTGGTCATAAAACTTTACAGGCGTTGCGAATATTCTGATGAAATAAGCGGGTAACCCTCAAGCGAAGGTGGGCGATTTACCTGTTCTGTTATTGGTCGATGTGACCCGACACGCGACCTCGCGTGGGGAGGTCACGGACGACCCTAGTACTTGCTGTATCGATGACTTTCAAACCCTGCTACGTCACAAAAGGTTCAGTGCTTTAGTTGCTTTCTTTTTCGTTATGCAACCGCAGGTTATAGGGTTAGGTTTGGTGGGAAACAGGAACAGTATGTCCTATAATTTTAAAGGAAATAGGTATCTTTATCCCAGTTGAGCTAGAAAGAGCCCAGAGACTGATATTGAAGGTAAGTCTATTCAAACCCAAGCTCCACCCTACAGCGTCTTTATATCGGGAAGCTGAAGTCCTTACTGTAAGGCAATTATTTGTATTATTCTGCATCCTTCAACAGCACTCTCTTATAGATTATACGCCAAATATTGTCATATCCAGACGGCAATATACAGTGTGCCCAGTTGAACCTTCACGTACATCATTTGCCAAAAAATTCTTTTATGTTTTAGGTAAGAAACTTTATAATATTGCTAACAAAGTATTGAATATATATCCTAGAAGTAAGTTAGAAACAAAAACTATAATTACGCAATGGCTTGCGAAGCAAACATACCAAGATACAGAAAACCTTATTAGTGCTTGAAACAAAAATACAACACGCACTCTTCCACAGGCACGACACACACACACGCACACACACACACACACACACACACACACACACACACACACACACACACACACACACACACATACACACACACACACACACACACACACACACACAAGTGTTATCTCTTACGTCATTTCCTTTATTGCTCTGATCTCTTTTTTATTACTTTTGTTTAGTTTAGTTTAATTATTTTGTTTTGTAATTTAATTTGTTTTAGTATACATTATAATAATAAGACTATGAAATGAGGGCGGGGGCCTGGTGCTCTAAAATACAGGCATTCTACTTGTCTAGTTTAGACTCCAGTCTCCCACAAACACCCGATGCAATGTAATACTAGTTTTAAGCAATATTGTACCTTATAGTTTGTGGAGAAAATAAATTATTATTATTTATTTATTATTTATTTATTTATAGTTTAAATGTTTAATAAATAAATGTTCATCAATCAATCAATTATTTTATATATATTGGCTCAATAAATTAAAACCTGATCTACGTTCTTGCCAGCACCTATTTTGCGTTTGTGTACACATAAAAGTCCCGGCATAATCATGAGTTTTATAGATTAATATTGGATTTACTATTGCCCAAAATTCCCGTCTGAAAATCAGAGAACTGGCAAAAATGTAAATACGTCCCAACACGAGACTGCTGATAATACATTATACGACACAATCATTCACGTGAAAAAAATTAAGGTAACAGCACAGTGTCGCAGAATTACGTAAAGGGATTAAAGTAAGCTTGTGTGGCTGCCATCTAGCGGCTAGAGGATAAAACAGCGGCTACTGGCTATATCGTGAACAGCGCCATCTATGATTGTTAGAGCGAACTACAAGTATTGAAGCTTTTACCTACTTGGCGCTGAAAAGTACTGGTGAAATCTGAAGTCAGCTGTCTGGCGCTATTGTACTGTCACAATGAGCGGGTTACTGACCTAGCCGAATACAAATTCTATTGTCTCGACAAAATGTGAGATGGTAGGCAAGGCACATCCGCTGTATGCTCTCTAGCAAATGACAATAACTTTTCAAACGTTAGCCTGACAGAATTTGTGATAAGCTTTGCTATCTCTTGTTTAGGGGGTAGGTAAACCAACCAAACATACTATTTTAGAGAAGTAGGTATTACTTACTTCACCTGCAGTATAATGTCTTATATTATTAAATGAACATTGGCTAACGATTGAATAACCTCGAAGCAAAAAACGCCTCCAGTGTATTTTGTACGAAAAAGCTCATAGTTACGTAAGTGAAGACACTTATTATTCTTGTCAGGCTGAAACTAATCGGAAATCTATAGCACAAGCCCTAGACTAGAGCTTTATTAGCGTCGGCCTTGGCCCGATAATAATGCTACTTGTAGGCTTCTCTCGTCTTTGTGATTGTCGATTCATTAGGTCGTGTTCGTTTCGTTAGCTGACAGAAATACGTATTCGTTGTAGGTACTAGAAGTAGGTACTTTAGACATCATACATATATACGTAAGTACCTACATGAACCTAAATAAGATACTTTAACTTTATGTATGTATACCTTCGTGATTTAAAATATTTCTAGTTGCAGACAGTAACAATAAACATCGGTAATATTTTTCCAGATAGACGAGATATTTGATACCTCACACCAATAATAATATGTAAGCGTCAACAAATTCTTATTATCAAGGCGTAAAATATGTTAATATCGTTTGAATTAAGGAGGCTCAATACGATCTATTGTGCCTGTCGACCTCATATTTGGATCTCACTACCGCTTACCATCAGGTGGAGTGAGGTCATTTTGTTAACCTTTTATAAAAAAAAAGGTACCTAAAACAAGTAGACTACAAGAATATAACATTTTGTAATTTGAAAAACTAACCAACCCCAAAAGCATGAAACTAGCAAATTCATCCCCAGGGACTAATTTTAAGGGTACTTAAAGTCCACCTGGGGTCAAGGCTAGGCACTTAGTTCGGTCGGTCCTATCCACCCAGCATAAATCTAGCCTATTATGCAAATGTGCCAGGCTCAATGAGGGAAACCTAATATAGTTATTTACTAGAGTAAATTGGACAGCGAAGTGGCTTATGCGTTATTTGATGCTGTTTTTATATTATTACATTTGTAAATGAATAAATGATTGGAATTAATATATGTATGTAATTATGAATATTAACGTTAATACTTTAAATAAATATTTTAATTATTAACAATGATGGAGTTATAATGATTGTATCATAATATAATCCAGTCTCATCATCACCATCAGCCCATCCCTGTCCACTGCTGGACAATTTAGTCTGATTTTTAGTAATTAACACAGATTTTTAAATAGTATTATTTTGTGTTGTCCCACCCACATTTTTAACGCGGCCAGTTTTAAGTACATCATTTGGGGGTTAAAGTCAACGCGATAATAATATAATTACGTCAAATAGATATGGGCCAATCGTCTTTTCAGGTATCTCGTAAACATAAAAATACATAAATAATATGTTATGCTCTTAAAATACGGGATCAGGTGGTCACGTGTTTTGATGGGTGGGCGTTAATCTCACGGTTACAGGCAAAGGGACAACAACTACTATACGGCCTTAAACATGTCCCGAACTAGTAAGATGAAATATAAATTTAACTTTATGCTGGTTCAAAAATTTACGTTTTGATATATTTTTACCCGAAAATTATGCTCCAATGTTACTGATTCTGAATTGCTTTGTTACAAATAAATTTAATCTAACAAGTGGGTGCTTACAAGTGAATTAACAAAGCAATTTCAGTTATTTTACTAATATTTATCAGATTAACAAATATTTATTTATATCTGATCAGCCATAATTATGGGTAAAACTTGCTTTTTAACTTAGATTACAATACGTCCAGACTTTAGACTAACATAATCCAAACTAACACGCGTTTCAAGACATAGCTAAACAATAAAAATACACCAATGCATCTCATTCAATAACTAAACGTCAACGAATCGATTGAAAACATTCGTACATCGATCAAAACAAGTGCAATCGAGACATTGATTGCGGTCAATTGAATTGATAGATTCGCCGTAACACCCACACGATTTCGCGGAACGTAGTCTAAATATAGACGGGTCAATACCGTGGCGACGGCGGGTCTGCCTGTTCCCACGACTCGGCTCGTTACCAACTTTGTTAGTGCTTTACTTAGTCGTAGAGACTGGCGATCTGGCGTTGGCAAATAATGCTCTACTATTGTATCAATATTGCTGAGGATATGCTAGATTAATTAAGTAGAGTTTAGAAGTAAGTTGTGTTAGGAATTTCGATTCATGAATAATCTGTGGATTAAAGAATTTGGCAGCTTTCTTGCCTAGTTCCTACCACCTAAACTAGAATCCATAATTCGACGGAGTAGTTTGACAGAAAGAGTGTTACCATGTGTTAGAAAAAATAAATAGTGATGAGGTTAATGGTAATATTTAATTATCGACAGAATTATCCCGTCTAAGAATAAAATCGCCGGATATCTAACAACACCGCTCGATTTATTTTAATCAAATTAAAAAGAGAGTCAAAATGTCTGCATAATTTTATTAATTTTAAGAGGTATTGTATAAAAATGTTGAAATTTAAGCCCTGATTAACTGAAAAACAAAACAATACCTGTAATATGCTACATGAACAGAGAAATACAATCGCATCAAACAATCCAAGGTACGGAAGCCGAATGATTTACAAATGAAGGTGAGCGTCATCATGTCAACCATTATTTCACTAGCCAACAGTGCTGCTACAATTAAGTAATGCGAAATCGTGCCAGTATCTCGGTTTAACAACAATCGAAATTTTCTTGATTAGTACATCAAGTCAATTTATTTCATAAAAATATAATATGGAGCTTGCACATTAAATTTTTTAATGAAATGAAATGAAATAATGAAATGAAATGAAATAATGAAATGAAATGAAATAATGAAATGAAATAATTTATTCTGCAAATAGATTTTCATGAAATACTTTTGCACGTCAAGTTGTAAATAAATTACATAGGTATTACATAAAAATTCACAAGTTACATAATTCATTGATGTCCAAGCGAGCAGCTCATCATGTCCATGGATTTTTATCATTTAAGCAGTCTTCTACTTTATAATATGCTTTTTTCACATGACTTAATAAAAAGTATGAAAATGATATAAATGAAATAATAAATTAATTAAAAAAAAAACGATTTTTTGTTCTGATCGAATCGGATCACAAATTATCGATGCAAACAACACTAGGCTAAACCTGGCAACATAATGCGATTTGAAGTTGTCAAACTACTCCGTCGAATTACGGATTCTAGTATAGTTTGCTTGAAGCAAAAGTTAACAGATAATATGACAAAAAACCTCTCTTTGAAACGGTCGAAATTTAATTTTTCCTATAGAATACATACATATGGCTGGAAATTGTCTGATTTAGGTGATTTAAACAAATAAAGAACGTTCCTGATTATGATTTAACGAGGACTCGAACCTATTGGATTATCGCGGTCCCAGTAGCTATTGCTTGTGGGATATTATTGTGGGAGGTAAGGGGGAGAAGGAGAACAACATCTATCCGCCCCAAATGTCAACCCCACCTGCTCGCGCGTAACTGCGGCGGCAATGCCGCGGTGCCTCCTGCTAGATAACCGACGGGGCTCTGGCGTCCGAGCAAATGGCGGCATAACCATTCTACACCTATCCCAGCCTAGCTGGGATGGATGAGGCTACAGCGCGCCTTAGGGACTAAATACCTCTAAAAAATGACTGGTGCAGAAGGCAACGGGAAACCACTGCACTATATTCCCATGAACGTTGATGGAAAGTCAGAATGCAAAGAGAGTGATGTCATACGATCCGGCTAACACCCGGCGCCATCTTTCCGGGCAAGGTGGTGTGAAATGTGCTACCGGCCTTGTGCAAGTGACGCACCAGGCGGCACATGGAAACTCCACTACTGGTGCCATTAACACTGAAGAGTCCATCCGACGTCCTCACCGTGTTGGCACGTGGAATGTGCAAGGCCTTGTTACCAACCCTAGCAAGCTCAAGATAATAGAAGACGAAATGAAGCGTTTAAATGTCAGTATACTGGGTATATGTGAAACACATTGGCGTAACTCTGGTCATTTCCGGACAGATTCCGGTAATACAATTTATTTCTCGGGACCTGAAAATGATAGTAGTAGGGGGGTGGCCTTCATTGTACCTCCAGAATTGGACAAGTGCGTACTGGGATATAAACCAGTCAATGACCGCATAATTACTCTCAAGTTAAATACAACACCATGCAAATTGAATGTGGTTCAAATATATGCTCCTACCTCTAAATCTAATGAAGAAGAGATCGAAAATTTCTACTGCTCACTGTCACAAACTATCAAAGAAATCCCGAACCGCGAGATAACTATGGTGATCGGTGACTTCAATGCGAAGATCGGAAAGAGTGAAGATCCTTTCGAGCTTAGGCGTCAAATTGGAAAGTATGGAATAGGTGTAAGGAACGAAAGGGGTGAGCGTCTTATTCAATTCTGTACAGAGGAAGACTTTACGGCAATGAATACCTGCTTCAAACACCATATTAGGCGATTGTACACATGGGTGTCTCCGGGAAACAGGTATAGAAATCAGATAGATTATATCCTGATGCAATCGAGATGGAGATCATCTATTATAAATACGGTCACATATCCCGGGGCTGACTGTGAGAGTGATCATCAACTGCTGGTTGCAATGATACGTTTACGCCTGAAAAGAATAACAAAGCCAAAGCCAACTACAAAACTTCACAGCGTTGATCTTGAGTCTTATGAGGAGGAAATTGACCGTCGTCTGTCGGGGATATCAGCTACAGACTTCGTTGATAGTGACTCATTGTGGTACACACTGAGAGATACTATAATACAGACGGCAAAAAAGTTTGCCCTTACTAGGACCTCAATGAAAGACCACATATCCGACGACACAGCGAATGCAATCAGAAAACGTAGAGAGCTAAAACAGAGTGGATTGTCTAATCAGGACAAAATAGATAAATGCCATCAACTAAATACAGAAGTACAAAGGAAATGTAGACAAGACTACAATACTTATATCAACAACATCTGTGAGGACCTAGAACAGCACTCCTTAAAACATGAGACAAAAGATCTGTACCAAAAGCTAAAGCTTCTAACTAGATCCAGGCCGGTAAAAACCTGTGTGGTTAATGACGTGAACGGCATTCTTTTAACAGAGATGGATCATGTGTTAGAACGTTGGAGAGAGTACTGTGCATCACTATACGATAGTACGGATAGCTCAATTACGACTGACTTGTGTGCCAAGGACGAACCAGATATACTTCCATCAGAAGTCGAGCACGCAATCAATGCTCTTAAGAAAGGCAAGTCCCCTGGGAAAGACGGCATACCAGGGGAGCTGCTCAAAAGGATGGGCGAAGCGGGCCTGGTTGTCGTGACTAAACTTTGTAATCTTGTATGGAAGTCAGGAGTTTGGCCCACGGAATGGAGAGAGTCAGTGTTTATCCCACTCCATAAAATTGGTTCGTTAAAGGACTGCGGGAACTATCGTACCTTAGCGTTAATTCCTCACGCAAGTAAGATTCTGCTCTACATCTTAAATCAGCGCCTAAAATACTTCCTAAACAGACAAATTCCAGAAGAACAAGCAGGGTTTGTAAAGGGCAAAGGCACACGTGAGCAGCTGCTAAATGTCCGGCAAATTATTGAAAAAAGCCGTGAATTTAACAACCCAGTAGTTCTTTGTTTTATAGACTACACAAAGGCATTCGATTGCGTGCAATGGGATAAACTGTGGTCTGTCCTGAAAGAAATGGGTGCACCGGATCATCTCATAGGATTAATAAGGAACTTGTATACCGCCAACAGAAGTTATGTGAGGGTTGGATCAGAATGTTCCAAAATGTTCCATACGAAAAGAGGAGTCCGACAGGGTTGTATATTATCACCGATGCTATTCAATATATATGGCGAGTGCATCATACGGAAAACTCTGGACGGATGGAACAAAGGATTCCCTGTTGGTGGGAAGAAAATTAATAATTTGAGATACGCCGACGACACTGTATTACTGACATCTTCAATGTCGGACATGCAAGAACTTGTGCAAAGACTGGAAGCGGAGAGCGAAAAACTTGGTCTTGCAATCAACCGAAGTAAGACCAAGCTTATGAGAGTAGATCGCGCTGGCCATCTGTCTGGTACGCACACAATACAGGGCATAGATGAAGTTAACGACTTCATATACTTGGGCTCCAAGATATGTAATGATGGCAGTTGTGTTCCGGAAATTAAAAGACGGATAGGGATGGCCAAGGATGCCATGTCTCGCCTCAGTAAGATCTGGCAAAACCGTGGTATCTCCAGGAACACTAAAGTGCGACTTGTGCGTGCCTTGGTGTTTCCTATATTTACTTATGGAGCTGAAACATGGACCATCAAAAGCCGAGAACATCAACGGATTAATGCGTTCGAGATGTGGTGTTGGAGACGTATGTTACGTATACCATGGACTGCGAAACGTACCAATCAGTCAATACTTGAGGAGCTCAAGATAGAAACACGCTTATCTTCAATCTGCGAGCAACGTTTCATGCGTTATTTTGGCCATGTTATGAGAAGAGGTGGTGAAAACTTGGAGAAGTTAATCGTTGTTGGCAATACTGAAGGCAAAAGATCACGTGGCCGATCACCAGCACGATGGACCGACCAACTCCAAAACATAAACCCTTCTCACAAATTCCACGAGGTAGTGAGGTGTGCAATGGACCGCAATCGATGGCGGAAATGCATCCGCACTCATATGAAGAACTTCAACCACGATCATCAGTCATGATGGATACGACCAAGAAGAAGTAGCTATTGCAAACCGCAGTGGTGTTGCGGATACATTTTTGGTTAGCGAGCAAAATGATTCGCGCTCGGGCTGTGTTCAAACTCAATTTAAATATTATAATAAAAATTTATGAATTTTTTTTGTTGTAATATTACTACGCTTTATTCCGTAAATAAAACGGCATCGACAAATTGTTTATTTTGTTCCCGCAAACGTATTTGCGTTAGTAGGTATATCACTCGTGTACCAATACAATTTTATTACTAAGCTAAAAGCTGTCAAATACAAAATATTCACATAATATCGTTATAGATTCGGTGGAAAAGCGACTTTAAGTATATATAATATAGTAAGTTTATGAATAGAATACGAGTATATTACATAGAACCTTTATTTTGTTCAAACCACTAATCGAGGATATGGCACTAAAGGCCACGCCTAATTACAACAGACCTAGACAATCCAGTAGATTAATAGTTTTAGAAGCAATTATAGAATTCTAGAATTGAAGTATCTCGAATACAGATCGAATCCATTCCTTATACAGTAGATATTTCCCTGCGGAATTGTCATTTGATAAATGGAGTGTGTCTGCAGACTGAAGCAATTTACGTGATTAAATAAGGCATGATACATATTGAATACTTCATTGTAACCTGCGTATCTGTAGTTTCGTTACATGCATTCTTTATGCCTTTAAATATTTAAAGAGATGGACAATCAAATATACTGAGTCTTTTCATTAATGTATCAAGTTTATCCGGAAAACGAAAGAATTGTCGAACACAGAACTTTTAGCGCTAAATATACGAGAATTATCAAATAGGTGCATACGATACTAACACGATTAAACGCATACAAAAACACAATTATTTATATAAATAAAGTGTAGTGTGTAGTGCACAAGTATAGCACGAAACTTAAAATTGATAAGTCATATCTTCAATCTAACTTCATAATTTGTTGATATTGAAAATAAATGCTTATTCCACTTTCCCTTGCTATGCTTGCGTGCCGGTGGTAATCATTTAATCAATATTGGAACTCCTTGCCTGGTAATCAAGCGAAAGTGAAAATATACCTGAACAGTTGACTGTAAGTGACGTCATAGATTTTTAGTGTTAAAGAAACAATGGTTTTAAAATTATAAATATTTTGAATTTAAAAAGAAAATAACTTATTTTTTTTACATGTGATTAAAAGTTATGTGAAATAAGCTACGTAGGTATTGATAATATTCCTCAAGATAGAGATTTCGATCATACAATTAATTTTACATCATTTTCGGTTACTATCATTAAACAATACTGATTTGAGTATTTATTTTAGAACTTAGGCCACATCAAATATCCAAATCAGTTCACAATGGGTTGATTTAGAATAAAAAGAAAAGCAATTTAAAATTCAGTCAAACAACCGTTCGATTACCTCAATAGCTATCGATTATAAGGGCAATGGCCTCTACCTACATACAGTAGGTATGTAGGTAGGTAAGGTATTTCAGCTGGCAAGGAAAAATAGCACGTCAAATCAAATGTTTCAACATTTGATTTTGGAGCATTGTAATTATTGTCAGTAAAAATGAATTTTATTTGAACCAATGAAAAATGTATTACGTACCTAATATCGTTTTGGAGGCGTATCGAAAACAACAATAAAGATTATGATCAAACCCTAGTTTATGGTATATAAAGAAATTGTTACAAGGGTAACGGAGTATCTGAGAAGAAGCAACTATGTATATTTAATAAAACTGTATATTTCCCTATTTTGTACAAGGCTAACTTATGTAAATCATAGTATTTCTCCCTCAAGAAATGTAAAATGTAATTATATGAACTGAACATAAATAATAATCCACACGACCAAGGTCTTACGACATTATTATTCAAATACATTATATTATACCGTAGATCTCGTAACGACTCAGTGCTACGGGCTACGGGCGTAGGCGTTGCTACGAACGTGACCGGGCTGGATTCACGCATTCTATCTCTTTTCTATCCATGTAATGGTTTCTATTATGATATATTGGTAGAAATTTTGCTATTTTGTACTAAAAATTATATATTGTTACTAGGTACTTAAATGGATAAAGTAAGAGAATATAGATAGACCTAGTAACCTATGCTACGTTTAGGATGATTTTGAATATAGTTTCCATGATATTATGGTGACTTGAACTGAAACAATGTGTATTTATTACTTTTAGATCTTGCAAGGTCATATACCTTTTTCTGTATATGAACATTGAGAGACCATTTTTGTTTTTTTGTTACTGTTGTGTTGATCACACAATTTGATATTTGTACTTAAGTACATATAATGATTAATCATTGATTCAGCGGATCCAATAAACAATTTAACTCAGTCAAGACCTTCATTGTTATTATGTAAGACGAGAAAGAAGACAATGTCTATATGTGATGAGATTTTGATGTAGGTTTCTGGACGTAATCACAGTTATATTCATGGAAAATAATAGACATAATATTATTTACCACTAGCAGTTGCCACTGAGCTATACACATTACTATGCGCATAAAATAAAACTTCAAAATAAATTAATTTACAAAGAATCTCGTAGCAGCGCTACGATGCGCTCGTAGGCGTTGCTACGACGTGATCGGCCTACGCGTTACGGCTACGACGGCAGCGACCATTTTTCCATCTAGTCTTTAAAGGAATTCTATTTTCAGACTTTGCGAACTTTTTTCTAGATTATTTTAACCTTATTCATAAACCTTTATATAGTAAAACGGTTTATTGGTGTATTGAAGTGTAAAGCAGTTAGTCGATTTACTTGTAACAGTGTCAAATTTTAACGTTAATTCAATTTAAAACTTAATGAAAAAAGTTCCTTTATGGGTTCTACTTATTACTATTCACAATCAGGAACCAGACAAACTCCAGGTGGTGACAGAGATATTGTTATTTGATTTGATTGATCCTCAATAAAAGTCGTCAAACTCGACTTTGCAAATTGAGTTCATTGCCGAAAAAAAGTTTCAAAATTGCGGATGCCAATTTCCCTAACACGCCTAAAAAGAAATAGACTTATTACGCAACCGAATGGTATTATAACTTATTCGTATTGCAAAAAATACATCATATTTTCATCTTGGTACCTAACTAAAGGCACCAAGTCCCGAAGCTTGGGGATTCTACGTGCGACGACTCTGAATCTACCCTCCCTCCCTTTTATTCCCCCCCCTTATTCTCCTCCTACCTCCACCTGAACTAAAAGACTTCTCAAGCTTATTATGAATACGTTGTAATAATTTTTCCAGTAATGCTTAGTCACCAATAAAAATACCTAAACTACAAATCGTATTTTTTACGACGCGAAGCAACACAACAACATTTTTGGCTTGTGAACAAAGCACTCCTAATTTGGGACAAAATTATTGTGTAAATTAGTTTCCTGCCTGTAATTTTATAAGAGACGTGAAATGGTGTATGTATCAGAAGAAAATTGCCGCTAGACATCCGTTTTTATAGACTGCTACTTATGATTATAAATGTCAGAGTATAAAACTCTGGTGACAGTCAAATACATGATTATTTAAGATGTTTTTTTCTCTTTACCAATATAACAAGCAAAGTAGTTACAAAATTGTTATTTGAATGAATCAGATAAGTGTGAGTCATATAATTTTTTTTCCCTTTTTATGATAATTATATCTACTAGTGTGTATCATAAATAGGTAAAAATACGTGATAACAAAACGTAGATATTGTGTGCTATTGCTTTATCGACGAGAACCTTGACCCTTATTCCGCTGAAAGAGTTACGCAATAGGGCATGGGTGTTGGATGCTTTATGTAATACATTGCGGCTAATTTCAGCTATTGATAAGTTACAGGGGAGACTATTTTCTACCTAGATAGATAAATCTCCTCTCAATTTACAGTTTTCAATATTCAAACACGTCACTCAAATAAAAATATGTTTCATTCATTCAAATATTAAAAAAGCTTACAACGTCAATTTTCTAGAAAAAAATGTAACAATTTAAAATAAAGGTCCTTAAATATTTTTCTTGGCTTTGCTTTTATTTACTTTTTATTAAGATTTCATGTGATAAAATAAAACACGCAACGTCAGTTACGATTTAGATTCCGTGTTTACAAAACGCAACAATCATTAAATGGAACTAAGCAATTCCTTTAGAATAAGAGTTAAAAGGTCTTTAGTGACTTGTATTGTTAAAAATTTTGTAAAAAAATCTTTTTTTTTATTGAGATCATTATGACTTAACATTATGACTATGACTAATTTAAGATCTTTAATAATTAAACTATTCTATTGTATAAGATGATTGAAACAACTGCCTACGGAACTACTAAGTATAGTTCCGTTATACAGATTAGATAAGTGGGTAAGTTGTTATTTAGTTAAGTTATTATGAAAGCAGACAGAAGAAAAACATATCGCGATTCATTGGAATTACATAGTTCAGGGCAAATATGTGCTATTGATCGGGCTTGCTGGGCGTCTGTTGCTTGCCACTCGGTCGTACAAACAGTTTTACTCTAACTTATGTACTCAGAGTAATGCCAGTGGCAGATTCTGAGTGTCCTTAAAATAAGTAAGTAGAGAGTAACGCTGCGATTCGTCTATTTGTTAACTCATTACCCCTCATCCTACATCCTACCCTAGGATTATCAAACTAACTTTAGCTATAACTGTGTATTTAATTATAATCATATATTGTTTCACTGTGAATTTGATTTAAAATTAGTCAAGTCAAAGACAAAAATAGAACTAAAAGTAACGGTTTGCGTCTTCTAGCTAACCCGCTGATATCAGAAATCACACAGTAAAAAATGCATAACAGTGTAGTAAAACTTCTTTTTTTTCTGCAAAAGCCACAGGATTAATAACAATTCGAAACTTGCTAAATAAAAAAACGCCCCCCCCCACTTCACTACGTCACTGGGTCATCAGCAGAGACACAGAAGCACGTAATCAGAGTATGCACAACGCTTCGTTAAATCTAATAGGATCGTATAATACAAAAACATTTTTTACTCCATTACCATGGCCTGTTCACTGTATACTCGTAATTCCCTGAATTTATGTGGGAATAAAATGTCCACATTCATTAACGGTTTTACCGATGGCTTTGTTTATTTGATAGGACGATAAAACAATAAAACACCAAAATGTGTATTTATTTGTGAAAAGATGTGTTGCATTATTCGATTTATTTTAAAATATGTAGAGGTGTAGGTAGAGGTTTATTTAAATTGTCTCTACAAATGTTTTCTACCAAAGAAAAAGAAAAAAGGTATACGAGTATTGTATTAACTTTCACGCTCACACCGGTCAACTTTCTGCTATAATTGACTCTTTCGTTCATTATTATTTAAGTTAAAGAAAGAGATATAGCATGAGTTCCGAATCTGTTTCCTACAATTTGTGAATAGAAGAGCAAGAAAATTCAACGTGAATAGACAAATGCTAAAGTAAATACGCACTGACCTTGGATACCCCATCAGGTATACAAGAGTTTATCGCCTATTGATTGATTCTTGGTTGACAGGAGATCGATCATGCAAGCTACGGAATTTGCAATTCATGTCTTGGCTCACAAGCTGTGGTCGATACGTATCGTTTGCCCAAGGATGCGGAAAGGTAATTGTTTTTAGGGTTCCGGAAGTCAAAAATTGTTCCCGCTCGTATTCCGTATTTGATTTACACAAGAAATAGTATGTAGTGGTATAAGGATATGCCGTATGAAGAGGTACCAAAGTGTGTAATCATACCTTCATATAAACCATTATTAATTTTCATAATCAGTTTTATTTCAACATTCGTTTGTTTAACTTATCTCTCTCTACGCGCACCGGATAAGTATATCATCTATTTTTAATTTTTTTAATTTTAAATATTTATCATTTCAATACTTGTTTTGATATCAAAACAACTATTTATGACTATATAGTCAAAAATAGTGCATAGTCGTAAACTGGCTACAGAACCCTAGTAAGTCAATCTCAGACATGCCCGATTTTATTATACTCATATTGGCCACTTTCGTAGTGACCTGATTGGCAGAGTAAGCAAGTTCTGTTTAAATTTATGTCTTTTCATATTTTACTATCAAGATAATTCTAGTAGCACAATCGTAAGCAAATGTAAATACTGAACTTTATGCCATTTAGATCCATTTAGGTGACTGAAGTATTATTTTTCTTTGGTATCGAAAGCTCACCGGAATCATCTGAAGAGTTACCAGTTACTAATTCTTATCATCATATCAAGGAATTGTACTAAAATTTTTGTTTCCACGAAAAAAACCGAGATCCCTAAATACTGATTTTGATTACCTACTTTAAGGTGGAATACCTTATTATTAGGCATTTAGCGTAAACCAAAACCAGCATAAGAACAATTATTATCAAATGGAAACTCATTTACTTCGCGTGTTACCAAACATTTTTTTTCATTTCTAGATGGGGCGGTTATGTAATTTCTTTGATAGGTTACAAATTACGGAACGCCCAAGGGCAAAAAACCAGCCAGTGATGTAAGCAAATATATCCACTACGAACGCCGCAAGTCCTTAACTCACGGAGACTCTTTGATGTGAATTGTCCGAATGCTATATCCTACAATATTATCCTGTATCCTACTAATATTCTCCTATATTCTACTAATATTATCCTACTTCCTATCTTATTTTAATATTATAAAGGCAAAAGTTTGTATGTGTGTGATTTTAATAAAATTTCACATTAACATACGAGTATCTTACATAACAGAATATAACATAGGCTACATTTAAAAAATATATTATTACTAGTGACCCGCCCTCGCTTCGCTTTAGAAAAAAGGGGTGATTTTATGTATGTAAGTTTGTAATAGAATTAATCGTAGGCTACATTTCAAAAAAATATATTATTAAAGTGGTGTGCTAGGACCGTAGCACTTGACCTGAATTGATCTCTGCCTACCCCTCTGAGAAAAAGCGTGACAGTATATATGTATTATTCTCCAAAATATAACGATAGTACTGCATGCGTACGAATTCCTGCGACAGCCGCTAATTTACTTTTTGTCGAGACATCCTAATGGCTACCCATCTTCAGATAGAAAGGAAATATAAAGTTCAAGACATGCTTGTTACTTATTGACATAGTCTTACCGGTTAGTATTTTTTCATTATAAATGGCATCTCAGTGAAATAAAACCTTAATATAAATGAAGTGTCACAGAACTGTTCCATCATATTAATATGCTGAGCATTTCTGAGTCACACTTTGTGACTCACTGCAAATTATTCTTGTTATAAATATGTCAACGTTCATCAAATAGTCAATTAAGTATTCTCTTTTCATATACTGAAATTACTATTAAGTTACTTAATTCTTGACTTAAAATCCTGAAAATCTCCGTTTAAATTCTCCGTTATAATGTCATTAAATTTTTTTAACTATGATTTATGATTCCTAATTGACTGAAATATTAATAGCAAAACAGAAAGCAGTCGACAGTAAATTATAAACCCGGGTTTATCATTAATACAATCAAATGTTTCAACAGATGTAAATTTCCCAGACATAATTTATTGCCAATGTACATTGTACGTATAGTCGTAAATTGCGACATGGATTAACAAAATGTTAATTTATTATCAGCACGTTTATCCATATTAATGAGATGTATTGATATTTAACATACGTAATTTTAATGTAATTCTATCTGACAACCCATTTTTACCAGCAATACATTCATAATCTAACATCAAACATCCACTACGACATTTATAAGCATCATCGAACATCGTCAGGTGGAAAAGCGCAAAATAAAACAACTCTCGTGGGGTAACATTTATTATGGCTGGCATTCGACAAACAGCTGACTGCGCTGGCTCCGGGAGACGGGAAATATGAAAAGGGAAGCGGCTAAAGCATCTGGCTAGGGAAACAAACTTAACATGAGAGAGCTCCTAAAATAGATTTTACTGGACTGCACGGGCGAACCACTTTTTGCCCGCTTTGTGCCACATAGAGCCAGACATTTGCGGCTTTTGAATGCGATTTCACTGTTTCTCTTTGCTCCCCCACAGCTTATTATGTGCTTGCGGTTTGTTAGAAGTCAATTACGCTTTTCATTTCACGTTTTCTCGTGAATGCTCGCCGTTAAGCGTGGTTGCGAGTGCTTAAGCTTATAGACTGAATAGTGCCTGAGTAAACTTTGTGTTACGGATCAAATAACTCGACTTTTATTTGATAAGTAATACAAATTTTCCAGTGCTCTTGCATATAATGATAATAAGCGTAACACATGATTGACTAATGCATTGGCTGCCGATTCCGGCGTTCAACAGTTGATATAAGACCGAAAGCCGGTCGATAATGTTGCATAAGTTGGATGGCTAACAGTGTAACTGTGGCTGTGGCAGTCCAGTGAAGGCATGAATGAGTGAAAGAACAAGACAAATGAACAGAAGCTTGCATAGACAGTGTACAGAGATAGAGAAGACATACAGATGGTTGGTCTGTTCGTGGTCATTGTTGTCGTGCGTCGGCTGCGAGCCGGAGCGCCGCAGCCGCCAAATGGCGTGGCGCGCCGCCACCAGCCGCGCGAATCCGTGACGAGCCACGATGCGCTACGCGCGCATCTCGCGGGCACGACGGGGCAGCGGACGCGACGCGACAGCCCACAACGCTACAGCCCACAACGCTACACCCGATCACGCTACAGCCGTGCTCGCCGCGACAGGACTAAGACAGGACGCGATCAACAAGTGGACACGGGAACCAATTTCCAGGGCGGCTCTCACAAAACTTGACTCCGTTACGATTTTACTTTACTTTAATATAACTAACACTACGAGCAAAAAGCTTGCCTAAAACGTTTATATCACAACCGAATATCACAAGAAGCGGTGGCAAGCGAAGCTCCGTGGACGGCGGCTTACGTAACGCTAACTTATCTAAGTAAAACGTGCAAAAACTTTATTGATCACAGAAAGAAGCCTTAACACTATGAGATTTTGAGGTGCCCGCTGGGGTTATTATGTAACGGGGCCGCGTTTTGTGTGGAAATTGGTAGGAAGGGTACGTATCGGACATGCGCGCGGGTTGGGGGTCGGGCGAGCACTGAACTGGCTGGGCGCCGGTCCCCTCCCCCTCCGGAGCCCCCTCTCAAGATGTGACCCTACACGGTTGACATTTGTGCATTTGTAAGCCTGATTGTATCAAGCGGATGGAGCGGCGGTTCAGTGCTGAGTGTCAACGGGCTTTAGAGTTTCAACGCGTAGCGATCGAGCTAATCTCGGACTGCCAAAACATAGGAATAGAAGCGGCCTATTGATTTCTATTTCAGAAAAGGTGAATAAGCTCCAGACAGGCCGGGACGCACCACTTAGTTACGATAGGTCGCCCTATCTTAACTTAAGTGGTTAAAATTAGCGAAGCAGTTTAATTTTTCGGCTTTTAGAAAACTAAAATTAATTTGGATTAAGGTTCTTGTTACATTGCATCGTAAAATAACACTAAAAAACAAGATTAACCTAGACATTTTTCCGAAAATCATGAATTATTTAGATGAGAGCTGACAAAATTCTGCAAATTACATCATGATGATATACGGTGGTGAAATAAAATTTCCGAAGTTATGCTCCCGTAATCAGTTTGACCTTTACACAACCTTTCATGTCCTTCCCAGTATTTTACTCAATAATAAAAAGGTGCCCCGTTTACCCAGCGATTTGAATGCTGTTGATTGTATTTGTAGCACGGAAGGTGGAAATAGGCTAATCAAGTAGGGTCATTTAAAATGCCATTTACCTGGATTTGATTTAGTGAATTGTCATTTATTTAATTACGAAATATACATTTCAAATGAATTTGTTAAAGTGTTTCAGGTTATTGGTAGCTTACTCAATAATGCTAAGTCAAGTTTTGATCATGGATCATAATAATGTGTTATCAATGAATTATTTATTTTGTACTTATATATTCTTTAATTATTACATAACAGCCCACGATTTGCTTCAGGTATATTATACACAAAAACCTTTCTCTTGAATCCCTCTATCTATTTTAATAAAATCCATCAAAATTATTTGCGTACTTTTAAAGATTTTAGCATACATACAGACAGACTCGGGAAGAGACTTTGCTTTGTACTATGTAGTGATTTTAAATTTTTTCTTTCTATTTATACACAGTTTCCAGCCAGTAATAATATTTAATCCTAAAAATTCTTCAAACAACATATTATATAAAAAATATGTGTTGGGCATTTGTCGTCGTCACATACTTTTATGGTGAATGTGGAGCGACCATTGCATTTTCGTTTGAAACAAAGCCAAGACATTGAACCAGTGCACTAGTAATCCAGGGCATCCATCCAGGACACGGCTGAAAATACAATGAGAATGCATGACCTAAAAACCTATTGCGGTAGGTCAACTTGTAAGTCGATGTTTTAGGCACTTTAATTCAAGATTTATTAAACTTATGTATTACTACATATTGTGCTATTGCATTTAAATAAATAAATATTATACAACATCACATATACATTGAACTGATTCCGTGGTAAGTAGCTTAAGCACTTGTGTCACAGATATCAATATCAACAGCGGATACTCAAGTATACATAAATATATTTAATAACACACCCAGAGTACACAGACAAAGAACAAACACCGATGTTCGTCACACAAATATTTGTCTCGGGTGGGAATCGAACCCACGACTCTTGGAACCGTAGGTAGTGAACCTGGGTCACTTTACCAATGTTCCACCGAGCCAGTCAATAATAATATAAAGGAACATCGATCTATCTTCGTTTAGGTTATTTAAATACTTCTAAAAAATAATTGTAACATTTATATTTGTACTTACTTTCTCCCTCCGCGTGTAGTCACTAATCGCGTAACATTACTCCCTTATATCGCGGTAGGTTAAATTGTATCCTACGTCTGAAACATTAATGAACCAAATTTCAGTAGATTCGGTTTTAAAACGTGCCAGACAGAAAAATAAAGGACCATTTTAACCGTATCCATTCAAAATTTCGTTCATTTCTATTTTCCGTCCTAAACAACATAGAATTTGTAAGCTTAAGTTTACCATTCGTGTACCCACGGCATTAAAGGGCTAGTTAATAATATACGAGACTAATACCGAGTGACTGAGTAGGGATAAGGGTAATCCTTCCTATTGTTAGTTATTTAGGCTAACTACAATAGTGAGATACTGTACATGAGCTTGAATTTTAAAAATGTTGTTAGGAAATTGCAATAGCCACTCTATGGTTTGTATGAAATTGCAAATAAGGAATATATTTATTTGTTGTTTTAGTGCTATTTCAAGCTCCAATGTAAATTTTAAATGTGATCATGAATTTTCAAATTTACAGTAAGGGATATTTTATAATGTTTTTAAATAATGTACAAAATATGTAGCAGGTAGACATAACGTATATTAACGTCAGTAAAAGTTATATGCTTTTTTAAATCAATTTACTACTTTCCTTGTCATTCCAATTACTTCCGTGTATTCACTTCAGTCATTCGAGCCTATTTCATTGTATTGACCTGGACGGTCCAAGGGTGAAGATATCTGTTTTACTAGTGCCAAACAAAAAGACTATTTGCGATCTCTGTGACACTCTCGTAAAAAAGTACCACAAAAATGAGCGCGTTGAGCCATTGATGGCCATTTTATGCGAGCCATTCGGAGAGACGCTGGCTCATTATGTTTACGACTCTTGAGAATGAGAGACACATCAGTGCTTGCGAATTTATTACTTTTTGTTACAATCATTTGTTTCCAACTTTTTTCTCGAGATTGCGTTTAAGAAACTAGGGGAGTTTTCCAAAGGGAATTACAGCTGCCATTGCATTGATATGAAACTTACGTCAATGAATAATAATAACCTGGATTTAAAAACTACATAAGGCGATACAATATTGCATGCATATAAACTAAATGTATAAATTTTAAAAATGAAAATGTTCGGGGTGCGCCATCAACCATCATGGCGCTTGCAACAGTATCGAAATATCGGGAGCTCATTAAAACAAAACAACATGGTAAATATTCCGAATATTTACAGTTTTCTTATGTGTGTAACCATGACAGTTTATAATTATATAGATGTATAAAACACAAAATTTAACGTATTATTTCAGAATAATTGAAATCAAACTTAAAACATTGTTAAAATATAGAAATATTTTTACTAAATAAGTTACTTTCTTACTTGCATAATATTCATCAGGACCAAGACTGGGCAAAAGATTTTTGATTTTCCATTTTTTTCGATTAGCGCCATCTAGCGACGGGTAGTAGAAACTGAACAATAGTAAAATAGGCAGGGGCCGTTAGTTCCCCGGCTACTGCGAGTATTAGCACCGCACGGTTAGGACACTCAGGTGAGGGTGGAATGTGGGTGAGGGCTAATCTGCAATATCGGAGGCTATACAAACAGCCAGCCTTCGATAAAAGGGCGGAGTAACCTTGAGCGTTGCCTTTTGTAAGCGGCACAAAAGAAAATGCCGTCTTTGTAAGTCTAAGTTTAGGTTATATATTGTTTCGAGGACAGTGTGGGTGACACTCGAGCTGCAGGGCGGAAGTGATAAGCGGCGGCTGCGAAGCCCATTGCCAAATTTAGGTCGGAGTATTATGAAGCTTGATGTATTTTATATTTAGACATTGGCATTTACTAAGACTAAGTAGAAGACATTTTCTTTTATGGGAAGAAAAGTAGGTATAGTCATTTTGTTTTTTTAAATGTTTAGGTTGTTCTGTTCAGACGAGAGAAATCAAAAGTTGAGCGCATATATTATTAAGGAAAGTATATTATACGGATATCGATATAGTTATGGAATATAAAGATGTGATTATTATTTTTGTTATGAAATAGTAACAATTTCTTTTTGTCGAACCTATTCAACATCACACTAAAATATTTAAAAATATTCACGGCATCAAAGTACAATACGATGACTAAAAGTATATTACTAATTTCCGTATTCTTAGTTAAATCTTATTTTTTATAAGTTATAGTCACTGCATTTTAAATCTTTACTTTCCTATAAACTAATGAATTTTATTGTTAAAGCTGAAGAGTCAAGAACGTGTGGAAAACTAAGAAACTACTTAGAACCGAGCTTTTGCGAACAGACATACTGTAACAGCTGCCCGGCAATAGATGGCGTTGGATGCGCGGAAAGCTTATAAATCTTTTCATTCTTTAAAGTTTTAATGTTACTATGGAATAGCCCAGATGAAAATATAATCAAAAGAAATAAAAGTATTGGCCCACTGAGTTGCGTATGAATATCAAGGATATAACCATAATATAACGATAATATGAAAGTTCACATGGCTCAACATGTGTATATTGCAATATTTTTATTCCGCTTATTAATCGAATTTGTCTAGCTTTTAAAGCTGATTATTCCTACTAGGTGTAACTTTCATTGAATGGTGAGATAAATTTAAACTTCATCTACTTCGTCCGATTAGCATTCTGATCAAGATTGTTACGGAACATTTACCAGTACAACGTTTTTACTCTTACTGAAAATGTTGGGCGAATTTTAAGCCCCGCAACACAGATCGGCAATCCAGAAGTTATTTCCATTAGTTGGCATCGGGAATAGTTGAGTCGTTTGGGCTGGCGTATCGGGAGGCCTAATTCCGCCGCCACACGGGCTCCCGGCGTAATTTCCGACCCAAATTTACACTGGCGACTCTGAGTCAAAACACTAGTAGTAGGTTCATATAATGTACCTAGGCTATTTTGCAACGCGAGAAAATCTAGCCTATCCATGTTTTTTTAAAATAGTGCACCTAATTTAAGACTATGATGTTGTATTTTGTTCTTTGAACTGTATCAATCATACCGTATGGGAATCAATATATCTTACAAATGAATAGATCAAGAAGTTTAGTGCCTTAAGGCCACATCTTCATCAATAAGTAAGATCATAAAAAATCTTCCTGATTAATTTTACCTACTGTTTAACATACTTACAAAGCCGTGAAATACGAGTATTATTTCACGGAGTAACAAAACCATACAGCTGTATTATTCAAATTCTCACAATACGGATTAAGGTGGGTGTTTAATAAATTAACTAAGTTAATAACCTTTTAGCGGCCTTAACACGTAGATTTGACCGTAAGAACCGCTAATTGAATCCGTTATACGGTGTTAATAATGTGTTTGCTTAGGTACTTGTAATATTCTTTCAGTAACACCGTAGGTCATGTTAATTATGATTTTGCGAAACGGAATACTGCCTTTTGTGACTTCAATTATAGGATCTTAGTAAATCTAAATCTGTTAGCAGTTTTATCTGTGTGACACCGCATACGTTATGAGATTGTTATACTTTGTGCATGTAATAATAAAAAAATATGCTAATGTTATCTATCTATACTAGGTCCCATATTGAGAAATTAAACGAACGAAACAGAAATATTCTCTTACCTAATTTGTAACTTTAATCGACAGTTTTTAAAAGTATCAAAGAAATTATTCAAATGTCAAAAGCGCAGGCGGCGTAGGAGTGACTTATTGATACCATGTTTACAGATGACAAATGCCTGTTAGGTACTTATCACTGTCACTTAACAATGAAGTACAAACAATTATGCAATTCATAGGGTCATCTGACTTAACTTCGCCTTGAAGTCAGTTATCACATACTGTACTATTTCTGAGATAATATGTATTTGTGTCAGAAGACAGAGAACACATACATTATTCGCAGTAAGTAGAAAACAGATTCAATATCAAGTTCTTCCATCGATTCTAGGCCTGTCCACGTTACACGTCATCAGAAAAGATATAATCTTTTCTGTCTAAGGCTTATCCCTGGCCTGACCTCGTTAATCATCGTCTCAGAAACTGGCCGGGCCTTTTTGCCCCATTGTTCCACAGTAAATTGATGGCGTTTATCCGATGTAAAGGAAGGGTTGCTCTTTGTTTGCTTTCTTTCAAATCATCGCGAAATTTTTCCCAACGGAGAAGGTTAACCGCGATGTTCTAGGACGGTACTATTCTTTTGTGTCTAGATTTACTGCTGAGTGCTTCGATGTTTGTTTGTGAACGCAAATGGATATTGTATCGCAAATACCGGCCCATTACCGTTTGATGAATGGAGAAGACACAAGACTGTCTAAATAAGGGATTCGATACATTTGCTCAATTTATAGTCTATTTTCAAAACACCCATAATTACCTGGTCACGCGGATTAAGTCACAAAATGTTAGTAATATCTATTTTATTGATAAAAGCATAAATACTAATTAATATATTACTCTAACATTCTCTACCATTCAATTGGTTTATAATAAATTGTAATGATAAGTTACTAGTTTAATTTATTATTCAAATTAATTGTATAGCAAGTCTATCCTATTAATCAATTTAGCACAATTAAGTTATGATAGCTGCAAACGCAACGGGCAAAGGCTGCAAAACATTTAGCTCGGTACAAATGCCACTAGTTCTAGCATCACCATTACTAGTACAGCTTTGTTTTATTAGTCTGTAAACGTGAACAAAAATAAAATGGGCTTTTTATGAACTCGCCCGTTCGAGTGGCTCGTTAAACGGACTCACATTATTTTTACTCTCGTTTCTGGTGCAAAATGGATCTGTTAAGTTTATACCCCTCTATTTACGGTTTATTGGATCATGATTGTTTCACAATCGAGTTCTCTCTGTGAGATTAATTTTATTCATCTCTTTGAAGTGACATATTCATGTAGAATCAGTTATAAAGGCTACTTCCTATAATGCGAGAGTGATACATTACTTGAAACAAAATAATATTTTTTTCAATAGAACTATAAAAATTGTAACCGCATGCCGAGCATGATAATGTAATTTGATACTTTACATTTTTATTTACTTAAATGTAGGTAAAAATTTCTCGCTAAAAGCCTCGAAATCTACTTACAAAGTCCTGGGTTCGAATCCCGGTGGGGTTGGGTCCAGTATGTTGGAGTTTTTCTGTCAAGAAATTACTCAGCCCGGTGTCAAAAAGTTGGTGGATGTCCCTACTCCCGTGCCCCGGAAAGCACGTTGAGCCAGTCATATTGGATTGCAGTTCCATCAAACAATGAGACTGAGGGAACATAGATAAATCGGGCTTTTTGTAACTTTTATCAGTGGTGTTGGTTTCTGCATAGCAGTGTTATGCAGCAGCTGACATAGATGCTGTCCTAAATATATAAATGATTATTTTTATACCTCTGTTAGGTATTTTAATATGTAGTGTAACTTTTTAAGATACCATGTAATAATTAGTCGTGGTAACTTTTTTGGCAAGTGTGTTACATTTATGTGTGTTAATATTAAGTGAATTGAAAATTGCTGTTTGTTTTCCTTAAATAAAGAAAAAATAAAATAAAATAAATAAAAATAAATTTGTGCACTCTAATATGTCCTGCATAGTAAGCTGATCTAATAAGATCACCATAGCCCTAATCGGTCGGACGCTTTATTGTTATTATTGCTTTACTTTGAGCAAGTAACTTTCATCTTACAGCTACGGTTTATCTTCATTAAGCTCAAAAATCAAATGGGGTGCTTTGAAACAAACATAACTTCTTAACCATCTACAAGTCTTCATAAGCCATGTTTACAGAGTTCAACGGGGAAAATCATTTACACCTGGCTACGCTTAAAAGTACTATTAAATATTACCAGCAATTAATATACCGAGCTATGTAGATATTGGGGGACAGGTCTGGCGCCTCTCCCACTGAATAAATAACGAAACGGCGCCTTAAGCGGCGAATTAAAACGAGATTATTCCATAGAGTACTGTCTGCCTGAGAGCGGCCATTTGGCATCTAAATCCAGTTCTATATCACAGTGTATTTACGAGAATACAGAGGTTGAAATCTTCTTAATATATATTCCCGCTATTTACATTTGTTCTTTTACGGATAAGATGGCGATTACACGCACATGTCTAGGAGTAGAGACAAAACTACGAGTTGTATACATATTAGCAGTCCCGATGTACCTAAACTTGTACCTATATGTAAGTGAATATGTAAGAATGTACATGCATAGAGCTATGACTGTTCAGGCAGAAAAATCTAGATCAAAGACCATTTGAATACAAACACGGAACGAACTACCTGCAAGATACGCGGATATCTGATAAACTCACAATCCAATGAGTATTTATAAACAGTCCATTTGATTTGTTTTTATAAATTAACGTAGTGCCTACCAATTTGACAACATCATCGTTTACTATAGTAGCAAGCCTCAAAGACAATTTATAGGGAGACAGAACAATCATATTCCTATGTTATTACCGTATGTATGACGCTTTTCGTATTAGTATTTGCAGACATCCAAGATTAGTCACAATAAGTAAGCAACATTAAACCCTAGAAAATCGTATATTATATTAAAGATATCTACATAAGATTTTAAAAAAATAAAATCAAAAATTAAATGTGTCAATTCTTAACGTAGATTGGATGTCTCTTTCAACAGTTTGAAAACCCATTTTATCTTGACTGTTTCACATGGACACTTCGAGCTTAATAAGCTTTATTCCAGAAAAATATTACCAAGTTATATTTCCATTAGCAAGTCCAATCCAAATTTTCTCTTGGTTGTGTGACGCGGAACGAATTCAATTATTTTTAAATTAACATTTTCATTTGACAAATTTCCGGGCTGTTATTTCACACTCACAGTTTTACAAAATGTATTTTAACGGCCCCACGTGAAGTTAATTTGATTTGACGAAATGTAAAGTGCTAATAATTTTTGTTAACCTTAAGGTCTGCTATTGTTAATTATTTTTTATTAATTTACATTTAATATTCATGACACAAGCATTGTTGGAACTTCATTAATTTTACAAATTATAAAAACAAACAAATTATTTAATGTTTTCTGCCATGTATGTAGTAGTTATCTTATTAACATGTTCATAATTTATTATTTTGTACCTACAGAAGAAAATAATATTGCGTGAAAATTATAAAAGGTAATTTAAGAAGTTATGTCTCTCATCAAAGCATTAATCATTCATCATAATGCTTTTACATATTTTATAATGATTTAGCTTCATAATTCTTCGAAGTAGGTCAAATTCGTCGGACATTGCAAAGGTCTGAAGTTAGATAATTTGCATTGAAATTAATTGCAAAAGCTGACGAAGCTTTCTTAATAGCTTTATTTACATGGTGATCACGTGGAGTCCAGAGTAGTGTGTATTGATGATAAGGTTACTTATATTTTAATAAATAGAATAAATAATATACAAATCATTAAATGAACGTCAATATTATGTTACAGAAAAATCAATTGGAAAATAAGTAGTGAAACCTTATCTGCTCAAATATTTTTTTTATTAGTTCATTTATAATATTATAAATGGGAAAGTGAGCATCAGTCTGTCAGTCTGTCAAAATTTCTGACCGATTTAAATGAAATTTGATACGTAGACATTCAGGATACATAGGCTTATTTTCTAACCGACTGCGCTACAATCTGTTTGCGACTTGAAACGGACGGTAAGCTGGTATTTTATAAACAAAATTGATGACTTGAGCAATGGTAGATCAGAAAATTAAAATTATTATTTAAATGGTATCAAAACGGTTAAATAATTATATTTTTGATTTGAATTCAACCTAGTAAAAATTAGTAGAAAAAATTGCCATAGTTATGAATGTGTTAGAATTATAGGCTTGTATAATATTTTATAATTTATATAAAATATTTGATTATGATTTAATTTTTACAATCATAATGTTTTAAAAACATGTGGCTTCTTGAATTGAAAAACAAATGTCATCCGTGTCACAAGTGTCACCTAACTGTCAAACTTTTGCCTTATAAAGCCAGCACGGCTTAGGCGATGGTCACTACGATCGTAGCATCGACAGAGGCGGATCGCTCTTCACTAAGTTAAGTATTATCCTGATTAATTGTGTTTAATAACTGGTAAGTATTGTTACTATGAAAGTGTAACCGTATATAGTATTATTGTTATAATAATAATAATGTATTATTACAATAATAAATCATAACTATTAGTTAAGTAATTGTCCTGATTCATTGTGTTAGGTAACTGCTAAGTATTGTTGCTATGAAAGTGTAATTCTATATCGTATTATTGTAATAATTATAATAATGTATTATTACAATAATAAATTGTAACAATTATCATTGTTTAATGTACCTTAAATACTTTTAAATATTTAAAGACAATATTGGATTAATTGGTATGTTGTAATGGTCTATTAAATAGAAATACATACCTTTTTATTTTATGTACTTGCCTTTGGCTTTGCAATATATCCTGTTGGCAAAAGCTGTATGAATCATCATACAGCTTTGGTAATTATAACCATATAATTAGGTATACCTTGCTTAGAGTCATGATTGATTTTATTTCTTGATCCCCGCTAATAATCATGTCAATCACATATTTATATTATCCTATGCTCGATTTAATCATATAAAAGATATTTATATGTTATTATCAAAATAGAAATAATCAAAATCTAACATCAGAAGTGGGATTGGTTAGTCCACAAAAACTAATACTTTATTTTTCTGTTCTGGCTCAACTGGCGCTAACTATACGTGATGCTGCTGTCGCCACCAATAGGCGGCTTGGTGAAGATATGACGCTGCTGCCGAGCTTTGCTTTGTACGGACGACTGGTACAAAAGGAGATTCCTGATACGCCAAGAAGTGAAGGACAGGCGGATCAATGAAGATGTGACGCTGCTGCCGAGCTTTGCTTCAGTACGGACGACTGGTACAAAAGCAGATTCCTGGTACGCCAAGAAGTAAAGGACAGTTCGATAGTTATAACTATTACTAATTAGCTTTGCACTATGTGTTTCAAATGGTCAGATTGGCCGAACGTATTTACAACAATTTTTAGGCTACTGACTAGTAAATTGTTCCTGTGGTATTTATGTTTTACTACCGATCACAGTCTACAGAAATTCTTTACTTAAGATGGATACAATTATAAATTCGTCATACAGTTAATCTAGGTTGATACAGGTTTAATCAGAGTATCTCCATGACATGAATTACCAGTTTTTAAAGGTATATTATTGTAATATTAATATAAAATTGGGTATGTAGAATTTTTTTTTTATGGAAGTAATAATAATACTATTTCAAACCGTAATAAATACAAGAGTTAAAATTGAATGTGCATTGAAAACTATTTTGGCCATAGATACACCAAGAATATTATTTAACCAATATTTAAATAAATAGATCAATTTTGTAATTCTGAATAATGAATTATTTCAGAATCTAACCAATTACGTATATCCACTACCATTGTTACATTTGTTTTGGCCATTACAAAGTTATACTGAGAACTGAAAATAATCTTAATGCGTCTGAGCTTGTCAACCGCTAATTACCTTTAGACAGGAAGAGTATAGAAAATTAATACAGTTGCGATCCAAAATGAGACGTAAGACCATAACTATTATATTAGTTTTCTTTTTAAAGATGTAAGTGAGTTGTAGAAAAGTCAAGTTCGGTAAATTCTGAGGTAATAACAAAGTCGTTTTGAGTATATTTCATTTTGAAACGTGGATCGCAAAGGGAAAACGGATTTTCATTCTAAAATTATTTTTTTTAACAAAAGGTGAGGAATGACGATTTTGTTATAAATTAATTTGTGCGAGAATGCTACATCCAAATTTTTGCAGCAATTGCTAACAGATACAAGACGGAAATGTTCTTGGCTTAGACCCGTTTATTCACAAAAGACCAATAAGTATAAATTAATGTCTACAGTTCAGAAAGTATACTAGAACAAAATATAAAAATAGGTATGTTTAGACTCTGAAAAATTATATAATATTATTATAATTATTTCATATTAAATACTTAATAATCTCTGACACTTAATATCTATCTATAAAAAGGAGACAAAACACTGCCTAGTGTAGCGACCGTTTGGATATTTATCTAGGAAGTCTTTAAGAAATAAACGAATTACTTAGTTGTGTATGTAATATTTATATATACATATATTTCTATAATTTGGTAAATATAAACTTTGGAAAAGCATAAGTTAAAAGATTAACTTTTATTCAAAGTAAAAAAAAAAATACTGATTACTTGGCATATTGGTAGGTGATATAGATATTCTTTGAGAGGTACTGTCATTGGACAGCAAACCACGATAAACTGCAAACTGTAATTAGAATTGCAATAAATTTGATAAGACCGTAAACTGTGATTGGGTTGTAAACTGTGAAAGATTAGACTAAAGACGTGAAATAATAAGACTTTAAACTGATTAATCTGCAAACTGTTTTTGTCTATAAAGTGTGGTTAATGTATAATTTAATTCATATCGACAGTTTGGCTTTAGAAGTATTGGAAGTTAACGGAACGTTATATAAGTTACTTAGCTTAATAACGAAATTAAGATATATGCCTAGTAAAATAGGAACATAACTTTCAAAACGGGTTATATAAAATAAAGCATTGCTTATAGGTATATTATATTTATTTAGTCTATTTTGAGCTAGGCTTAATAAAGGATTAATACAATTCCTAGAGATTTTAATAAAAAGTAATACTTAACAAAACTATTATATATATTACAATTGATTTTAAAGACAACACATAGAAAAATAATAAAAATCTACGAACCATATGAACTAAGAATAAGACGATTCGCTTTAAAATGGTTCAAATCTTACTTGATAGCAATATGGCACTGTAAAAGTTACCAATCTTGATGCCGGTCAAATCAAACGCTTAAGTTATAATATATTGCCTCTCACAGGTTGGATTTCTCACAAAGAGTTTTGGGTTTTATTTTTGTTTTTAATTTACATAATCGATCTGCCAAAGTCGCTAGGTACCATTCTACAGGATTGATTTCACTTATGATAATTAATTTATTTTGTCATATAATAATACTCATTTACTAATTAATGACATAGATTCTCTATTAATACTGGATTAATTTTATTAATAGACTTACACCTTAGAAAAATAAAAACAAAAACTGAAATTAACGATTACCAATAAATAGCTAGAAGATATTGTCAATACAAAAAGGACAAAATCGGAACCCGTTTTCGCAACTATTATGTAGGACACACACATTTCATGAAAAAGGGGTCTATGCTTACTCGCTTACTATCGGGGTGCTCCACTTTAAACTGAAAGAAATGTTTGTTTCATAATAAAATGTACTCGGATTATTCGTAAAATAAAACTAATAGAGGATTCAAACCTAAATTTAATAAAATCAAACATTTCTGGAAAATAATATTTTATGACTATGAATATTTTAGGGAATATGACGTGAAAACCGAAATATGTATAAATTGGTGTCTGATAAGTAATTGTAAAAAAAAGGGGTTTTAAAAAAATAAATAATAACTACAAAGAAAAAAAAATGTTCTAGTGCCAGTCCAACTCTTGATTCAGTTTTGAAACTAAGTACTAAGTCATTTTAAAAGCTGTGGATTTTGATGTAAGAGAAAAACAAAATATAAAAAGATTATTGCATTATTTTTGGTTATTACTCTTGTCAGTCTGTTATTGAAAATATAAGTAAAAATATCTCAAAGTGCAATATCACATGGGAGAATTAAATATTTAACTTTCAAATTAAAAATTAAGATTTGTTCATTTTAATGTGAGATTATTTGCAGAATTGTCAATGCTGAAATTAAATATATACAATCATAATTATATGTAATTTGAAAAATAAATAAATTAGTGGAAAAGTTCATTGAGTAATGATAATATACGTTATTGGTAAAGATTGATAAAACTTAGTCTTTGAGTTAAGTCAATCTTTGACCTTAATGAACAAACATCTGGATTAGGCAAGATTTGTTTTTGTTCCAAATTATAAATACCTAATGAGGAAAGTGATAGAATCAAAATATATTTTTTTTATTTATTGTGTACCTAATGTGAGAGGTGAAAAATAAAAAAAAAGGTAAATTTAAGTTGATTATTGAATATTCAGAAAGTCTACTTAATGGCAGAAGCAGGACTCTGAATAAAATGAGCCATCAAAAAAAAAAAATAATTGGTATACATTGGTATAAGATAGTGTCATGCTACATTAATTTAGTGTTAAGAATAAAATTATCAACTGTTGATTATTGTCTTTGTTCTGATATATTAAGGTTAGAAATGTCTACTTAACTGTGAGAAGTGAGACAGATTAAGGCTAGAAATGTCTTCTTAACTGTGAGAAGTGAGACAGATTAAGGTTAGAAATGTCTACTTAACTGTGAGAAGTGAGACAGATTAAGGTTAGAAATGTCTACTTAACTGTGAGAAGTGAGACAGATTAAGGTTAGAAATGTCTACTTAACTGTGAGAAGTGAGACAGATTAAGGCTAGAAATGTCTACTTAACTGTGAGAAGTGAGACAGATTAAGGTTAGAAATGTCTACTTAACTGTGAGAAGTGAGACAGATTAAGGTTAGAAATGTCTACTTAACTGTGAGAAGTGAGACAGATTAAGGCTAGAAATGTCTACTTAACTGTGAGAAGTGAGACAGATTAAGGCTAGAAATGTCTACTTAACTGTGAGAAGTGAGACAGATTAAGGTTAGTAAATGTCTACTTAACTGTGAGAAGTGAGACATATTAAGGTGTTAGTAAATGTCTACTTAACTGTGAGAAGTGAGACATACTAAGGTGTTATAATGAATGTCTACTTAGTGAGACTGTGATGTCGAATATAGTCTGTATAACAATGTGAATAGCTATATTAATATAATACAATTCAATAATATAATAAATGATTGATAGGTACTTCAGGGAACGAAGTACATATCAGAATGGCCGTGTTAGAATTATAGGCTTGTATAATATTTTATAATTTATATAAAATATTTGATTATGATTTAATTTTTACAATCATAATGTTTTAAAAACATGTGGCTTCTTGAATTGAAAAACAAATGTCATCCGTGTCACAAGTGTCACCTAACTGTCAAACTTTTGCCTTATAAAGCCAGCACGGCTTAGGCGATGGTCACTACGATCGTAGCATCGACAGAGGCGGATCGCTCTTCACTAAGTTAAGTATTATCCTGATTAATTGTGTTTAATAACTGGTAAGTATTGTTACTATGAAAGTGTAACCGTATATAGTATTATTGTTATAATAATAATAATGTATTATTACAATAATAAATCATAACTATTAGTTAAGTAATTGTCCTGATTCATTGTGTTAGGTAACTGCTAAGTATTGTTGCTATGAAAGTGTAATTCTATATCGTATTATTGTAATAATTATAATAATGTATTATTACAATAATAAATTGTAACAATTATCATTGTTTAATGTACCTTAAATACTTTTAAATATTTAAAGACAATATTGGATTAATTGGTATGTTGTAATGGTCTATTAAATAGAAATACATACCTTTTTATTTTATGTACTTGCCTTTGGCTTTGCAATATATCCTGTTGGCAAAAGCTGTATGAATCATCATACAGCTTTGGTAATTATAACCATATAATTAGGTATACCTTGCTTAGAGTCATGATTGATTTTATTTCTTGATCCCCGCTAATAATCATGTCAATCACATATTTATATTATCCTATGCTCGATTTAATCATATAAAAAGATATTTATATGTTATTATCAAAATAGAAATAATCAAAATCTAACAAATGTAACGAATTCTCAGTGAGATGTGCACAATAAATGACTCTACAATATCCGCTCTGGTGGTACGTCGTGACCCAAATTCGTTTCGAACTTACAATGGGAAATCAACAGGCTGTTACAAATTTACAATACTTTGTATTACGAGATAATAAAATAGTATACCCAATACGGATACAAGCGGGGGAGGCATACAGAACTTCTTAAGTTTGCGAAACTTTCTCGAGTTTCGAGTTCCCATATTATTGGGCGCCTAGGGCGACGGTTAGATTGCACCCTTCAGAGGCGGCGAATTTCGGCGCCCTATTTATCCGGCTTACATTATTAATGGAAAAGTTTCGATGTTCACTCAATCATGTGTTGGATTTAAATGAATGGATTTTGTTTTATATTGACGAATGTTCTAGTTGCTATTGGGTCTAGTTGAGTTAAAGAAAGACGCTGGTAGCTTAAGGTTATGTAGAGTCTATTTTTACGGGTAATATATTAATAATAATTAAAGCCTGCCATCTTTAATGTTACCATCTGCATTATACTAGGTATCATACTAAAATGCCTTTGGGTGTTTCTAAATTATATATTTTTTTGTAATATTTTTATACCCAAGTTTTGTCTTATGCAATCATTTTATTTCTTTATATTATATTTTGCGGCTGAAGCAGATTTTTGTATTAAAATAAATAAATTAAGTGTAAAGAAAAAAATCAATTCTGAGGCTCTGTTACCTGTAAGACTTTAGACTTAGCGTTCCATTACACGCGTTAAGACCCATAAAGAATAATATTTAACATTATCGTTTGTTTTATCTACAGATACCTGCGACCAATATGAATGAAGTCGAGTAAAGTAGTTGCTAGATAGTAGTGGGGTGGTGGCGAGAATTTTCCCGCCTTACGGCGAGGGCCCTCCGTCAGAGTGGCTGCCTAATTAGTGCAGCCCCGACATACTGACATCAGACGACACCGCGCGAAAAGGTTTGTGATTTCTGAACGTAACAAGACTGGGACAGATTGTGGGCTTAATGAGTTATGGTTTTAGGAGCATCAAGTCGAATTCGTACGCTATGGTTACGTTGTAATATTGATATTAAATATACCATTTATTCTTTACATCCACATATTACACACACATAACGCGTTTAATCCAAATCAAAAAGATAATATTATTTATTCATTTGAATAACTAAACGCTATAAAGTAATTATTTCAATCTAAGTAGAACTTGTACAGTGGTCAGAGACTGATATACATAGAGAGAAATGGAAATAAAAATGATTTATTGACCACATAACATAAACAAGTACACAAAGAATGACAAGATAACTTCAAAATACAAAACTCAAGCAAAAACACACACATATGACAGACAAAAGAAGAACAAAGAATTAGCACAAACAGATAAGGACTAAATGTGGTCAACGAGGTACCGGCCTCAGCATGTGCTACATCAGCCTGAGGGCAGCTGCAGCGCTGGTATTCTGGCCATATTAGGTATAAATGGATATTTATAAAACATACTTAAATACTTAATCATACGGAACAAACACCGCTACTAATCAAACATTTGTCCCGAGTGGAAATTGAACCCTCAACTGTTGGAACCGTAGTCACCAACGATTGTTCCACCGAGCCAGACAAAATGAAAAAAATATATTCGATGTCCTGTTGTATTAGTTCAGTTCACAATTTGGGTAATATTTGGGGCCAATTATTATAATTATATTTACTAGCAATCCGCCCTACGACTACCCTACGCCGAACGATCCTAAAAACTAATGGACAGTTATGAATTATACTTTCCACACGCGACTTCATCCAATCCACATGGAATCGTTTATCGCGTTAAACATAATTCCGTTATAGCAGATCGGCTAAAAAGTAACCAGTATCCCTCTTAAAACTCTCTACTAACAGTGTACCAAATTTAATTTTAATAGATTTAGTAGAATTTGCGGCAAATCGCAACTATCAGATATGAGTTATTTTCGCATTTATAAGGTACTAGTGACCCGCCCTCGCTTCGCTTCGGGTATATTCTACAAAAAAGTCTACCATTTGAATCCCTCTATCTATTCAAATAAACCATCAAAATCCAGCGAGTCGAGCTACTATCGACTCAGTCCAAATCATCCGAGGCGATAGTATCCTTCCTCCCCTTTTCCTTCCCCCGTCATATATCCTTGCTACTCGTGGGAACGCAATGACCTTGTTAAAACAATGCACAAGACAGAATGGCGGCGACGTGGTCCACAACCCGTCACGTCACTTTTCCCACAGAGGTGAAGAGATCCACTCTTCACCTCGCTGGAAGTGATCTCTGCCTACCCCTCTGGGAAAAGGCATGATTTTATGTATGTATGTATAAAAATCCGTCGCTTAGTTTTAAAGAATTAAACATACATACATACAGACACGGGAAGTGATTTTGCTTTATACTATGTAGTGATTATTAGTTAGAATGACGCTTAATCCTAAAAGCCAAGCCTAGCCTTTTGTAATACTGGCTAAATTGAGTAATTGCAAGTATTTCAGTAACGCCGTGCGCTGAGACCTTTGCCCTTGTGAAGATTAATTAATGTTAATGATGATAAAAGAGGCTTGAAAGAGAACCGGAGCCTCTTGAGTACTTGCGAGGCAGAAGAGCACGGATTATCCGGCACAGCCAATAGTTTTGCTTTGTGAGAAAATATTTTATCATAAATAAATTATGTTATTATTTTTATCACAATGATAGCGATACGACCTCAGGTATAATATTATCCATATAACCTTTACTCTTGAATCTCTATCTATTTTAAAAACCGCACCCACATCCTTTAAAAGATCTAAGCATACATTTGATTGGCTCGTTGGAACAGTGGTTAGTGATACTGGCTGGCGGATCCAAGAGTCGTGGTTTTGATTCCAGTCTCTGACGCCTACAGTAAGTATAAGCTCTGCTTAGTTTTTGGTCAGATGACAATGTGTGGAAATGTCCCAGATATTTATTTATAGTGTCTTTGTTTTATACCATGTCGAGATACATATTCATGTAAAATTAGCTCAATTACTAATGTAAATTACTCATGTAGAATTTCATTTACATGGGTTCTGTAGTTAAAGAGAGCGGTATGGTGGCCCATGTACAAACGTGAAACTACCAACTTTGGCGAAGCGTCACAGTAGTCGGGTGAAAACAAAATTTAGATCCGTCTATAATTGACGGAGATATCGATGGAAACCGGCTCATAATAATACTTTTAGACGTATCCTCCTTCTTTGCTTCGGTTAAAAGAGGAAATTTAACAATGATGTAAAATACGAAATGACATAATTTTCCATTGAAATATCAGAGCGTAAAAAAATAATAAGCCCAATAAATGTATGGAAGCGTAGACAGTTAAACGTCTTCATCTGACTTGTTCTATTATGTACTGTCAGCATACATAATAATTCATTGGATGAGATGGTGATGATGATGATACACAATATTAATAACGGTTTCAATCACATACTGACTTAATCATGACATGTGTTCTCTATAGAGAGACCGGTGTCCGGTAAGCCTCGAAGATTATTTGTCGACATTAAGGGATTACCGGATTACAACTTCTAAGCAGGCTCTTAGAACTGTGCTACTTTTGAATAAAAATACTGTCTAGCGAGCTTATATCGGCTTTTGATCTCATTACGTATATTTGTGAAGAGAATATCTTTATACATCTAGACTGGCTGGAACAGTGGTTAGTGACTCTGGTTCATAACCTGCTGTTCCAAGAGCCGTGGGTTCGATTCCCACTCGGGACAAATATTTGTGTGACGAACATCGGTGTTTGTTCCGTGTCTGGGTGTATTATTAAATATATTTAAGTTTATTTGTGTATCCCCTGTTGATTCTGATTTCCGTTACACAAGTGCTTTTTAGTGCTTAAGCTACTTACCACGCGATCAGATCAATGTATGTGATGTTGTGTAATAATATTTATATCGTTTTCAGCTCTACTGAAAAAGAAAAGTACTTATAAATATGAATTTATTACAGATCTAGTAGCTCTTACATTAAATAATATTTTTAAAAAACATGTTTACCTAATTTAAATATTGTGGTACAATGCATAAACAACTAATGAATTAAAATTGAGTTGAATACTTCACAAACCTTCTCTAGTATGTAGTTGCTTGAAGCCCGAATTAGCCCAATGACGCTGAAAGGTGAATTGTCAAACCTTTTCAACGTGAACAAGCCATCACACCTGCCCGTCCATAACGCATACTGATGAGCCCTTTAAGCCCTACCCCTTGCTCGGTAGGTGTAGTCACTATGTCATATATATGTATTCTCATATACAGTATTACCGGTAATGTCCCTATGCTTCTTCTCTATGCCGTCTTTTGTTTCAAATGTCCTTTGACGAACAAGTAGATTTGACACGGAATTATGTCACCGTTGTTTTGGAAATGCCGTAAAAATTATATGGCGAAAAACTTAACTTATAACAATATAACGCATTAAAGCAACATAACAATATAACTGAACAAAATCATGACATCGTTAAGTAATGCTTACTCTTTCGATCAATCGATTCAGTATCTTCTTTGTGTTATTCCGAGAAAATTATATGAACCTCCTCCGATTGTCTTGACAATTTGTGTCTTAATTTTATGGATAATTGTAAATGTTTTTTATTGAGACAATAAATGATTTTTTATTTATTTTATTTATTTATTTATATTATTCACGTTTCTTCTTCTTTCCTTTTTTTTCAGATTAAAAGGAACATCGAGTTACATCTATCTTAATTGCAACAGCCAAGTTTGCGTTGCTATAGCCAAAGATAATAAAAGCTCTCTGCTGCCAATTTGATATGTGCTTAGCAGTAAATGACGTGGTCTTAGCCAAGTCAAGAAGCGGTAAGTAAAGTAAATCTCTAGGGACAACTTAAAATACTTAGGTTTAAAATTAACGACGGGCTTTGGATAAAATCCAACTTTGCCAGATGTTCAGTTATTTGGTAGCTTGTACTTGCCAAACATGGTTAAAGGTGACATTATCTTTTGGCTTAAACTGCACAAAAGTTACAAGTATTTCTTTGTCATTTGGAAGCGGTTAAGTGAATTAGAAAGTTTTGGCTAAATTTGTAAATATTTCAGGTCAGCTTTTCTTTTAAAGTGGGCGAGAAAAATATGCCGAGCGATTGGTGCTTTGCAAAATAACTTAACAAGGTTCTTTCCACCCACCTTAAAAGCTAAAAGAAACTCAGAAGTTAAATATAAAGCTTGTTTCTTATATTTCAGTTATACTAGTGAGCGAGATTTTGAAGAGGTTTTGTACTGAAATGCGAATGTTTAGAGACGTGAATTAAAGAATATGATTAATTGTTTACTCACTCTTCGCTTATACAACAATTTTAAAAATAAATGACCGTCCGTGCAAAGCTGGGGTGAGATGTTAGGCTTAGAACAGAATGCTTGAGATATGAATGATATCTCTGAAAATGATATAAGTACATCAGATTTGCCTATATCGCCCTAACTTATATTAAAATACTCCACCTGCCACTTTCATATTGCTTCGATTTGACGTCTGATCCCTTTGCCCTTACAACCTTTATACCAAATCCATTTATATTTCCCGTTTTATGAAATACATTGATATGGATTGGCTGTTGTAGAAATAAAGCATTATCTTCATACTTTTAGGAATATACGGGCATTTCATCGAAACCAATATAAAGATTATCTTTATACTAGTACTTAGACTACTTAGAATGGCATGCTCTTTAATGTAACGTCTTTAATTAGAAAATACAACTTTTAAGCGTAATGTTAAAGGTTACAGATTCATGAAACTAAAGATTATTATTATACTATTACTTAGACTACTTTAAATGGCATGCTTTTTATTGCAACGTCTTTAATTAGAAAATACAACTTTTAAGCGTAATATTAAAGGTTACAGATTCATGAAACCTGTTTTTACGTAATGTTTATCAGATTACAAATACAAACCCAACTAAATCTTTTACGTTATTCAAAAGAGCACGGCATGACATACGGAAATTCTTTATCAGATCGAGCCAACTGTCCTTCCCGTACAAAGTTAAATAGGTGAGGCCAGCTACTCCCATACAAATAGGTTGTACACAAACCAGCGATTATTCAGAGCCGACCTCTTTGGATCGGCGGGATTTATTGCGAAGAAACACGCTATCAATTGGGGGACCTTGGACCCCTGACATCCCCCATTTCATTCACCTGACCGTTCAACCTTGGCCCATAAGGTAGTCCGGTGGTGTCCGACTTTTGGGTTTGATTGAAAAATATTGGGCATGTACTACGCTAATCGGCTACCACACCCGTTCACCCTTGGCATGATGAGAGACATTTAAACGATACTGAACCCGTTTAGTAAAAAAAATACTTGCAAACCTTCTGGGATATAAGATTAGCAAAAATTTGGTTACAATTTGGTTCACTTAGTCAAAGTTATTCATTTAGGAAAAAATAATTAAGGAAGATGATCAATCAAATAACATTAGGGTTTTTTATTAACTGGAGGCATAGCTTTTTAATTCATTACCTTTCTATTCATAAATTCAAAGTCAAGAACATAATAGGTAGCTCTGACTTAAGAAGCATTTACCTACTAAGGTAATCATTTATAATTAATCATTATTTGTATGCCTTATTTGTACTAGACTTACTAAAAATGAAGTACCTTGTCCATGTCTATACACAAAAATAAATTTTCAGGAGATAAGAGAAGATATTGCGATGAGCAATATCATATTATTCTTTCTACTTACAGGCCGTCCGACAACTTAGAACATATTATATTTCGATTAATCAAATAGAACGAACCGTTGACAAAGGAACACACTGAATTTGTTACGTCACGACGTAACTTCCTCTCAATACTGAGGGATGAATGCAAAGTCCGTATTAAGTCGAACGATTTCCGTTGTCCTTCTGTCTGTCTGTCAGCCGGACCCTTTTCAACATTTGTGATACACATTGATAATATGATTCTTTGAATTTCTCCTTTTTATGGGTGTAACATCGAATATATTATTTGTGAGCCAGCGTGAAATACATTAATCTGATTCTGGAAACAATACAGATAGTAGAATAAACACTTAAAGTCATAAAATTTAATAATTAAAAAAATAACCCCTTATGTTTCATTTACAAAATACTTTCTTCGATTTAAATGTGTAGAGTTCGCGCCAGTATAAGGATATGTATATGTATGTATAATAAGTAATATATCCAAGACTATGAAGAAAAGGAAATAATGGGATCTCCAAACTAGACTTATTGATTTCCTTGTAGCAAAAGTAACCGTCAATCCGCACCCCTATTTATTTTTTGTATATAACTTCAGATATATAGATAGATCTTTAGCGTAATACGTTTAGAGAGTCTCGTCTTTTACGTAAGAACTTTTCAATATAAGAGCCACTGTTTGCCAACAACACACAACAAGTTTTGACGCAAAGTGTACCTATGTAGCTATATAACCTCTATAGCTTAGTAAATGGCACATCGCACTTTTATCTATGAGATTACCCGGTCCTAAAAATCAGATTACCCCTAGCTCAGCGGCGGCAAATGCCGCGGTGCATATTCAAAAATATCGGATCATAGCCGCGATTCAGTCTGGTCTCCCAATTAGGTTACATGTTAGACGGCCGTGTAAAATACGTCAGGTCCATTCAGTTTTACAAATTGTATCATGCATATTGTATGAACGTGAACGTTAAACTTTGTTTTAACTAGGCTTAACGTTTGGGTACTTTAGCCTGACCTTGTAAGTGAAATAAGCTTTAAAATATCTGGGTGTCCTAATTCTTCTGGTAAAAGTATAATAAGGATAATACATAACTGCTAAAATACTGCTAAAAGCGTCGATGGCCGAGTGGTTAAGGTCGTTGCTTGCTATGCGTGAGGTCGCCAGATCAAACCCAGCCCTGCACTACTGTGTCTTGAAATTTGGAATTCGTCAATTATACCACGATTTAACGGTGAAAGAAAACATCCTGAGGAAACTTGCATACCTATGAAGAAATTCTAACGTTATGTAGTCGACCAAACCGCACTTGGCCAGGGTGGTTGACTAAGGCCTGATCGTCCTAATTTAGAGGGTAGGCCCGTGCCCCAGCAGTGGGGACGTATATGGACTGATCATGAAGATACTGCTAGATGTTTCGAATAAATTACGAGTAATTCTAAATCATGGTCGTCAGCCAACTCAGTGATTCGGACAGTATGTTAAGTAATGTATATTATTTGCTACTGTAAATATTTCTCCGTCACGTCCCAGAATATATTACCTAATACCTACCTAAGACAAAGAGATTTGTAAAAAGAAAACGATTGCAGTAACGACGGATTTGTTGTTATAATAGTAAATCTGTATTACTTGTGTTTCTCATGAACCGAGGCAAGATTTATACTTGTAAAGAACCTTATCGATAATGTATTTTTATGAGTCATGACATGCAAAATTTCCCATCGTTCAAGTTACAGTAGCTTCAACACCACCGAAGTTCCAAGTCAAACTCATAACATCAACAGCTGAAAACTTGAACTAGTCGCGATACAAGTAGTGCTAGTTGGGAATTAAGCTACAATCGATACTGAACTGGTGAAGACGCCACGCCGCGTCTACGGGAACGGACGTCTCAACAAACTTCTCATTATTTACGATAGGTTACGGAAAGTAGGCCACCGCCAGTGGATTGGTGGGAATAACCCTGTACTTGGTGGGGCTGTTGGGAAATGGGGCGCTCTAGCGCGAAATCAGTGCTGTTCGTATTAAAATAAATAATAAATCATCATCATCATCATCCCATACTTGTCCACTGCTGGACAAATAATAAATAATGCGCGTTAAATTTGTATTTTATTTTTAAAAATAATGTTATTATTACCTCATTTTAAGTGAACTGTATTGTGTTCTTATGAGTAAATAAATGTCTTTAAACCTAAAATAAATGAAATATCGCTCAAAATCATACACTATTGTTCTGATTTCGAAATAAGTTGCTTAAGCACTTGTGTTACGGATATCAGTGACAACAGTAGGATAGGTACACACAGGTATACTTAGTTTAATATTTGATACACCCAAACACAAAACAAACACTGATATTCGTCACACACATACGAGTATTAGTGCCGGATGGGAATCGAGCTCACGACTTTTGGAACCATAGGCTGAGTCACTAAACCTTATTCCACCGAGCCATGCACGCATTGCATGGTTACACATTACAAAACTGAAAATTCTAGAGGATAACTGAATATTACAGACAGTTTATCAGTGTTGTTCTTGCTAGGAAAAAGACATTTGGTGCCTTTGTGCTAAAGTTTGTACCTTTTGAATTTTGAGACTGATAAACTTGATATAATTTTCCGAAATTGGACTATTCAAGATTGTTTATGATGACAGATTTTAAAGAAAATTTGGGAATCAGTATGCAATTCTTGGAGATATTTTTATTTATAAAACAGTAGAATTCAAAACTATCTTCTTACAAAGTCGCTTTGTAATAATGTTTGCAAAATGTTAAATGCATACTTTCGTAATTGCGTATAATACAGGATTAAATATCTCGAGACCGTAGTGCAAAAAAAGATAAGCTCAATGAAAAATGTAAAAAAACTATACTAATTCTTGTATAGCAGCTGTTGTAATTCATTCTTTCAGAACTGAACGGTATAAATTTAAACTACTCGGAATCTCTTTATACCCTGACTATTCCATTTCTAGGAGTTCGTCGACAAACTAAACAGAGTGAGAGATAGCCAACTTGAAATGCTTTATTCAACCATTGAAGCGTCTGTTAAAAGAAAAATAAATACTCTATTTGAGCTTACTAAGTCAATCTACTTAACTCGTCCGATCAAATTCGTTGTTAACGTAACAACGTTAATATGGTTGCTGAAAACTGTTTCAACATTTTGTAAGAATTGAGAATCTAAAATAAGGACTTTCTTTAGTTTTTTTTAATTTTTTAAAAATATTTATCTTAACTGCCTGTGCTGGGATCGACTTCTCTTAATTTCCGTATCTTGTGTATTTATCAAAATATATTTTTAGTTTTGTTACTAGTAACGATATTTTAGGTTAGTTTCGCCCTAGTTTAGGGTAGGCCCGTGCCCCAGCAGTGGGGACGTATATGGGCAGATGATGAACGATATTTTATAATTTCATTTAAATACGCATTAACATTTAATCGTGATTTCCAGAAGGAAGTAGGATCAAATCCCCAGGCCAAGGAGAGAGCGGTTGATTTTCTTATAGTCTAAGATCCCGTTATAGAACGACCTTCACCGAGATGCTTATTTAATGAAACTTATTTTATATTTAATTTAATATGTCAATAAATATAATCCATATGCGTTGCCTAGCAAATTTCAGTCTAGAGTATGTTTTTTTTTAAACATTTCACCGGTATGATTATTAGATAAATTCGATACCAATCGAAAGTATGAAGCCCATAGAATACACAAACGTTAGGTTGCCTATTCTTTTCCGGTCACAACTATCGGCTTGCCAGGTATAAACAGGTAAATCTGTACCAGCATTTTGCAACGTTCTGTTTATTGGATGAAATTTAAATGAATCGAATTTATCAAAATGCTAGTAAAGATTTACCTGATTTAAAAAAAAAACATTTTTTAATTATTAATTATTTAAACATACTCTGGACTGAAATTTGCTAGGCAACCCATATGGATTCTATTTATTGACATATTAAATTAAATATAAAAGACGTTTCATTAAATAAGCATCTCGGTGAAGGTCGTTCTATAACGGGATCTTCTACTATTACCGATTTTCTAAATAGTATACTAGGATCCCTAGAACCGTGGGGTAGTGGGTAATTCAAAAACGGAAAATAACACGATGGCAACCCAGAGCTATCGTCCATACAATAACACTCAAAGAACTGGATCCATGCGCTAAGTGCTTTAGTTGTCGGTCGGGATCGGTCCCCGAAGGAAATGACTTTATGCGATTGTCGTGGCTCGAAGCAATATCTTTAAACCCGAGTAATGGTGTAATGGGATGCGAGATTGTTGGAGACATTGCTTCAAACCGATTGAGATAGATATGGCTTGTTTTAGCTTTAGTTTGCTAATAAGGATACTGAATTGGGTAAAGAGAGTAGCCTATAAATATCATTATGTTGTTCTGTTGTTATCCTGGTGTTTTAATAATAGAACAGTAACATTTTGTCAAAATCCGTTGAATTCAATACAAAACAAAACAAACCATGCATTCATTTAATTTTCATATTCATGAGTAAAACGAACACTGATGCCTAGAATAATTAATATTATGTACATACAATAAAAAATTGATACAAAATATTCCAAGCAAAAACCTGAATAAAGCCCGAGTTTGGTCAGCATGCGGGCTTAGTAATAGAAAACAATTTACTTACTACAGTTTTATAAAAATAGTTTATATGTAAAGGCTTGGTGCTGAATTTTAAACGGGGAATTCCTTTGTTAATTCCAGAAGCGCATTTGGAACTCAAAGCGCGGACGTAGGAATACTACACTTGGATAAATATAAAAAAAACAATCGCCGTTTAGTTGGCGAACAAAGGACGTGTAACTTTAGAAGAGTGGGCGGCATAAGGGTAAATTTTGTAGGTTATTCTCTGTATGTGTATTCTTACGAGTTCAAATTGAAAAATATACAAAATAAATGACAAAATCTCATAAATACTATGATCTCAAGTAAGTAGCGTAAGGACTTATAAATCTAAATATGTGAAGAACACACGTAGACACGGAACAAACACCGATGTTCATCACACAATTTTTTGTCCCAAGTGGAAAGCGAACCCACTACACGACTCTTAGTGGAAGAGTCAGGGACACTATCAAATGCACAACCCAGTTATGTTTCAAGAATTTTTTTTTTGAAATGTGGTCGACTGACGCAATTGACCATATCGATACTTTAAATCTCAAATGGCGTAACCACCAAAACACTACTTTTCAGGAGAGCAGAAAAACAAAAAAAAAATGTTTTTTTAATTCATAACTTTATCAATTTTAATACCATGAAAATGTTTTATACATCAAATTTCTTAGAATTTTGAGATAAAGGCTTCTGTAGGAACTCTTTGTACCTAAATCTTATATTTAAGAAACTAGACGTCGGTTACGACTTGTGAAAATATTACAAAAAGGCGTTTACGCCCCATAAAGATCACGATTTTTAAGAGGTGAAGGTCGTATCTCCAATAAAAAAATGTTTTTTGTGCTTTAAACTCATTTAATAATAAAAGAAAACGTAAAATATTCACTCTGTATTACGCTTTTACAAAGTTACGCCGTTTGACACTTTTTCATAGTGACTCAACGCGTAATTTTTAGAATTGGATGAAAAATTTTGGAATATGGGAAACTTCACTAAGATTTTTACGTATCTAAATCGATTAATTTTGTCATTTGAAACCCCCGGTGATGTGTATTCACCATACATTTATCTATGTATTCAGCCATTTACGTGCTTGTGCGCATTGATTACATTCTTCGGTGTATTTATTGTTTTTGTGACCGTTACGTTGACTTTGGCGCGTTATTGGTCTTTGATTCTGATTTGTGTTTGGACATTGATTTAAAATGCCGAAACAAGGAAAAGCAACAAATAGCCAATGTCTCCGCAATCTTAATCCCCCCGCGCATCAATACTAACAATAATAATGACAATCATGTGTTCAGCGATGTTGGGTGTAAACGCCTTTCTTTTGTATTGCAATTTCGAAAAATAGCGTGTCTTACGAGTTACGCCAGAAAATTATGTCACTTACACCTTTTTTTTTGAAAATTTTTTCACGTCACAATACTTTCTAGGGGCGTAAACACCAAGTAAATTAGACTAAGCCTTTTACGACCTGTTTACCTTATGAAAAGTGTTCAAATACATAAAAAACATTGGGTCGTAATAACCTTTTTTTTGCGAATTTGAGGATTTTAAATATACAGATCGATAGAGAAAAAAAAACTGAATAAAACTGCATTAAAAAGTCATTTTGACCAAATTGGCGGTTACGCCATTTGAGATTTAAGGTAGCGATATAGAGCCTGTCGTACTCACCCTGAGGGCTGCTTAAATGCCGTTTCACGCCCCGCCTGAAGAGCCCGGGATCATAGGAGGGAGGGAAAACATGAGCTGGTAGGGTATTCCAAGCCATGATATTAACACGTGGAAAAAATTGGAACTTAACCTCCTGGATATCTTTTGTAATGCATCAATAATACATTGACATGTCAAATACATCAGACCACAAATTCACAAGCTCCACAAAAACCCGTTTACCTTCGCCGCCCCAATGTGCAATACGGTATGTTTCACGCACGTTCCCACGTGGCCGAAATGAAATGCTGCACAGTGGTATGTAACCCTTAAATTGACGCCGTAACAAACACGACGCGACGTAAACAACGCGGTCACGCGACCCGCGACACGCAACCTTTGCATAATTCACGGGGTGCGTTCTGGGCACTGCACAGTGGGCCGAATCGCTACGAGTGCGTACAACTGTTTGAATCATTTATACTCACGTATCGGAAAGGCTGTGTTGAGGAGCGTAGGTTATTTAAGGCGTTCGATTAATTATTTTATTTAACACAAAATACCTTCTTTATAATTTCAATTTGCTTACAATGTGAAACTTTGAAATGAAGATTTATATTATATTTATTTACTTAATATGGACAATAATGATTCTCTTATTACATGAACAATGAATCAATATCTTAAAAGGTACTTCTCAACAGATCTGTGAGATATGTATCACAGAAGAATGAATCCGGCTATGGAGGATATAGTTAAAGAAAATCTACGAGGCTGTTTAGATAGCGGTTATGACCCAGATTATGATCATAACAATAAATCAAACTGGAGCCCTATAAAGGAGCAATGATAAAGGTTTTTCTTACACGTTACTGCCTACTAAGAAGGAAAAACAAATGTTGGGGTCTGACCGCGGCAGGCCGATTGATTTGATTCCGCATTAAGTCCATTCGCGAACGACGCGTTGTTTAATGGTATTTTAAGTAAATATTGGTCTTTATGAATCTATACGCGATATTAGGAGTAGCAAATACATAACTACTTGCTTCCCGACGTTTCGACTGGGTCGCGAGCGACCATGACTGGTGTAACCCAATCTTTCGACTGGCAGTTAGTAGTTATGTATTTGCTACTCCTAATATCGCGTATAGACCCATATGGACTAATATGGAACGCAAAAGTCTAAAATCTTATGTATTTTAAGTAACTTGTAATCTCTATAAAAGGCTCTTATAAATATGAAAGTAACGAATACTTATTTAGACACAATAAAAACAACTGAATTCTGACCAAGATTCAGTCGATTCGATTGTAAACTACACACAAAATACAATGTTAATTGCCTATCTCTTTACTACTCGGGCAAAGTGACATCTACGGCGCCTAATAGCAGTAGTGATCTGAAACACAGGTCGGGACATAAAGGCGAACTCGACTCGCAGTTAGGCCAAATTAATATTCATTGTCTGAGCAACAATGTGTTGGGAGCGGTGATACCCACCTCCGGTTGGTGACACTGTATGCATATGAGTTAGTGAGTCGTCCTAATTTGTAGCCTCGTGTTCGAGTAGCTGATAAATTGATTAATGTGCCTCAGTGAGAGGGAACTTTGTTAGGTGAGTTTGTGTAAACAAGTATGTATATGTATATAAATAATGACAACTCACATGTTCCATTTTAGCGAAGGACTTCATGTGATTCGTTTGGATTTCTATGTGAGATAGAATTAATAATGACTAGTGGCCTGCCCTGCCTTAGCCTCAGTGGAATTTTACATAAAAACCTTCTTCTTGAATCCCTCTATCGATATAAAAAATCGCATCAAAATCTGAAAAAGTTACGAGGTTTAAAAGATTTAAGTATAGGGATATACCTAGGGATAGAGAAAGCGACTTTGTTTTATACTATGTAGTGATTTATCAGTTGTATTAAACAATAACCATCGAATTGTTCTATTTTAATAGTGTTCGTCGATTATCAATGCGTAGAAGGAGAGTTATAAGTTTTATTTTAAAATGTTCCACTTCATCATTCTCCTGCCCTTGTCCCACACAAAATGTTCCAGTTATCAAAATTAAAAGAAGTAAGGTCATGTCGATGTATTTTTTCGAATGTTTTATTTATCTCGCTACGTCAGTGCTACGATTACGGAGTAAGCTCACCTCGGTTTGTCGTAGCACATCGGCTACGACATGTGTCTAGGGTGAGGTGCTACGAATTGTTGGAAATATATAATTTTAATTATACTTTTAAGTTAAAGCCATGCTGTAGTAGGGTATGGTATATGTTTAGCACACCACAAATTACAGCTAATAAATTTAATGTTTTAAATTTAATAAAAAAATAATTGAATCTATTGAAACCGCACATTTACTTAAAATTTGAAGTGCCAAATTACGTCATTACATTTTATATTCTATTTTATCCGAACCCAAAGCTTTTTCAGCCCTAATCACTAGTACCTACGCAAACCGAAAATCTTTAGAAATACCTTAGAACGATATTTTTGTTAACGTCGGTAGTAAAAATTAATTGTGGCTGAAGGAAAATACTGGTTCCCTGCTCCCATTAAGTATAGGTAATTATTTCGACAATAGAGGAGGGCTTTCAATCCCGTGTCCCAAATATTCTTTTCATTATTCGCTTCGTCCGCTTCCATCTTTAAATAGCATTCACTGATGGTGTTTTGTGAGCGAAATGAGTAAAATACTGCTTATTTTTCTTGGTTCGCTTAATTACAGTGAGAAAAATATATACCAAATATAACACCTTTTGCTGTCTTTTTTACCGTTTTCTCCTATTTGTTAGGGATTCTTTTTACGCACAATGTTTTATTCTGTATACAAGATTAATATAATAAGTAGATTTTTAATTTTTTTAATTCAAAATTTCCCTGAGAGGTTTTTAGTATTTTCAGGGAATATAATATAAATATATCACTCCCAGATCGGTAACACAATAGTGATTTGTCTTTAATAGCAAAGGTTAAAAAAAAAACTGAGCAACGAAGAATCAATAAGGCTTTCTTAATTTCTAATTCTTCATTTAGCAGTCTGCAAATAGAGTTCTAATATAATATATTCTCAGAATCTTTTCTCATGAACACACAGGCAAAGATATTTCGCAATATAAATATCCGAAGTAAACTACTTACTAGTAAAATTTATCGGCTCTTCAGAGATAAGGGGTTTGGAGCCCTTTGAGTGTGCAGTCTCAAGATGTTCAAGTTAACCTTTCCTGCTTATACAAAGTGGGCTGCCACTTGTCTCTTTGGTAGAAAATAATTTCTTACTTATGCTGGGCTAGGCTGTTCAAGTAATAATTCATTGTTTTTGCGTTGACTTATGAGTCGAGTACTTTACCATTTTACTCTTCAGAGCACCCCTTTACAGGATAGCTTTAGCATCCTTGGCATATTGTTCGCCACGACCTGAACCAGCGGGATTATATCGAGAGCGTCATTAGAACAGCCTCCCGCAAACCGGGGATCCTGAAGCTATTTCAGCTAGTTCCTCCCTTCTTCCTCTGCTTACCATCAGGTGAAGTGAATTGTTAGCTTTTTATATGAAAAAAGAGTAAGCTTATTATTTTATCGCGATAAATCGATTACCGTCGCATAATGAAGTGAGACAATATTTAAACATCGTACCATAATAGCTATAATTTGTTACCTTATACTATATTCTAGCCAACTTGAAAAGTATCAGTTGCTATTTGTTTCACATATTCATGAATTGACATTGATACTTTGATGTTGTTTAGTGAAATTTGTTGGACAAGTCAACTTAATTCAATATACCTGAACTACAGGACATAACCCGTAATTGAATAAAGTAGCAATACGAAACTATTTTCAACTTCTGATAATGGGTCAATTTATATAGAACATTCCCAAAAATTAACTTACAATAAATATCAACAGTAAGTTATAAAAACATATTTTTATGCCAGACACAGCAGTTCAAAATTAACTTGCTCCACGCTTAAAATAGCATAAATTTAATTCACATTGTACAAAAGTTAATTCAATGTTCTCTTCCGCCTCCCAAACAAAGAGCACAAAGCCTAGTAGCTCTAAAAATGCTTACAATTAGCGCTAAAATGCTTAAAACACTTTAGCGTTTGTTTTAATTGCTCTTGTGCAATTAAATTTCACTTTGCAGTGCAGCAGAGTTATGGGCTGCGAGTAACGTACGGGTTAATGGTGTAGCTTGGCCCCTAGACTATTTCGTGGTAGAACGCCTGTCCAGCCGCAAATTGGCTCTTGGGTGTACAGTTGGCCGCAATCTCATGTTTTTATTCTTGTACGTTTTTAATCAAACCATAAAACATTATAATTAGTCTGTAATGCTTTACATAAAACGCACATGTCGAAAACGAGATGGAAGTTTTGTACTTAGATCAAAGAGATATTTTTTTATTAACCATTGTCATCCCCCTGCTGGGCAAAGGTCTCCTCCAAACTTGTCCACAGCTCTCTTTTCAAGGCTTGGGCTTGCCAATTCCATGATAGCCGGACCACATCGTCACACCATCTCTTTGGGCCTTCCTCTTCGGCAAAAACCGTCTAAGATATTTATGAACGTTAAACTTATGGGCAGAATTAGTGCTTTGTTAATTTGAGATTGTATAGTAAGTAAATCTTCCTACCTCGACCTACTTATACCCACCTGAATACCTGATTAAATACTCTAGTCAATCAAAGATCGACTAGCTCACCAAACAAGAGCTAATATTCTGCCACGAAATACAAAGTAAGATGAAATACAGGCACAACAAAATGTGATTGACATTATTTCACGAGGCAACCTTTAAAACGGCAGCGAGTCGAGAAAGCCAGCGCCCATTAAAAGGAATTCAAACAAACAAAAGTTCATTATCAGCGCAAAAACTAGGAGAACGACCGCCCGTCCTACTTAGCGCTGTAAATAAAATACATTTAGAGGAGCCACTGTCGCGCTTATTACGGCTCTTTCCTCCCACTTTAGAGAGGCAAACACTGACTTGGATGCAGAAAAGGAATGATTTGTAAACCCGCGCGGGCAGTTTTGGGCAGCTTATAATCTGTTACAGTAAATTATTTCTATTTATTAATTTAACACGTAAAAGAAAGCATCGAAATATTTTTTTTTACTTTTAGGTTAGGTTTTGGAAGTGGGTTTGGAGTAAGTAATTTCATAGAGACAGACTGGTCAAATGATATAAAATCTATAACTTGGACAAATTTTCTTGATTATCAAATTATTGAATAGTCCTATTCAATACAATACATCGAAAGAACAATTTGCTTAGTTGATGAGACGTCCATTTGACGAATTCGATAATGTCAACCTCGTATCGAATACCAAAAAAGAAGCCGTGTCCATTGCACTTCTTTATGCTACACCCCACTACAATTCTCTCTTTTCCCAACGTCCATTTTATACAGGGTTGATACTATTCATACTTAGTTCTGGACAATTCCGAATTCCAAAATTGTAATCACTTTAAAAATTTAGGTATTTCATCATAATTTGTTATAGCGACCAAACATTTACATTTACACCTTGTTGATACACATACGAGTAGAGAATGAAACTTACTATGAAACAAGTACTACGATTTCTGTATGAACAACTTCAACCTTTTGAAACAACCATTAACAGCATTTAGCTTTGATGTAATTATAAGGTTTTAGTTTTTAGTTTAGGTTTTAGTAAATAGAATCAAACTACTAGCACATTGGTATCAAAACACATATGTTGATATCAATATAAAATCAAACTTCTTAACACAGAAAAACAACTGACAATCACTGGACACAACATACGCATGGATTGGTACGATACTACTACCCTCGGTGTCAACAACCAAACTTCAAGGTACCTACAATACCTACAAGTCATCGTATGTATGGTGAGTCATAAACCTGAAGACGTATCACAGATTGCCACAAACTAATAGCCCAGTCATTTTAGCTTAAATTAGGTAAGAATCTCGGAATTCGAGATACCCAGCTGTAAGTCTGTAAATACTTAGATATTGACAACCTAAAAGTGGTCTCAAAACCTACATAAATGGTAGGGTGTACGCAACTATTAAATTTTCAATGTCAAATGTCACAAATATCAGTTTTATGAACTTTTGAGCAAAACGGCAAGTTTTATCATAAAAGTGTGTAGGAGAAAATTGCTTATCATCTAATTATCTATAAAAATTGTCTGTACGTTTTATTCCTAAGATTCACCATTTCAGAGATACAGCGATGCAAATAGTTGAAAAAGTTGTATTTTCAAAAGCTTCCAGACCCCCGTGCGATTGTGCTAGACAGTTAAAATTTTCACAACTGATGTATTTCAGTAGCCTCTATAACATCTAATACTAGAAAAAGCTTGAAACCAATGTTCAAGTTGGTTCTCATACAAAAACTATGGATTTTTTTTTCTCACACTTGGCCGGTTTTTAACGTGGTTACCCGAGTAAACCTATTCTAGACGACACCTGTTATACGTAAAGAACACGTTGTTTATATGGATGCCTAGTTAAATAATTGTTTTATGTTGTTTTTAGTACTATACATATACGTTTCAGTACATTTAAGCTGCTTATTATGGGTCAAAAAGTACGAAATAACCAATTATTAGAATTTCTGTTTGAAGTATAACTGAAAAAAAATACATTTTAAAAATGTTAACTGTCCATCTAACTCGATTATGAACGTGTAGATCCATATTAACCAAATTTAATTTAATGAAACGCAGAAATCTTAAATCTTCTGAATACTGAAAACAACACAAAACAATTATTTAACTAGGCTTCCTTATAAACAACGTGTTCTTCATGTATAAAAGGTGTCGTCTGGAATAGGTTTACTGGGGTAACCACGTTAAAAACCGGCCAAGTGAGAGAAAAAAAACCATAGTTTTTGTATGAGAACCCACTAAAACATTGGTTTTAAGCTTTTTCTAGTATTAGATGTTATAGAGGCTACTAAAATACATCATTCGTGAAAATTTTAACTGTCTAACACAATCGCACGTGGGCCTGGAAGCTTTTGAAAATACAACCTTTTCAACTATTTGCATCGCTGTATCTCTGAAATGGTCAATCTTAGAAATAAAACGTACAATTTTTATAGATAAATAGAAGATAAGTAATTTTCTCCTACACACTTTTATGATAAAACTTCCCGTTTCGCTCAAAAGTTCATAAAACTGATATTTGTGACATTTGACCTTGAAAATTTAATAGTTGCGTACACCCTACAATATGTAGGTTTTGAGACCACTTTTAGGGTGTCAATATCTAAGTATTTACAGACTTACAGCTGGGTATCTCGAATTCCGAGATTTTTACCTAATTTGACTGGACTATAATATAAAAATACGTAAGTTGATATCAACATATCAAATACCATATAGACCCAAAGGAAAACAATTGAAAATCACAAGATCAAACACGAACTTTGATGACAACTATAACTATCCTCTATGTTAACAACCAAACCCAATGTACCTACATGTCATCGTATGTATGGTAGGTCGTAAAACTGAAGACGCATCACAGATTGCCTCAAACTACGCCGGTACACGTCCTCTCCGTGTCGTGCCAACGTCCGGTGCCTGAGTTAACTGCAGCAGGTGACGCCAAACGGCGTCGTGTACAACTTAGTGCATTAGTTTCAATATCTAAGACACAGTTTCGGGTCGGAAATCGAGTATCGAGGTAGTTGTATTGGGGTGTCGTTATGTAACGTTTAGTGAGAGTGAACTGGATTGACTCAAAGTAATACACGAGTGTCGACCATTATGATATATTCTTTTGCATCTTGAACTACGCCTATCTACACAGTGAAATTTTAGTGGTTGTTTTCCCGCAGTAAAATTACTCTATCTTAGTAGCACAATAGATTTGTGCAGTTCTTTTTTATTAAAATCAATAAAAGCCGGTTTAACGGAAGGTTAAACCGAAACTCGAAAGCACGTTCGAACCGTTTTATTACTTAGGGCGTAAAGCTTCTTTAGCTTTAAAGCACCGATTTCATGCTGCAAACAGTACCTGATTACGTCACATCTTATAAAAGAACGATAGCTTCTCTCTTTTTCGAGTTGGAAAAAGAGTTTTACCTATTATTTTGAAAATTTGCAAAAAAAAAAAACATTTTTTTTCAGGGAATATTTTGCATGATTCGATAGTATTACTAAAGGCAAATCGTTCTGCCACGGGAAAACAACCACTCAAATTTCACGGTGTATACTATGTTGGCTTATATATATAACAAGATCAATATTAAAATAAGTAGCTGTAAGTTAATTATATAGCACACAGATGAATCAAACATACTTATTATTGAAATCCAAATTTCCAGCAAACAATAAAAATATCCATGATATCAAGAATAACAGTGATAAAATTAGTCAGAAATACCTCACAATGTATTGTTAGACAAGTGTTATTGTACATGAAATACCTAAAAATATAATACTGGAATATGAAATCCCTTCAACAAATCGTTTTGATTTCTCCCACGGCTGTCGGCGGGTGTTGTGTAAATCCTATTCATGTCAGCTGCATGGTATTCTCATTATGATAACAATTTGTAAATAAAATAGATGGTAATTTTTGCTTCTTTTCCCTTGAATCTTATCAAATAAGTCTTTTTTGTGGAGACTTGTGCCGCAACAAATTGTTTACGTATTAGGCATTGTGTTATAAGAATTCCATTTTTCACAAATATAAACACAAATCTTTAAATCATGATGTGACAGTTGTTGAGTTTATTACCGGTTTAAACTGATTATTATTAAGTAGGTATATCACAACAGTTCCAATGTCGGATACCTAAAAAAATATTGTATGCAATGAAAACATTTAGATCTTTCCACTACTTCTTTGGCCCGTTATTCGTCATAAAAGAGTATACCTTAACGTGTCGTCAGAATTTCCAACGTTTAATAATTGCCCTCTCTTTTAAACCTGCAAATCTGTTTGCGCGACGTCCGCCTCCACTTTTCGTCGTCTAAAAACACGTCAGCATTTTACTTGTAGCGGGAATCCGGTGACAGCCCTAATCCTGGTTGTGTCCAGCGTATATTCAGTTATCGGGACCACGTCCCTATTGGCTGCTGGCCAAATTGGCCCACACCACAGATGCACAGTGTATGAACTACATAATTGTCCAGGCAGCAGCCACTGATAAACATTTTCACTTATCTTATACTTTCGTCGTTTAATGGAGACCCGCCCTACTCAATTACAGAGGTTATTACAACAGGCGTCTCGTGGGAATCGACACAATGTAACATTATCGCGTACAATTTGTATACGAGTACATTCCCTCTGATAAAGTTTATTATTCTCAAAACCTAATTGAAACACAAAAGGTGTAGTTTACACTCAATACATATCTGCTAGTAAATTCTTTACATGGCACACTAACTAAGATTTTAAATAATAATAAAAAAGACGTGTGGCACTCGGGGACTGCCGCGGTATAGCTATTGCATTGCATCGTCCGATTTCGGAGTAGCTCGTCTCGATTCGTGCGAGTTTCGTAGAGTCGTACAATACGTCTAACCGCACGCACACAAACACCGTGCCGAAGTCTACCGAACCGAAACGACGATAAACGATTGTGAGGTTTTTTTCGTTACGGAATTTCTTGGTTCAGTCACCGCGCTCAAAGCCCGCGATAAAAGCTTAAAAGTTACTTTATAAATGGATTACCAGTAACTATACAAAAGAGTTTTAATATTTTATGATACAATGGGGTACGATATAGAAAGCTATTTTTAGCAACCCGAATATACCTACCTAATACTAATAATATTTACGACAACATTATACTGGGTGTTACCAATAGATTATTTATTAACGAAGAAGATTACGTGCGGCTCATTATACAAATATTGCTGCAAGGTATATTATACTCCAGTTAATCTTACCCGAAACCTTTTGAGAACCTATGTCATAAATGTATTATGTAGTATGATTAAAGGCTGCGACAAAATTGTACCGAGCGGTAGTCAGTTAATAAAGAGAAAATACAGGTACTTACATAAAATGTACGCGGGCATAGAGAATTTCTATTCACCGTTACCCAAAGTGGAGCCAACGCGAAAGCACTTACCTGAAAAGAGAAATATACGTTTAAGATTTAATTACTCTGGCGCTAGATTACACATTACAGGTTCTTAATACTACTTTATTCATATAATTGTATTAGATAAACCACCTTTTGACTTTGGATGTATTGTATACTGTAAAAGTCACCAATAGCAACTATCTACTATACAAACTTAGATACTTGGAATAGATACTTAGATTCTTGAGACAAAAAAAGGTTCAATCTCTCTTCCCTCACTCTCATAGCATGTAGTTCGGTGAGACGGTAATCCGAGATGACCGATAAGAGATCAGGCACAGGACCATCGGCTTAACACGCCTTCCAAGGCACGCATCCGCTAACCCCCTTCCTGGTTGAGTAATTTCTTAACAGAAAAACTTGGGCTAATTTGGCTCGACCGATCTCAAACAGGGGCCTTTCCGTCCTTACGCTAGACAAATGATAACTACAAAAATTATCAATTTTGTGTCATCTATGGACTTCTATCTCCACATAGAACAATACAAGCAAATATTTGAATATGTGACTGCATAAACGTAATAGCTAAATGTTCACAAAACTATCTTGCTAAACATAATAACGCCTTCCTTTAAATCCCTCGAAAAGTATAATGACGTCGGAAAATCTGAGCTCTCCAGAGGAGAGTCATCGATACTGAGCGCAGATACATAATGGTTCAGGCTAACGATGCACTTTGACCTCATTAAAAGGGGCAATGCGTTGTGGAAAATATTACGTTTAATGGCCGGAACGGGCCGGGTTGCTATACGTACGCGTGCGGCTATATTATAACGTATTACAGATGACTTAAGGTTTAGTTCCTTACGAGGTAAACTATAGGACTGTTGTATCGAGAGATCTGACGATCGGACCCCAGTTTCGAACAAAGGTTGTGTTTTGTTTTCCGAAAATAACCCAATGTTAGGGCATTTCACAACCGCGCACCTTGGAAAGCACATTGATTCATTACTCCTGTGCCTGATCTTTCTCCGATCATATTGAATTGCTCTAATTAATTCTTAAGCGTACTTTTGTTAAATAATATAAATGTAGCAAGTCAAACAAAGTCATGGACTACAAGAAATTGAATTATAAATCATCAGTCGCAGCAGCCAATACTGTAAATAAATGAACGAAATAAACTTATTAAATAGCTATATAAATCAATAGGTGTTACGATATTCGGTTTTCAATTCTCGAATCGAATTTGCGTAGAAAATATCCTTCATGAGTTTTTTCGCTACGGGTTTCGATATTGGATCAATCCCATGGATATAAAGTACTAGCTGTGCCAGCGACTTCGTTCGCGTTTTCCCCCGTTTTTTACACATTTTCCATTGTATCTTTGCTCCTATTGGACGCAGCGCGATGTTATATAGCCTAAAGCCTTCCTCGATAAATGGTCTACAAAACGCAAAAAGATTTTTTCAAATCGAACCAGTAGTTCCTGAGATTAGCGCGTTCAAACAAACAAACAAACTCTTCAGCTTTATAATATTAGTATAGATTTTGTCGAAACATAATGTCTTCTTATGATTCATGCGAAAATTGATAGAGCTTCGAGGGTTCAAGGCAAACTTACCTAGATGTCAAAACTAGGTCTCACCCGCAAATCTAGCCCGAAGATGTAGTTTCTTGCGCAAAGGATTACTCATTTATAAGGAAACCGGTACTATCATGTAAGTCAATTGGGTAGTTTAGGCGTGAAAAAAACAGAAAGAGTTATTTTCTTATTTCTAATATGAGTAAGATAAAAGATAGGCCTATATAAAAGAATTTACGTATGTTTTTGTCCGAATTTTCTTTCACTTAAACATACTTTTAGCCATTTTGATACTTTACTGTACTTTATCCGTAAGTAAACTTTCTTTTTTGCACTGAATAACAGATTGCTTGGCCATATAAAATGTAGCGTGAAAATATTCCGCGTGGCGTTTCCCAAAACGAGTGGGATAGAGTTCGAATCCGCTCCCCTTGGGACTTATCGACTACTGAATCAGGTACCTAGGATACCATTTGTGCCAAGTAAATGTTTACAGCATTTATATACGCCTGTTTAGGTAGTGATGTTACGGGGACGAAGGTGAGCTGACATTTTGGAAGGCTATCTTTGATACAGTGGCGTATAAGTCATATAGCAACAGTAGCAATGCTACGGACCCTGTGGATTTGCACTATAATTTAATAGAAATATATTAATAAGAACAATGGTAAGTACCAAAGTTAGTCCAGTATCTTTGCATACATAGATCTTTTTATGAAAATATCACAAGGTCCAAAAAGGCTATCATGAAAGTACTTCAGTTACTATAATTTCATATCCTAATCTTTCCTTTCGCGTTATTTCGTCACACAACACTAAATGTATTAACTTGTAGTGGAAAATGTTAATTGCTGATGTATTATTCTAAGTTATTTTAAGTCAAATGTATTAACAAACAACTGTATTTTTTTCTAAATAAATAAAGATTATTACAGATATTTCTTAGTTTGATCATATTAATTAGTGGTGTTTTCGTAAGTACTTGGCGGCGTATACCTATGCATCGCGACGCAGGTTTTGCATACGATTGTTTAGAGTTATACATTTATTACTATTGAGAGAAAGTAAAAGCGCCATCTATCGGTTGCAATTCCGAACTTCCTTGTCCATTGCCGCTACAATATTTATACTAAACAAGGCCCGTGCGTCTACAAAATGTTTGCAAGGTTTCAGCTCTTCCCGAGGGACTCGGCAATCACAGTGACACCACGCCTCGGATGCGCCAAGTGAATAACGACAAATGGGCATATGGAAACATTGGCAGACGATGTGTTTTGTCGCCCGCCTCGTTTGAATAACAAATATTTCTTTTAGCGGGAAATAACAGCGAACGCGCCCAGTGAAATAAGCCATCGATATTACTCTTTATGTCGAATTGATTTTGGCAGGTGAATGTTACCTCTGATGGTTGCTTTATGGATAGCTCATTTTTACTTTACAAGGTAATTCTTATGGAAACAGTATTAAATTTCATGATATTACATACGCACGTTACAAATTGATATTGGTACATCTCTCATTTGCTATTTGTTTTAAGCACTCCCGTCTTCAATGGATGACTTTTGATTGATAATATTGTTTCGATAATATAATTATTCAAAGTTTCATCTTTGAATAATTATAATATCGAAACTTATTTGTATGTTATTCAGAAAAATACAATTTGTGTAGTACCTACAACTTGTATTTTTTTCTATTTGTATTACAAAATGCTGATAAATTAACGTACTCATTCTAAGTAAACTGCTAATTTTTGATAAACATTAACACACTTACATTTATCACCCTATTACTATTTAAGAGACAATAAATAGGTAATAAATAAATAAATATTACACAACATCACATACATTGATCTGATCCCGTGGTAAGTAGCTTAAGCACTTGTGTTACGGAAATCAGGATCAACAGTGGATACACAAATAAACTTAAATATATTTAATAATACACCCAGACACGGAACAAACACCGATGTTTGTCACACAAATATTTGTCCCGAGAGGGAATCGAACCCACGACTCTTGGAACCTCAGCTTATGAACCTAAGTCACTAACCACTGTTCCACCGAGCCAGTCAAAAATCTTGAATCTTATAGTTTTATTTTATCAAAATTACGAAGTAGCTAAAATACATTCTAGGAACTCGACTGCATACCTTAATTTTCAGAACCAAGGAATAAAACAGAACAAATGAACTTATCTTCCAAGACAAATGAAGACATAGTGTTCTGAGGTCTCGCGTGCCCGCTGCTTCATAAAATACATGTATTCACCAAGTATTTAATTGTGTATAGGGTAGTTTCCTAAGTCTGATTTTACATACAATTTCACAATTAACAGTAACATATAGGTAAATCAATAACATTAGTGAAATCGAAAATAAAATTTCTTATGAAATGAGACTATAATAGGCATTTGCAGTTAGGTGGGAAAGTCCATTTCTAAAGTGCGAAAATTTAATTAAAATACTATGCCATATTATAAATTACAGAATTAGTAGTAACTTTCACTACGAAAACATATTCGTAAACGCAACATTTGATATAGCTGCTGAACAAAGTTCTTACGATATGCGTACAGTATACAGAGCGGTGACGTCATAGCTCTGTGCGACATTTGTATGAAGCGTTTTGAGCTCGCCCAAATGATGTGCTGTTGAAACTGCAATATCTCCGAGAGTATTCTAAATATCAAACCATTCTTTTAACAGCACCTTTGCAATTGTGTGGTCCATCAATTTATCAAAAAATAAAAAAATAGGAAACTACCCTATTCTAGCATTGCACATTGTGCTATAAGTGTTGAAATGAAGTGTTTCATGTGATTTGGTTTTATTTAATGTTCGTGATGTGAAATGAAACAAATTTTGTGAGCACATTCGCTCTCTATGTGATAGTAATAATGACAAGTATTGTTGGAACAGTTTACAAGTAAAAATAAAAAATATGTGAACTAGTATGGCTTTTTTTTTGGTTGATTATTATACCTATTTTTAGTTTGAGTTTAAGTTTTGCTGTAGTGAGATTTAATGTAAGTTTATTATAAATTGTGAATAATATAGTATCAGTATGACGACATCTAATATTATGTGGCCAATTCTATAATATAATCAGCCTTTTCTGAGCGATAATTATAATAAGTGAAATAATTTTTGTTGTTGACGACTTCGGCGAAGCTTAAGTTATCCGAAGCGGGACGTGACGGTCCCTCAGCTTATTATATCTGCATAACTAAATTATCATCATTTAAGTTTGCTCCAATTCTAAAAGAAATTAAGGGCGCAAGTTGAACAATAAGACTGGGGAGAGACAACGGCCGCCATTAAATTAAATTGTTTTTCTACAATGGTCGCGCCAGAATGAGGTTGGGAGCGTTTGACTTCGCTCGGCCAGTTATAAGTGTGACAATCATAATTTATTTTTTTACCTTGACCTGACCAGTGGCATAGCGTAGACCAATATAGACGAGGAAAAAGTTGCATCAGCGAGGCCCCTTAAAAGCGTCGATGGCCGAGCGGTTAAGGTCGTTGCTTGCCATGCGGGAGGTCGCCAGTTCAAACCCCGCCAGGTACCAATGTATTTTTCAAATTTGAAATTCATATGTACCATCATTCGACGATTTAACGGTGAAGAACATCGTGAGGAAACCAGCACACCTGAGAGATTTTTCAACGGTGTGTGAAGCCATGTCAGAGGCCTACGGGTGGTTTAAACTCTGACACTAGGTTGTTCATCAACCATACGATAAGAAGCGAGGCCCCTTTATGCACTTGCCCCCTTCCGACAGTATTAATTGGCACAGTCATGTTACGAAAACAGCTACTTATTTAGACCTATCTACAGCTATCCACATACAATGCAGGTGCTGGTGGCTCGGACTAAGAGGTTTTGTTCCTCGTTTCTGTCCCGTGCCTTTAAGGCATGGAACGCCCTTCCAGCTCGTTTTCCGTCCCTCCTATGATCCCGGGCTCTTCAGGCGGGGCGTGAAACGGCTTTTAAGCAGGCCTTCAGGGTGAGTGGGACAGGCTCAATATGATGTATTATGCCTGTCGACCTCATATTTGCATCTCACTACCGCTTACCATCAGGCGGAGTGAGGTCATCTTGTTTGCCTATTATAAAAAAACCTATCTATACCTAATTTAGGGCCCCTAAAGCTTGCCGCGAGGCCCCATTGAGTGCAAGGCCGTGGGCGTACGATCACTTCGCCCACGCCTAGCGACTCCACTGCTTATGACAACCTAACACAATCACAGTTCTGGTAGTTGCACAAAAAAAATAGTAAGGGTAATTTTATGAAGAAGTTCCCATTCTATTAAGACTACCGGCAAGGTTTCCCTTAATTGTGCCTAGGTAAATACTTTAATTTAGTATGTCTTGTAGAAATATGTATAGCTTAATATCTCATCAATTTTCAGTTTACTATGAACGGTAGTGGTTATCGTACGTTGTTTTTTCTGGCGTGTCTTGTAAATATTCTGTAGCTCTGCCTTGATTTCAGTATGAATGATATAGACCGTGAAATTTTAGTGTTTGTGTTCCGGTAGCAGGACGCTTTACCTTGAGTAGTAGGTACCTACTATCGAATCATGCTAGTATCGTTATTTCGTATAGTATAGTTATATTGTGAAAAAAACATACTTTTTAATTTCAGAAAAATACCATCCAGCTTTAAAGTGTGAGAAGCGATAGTTCTTTTAAGTGATGTAACGTAATCAGGTACTGCTTGCCGCATAAAATTAATGATAAGCTAAAGAAACTCTACACCCTATGTAATAAAGTGGTTCGAACGTGCTTTCGAGTTTCGTTTATTTTTTTCGTAAGACCGGTATTTATAGATTTTAATAAGATGAGATTGACAAAAATCTATTTTACTACAAAGATAGTATCATATTACTGCGAGAAAACAACCACTAAAATTTCACAGTTTAGAATGATGAAATATTTATCATCATTCGATTCTGAACCAAGAGCTCATCGTGGTTGTTAACTCGAACTTTAAAATATATTATTACAATCAAATCTCAGCAAACTTGCAGCTTTCTTCGCAACCCGACCAACTTTATCTGGCCCTAAAGGGTGCGCCCTAATCGCCCCGCGTCGCGCTGGCAAGACGGAACGCATCCGTTTCCGACCGCAACCAGTTCTTTGATAACAAAAGAAAATTTATTTCTGTTGTTCATAATTCGTGTATTAAACGGGGCAAAGTATGAACGCTTCACCCGCCCGCCTCCGACGCCCAAACGAACGTTTGAAATTTTAATGGAAGCGGTAATACAAATACGTATTTAAATATTTCGTCGAGTTCTGTAAACATAAGAACCTTTTTGCATAAAAAATATGGTATGGCATTCTCGTAAACAAGGTATCATTCATTTGAAATGAAGCATTAATGAAGAAAAATATATTGATCTCGCATGCGATTTAAATAAAAAGAATCTCAAGTAAGTTCTATTTTTAGAGATTCGTGAACTGTGATTTTAGAATACATTTACTGTTGTTACCAGATAACCTAAACGTACATGTAAGGTAACTACTCTTAATACATAAACATTATGCGTACAAAAGCGGCCGTCGAACACAAATGTACAGCAATTAAAATGTGCGTCGTATAAGCTGATACTGGTCTTGATCGCGTTGAAGAGAGACTGAATGTACGCTGAAGCGGAGGCGGTTTTACATCCATTTCCGAACAAGGGTACTCTTTTAAATATTCATAATGTGCAGGTTTCTTGCCCTGCACTTTTAATGAAGCAGTAGAGACGTACCGGAAACAGGCTTGCTAGGCTTGAACCGAACATGTGGAGATTACAAGTAAGAATTGAGTAAGAGGAAAAAATGTTAACAAATTGGCAAGTTTAATTCTTTTTAAATAAGTCTAAACTTAACCATCGTGTCTTATGCATTTTATAAAAGTCTTCAATATAAATGTTAAATTATGTCGACACAAAAAAAAATGTCACAAACAATTTAAACAAACTAGGTCTAAGGTTATTTCTGCGATTTCCCTGTAAATATGGATCTAAGACACAACCCTATTTGCTGCTTCATAAGACCTCACTGTTCTCATCTCAAATAAGTACCACTCACGCTCCTCGTAACAGTGAAAAAAAAAACAAGTGAACAAAAAAAGTAGATAATGGACAACATTTAAGTATTAACTACATTCGCATTACGCCGACTCGTATGCCCCACCCTACATGCGAGGCAATCTAGTTAAAGGCGCCAGAGACAACGCCATTCAGGCATATAATGCTCCTGAGATCTCTGTTCACAAGCGGGAAAAATAAACGCAATAACTCGGGCCCGCGTGGATAACGAACACTTGAGATTTAATTGTGACCCTGAGTGTATAAGCGAGTACGTCATTTATTATTAAGATATGCCAGGGGGGTTTATTGCTGATCATATGGAAGTACTCATTCACCCATTCATGAGGACACACATGTATGGGCGTATTAGTACCTTCACATGTAGTCCGGTCATTTAAGCTTAAATTAGGTAAGAATCTCGGAATTCGAGATACCCAGCTGTAAGTCTGTAAATACTTAGATATTGACACCCTAAAAGTGGTCTCAAAACCTACATACGGTAGGGTGTACGCAACTATTAAATTTTCAATGTCAAATGTCACAAATATCAGTTTTATGAACTTTTGAGCGAAACGGGAAGTTTTATCATAAAATTGTGTAGGAGAAAATTGCTTATCTTCTAATTATCTATAAAAATTGTCTCTACGTTTTATTCCTAAGATTCACCATTTCAGAGATACAGCGATGTAAATAGTTGAAAAAGTTGTATTTTCAAAAGCTTCCAGACCCCCGTGCGATTGTGCTAGACAGTTAAAATTTTCACAACTGATGTATTTCAGTAGCCTCTATAACATCTAATACTATAAAAAGCTTAAAACCAATGTTTAAGTGGGTTCTCATACAAAAACTATGGTTTTTTTTTCTCACACTTGGCCGGTTTTTAACGTGGTTACCCCAGTAAACCTATTCCAGACGACACCTTTTATGCGTGAAGAACACGTTGTTTATATGGAAGACTAGTTAAATAATTGTTTTATGTTGTTTTTAGTACTATACATATACGTTTCAGTACATTTAAACTGCTTATTATGGGTCAAAAAGTACGAAATAACCAATTATTAGAATACATTTTAAAAATGTTAACTGTCCATCTAACTCTATTATGAACGTGAAGATCCATATTAAACAAATTTAATTTAATGAAACGCAGAAATCTTATATCTTCTGAATACTGAAAACAACACAAAACAATTATTTAACTAGGCTTCCTTATAAACAACGTGTTCTTCATGTATAAAAGGTGTCGTCTGGAATAGGTTTACTGGGGTAACCACGTTAAAAACCGGCCAAGTGTGAGAAAAAAAACCATAGTTTTTGTATGAGAACCCACTTAAACATTGGTTTTAAGCTTTTTCTAGTATTAGATGTTATAGAGGCTACTGAAATACATCATTCGTGAAAATTTTAACTGTCTAGCACAATCGCACGTGGGCCTGGAAGCTTTTGAAAATACAACTTTTTCAACTATTTGCATCGCTGTATCTCTGAAATGGTGAATCTTAGGAATAAAACGTACAGACAATTTTTATAGATAAATAGAAGATAAGTAATTTTCTCCTACACACTTTTATGATAAAACTTCCCGTTTCGCTCAAAAGTTCATAAAACTGATATTTGTGACATTTGACCTTGAAAATTTAATAGTTGCGTACACCCTACAATATGTAGGTTTTGAGACAACTTTTAGGACGTCAATATACAAGTATTTACAGACTTACAGCTGGGTATCTCGAATTTCGAGATTTTTACCTAATTTGACTGGACTAATGCTATACCTTGTCTTATATTTTTTTTGTTCATGATATCAACTGATGATGACATGACAAAATATTTGAAGCAATATTTAGCAAACTTAGAATTTTTATTATTAGAATTTCACGTAGGCAACTTTCCTATGCCATTAGGTTAAAACTTACAATTAAGTGTGTTCTGAGATGAACGCACTTAATTTAAATCCATTCATTAAAAAAACATTCTAAACGCGGACGGACTGATGGATAAAAAGCTAAAGAACATGCATTTAAACTTATTGTACTGCTTGTTGTACGAACATCTGCATCTCTGTATTGCACGCTATTATTTCAATATTTCCTATTAGCTCCAAATATTTGTTGACTGTTTGATATTCAGCTATCAACGGTACATTATTTACCCACATGATTCCACTAGATGACTGCAGCGACACCGAAAGATTGATGGTATCGGAAGAAAGTAGGTCAGTCCATGTGGAGGTACGTCACTATAATGTCACTTCACGTCATGTTCACAGTTAGGGTTACACATAAGCCAAGGGATGTAAACTATCTGATTGATTAATACATTTGTCTGGCTCGATGGTGCAATGTGAGATGCCATATTTTTACCCGACTACGGCAAAGCAAAAGGAGGGTTATGATTTTGACAGGCTATGTATGTATGTATGTATGTTTGTATGTATGTATGTATGTTCATCTGTTTCCACATAACTTCTAAATTGCTTGTCAGAATTCGACAAATGACATATCATTAGAAGCGTCTTAATTGTCCGCTGGTTATAGGCTATATAGGGTTTCACAAAATCTAATGTGGCGCCCACTAGCGGACAAAACATACAGAGTAAAAAAATAAAGTTAAGATAAATACGCCGTGTTTGGTATCATTGGAAAGCGCTTTACTTGTACATTTTAAATATATATATATTACTAGCATTTGCATGTGACTTTACGTATATTCATGGACTGATTGCATATAGTTCACATCTTTTCGTTCATAGCTTCTTTACTACTTAACAGAATAAGACCACTGCAGTACCATTAGAAGGGCCTTGATATTCTGTTAGTTATGAGCTTTATAGCTTGTCACCAAATTTAGTATTGCGCCCTCTAGCGGACAAAATTAAAATAAATATCCACATGACAGTCGATCGTTAGCTGAATTAGATCGATTAAGAAATCTTCCCAGGTCCCCTTAAAATATAAAACATGTTGGTTCATCAATTTAACTTTTGATAATATTATGCGCCACAAATACACTTTAACACCAAAATAGTACAAATAATAAAAAGTTAAAAACTAAAACCCAACTACGACAAAAAACGACGCTGAAAAAGTATAAAACAAGACTTTTAGAACACTGAACTGAACAAAGTTGCTTATGTAGTTCCAAGTAAATGGACACAGTAGACTCTACCAAAATGCTTATGTTGAAAATTGACAATAATGTCATACAATACTATTTTGAAGTATGCAATATTTACTATGTAGAGATAAGTTTTCATGTTTGGAAAGGCGTAGTCACACGTTCCATACACAAGTACCTACCTACCGTAGCACTTTGACAACGTGTGACTGCGGTTTTCCAAACATGAAAACTTATCTCTACATAGTAAATATTGCATACTTCAAAATAGTATTGTATGACATTATTGTCAATTTTCAACATAAGCATTTTGGTAGAGTCTACTGTGTCCATTTACTTGGAACTACATAAGCAACTTTGTTCAGTTCAGTGTTCTAAAAGTCTTGTTTTATACTTTTTCAGCGTCGTTTTTTGTCGTAGTTGGGTTTTAGTTTTTAACTTTTTATTATAACGGATATGAGTGATATGACACACTGATCTTTGAAAGCATATTATTCCCCTAACCAAAATAATTGATATTAGGCTTGATGCTTTGTTATTTTTTATACTATTTTATCGAAATTCTTCAACCGTCAGAAAAACATAAAAATAAACTATTAAAAAAATTGTGGTTTTCATTGGTCACTATGCTAATTATTTTTAGGAGAGAGGAAGGACATTGTGTGTGTGTGTGTGTGTGTTTGCAATATACCGTATAGATTATTAATATGAGAATTTATTATTAGTTACGGAGACCAGCGCTCGTAAAAACATGACGTCAACCAAAAAACAACACAGCAGGTAACGTTTGCAATGGCACTTCCAATTGGACACTGAGATAAAGTACTGCTTCACGCCCCATGGTGTCAATCCCATATATTTGCAGCCCGCTTAGATCGATTGAACTGACACCTACTAACTGCCGTGTTCTCTACAAATGGTATCCAACTGACGAATCGTATACAGATACACTAACAGGGATTTTTTACGTAAAATCCGTCGTCGCTTATCGCATAAAGCATTACTATCTTATACACCGTGAAATTTAAGTGGTTGTTTTCCCGTGGCAGAACGGTTTGCCTTTAGTAATACTATCAAATCATGCAAATTATTCACTAAAAAAAAAATTTTTTTTTTCAAATTTTACTTGTTTTCGAGTTTGAAAATTTTAATAATTTTCAAACTCGAAAACAAGAGAAGCTATGGTCCTTTTATAAGATGTGACGTAATCAGGTATTGTTTGCCGTATGAAATCGATGCTTAAAGCTAAAGAAGCTCGACGCCCTAAGTCATAAAGCGGTTCGAACGTACTTTCGAGTTTCGGTTAAACCTTTCGTAAAATCGGCATTTATTGATTTAAACAAAAAAGAACTGCACAAATCTATTGTGCTACTAAGATAGAATCATTTTACTGCGGGAAAACAACCACTAAAATTTCACGGTGTAGAGCAGTCGGTAATCAAAGCCTATGTGTGCCTTCATTTAAATCAGTTCAGTCGATTCTGCGTAAAAGTGCGACAGTTTCTTTTGGTTTATTAGTTAGGAGATAAGCATAATAGTTTGTTAGGTAACTAGGTAACATTATAGAAAATCAATAAGCTAGATATTGAATATTGATTACAGGACGCGTTCTAATGATGTAATTATTCGAGATAAGACTGTATGTTTTATACTTCGTATATGTAGTTACACGATAAGTTTGTAGGAAATCTCTTAAACTGAAACATATTGAAATGATAAAATTTCAATATCAGATAATCTTTCCGTTTCCAGCACAACTTTAAAGCTCACACAGATGTGACGCCGACAAAATTTGATATGACACTTTTGTGTTGTCTTATCGTAAATTATTTAGTATGCACTCGTTTCAACAATATTGGACAATGTCGTGACGATAAGAGTTTATAATAAAATGTGTAGATTTCATTTGCATGAAACTGTTCTGTGGAATAACTTAAATACTTTATATTTACTAAATGGGTCAGTAGGTACGGCTATATACCATGAAAAAACGTGAATCAGGGCTAAAATGATGAGTTAGAGTTGAGCCTAATTATTTGAAAAATAAAATTATTATTTAAGCGAAATATTTAAATACAAATTGGGTAAATGCTCCCACACACAATCATGTATATATGTTCCATTTGTCAATTTAATAATTAAATAGTATTTTATTTTTCAATAGATCGTATTTTATAAATATGTGCGATACTTAAGTACTAACTCAGGCACAAAAATACAACTGTATTGAAAAAATAAACCAACTCAATTAAGCCACGTATCTTTTTAAACTGAAAGCGCGAAAAACAATTAAAGCGCCTATAAAGTATTTCAAAATGCTTGTCTGAAAGCTTTGAACACGCCATGGGAACATAACAGGGCAGGTTGTATTAAGCGACCGGAAACGTCCACATTTGGAGTGCAATAAAAACTGTCTCCCCCGAGGTTTAACCTTTGCGTGATATTTAAAAGGCTTTGTGTTCCAACTAAGCCCTTCCTGGGCTACACACTACTTTGTTATATGTTATGTATATGCGACAACGTTTAAACTTCGCGTGGTGTAAACACTTCCACAATTGTGTCCAAAAATATTCTGACCGAAGTGATATTTTAACCGCCAGTTGTATTGACTAGTAAGTACCTACTTACAGTACAGTTTTACATACCAATTAGCTCGTAACCAAGAGTGGAATTGAAATGGAAATATACATTTTCATTATATTACATTCATACTAGTTAAGTACTTCAGTATTAAATTCGAAAATTGGTAAAATTTTAAATTATGCCTATTTTCCGTCGATAAAATATTTCACTGATTCCAAACGTGCTCTTTTTGAAAACTCCTGTTGTATAGTCCAATAGAAAGCCTCACCTAAGGCAAGCTCAGTACCTGTGTGTGTAATGCGCATTGGTACCTTTGTAAGGCAACACTTATAAAATACAAAAATAACCCGTATTATTTAAAATAAACTTTGTCATGTCACTCGATTTCAAACATTTAGAAGCTAAAAAGGATTACAATTAATGTGTATACCGCCTGTGCCATTCAATTTGAAATAAAAGCCCACTGAAAGTAATTTATAACCCCCTTGCGTATTTCCAATCCATCAAATGGTTTTGTAAAGAGGTCGAGTTTAATGTACGATTGTAATTCATTACAATTACAAGTATTTTGAATTAAAACTTTTAACTGTGATTGAGTACTTTCAAAGCATTAACTAATTAGTCAGTGTAATTACTGTACTACATAGGTTTCATTTGAATCAATCGGTTCGGTGATTAATTCGAATTTACTCTTCTATTGTATAAAATATCTACAAAGTATTATTTTAACAGCATCATTGCTGTCACAAGTATTAAACAACGCTTCTTCTTCTTCTTATCGTATGGTTGATGAACAACCTGGTGTCAGAGTTTTTAAGCCGCCCGTAGGCCTCTGACATGGCTTCACACACCGTTGAAAAATTTCTCAGGTGTGCTGGTTTCCTCACGATGTTTTCCTTCACCGTTAAAGCGTCGAATGATGGTACATATGAATTTCAAATTTGAAAAACACATTGGTACCTGGCGGGGTTTGACCTGGCGACCTCTCGCATGGCAAGCAACGGCCTTAACCACTCGGCCATCGACGCTTTTTTACAACGCTTCTTGAACCTGCTTAAGTCTTCATACTTTTGATATTTTGTAATAAGACTTTCATGAATAACCTGAAATTAAATTCCTTCTGGACAAGAAATCATAGAAAATCTGGATGTGTCTTAGATATTGATTAATAAAAAGAACTGAAACTGTCCGGGATATTTACCATGTTGTTTTGTTTTAATGAGCTCCCGATATTTCGGCACTGTTGCAAGCGCCATGATCACGGGTGTTCGTTCACCCGTGACCATGGCGCTCGCAACGCGCGTCGCGCACGCAACAACATGGTAAATATCCCGGACAATTTTAGTTTTCTAATGTGTGTAACCAAGACAGTTTAAAATTATATATTAATAAAAAAAAAACATTATTGATGAAGTTTTATTTTATTTCGGCAATATTTAGATTTTGACATTCGCATAGCGTTCGTACGTCTTTGTGCATTTAGGAAAGTACACAACCTACATGAACATTATTTCGTCTGTTGATATATTTTTCTAAAAAAACCTTTGCATCGAGGGAAATCGGAAGCTCGTTGTGCTATCGTCTTACTAACTAAACTCGCTACAGCTGCCCCACAGGAGAAATTGAGTCGTGTAGAAAAATAGTTCACTCAAGAGCAATGGTCACGACACAAGAGAGTACCAAAGAAGAAGATGAACTTACCAAAGTAAAGCGATATGATTGTACAACGCACCATGTCAACTAGCAATTTTTTTCAAAAAGTTACGGAAGATAACTGACATTTCCAGCTATTCCCAGGGGTTCCCAGAAATCAGGTGGGCGATAGGGACATCAAGTATTCCGGACGCGGCGACGGTGACTGATGGTCGGATCGCCCGCGCCCGGGTATTCCCCTGTTATTGGAGGAGCCACGCTCCACTGGTGAAGTCCCGTGATGTAGTGGTTATACCTGTGCTATAAAATATAGGTAACGGATATTAGGTACGAAGAGTTTTTGGATCGGCACTTTGTTTGACGGTCTGGTCCAGCTATTACTGTACTGACTAGCATAACATTAAAAAAAATATTTTTTAAGATTTTAACGTCGAAATTTACTTATAATGTAAACGACATCTTCAGAATCATTGAAATAAATATCTCGAAATATACATTCATACAAATGTTGAAGAAACAATCGGATATTTCCGAATTAATGAAATACCTACAAAGGATTTTTTAAAAGGTACCGTAAATAGCGAAATGTTTGCTACTTTTTCACAAAAACCTATAAAGGCCATTGAAGTGGTTTCATATTGATAAATTATCCAACGACAGGCATATAACGAACTGAACAGAGAGGAAAGAGTTTTTCTTATTCTGAATAACTCAAACACGATTTGGAAAGGCGAAAACGGCAGTGAATAAATGTAAAAACAATTTCCGTTTTCGTTGAACGGGCAGAAATACCTTTTGTGCATGCCTTTGAGTCGTTTGTAGAAGTGGCCAAGTGGCTACGGACGGGACTTCGCCGAAATCCATCGTAGTGAAGTTGTTTACATCGCTTTTGCCGTAGGAATACCCTACATGGGCGGAAACCGAGGCCCTTCCCCAATAGGTCACACAGAAATAAACCACGACCGGCTGGAATGTACGGCTAACAATAGTCGGTCATGTATCTAAGTGACGACTGAAGAATGGTCCGCAACAAGTGTGTCTGATAACGCATTTCAGACCTTTTTTATAAGAACACGTCACGCAAATCATGTTTCATTTAAAATTAAAAAGTAATAACCAACTATCGCAAGAAAAAGCTGTCAGGTTTACAATGTAACGTTATAAAAAACCGCACTCCATGGTCTTACGTAAATCCTCTTAAAATAATGCTCTTAAAATAGTTTACTGTACTCCGTTCCTAATAGATTTTTCATCATAAATACATTACCAAAATAAAATTTAATTTAATATGATGTAGGATAAGTCATAATTCGATAAAACAGTTTCCAAAGTTCCCAACAACTAATTAAAATGTCATCAATAACACAATCAACTGTAGGAAAATATTTTTAGCCAGTAAATGTCTTCATGTAATCTGAAAGTACGTGAGTTTGTCAGCTCGATTTGCGAAAAGGTTCAAGTTTCTCCCTTAATTTCGTCGCTACATAAGAACGTGGAGAGAGAGATAAAACGATACACGGGCACTTTGGAATGAGAGAGAAGGAAGACGAAAGATAAATGCGAATAAAGATGCCGAGGAATGAAGAAAAATAACTCCCGCGAAACTGGTGTCGGTGCGAAGGAAATGCCTAATACGGTTGAGTGAACATCATTGTTTTTCTTAAATTACGGCTTGACGGTCGAATAATGAAAGTTTATTTTTAATTTTTTGCACACACATTTTGCACAGTTTGAAAATACAAGTAAAGAGAGGAAAATTAACCGACCTGTACATACAGGTCGGTTCTTTACCTGTAATTTTGTTTTTCATAAAATTTATATAATATTTTAGGTCCGTTTTAGGCATGTCAGATTGCTCTCACCTAACTATCTGAGTGAGGAAATAGAGTGCAATTGTATTTGCATATACTTCTGTACTTTATGCACAGTTCACTGAATTCTATTAAGATTGGCCGAAATCGGTACCGTATTTTAGTAGCATATTGTATCGTTTTTAATTTTCCCAATTTCACATGGAATGTTTTGAAACAAAATTGTCCAAAAAAAGTGTTAGGTACAATGTTAGTCTGGTAACTGGTTACATAACTGGGATTCAATTCGTGATCGGTGATGTTGATCCTGGCTTACCTGCACAGCCAATATGTAACCGGTAAACGGGACGGAAAACCCTTACCCTGGTAGAAGTTCACCGTTTGCATACTAAACTTGAACATAATATGTGGTCCCAGTTAAAAGAAGTTTTATGTGACCAAAATAAAGGATGTATTCACAGGGTAGGTTATATTGTTTATTTTCATAAAAGCCAATCACATATGAAAATTGTTGAACATGTTATTGTATAAAAATCTTGAATCATTTTGTATTTATTAAAATTCAGTAAATAAATATATCTGTAAAAAAAAAGTAAGAAATTCTTTATATAAATTACCTATATTTTCTAACTTACACCTTCATCTCAAGAGAACGATAAATCGAGGAGTAAGTTTTCTATGGAGAAAATTAATTTTAGACTTGTCACTTTACCGGTAATGAATCAGATACTCGTACATATCTCTGAAGATCTGTCAGGGATATGAATTATTCTGAAGATTTATCAGGGAATTATTTTAATATTCTCTTAACCTACTTTTGTCTTCTGATCTAATCCATCGAAGTAACACTAGGCTTTTATTTCTTAAAGAAAAAATATTTTGTAAGATTTAGTCCTGGATTTAATTTAACTTCAAGTTTAGCCGGGAGAGCGTGGCCCTTCCACCCACGCTGAGCCTCTATAACAGAAAATATTATTGTTTTATTAAACGCATGAGTTTAATTATTGTCAACGATACGATCACATAACGTGACGTATTCATAGGGTCTAGACTTTTTGTTTTGTTTCTACTTAATTAAATAGTTTTCACTTCACAGAAGTCCATCAAACGTGTACATAATTACAGAATATCTCACAGAGAATGGACTCTAGAGCAATTTGTCTCTGTCGGTACAATCGTATAAATTACATCGGGTCCGGCGAACGGCCCGATATAACAGCGATGTGTCTCGATTATTTTACATAACACCTGCCCGGCTTTGAATCGGAAGCCTTTCGGTACACAAAAATATATTTTTATGTTGATAAAAGCTTGGTGCACGTCCCATTTTTTTGTCTTTCCGTGGACGTCTTAAGGTATGGTCCGCACAGACATAAAATACCTACTCGAATTTGGCGTCCTGATATTTTCAATAAATTTTTCTAAAGGTTTCAACAACAAGGAGTTACAAAGATTAAAAAATATTTTTGTTTTAATCTTTGTAGGTATCTCCTCGTTGTTGGCATTTTTATTTATGTAAATGCTCAGCATGTGTCGAGGAGTCGTTAAAAACATCACTTTCTGGCAGTAGCCTATGTAGGTACTTTTTTTATCGGTAGATGCGTAAAAGAGCGAGAAACGATAAATTTGGGTTGCCTCATTACTAACATGATAGCAAATTGCTAACAGCTCCAATGAATGCTATTAGCATTACAAAATTAATACACCAACAACTTTATTGCACCAACAAAAATACACATTTGTCAGACTAAACCCCACTTACGGAGGCAGGAAGAAAAAAAAAGGTGCAGTTATAAAAGTCCGCATCAAGAGAATAATTTCCGCAGAAGTGCATACATTTTCACAATTTAATTTACGGTCAGAAAACCGCGCACTCCCACTCTCATGATGAATGGATATTCCTAACTCCGCTCCGATAAATTCAGTACTAAATTATGAGCTTCCAGTGGACAACGGCCGTTGACATAGTTAGGACGGCTCGCTGAAATGACATCCGGTTCTAGATTAAATTATGTTCTAATATTAATGGTTAGGTATACATATAACTTGGAGATAATTGACATTAGAGCTCTAGGTACTGGAACTGGTACGTAGAAATGTCCCAGATATTTATTATTTATTTATTTCTTATCTTCTTGGTAGAATCGGGGTCCGATTGCGACGAGGGTTCTTATAAGGCCGGTTATAGAATCACATCAAATAAACAATAAAACGTACCAAAACTTCTTTCTTTTAACGTTGATAAATAGGACAGCGATACAGTCAATCCACACCATCACATTTTGATGTGAGACTTTGTTGTCGAAAGTAAATGTCGTATTTTCAAATAGTTTGGTTCATGCCTATTGCCTAGTCAATAATCCATGGGTCAGACATCTTCACGCTCACACCCAATAATCTACCACTGCTTCAAAACTCAAGACCTATAATAGTAGCCATTCGAATTATCAATCCTCATGATTTATTTGAGAAGGTTAAAACTAAAAGCACCTAGCCGTAAATAGTCGAAGCCACGAATGGCCAGCCGGATCGGGCGGGTTCGGGCTAGTTGCCAACATATTAGTTAATAGCTATTAATTAATTTAACTGCCACCGAATCAAATTAACGTATTCTATAATAACCCCACTATTGATTTGGTGAAATTGATTGCGCATCGCCGGTTGGTCGAACAAGTGTTAAAAGATTGAACAGTACTTGTTAGGGCTTCTTATTTCTTTGAAACTTCGGAAAACGACGCAGCCATATTACTAAGACTTGGCTGTTTGTATACCCTCTTCCGTTCAGTGCGTTTGTCAGTCACATCACCAAGCAGTAACTCAGAAACCGCATGAGGAAGACATCAAAAAGGTTTAAAGTGGTGTTTCTGGACCTGATAAGCTCTGAGCGAGATATATATGGCGCCCCTTCTCTCTTATCAAATTGCTAAATAAAATACGTCACTCATTTTACAGTATTGTGCCCTCATGATGTCCAGTAGGTATATGTATATAGGTACTGGTAAGTACCTTCCAGGGGAAGACCCCCCGATTGCGCCCTGCTTTAACGCGGGGTCCTGAGCAGTCCTGGTAATAACAGACACAGAACACAGAACAGAACATGGCAAGATATTGTGTTTTAAATATTTAGAAAAACAGATACACACCACTCATACGCCCTTCTGGAAATCCTAAGTGGAATCGAATCACCGAACCACAGTGGAGCAGTTGATATTTTTTCTTAAATATAACAAAGCAATAAACTTTTTAGTACTTGCTTAAATAAAAAATTGTGTGATATAACGCAATTGCAGTTGTTAGGTGTAAATCTCGTGTATGATCTATTCCAGGACTGTAGCAAACCATTCCAGAAAATAATAGACCTATGGGTGCTATAAGGTGCTGACCGTCTCCATTTTGACGCTATACTTACATAAGCTGTCAATGCGTTAAGCCACTTCCGTTGCGGACTGTACAGAAAACAGCGACTATTGGTTACAGACCGTGTCAGCAATTTGTCAACCGCTCGATCGCCCGGGGTAATTAAACCATTCGCTGGCTTTATGGGGCCGAACATTCCCACTGATGTTGCAATCGTAAACTTATTTTTTACGATTCCTAATTCAGACACGCATATGAGGCACCAGTTTTTGTTTTCAGTGGTTATTCGTGATGTAGGTGCTTAAATCAATGTAATTTTTTTTATGTGAGTTTTGTTATATTCTATTAACCTTCTGTGAAATTCCTACCTGCTATCGAAATATATTAGTTTTGTTGGTATACCTACTTAATAAAGTTAAAACCTTTTCCTACAACGAAAGAAGCAATCGCATGAAAGGAAAGTATTATTGGTGTAAAATTGTATGCAAGTGAACACTAAACATATACTTACACAATAAGTAGGTGCTACATATTTCAATCCAAAGTTACAGTTTTTAGGTAAAGTATAGAAACGCGATAATAGCATTATTAACTGAGGAATTAACTCCACAGTTATGAATATTGTGGTTATTTTCAAGATTCTCCACCGCGCCCCAAATGTTCCATAAGACGACCTACCCCAATTACAAAAACGTCAAAAAAACTCCGAAGTGTGAAAACTGAATAAAAGTGATTAGTAAAAAGCGGCCAAAAATGACAGGAAATTACTTCGCAAGAACATTTGAAGTGAACGGACGTTTGTAATTAAATTACGGAGACCGCTACCACCATGGCGTGAAGGCCCTTCAGATGGAAAATATAAATAATACATCCCGGACGTTGTAAAACATGGAGAAAACGGTTTAATTCAAAGGAGTTCATTAAAATTGTTCTGCTAGACGGAAATACCGTGTCAAGTTGAACTCTGAGAGAAATTATGTATGTAGCGAATATCCTGGTAGTGTAAATATCTTTAAATCAGTGTTTAGGCATATTAAATTGAAAAACAATTTTAAATTGGTGAGTAAATATGAGACGTGGATCCATAATTCTTTTCGAGCGAGAAGATGTGAGATGTGATTTTGAATGTTAAATAATAAATACAGAATTGTGTTAAAAAACAACGTTAAAAAATAAAAAAAGATGAGCCACCAGAATAATAAATATAGAGTGTGACTCGTACACTTTTTCACAACAAATAGCGTCAGTAACTTTTCATTTGTCGAGAGTAGAGACTAGAGTCCTTCACCATGTAAGAGCCTAACACCTCACCAAGTTGTCGCACAGTTGTCGTTCAAAAACGTGTCACAATGCACGACATCTATCACCATCCGATTGACCCTTCCAACCCACTTCATGACCCACAATGACGCGTAAGATTGAGCACGTCCAACTTCCCCCCATTTACTGCTAACTGAAATTACCCAACTTAAGGGTCCACGGAACCGGAGGCCATCCATTTCTTCTCACCCCCCCCCCCCCTCATAATTAAGGCCGCTTATCCCGTTCGGGGGTCGATTAACAGGCTGTTCCTATTTGGCTAGAGGATATCGGTTTTCGTGTGGGAAGGTCGCAACACCACAATCTGAGGAGTGTGGAGTAAATATACGTCATCATTATGGGGTAATGAGATGAGAATCCGGTTACATGTTGGCGCGACGGACTAATCTTGAATATCAGAATTGATATGGTTAGTTAGGTATGTATTCGCGTACACCATGTATTTGTTCGACATTTTCTGGTGTCACTTGCGACAATAGTTTACAGATCTTATCTTCATTGATCGTTTACGGATCCCCACAGACCATGTGCGGGGTAGTGACGGACTGGGTGTACTTATTTGTAAATTGTAGCAAGCTGATTTGAACTTTTGAACAGAATAGAAACAAATAAAGGTTTCTGTTCATATTGATATTATTTTTACCACGATTCCACCACCACGACCACGACGGCCACGATTGGTGTAACCCAGTCGAAACGTCGGGCAGTAAGTAGCTATGTAATTTGCTACTCCTAATAACGCGTGTAGACCCATAAAGACTAATATTTGGCATATTGATATTAGTTGGCTAAAGACATTTATCTCCAATACAGTTTCATCTACGCAATGTTATCTGTTGTTAAATACCTACAGGTGGTGGATTTTTTATTTGGACAATCTAACTTCAAACGTAGTTCTTATCTCGCAAGACTCCTCCAGCGTGCATAAACTTCTCAGTTAAAACAAAAAAATCGGCAACAAAGTTAAAAGGTCATCGATTAATAAACTTGAGCTATCGAGAGACAAATAAATTGTCGCGAAATCCTTGAGGGTCCGATGGATGTTATTGATAAAAGTCCGGCGGAGGACCTTCGTAAGTCATTATACCCTTGAGTTTAGGAGTTCCATTATTTGGATGTCTGCTCTCTGTACCTGCTCTTATTCTAAATCCGATGACAAAAGGTGAGCTTAACTTAAATTGAATAAGACTTTACTGATTCAAACACTAAGACCTTTCGCACGCAGCACATTGTACAATCGTATCGTTACGTTGGACTCTAGTAAAACAAGCTTATTGTATTTTGGACAAATCATTTTAAGCTATTGCATAGCTTTTATCGCGGGCTTTGAGCGCGGCGACCGAACCAAGAAAATCCGTAACGAAAAAACCTCACAATCGTCCAACTTCGTTTCAGTTCGGTAGACTTCGGCACGGTGTTTGTGTGCGTGCGGTTAGACGTATTGTACGACTCTACGAAACTCGCACGAATCGAGACGAACTGCTCCGAAATAGGACGATGCTATGCAATAGCTATACCGCGGCAGTCCCCGAGTGCCACACGTCTTTTTTTTGTTCTAGAATCTTCTAGACGATTCTAGAACAAAAATGAAACCACTCGTTGTAAAAAAAAACCGTTTTGCTTTATATACGTACGTACATGAACAAAAATTGCGAAAATCACTTTAGATCGACATAGATGCAGACGCCGAATTTAATCATGAGAATTTCGGAAACACAAAAAGTGGTTTGGCAATGTTCAGCTTCATGCGGTTTGGCTTGTCTTTCGGAGATCATTTCCAACTTCAGGGTTCAGAATATGTTATCTGCATGTGCTTATATGTTTTACAGGCACTTCAGACCTAATAACATAGTTTCAATGGTTATACATAATTCGCAAACTTTAGGCAGTAAGAGTAAAGAGTCGCAGAGATACCATGGGACGGCGTGAACTGTTCACTCGATCCTTACAATAAGATTTGTATTTGCGCTCACAATTGTATGGTACTTATACATTTATGTATATGAAATAATACTTAGCTAACCAAGAAATACGAGATTTTTTTTACGAGAATATCACCATGAATAAAAAGTACTATTTTTAATAAAATCTAAGTAAATAAGTGACTTCACGGACTGCCTTAAGATCTATTTCTAAGATAAAAGCCTTCATGTGTCGTTTCCAGTGAAAGAAATAACATGCAACAATTTATTTAACGGTGCATTTCATGCATAGGGCGTGTTCACACGCAAAGCTTTTTGCGATGATAAAATCACTCCAATAATGACTTGTCGCACAATTGTCAACGGTTGTGTGCTGAAGGAAATACAACTTTAAATGTATTAGAAATGAAGTAGATATTGCGATGAAGAATAATTCATTTCGAAGGGCAGGTGAGTATGAAAGTGTAAAGCGTCAGTCACGAACGCAATTTGTTACGATTTAATTTCATTGCTACGGGTTTCCTTTTGACCTGATTTTCGCAATCGTAAGTGGTTTTATTGTGATTGTTTTTATGTTAACATCGACTGTGTTTAAACATAAATAAAACCGCAACCTAAGGGTAAAGATTCCGGCAAGGCGATCAAACTCAACGAAGATCAGTCAACTACGCACGATATTTATATTGTACAAATATTGTACAAAGTGTGCGCAGAAACAACTAGATTCTCTGTTCGTTGATCATGAGAATTTGACGAAATTTACACGTACGACGTAGATACATCAATACACACATATAAGATAAATTAAGCAATCTCCAGTCTACAAAAATAACTTTCTAGGTATCATGGATAGATAAGTATGTTAGAGCAAAATACCAACTCAATAGTTCCTTTGGCTTGGTATTTTTAACTCTGGAACAAACTAAACTCACCTGCGACGTCCCAACTTGCTAAAACAGTTAACAAACTCGGCTCCACCGCGGGATCTTTGTTTGTTTTCTAATAAAGCAGTACACAAACAGAAATCGATAGTGACTTTACTCCATTGCCCGCTGGGTACGAACCAGACTTAATACTTTTCTAGATAGTCTCGATAACTGATTCCGGTCGCAGTTAACGCAACCAGTTTTATCTGCAATAGGTTTGCAGCCGTAAACGGGATTAACGCTTAGCTATACAGATTAAAATAAAAAATAACCCCTTAAATTCTAGCTTTCTACCCGCGACTTGGCGTGACATGGGACTCGATTATCGCGTAAGAAGTTACTCCCTTATAGTGAAGTCGGTTAAAATTCTAAGTTTATATATATATATTTCAGTCTGTTGACTACGTGTGTACCAAATCTCATATAAATTGGGTTCATTAATTTTGGAGTAAAAGCGCGACAAGACAGACATATTCACTGTCTCATTTACAAGATAATTTCTGTAATATAAGTAGGAACAAACAAACTTAGATCATTTTAGAAAGCTAGAGGGCCCAGATATACGTCCGGTAGTCTGACTCGAAATAACCACCCCGGCTAACTTTTTGTTTTGGTTACAATCTTAGAGACACCAATTGACCTGAGCCCACTACGGTTAAAAGCAGGTAAGATAGTATTGTCTATTTTTATTTGCGCGAGCACTACACATTTGAAATAAAACTAATTTTACGGATTAAACTCGCGTGTATTGGTATTCTAAACATTATTTAGAGATCCGACGTTTCGAGCTCTTTACAGCGCTCGTGGTCACGGTTAAGACTGACTGGTCTTACCAATACACGCGAGTTTAATCCGTAAAATTAGTTTTCTTTCAAATGAGCAGGTAAGATACTTAAATATTTCGCAAAAAGCGATGTTATCCCAATATTTCTTGCCCAAAGACTATTTTAATAACACAATTTCGGTAATCGAAAACCCAATTAGAGGAACACAAATAGCAACAACCCTGATGCGAGCGCGTATGAGTTCTAAAATTAATTTCAACTTCGCTCGATTCAGTTGGTAATTCCAATAGGTTCAACATTGCAGCATAAAACAACGGTATTGTTTGGTATTTCATATCAATTTATTGGATATTATAGGCATCTACAATATTCATATCCATCCCAATATACAATGTATTGTAACTCATGTCGTTCCGTCTGTAGTGTATAGCATTTAGCAGCTTAAAGTTCTTAACTGATTTAAATTATATTTGGTAAACAGAAAATCCTAACCAACCCGCACATGGCCAGCGTTGACTAGGTCTGATCGCCCTAGTTTAGAGCGATCAGGCCTAGTCAATGTCCCATAAAAAAAAGAGAAACTTAGACAGTTGAAACTGAGAAAGCTTGTATGCGGACGAATTAGTAAGGTGGATGGTAAGAATTGTTGGACCATACAAATCAAACAGTTCCAAACATAATGAATAGTTCTCCTCGCTGTACTTAGAGCAGAGCTTTATCATAAAAGTCAAGACATACAACACAACGCAATGTTTAAAACGACACTTCTCTTAAATTACTTTACGATAAATTTTGTTTCATTGCCGTTACTCATAAATTTCTGTGGGCCTCCGAGAACTCCATTTGACAACAAATCAATGGGAATCTATTAGTAGGTCGTTGAGTTTAATGAAATTTTTCTTGTCCGTTTTATTTCTTTTCGTTTCGAGGCGCCCTTTGATAAATTACAGACAATTGCTTCGAAAAACTTTGGCGATGTTGGCCCCATCTGAGTAATTAAATTATTTAAATCTGAAAGAAAAAATTAAGCAATGAATTACTAAGATTCTTATAAGGCAGACACTGAAAGATAATTATTAGGGAGGTGCTTCTGTTTTCTAAAAGTATATTTTAAGTTGGTAATTTATGGAAAGCTCCTGAAGTAGGTAGGTTATATAAAAAAATCGATTACAAAAATCCACCCATACAGAAAAACTAACAGAGTGGGTCTAATAAAAGCTTGTAAAAATGCTTACCATTGGAGATAATTTCTAAAACAATTTTTTGTAAATTCCTATCTTTGTTCATAAGTCGTTTGTGTAATCGATAAAATCAAATATTTATACATAGTTTGCTAAACACCTACGTACTCTATATTATCTTATTAGGAACTCCTATGAACTTGCTCTTATAAATATACAACCAAAATATCAAGTGGGTTTCCAATGACTAAAAATAGAGCAACAGAAGTATGTTTAATAGGCCTGTACCTACTATGTAGAAACATCAGAATCATAATTTGTTCAACTTCAACGGTTCTAAGTACTCCATATGGATTTATTTGCTGTCCGTCAGTTGTCATCTGGACGCAGCCTTCGCATGCCTGCGACACTGGGCTACAAATCACTGCAGTCAATTAACATCCAGTGCAGGGTGCGCTGAACTTGCGTCATCGGTCGACACTGCATCTGATGAATAACGGAGTTTAGGCTTCTCAAGTTAAGATGAATTTAGTAGTTAACTAATGATTAAATTGCAACTTTATGGCCCATGCGTCACATGGAAACTTCTATGAAAATGATCTGAATTAAAATCCCCCTCCTCCTCCTCACTTTTATTTTAAAGTAAAACTGGGTTGATTAAGCCCCCACGATCCCACCTAGGGGCGAGGGCCTTTCCTAAACTAGCGATCAGGCCATGTTTCATTCATTGCCATTGATTGCTAAATCGTAGATGGTGTAGTTAATAGCATACCTTTTATTAGTAGGTTTGAAATAAGCAACTGTATTTTTTTTAAATGAGCTAACAAGATGACCTCACTCCACCTGATGGTAAGCGGTAGTGAGATCCAAATATGAGGTCGACAGGCACCTGGCACAATATACCATATTGAGCCTGTCGCACTCACCCTGAAAGCCGTTTAACCCCTCCCCCCTAGAACATCGATATTAGAGGGAAAGGGGGACGTGAAAGAGGAGACCACTGCTGCGGCAACAACGAGACAAGGCGTATCTATTAATATCAACATTACGTCCGCCTTTCACGACTCTACACAGCTTCCTAATACGTTACTGCGTTATTATCAATCCAAACTCTGTACTAAGCTTGCTACTCGGATAAAAAGCACTGCAAAAAGCGCGTCAACTTCAATGAGACCGGAGCACGCCTTATGAATAATGGAGGCTCCATCACACGGCACTGCTACTGTAAGTCGTTATTAGTCATAACCGCGGTTCGGCTGACAACCGATTAATCAATTATTTCACTTCATTAGGCCGTGCCACTCGGCCAAGGTCGGCAGATTCATTTTGCGGGGCGCCACAGGGAACGCTCGTATTTGATTTTGTAATTTCGCGGTTAATTACGGTTTACTTTAGGCACATAATCAATTGATGGTAATCTGTTTGACTGATACGTTTCACTTAGGAGATCTCAGTTAGAAGAGCGGAAGCTAATCTTGCAATGATTACGAAACGATGCGAAGTCTCATTTGTCAGTTAGCATGGCATTTTGTTCTTGTAGTTTTCCATCGGGCTTTTCTCGATGCTTAAGCTTTTTGGTAATCAAGTTTATTAGAAAAATATTATTTTTCCCACATGCATGCATAATTTAAATAACTTTGACGCATACAACGTGACAAACTTACTTATTTACTTCATAATACATGCACACATAATTTCATACATACAATTTTAAAATTCATCCACGATTTTAATTTACTAACAATAGTCAGCGCAAGCCTTCAGCCGCCCAGAGCTTACGTAATAATGCCCTCACCGAGCTGTCGAATGCTTATAGCATACAGAACACCAATTTTCTGGGCGGGCGCGGAGTGCCGTGTTTGGCTGAATATTTTAAAAGTCCTCTCTGTTCAAGGTGAAAAATAAAGCAAAACTGTCCATTGTTTAACATGTACTAATAAAGTTTCAAATTGGACTCGCTTTTTTGTCGTCCGCGTTTACAGCAATGAATTCGTCAGCAGTTTATTTCATTCTGCGACACGAACAGAATCGGGTTACACAGTAGTAGTACAGGTATATAGGAATATTTTTGCGACATCAGAGGTTTTGCGTGTTTAGTGTTTTTGTTTGGCGGTACGCGCCAGATCCATAAACAGAGCAGTAGAGTCCCCGCCAGGACGAGTTACAAATATCTACTTTTTATACAACTAGCTATTATTTTAGAAATACTTACTCTATTTTAAAGTATACTTAGGAGTTAGCCTATATCCTCATGCTTAGCACTAAGATTTACATAATATAAAGTTCGTACCTAAATTAATTAATTACAATATTCTACTAGCGTCATAAGTATGATAATAATAGTTCCAGTACAAAATTATGGTTACATAGTAATATTTTATCGCGGCCTGTTCAGAGCCATTGACCTAATATATTTACCGGCGAAATTGGTTTAACAGGATTAATAGTTAAAGTCTGCTATCTGGTTAAGTATTTGAAAAGTTTATGATGGCAAAATTAAACCAATCTAAACGGTTCAACGGTAGTTATTCTCAACAAAATAGAGTCGAAAATTACGAAAACGGACTAAATGGATTTTTTGTAGGAGAAAAATATTTTGTTGGGTTTTGTCACCATTTTTTTAGTGACTAGAAATTGCGGGCCGCCATGAAAATTTCATGCGTTTTTAATCCATGAGATAGTTTCACTTACTTCATACACAATTTACAGGACATAACCGTCCAACGGAACTATATAATACTAGCTTTCAGCCCGCGACTTCGTCCGCGTAGAGACGTTTAACGGGTAAAACATTACTTCCTTATAGCGCAGTCGGTTAAAAAGTAGCCTATGTCCTTTCTCAGGCTCTGGACTATATCTGTACCAAATTTCATTTAAATCGGTTAAAATTTAGATAGACAGAATTGTTGGGTCATTCAATGTAAGTGATACTGGGTATTTGACAATAAAATCCCAGTTTATAATATAAAATGTTATACCAATCTAAATATATGTTTTATTGAATGGACGTACGTTAAAAGAACTATGAAGATTACCTCATTTTTCCTGATGGTAAGCGATTTTGAGATCTACATATGAGGTCGACAGGCACAATAGACCTTATTGACTGTACTCAAAAAGTACCATACCGATCTAAATAAAATATGATTCACTCAAATAGTCTAGACCACTAGTAAAAAATAGCGGTCACGCACGCGGGCAGAGTCGCGGGCAGAAGGCATATCGTAAATGATATTAAGTTATGGTAAAACCGTTGCTCTCCAAATTACTTCAGTAACCAATGGCTTTGATGTGAAACTACGTAGGTAGCTTGATGTCGTCTAACATCGTATCTCGAATTAATTGTTAGCGAAACATCATTTGCAGACCTCTACAACTATGTTATAGCCAAAGGAAGCCGTAAGTGGGTCAAACCACCCGTTTTGATGTTTACCCACACCTTGTAAAGTTCCACTGGGCAGGTATTAGTACCTAAGTTAACAAACGTACGAACAAAGGCGCTACAAATATTATTATTCCGCTTAATTCACTCATGGTTAATTGAAAATTTGGAGCTGGTACTACGAAAATTATACCAAACATTATTATACGTATTAACAAGGTTCAACTTATGATCTAGGTGGATGGAGTCACCATTTGAACTGAGTTCCCGTTGCCTGTGCCTGTGTTTGGAGACCCCGCTCATATTGATTATATTTAACCATAAGCTTAAGTTTAATTAGGCTTAATAGAAACTATGTATTCCTCATTAAAATTAAAATGCAAAAATACTTAAATCTGGCTGTCTGTCGCCATCACGCTGAAACGACTGAACAACTTTAACGTGCTTTCCAAGGCACCGGCGTTGGCGTTTAACCGCCAACTTCCTGATTCCGGGGTGAGTAATTTAATTACAGAAAAACTCACACAAATTTTGCCCGATCCCGGACTCGAACCGGAGACCTCTGTGTCCTTACGCAGCGCTTGCTACCACCGGCGGTTAAATATAGTTATAAAGACAATATTAAACGGAGAGGTGTTCGTTTAACCCGCGATGCCGAATGTACAAACCAATATAATAAAATGGTCTGAAATTTCAGAGAGTGAAAATGTACCCATACCCGCTTTTCGATACACCGGATTTGTATTTGTCGAAACATATCACGTTTTCCAAGCACGTTTTTGCCAATATACATTTACGTAGCTAAACACTTACCTACATACATATATGTTACATGTTTAGGCAGTGAAAATACGTATGGGCGCTTAATAGTTTAGTAGTTCCGAAGGTCTTTTAGTACCTACTTACGATTGCTTATCAAGGATTTTATGATAATGTACAGTGTTTTATTTACGTTTTAGAGTTTTGTTGATACTTCATCGGTGAAAAAATCGATGCAAAGATAAGAAGGCGTTGATGGAATTCTGTTATTTTGTTTCATGCATACATAAATAACAACGTTACGTAATCGGATTTTTTCTTGAGCCGAGTACTCGCTATTCCTTTGACATATATTATGTACTTCATAAGGACAAATTAGGTTTCAATAAACATATATGCATCACCCATATTCATATTTTTCTTTATTCGTACAAATATTTTTTTAATGTAAATATAAAAAAACTGTAGTTCCCCTTTCAAGACCTAGCTCTATCACTTACAAGTATCGATTAATACAAAATATTATATGAAAAAAGATATAATACCCTTTATGGTCATAAAGCTTTCAACGTGGGAAGGAGGAAGCTTCTGCATTATGCAACGTCGCATATTGATACTGTCCTTCATGCTTTTATTTATTCTAAGTTTGCACGTTTGTTGTTCCACATCACGTAACTATTCGCTGAATCGATTGACATTCCGTATGTATTAAATTGTAAATAATGGATGCGAAGTCACGCTAGTTGGCAAATCTCGATTTGCGTATGGAAAATCCACCAACCCCTTTCTAGGCCACCGACGAAATATGATTACAGCGAAATGTCATCAGCTACGATAGTTGTATGAGTGTACCGTTGGTATCTATGTAGCGTGTAACTTGATTCGATATTACGCCTCAAAAATAGTTTATCTATCAAATGGGGAATTTGTCACGATATTTTTTTTTTGTTACTTTCAATTGATCAGTTAATAAATAAATATCACATAAATTGTTTAGATTCCGAAGTAACTTTATTAAGTACTCGATTTGCGTATAACATGCCTACATAGTTAAATAATACTACCAGACGCGGAACAAATACCAATGTTTATCACTCAAATATCTGGGTCGGGATCGAATCTACTACTCCTGGCGAAAGAGGAAGGAGCACTGTCATCCAGGCACCCAAATAATAAGAATTAAAATAAAAATCTAAAACGTAAAAGTCAGAAAAGTATAAAAGTGAGCTTATTTGAATGGGCTTACGAAGAATTATGCAAAGAAAACATGCATACGAGTAGTATTTTAAGTCCAACTCCAAGCCATTCAATAAAAAAGTCTGCAGTAGAAGTTAGATCAATGTGAAAAACACATACATCTCAAAGAGGGTGCTATATCGACTAAAGTGCATACGAAATCTTCTTACGATCGTCGTGTGTATAAGTACAACTGTTTTCATACAACAATGGGGGAATCCTCTTAGCAAACAGACGAGGGAACACCTGCACCTAGCATATCGAAAATTATTTCGAAATAACGAACACGGAAAGTGTTCTTACTAAGGCGAACCAATACGAAGTAATTGTTAGCTGAACATTATTTATCATTATTACAGCAGTAGACACAAAAAATAACAAAAGAACGCTATATACATTATCTAAGGATCTCTTTTAGGTAAAGGGAAATTAATTTTCCTAGGGCATGCGTGCATCTGACGCGTAATGAGGCTGCAAGAAAATAACTATGAACTAATTTGACTTCATTCTACGAAGCTAATAACTAAACGTTAACATGTTAACGGATGAGTTTGTTGCAGATACAACAGAAATTGTTAAAATGTTAATTAGAAAGCAGTGTGGTTTTTTAAAAACGCTTCTTCGTGTTATTATTTCTTCATAAAACAAACACTGTACACTGTACAGTACATAACCTACAACTAAATTTTAGCATATTTTTTTTATTACAAGACTCTTTTCCCCGCAACTAAGGTTTCCCAAACAACTTGAGTAACGTGACATAAAATCGCTTGTATCAACACGCTTAATTTCAATAGCGACGAGAACAATAGCGGTTCAAGTGGGCCCGGGTTCCAAACAAGGTCTAATCCCTATTCAGTTTCATAGATGCCTGGTGGACAAGGAAACCTCGCCTTTGTTACAATAAGGGTAAGACCAAGTTTCGCATAAACTCGTCTTTGGATGCTCTCTTGTCTGCTTTTGTAGGGGCACAAGAGGAAGTGGTATCGGAATTCGGGATGTAAGTATCGCTTGTTATCGGAATCAATCCCAATAAACTGAGAAACGGATGAATGTAGAAATGAATTTATGATATTGTTTGTTCGGGTAATAAAATATACTCGGATCATCGGTAACAATAGGCGCTTTGATAAAGCTATTTAAGGTTCTCGTAGTATGAGAAAATGAATATTATTAAAAATCCGAAAGTTGCTCTTGCTCTTTCTAAACACTATCTACTCACCGAGTTTAGATGAAATTTGATTGTATTGTAGTTTATACCTAGAAGCCCGAACCGATGAGAGAGTAGTTTCGTAAATAAAAGCATCATGCAACTTATTAATCCGTAGTACTTAGTTGTACACGTCTCAACTAAACAGAACTACTTAGAGGCGACATAAAACAGTGGCGCAGTAATCGCTGCAAGCAATTATCACCACACCGTCAATCTTGGCCAATTAAAAAATAAGTCTGGCAGCTCGGGAGGCGCAGCCAACAATGCCGTCTGAAACCATCAAAGTCAAGAGGTTGATAATTAAAAAGTGAAAATTCGAAACGTTCCCATTTCACTGTGCAGTTGGTAGATAACCTATTTTGGCGGGGCGCCAGCGGCATCTAGGTCATTCGATAGGTCGTTGTATTTTTTAAAGGCCTCAAGTTTGTTGTTTCTTTTTTGTTAGACTATTTAAGCCAGCGGTCGAGGCGTACTTGTCGTTTGACAAAAGCTACTGTTGCGGTCGCAATCAAAGCGTGGGGGGTTCAGTTAAATTGGCGACTAATTAAAAGTTCTATGGACGAAAGTTCCTAAATGAGCAGTTCGTTTCCGAATGTTGATGTCCTTAATTCGGCGGAATACTTTCAGGTTTTCCTGAATTTTAGTCAGTTTGCTGGTATCCAAGGGAATGCTTGAAATGGCAGACCAAAAAGAGTTATCTTCAATTTGCCATGGAAATTCCTATTTAGTGTGCCCTGGGGGTTGTTCTACAAACTGGATTATTATCTCTCTTTTTGAAAAGAAAGGCATATTCTTTTTGTAGAAAAAATATTCCAAAATTTTGTACCTATATTATTCTAGGTTCAAGTACACCAAAATAAAAATATTTATATTGGCAATTATCTGAGAGCTTCTTTTATTCAAATAACGATTGATTAACATCACATAACCGTAGAAAGTAAGTAAGATGTTTTGCAGCTGCCAGTAAGTACGTACCCATGTAAGTTCAGTAAATCTTCCAAAGAGAACCCGAAGTTGACCAAACACTCTGAGATTTGGGATCCCTGATCCTTACACTACGTAAGTAATGTTTCGGAAAGGGTGCAACTTGAATTTGTTACATGGAAGACATGTCACTCACAACAGATGACTATCGATCAAATAGTTTTACTTTTGACATCAAATTGCTGACAGTCCGTTGAGCTGTTTTCGAAAAAAGAATTTATTTATTTTTATGGCATACTTTTCTACCTATAGTTACAGAGCCCACGACCAAAACCATGTCTCATAGCAATACGGCAAAAACCCTATAAAATCGTTAGATTGTATGATTCTGAACCCGACTAGGTATATAGTAACGGTCGAAAGTGTAGCAACTGCGTGGGGGGCCATTTCTGCTGTGTCAAAAAAAAAGGCAGTCGGTATTATAGCAATACGTCTGATAGTGAAAATGTACATAGAATTTATAATTGTATTACGAAAAAGTTTGTTTTCAGACAATTTGTGCGTAGCACATAGCCTGAGCGCATTTTTGAAAATGTCAACAAATTTAGCCGACCTGTATCATAGCAATACGGATAATTTTTTTTTTAACTATTCGTATTGCTGCCATGATTACCAAAAACCTGTTTTCAGACACTTTAAGTGTAGCATATGGAGTATATGCTAAAACGAAAATAACAAGTGTGCTTTAAATAAAACCAAAACTATCAAATCAATCAGTATTTAATTTCAACAGCCGATGAGGCTTGTTACGCCCCTGCCCCTTTCTTACTATTATTCATTGGTTTGTAACAGATAATTCAAGATGCCTCAATACAATTCTTAAATGATATCTGAGTATCGAAAAGTTGTCTGATAGAGAAGATGCTACACTTCATTTGTCTGATATAATTTTTTTGCACATGTGGACAACTTATTCTATCATGTCTAACAATTTTCAGACATATTGCTATGATACCGATCGGTAAAATTAGTTTACATTTTCAAAACGGTCTCAAAATTTTATGCGTCCACATTTCCGTCTGAAAATTATTTTGTTCGCATCAAATAACCAAAATTTACTAATAAAAAAGATTTTCAGACGTATTGCTATGAGACATTTTTTTTGTCTCATTTTTAATCTTTTTAAGTGATTTTACGGGTTTGCGCTACACCACTAACGTCTGAAAAATATTATTATGTTTCCGGTATCTCAGAATCATCATTCAACTACAGTCTGCAAATCAGACATATTGCTATGATGCAGTTCGGTAAAATTCTTTGACAATTTTGAAAATTCGGTCAGATCAAACGCTACGCGGAAAATGTCTGATATTGGTATTTTCGAGTTCAGAATAATCTTATCTATCGATTTGATGCGGTTTTGGCTGTATTGCTATGAGACAAAAATTTTGGTCGTGGGCTCTGTTACTACTACGATGTGGGCGGCTACGTAGAGCCGTGTAAAATATTACTCTATAGGAGCGCAGTCGGTAAAAAAGCACCTAGTGTCCTTTGTTAGAATCTAGACTAACGTTAAACGACAGAGAAGCTGACAGACAGACAGGAATGCAAACAGAGTAACGTTCACACTTAATGATTTACTAAGTGTAGGCCGTAATCTTGACAGATTCAGATGACATGATATTTACATACACACACGCACTAATAACAAGATATTTTCACCTTTAATTTCCTTCTCTCATCCTTTCGCATATAACCATTAAAGAACGATCATTCCAGAATAAAGAACCCGTACCCTTCCGGTCTTATACGCTTACGACTAATAAACAAAATAAGTCAAAGTAAATATAAAAGTATTATGAGGTCTTAACTCTTCTTGCCTGCTTAATTGAGCGAAGGGGATGTTTTGTTTTCCTTATCTGTTAGTTGCAGGAATATATTTCTCAGAACGCGTGGGTTAGTTTGCCATCGCGTATATCGCCAAACAATTAGGCGGTAATTGCTAATAATAGAGTTGTTTATGATTGGGTCAATCCATTTTCTTAATAGGGGAAGAAATAGATATCATAAGGTTTGAGTAAGTACAAATATAGTTGTTCATAATGCTATGATAGTTTGAGACTTTGGTGGAGTCTTAATATTGTGAACTGACTGGTTGGTGGCAAGCGATGCATAAGGTTCAAGAGAAATCGGATTCGAATCCGGGTGGTGTTAAATTTGTGTGACTTTATTCTGTTAAAAAATTGCACTTAATCACTGTCCAGCGCTGTAGTTGGCTATAGATTATTTCATGTGGATGACAGGAATAGGTCGGTTATCTAATTTATGTAGGATTTTTGTGGTCGTGACACCATACCTTACTGACATTTTACGGTAGTATGTAGTTGATATATAACTTCAAAGTATTGCAAAACTATATAAAACCTATCGAGCTTACTAGTGGTACTTAGTCTGTCACCTCTAGTTTCCTCGGCACATTCGCCTAAAATTCGGGAGGCATATAAATATTTCATGACGCCGGTTGTCGTATTGATTAAATTATGAAGTTTTGGCGGTTCTCCAGCCCACTCGCTCCGTGGCTATTAGGCAAATGTAAACTGAGTACATTACACGGTATAACAGGGAGTGGAGAGCGCCCTCATTGGGAGCAGCAAATGAATGTAACTGTTGATCAGTGGGATAATTACGATGATGCCAGCTTCGAACATGATGCTTTTGCTCGGAATTCACGCTGGAAGTTTCGGTTGTTCGAAGCGGATGGAATAAATATGTAAATGTGAAGTGAGGACGCTAAAGTGAGGTTAAATACGAATATTGTTTGAATTTATCTGTACGTACACTCATCTCATCTTAAAAATAAGCTTGAGCACTTATTTCACAGATTTTATAATCAGTACTTACTGAAATAATACAAATTATAAACTACATATTTTATAATATTGATAAAACTTTTAGTCTTGTATGAAAGTTACTGTACTGCACAATTTACACAAAAATGGGAAATATCTGATATTTGAAAATCAAATGTAGGTACATTCGGATTTCGTAGCTAATCAGAATGGGACCAGAATCCGGGCTCCGTAAGCCTCGTGATTGTTCATGCATAAATAAACAACCAACCATAAATTAATATGTAAATTATTTAAGTACATGAAACGTCATTTAAATAAATATGAAATATTCGTCAACCAACATTTCGAGTTATTACAGACATTTTTATGAACAAATTTCACTTTAAAACTTTTTACAATATTTTTTATAATTATATCCTTCCAATATTCCAATATACGAGTGTAAGACCATGACTGTTGGTACCCACTCGTTAAGTTAGTCAGGCAGTTATTATCTATGTATTTTTATACTATATTTCTGAAAGCGGTAAATACTTTTTATAATCATCTATACTAATATTATAAAGCTGAAGCTTTTGTTTGTTTGTTTCAACGTGCAAATCCCAGGAACTACTGGTTTGACTAGAAAAAATCTTTATGCGTTGGATATACCATTTATCGAGGAAGGTTTTAGGCTATAGGAGCAAAGAAACAATGAAAAATGTGTAAAAAAAAGGCGGGAAACGCGGAAGAAATCGCTGGCACACGTAGTAATTCAATATCTTACCGATATAGATAAATATATCCGTTTTACAACAAAAGGACCAAACGCTAGAAAAAATGACCTTGGTATAGTGCCGTTTACAAGCCACCGTTTCAATAAGGGTCGCATAACCCATAAAGGTTATCGTACATGGTCATAAGCTCAGGCGGGGAACATTTGCCTCGTGTGACATCCACCCACGCGTCCACCAGGCATGCAGGCACAGGGCTGGCTTGAAGGGAGAGGAGGGATGAATATAACGACGCCCTAAGGCTAAATAATATGGCGCTCTAAGTTAAAACTGCCCGAGACAAATTGAAATAACGCCCGAAGCTAAAATCATAAACTAAGACTATCCTAGACAAAAATAAAAGCACATACTGAGACAAATCAAGCAAAATTTATTGATTATTTTATTTGTTTGAGTGTTTGCTTATGTAATTTTGAATGTGATCAAAAATGTTTCCTTTTTTTCTTACTTACTAAATCATGCCCGAATCCACAATGATTCGGCGGTCTTAGCTAAAACTGCCCTAGCCAAACTAAAGCCATGCTATTTTTTATCTATAGCGGAAATTTTGTGTTAATACACGCCGTAGGTAAACTTAGGCTTCAGGTTAATTTAAATTACAAAAATGAAGCCTTATATCTTTTAGCTATTAGCTTAACTGGGTGAGGTGTAGAAAAACTACGTAAGTACCGATACTTACATAATATTTACTTTGTCATGTTCCGAGATTTCAGCTTTAAAAATTCCAATAGCCGCCCGCCTAAAATGGCCGCCCTAGGCTATCTCCCAGCTCGCTTTATCAAAGCCGGCCCTGTGCAGTCGCTATAAATACACTGGACAAGGTATGCAATTTGCGGACACGAAATAGGGGACGCAGATAAACACAAGGTTAGCTTTTGTGTGCCGTCCACCTGGGGATTGTTTTAAAGTTTACATTTGGGAGTTCCATTGTGCGATTGTAACTGGCCTGGTTAATTATACATTCAGTACTGTAACATGGTATGGACGCGAAGGAAACAAAGCGTTATGTACCTACCAACGACCTATTTTGTTTAGTACATGTCCAGTGAATAAGCACTATAGAGTAGATACAGACCTTTATAAATATCTGTACTTATAAGTCTAAAGTTGGTGCAAGATCAAGCTTAATCACTACACAGTATAAAGCAAAGTCGCTTCCCGCGTTTGTCTGTCACATGTATGCTTTAATCTTTAAAAGTACACAATGGATTTTGATGCGGTTTTTTTAATAGATTAAGGGCCGATTTTTCAATGGCCAGATAAAACTAATAGGTGACATAAACTATAAGACGACCAAATTATGGGCGTTTTATTTCTAAAGCTGGGTATTGACGATCAGTTGAACTGATCAGTTAAACTGACGTCCATCCAAAATTTGATCGTGAGTGTCGAATCATCATCGAATCATCTCACACTCACGATCAAATTTTGGATGGACGTCAGTTTAACTGATCAGTTCAACTGATCGTCAATGCCCAGCTTAAGAGTGAGTGTCAGTAGTGACGTGTCCTTATTTTTGTCGGCTTATAGTATTCCTCCGTGAAGTTTTATCTAGCCATTGAAAAATTGGCCATAAGGGATATAAGAGGATGGTTTTATGTATTATACACCCGAAGCGAAGAGAGTGCGGGTCACAAGTACTAGTATAAAAGCGGTTAGCTAAAACTTACTATGAATAGAATGATTTATGACCCGCTAGATTTTAGTTGCCATAGAAGTAACTATTAAAATTGTAATTTTCACTGTAAAGTATTTATTTAAGTGAACAATAAATTCGACAAATGAAACGGAAGATAGATGTTGCATAAACTGAAATGATAATGACAATGATAAATGAAATTAAAAAACGAATGTTAATGGGCATCGTTAAGGGAACGTATTGTTTCAATAATTTGCAGTTGTTGACAATTTTCAAGTTGAATAACAGATATCATTGGGGAGCACTCTAGGGAAAAGTAATGCTTGTACATAGTTTATTTTTCGGTCAAATAGCGTTATAATAAGCGCTTGTTACTAAATGATACAATTTATATCCCCAAAATATTGATGATACTTAGTTTATCTGCCATGTCTCAATATGAAACCAAAGTTTTTTTCAGCAGACTTTGATTCTAGATCATCTTAACAGCTAAAATGAAATAACAATAATCTCATGATAACGTTTTAATGAATAATTTTAACAGTGCAAGTGCAGTCCCTTCAGCAGACCAAAAAAAATTGAGTGTGCGATACTTTTGCTAATTTCCAAAAACCAACAAATACATCAGAATGTCCCCGCGAAGCTCAGAGCGGTGCATTTCAGTATATTTATCGTTTTCATCCGACGGACCCCATGAATATTTAGAGGCTGTATGCGGGAACCCGACCCCGTTCAATTCACGAAAAATTGACCAAATGTGCCGAAATGAGTTTATGTAGCAACGGACAAAGGAGTTTGTATATTAATTTGCGGGGCTGCCTTATCGCGACTCTATAGACCCGGAAAATCAACATCTCTTTATACTCTTTATGCAATTTTGTTTGTTGGTATAAATGGAGTATGTTTTATGTTATTACTAGCAGCGACCCGTCCCGGTGCATTGTTTATAAAAGTATCAGTGTTTTTCTTCTTTATTTCTATACAAATATTCAGTATCATACATTATAATCAGTTTATCTACTAAAACCAGCTTCAATATCTATTGCCCAGTTTGAATCATTCTATACATACTCAAAAAATCTAAACATTACATAGGTACAGCAAGCGAAACTTTGTCTTCAATGTATAAGGAATCTCTACATACTATAAAACCAAGTATGTATTCCCGATTTCTGTCTTTCCCTATATTCTATCATTGATTTTTTCTGTATAGGAAGGTAGAGTTAATAATACACAATATATCCGAAACAAAGCGATTCCGGGCTAGTATTATAATAATTGAGCATCAAATCATTTACCCGTGACAGATGCAGAAGCCAACATTTAACTAGTTTACGGAGCCCGCCCAGCTGATTTTGCGAAACTGTTAAACGTTAACCACAGATGTTTAACAATCTGATATGCTATATTTACTGAAATAACCTTTCGCGATGGTGCTATATCCAGTCCCTCGCCGTTTTATAAGTGTTTATTATAGGCATATAAAAAAACGCTAAAACTTGACTTGACTGGCTCAATGGCAGATTGGATAGGGCACTTGTCTCTTCAGTCAGGGGATACCAGTCACAACTATCTGTCCGGTGGTTGGTGAACGTTATACGGGTAAGCGACCCCGGCTCCTCGAGCTCTCAGTCTCAGTCTCAGTCCAAATCATCCGAGGCGATAGTATCCTTCCTCCCCTTTTCCTTCCCCGTCATATATCCTTGCTACTCGTGGGAACGCAATGACCTTGTTAAAACAATGCACAAGGCAGAATGGCGGCGACGTGGTCCACAACCCGTCACGTCACGTTTCCCACAGAGGTGAAAAGTGGATCGCTGGAAGTGATCTCTGCCTACCCCTCTGGGAAAAGGGCGTGATTTTATGTATGTATGTACTTGTCTCTTGCGGCTAAACGTCGGGTTCAATTTCCACTCGGGACAAAACATCTGTGTCTGGGTGTCTTATTATTTAATTGTCTATACTTGATCCGTAGCACCAGCGCAAGTAAATGACTTCAAATCGGACGAATGTATGTGATGTTGCGATAAATATATTTCTTTTTATTTTAAACGAGTTCAGAAAGAACGAGAAATAAGCGAAGCGAACTTTTGCTCGGACTTCCGATGAATGCAAAATATATTTTCCGATTCAACATAAAAAGTGTCTAAGTTAATTGAAAACACCAGGCGGATCGGAAGGGCTGTATTTCCGTGACAGCTTGATTACGGTTAATGTCTATGGTGTTCGAGTTTTTATACACTGAGCTTTTGCTAAAAAGCTTGAGGCTCACAGGTGTTTTTTACTAACTGCCAAATACAAGCGGCTTGTTGCAAACTTGTGCCGTAAACTCATAATTTCACTCAATATAGTACGGACAATAGTTCGATGTATAAATAAGAAAATTTAAATTTTGGTTATATCGAAATAAGATAAAGGATAAGAGATAAGATAAGGGATAAAGCAGATACTTATAAAACAGAGCAAATCATCTGAGCCGCAATGAAAAGTAGAGTAAGGTATGTAGAACACCTTGTCATGTTTATAAAAAAAAACTATAATTCATATCAATCCTACTAATATTATAAACGTGAAAGTTTGTATGTGTGGATGGATGTTTGTTATTCTACCAAGCAAATACTACTGAACCGATAACGATGAAATTTGGTTTGCAGGTAGCTGAAGACCCAGAATAACACATAGGCTTCTTTTTATCCCGGAGTTCCCGCGGGAATATGGTTTTCACGCGGACGAAGTCGCGGGCGGAAAGCTAGTTTAGTAATATTTTTCTAATTTACAATTTGCGATCTTAGTATCTGGGATCGCTTTTCATTATTGAAGTACATTTTTACGATAACAAATTAATAATACACCATCTTACATGTAATTAAATAGCCTGCTATGTCATTTTATACGTCAATACCTTCGTACAAGTGCGCTCGAGTCTTACGTAATAATGCGTACGGAATATTAAAATCTCAGGGTAAGCCCGACACTCCGTCCTCACCTCAAGATGTCCCCAACCTTCCCGACCGAATAATATCCTCCGTCCCTCTCACACCTGCACTCTTTAGTATGTTCCCTCTCTCACCTTATTTACTTCCCTCGTGGGCCGCTACTCTATTTAATTTGGTTGCTAAATTACTCACAAAAGAGGGAATGTTTTTACGTGCGATCTAAAACATAATTCATTTATTTCGAAGGTAAATACATTTTGCCCGGGCGAGCGACGTTTATTAACACGACCCAATTAGATACAGGATAATTATGAGACACTTTGTATGTAAGCCTTTAAATGTTGTTATACGTGCTACCGAAACTGATTCGTATTCATTACTTTTGAAGCTAATTTAATTAAGACTATTTTCAATAATGTGTCAAATCTGTTAATTCACAAGTAAGTAAATATGAAATTATGACATTTTAATATAATAAATACATTTTCTGATCATATTATGTAGATTCCGGTCTCTTAATGTATAAACTATAGATATTATTATTTTAAATTTTGTAAAGAAAAATTTAAACATTGCGCGTAGAGCCGCGTTCCCGTTAGAACAATAAAATTATATTATTGCAACCCTACTCTACTACTCGTGCATGACAGCATTAAGAACTTCAATTGAAACTTTTTTATGAATCGTATATTTAGTACCACCACACAAACCATTATCAAATGCCTTCAAAAGCGAACATTAATTCCTAAAATGAACTATAGCAATCTGCCCCGTTCTTGACTAGATACGAAACAATCGAGTACTCTGTAATGTTGTGATACATAAAAAATCGAGTAACAAGCAAAATCGATAAAGCTGTGTTGTTATCCGCTGGCTGTTTATATTGGTCGTCATAATTTATTTGTTCACCTGACACTGAAACTGAAGTCTGGGCTGGAGCCAAGGCTTTGTGACGCCACCAGGCTCTAGACGGTGACGTCATAGCTTTCAAGCTATTCGTGAACTTTGCTCTATTTTGAAGACGACGTGACGCATACCACTTGTTCGATATTGCATTTTACGTCAGTCAGTGGACATAAAAAAATTCTAACAATAGACGAGTTGCAATATTTTTAGTTGATTGATTGTATTAGATTTTATCGAAACTGTAAGTATCAGTTAAGGTTATTATTGGAAACAAATTTGATCATAGATTATTATTTTTAAGTAACAGTATCATATAACGGATTTTTGAAATAAAACTAATTTTTATTTCCAATGTGTCAGATTTTTATTACAAGTAACCCCAGCAGGTAGTTGCTTACAAAAAACACAATGAATTAATTTCATTAACAATAACCATCTATCATAGATATCAGCGTACCCTGTGCACAATGATGGCAAAGATTTTTATAAAAAAAAACTTTCTTTTCTTTATCCAAAGAAAAGCTATTACTTAAGGACTCAACAAATATCTATCCCGGTGACTTACTTCAAATTGTGTGAGCTCCCTATCTAGGTAATACCTAGAAAACCTCACTTATAAAGATGAACGATGCTTTCAAACAGGGTTTAAACTTTTTTTATGGCTCCTATCAATTTTATGTTAGATTTTACTGTTGGTATTAAAACCGCCATATAGAGGTAGAACTATTGCCTCTAAGGCATGTCATATAAGTTCCAAATACTGCTGTAAAAATATATTAGTAAATTATCGTTTTAAAGCGTTTCATTTTTCTGTCATGTCTCTCGTTTTATTTAATGCGAAGATTCTATGTAAATTCTAAACTTTTCAAATTGTTACATACCAAATTATTTGATACCTAACATTTATCTACGTTAGTATACTACTATAGGCTTGCAGACAAAGCATCAAAGTTAATCAAGTAGCACTAAATTCGTTTCCAATAAGATAATTACGAAAGAGTTATCCTGAGGGGAGATATAAATTAGCCTTTCAAACGAACAGATAAGATACCGAATATGCCGGGAACCCTCAAACCAATCTTGTGGAATAAATCGACCGCGCAGCATCCGGCCTTCCTTTCCTCGATTCGACTTTAACTATCCAACCCGAAATATTACGTTACACTCTGAGAGTAGGGTGGAACAGAAATATTCAAGCATTTCCCAAAATGCTCTTCGTTACAGACCCAACCTTTAGTGTGAGTTTGAAAAAAATGCAGCATAAATTTCTCCTCTACATCTATACGATTTGATCTGATCTGATGATCATCATCATCATCATCAGCCCATACTTGTCCACTGCTGGACATAGGCCTCTCCAAATGCACGCCACTTCTCTCTATCCTCGTTCTCTCTGATCTGATTGTTAAATAAAAAATCGCCCAAGTCGAAATGATATTACAAAAACATCCGTCGATCTTCCACTAGAGTATCAAAATCTATAACTTAGTACTCACATTACTAATATACTTAACTAAGTTTACATACCCGTGCGTATTCAAGCATTTACAAGTAGGCAATTAAAGCCTGGCCCTAATTAGGAAACATTTGCTCTACTTGATCACCATATGCGAATCGCCAAAGCGTATTATTAGACTAGTAGAATGACCCAACGAATAAATGATTCCGTGAAACACTAATTAATAAATACGCATGATCTAGCGAAAAACATTAACGAATTACTTTCTTAACTAAAGCTACTTTCATAATAAGCTAGTGTTTTCCCCGTCAAATTAAGTAGTACCTTTTACATCATTAACTTACAGCAAAAAAGAATATTTTTACAGAAAACACTGTATTCGTAACAAAGTCATAACCAAAATTGATCGGCAAAATGTGATTCATGGCGGCAACAATCTCTTAAAAAATAGGAGCATTCTAGTAGCCATCCGAGGGGCGCAATTACGTCAAAATTCCCAACACGTGAGCTGACTCCAGATTCCTCAACCTGACACCGTTTAATTTGGGCCAAGCCTGCGGGAACACGGGAAATATTAAGCAGGATATTAGGGTCAGCTCTGATACAAACGCCATTCTCACGGTTACTCGGGTTACGTAAGGACCTGTCAGAATAGCCACTTGGAAGGGATCGAAGTTTTTGGAAGAACCCAATAGTTTCATACTATACATAATTGACTACAACTATAAATAAAGGGGCAATGATGTCTACATAAAGGAAAAAAGAAAAAAATTCATGCCAGAAAATATTACAATCATTCTTAAATACTGTTTGCTATGTTGGGAACTGAGATAAGAAGAATAAAGGAGTTTATACTTTACTATTAGTTAGGTAGTTTCAAGGGGTAGGTAACTGAGAAGTTGAATAAAATTAGTCAAATGTTAATGTCACTTTACACTAAGATTATCATTATAGATTCAAGAATTTCAAGATATTTGATATTTCAAGATCCAAGATATTTGGATGTTAGTTTTGTATTTAGAATCAACTAATCGTTTGAGTAGCAGTAAATATTCGATTATCGGTACAACACTAGAGTAAATTAAACAGCCTCAAAAGTAGAGTATAAAAGTAATACCTATACGAATATGGCACTTCAACTTCATTATAACGTAACACAACGACACAGTTTTATTCCACAATGAGCATTGGGATACGAAGCCCTAACAACCGCTAAGTAGGCTAAACACAATAACAGCGTCATAACATTGTTCGTACATTCAAAGAGCGTCAGGAAATACATTCTACGCGGTTTGAAATCCACTTTGCGGCGTGACCCCTACCTATTGGGCCGAAGACCTAAGAAGCGGCCGCATTTGAGTTTGAAACCTATTACTATTACACTACAGTTAGTAATTAAACAGCTCAGTTCTATGTGGACTTTGCAAGCATTGCAGTTGTAGGAAAGTTGGTATCCGTATTGTGATTAGCATATAGATTCTCCATACATATGTATGTAGTTCAGAGTGTATGTATATTAGGTGAGTGATATCTTAATGCCAGGATGCATAAACAGATAAAAGTTTGATAAAAAGTACGTATATTTGTATGGTCTCGTACTATGAACCCTGAATTGACGATAATTTTATGAGGTTTTTACAACAATTAAATCCATTCAGCTATCTAATAATAACCTTATGTAAAAGCGCACGTTTCTGAAATTAATATCTTGAATTTGTCATAGATGTGATATAGCTTAATATATGTACCAGATTACAGAAATTTGTATTAAAACACTGACAGATACCAGTTATAACTAAGCAATTTATAGGCAATTGGTTCTTATGATTGAAACTAGAAACAGATAGTCAATTCGCTACGGCGTAGCATTGAGTGTCAGGCTGCTACGAGGTAAGTGCTACGAGCCGTTTAGTATGCATGCAATACGGCTAAAACATTGTGTCACGATTCAGAAATCTATTTCAGTCGGCTGCGGAAAATACAAAGTAAATAAACATAAATTGTACAGATAGATAGCCTGTTGCATCCGTGACTACAGTGACATGTGATAGATTATATTATTTGTAGCCATTTAATTACTCAAATACAAATTCACGTATGCAAACGTGATTTTAAATTCGAACCATACCTTTGTTGTTGTTCAAAAGTACAGGATGTAGAAGTATCTAATTTAAAACTAAAGTTAAGTCTGAAAATTATATCCGGGTATGATTAACTCGTGTATTTTTTATTTAACTATCTACGTAAATTTAGAATTTTAAAAAAATCGCAATTCATGACCTCGCCTGAACGGGGACATGAACCACCAGACCTTCCGATATCGCGTCGGATGCTCTATTTACGTAGTTACAAAATATCAAAAAATATTGGTTAAAGTTTGCACAAAATATGCCTACACAATAGGCGAACATTTTAACTAAGCTGCCATTCACTTCTTTTATAAAGTGGACACGAACAAAGTTCTCAACAAAGGTTACTTCATAATAAATTTAAAATTACAATCCTACAGCAGGGGAAGTTTCTAAAGGTAGCCATTTTAACGGTACAACTTCCAATATTGGCGACCTATTTCAGAGTCTTACCCGAGGACGCTATTTTAAAGACCGTTATTACATTATTAGCGGTACATTAACGATCTATTTGACCTAGTATCTAAAATAATATTTAGATGACAGATTTTTTAACTTAGCTCTTGAATCATTCCGTATTTGTGCGAACAAGACTGATATAGCTTGTTTAAGTGCCTGTTTTCGTCTGAATAGAGAATTTGGTATAGCTTTGAACGTAGAACAATCAAACAACAAAATATATCAAATAGCAAGTTTCTTTGCATAAAGACTAACTGAATTCATGATCACAGGAAAGAACGCTCGCAAATAACGAATGAAAAATTAAGCAGCTGAGACTAAGTCTGTACAATGCCATCAGTTAATTTTATGAAAGAACCTTGTTCTGTTGATCTACCTTAAATTTTATTTAAAATACATTTAATTATTTCATTTATTCTTAATGAGAAATAATAAAGTTCTTAAACCATTTAATGTGTAGTAACAATTCAGGCCAAAACATTAAAATTTAATGAATGGTTACCCTGCGCCATCTGCCTTTGTCATTCGATTTATTTATTTATCGACACATGATCAATAGAGGTTATAGTCCGGTCAATTTAGACATTCGAAGTTACATAAATTCCCACCAAGCTGAAAATCGGTAAGATTGCTTAAAATATCATTAAAAACAAAATTTGAAAGTTCCCCATCTTTCCCCTGTAAGGAAAAAATGTTATTCAAGGTCAAAGGTAAAAAAAATGAGTTTTTCGCGATTTTTAGCAAAACGGTAAGTTTTATCATAAAAATATGTATGACAAAATTACTTATCATCTAATTATCTATAAAAATTGTCTTTACACTTTGTTCCTAAGATTCACCATTTCAGAGATACAGCGATGCACAAAGTTGAAATGTTGTATTTTCAAATGCTTCCAGGCCCCCGTGCTATTGTGCTAGGCAGATAAAATTTTTACGAATGATGGATTTCAGTTGCCTCTATTATCGCTAATACTAAATACAACATAAAACCATCACTTAAGGTGGGCTCTCATACTAACGCGTTTTTTTATTTGCTCGCACTTGGACGGCTTTTATCGTGGTTACCCTAGTAAACCCATGCCAGATTAACGTGGTGACCATGGCTTAACGTGGTTACCACGTTAAAAACAACCAAGTGCGAGCAAATAAAAAAAAGCTTTCGTAGAGAAAAGAAAAGAGCCCACCTTGAGTGATAGTTTAATGTTGTATTTAGTATTAGATGTTATAGAGCCAACTGGAAATGCATCATTCGTGAAAATACAACTGTCTAGCACAATCACGCGAGGGCCTAACGGCATTTGAAAATACAACTTTTTCAACTTTGTGCATCGCTTTATCTCTGAAATGGTGAATCTTAGGAATAAAGTGTAAGACAATTTTTATAGATAATTAGGTGATAAGTAATTTTGTCATACATACTTTTATGATAAAACTTACCGTTTCGCTCAAAAGTGCATAAAACTGATATTTGTGACATTTGACCATGAATATTTTTTTTTTGCACACGTCGGATCGATGGGGACTTTTGACATATCATTTGTAATGACGTATTCAACGCCTGCACAAAAATCCAGCTTGTTGGGAATTAATGCAACCTTACCCATAATTTAGATGCTAATTTGACTGGACTATTAGGTTACATTCAACTTATCTATTAAACCAATTTATTCATAACATTTAAATAATATACTGTCTGCGTGATCTGTTTATTTCAACCCACACGGTAGTTTTCTTTTAATACCGGAATCATATTTCGGTCTGACAAATATACAAAGTTACATCAAAGCTGAAGATTAAATAAAATAATCAAAAGTGTTTTCACTAACTATCTACTACTATTTAAAAAATAAATAATACTGTGTGGGTTTTGGCTATGAATAAATGATAATAATGATAAACGTTAATTTTTTTTAGACATGACGAAAAAAGGTACAGAAATATTTAAGTACAGAAGATGTTACTATTCTAGAAATCTAAGAATATGACGTGAAAAACATACTTTGTAGTAGGTAGGAACATAACCTCAGGAAACAGTGAACTTACTTCTCTGTCTGATGATTAATGTACGAAACTTTTTTAATATTCCCACCTCATTTCAGAGTTAAAAAAAAACTTATTATTTTAAACAGAACTGGCAATAAATATAACTTTTAGGTTGAATAATCCATTCCCTCGTATAAATAACAAAATGAAAACCTATAAAGAAAGACAATGAATTGACACAGTAATGGTTTACGTAATAATAAATGTCCAACGAACTCTACTTTTACTTTTGTGAATAAAAACCAGGTTTCTTACCTATGAGTATTGATAAATTATCGAGTATTAGGTATACATTTAGATCGAACGATACCATCCGCATTGTTCGTACGCCTATGTATAATGCATGTTCGGAAAGGGAACAACCGCATGGCACTCGATTTAAGTCTATGCCAACGCCAATTTACATACATTAAATGACGATTAACGATCTCTAATACGAATTCGTTAGACTCCCACATCCCCCAATCGAATACGAGTCAAAATTCGAAAGAGATACGGTCCGAATTTGAGCGTGTCGTTCGGATTTTATAGCATGGGATGTTGGATTTAGGAACGTAATTGAATATTCAGATTTGAACGGTTGACCGTTCGACGTTTTGATGACGTAACACCGGGTAGATCTGCAGTCTACGAATGCAGATTAATCTTTGACTCGGCAAATCAGCGTGGGCTGCGTGATTGAGGGGAATCGATTACCTGACCAGCGAAATGGGAAACGATTGCGGTAGGTTCGCATTTGTCTAGCGACGTACGGTGATGCCCACGAGAAAACGGCCAGTCAAGAGCGAGAAATGGTCCGATGTTGAAGCTATTGAAACTTGTCAAACACACGGTGTAGCTATGGACAAGTAAATCATGAACCCAAGTTACAAGAGTGGTTCCTAAAATTGTGTAGAACCTTAATTTTCAATTCGTAGTTGCCGTCCTTAGTTATATTTCTAATTAAATTTATTGCAAACTCACCTATTTCATAAGTCAGTTTTAAGTATCCCAACCAAATACTACCATACCCTGTGTTAGTTCTTATACAAAACGAATACGGAAATGGTTGAAGTATAAAAGAAAACAATCCAAACATTGGGAATCGTTTACTGAAATATTTACTTTTATACCCCTCAAAAAGTACATAATCATGTTTACCACGGTGTAATATCTTTTGAGAAGCCACTTACTTACAGCCATTAAATCAATTAGCCAAATCGTGAATGAACGACCGTTCGGGGTAAGGATCTAAAGTTCGTCAAGTTAAAGTAGCCGACATCATTGAGGAGGCAGTAAGGCACGCATACATTTGTGCCAGGGCTGTGTAAAGTGTCAATAAGAAAATAATTTAATATATAAAAAGCATAATATAATTGTATGAAACTCTTTCCAAACATGCAAAATGCAAAAATAAGGCTTGCTGTTCTGTTTTGTAGCAAGTACAATAAGCCTTTTGTTAATTAGTGAAAATACTGATACATATTATACATAACGTATGGCTCGTTACGTTTATCAAGTACTCAGTTAGTTAAAGCATTATGAAATGTTTTACGTGTCAAAAATAAATTATTTGTAATAAATATAACCTTTCTTCATTATAATAAAACGTGACTTCATTTTCGCCATCGAAATACTATTATTCTTACATCTATATATATAAAAGGAAGTCGTGTTAGTTACACCACTTATAACTCAAGAACGGCAGAACAGATTTGGCTGAAAATTGGTAGGGAGGTAGCTTAGAGCCAGGAGAAGGACATAGGATACTTTTTATCCCGTTCTACCGAGTTCCCGTGGGACTTGACACGAAACGTCAGTCATTGTGTCAAACATTATATAGTCCTTTTCAGCTAAGATGATCCCTGTGACACATCGATTTTGACAATTGTAGAGATGTCCTACAATTAAATAATTTCGATAATTTCTGGTAATCGAAAATATTTTATATGGAAATGAAATCGATTTTATGAAACTATCAAATTTGAAAGCATGATTTGTCTTTATGTATTATAGTGAAAGTTTTTTGTTCATATATGTATGCTTTACATAGCGCTATTCGGTAAAGTGAAATAATAAGAAGAGATTAAATGTTTTCATTCAGTCTTTGAAAAATCACTGTCAGAAGAATCGCTTGATGAGTCACCATCCCCGACATTTATTATAAGTTGGTCTTTCCAGTCCTCTAATATGGTAATTTTTGTCTTTTCGACTACTTTCGTCCAATCTTTACGAGTGACTGAAGCGATTTTCAAGTGATCGCCATATTGCACCCGATTATGTTAGTACCAGCTCTATGCTCTTACTACGTTCCGTTCTACGTATACGAACTGCATAGGTAATTTTTAAAAATGTTCTATTTCATTAAATTTTTTTTTTTTTTTTTGATTTATTTGGAACAGTAAACAATTACATAACAACAAATTCTTATCAATCTTAACTAATAAGTACTAATAGATATGTAATCAAATGCACTATTCACATATTACTTATAATACATTATTATAATACGGCGAGAACATTAACAATAGCTGAGCGGTAGATAGTAACATACCTACAGAAGCTGTGCAGCTTATCAATAGTGCTACCAGAAAGTTTGAAAAATACAATATTGCACTCACATAAAACAAAACAATAATATTATGGCATTTTACAGCTTTATACCTCATTTTACATGTCTTGTATTTGGGATCACCTACAGAAATAATATTAAGATAAAAATAAAACCAGGTGGAATAACCTAAAAATCAAACCAAACCAGCTTAACTGAACACTATTTTAACAAAACACTAATAAACCGTTTAAATTGAACATCCGATAAAAAGAAAATATCGGCGTCAACAAATGCAGAGTTATATGTGTCAATTAATCGCCTAATGGGCGCTCGTATACCCGCATTTGTACGACATTTACTACACGCAAATAATCTGTGGGTACGCACCTCTCGTCTAAGAGTCGACCTTGGAACAATGTAACTCAAGTTGTTGGTCAATTCTGTGCTGTCAAATTTATTGTTAACAATACAATGGAGAACCATACAATCTAACATTTGACGCCTGGACTGCAAAGATAGCATATTATATTTGTTTAAAAGCTGATTGTACGATAAATAGGAGCCACTGCATCTAAACTGTATGGATTTCAAAAATCGACGTTGTACATTTTCTATTAAGTCAATGTATTTGTTGTATAACGGATTCCATATTGAACTCGCATATTCTAGTTGGCTCCGAACCAAGGATTTGTAAAGGTATAAATATGTATAAGGTTTCTTAAACTCCTTAGCTGATCTCATCACGAATCCATACATTCTAAAAGCTTTATTCACGATTGTTTCAACATGAAGGTCCAGATGCAGCTTGCTATCCAGTAGGATTCCCAGGTCTCGTATTGAGTTAACTTTAACTAAAATTGTGTTACAGAGATTATAATTGTAATTAACCGTGGTTTTCTTTTTAGAAAAAGTTATAGAGTTACATTTATTTAAACTTAATTGCAGTTTGTTGGTAGCGCAGTACTCAGATAACCTGTCTACGTCCTGTTGCATTAATACACAGTCAGAAACACTATTGATTGACTTAAAAATCTTTAAGTCGTCTGCATAAAGGACGAATTGGCAGTTATGGAAACATTGATCTATATCGTTTACAAATAGCACAAACAGAAGTGGACCTAGTATGGATCCTTGAGGGACGCCAGACGTCACGTGGATACTTTGGGATTGAAATCCATTAATGACAACCCTTTGAGTTCGGTTCGTGATGTATGAGGACAACCAACGGAGCAAATTACCGCGTATTCCGTTGTAAGCAATTTTCTTCAAAAGAAGGTCATGGTCCACTTTGTCGAAGGCTTTCCGAAAATCTGTGTAAATAGCGTCAGTCTGAATGTTACTATCCATATTTTGAAAAATAGTTGACACATAAATCAGAAGGTTTGTATTGGTGGATCTTCTTTTTACGAATCCATGTTGCTCTTTTAGTATGGTGTGATGTAAAATTGGATAGATTTCATCATGAACAAGCCTCTCAAAGAGCTTCGACAAGGTAGATAAAATAGAGATTGGTCTATAATTTTCAACTGAGTGCTTTGAACCGTTCTTATGTACTGGTACGACATTTGCTCTTTTCCAGACCTCCGGAAAAATTCCGGAGTCGATACATTTATTATAGATGATAAATAGAGGTTTACAAATACTTTCAGCTACTCTAACCAAGAAGAAAGGGGGAATACCATCTGGGCCTGGACCCTTTGATGTATCTAGGGCTTTAACTGCTGCAAGGATTTTACTTTCACTGAAGTACAGATTACTCAAACAAACATTATTAGAAGAAGAACTTGTCGTAGGTTCAGACCACACATCAGACATAGTAGAAGGTTCATAGACGGAATGAAAAAAATTTGAAAAGAGATTACAGATAGTGTCAGGTGCGCTAGACATACTATCATTATAGAACATATAGGAGGGGATACTAGAAGAAGATTTTTTATTGGAAATATACGACCAAAAATATTTAACATTACTTTTTATACTTTCTTCTACACATGTTATGTATTTAGAATAGCATTTACGAGCTTCCATTTTGAAACGCGACCTGTATAAAGAAAATGATTCATAATCTGAAACATTTTTATACTTCTTCCACTTGACCCATGATCTCTTTTTTTTTTTTTTTTTTTTTATATTGAGGCTAACAAGATGACCTCACTCCACCTGATGGTAAGCGGTAGTGAGATCCAAATATGAGGTCGACAGGCACAATAGACCATATTGAGCCTGTCGCACTCACCCTGAAAGCCGTGAAAAAGGAGACCACTGCTGCGGCAACAACGAGACAAGGCGTGGAGTCTCGCATTGGTATTGAGCTGTGCGGGTCGGAGTTGGCCAGTCCGCCGGACGGAAGGGCCCCCGTTTCTACGGATCTCCCTGGCCGGCGGGCTGACCCGCTCCGCCCGCACAATACCGCCGCTAAGACTCCACTGGTCCGGCGCTTGCCGCAACAATGGTCCCCCCTGGCTCCGGTTCGTACAGTGCTGATCCCGGAACGCGACCTGACCAAGAGAGGTCAGAGTCACTTGGCGGGTTTTACACAACTGTATGGTGGTAACAGCAACCGGTCGACAAAATGTCTCCCACCTGAAAGCTTATCTTTGGAGATGTGAGTTAAGGATGGTGTAAACCACACGGGGTATCTTGTAGATCTACAAGAAGCCGGTGGAGTATGACGTTTAATAATACTAAGAACTTGATTATAAAATATGTCTACCATCTCTTCGACATTACCGCTTACAGTTAGTGTTGACCAGTCAATTTTGTCTAAATCTTTAATAATAAGGCTATAGTTGGCTTTATTAAAATTATATTTCATCAAAGTTTGCCTACGCATTGGTGTAGGCTTACCTTTAAAAGTGAATTTAGCGCAGAATGGTGGATGGTGATTATCTCTGGGTAAAAGAGTATTAGTAAGCTTGGTGATGTCGCAGTCAAAATTGGATAAAAGTAGGTCTAATATGTTATTCCTAGCGTTCTCTATGAAATTGTACTGTTTAGCATCATGATAAGACATAAAATTCATTAATTTAGTAGTTAGTGGCGAAGATCCTATGCAGCACAAAGATCCGTCACGATCGTTGGTGACCCACTTGATATCAGGTAAATTATAGTCGCCAAATAGACAGAAACCCTGAACCAAAGTGTCTTCGAGTAAACTCGTAAGCATATCGAAATAAGCGACATATATATCAAAAGGCGTTTTAGGTGGTATGTAGACGGCAGATAAAACATAACGCTTCCCGCCCACAGAGCTAGGAAGATACACACATACATACTCAATAACGTCGAGCAAATTATTCGTATGAGGAGTAGGCATGTATATAGGCTTTAACCATTTCATTATAGCAATTAAAACTCGGCCCCATCTTTTTGTTGGTCCCACAACGGTTTCGATCACAACGATAAACCGAATACCTTTGATCTATAAACTCATTGTTTACAATTTCTGGTAATAACCAGGTTTCAGTTAATAATATTATGTCGTACTCGTTACTCAGTATATTCATATGCAAAGTATGTAATTTAGTGCGTATGCCCCTGCAGTTTTGGTAGTAGCATGTCAGATTAGCCATTGTTGACGAAATAATTACATAAAAATATTACTATAAATGCGGTCAGATAAACTGGTTTAATAATCAATAGACAGTTACAATAAAAAATAAATACGATCCCAGAATATAGAATGTTAAGCGGACTGTGCATAACTAACGGTTTGAGTGGATATGCTGATAGGTACTTATTGCATAACTTACGGTAAAACATAACAATAATTAGGAAATAAAAGTCAATATACCTATTCGTACAATAACGGCACGTATTATCTAAACAGTTAAACAGTGTCCTTGAGCGCCTTACTGGATCCAGTTTTAATCTTGCTAATATCGCGTTGCGATCGTATAGCGATTGCTGCATGATTGTTAGATTCGCGGACAAGTATGGTAGCATGCTTAATCCACACATATTGGTAATTTTCCCGTTTGGCTGCCTCACGGGATTCCCGAAATAACTTCTTTTTTTCTAGAGTTAAATGCTCGTTGACATATATGTGTCTAGGGTTACCGGTGATACCAATTTCAGTAGAAGTGATACCTTTGACTTTTCGGCACATGGTAAGTATGTTATCTCTTAACAATCGGGAGGTCACTTTTACAACAATGTTTTTAGGCCGATCTATTAATCGTTGAGCTTGTGGGACACGATGTATGGACTGGATATCACTCTGTTCAATGGGTAAATTAATGCGTTTTGTTAAACCCAACATAATCCCCATTAGGTCTTCACCTCTTTTTTCGGGAACGCCGGATATTTCGAGGTTGCAGTTCCTGGCTTGTTGCTCCAAGGCTTCAATTTTTGATTCAAGTGATGATATAACGTCAGATGTCTTGTGAGTGCTATTAATCTGAGCTTCAAGTGTATCAACCCGTTGGTTCAATTTGTTACTAATGTCGCTGTTAAAGTTGAGTGAGTGTTGAATGTCTACAACATCTTTCCGTAGGCTGTCATGTTTGCAGTCTAATTGTTTCACTTGTTGTTTGATATTGGTTTGCTCATGACGCAGAAAAGTTAGGTCTTCCTTGATATCTTTCGTGGTTTTGGCTAGCGCATCTAGGTCAGATCTCATATTTACTAAGTTTTCACAAATTTTAGATGTTTGGTCGGCCATATCAGCTTTAAATTCCTTAAACGCGTCTTGTATTACTTGTGTAAATGTATGTATATACTCCTTAACCTCACAATCCGGTTGCTTTCGTTTCCGCAGGGAAACGTTTTGCATAATCTCAGTATCGGTACTTAAATCCGGATTGGATGAGGATGATTTAAAAGGTGACCGTATCATACTGACGTAGTAAATTCAAATTGAAGGGTCCACTTTACAATGGGTAGTTCACTATTAATATTGTAGTCGGTAACTTGCGATTGCAACTGCAGTAGGCAGATATGTGGTGCGTCACCGATAGTCACCGGCAGGCCGCTCCGTTCACGATGCACGATTCTGTGGTTATGTGAAGTGCGTAAATATTTTGCGGTAAATCACACTATTTCGTCCAAATACTTCTTATAAATCGGGTAAATATTGTCGAGTGTTTATAATCACTTAATTATCTCACAATTCACAGTAATTTTAGTCCAAAAACATGAGGATTTACTTTAGGTAAACGAAAATAACACGGAGCGAGGTGAATAACGCTGTTGCTTAGCTAATGCCGCCGCGCACACTCTAAATTAAACTAAACGATACTGTTTCTCTTTTAAAATTTTTTTTTGTATTTTTCCTAATGACGCCGCAATAGAATGAAAAAGTGTGCAATAAAATTCATTCATTCAAATCACAATGAAATGTCACAGAACTCATCTTAGCTGAAAATGACTATAGTTGTCTAATCCTGTCAAATACTGTAACAACTATTCATGTGTGCGTTCAGAAATTAATTTTTTGTATAATGTCTCGAAAGTTTAGGTACCTACTGTTTTATTTGTTTGTTTTAGACATTAATTTGTGTAAGTAATTTATTTGATTTTTAATTTACGAAAATTATACCTCAGATTATTAGAAGGGTTCTGAATCGACAACATTCATCTATATTATTCAATTATTGTCTATTCCAGAGATTCTCATTTAGCAAAATAGTGACATCTAATTGACATGTTCGTTTACTGACAAATATTTCGATATCTATAGTAACCAAATTAAAGAAGGTTCTTTGACAAAAAAAATTCAATCATCACGTTTTTGGTTCAAAAGAAAAGACGAGCTGATCGCACTACAATAAATACGGTTCATACCTGTACCAAACGGATAAGTAGATATTAAATCTCTTAAACAAGAAATTTTGGCAAATACATTTTATGGGCAATTCAGCAAAAGAAGTTGATTAACGTTTGCACAACAATTTGGTGAAGATCTGTAATATTGTGGAACATCATCACACATTTTTCCGTCGACACATAGGGTAATTTCCTAAGTCTAATTTTACATGCGATTTCACAATTAATAGTAAGATATAGGTAAATTAATAACATTAGTCAAATTGAATTAAAATTTTTGACGAAATGAGACAATAATAGACATTTGAAGTTGGGTCGGAAAGTCCATTTCAAAACTGCGAAAATTCTTCAAAAATGCTATGCCATCGTATTAAATACAAAATAAGTAGTAACTTTCACATGAAAATATATTCGTAAACGCAACATTTGATATAGCTGCTGAACAAAGTTCTTGCGTTATGCACACAGTATTACACGTTGTGACGTCATAGTGTGCTGCGACATTTGTATGAAGCGTTTTAAGCTCACCCATATGATGTTCTTTATCCAGCTATATCAAAATTGTAATATTGGGTAGAAGAGTTACCAAAAATCAATATCATGCTGTGAACTTAATGTGATCAACAAACACTTATAAGCAAACAAAAAACTTCTTCGTCTTTAAAACAAAACAAACTACGTCAAAAACTTTAATACAATTATTGTCGGCGCGGTTAAATTACCACAGATCACTTAATACATAAGCTATGCTAAGTTTGTATATGCGTTCTGAAATTTAACTCATAGTTTTTGCCATTATCCTTATTTACCTTGAGAGTAGGCAAAAAACTGGCTCGAATAAATTTTGTTACGCCAAATGAAGTCATTTGAAAGCAATTATTGTATTTCTGGATATGTATGAGTAAAAATATGAGATAGGAAAGTTCTCAGTTATGGCGAGACCAGGGAAATAAGGATTAAATTTTATATGGAGGATATTATGGATTCCAGTTCAAATTGAATATGTTGTATACTTAGTTTACTCATACGGCATACCTAAGATGGGACGACTGTCAACTATAAAAAGCATATAAACGGTCGAATTGAGAGACCCCCTCCTTTTTTTGTGAAGTCGGTTAACAAAATAAAGTAGTGCATCAAAGCTACGTTAAGGCGGTACGAAGTTCGCCGGGTCAGCTAGTAAATAAATAATTTACATTTGATAAAGGCTACTTCCTGAAAGATCCCGTGTTTAAAGATCAAATGAATGATTTTAAAGTTTTGCGATAAAAAAATAAGTATTACTTCGCTGACAGCCCTAATTTGAACTAACAAGGGTGTAATTTGCGGGAGAAATGACGGCCATAAATGTTACTAGTAAAATATAACTCTTCACATTCTTTCGTTTCGCGCCTGCAATAGGTAGCGTGGTCATAAATCAACGTCAAAATGTTACTCTCCTTTTGCAAAGGCATTTCTTGCGGTTTTTATAAAATTACCAACTTTTATAGTACCCATTTGTGGCTTATAACGTGATGGTTTTACTCAATTTACGATAGGTCTTTTTGATATTTTTTTCGTTTTCTCATCTTAGCCCATGTTTAAAGGTAGTGCTACCTATTACAACTGGATTGTTATGAAAAACTATCTTCTTACGTATTAGGGGCGAAAGCTACCCACACGACTAGTGGTGACAATGCCTAGGCTAAGCATCTTCGTAATCAGTTAAGAAAAAAATTCTACTTATATTGTTTACAGTCAAATAAAAGTATCTTAAAACGTACTTCATAAAATACAGGTAAGGTATTTGGGGAGATGTTTATTTTGCCGTTTTAATTCTGCCAATTTGTATACCTTGTTTGGACCGAATTGGAATTTAAATGTTCTGCCTGTGGGCCGCCCTCCTAATGGTACAGGCATTTGTTAAATATGCATAGCGTTGTAACGAATCATTTTTACAAATGGACTTTTTAAGCACATTGCTGTAACGTGTACTCAGGAATTGGTACATTAACCTAATACGTTATGTAATATGAAGAAGAATAGACGTGTAATGATATAAATATATGCCATTACAAGATTTAATTGTGTTGGGTATTGTACTACAGTTGTATTGTATGTTCAAACTTGGGTGTTAAACCCCAAATTGGATCTACAGTAATATGGATACATATTATTATTCTAGACGCTGAGACAAGATATATGTTGCTACAATAATGGGAAGCGAGAGAGCGGGAACAAGTGCGCGCTCTCTTTTGCCGCAAATTTTTGTGGCAAAATAATGACTCAGACAGCTTTAACTGCCCCACGAGCCTCTTTACAGCTGACTAGTGTATGTATGATTTTTTTTTAAATCCTTACTGATACCAGCGCCAGGAAAACGCTGTGGTTGTGCCAGACTTTTACTGGCTAAAATCCCCAGGATCTTCTCACCGATGGTGGTAAGGGGGGGGAATGGTACACTGACACATTCTTCACTTTCTCCCCTGCAGGTTTGCTATATGGCTTTACACAAAGGGACACCTTGGGACTATAAAAGGTGTCTCTACTGCATTCGGGCCTTTGCTATGTCGCTATCGGAGGTCCCTGCATCGATATCTGCAGGCCCGTTGCCGGAAGAGAGAAGAGGAAGCCTTCTTCTCACTTCTACTATACATACGCCTAGCTATGCGCTCCTGCACATAATGCCGCCAACGCGTCGCTGCCGCGATATTTATATGTTGCACCACCACGTGATATTCATATGTTGCACCCCAATAAAAAAATCTTCGTAACCGAAGCGAAGCAAGATTTTTTTATTACACATAAAAACCTTTCTTTTAAATCCCTCTATTTATTAGAAACCGGATCAAAATTCATCGTGTAGTTTTAAAGATTTAGACATACATAGGAACAGACACACGCGGGAAGCGACTTTGTTTTATACTATACAATGTAGTGATACTATTCCCACTCGGGACAAATATTTGTGTGATGAACATCGGTGTTTGTTCCGTGTCTGGGTGTGATTATGTATTTATAAATATATATGTATGTTTATCAGTCTTTGACGCCCATAGTACAAGCTCTGCTTAGTTTGGGGTCAGATGACCGTGTGTGAAAATGTTCCAGATATTTATTTATTATTATTATTATTCATCTACATATAAAATACGCGGCGGCAGCGAGGTGGTGGCATTGTGTGCATAAGCGCTAAGTACATAAACAAATGAGTACTCACGTGTTGTTGGCGGAAGACAACCGCCGGTGCAGGCTGCGCAGCGACATGGCGTACCCCTAGCAGGGCGGCGATCCGCTGCCCTTCCCGCGCGGCCGGCGCAGCGCGCGCGCGCCGAAGAACGCGCCCTCCTCGTTGCACGACTGGGATCGCTGCGACGCCAGCATGCCGGCGGCGCGGCCCAACGCGTGCAGCGGACGCACGCGCGCGCGCCTCCCCCACCCGCACCCGGCCACCACCTCAATCTTGCTGGCTCCCACCGCACTCCACCTTGGTCGCCACACGGTTTGAAAATCGAACGTTTAGGAATTTTATTTCAATTCGTAACTTTTTCTTTTTTCTAATTTGTTTTCTGACTTTCAAATTTTTTTCTAATTTTAAATTCTACAACTGGCAAGAGTTGATGCAATAAATACTGTGTAGAATATGAATTTAAGAGGCAAAACTCATGTTGAGTCGTAATGCCATCTTAGTAAATTGCTTTTCGAATTATTTTAAACCTTTAGCAAGTGCTCTTTGAAAATTACGTTTAAGAAACGGTATACTACTGACAACACTAGATAAGTCGAAATTGGCAGTAAGTAGCCTATTATAGACACACAAATATTAAATTGTATAACGACTATCTTGGTTTAAAGTAGAATAGGCAATTAATTAATATTCAGAATGTATTTGAACTAAGGTTCAATGAATGCCTTGATACAAGAACAATGAGAATTTCAAACATTAACAACCTGTAATTTTCCAATTCCTTCAAAGCACTATGGTGGGGCAAAAGTCTCTTTCGGGTGGTGGCAACCCTACCTATCGGCCGACGCGCGCAGCGTCCACACACATCGAATGTTCGCGCGCCGCTCGCAGCTAGTTCGTTCGCTCGTCTGTCCGTTCGTTCGGCCCGTGTCGCTCCGCGCACGCACGCACTATTGGCACTTGTGTACACTATCCTAACTTAACCTAACTAATTGATTGAAGGCGCTTCGTCGTTTTGATTTCGTTAAACCTAACTCGCTAATTTATAATTATTGTGTCGGAGGTTATCTTCGCGCGTCCGGTCGTTATATCTGAAACAAAGTACATTTTGTAATTAGATCGTGGCTGATTTGATCGGCGCGGATGAATCGGAAGGGAATTGGAAATGATCGACCCCGCTGTTATCGAATCATATTGCGTCAAAATTAATTTTGTGCATAAACAGGCGGCTCAAAATAACGAGCTGCGACCCGATACCCAATTAACCCAATATTAGTCGAAGATAAGTCTTCACACCCATTCCAAGGAAAACATAGGTATATATTATACCTAACGCTTTCTAATGTCTTTCCTTGCTTTATGAGCTGACAAGTAAAGGTAAGTGAAAATTTGGTATAACTTTGAACTTAGATATTTGTTTCTCCTACAACCGAGTATTTACTACTACAGGTATGCAAAATATATTTCGTTTATGATTCTGATATCATCAAAATACAAAAGAAGGTTATTTATCAATATTTACTAAGTTTTGTTTATTTTTCATCCATAAATTCTAGTTATCCCAGAGTATTGGATCGCCAATTTATTTACGTGTCAATTTCATTAAACCAAATCAAACAAATCCGTTTACACGGATTACTACTCTAACCAACTATAAAGCAATCAACACACAAACGTTAAAAGTTCCAACCCCAAAATCATATTAGTGTCATTACGTGGATAATATTACGAATGGGAATTAATTCGTGTCATTCTAGTTAATTAATAAATTAACGACGACATCCGAAGCGCAAATTGTACGTTTAATTTAATCACGAGATTATATTTGTGTTTGCTTGTGTCAACAATAAAATGGGACTACGTTAGATTTCGATGTGTATAGAATGATAAGGCACGCTCTTACATTTGCGGCCGCTCAAACTTTCACTATTATACTAGAAATGTCTTTTCGTATTTTGGTAAACTTTATCATATATTTATTATGATTAATTTGACTGCGTGGGCGATTTATTTGATAGGGATTTCTAGCGCTGTGTTTAGCGAGCAAGTCATTTAGATTAGGTCCTTAGTCGAAAATCATTCGTGTTACAAAATACCTGTTTAACTGCTACCAGTTATATAAATTCTTGATAGGGTTCTTTCGAAGAAAGAAATGAAAGAAAAATATTTATTGACCACGACATAGACACGAAAAGTTGCAACGATACATAAATACACATAATAATATAGTTTTTATATATACTTAAAATTAGAATTGATAAAAATAATTTAACTCTAATAGCTCTATCCAAAAAATTTAACAAAGAAAAACAATATGAATGAAGGCAAGGAAATGATTTCGAGTTCCTTCCACATGGCCTATTTCGTGTTGTCGCCAGTACAATGTTAAAAGTGTTCCCGCGTTTATTTCGTGCCTACGACGAAGTGTGGGATTAGAAGCTTTCAAAGGATTAACTGGGGCGGTCTCCGCTGACCGTTTCATTAAAACTTACTCCGCACCGACCACTAATTACGGACTAACAAAAATCATTGAAAGACTCAATTAAATGTGTAAATGAAAGAATAAGTCGGTTTAGTCCTTTCACACAGGCTCTTTTTTATGATTTAATAGGTACTTTCCATCAATATAGTTCAAAAACTCTTCGTTCGGAAAGAAGATACTTTCTAGTTCTAGTATAATAACTTATGTATTTAAAACTTCTGCAAATAAGTGCCAAAATGATCTAAAAAAAATTTTGATTTAAACCCCGAAATGGTCTAAATGACCCACAACCCGTTTTACAAAATGTAACACTTCTAGCTTCCGTCAGTCAACAACAGTGAACCCTGGAAATTCAGCTGCAACTTTTGACGGAAAACCCAAAGTCCCTAATCGCTGAACAGAGCTGGCTGTGACACTTGTCACAAAGAGTAACAATTGTTTTTTTTTCGGGCATTCAACCCGTTCAACACAAAAAAATGTTACGGTTGGCGGGTCAGTCGGATGGCCACTAACGAGTCGTAATGAAGCAACAGACTTGGTAATTCGGTTGTCAGTGGCAACACAAGCCAAAGGAATGGCTAAGTGCGTACTTCACTGACTGGAACGAAATCATTCCAGTAGGATTATGTTAAATCGCTTCGTAAAAAACTGACATCAACCACGTGTACCAACTTATTATTTACTCTGAATAAGCATACCTACCTACATGTTTCATGAAATAGTATTGTACTCTTGCTCTACTTTTAAAGCTCAAGGGTGAATGCATAAATATTTAACCCTTAACTACCCAGTAAGCTTTTGTAACGTAACTGACCAGTAGTGTCCAACAGACACATTTGATAAATATAAGGTGTGATGAGTGAAAAATAAGTTATTTAAATTAAAAAGTAATAAAATGAACTTCAGTAATGTATTTTTGCACTTGTGTAGTTAAAGATGTATATTTTATCAGAATTTGTAGTAGTCATTACATGATTGCACTTATCACAGCACTTGATGGAAACGCTGTTAATATCGAAGAGTAAACTAACAACGCTTTATCCTTTTCACAGCAGATTCAGATAATTGAGTAGGTCAGCTTCTACATGGTTCATGGCTGCCTAAGTGCTTACTTGATGGACTTTCCTTACTTTGTCTCCGTGTATGAGGTGTTACCAATACTGTTGCAATTTCACGCATAAATAGTATTTTTTGTTTTTTATTTTGCGTGTGTTTCAGTCTTATGATAACATCTCATCATCGTCATAAACATCATCAGCCTATTTCTGTCCACTGCTGGACATAGGCCTACCCAAATGCACGCCACTTCTCTCTCTCCTCGGCCACTCGCATCTAGCTTCTACCAGCCGTCCTGCGCAGTTCGTCACACCACCTGGCCTGCGGGCGTCCTACACTACGTTACATAATAACGTCTAAATATATTTTGAATTTGCTAGGTACCTATTCGTTTTATACTAAACTCTACTACCAACACTCATGAATCATAATCATCACCCTCACTCCAACAATTATAACTATAATTATTTCATTACCGCTTACAGTTGCTGCTTCTGTCACATTTTTTTCAATCCCGAATCGGTATGCACAAAAGTATTTTCATCGTTACTGTAAACATGTTCAAGTTGAAGTTTACGTCTTATTGGTTGTCCTTTATCTATTTATCTGAATAATACTGAATAAGAAGACTATTATGTGGTGTCGTGTGTGTCTAAACACTGATATGCGAGACGAAAACAAAGACGACAATTATAACACAAAAAAGTGGTGTCAGATTATTATGGCTATAAAATATTAATCCTTATGACCCACCCGACATCATAAGATTATACGTTAATATAAATAAAAAACAATCTTTGTTCACATTCTCAAACAAAATGTTATTGTGTCTATTGGACACTTGTGGGTTGATGAAGTACTATTTTTGTATATTTAAAATAACTAATAAATCTTATGTGTTATAAATATTTTAAAAGCACTTTTAGAATATTAAAACATTGGAGATCAAATAGGTAAAAGGCCAATTCATAAAAATAAATACTTTAGTTTTTATCAAAACTTAAACGCAAAAATGTGTCCGCGAGTCACTTGTGGGTTGTTAAGGGTTAATTACTAGCAGGTTGGCAGTTCGGTAGTTCCCAAGGGAAAACCATTCTTACGCGTAAAATTCGTGACTTGAGGAAGAGTCCTGAAACCGCAATCGAATTTTTGTAAATCAAAATGTAACAAGATATATTAAGGGATCACACAAATATGTAGGCAACTTTACTCGCTTCCTATTGGTAGAAATCCCGTACAAACTTCATTACAAAGGTATATAAACAGACCACAGAAAAAGCTGACGTTTAATCAAACTTCTGAACAACGCAACGAGGGCGGAGGAATTTTTATAAAGACGTCCTTATTTTCCCACGTCGGTTCGCGGTGAATGGGAATGAAATGAACACGGTCTTCACGTCTGACGGGTTTATACCAAAATTATTTGCTATTATTTACATTCTCATGTTATGGTGTACACTCAGGTGAAAATTTAACAGATGTACCGAGACAGACAAGTAAGTAATCTAGGTAACTACTTTCTGTGTATAATTGTACTAGGAGAACATGACGATCAACCGAGAATTATCAATTTACTATTCTACTATTCCATAGACATGCTTATGACACATAATTAAAATATTTTGCCATCATCAGCCATTTACAATTTCATCACAATCATCCACATCATCACAATGTACTTTGCACGTAAACCGAGTGCTTAAGCTACCTACTTGGATCTGAATTAAACCGCAAATGTACAATATTTTGTCGGATACGAGTATTAACTTGTTTATACACGTAAATCCTTTAGATGTAAAGACTCATCAATCATCATCATCATCAGTCCACTTCCGTCTACTGCTAGACATAGGCCTCCCCAAATGCATGATGTAAAGACAATTATATAAAATAATGTTGCGTATGGTTAGATTCATTCTGTACAAGATGATCCCTAGGGCTGCAAACTTGAGGATCGTCGACCATTCCGTAGCCAGTCTGAGGAACCGCCGGGCGAATATTCTAAACTGCCAACCGAAATTACCGTCCAACGTTATTGCATTAGCCGATCGTGTTTTATGAAGCCGAAACGAGGGGCTCGAGATTTATAAGGCTTAAACGAGAACCCGGACGAAACAGAACGTTAACCGTCTGATGAAACGCTTCTCATAATGTCGAGCTTCTGTGGAAATGTAATAGACAGTGCAAGCAATCAAAACTTTGAACATTAGAATGCCAATTCTGGATCTATGATAATACGAATAACACAAATCGATTTATTTACTAATTAACTTTGACTTTGACTTGTGTGCTGTATATTAACCTAAAGTGAAGTACATTCCCATTATTATGTACCTAATTCTCCATTGTAAATAAATGCTTATTAGTGTACTTTACACTTTTCAAAGCATTTGATATTATCAGTAAGTTTATAATTATGTGCATACGGTAAAAACATCCCAGATTCTACGATTCATTATACAAAACTTAATATCACCTATTGTGTGTAAGAAGTGACAATAATTTACTGCATTCTCGTGTTATGTTCGATAAAAAATAGATCTATGAGACGCAGGTCTAATCTGTTAAATATTATATTAATTAATATTTGCCCAAAGAACGTAAATACACATAGCATTAAAACAACAAATAAAAAGAACTTAAATACACGTTTAAGTTAAAGAAATATACTTGAAAATACGAACAGAAATGTACAAATACTTTTGTACAATTACAGTAATTCTACCTAATAAGTTGTGAGTCAAAATTACGTGTCTACCTCATAAACCAGGTGTACACAAAAAGAGCGTATACTCGTAATATATCGTAAAAGCTATGATTGATCCGCCCTCGGCCAGATTGATTAATGACCGCAACTTCGCAATTCGCCTCAAACCGCCCTAAGTATGTGTTCCGTACAAGTTTTGCTAATTGACTGCCCTTACTATAAGCAGTTCATTCATAAGCTAAAGTTTTACTGGATCTTTCTACGTTGAAACTTACGCAGTGCTTTGGGAATCTTTATACAATTTATAGAAGACCACATTGCAAATAAAAAAGTGTTTAGATTAATTGGTTTGATATTTTTATGTCTCTGCGGGATCGAATCAGAAATGAGGTGATCCTGCAGAGAACCAAAGTCAACGTCATAACTTATCGCATCAGCAAGCTGAAGTGGCAGTGGGCTGGCCACATCAGCCGTAGAACCGAAGACCTCCCCAGTTCTAGAGTGGAGACCGCGCCTGGGCAAACGTAGTGTAGGACGCCCTCAGGCTAGATGGAGTGATGATTTCCGCGGTCGGCTGGTAGGAACTGGTAGGAAATGCGACTAGCCGAAGATAAAGTGGGGAGATGAAGTGGCAGGAATTAAGGGAGGCCTATGTCCGGGAGTGGACTGAAATGGGCTAATGATGATAATGACGATATTGTTATATACTAATACAGCATATTTCAAAAGCATAGTTTTGAGGTATGCTATTTTATACCAAATATATAATATATAAATAAACGATTATTATTATTATTATTATAGACGCTGATAGGCGGTTACTTTAAATATAAATGAATATTTTTATGTTACATGAAATCCCCAATCCCTGAATTTATCATAAAAATTTAATCATTGTTTACTTGAGGAGTGTTTATTTCATTTGTTGTTAAACAAAAACAAGCATTTCAGTAATAAAGAGGACTAGTACAATAAGGTTGAGGCTACAAGCAGAGGGTTTAAACTGTCGTTGTCGCCGGCAAGGAATTGAATAATTACGCCATTTTATTAGACACTCCCACTTAAATGTATCCCGTAAATTTTACTATAAGAACAGATGTTTATAGCTATTTAGAGAATGTTGGTGTGACTCACTTTGAATGGCTCACTTTATAGTGCCCCTGTTTCTGACATCTGTAAAATAAGAGAATGCATAAGCAAAATAGCACGGAATTAGAGTAATATATGTGATGTATTTATATTTATTTATATTCCTCCAATCCCGTAACGGAACAGTAGTTTTAGTTTGAGTTCTGACCAGATTTTTCATAAAAGTTGCAACAGTTCTATTAAACACTTTTCCATCACATACTAATTGGGTAACATTTCGCACGGTTATTATTTTACCAAATAATTTCGCACATAATGTTGGTAACCTGCTACAAAGTTGCAAAGTACTGTTTATATTGAATGGATATCCTAGCCATAAACGGAACTAAAGTAGTCATACAAAACTCATTCTTGCTGCTAACAAAACAGGCAACGAAAATACATTCCCGTCGAGTGTCAATACGGAAAAGAAAGTAATAAAACTTGACACAATTTTAAGGAGCCCGCTCGAAGCGCGGCACCTCCACATCGATTTTTCGCTAAGTCTATTTTCGCGGTTCCCGCTTCGTCCTAAATACGTGGCATTGTACGTGGATCGTAGGCATTCAGGGGCACAATGCTGGCTCACCCTACCACCTGCACTCCAAGGAATTGCTTTACATTCGCTTACACGCTGGGAGATTGCCGAAAATACAGCCGGGCCTTTACTGAGACGACACATGACCCGAGACACATCACACTGGCTTTTGCTGTACAGCCTCGCCTGATGAATGGATTGGCTCGTTTTGTCAGCATACTTTAAGATGAATAAAGCCTGGGTTTTAATAAAACCAGAACCATAATGCACAGTTCTACTTCCTTCTATAATAAAATGTGGCATGTAAATTACTAAATCAACTGGTCATATCCCCCTGAGTTTCAACCGAACAGTAGACAAAAAGTACCAACCAACAAAGTAATTTGGGGACATACAATATACTGACAGCCTTTTTGCCTGCCAAGCCTGTCAAGTGCGAGTCGATGTACTCTCTACTCCAATATAATTATTATACACACAATACTACATAATATTTCAAAAAAAAAGATCACTTAATCCGTAGCGAGGCTGAATATCAACGTCGTTCATCCCTTTCATATGTTTGAAAAGAACGTTGCGAAGAATATATTAAATACAGCCATTCCTACATGATGCTTAACGCAACAATCATGACAGCCTTGAGCGATACAACACTGGAGAGATTGTTTCTCAAAAATGCGCGTTTAAATTTCCAACATGAATGAATACTCTTTCTGCGAATTTCTTCGCTACTTCATCCGCACAATATTACATTACAATGGAACTATTAAAGTTCCACTTACTAAAGATATAGTACGGACGGCTGCTTCGAATGTATTTCTTAGGTCTGTATAGTATTTTAAACGTTCAACATGATAATGTTCTAGTTAAATATCTAGTTGAATTTTTTTTAAAATATCAATCGTTTATACCATAACAAATAGAGAAATCTCAAAAGTGAAAACTTCGTCATTTTACCAAACATTTTTAATCTTCTTCTTATAGTCTGGTATATGACATATATATATATAAGCATTTGATTGAGAAGTAGGTGCCAGCTAGCCAGGCATCTGTTGCAGAATTATTTATGAATTAGGTTGATATTTCAACTTTCACGTGAAAATATACTTGTTATTAGATAAAGCGGGCGAGTGATATATCTAATCAAAACGAGCTATATAAATGTGTGAACTACAGTTGAAAATACATAGTAGATTGGAGTACTGGGCGTGAAATAGCGATGTGGTTTGTCTAAACCAATAAATCAATCGTCGTTTGTTTTTGCGGCGAGCGTCCGCGGCAAGCCGTGGGCCTAACCCGCAAATTGTTAAATGTTAGATAAACTATTATTTATTTCACTTATTTATCAGTTCCCCCGCAAAATGACAAACCAATAAATATACAGCCGAAAGAGAAACTCCGTCGCTATATAACTTTCCATTCGGCACGCTTCCAACGATGTGCCTAGAAAAGGATTTGGACGAGATTTGTGACTTTAGCTATGCAATACTAAAACGCCTATGATTCCCAACAGACTAAGCAGAATCTATTGACTTTAACCCCAAAATCGAAAATAATTATATTTTTTACCATATAGAACATTCATATGAAATGTCATTCAAAGGTACCGTTAAGGTATATTTTCCGTAACGTTAAATTGTATTGTAGAACTTTCAGTTCATTCTTAGACACCTTGAGAATGTTGCGACTCGAAGCGCTGTTAGTATTATTGCATTCGCTTCAAATTGCCAATGAGAAAGATTATAGTTTTGTTTTTAACCAAAAAAGTAGCAAAGTAATCTGTAAGTAATTATAAAGCTGCGTGTGCACCTATGTGTATAACCACGTGTATAGTATTATGCCATCTGTGCCACGGGTAACGCAAGGAATCTTTCGCGTCTAAAAAAGAAGACATTCAAACGCCGTCGAATGAGCCGTTCGGTAAATATGTATGGTTCGCAAAACCGATAACTGTTGAGGAAAAAGGTTGAATACGAGCGGACCGGATGAGGCCACCAGTAATCCTCATTGATCGAGCTTTCGCTCCAATAATTTTTAAGAAAATAAAAGGCGTATTATATAAAGCATGTCCTAAATATGTGATGTGATTTTCATACGAATACAATGTGACAATAATAGTATATACTAAGCCAAATGGTTTCTCATAAAATGTTATTAACAAGTTGCACCTGCATGCTGTTGAATGCGTGAAATGAAAAAACTATAATCATATTTGTGTTTGTAAATGTTCTATTCTATTCAATGCATTTCCAGTTATGCGGTTAAAAGGAGTTAATTTGCCTAAAACGTAAAATTGTATTCGACTGTTATCATTAGACGGTGACTACCGTTACACAGTTTTCCTATCACTAAAGCCTATACATTTTGGTATTGAAAACTAAAAAAATGCGAGTTAGACCCGTACATGACCCTGGATTCTGATTTCGTCTGTTATCTTATCTAGCTACATTTATCACAAGTAGGATTTTTTTTGCTGGCTCAGAGCAAAATCGGATTTGCCCCCTACCCAGAACCTGGATACACCCACGGTTCCATATCATCATGACGGAGTTATATGTACTATAATAAGGTCTAGTTGATACCATTCGAGTAAAGAACCATACAAGACTAGAAGCGTCGCCACATAGTTACACACCTAAGCGATACTAGTAACACTGATCAAATGCTTGCGTGTTTATAATTAACCGATCTGCACAACTAATTGGCTAGATATTTCAGCGAACTAACGCCGGATTGTAAATGACGTTGGCTTTGTTAGGCACATCACACCGCTGATTACAGTTGCGGTTATCAGTTCTGTTTAGTTTAGCACAAACGGGTATAATCACCTATCAGGCAATAAATATTATCTAAACAACAATGGTGTTGATCCATATTTTGAATTTTAGTCTGCATTTCACGGATGCATATAGAGAAATCAGTAGTAAATATGATGCACAATATAGATACTGTTTGCCCTCATAGTGATAAATGCAAAAGAAATCGAAATAAGTTTAGTGTAGGTACTCATTAGGCTACTATAAGGAGCAAAGTGATTTAGTAGTGGTTAGGAAATACGAAAAGAAAGTTTAGCGACCAACGAATTCCAACAATGGGTATATCGGCAATAAAGTACATATAGTTGTCCAGGTTTATTTTTAGTTTCGTCGTCTCGAAAAGACTTCTAATTCAGTTTCAACGAAATTTAAGTCATTCGGTGTCAAAAAAGGTAATAAAATATTATTCCCCGCGAGCTTTATGAGCTATTCAACAGTATCCAGATGGCCGAATACTGCAAAACAGTGCGAATACACATTCGCAAATAAAATCACCCTCGTACGCTTTTTCGTACCAATACTAATAAATCGTTACAAAAATACGAGTGCTAATTCAACTCGGAGCGCGAAAATACCGAAAACGTTTATAAACAAAACGGAATAAAGTGTTCGTGGCGTATTTATTTTTAAAGTGTAAAGTCAAGTGGATGTGAATGGGCGATTCCGAGTTCGCGGGTGTAACAAAAATCGCATCGGGCCAAGGTTAGAATGGAAACGCGATGGAGTCAACCGACCGATTTATTACTACAAATTCTGCGGCGCCCGTGCAAACTGAATTTTTCATTGCATTTTAAATATGCATGCCTCAACTACGGGCCATCGGTGTACCTGCCCGGCCCATTCGGGTTTTTGTAAAATACGGGTCTCGAACTGGCCTACTGATAATAGTACTAGGTACTTCGGCTCTGGATGTGCCATAATTGAAACTACTACAGTACTAGACTACTCAGTAAAAGAGCATTATTAAAAAAAAGTAAAACCTCAACGTTCCAAAAAAAGTCAGCATAAAGTTATAATCTACTAGCGACCCGCCCTCGCTTCGCTTCGGGGATATCTCTATCTCTATGTAATATATTTTAACCCCGTAAGAGAAATCTATTTTTTTTTTATCTAAAAAAAGCCTTTGACACTCAGGGATAGTGTAGCTTTCCAACAGTGAAAGATTTTTTCAAATCAGTGCAGTTGTTTCGGAGCCTATTCGAAACAAACAAACAAACAAAAAATCAAACCTTTCCTCTTTATAAATTATTATATTATTATATTACATATTACATTGACTCCCCCGTACCCCAGTGACGCTTACATGGAGCCTACATCGCATGCTGGCTAGCTGAGTGCGATGTCGGCAACCACGCGACTTTTTTCTAATACTTGCATTTTTAAACTCGTGATATCTTCCGAACTAAATGTCCGAATTGAATAATTCAAAAAGTTATAAAAAGGTATTGAAGCCGTCTTGAATATAAAGTAACTTATTTTTTTTAAGGATCAATTCCAAGGTACAAATAAGGAGCTCTTTCAAGCGGCGGCATATAAATTAAATTTTTAGAATAAAAAACCGCTTGCTGAGACATATCTATAATATTTAGACATATGCTGTCGCGACACTTTTTGTAGATAATGATGAGTTCTGCAAAGTCTTAGTAAATGGTTTTGTTCTATCTTCAATAGTTTTCGCAGCGCAGGCGACGTAAGGAATTTTTCAGGTCTATTTTTTACACCTTTTTTTTAAGAATATAATATAGCCAATGTTACTTCTGAATAATGCAGCTTTCTAATGGTGAAAAAATTATTGCAATCGGTCCAGTAGTTTTTGAGTTTATTCATAACAAACATACAAAAATACAAATCTTTCCTCTTTATAATATTAGTATAGATAATCTCTTACATACACAGCTTTTTTTTACTTTTTTTTTCTACGAGTTATTTGCCAGTATTTGAGTTTCAGTCATTATCAAAGTATTTAAGGCTGCTTTATGTTCGTTTTATATCCGAATAAATTTTTCTTTCACATTATGCTGTTCTAAGGCGAATTGCTTTCCCGCCGATTATAAAGCCATCGTTGTAAAATTATAGGTCGTAAAAACAAATTATTTGAATCGGAATGTAATTATTTTAAATCAAAGTAGGTCAACATTAGGCCGGGATGTCTCTAGATAAAGCACCTTGACAAAACACATTATTTATCTTTTAAATCTTTTATTCTAGTTGATTTTATTTTCCTTCACCTGTGGATTAATTGTCAGATTACTCGCCTAAAGCGTGGTCTTTTTTTATCAAACGCCATTATCCGTTAATTGTCTTGTTATTATGCACAATAAAGTATATCTCTCTCGTTTATCTATCTTCTAAGAAAGATGCACTGATGATGTTACGGTTGACAGCTCATCAGGCGTAGCTCTTTGAACTTTGTACCGTCCTTAAGTTGCGGGCATAGTCATGAATTGACTCTACACCTGTGCATGCGTATTTAAATCCGTTCACCCTCTAACTCTAGCTCCACTCCAACGATTACCAGGAGTTAAATTACACAGCATTCACAGTCCAGGTGAGCGTCCTGCCAACAGAATATTTGCCCGGTAATTTCGCCAATTACACTATAATCGTGCGTGTTTTGAAGAGGCCATTTGCAGCCAGCGGCTGCGTAAGTATCACTTTGAATAACCCATTCGCTCCTCCACTTAAATGTAGTAGACTCGTAACACGTTATCAATAAGTGGCCCGTTCACAATCGAGAAAATTATTAAGTGATATTATGTATTTATTATTGTTTATGTATTACATGGTCGTTTTACATCAAGCAAACGAGCACTGAGGAAACTATTGTATTTGCGCGAGCCTGACTTTGAATTTCTTCGTACATGTCAGTAAATCTTACGTAAACTAAGGCATTAAACATAACTTCAGACAAACAAAATAATGTGTGAGTTTGTAACAAACAAACTCACAGCGACGTTTTGTCATGTAAGATTTTAGACTATCGCGTTCCATTACACTAAATATTAGTCTTTATGGATCTACACGCGATATTATTAGTTACCATGATTGACATGTTGTCAATCATGGTAACTAATAATTCAGGTCAGTACCACATCTACCTAATAAATACCTATTCACTATCCTAAAACCAAGCAAGTAGGTAGGTAAACGAAGGTTCTAGTAATAAAAAATATGACACACGATTCTACCAAGGTCGTGTCTAAATAAAAAACAAAAATGAATTCGCTCCAACATAATATCAGGCGAAGGTCACAGTCAGGACTAGTCCGCGAGGAATGTTGGATCCTTTTTATTTCTCGCGAGGTTTGTGTGACGTCATTAATCTTACCCGAGACGGCACTGAGGACACCAGATACACCGTGAATCCTTATAAAATACATATATGTAGTACAAGACACCAAACACTGCAGCCTGGTTGCGGTAGCTAACTTCAGCAAACTGTTGTATGTTACTAATAGATATACATACATGTAAGTAGGTAGATACGTATCTAGCTACGTATTATGCAAATACGTATTTTGTGTTTATATATTTATACGCGTTTTTCGTGCGTTCATTCACCCTCATTGTCTATGCATGGGTTTGTTGGTTATATATTTTATTAAATATGTAAATTACTTATATCTATCAAGGCTCAAATTTATTTAGTAGCAAGTGTTTGAACGATGTGACCTCCGTTCATATTATGTTAAAGTAAATTACCAATACAACACAATTACAAAATTAGTAATAACTAAGTACTCTTAGCCCCAAAATGCTTCTCGAATGTTTTATAGGCTAGCTTTGCCAGTGACTTCGTCTGCGTGGAAAAGAGACTTTTACGCGTCTACAAACGCTACGCAGACCCGACTTGATCATTTAAATTAGCAAATATTTTTTATTATGAAGTGATTAATATGAATTAAACACTTAATTTCAAGTAGAACTTACCATATATCAGAAAATACATCAAGATCGGATACGCTCAAGATCGGATTACTGAAATTCACGTGCACAAACACCCAGATAAGCAAAGATTCCGAAAATCGTTATTGTGGGCACTTCTACGTTGATAACTTTCCGATAATAGGTTTATCAATATTATAGTCCTTATACATACTTCGCCGCAATCCGTTACATTTTTATTTATTTGATGCAGGTATAGATGAACAAAACAACTATCTGCTACATTTTTATTATACGTAAAGATGTAGGATAGAATAGCCTTAAAACCATATTTTTCATAACAAGACCCCTTACGAATCCTTTAATTAATCTTAATACTAGCCAGAGTTCCCTCCCTATCCGTAAATACAAACCTAGCTGCATTGTATGACCCCTTAACCCCGAGTCGAGAGCAAAGGCTACACTTTCCTGCTTTCGACAAAGAACTCTACTGCAGTCAGAGATGCAGTTTGCCGTGTTTGGTATAATACGCAGTGTTGTAGGTATATAGAGTTAGTTCTCAAGATGGTACTCAAAGGGTCTAAAATGTATTAGTATACGGGTCCATTTCTTAGTGAAAATAATATATGAACAATACTATTTTTAGTAGGTACCTAAACGGAAAATGAAATGTACCTGATCAGTTTATCTTATAAAATACTCGTAGCTAAATGTCAGCAAGTAGTCAAGTCAATAGAGCCTTGATATTGCCAGTGCAAAAGACTGGATGGTATTTTGACAACTCTCAATAAGCTAGTTCTCAGTAATATAAACCATTAAATATGTTTCTTTTTATTAACCTATATCATCCCACTACTGGGCAAAGGACTCCTCCAAACCTATCCACCGCTTTCTATCCAAGACCAGCACTTACCAGCTCCTTGATAGCAGGACCAAACCATCACACCATCTTTTCTTAAACTAAATATTTGTCATAATGGGTCTACACGCGTTATTAGGAGTAGCAAATTACATAGCATAATGACAAATATTTAGTGTAATGGAACGCGAAAGTCTAAAATCTTTTCTTAGGCCTTCCCCTTCAGCGAAAGCCGTCCTCGGGTACCCTTTGTGTTACGATTTTAGTCCATCTGTCGTCCTCCATCCTGCACACATGCCCCGCGCATGATATAAAATAGGAAATAGGAGCTGGATGCGAGTGGCCGAGGAGAGAGAGAAGTGGCGTGCATTTGGGGAGGCCTATGTCCATCAGTGGACAGGAATGGGCTGATGATGATGATGACGAGGAAATAATAAAGGTGGAAGTAACAATATCAAACATTATAACTAAAAGATCAAGTCAATTCAATTGAAATAATCACCAAGTTCAACCACACCTCTTTACCAGCAGATACACAAAGTGACACCGAAAACGGTAAACCGTTTTCTCCACGTTATAAACCAGTGACCGGCATTTGTCGTTTATTCTCCCCGATTTCCGTAATCGCACGGCAAAAAAACGACGCTCCTAACATCGTATCCCGCGATTCCCGACGATTTATAGTGCTATCAACAAAATTTTGCCGGACCCCTGTCATTGGTTCTGGTTTTTGTGAAACGAAACGGAAACATGCCGGAGTGGCCTTAGAAAATAATGTTATTTGAGAATATGAAATGCGTGACGTATGGGATGCGAATCTATATTTTACAAACTCTGCTACTGGACGTAGGTTTTCATAATCTTATATGAAGTTTTCCTTATAACATTGTGAATACTTACGCACAGTGTGTTGATCTACACCGTGCGTTTTGTTTGTATGGAATATTCATTGACTATATATCATGAAAATATTCGAATTATATATTAATAGCTTTCCGCCCGCGACTTTGTCCGCGAAGAGACGTTTAACGGGTAAAACATTACTTCCTTATAGCGCAGTCGGTTAAAAAGTAGCCTATAACCTTTCCTAGGCTCTGGACTATATCTGTACCAAATTTCATTTAAATCTGTCCAATGCTCTATGTGTGAAAGCGTAACAGACAGACAGACAGATAGACAGACAGACAGAGTTAGTTTCGGATTTATAATATTAGTAAGGATTAGTAAGGATATACGAACTTAAGCACGGTTAAACTAAGTTATTGAACTTCTGTACATTATTACCGGCGTTTCTGTACTGTTTATGTTTGTAAAAACCAAATAACAATTCCCTTTATTTATTTGCCCCAATACACTTCAACAAAAAACCTACTTTACATAAATAAGCCATAAACAGTCAATTTAATACATTTCAAATGTGCAATATACTTACGTATATAGCAAGTCAAATAACCGCAGGCCTCCCGCAGTCCTTGATCGTTACTCTCAAAGAGGCTCTTCGTCCCTCCCAAGGAGTGGACGCTATTAATCTTTTGTACGACCCGTTCATACCAGTACATCCAAAAATATCTTAGCCGCAACAATTTATACTATAAGTACCCATATTATTCATACCTAAATGTATGGAAAATCTTTGCTTCCCTTACTATGTAATAGTATAAATGGAAAGTCTGTCTTACTCGCGGTTTCATGCTTTAGCTGTTAGCCAATTTAGATGAATTTGAAACGACATAGGCTTCGTTTTGACCGACTTCGCTAGTAATCCACTTCACACGATGAAAGTCACGGGCAGAAAGTATAATTTTAAAGGATTGCAAAAAAAATAATGTTTTTAAGAATACATCCAAACTTTGATGATGAAATTTTCTCTCCGAGAACCCAAAATTCTTTGTATCCCATTGATTCGTTGAATCATCGCAATTGTCAGTACCATACCTCCATACCTCGAATCGCAAAGATCGCGTAATGAACATAACAACGACTTTAATGGCGGAATAAAAAGAATGCAAGACCGATTTAGCTACCTCGCTGAGATACGTTGACGACCTTTTAATGTGGGGTCCATCCCGCGTGGGGACGTACAATGCCGAAAGGATATAATTTATGGCTCATTTGCGATAACAGTTGTCGAATAATTGCTTCCAGGCTCCGGGAATACCTTGTATGTAAGCCATTTGTAGCATATAATGTATAATGTCATTGGTACCATCGAATTCGATCTGTAATTTGGCATGTAAAGTACTTTGACCAACGCAATGCAATTTGACTTATCATAAGGTTGCTAGTGGTACATGCCTTTTGAAAGCTATTTTAGCCTGTTTCTCTTTTAAAAGTTTGACTGTAATTTGTGGCTTTTAGTCCTTAAAAAGTTTCAAAGAGTACCAACCTCTTATTACAGTAAAAAGGTACGTGTAACTAGCAATCTCTTTATTTGCATTGGTTTAAGTATTCGATCTTGAGAATACCTATAAAGCCTTTTATTTTTTCAACTGACTTCTCAGCAATCAATCAATTTCTAGACATAGTTCGACGATACCTAATAAATTCTACATAACATAGATCCTTCAATCATGCCAATAATATCACTCTCCACTTAATCACCATCTACTCGAGTAAATTAATATCAACAATATCTTACGTAAATGATCTTATAATTGCTCTCGTGTACATAAGATCACAATCCATTTTATTTGCAAGTCTAAAGTGCTTCAATCTACTTAAATTATGTGCTCAGGTGCACAAACATACGGGTGCTAAAGCTCATTGAATGGCCATGAATTAACCGATCAATATGAGCGAGAATAGATAATTGGCTCCACATAATAACTAGCGTTCATACTTGACTCTGATGAATAAAAACATATTTAGTTATTATTACAATAAAATAATAAACACTTATTGGAAATAAGGTAAACGGAGATATTTGTTTTTACAAATTTATAGCCCCTCTCTTGATATTGTCCATATTTTTTTATATTCATCTTTATTATAAAGTTCTACGATTGTATCTACTAGAGGTCATCTTGGGTACAAACTGTACCCTGTATTTCAAATTAGTGTTGAAGTAGCCAATACCTTAGCATGTCTAGTTAATCAAGAAGTGTTTTAAACTACAAATCTTAATAAAACGTTTATTTATTTTTTTCAGAAAACATACATTTGCCTTAATTGAGAATTTATTTACAAACCTAAGGAATATTGTTGACTAATCCCTCTCATAGTGAACGAATCAGCCTCTCACTCGGCAATCATTCTATTTGATCAGTTACCCTGCCTACCTTAGTTCAATGTTATCACAATGCCGCTAAAGGTTTTTGTGGAGCGGTATTAGGGTACTGAAACGTTTCCGGGCACATTCAAACCGTTATTCCCTTTCTATCTTTTCTGTGGTGGATTTTGAAATAATCTACTTATTATTCAATAGAACTCTTACGTTTGCAAGAAAAATGCATGTCGTCAGGTATTTTGCTACATGACTCTAGTACAGTAGAATTAAAAAGTAAAACTATAGAAAATGGAACTTCTTTCAGTTATTCTTGCATCCTTCATTTGTTTTAAGGATACTTGTCAAAGTATTTCTTACTGCTTAAGGTTTTGTATTAATAAATTTAAAAGCTCTTTTGTCATTGCTCGTGAATGAAATATGGAACAACATACAATTAGCCGAATAACTAATGCAATCAAAACTCACTGTTTCCGTTTCATCTGTTGTGTTTATTAGCTTTATTTAGCCCGATATAGCTAATACTACACGGGCTCTTATACTGCTATTGTGAGGTACAAATCTAAAATTAGGAAAACACAGTTTTCTTGGTGTGATTGTTTTTACATTACCTACATTCAACATTAAAGACACTTGCAGCAAACGGCCTATTCTACAATTTTGGTATGTTATTAAGAACTGTTGCGCTTAATAATGTCGGATATGCCTATTTAATAAAGTCATCTACCACACTATGTATCAGTTTAAGCAGGAAACCAGCAAAAATAAGAGTTGAGAGGTCGTTTGTTTATATCCCAACTCCTAATGAGCGGGGCGGGCCGGCCTCTGTGTCGCGTAATGGCCGCCGTTGCCCGAAATGCGAGATCTGCCCCGATGAAGTGCTTAAATTGCTATGTTAATTGTTATATAAGCCTTTGTAATAGAAATTGTGGGTTTCCTACCACAAAGATTTTATTAAATGGTTGGAGTTGTTAGTCATTTCAGTTGAAGAGAAGTAAAATAAATAAGAGTCGATGATCTTTTGCTGTCTCAAATTTTCACTTATGTCTTAACTAGAGAAACATTGTCAAATAGCATCAAAAATCCATGCTAAATGAAGGATACTTTACTCGTAATATTTGTAGTTGATTAACTAACCCGAACCCATATTATGGCTCGGGCATCTAGATAGACAGCGAGTCATAATTAAGTAGTTTTATCTTATTTTCTTGCGTTTGGTACATACAAAATATCCGTTATATGCTTCACAAAATACTAAAGAGCACTCTTGGTTGGTGTTAAAATTCCACTAACATCCAAGGTTCCACTAACTAAAACATTTCTACTGCATAAAAATTATTATTCGCATCAGACCACATTCTCAAAGCAACATAGGTACAATGTCGAAAAGCTCATAACATGAATATTCAGTAAATGTTTTCCACTGACTTACAAATAGCGGGCTCAAACTGTTCAAGTACACCTAAGTAATGTGCATGAAAGTTATGGTCCCTGGAAAAGGTGCTTTTACGTTTAACGAGTAATGAGCGCTTTAGGACTCGCCGGCTCCGTGCATAGTTATGAAACTTCCTCACGCGTCAACCTCCGGCAGAAATCATCGTCGTAATACTAAGCCTCCGACACTTTAAATAGCACGGGCGAATTAACGGGTTCGCAATTACATAATTGACTTTAACTCACTATGTTCTGTAACATCGGCCTTTTATATTTTCCAACTATTTAAAATAGGCCGCGGTTCGAAATAATAAGGGGCACTGAAACGATGCAATGCTTAAATATTTTTACTTTTACTTAGACATTTCAAATACTATGTCATCGCTTGATGGGGTGTTTTTAATACATTGGTCATCAACATCAACATCATTCATCAGGAATCTTGATTGAAAACATTTTTGCGAGGTTTAATTTTAGGTACAACCAAATATTTATTATTCTTTTCAGTATTCAGCTGTAAGAACATAAATTTAATACGTAAATAACGTAGAGTAACAGAGTTTATATCAATTAACAGCGCAGAATGTGTTCAATTGAAATGGAGGCGTGTGCAAAAACAATCCCCAACTCCGGAGCGCTACCTTCGGCTCTTGAGCAAAAACTTGCCTAATTACCTTGTGAACAAGCATTGCGATCCTGAACCGGAAAGTTTTCCTTAGCCGAACATACATTACACGAAATATGAATCCAGAAAACTTAGAAATGTCACTATTTTAAACGTCTTTTTCATCCCACGTTTTGGCCTCCGTAGCTAATCCATTTTCAATTAGTAAGTATTTTTATATCAGGACATAAGAAAAAAAATCTTTTTGCATCGTATCATGATACGCAATGTAATATTATCCTCATCTTATGAATCATCGCAATGAATGTAGTTAAATTGGATAATTATGTACCTATTGTTTTTTCCGAGTAGTAAACGGACAATAATGGCCTGCTCAGAGTTTTAATTATACAAACAGGCAATTACGAAGATCCCATCGCGTGTTCAAATTAGGTGCGTTGAACAAGAATTTCGTCTGGCCTGATATATTTTTTATCGGCGCTCAAATCTTGGAAACCGGATTGTGCAAAAAATTTATGAAGATACGAGAACACTGGCAAGCTAATTTTGAAGACAATTTAATTTTCCAATTTCCGTGTAGCATCTGTGGTGGTCTGGTATGTAGGTACATACATTTCATCATCAGCCCATATACGTCCCCACTGGGACACGGACCTACCTTAATTAGGGTGATAGGGCCTTCGTCATATATACATTTGATTATGTTTTATGTATGTATTTCATGGTATGGAGGTATCAATCCCAACAAATCTTCGTGTGCAGAAATCTGATTTATATTTGTAGAGAAAAGAACAAAAGATAATTTTTTTTTCATTAATAAAGTGCTTAGTGGGGACTACCATTTTTTTGGTTATTCTGTACCAAATAGAGTGCAAAAAATTGGCAATAACACAAGCAAAGTAGCTTTGTTCCTAACGACCGCCCGCAAATTGGCATCCGAGGTGTTTGGCAACGACAAAGATATCCGATACTTACTAAAAGCGACACTAAAAGTACAAAACTGGTAATAGTGCAAGGAACATCGGGCATTTGCTGGCAACCATCCCGGGGCAGGGAGGTGCTTGGCCGCTCTGGTAAGATAACACGAGAAGGCATTTTCGGCTTTGCCCTAAGCATAGACAAAGCCGTACTGAAAGGGAAAAGATTGCCTTTTACTTTCAGTAGACGAATTGGTGGGGCAAAGTGGCATAACCCCACGAGAAATGTCGGAAACAAACTAAAATTTTGACTGAACATGAAGAAATGGGAAAGAAAGTAGTTGAAATTTTGGAAAAATGTATTAAAGGTAAAACCATACTCAAGAATGTAATTTACGATATCAAAATGGAAATTATATTAACTTATAGTTTTACATAAGTGTCGTTCCGTTTTATTATTCTACCAGAAGAGAAATAATGGTAATATCAATATGCCAATAATAAGGGATTTTGGAATATACCTATATAATAAACCATAAAAATCGGTCTAAGAATACATACAAATTCAAACCCTGTTAATCTACAGCATCCTATACTGATGTCAGAGTTGTTACCACCACACAACACAAGGCTAATAAAGTTAAATAAGTTAGAGAAGTGTATAACAAAGCTCTGCTACAAAGGTCTCGTTTATTTATAGTTAACACTAGTTCCAACCATTTTGATACAGTAGGTACAACCTAAGAGTCGTTTGTATGATTCATTTAATCTATAAATTCAAGTCATTTATCCTTACTAATCCTAACTAATATTATAAATCCGAAAGTAACTCTGTCTGTCTGTTTGTCTGTTACGCTTTCACGCATAGAGTACCTACTGAACCGATTGTAATGAAATTTGGTGCAGATGAATTACAGAGCCTGAGAAAGGACCCGTTAAACGTCTCTACACGGACGAAGTCGCGGGCGTAAAGCTAGTGTCAAATACAAGTGATAGTGACGATTAAAAATCAATGTGGAAAAGATATCGCTACATCATTAAACACATGATACTGTTATTTATCTAACTATTGAAAGGTCAAGTTAAATTAAAGAATTAAATATAGATTATCCATAGGAACTACTCCATTACAATTGACGTGAAGATTAGTTTGTTTATACCTAATCCATCACGATTGTCCTGTCTGATAAAATGATATACTATGTAGTAGAGTATATTAGGATGACTTGCTTCTTTTTGCTTGTCTTCAGACTGCTGTAATTATTTTGCTAGGATTAATTTACTAGTAAAGCATTATTTCAGTGCAAAGGAGTATTTTAGCCGACCATTTATAAAAATCAAGCATCAGAAAATAAGTGACCTTAATTAATGTTTTTCATAACTTTAAAGCGTCTGTTAGATAAAACCGCCGACAGCATATGTCTGGGAGTAATGAATCCTAATTTTTAACAATATTGTGTGAAATATATGTTAAAATCAGCTATCAAAATTTAAATGAGGTGAGCAGTGTTTCTATGTACCTTGATTAAATGATACCTCAAAAATGGCCGTCTGGTCAAGGTAGCAAGCAACTAGTCATATGATCATAGTACACCCCACCACTACTCACTAGTATATATTTTGGCCATTAGAAAATAAGTGACGTCTGGCAGCTCTGGGATCTTCCTCTATAATACTCGTGTTAGTAATTCTTGCTAGTTTGAAGTACCAAGTTACTTTATTTTAAAATCGCTTGTTGCATACCTTTAGACCTAATACTAAACATTTAATACAAAGTTCAATTCATCAATTGGTTTCCGTAGACATTTTTGAGTCTGATCCTACAATCTCCAAAATTACTTTTGTTTTTCCCGGACGATCCTACCATTTCTAGGAATCCTACATCAGTACACATGAACAAGTGGGCAAAATCAATCCCCGTCAGAGCCGGACCGGCGGCTAAGTGCCTAATTCCCCACTGCCAAGTATCTTTTCCCCGGGCAAGCATTGAAATTAGGTGCATTACCGAAATTCGCGTTTTGACTTTACAAAGTAAATAACTACGCGACGTAAACTTACAAAGTAAAATTGAGTTACAACAATTATACTACTTACAAGTTAGTTCGGAGTACTAATTTAATATTATACGAGCAGGTAATAAATGAATGTCGTATCGTGTTAGTCATCCTCGGCCATTTTCTCGTCCTATGCAATTTAATCTGGAAATCTTACCGATAGCCAAGTTTCTGCTTAAAACCATTTACTTAATTAAAGTTTAGTTTCAATTGCTAAATATTTTAATTAGAAACAAAGTTTCCGAATATATTATTTTTAAACCCATTTTTGAAGGCATCCAATCGCCTATTCTCCTTAAAAATTCCTTTAACCGCAAAACTTGAGTTAATTTTCTTTCCGTCTTCTCAGCAACCGGGGAACAATGTTATAAGCAAGCGTTCTATAATCCAGAATAAACGTGACTTTTGCTGAATATGCTAAATTAAATTCACGTAACAAACAGCTAAACAAACTTCCCAAGAGTTTCGTATACGTAATATCACGTCGTACCTACACGACGCGATTCTCAGTACGAATATACAGGGTGTAACAGGGGGGGTGGATCATCGTAAGTCAATCGATGGGGGACTTCAATACCTATCGATATAACCCCCATGCATGTTCAGCGATTTTCAATAGTTCCAAAGTTATTGAGATTTTTGTGAAATTTTTGTAAGAAGCCGGAATTCAGTATAAAAGTCTTCACTGTAGCTTAACTACTAGACCTGCTTGCATGATATTTTTTCAAGAAGTAGTTCAATAGTGGGTCTTTATAATTACGATACCGATTTGAGTCATAACCCTATCATATTGGAGTAAAAAAATAATTCTTCACAAAAGTTTTACGAATCGCATTGTGTCTACCAACTTTCAAAGCCTCCAGTGAAAAAAAAGTGCCTTTGTTTTTTTTCTAGAACTATTTTTAAAAACTACCTACATTCATGGATAGAATATCCTGAAAATTTCATACCGCTACTACCAGAGCATCAAAACGAAAATTGAACGCGAATGGCACAGGTGCCATAAATCAGTGTTTTTATTTTTCATGAAAAACATTAATTTAAAAAATAAATCGATATGTTTCAGCAAATTTATGCTATGTTAGTAACATTAGTAGCAGTAATTTTACAGAATTGCAAATTAAAGGGGTAAAAATCAAACAAAGAAAATTTACATGATTTTTGTTAATTATTTTTTTTTAAAGTAAGTGTTTATAATGGGCTCCATTATTGGCTATGCATAAATGAGTACGACACCTTTTTACAAAGGTTTTTCGGATGTTGCAAAATGCTACTACTACATTTTGCCTTGTCACAATTTGGGCCCCTGAATAATTTTACATAAAAGAAGCATTCCTCAACCTCCAAAAAACTTTTTAAGAAGGTCTAAGCTATGCATAGCCAATAATAATGCCCATTATGAAGACTTACTATACAAAAACTTATTGACAAAAATTATGTAAATTTTCTTTGTTTGATTTTCACCCCTTTAATTTGCAATTCTGTAAAATTACTGCTACTAATGTTACTAACATAGCATAAATTTGCTGAAACATATCAATTTATTTTTTAAATAAAAGTTTTACATGAAAAATAAAAACACTGATTTATGGCACCTGTGCCATTCGCGTTCATGTTTCGTTTTGATGCTCTGGCAGTAGCGGTATGAAATTTTCAGGGTTTACTATCCATGAATGCAGGTAGTTTTTAAAATAAGTTCTAGAAAAAAAACACAGGCACTTTTTTTTCACTGGAGGCTTTGAAAGTTGGTAGACACAATTCGATTCGTAAAACTTTTGTGAAGAATTATTTTTTTACTCCAATATGATAGGGTTATGACTCAAATCAGTAACGTAATTATAAAGACCCACTATTGAACTATTAATAGAAAAAAAATCATGCAAGCAGGTCCAGTTGTTAAGCTACAGTGAAGACTTTTGTACTGAATTCCGGCTTCTTACAAAAATTTCACAAAAATATCAATAACTTTGGAACTATTGAAAATCGCTGAACATACATGGGGGTTATATCGATAGCTATTGAAGTCCCCCATCGATTGACTTACGATGATCCACCCCTCCTGTTACAGCCTGTATAACAGGGTCAGATGTTAGATAACATTGAAAGAATCAAAGTAGAGTACGGAGTATACATATTCTTCTGCATATCTATCTATCTTAACGTGTAAAACACAATTGATATTTTCTGAATCATTCTTCAATCAATAAATTATCATAAAATTCGGAAAATATCAAGTGTATAAGAATTCTGTAGGTGTAAAAAAATTGGATTCTGATTTGGTACATCGTTCCTATTTTTCTATTAACAGTTTTCTTTGATCTTTTTGAATTTTCGCTTTTAGGGAAGGTAACTGGAGTACTAAAATTTCGCTTTTGTATTAAAAAAGCGAAGTGATGAAAATCTCAGTCAGCAGCATATAGCAGATAATTTATTAGAAGAAATCATTGCCATTTTTCAAGGCTCTAGAAACATTGCTTTACTCTAATGGAATTCCATTAAGCATTTGCAATCCAACAAGAGAAACAGTTCATTCTTCACTCAACTTCTACCTCTCAAACGTTCAAAGCATCTAATTCACCGTTGAAACAACACCAGGCGCAGAATAACCGGAGTTAAGTAAAAATTATTTCACAAGAATGCAACCGGTTTGTTCCTTTTAGATAACAGGACTCGAACAAGCGAGAGGCAAATGTGCATAGCTATTTTTGAAACTCCACATGCAGTTAGGTGACCTTGGGCTAATAGCCATGTACGAAGCCTACTCCTATAACATATTGTGTCTTGTCACGCATTCGACTATTTATTAAGGCCTGGATATTTTTAACGTCTATAATTTTTGTGTGAATATTGATTTGCATCAATGATTATTGTACTGTTTTCAAAATTATACATTGCATGATCTAAAGAAGAATTTACATCAAATTAAAATCCAACACGCTTGACGCAGCCAATTTTTTTCGTTATAAGTACCAAGAAAAACTATAGGTGAAGATATCTTAGGTATATCGCTTAAGTTAAGTCCAAAATTGTAATTAATCATCCACAATAACACACATTTGAAATCTCCCAAGATGTAGCCTAATCCAAACGCCAAATCGTGAATCAGCTCAACAAAAAGCAGTCTGTTGTAGATAAATAGTCGCGATATGTGCCCGTCAAACCGCAAGAGTTATTGAACGTTTGACATCTCAGTAATGTAATAAATCATTCCGAGTCTAAACACGGTATTCAGCGCGTGTACAAAGGGCTGCGACAAAGTGTGTGATGGCGGCATTGAACGCGACGACTACTGGCAAATATCGCACACGGATCATTGAGCGGTCGAGTATCGAGTTACAGCTTGTTTCTGCACGATTTGTCTAATTGCTTAGGCGCAGTGTCGTTTGCTTGCTCTTTGGTGGCGGGCACGTTTTCACATTTTAATACTTCTGACGTGGGATCTAAATGGATTAAGATTAGATGTACTGAACTGAAAAACAACTTTTATTTCAGGTTAACTTTAGGAATCCTTGCCTTAGAATAGTCACTCTGTAATTTAGGTACAATTTACTCATAAGATATTTTAACGAATGATGATGATGATGATGATCCAAAATTTTACAACATGTAGGAACAACTTTATAATCATACTTACTAAAAGTACTTAAAGTACCATACCATTAGAAATTAAAGTTAAATATAATATAAAAAAACACATAATCTGAGTAGTCGAGGGCACTCAACTACTCATAATTCGTACAGGCAGTACGAATATATGCTTGTAATCTAAAACAACAAATTTATTTTTGTATTAATTTGTAAATATCGAATGATATATGATAAGGAACTCGCAATGTAATCAAAATACATGACGAATAGCACGAAGAGCCCTAAACGGTCCGAAACAAAATTCCATTAGGCTCTAAAAGTATTTTTCTAAAGCCAATAACAATCGGCAAACGAGTCGTTTCGTACACAATAACGAAGCGAATCACTTAAAGCTGTGTTTTGAAGTGCAACCAATACCGATACTGGGGTGCTTGCAAATATTGTGACCGGTATTTATAGCGACCTTTAGGCAATCGTAACCAACATAATAAAAATTATGATTTTTATATTTTATATAAAGGCAATAATTATGCACCAGACAGCTAACCTTAAGTTTACCTTTAGATCATAACTCAAACACCTACGCAAGTTAATCTGGTTTTCGAAAATTATATTTTTTTAATTTATTTTGCAAACTAAATATAGCAATTTAGTAGTCTTGTGAGTAAGTTAATTAACGCCGTCCATCTATTATTTTTTTAAATTTGTTATTGTACTGATGCAGATACCTGACAGTCATCTCAATGACAAGTCCGATTTAGACTACAGTCATTTGTATATAACTGAATTAATGCTTTTCTTTCTTTGTCCACAAAGAAATCACATAGAGTAGAGAAACATATTTTAGAAAGACGTTTAAAGTTCGGAATGTCCTTGTAGCCCACAAGCGCTGATTTGCATCCGTTACGTATGGAGGAGCATTTTTTACAACCTTTTTATATTTCGTCACTCTACATGAACATACAATGAGCAATTAAAACTTTTTTATTTTTAGACTTCCGGGAAGTTTTTAATCTAACCAAAAAACGAAAATTTGCAAATATAATGTTTGTAACTAGTAGAATGTACGTAAGCTAGTTAATAAATAAGACAATATTGTTTCCTCTACAAAGACATTTAATAGCTTTATCTATATTACTTCATTTTTTCACTTTATAAGTTAAATCCTAAAGCCTATCAAATCCTGATCCAATTACAATTGTCCTTATGAATGCATCTTTACGGAACTCTCGGATAAAATCGACCTCAAATTGAATCGCGTATAATGAACCTCAAGCTTGTTATTCGAAAATTCAATTTTATTCTAATTGCGGGACAGGAAGAAAGAATTTTCCATGAGGCATAAACAACCTTGCGTTTTTGTGAAGCACCAATTTCAGAGTTCACTAGTAGAAGCTTTTGGCCATCATTTCAGTACGGAAAAAATATCATGAAACATAAAACATTATTTGTTGCCTTCTAATAATAATTAAACTGATTGTTGTGTTAAAATTATGAGTAGAGATATTTATTCTCAAAAAAGGTAATTCAATCGCTTACATGGGAACATATTTTTTAACATACAAAGACGATTAACGAGAGGAATATACAGAGGAAGTATAAATGGAAATGTCAACAGGGAAAGCCAAGAAAGACCTCCCATGACCAAATAGGTAAAATTTTGAAGAAGGGTCAAATCAAAAGTACCCGTAATCGACGAGCATGCATGAAGAGATTGATGGATGTGAAAGAAGCGAACGTAGTGTGCCAGGATCGTAGCACATGGCAGTAGTGATCTCTGCCTAACACCTCTGGGAAAAGGGCGTGATTTTATGTATAGCCATATTTTTTTTAATAAAGAACTATTTATTCATTGTTTGAACATTTTATTTCTAATCATTATTATTTCAAAACGTAGATCATTTAGCACTTTATTTATCTTATCTACTCTTATTACTTTAAACATATATTGTGTTTCGTTTTCAATGCGCTAAATGAGCTTAATCTCTAATACTATTACATTGCGAAATAATTTATTTCTTTCCTTCCTACTCTTCATTTATGTTATCTTATCTAATTTACACCTGACGACTACCTCATCTGTAGCTTTTCAGTCAGGAGGCTGAGTCTATCAAGCAGGAATCTTCTTATAGTCCTTTTAAACGAAAACAATATTGGGTTATATCAAACATCGTGACAAATAAAAAAAAACATTAGAGACAATAGTTATACATATAGTTCGTTTTCATAGTACAATCATTAATCTAATTAATCGTCTCTGAATTTTCTTTATTTACACATAACTTTGGACAATCATAACCATAACATTCAGATTACTATAGAAGTTATGAAGATTGCGCAAATTTTCCTCCCCAGCTAATATACAGGCACTCAAAACGGCCATCTCTGCGGGTCAACAAAATGTATTGTCATTACCAGCTGTCCAATATTTCATAATAATGTTCGTCGCAGCGATGGCCCTTCACAGTCCGTCGGGTTGATGTAAAAACCGATAGTCCATCTCCTAACGAGTACTGTCAGCGCGCGTTACTGCTCAATCAATCTGATCTCGTGTGTCAATCTCAGTACGGTACACAGTCACACTAGCTACACCAAATGCCACGTCAAAACTGAAGATAGTACTTTTAAATAAAAATTAAAAATTACGACGTGGAGCAGCTGATTTTTTTTTTAGTTTTTCTAAATATTTAAAACTCGTGCAAACTTTAGCGCTTAAATTTTAATTCTCTTATTTTGGAAAAGTACACAAATGAAACTCACCTATAATAAGATGTTACTCGTACCTAATTTAATCAAAAACATCAAGTTTGCAGGGTTTTTAGTCACAGGTTGACACTGTAAATACGATTACTGACCACGGGTCCTGTGTTCCGCAAATAATAAAGTCCAGCAAATTATTTGCAATACTATAAAGTTATACGGAGTGCAAGAGAATTCTTTCAACTTGTACTTAATGTAAATTACTATAGTAACGAGGGCGTCGTAAAAATTGAAAAAATACACCATGTTTTTTTTTGTCTGTCCAGTTAAAACATCATTCCCGTTTGTACCCTATTATTTATCTTCTAGATTTATTAATACAAGTTGTCCAAGCAGAAAATCACTAGATAGGCATATATTTTGGCAACGAAAATTTAACTACTAGGTAATTTTTTGGCCTCCTCTTATTAACGCACTATGCCGGTCTTTTTTGCTCAAAATATGTTTTTAATAAGATATAGTAAATAATTTAAAAACTTCAAAATGTACTAAAAATGCGATAAATTCAATTTAATTTCAATAATGACACAATAATATTAACTGTGAAGGAGATTATCACAATCCAAATTAATGTATAGAGTCAGTTTTCTGTATTCCCGACCCATTTCCTTAGTCTGACTCAACGACACCCAGGAGAAAACGCCATTCTACCCGCTGGTAAGTACATTAATTAAAATATTTCCTGGGTGTTTCCCCTATAACGATGTTGTTTAAAGGAAAATTTCCGTTTAATGTAATTTTCTAAGTGTCAGCAAGTCGTAAAAAGCAATATTTAAGAATGTTTGTCAATACTTTCGAAGTTTAAGTATGACTATTTGTTGAGCTTATTTTCTTCTGTACCTGTGTCTTAACTTTTAATTAATATTTATAAATATATTGTTTAAAATCATTTCAGCATTAGTTCTGAACTGTGAGTAAAGTTGCTTTCATTAAAATACATATTGTCCCATTGTCATTAGTGGCCTGTGATTTACATCAGTGTTCATAATTGAATAAGAAAATGTTTACAATAAACATGTGGATGACACTCTGAACCATTCCTATGCCATAATTCAACAAAGCAATCAATGAAATATTAATAAAATCACAAGTAATATTTCAATGACATAAAAAACTTCCTAATAATATCTAACAAACAGAACCAACCACTTCAAAATATCCCTCTGATAGTTATTTTGAATATTTTTCAATATAACCTCAGCCAGCCCGTTTAGCAGCTCAAAGCCTCAATGATTGAACCTAGTTTCGCACAAATGGAAACCTATAAATGGGATAAAAACTAGCCTAGAATCTAAGTAGGATTCCAGTTGAACTAGCTGAGAAAAACCTTATTGACATCGGATCTAGTTTCGTCGCAAACGATTCTAGGAAAACTAGCAATGGTATTTTTTTTTCTATTTCATTTACACCTTAATACTGATAGTACATATTTCGTCGATTCGATTGGCAGTAATTTATATATTGCAACTTGTACCACAATACCTATTTACTATAAAATAGTGTTTAGGGTTCCTTACTCAGAGGTTAAAAACGGGACCTTATTACTGAGACTTGTATGTCCGTCACCTGACTATGTCGAGAACTACGATAGCTTTAACAACTACGTAAATCTGCTGCGACGATAACAACAAATAAATATACAATCAAATATTTCAGTGGACCATTTTTCGATTTATAATTTTAAACTGTCATGGTTACACACATTAGAAAACTGTAACTGTTCGGGATATTTACCATCACCCGTGATCATGGCGCTTGCAACAGTGCCGAAATATCGGGAGCTCATTTTTCGATTTATTTTGTAAATTTGAAATTTTGTCAAAATAAATTCCTCCCGTATAAAAAAATCGTGTTTTTTACAATATTGGAAAGGTACCCTTTATGCGCGAGTCCGACACGCCTGTAATGTTTGTTTGCCTTAATTATAGTAATTTCGAAATGTTTTCATAGAATATGCAATACAATGTTAATATTTTTTCAGTTTTGAATATTTCCTTAATTGACGAGTTTGTACAATTGAAATTAACAGTCGATGTACACGTGATGGTATGTACATAACAATAGTAGAAAAATGTAGGAGAACAATAGTAGATAGGTAGGTATTATTAAATTATTTGCATTGAATAGACGACGCGTATGTTCCTCGCACTTACAGATAGAGGTAGAAACTCGTTATACATATTTATGTCATTACAAGCATAAGACTATTCAAAATACATATATTTATATACCTTTATACGTTTTAGGTAAATAATGCCGCGTAATTTTAATCCTAGTTAGAATATATTTGAAAATTTATCATCATCATCATCATTTTCCAGCCACGATGAAAAGTGTTGGCGCAACATTAAAAAATGCGATTATAATATTTATAAAAATATTAGATTGTTTTTCCGCGCTATAATTTATCATAAAAAATAAGGGAGAAAAGTAGAAAAGATAATTCGAAAAAATAATAATTCGAAAGTCATAATAATAATGTACGCTATTAATAAACACAATCACTAAAACGCGAAGTAACTTAAATTTTAGTAAAATATCCTTAAACTTTTATGCAAAAAATAGATAGGATTTGTAATACTCATTATCTTTTTACCGCTGTATTGGTCTGTTATTTGCTCTACATTACTTAATAACGAGTAACAAAAAGTCCAGGAATTGATATCTTGGAAAGTCTATCTTCCCTTCCCTCATCGCGAATAAATTCGTAAAAAAAATACGTGACACCGTATATGCTACTGATACAATTATTCATGGGTCGTGAATAATGGAGACTGTAAAGATAAAGGATAATATATTTTATATGTTTTTTGTAATAAGATTCTCTAAGTTTATATCAGTCAGGCGGAAGCTTTAATCTATTAAATTAGGGAGAGGAAATTATATTCTTCATCCACTGGCCAAATTAGCAGTAAATCAATCAAAATTTTCTCTACCCTTAAGTCCGTAGATTAATTAAGCCACATGAATAGGCAAATGTCTGAAAACGTTTTCATAAAATAATGAATATGCATCAAAAATTACCTCGAGCCTTTGTGAAAATTAGAAAGCTCATCTCACGCTTACATACTCGTACATAATAACTAATAGGACATTTTAATCTCAACAGCAACAATTTATGAATGGATAGCTCGCTATCCACGATTTTACGATTCATTGAGTGAAAAACGTTTTTAAAAGCAATAAACATACTTTATAATAGACCTAGAAAAGAAATAAAAGCGTCTCATACTGTTTTTTGAATATTTAATTGGGTATTGATTGCTGACAAACGAAAACGTGAAATACCATCTCATCTTCATTCAAGAAATTTCATGCTTTTCACGAACGAACGGATTTATTATTCCATACCGACCCTCCAATTAGGTTCCGTGCACACTTTTCCCTTCACATTTTTCCCTTTTTAATCTGCTATTTGGAGCTGAAATTTCCGGATCTTAAAGATTATACTCGTTAAAAGGCTCTAGAGTCAAACCGGACGTCTAATTTGTTTATCAACGCGAATATGAACGAGGTCCGCTCCGCTCCGTGATATAACCTATTATCCGCGAATATAACCTAAGACACGCAAGTTCGCCGCCTCACATCCCGGGACGACTCCAATCCCGTTACATAACACACCTGCATTCCTCGAGCACTCACCGAACACCTTACTGCATCGATTATGTCACCTCGAATTGCACACGATTATCGGTTATCAGCGTATGCGGAGCCGCGAGTAGCGGGGTCGATGGGGGGTGGCGGGGCTTGGACTCACCGTGCGGGCGAATCCGGGCGATTACATAAGGCGCGGGGCGAACGAGAGACGTGTGGCCCCGACGGGGCTCGGTGCGCGACTGGCCCGCGCGGCCGCCCCGCGCCGCCCAGACGCGTAGCCTTCACGTGCGCTCCGCGGGGCTAATAAACCCTCCTTCAATGAGGACCGGTCAGATTATGTAGTGACGGATGCTCCTTCGACCATGGGTGCTTTATGGGGTTTCGGTCAGGAAACAAATTGCCGACCAATTGCCACCTCCGAATCCAATGGGCAATGACAGATGACCAGCGGTGGATATTCGCGAATTGATTTCTCATTCTCTGTCTGTCCAGCTTTATCGTTCACAGTACCTGGATCGTTTCCTTTATCTATAACGAATACTATCGTGATACGGTTGTCATCATAGGCTCTTGAGGAAATAAAATAATGAGGTTACTGTCATGTAAAAAGTACGGACCTTTTCTCATTAACTACGTGGAAATGGTCTACGTTAGTATCATTAACAAGTACAGCCCACCACAGACCCAAAAGTCAGGGTTCAATTTGAACTTCAGTTCAAGACCAAAGATTGGCTCTGAGAGCTTTTGTGTTTGACCACTATCTTTACAGCAATGTTGTCCGGACTTAAAGCGATTTCGCGGTACGCTTTGATAAAACCATGAACTACCTAGATTAAAAAGTTATATTATGTCCGTTCACTCTAGATAACCCTCCCTCGTATACCTAGGTCATGCAGGGTCATACATACGCTTCGCAGAGGGTACATCGAAACATAACAAAAACATTCCAATCCGCTTACGTGGGTGGATAAGCCGTTAGTGAACAGAACATTTCGCTAAAATAAACTGCAATGTACCTACACGTGATAATTCCTCCTGGAAAATGTTTAGAGAACATTAAAGAGAAATTTCAGTTTATTATGTCAGTCAGCTATAGTTAAACAGTCTCCAGATGGGGCGCGAAACGGCTTATCAGGGCTTCAGGGTAAGGTCGACTAGCTCAATCGGGTATATTCTGCCTGGCGACCTCATATGTGGACCTCAGGAGCGCTTATCATCAAGTGGAGAGAGGTCATCCTGATTCTTTTTATCAAGAAATCTATTATTAGGTCCCGCCTATTATTCTCTGACAAAATTAATGTAACAAAGTGTCAGGGATTCATTAAAAAAAAGTTATTAGTATCTAAATAATCTCTTGACGGCTAACATTTCTATTATCATCAGCTATCTTGACGATCGCCTAATTAAGGAAGGCTCCTGGTGACAATGCAAATAAAGATTCCGGGGGACCGAGTGAATGCGCCGTTAGGGCTCGTTCAGATAACGCGATTTAAAAAAAATCACCACGTTCGTGGGATGATAGGAGTTAAACCATATTTATTTTAATTTTATCTATTATAAACTACTTTACCCCGGCGATTTCGTCGGCGTCCGCGTCTTTGCTTTTTTACAGTGCTGTCGGTCAAAAAGTAGCCATTCGGGAAGAAAGTATATTATACTACCTAACGCTTTCGCCAACTCCTATACTTACTTTATAAGAAGAAAAACAGTTTAAAAACATGAAAGCGGGAAAGAGAGTAACTAGCTCATTTTTTGACCGCACGGCTAACCATCAGATAAGACAGAAAAAAAAATTAAGGCTTTGGCTCCAAAAACGCTTAGTTACTGCCAATCTTTAACATCCAGTTGGGGTAAAATGAGAGAGAAAGCTTGGCTAATTAAATTATACCTACCTAATCCCATTAAGAAAACACCAAAATTAATTTATCTGCTCCTATTAAGAGTTAATGCGGTCTGAGAATTCTTCCAAAAAAATTGTACCTACATTTTCGTCTTCATAATAAATTATTTAGGTTTACACACTGATACTAATCATAAAGTTAAAAATGTTATAACGGTCAAGTGCGAGTCGTTTTCGTGCGAAGTAAGGTTCCTTACCAATCGTGTCTCGTTAATTTTAGCCGCCATCATCGTGTTTTAGATACAGCCTGGTGGCAGATTGACGGACCGACGGACAGCGAAATCTTAGTTATACGTTCCCGTTTTTCCCCTTTGGTACGGAACTCAAAAAAAGATTTGTAAAAATACTTTATTTAACATACCAGTCCAACCTACATTATTGAATACAAAATTCGTAAAAAAATACAGACGAATTGAGTACCTCCTTCTTTTTTGAAGTCGGTTAAAAATAAACAAAAAGCAAATTTTGACAATTTGTTAGGATGAGGTTACCCGGGTTGGTTCTGTGCCTATATGTTATCTTTGCGGTGCATGCAGTAAAAAACCTGACTCGTTGGTCTATACTTTATAGGTAGCAAGTGCTGTGTTAGGATCGAGAGGTTGGGAGGCACGTTAAGCCAGTGGTCCTGTGCCCGATATCTCATCGGTCATGTCGGATTGCCGTCTCACCAAACTATGAGAGTCAAGGAACAGATTGTGTACTTATGTTTGCGCGTACACTTGTGCACTATAAAATATACTGCGCAGTTGGCTGATCTTCATTGCGATCGGCCGCGATGGCCAAAGACAGGCCGCGATGGCCAGGACATATCAGGGCACAAGTTTGTGCGCACCCACAAGTGCACTTTCACACTCATCGTTTAGTGAGACAGTAATCTGAGATGACCGTTGATCGGTCAGGCTCTTAACGAGACCAACCGACGAGCTGCGTATGAAATGCGAATGTATCTGTAGGTATATATGTTGCGTAATGTGCTGCTGAACCGGTTCAAATTGAATATGGTATAGACATAGTCTAAAGCAGCTGTCGACTCAGGCAGGCAGACCGGGAAGGGTCGAATATTGTAATGAATTTTAAAACGAATAGGGTATTTAATTTTATTTTTAATATATCTTGGTGGTCCACACAAATATAAAGACACTGTCACAAGAATTGTTTTGATATCTTGAGACTTCCCGAGAACTTATATTACACATTCAATAGTACATTATTTGGGCGAGTTCATAACGCTCTATAAAAATGTTGCAGAACGCTATGTCTTAGGGGTGAAAGCCATCCGCTCTCCCGCAAGTTAGGGTGGGAGCTATCCGCTCCCCCGAAAATCAGGTGATGATGACGAGGCTACTCCAATCCATCATCGTATGTCAGTAAGTATAAAAAAAGCTATGATGTCATATACTTTTATATTTTATGCACTTACTCTTTTCAGGTGGGAGGACATTTTGTCGACCGGTTGCTTCAGGTGAGAGACATTTTGTCGACCGGTTGTTGTTACCACCACACAGTTGCGTAAAACCCGCCAAGTGACTCTAACCTCTCTCGGTCAGGTCGCGTTCCGGGATCAGCACTGTACGAACCGGAGCCACGGGGGACCTTTGCTGCGGCAAGCGCCGGACCAGTGGAGTCTTAGCGGCGGTATTGTGCGAGCGGAGCGGGTCAGTCCGGCGGCCAGGGAGACCCGTAGAAACGGTAGTGCCTTCCGTTCGGCGGACTGGCCAACTCTGACCCGCACAGCTCAATACCAATGCGAGACTCCACACCTTGTCTCGTTGTTGCCGCAGCAGTGGTCTCCTCTTTCACGTCCCCTTTTCCCTCGAATATCGATGTTCCGGGGGGGAGGGGTGAAACGGCTCACTACCGCTTACCATCAGGTGGAGTGAGGTCATCTTGTTAGCTAATTATAAAAAAAAACGTAACGTAGAGTAAGTAACGGCAGCTATATCAAATATTGCGTTTATGAAAATCTCTTTCATAATAATCAAAGTTACTACCAATTCTGTAATTTACATTAAATAATATTCGCATTATAAAAATAGATTTTCACACCCAACTTTAAATGTCTATCATTGTTTCAGTTTCCAAAAATTTTAGTTTCGTTTTAACCAATATAAAACCTGCCTTTTTTTGTTTTGCAATTTCTTATTCTAATTTTGCTCACAATTATAACTTTTTATTTTATATATATGTTACCGGAAATGTATGAAATCAAGGAATTGTATACAATTCCTAGGAAATGTGTACAAATCCTAAACTGTTTAGGAAATGTATAAAATATTGTTTGAAAAACTATTCAATGCATAGATATCCTAGGAAATGTGTACATTTCCTCGGAATTGTATAAAATTCCTAAATCGTATTAGGAAATGTGTAAAGTAAATGCTTTCTATAGTAAAACACGTTATTAATTTAAAAAAATCCCGCTTTTATTACCTGGTTTTATTAGGTTGGCCTGTATGTATGTATGTATGTAAGAAAATAAATTGAAACATCTTCTTAAGATCGGAGGGTTATGAAAATTTACAGTCGTATGTGATTTTGATGACAATACAATAATATGGTACTGTCGAGCTCATCTGATAATGGAGCCGAAAGATATGAACTGGAACTTTATGATGGATGATCGTATCATAGCCTTATTTTGCACTGGTTGGAAAGGTATTTTAATACTATGAGCAAATACTAAAAAGTGTAGAAAAACACTATTAAACTCCATATTAAATAGTGCACGTAAACGTCAAAAATAAATTACGAGTCGTTCAAGTTGTCTCTATTCTGGGCTGGGGTGTAAACTATGTGCTTTTAATTATATTTTTGAAGGTAAAAGCAGGAATGACTTTCTTGTAAACAAATACACGAATAAGAACTCTATATTTTGCCACTGTTGACTGGTATTTTGAACAGATTGTTCAATGTAGAGCCTCCTACTGGTCGTGCTGAAACTCTAATTAAAGCACCGATCTCTGTAACCTGCTTCCTGAAACATCGCTTAACTTGATTTCTCAGCATGGTATACTAAAAATTCCTACCTGTTCCAGCGCCCCGCGCTTTTGCAATCAAATATAATAATTAAAAGCACATAGTTTACACCTCAGCTCAGAATTAGAGGCAATTTTAACGACCCTTTATTTATTTTATGTGTCTTATTTTAAAAACACAGATATCATGCTGTAGCACAGCTTGTGTCTCAAAGGCACTTCTTAAATCCCTGGTCGGTTCCAGTGTATTACAAGTTGGCAACTGACCGTAGTGCAATCAATCATTATTCTGAGATCGACAATATAATTGTTTTAAGATACCGTTCTTGGTAACAATACCATAGAGTTCATCATAGGTTTTAGTCCAAACTACACCAATAAGAGGAAATTTACAAGGAACTTCGCGATCCCCCGATCAGGCGAAGCAATACCTTCCGTCTCACTGTCGCGTACTCACTAATATCTTAATTTTTTTACATTTCCGATTGCTATTTAGGAAATGTATAGATTTCCTAGGAAATGTGTAATGTGTAATTTATTTCACACATTTCCGTGCGATTTTAGGAATTACATACATTTCCTAGGAATTGTATACAATGACGGATTACATACATTTCCGGTAACATATAGATTATCCTTACTAATATTATAAATTATTTATATTTAGTCCACGTTAAGACCTTCATCTCATAGATAGAGCTGAAATCAGGAGCTTTTACAGCTAAGTCGGATCAAACGGTTGAGTCGCGTCCTAGGTCCATCATTATTGTTTCATTGTATTAAATAGTAATTGCCTGAGGCACCGGTTTTCCTAAACGGGGGTGAACACATTTACGTTCTGCGTTTTGTGTATTAGAAAGCCGGTTATCTAAGTTTTAAAGCTATTTTCAATAGATTCTGCTGGCACAGCAAGAAAAAAATATTATCATCCAAAGTCAAAGTCAAAATTCATTTACTTATAAATCGTCGGTACAGTAAATAAATAATAGATTAGTAATTCTATCACCGGTTCGGAACGCAAAAGATCCAGGCATCCAGGTATACCTACTCACAAATTTACACATTTATAATATTAGTAAGGACTAAATTAGTATGAATTGAAGGTTTTGTGCCATCTACCGGGGAGTAGCAAAACTACAGGGGAACATAACTTGCATAGACTGTAGCCGCTTTTGTAGAAGGTCGCAAAAAATCATATTAATTATTTTGATTGTATAATCCTCCTAAAAAACTATAGACTTTGAACAAATGCTATGAAAAATGCTAATGAAAAAGCGTCGATGGCCGGTGCTTAAGGTGCGAGAGGGCGCCAGTTAAAACCCAGCCACGTACCACTGTTTTCACAAAATTTAAAATTCATAATTATGTACGATTTCGACGCTTTAACGGTGAAGGAAAACATCGTTTTCTCACGATGTTTTCCTTGAACACCTACGAAGAAATTAAATGGTTGTGTTGTCAACCAACCCGAACTTGGCCAGGGTTGTAGACTAAGGTCTGATCGCCCTAGTTTAAAGTAGGCCGGTGCACCAGCAGTGGGGTCGTATATGGGCTGATGATGATGATGATGATAATGAAAAATGCTTGAAATTCGTCTCTTTGGAAAAATTTACGTAATTTTGAAGAGATCATCTCTATGAATGTTTAACTTACATTTTCCTTAAATACTCATACAAAAGGAACTTCTACCTAACTCATGCTCTCTAAAACAGTTTTCCCCACGGTAGACAACTGTAGCGCTACCATGAGTTTAAAAGTGACAGACTCGATATCGCCTATGTAAAAAATGGCTATAAAAAAATATACAGCGCCGGTAGCGGTAACGCTAAGAACTAAAATCGGTAGTATGAAAAAAACAAATCGATAGGATTTTAACGTATGTAAGTTTTCGATAGCTAGCTCATGGTAACGCTACTAAACAGCTGACAACCAGCGGTAGGCATACATGAAGGAGTTACTGACGAGATTGAATATATCTTGAAGTTTGCTTGCATAAAAACATATTTCAAGCGGCCAAAAAAGAATACCAAATGTTACCACTTGTAATATTCCCCTTCAAGATTAAGGGAAATACACATGTTAGACTGTGAGTGTGGCCTCTCATACATCGGTCATAGAGAAGTTTTTGTACCCAGGAAAAGAACAAACACGACGTCAAACATAGGCGAGAAACTAAGTCTGGAGTATGTGAACATGCACTCGATAAACCCATTTGAAAAACCTCAAATCCTGCAAAACCTCAATTCCTAGAGAAAGAGCAACGTTTTGTGGGATGCTGAGAGTAGCTATTCAGATTTAAAACCATTCTAATTTCGAAAGGGATGATGGTAGGAGCTGGTACTGGTACCACCTGTTTGGGATCCTATAATGAAGACTATAATATTCCAGGCCCGTCAAAAACAATACAACATATTGCAAGACCAAATGATGTTGTGAGTTTCGGTGTGCGTGAACCGGAACACACAAAATATCTTCCCGAATGGCGGGAGTTGTCTTGCCCGTGACCACGAGTGCTGTAAAGAGCTCGAAACTTCAGATTTCTAAATAATCTGTTTAGAATATAAAATATAATACAGGCGCGTTAAATCCGAAATATTAATTCAAATTTATGAAAAAGCAAAAAAGAAATACGAGGTTCAAAAACAGTAGTAATAATCATTTCTCTCAGAAATATATTTGATTCTAAATAATATAAGAAAAATAACAAACGAATCCTCCAAATCTGTTTCTGGGGACTTTCTACCAAAAAGCTTCAGTCATGCAACTATAAGTCTTAGGAATAATAGCAACCTATTATTATTATTTTTTTCTCATACTTTATAGTGAATTGTGTGGGACAATAAGATAAAAACACCTAACCCTATCGGCCAACAAATGTGTCTTACGAATAATCAAACTAAACTGGTCTCAAATAAAAATAATACACTGTATTGGATACACCATAATATTTATTATCAGATAATTAAGAAGATAGTCTTACTACCTAAATAAAAAATGAATTCGCACTAAGTACAGTAATTTAGTTTATAGAATATTCAATAGACATCACACACATAAAATCATTAAAATACAGACATCCATTTCAATGCGACAGTTACATAAAGAAATCCAATTTCCCATTTTATCATTTACAACAACATATTAATAACAGTAGATAAACTATAAAAATACGGGGTTTTCAGATATGACATTAATTTTCACAAAATTAAATGCTCATGTTGTCTCAATGATGTCGGTAGATAACATGGACTGGACATTATTGTACGGAACATTCAATACAATATTGAATTAGCCATGTTGTGTTTTGTGCACTAATACAATGTGCGTAATACTTTGTTGTTTTGTTTTTCCATCAGATGTTATTTTGTATGCCACTAATTTTAATTTAACAAACTTTTTACTGAAGCTTTATTTATCGATAAAAATGATCAAAAATGTTAGTAAATATATTTTTTTTATTTCAATTTTGTTTGGTTAAACCAAATTACGTATCATATTCCAACACTAGGGTAGTATAATATACAGGGTGTCCCAAAAAGTAGTGTCAAGCGGAAGACCTGAGATAGAACACCCTGTGGGGCATCCGAAACACCCCCATGTATGTTCCGCGATTTTTTATAGTTTTCGAGTTATGATTATTTTTCTAAAATTTTGAGAACAACTGACCTAACCAACTAAAAATATAGTAGAGAAAAAAGTATTTGACTTTTTTGAGTAATTCTTTTTGCAAATCAATTTTCATGAGTTTTTCTTTAATGTCTAAAATATTTGTCTCCATAACTCATATGGAAATTATCAAAATTATGGTACAAACTGAAAAGTTACGTTCTGTAAATAATGTCTTACAATTTCAACGTTAGATTTAAGTTATTAGGAGGTAGCTGCATGGCTCCTAAGTAACTTTAAAAACTGCGCTAGACTCTCAGCTTTCATAATCATTCATAAAAACTGGTACTTAAAGGGCTACTTTTGCTGAAATCGGACTTCAAAGACAGAGAGGTGGAAAAATAATAAAAAATTACCATTTGAATACGAAGTTTTATTTGGATATTTTATTATTTCTAAAGTTATTAAGATTGTTAACTATCAAAATTATACCAGAAATGCTAAGAAATAACCACTTGAAAGTTTAATTTGTGATACTTAAAAATTTAATTAAGTTTAAAAATGGGAACTTTATTGAAAAAAAAAAAGTTATCGTTTTTGATTATTGATTGTAAAAAGTTTATAAGTAGAAGTTTATTAAAGTCCGTAAAGAAAGCAAAGTTCGTCAAGTTCGTCGTAACAAAGTTGTTGCATGTGAAAACAGTGTGAGCGCAATGAAACTTAAATTAAACAAAAAAAAGCATCCAAATGTTTGCATCTGAGTGCTCCTGTATTAAATTTAGGTTTGTTAACAAACTGACTAACTTTCGGAATATTAAAATGTCCAAATAATGCTTCGTATTCAAATGGCTAATTTTATGATTTTTCCACCTCTCTGTCTTTGTAGTCCGATTTCAGCAAAATTAGCCCATTAAGTACCAGTTTTTATGAATGATTATGAAAGCTGAGAGTCTAGCGCAGTTTTTAAAGTTACTTAGGAGCCATGCAGCTACCTCCTAATAACTTAAACTTAACGTTAAAATTGTAAGACATTATTTACAGAACGTAACTTTTCAGTTTGTACCATAATTATGATAAATTCCATATAAGTTATGGAGACAAATATTTTAGGCATTAAAGAATAACTCATGAAAATTGATTTGCAAAAAGAATTACTCAAAAAAGTCAAATACTTTTTTCTCTACAATATTTTTAGTCGGTTAGGTCAGTTGTTCTCAAAATTTTAGAAAAAAATTCATATCTCGAAAACTATAAAAAATCGCGGAACATACATGGGGGTGTTTCGGATGCCCCACAAGATGTTCTATCTCAGGACTTCCGCTTGACACTACTTTTTGGGACACCCTGTATAAATACAATTTAAGATAAACTTGGCATCGTATCCACCATCAGTCTTATAAATACTAAATTAAAAGCTATAAAAAACTTAAATACAATAGTTGTGTACCTACTCATCGTATAAATGAACATAAACGGTAAAAAATATGCCAATTGACAAGTTTCCCTGAGAGCAACAAATACCTACTTAGATCCTTGATCAATTTTATTTTTCTATCTACATACATTTTATCAGATGCCTAATATAATGATAATTTTGGAATACCTATATAAATATAATATAGGTACATCATTATGCAATATACAAATAACCCTGCCAGTTTTCACATTATTTTATTACGCTAATATTGGTTTCCCCAGGGAAACAAAATTTCGCATCATTTCAAAATGTCATAACAAATCATATCATATATACGGTAGGTACGTATTTACGTTTCCGTGTGTTGGAAAATTGACTAAATACAAATTTTCACTCAAATACACTTACTAGTTTTAGATACTTAATTCTGAATTGACTTTAGGTCAGTTACCATTAATAATAAACCCGCAAATGACAAATTATGCCATGTGACATGTGATATGAAATAATTTCTCTTATAAACCTGTGCGAGTAAGTAGGTACCTTGTGGATAATTCGGATTAGGCAACATTTCAGCCCTGAAGGAAAATGTTCTTCAACTTTAAGCAAATTTTTATGAAACGTTACATTATTCATTTTTAAAATTCATCACAATATCAATTCATGTAAATTGCAACGCAATTCCATTTCTCATTATAAAAATACACTTTCACGATTTATCCAAACTTTATGTGCCAAAATTTTTAGCTTTACGCACTAACGATATCTTATAATCGTTTTACATTCTTGATGATTTTATACAAAGTTACAATTAAAATAAAATATTTTAGATTCAATATTAAAATCACAATAAAAACATCACCAATAGATTGATCAACCTACATGTTCATAGAAGAATAAGAGGAAGGTCTCTATCTAAAAAGCAATTTTATTTATTCATACATTCATTTCGTTTTTATGGCGAACAACATTATATTATCAACTACGAAAGTAAATGCAATGCCTTATGGGCAGTGATAAAGTTTTAAATCCTAAAACAGGTCTTAACTAATTCCCAATTTTGCATACGACGACTAGCAACAGGTAAGTATACAACAATGATACTATTGTAAGTTATGACATTAACATTTAAAGGAGAAAATCAGAGCATAGCATACTGTAACTGTAATATAATCAACAATCGCAACGCTTGTATAGGTAGACAGACAAACTTTCAGATTTAGTAACAAAACTGATTTACGAAGTTAAAAATTCAGAAAAGTATCAAAACATTAATCATTATAAGGTTTTACGTTAGCAAAATATACAAATCAAAATGGGATTAACAAATGAAGAGTTATGCAAATCAAAATGGCGACTCTGCTATTTTCCCCATGAAATCGCTCCGTTTACTTACGCAGGCAGCAGATGAAACTATAATAGAAGGTTCGGTTGACCTTCGGCTTGGGTTTGGGCTTGGCCTTCTTGGGTGAGGTGGTCGGCACGCGGCTGTACTGGCGGGACTGCATGGGGATGACCAGCTCGAGGACCGAGGCGTCGTCGTCCTCCTCGGAGGCGGTCAGCTCCACCTCGTACAGAGGGGGGGAGGCGCGCTCCGGGCGGAAGTCCTCGAAGGTGAACTGGCGCAGTAAATCCGGCTGACGGTGGCCCATCGGCCATTGGATCTCCAACGGGTTTATGCGGCCGTCCTCCATGGCTTTCTGAAATTTTTTGGGGCATTATTAGCAGAATATTGCGACTTGGTTGTCTATTTAGTTTTCTATCGAGTTACTGTGACAAACATGCAATACAATAAAATAATTAAAAAACAAGTACTTAGATATATAGACATATAAGTCATTTATTCACATTCAAGTATACATACAAACACATACTTGGTAATTTCTTTTGCGATATTCGGTCATGTATCAACATGTTGTCAACATAACTTAATAATGTTAGTTAGTGGTCTCCATGCAGCTAGCCTACATAATTAATTTCTGATTCAAATTCCAAAGGTACTTACAAAAATGTCGTCGTCCTTGCTCTTCGGATTGAAGTTGTTATTCACACCCTGCCACCAGTCTCTTCCTAGGGGATCTTCGTCACTGCTACTGGCGTCATCCAACTGCAAGAATGATAATTCAGAATTATCTTACCAAAAATATCAAAACATTAGTTATATCTTGAGCTCAGTCTATCTGAGAGTTCTCAGTCTACTACATAGTAGGCGTTGGAAACAGTAGGAACGTTGTTAGTGTAACGTTCCCCTTTGTTATGCAATGGGCAGTGGACTCGATTAGGACCTTGTTTCCAATATCCTCCAGCTTCGTGAATAAAGAGAGATTGTTGTCTTTGTTCTCCTCCAATTGGTACTTCCACTGACATTCCCCTCCCTAAAGCGCCGGGTGGAGTACGCGAGCAGTACGGTGCTCCTACTGTCCTCCAGCTTCGTGAATAGGGGAAACAGGCCCTTAATGCTATCCACTAGTCGGTACTTACACTGAAGTTCCCCACCCTGAAACGCCCTGTGGAGGACACGATAGAGGCGGTGCTTTTAATATCCTCCAGCTTCATGAATAAAGAGAAAATCCCTTGGTTGTCCACCAATAGGTACTACTTACACTGACGTTCCCCTCCCTGAAGCGCCGGGCGGAGGACGCGAGCAGGTCGGTGCTGTCGCTGTCGATGCCGCTATCCTCCAGCTCCGTGAACAGAGGGAGTAGCCCCTCAATGTTGTCCTCCTGGGCCGCCAGCTTGAAAGGTTTTTTCTCCTCTGCAACGCAAACTTCCTGGAATGATAAACATATACAATGAATCCTTGGGAACTCAGAACGTAAATCTATATGTAGAGTAAGAGAGATGAACTCTCTCTTAAGACTCTTCTTGACTTAAAGGTTAAATTGACAAACAGCCCAATAGATCGCATGGAACATTCATCTACCTATAGAAGAATCTTCTTTGAACTCTATTGACCGTAAGTGCTCTTTTCTTACGAAGATTAGAGTATCTTTCTGCCTGGTAGTGGAAAAGTTATGTACCGAACTTCTAATACTTTTGCAGAAAATAAGACTTAAAGAAGTCCAGTGTTACTCAAAGAATAAATATTGTTTTGTATACCCATTAAATCCACTGTGGTCACTGTGGTACCTCTAATAGACGTAAAACATATTGCAGGATCCGAGATCATGTCGAGCACCTATTAGGTACCTGACATGATCTCGGATCCTGGCTACTGCTATAGGTACTACCTATAGCAGGGATTATTCCCTCACACCTCACGTTGCATGACCTTTGATCTTTTCATAGCTTAAAATATCAAGGACGTACAAGCAAAATTAGAGGTACACCTTAATGTAGAGTCAATTAAAATAATATGTTTCAGATTTTTCTCGCTTTTTAAGCATAGCAGTGTATATATCACATCTAAAGTGCACACAATATATTTTCTGAATAGTTTATTTCACTCGCACTTAGTTCACTTGATAATGGCCACCATATTGAAAAATTGCCTGTTTGGAATAACTCGATATTACGATAGTTTTAGTATTACAGCATTCAGGATGCTTACGATCTAATGCACTTCATTGATTGGACAAAAAATTACGTGATATAAACCTTACATACAATCTTAAATAACGATAAATTATGAGAGCCAAAGAACATATAAAGCAAACAGAATTTATTAATTTAGGTACTTTAACTTTAAAAAACACAAATAAAAACACTTTGGATGGTGTACCTTACGTGTCGTTACGTCTTCAGTCCACTAGATCAAAGCAATACGTGTTATGTTTATTTTAGAAACTACCAAAATTTATTACAACACACGATTGCAAATGACTGGGCCAGATGCACTCAATCTAGAATTATCGATCACTTCAACAATCTATTGCGCACTACTGCCCAATGTAACAAATGAATGACTATATTTCGAAGCACTATAATCTCCGAATACACCGTTACTCTCCACTTTTCTCCAAACAGGTGTTTTAGAATGTTACTAAACAAAAATGTAATGACCGACTTTATTTTCAGCAGTTTGATACATCTAGCTGCATCCGACTTGCCCACGCAATACATCAATAGCTTATTATCATAAATGGACATAAATAAAACACAAACTCACCGTAATGTAACACAAGATGCTTGAGGAGTAGTTTGTGGCCAAGAAATCTTTTGATACAATACCCGTATTACACATAAACCCAGTGAGAAAAAAGTAAAACAGCCAAGCCGCCAATTTACTCCACGGAATACCTCTCGGAAAGAGGGCCATCTTTCCACCCTTTTCCTCCACGCACCTCTCGCTCCCCCGCCCTCACCCCGTTGCCAGGCAACGCACCCCTGCGCGCGCACCACTAAACGCAACCTACTTCTGACAAAATTATTTACGAAATTGTCAAACTTTTTAGAGGCAAGTTTTGATTTCGTCCAATTCATATCATTTTACTAGAGGTAATGTGGTTCGAATAAATTAAAAATTGAGACATGGCTCCAAAAAAGGTGAGTGTTACCCAAAAATACATTAAATAGCTATGAAAACTGAATACAAAAACTCACGCCTATATTTACATACCACACATCTTCGAAACTCTACCAACATTTTATACTTTTCTAATAATAACAACATACATAAAGAAAATTAAAGCCGCATATGTTTTACACATCGTTTAGTACCTAGGTCTAAATAAATTATGTAACACTTATCCAATATCCAAATACCTACGTCCTACATATTGATCAAACAGAAAGTTTTTCAATGCAGGTCAAAAAGGTGACTTAGAACTTAACATTACACTGTCAGGCAAGCATCGTTGTTTAATTTTCATAAGATGTTATTGGCTGATATTGCCTGTCTGCATTTGATTATATTTTGGTATGAGTATTAAATAGTATGAATGTATATCTACTCGAAGATTGGGTGATATGCTAATACCTATGTTTTGTGTCTACACTTTAGATTACCTACTGATGTTCAACCCGACATTTCAAATTCAATCAAGATACCCAACTCTACTTAGGTTTCCAATACAGAAGACTGCTGAATGTCAGATTATTCATGTAAACAATAATGATCTGAACTCAAGATTAACTATTTTGTAGGTATAGAGGATCGTCAAGGTTGTTGTCGCAGTATAATTCTAGGGCTTTCCAAGGATACCTACGGTCTACTGGTACTTGTATTGACAAATGGGTATTATTCGATCAGTATTCATTATATTATTCATGTCAAGTAAACCCGTTCATCGAATCACTATTATTCCTATAATCTGGGTCTAACTTTAGACAATGTTTGTAATAAACGGGTTAAGGGCATTTATGAACAAAGGCAAATCATCGAATCTCAATGTCAACTATCATTAGTATTTAACATCACACATACATATTCCCTTAAAAAGTTTATTTTATTATTTTACATCTATATGCGTATACAGGGTGTCCCAAAAAGTAGTGTCAAGCGGAAGTCTTGAGATAGAACACCCTGTGGGGCATCCGAAACACCCCCATGTATGTTCCGCGATTTTTTATAGTTTTCGAGTAATGATTTTTTTTCTAAAATTTTGAGAACAACTGACCTAAACGATTAAAAATATTATAGAGAAAAAAGTATTTGACTTTTTTGAGTAATTCTTTTTGCAAATAAATTTTCATGAGTTTTTCTTTAATGCCTAAAATATTTGTCTCCATAACTTATATGGAAATTATCAAAATTATGGTACAAACTGAAAAGTTACGTTCTGTAAATATTGTCTTACAATTTCAACCTTAAATTTTAGTTATGAGGAGGTAGCTGCATGGCTCCTAAGAAACTTTAAAAACTGCGCTAGACTCTCAGCTTTCATAATCATTCATAAAAACTGGTACTTAAAGGGCTACTTTTGCTGAAATCGGACTTCAAAGACAGAGAGGTGGAAAAATAATAAAAATTTGCCATTTGAATACGAAGTTTTATTTGGACCTTTTATTATTTCTAAGGTTAATAAGATTGTTAACAATCAAAATTATACCAGAAATGCTAAGAAATAACCACTTGAAAGTTTAATTTGTGATACTTAAAAATTTAATTAAGTTTAAAAATGGGAACTTTATTGAAAAAAAAAAGTTATCGTTTTTGATTATTTATTGTAAATAGTTTATAAGTAGAAGTTTATTAAAGTCCGTAAAGAAAGCAAAGTTCGTCAAGTTCGTCGTAACAAAGGTATTGCATGTGAAAACAGTGTGAGCGCAATGAAACTTAAATTAAACAAAAGAAAGCATCCAAATATTTGCATCTGAGTGCTCCTGTATTAAATTTAGGTTTGTTAACAAACTGACTAACTTTCGGAATAATAAAATGTCCAAATAATGCTTCGTATTCAAATGGCAAATTTTATGATTTTTCCACCTCTCTGTCTTTGTAGTCCGATTTCAGCAAAAGTAGCCCATTAAGTACCAGTTTTTATGAATGATTATGAAAGCTGAGAGTCTAGCGCATTTTTTAAAGTTACTTACGAGCCATGCAGCTACCTCCTAATAACTTAAATTTTACGTTGAAATTGTAAGACATTATTTACAGAACGTAACTTTTCAGTTCGTACCATAATTTTGATATTTTCCATATAAGTTATGGAGACAAATATTTTAGGCATTAAAGAAAAACTCATGAAAATTTATTTGCAAAAAGAATTACTCAAAAAAGTCAAATACTTTTTTCTCTATAATATTTTTAATCGTTTAGGGCAGTTGTTCTCAAAATTTTAGAAAAATCATCAAAACTCGAAAACTATAAAAAATCGCGGAACATACATGGGGGTGTTTCGGATGCCCCACGGGGTGTTCTATCTCAGGACTTCCGCTTGACACTACTTTTTGGGACACCCTGTATATACGTATCAGACAAAAGTAAGTATACTGAGAAACTACTATCGCCGATTTAACATTTGAACTTAGTAAACTCATACATTTTTCGAACCTTCCTACAAACATAAAGGTGATAATTTTTATCATAAGCTACAGAAACCATAATGTACATACCTCAAATTTTCTTATGAATTTATGGGTCATGTTTAAACTGATTTATTAAATAACTGTAAATACTATGTTTCTTAGTCATATATTAACTTAATCCGCCGAAGTAAAAGGTAGCTTTAATTACAAAACTAATGAACCATAACTTCCTAAGAAGATAAAGAAACTTATGAGTAAGTTACGCACATACTTATTTTACATACCTAACCGCTTTTTTGTTGTAAACAAAATATATACCTAGTACATACCTCCATATTGTATATGCTTAGGTACATTAGCCCTTTGATGAAGGTAGAGTTGCCATAAACAATGTAAATATAAGCAATAAATAATTTTGTATCTCTTATATAAATTGAGCTATCTGCGTTTCAAAATACTGTTAAATTAATGGTCAGTTATTGGTAAAGATATCAAAGTAATTTTTATCAAAGTAAGTTTTAGTATATTGTATACGTACACAACTAACTCCTTAAAATCTTAGCTTTCCGCAGTTGTCTCTCAGACAGAAAATTGGCTACAACATGTCAACTCTACCTTATTAAAACAAAACACTGTGTGACTTAGTATATGCACTCAAACAAAACAAAACTCGCCCAACAAAACAAGAACAAAAGTGACCGTTTGCTGCCTGATCTAGATGCCGCTCGGTCTGAGCAAGGCGGCAAAACTGCCACAACTCTGGCGCAATAAGTCGGAGAAAACACTAGGATCCCTCATAAAGCGACTCAGAGTGAGTAATGAACAAAGACGGGGCAAAATGCCCTGTATCCATGTAAATATCACTTGTGTGTCCGTCCTTTGAGTCTACAATCAAACTGTGTTTGTCCCGACTGCGTCTAACATCGAACAATAGGGTAGTTGATTCAATTTTTAACTTTTTTCTATTACAAATAGATGGTGCGGAACTTTTTTGGCTTTCAAAATGAGAGAAATAATATCAGTGTTAAATATAATTAATATTTAATCATATTTTTGGCATTTAAATTGCTCCTTTTGAAAAACGATTACGCAGGTTTGAAAGTGCATACTGTCAATACAAATAGTGAATTTAAATTATTATTATTACCTCTCTTATAGTTTGATAAATATATAACGTGTTAAATAAGGATAAGCAACAACTACCCTATTCCATTGTGCCGTAATCACATTTTCCATCCCCACAGGCGTATTTTGAAGTATTACAAGTACCTTCGTTGCATTGAATGTGCCTTTTCTTGTCTGTCATCAGGTGCCGTAGTCAAAGAAACAATATCGAAACGATAAAGAAGTTCGAAAGGAATAAAATGTATGGGATTGACATTAGACGCGATAAATCACGTAGCCAATCCCATACATTTTGTTCTTTTCGAGCTTCGTTATCGTTTCGATATTGTTACTTTGTCTAAGCCCTCAGGCTTCCCGGCACGACATTCGGCTATGTTTGTTGTACATAATGTGTACGTCTACGCATGAATGTTCTCATTTTCATTTTGAACTGTGAACGTCAATGCACGGCCTTGTGTGATGCGTATCGCCACAGATTTTCTCATTGCTTTTGTCAAGTTTTAAATGTGATTTTCTAGAAACTATATGTACCTACTTACTACCAATGTCTGTCATAGATAGGTATATAATACACGTTTACAGGACAGAAATATAATTTTAAAAAAAATCAAAAAACGCCTTTCCATATTTATTTTGTCGTAAGTACTTTGAAAGAAAAATTGTTCAGGTCGTTGTTTTGAATTGATCTACTCATAAAAATAATATCACGACTAAATTAAACCCTAGGTAAATATCTTATGACTGTAAGGTTAAGTAAACCTCTAAATAATTACCATATGGCTTGTTATCCTGACCGTTTACAGGAAGCGAACTTTTGAATTTGGAGTAGGTAATTTCGTGAAATAAACAGTGCATGCCGAAAATTATTATTGGAAACTGTTGTTTGTCATAACGGTGGGCTGTAACGCAACGGTTACAATGCTTTATTACGTTGCATACACGCAAAAAGATATCTGACAAACTGAAATCAGTGTAAAGCCAAGTAATTTGTAATCAAAATGGAAATTTAGGTCGTGACGTTGCTTCTAACTATAATTATACGTATAGTAAATATATATTAGGTACCTATCCTACTATCTACATCTAGAGCACAAAACAAATTGATCTAGATTCATCGCGTTTTGGTAATAAGAGAGTCAGTGAATCAGATAGAGACTTTTCAGTCTATCGGAGATAGATAATACTGGTACTATATAACAGCTTATTCACGGATTATTGTCGACACAGACTGTCTTTGCTGGAACAATTTGGCCAACTACTGAAACTTTCAAATGTCTCCCAAACATTATTACAGTTATAAATTGAGCCTTGGCGGTGACTCCATGGTGTAAAACAGTAGGTAATGCATTAATTGTGACCATGCAATCTACAGACCTCTGTCTATTCAACTGTGTATATGCTATTAGAATAAGCAATTATTATAATTTGTGACTGCTAATCTTAACTTATTTTATGTACCTTGTATCTTCAACATTGAAACTAAGAGGACAAATATGTCCTAATTATTGCCATGGTGACTACAAACTACAAAAATATGTAGACTAACTACAAAATAAACAAGCAAACGCATGATAGGCTATGTAAACTCAATTTAATCAACCAGACAACAAATTGTAGTCCGTTAATCTTCATTAAAATATACATTTTAAGATATCGGTGCGTATCGCGTTATTTATACAAGTATTTTGTTCAAAAACAAACTACTGTTCAAGAGTAGATGAGGGTAAAGAAAAAATACTAACGCTAATGTTACTTATTTTACTACAAAAACAGTTATCGTTCAATCAATCAATTATTCATTATGAAAACATTCATATTTGCAAAATTATTCAAACAACATGCGTTAGTCTTCTTTTTAAAAGATGTCAATATAATATAACATCCATCAGGTGGAGTGAGGTCACCCTGAGATTTTTTTTATTAAAAAAAACATTGCATTTGCAGTTCATACAATATTAATAACCATTTCCATGAAAATTCTTATACGACACGACTAAATGATCCTTTTACGTAATACCTTCACTACAAAGAGCGTGCAAAATACAAGTTATTTGGTTTCATAACACAAATACGCGTGAGATAACATTGTGTGTGATCCAAAACAATGAACATAATATGTGACACGACCGAACTGATACGTACTTGATTCAAAAATAACTATACAAATACAAGGACGTACCTACTCACTCAATACCCAAGTGTACTTACACTGATAATAAAATAAGCTAAGGTATAGAATAAGGTATACCTTATTCTAAGGGCAGATTTTTGCTTGTCGGTTAAAGTTTATCCATGGTCAATAAAAAACAGATAATAAAGTATCGACTAAATACTATTTCATTGGGACTTAATGTGCATTATCTTACACTAGTGACCCGCTCTCACTTTGCTTCGCAATTTTACAGGAAAACCTTACTCTTGAATCCTTCCATCTATTAAATATAATAATCGCATGATAGGGAGAGGAGATTTTGTATTAAACATACATACTATGTAGTGATTTTTGTTAAACTACAAATGTCGTTAGTTGGGTAACAATATTTATTTGATATGTGCTTATGACAAAGAATGTAGGTAAGCCTAGTATGCCTTTACAAACATTTATTAATTAACTAAGATTTTAGTTAATAATAATATTCTTCTATCCTGTTGTAGAAAAAGGGTTCGAAGAAAAAAAAGAAAAATCATGCGGTGCAACTGTGGTACACGCGGCCTCTGCCGCTGATCAGACGATCCGTAGCATACTTCTTCAAAGTTTGTAAAATTTGCATACAAAAAAATATTGTGCAAAAAAAATCACAAACATAACTAAACAACTAAATTCATAATTCGTTTTGTGGATCTGCACATCCATTTTATTGAACTCACTTTAAAAATAAATAAAAATAAATATTTAGAAACACAAAAATTTGTAAAAAAAAAATTCGTATATTTGTGTCGGCACTAACACTTTCAATGGGACTCACTTTTCAGTCTCCACAAACAAAAAATATTTGATAACTATCACGTTTAGTTAGATATTAAAGAAATAGATTACTTACTTAAAATACAAATTTTAAAAGCACTCACACTATTTTTACGTCCATAATTTCAGAAACATACCTTCCTGTTTTTCTCATTAAATATGATAAATATTATTTAATTATTATAAGAACAAAGTAAATACATAGCAAACTGACTTACCGCATTCAGCTCCCCAGATTTCATATTAAGCTCTCGCATAGCCGGCCACAGTAAAAACGAACACCAGTGTCACTCATAGATCTAGTTCTACAGACGAAATACCGCGTATCTATGCAAATAGTTGAGAGTCGCGCTACGAACGCGACGAGCACGGGACAAATGGCTGCCTCGCTGAACTTAGGCGGCAGGATGACAGTAATGCAGGGCTGTCGCTATAAGTCAAATTAAAGGATTCCGACATACTTTTGCGCTGTAACTTTGTGTCAGCCTTTAGGACAATAACATTCGCTATTTCAATTAGGCAATTCGTGTAACCCTCCAGAACATTTTTGTGCCACTCGCTAAATGTGCTCTTTATTTTTAATTTCATTTCTAATCAGGACATATTAATGTACTTAAAGGTAGATCTAATTTTTAAATATAAGTTCAACATCTGCAAGGACTTATTACATTACTGTCAATGTCACACATTCAATTGTTTAACCATGATTGAAATACGATATCGACGATGTTGATAATAATTTAATGCAACATTGTTACCAAATTTTACAGCTTATAAATATATTTTGAGCAGAATTTAACAAAAGAAAAGTATTCTTAATGGTCAAATGGTCGATTTAATTAATGTAGCGGCAACCCTAGCGGTCAGGCGGTGTCGCGGCGCGCAGTGCTACCCTACACCAGCTACGGACTAATTAGAATTTGGCGACACGCCCAGCGATCCCATAATTTACCAACTTTCCACGGTCAGCAGGAAAAAGTTGAGAATAGTTTTTTTTTTTAAATATCAATAAAATAAAAAAATATTATTTATAGGATACCATTATAACTATTGGAAAAAGAAATCGTTCTCAGATGTTTTTACTTGGCTTCCAATTAGTATCTCCAATAGGTTTCTTTTTTTAATACTTTTTAAATTATTAATTCAACAATTGGATTTACTATCTACTAACATTTTTCAAAATAATGGAACTAAGTTTCCTGCAAGGTGTATACGAGTTAACCACAGTAGATATGCGGTATTTTTTATAATGTGTTACAATCAACCTCACTTAGAATAATATTACTTCTTAAAGTAAGGTTTTGTATATTTTTAGAACGTCTAAAATTAAAGCTCAGATTTTCTTCCATGACTTGTTTGCACAGTCGTTACTGTGCACTGAACATTAGCAGCAGCGATTCTGCCCATGCAATGCAGATAATAACTTGATTAGAACTTGTGTACCATAACACGAGGCGATACCGCATTTTGTCGCCTACCATGGCCGGCATATAACGTTTTTAAAATAAAATCCAAAAAATGTCAATTAAAAATATCGACAAAAATGTTAATGATAATAATATAGATTCAAATCCAGAGGTAAACATTACTGACATTGTTGTTAATACTGACGATCTTACGTTTTACGAAGATTCCGATGTGAGTACGATATTTTTGTAACAACAATACAACATTCGACAGAAATTAAAAGACAGATAGCATCCAGCATGCTTACCGCACGCAATATCTAATCGTTTGTTTACGCTTGCTTCGCTTAGCTAAAAGTGCTTCGAATTATATTTACAGCCAGGTTACATGATCGTGACCAATAAAGACTTAACAGTATGCAAATGTAACGAAATATTTACTCGTAAATCTTTGCTACGAAAATGATAGAAACCTGAGCAGTGTTTGATTTGACTCGGTCGAAAGCTTTCGTGCTTGCGTCGAAGCTATTTTTAGGCCGACTTTTATTTCGAGCAAAGTGTTAATTTGATGCAGAGAACAAACTTTCGGTTGCATAAATAATTTTTCCAATCCATAAACATGTTGAAAGCGTTAATAAAACGAGCTCTGAACACAGATGAGCAGCCGGCGATACTAAAGAAATCTATTTTATGTTTTGATGTATGTGTGTAATTAGTTTGGTGTTTCTTTGAAGCTAATATTTCAGTGATAAATTTAAAAAAATTAAGAGTTTCATGATATCTACAATGAGAGGATGTTGAAGTAGAAATATATGTGTGACCTAAGCTTTTGTAGATTTACATCTATTGTTTTAGATGACGTGAAACTTTTTATCTTTGGCAACAAAATATCGCTGAAAAATCATTTTTACTGAAAATTAGTTTAGCAAACTAGCATTTAATTTCTGCAGATGTTTTATATGTGTAACTGTGCGCTATTTTTCTTGCTTTATATACCACGGAAATTAACTTAATTAATTTTCTGAAATAAGAGAAAAATGGTTTAGCATTCTTATTAGCACTTGCATGAAAATTTCACGTGTCAATGTTTTCATTGAATATATTTTCACTGCTTGAAATAAACACAATGGGTATTGTTCTTAATAGACTTTTGCAAAAGCACACACTAGAAAGTTCAATGTTTCTCATCCCAACGAATCAAGTGTCGTATTTGTGTACGTCCAAATGCACACAACGTACCTATCTATTTGTTTAATACGTAATTTAATTTCACTTTTAAACTCACATTACTGTTTTCCGAGCAGAAAGAAGCCAGCAAGTCCAAAGGGAATCTTGTGGAGGATGAAGGCTTGGATTGGCTCAAGCCCCGAGCACTCGTCAAGCCGGATGACCAAGAGGAAGTGGCTGATGCAGTAAGATACACATTGTTCTATTAACTACTCATGTGACGGAGTTTCATAAACGTCAGTTAAGCTTAATTTGTTTACTGAGAATCAAAGTTCGGTTTGTCCAGAAACCTGCTCGCTGAGCAACTTGATTGGGTGTGTGCCTCAGATAACGCGACTTCTGTGGCCAAATACTAGACCGATTACGTTAGATTTTGCCATCAAATCAATTAGAAGAAGAAGAATCAAAGTATTTAGCAAAAACCTTTGAACGGCTAATAAAAGTTGTCTCTTGTCAGTATATAATACATACCAGTCAAGACAATGCTACCAGACATTCCAGATTCAATACCAAATCGGCAAAGTAGAAGTGCCTTAAAATCTATTTACCTACGTAGTGATTCCTGAATATTGTGTGTGTTTTCGTCTCAACTTTTGGTAATTTCATAAAGAAAAACGCAAAATTTACATGGAAAGGTAAATTTTGCGTTTTTTTTTATGAAATTACCAAAAGTTTAATGACATCGTAACCATTTCCTTACAAAAGATACCAACCGAAATAAATTGTTAGTCATTCTTCCGTTATATATCAATGGAAGTAGGCATTGGGATAGTTTAATTTATCGAGTCCATAACTGGCATCGTATTGCGTGCGCTAAACGACCTGAAAATTCGCAGTTTATTGTTTTTAATTCGCATAACTTTTATATCAAGTTTACTACCGACTGGCTACAAAAATGTAATTGCCAGATATGGCCCGGAGTTACTGCAAAAGCGTATGATAAATCATATTTTGTAGATGTAATCGACTATCGCTGAAAAATGTAAAGATTGAGTAGACGAACGGAATTGTCCGTGCATAAATGTTTTTATACTTTAAGTATATTTAACGGAAGCTGAAACAGTTGATTAGACCTAGTGTTAACATTCTATTAAGTGCAAATATTCTATGATCTGCAGGGTCACATCATGTTCTATTCTATTTTTATATAGATGATAAATAAGATTTATAAAGAATGGTAACAAGACTCTTTTGTGAAATCCCGAAAGGGGTCATATCCGGTTTTTATTTGAGATTTTAAAACAAATAAAACTATTAATCCGCCAACCCACCCTACAACAACGTAACACACTTCACTGCTTCAACTTAAAGTGATCGAGATTTGACAGGACTTGGAAGAAGAAGTAGGGAGGATCCTTACGACCATCAACCCCCAATGGGTGGCGGACGAGGTGGCCTACCACTACGGCCAACACCGGTTCGTGGTCAAGCCCAAGCCCAGCTATGGGAAGGCGTATCCACTGTACGTGTTCCAAGGGACCGCAATAAGGAAGGACTCCGATGAGGCTAAGGCCCAAATCGCTGCTGGTTACGGTTGGTTCTCATAGATTTTATGTTTTTTTTCTTTGTTGTCCTGGCGCTTTTGCCAAAGGATAGCTATGCAACTTCTCTTACCTTTCATCAATTTAAATAGAGGGATCCGTTATTACTTTTTTCATTGATTGCTACAAGATATACCTACTTAGCCATTTAATCACAAACTGTACGTCAATAAGTATCCTTAAGCTTTGAAAGCTTGATTGAACATAATATTATTAAGTTCTGATAGTGTTCATAATAATTGAATACCTACAGTGTAAACTCACTAACAAAGTAAAAAAAAATTACTCCTGTTTGTCAGTATGTACGTAGAGATATGTATAACTGTGTCTTGAGAAAATGTCCACCCAAATATCATAGAGCACATCGACTCTAGAAGCAGATAAATAACATACAATAGAATGGAATTTCCAATGTTATTATCAAATTCCAAACTGATGACGTCAGTAGAGACACACTAGAAAAAATGTATCTACGCAGATTTATTTGTGTAACGCTTTTTCATATAGGAGTTTACGACCTTTTCATTAATCTAATTTAAACTTTCATCCTTTCTGTCAAGTCTTTGCAATTCTTACAAAAATATAACACCTAGGCTAAATCTTTCAATAATCTATCAATTAAATTTAAAAAGTAAATCTGTATATTTATAGGAAATCAATTCCCCTACTAAACTTTAAACATTTTTTATCTGGACCTAATATTATTACTGGACCTAATGATAGTAATTTAATGCATTATTACTGTTGTATCGTCATGGTACATTTGCTACATATCCCAATTACCTGAGTATTAAGTCCCTGTGGCTCGTTGACGGACCGTTGATTGTTGTGTGAGCAGGCAGTGTGACCTTCGACGACGCTGGTCCCAAGAAAGCCAAGGTTAAGAAGTCGGCTGAGGCAGAGGAGGAAGAAGAGGAACCGGAGCCCGAGCCCGCGGCGGCTGCAGAGGAGGCGAAGCCTGAAGGTAGACAAATAATAATTATTATCAGAAACAGTACCGGCGTTAGGGTAGGGCGTGGTTGGGCACCATAAAGCAGAGCAGAAAAAAAGCAGAGTCGCATCCGGCTTTTGTACTGTATGTATACAATGTCAGATGTATGTTTAAACCTTCAAAACTACGCAATGGATTTTTAATGGGTTTTTAATAAATAGAGCGATTAAAGTGAAAGGTTTTGGTCTATAATATATCCGAAGCGAAGCTAGGGCGGGTCACTAGTTATCTTTAAAAGCCAACAACCGTAAAGGATTCATCGCCTGACTTTTAATATCGTGAGGATTTAGGATATCCACGATACCATTGCCCGGCCACCGAGCCGTGGTACAGTGGTTATAGACAAATTGTCATATCTATACATTAAATAATTACATAAAATTTAAGGGTTGATTTAATAGCACACTTAAAAATACCGGGTCACTTATAAAATATTTGCAATATTTATTGTTCGTCGTTTACATACCCAGGATATTAGACAGATATAATTTACATTTCGCGTGTGGCTTCTCCATCCAGTTGATGAATATAAAAACGTCTAAGAATGAATTATATCACTTTTATTTAAAAGCTAAGACGTTTCTCATCGATATTTTTTAATCTAAAAGTAGCTGTTAGAACTTTTAACGTGAATGTGATATCCTCTAGTATGAGGTAAAGTATTTATCCTTGTAACCAACTGATTGCTGATCGTGGCCTTTTAAATGTGTTAGAGAAACAAGTCGACTGTTGATTTTCCATGTCTAATTCATAAAACTAACTCAAACACAGTGTATTTCATTCACATTGTCAGGCATAGTTTTAGTAACATTGGTTTTAACCAGTTACCTACTCGTGGTTGCCAGAAATACCTATAGGATTTTTAGCAAGTAGATTTAAATAATAAGAACAAAATTGATCTATTTAGCAACAATAAAATGACACTTACCTAAACAATGAAAACGACACATACGTAAACGATTAAAATGACACATAAAATAAATTAAAAACGAGTGTACCTATCTGAATTGTGAATCGGCATGTAACTATGTACCTATACATTATTTACTTTCTCTTGTGGTTTATCTGGAACATGATAAGATCGCCCAAATTGTGGTTACTCTTTTGTTGAAATGCTGACTCTTCTTTTACTTTATGTACATCAAACAATATTTTGAAGAGATTGATGGATGTGAAAGAAACGAAAGTGGTATACCAGGATCGTAGCACATGGCAGGAAGTGATCTCTGCCTACCCCTATAAGTGTTTAAAGTTCTGTCCGTTTGCACTTTTCATACAAATTTAATGTAGTGCTTTGACGTCACACTACAACATACAGAATACTGAAAAAAATTGTTTTCGTAATTTAACGTCTATTAATATAAATTAGTTTTACAAATATATTCAGCGTGCCAATACATTATTATGTCCTATTGTGAAATTGAGACACGGTAACATTATCAAATCCCCAATATCCCCAACAGAGGACGCCGTGGCTGAAGAGGAGAAGCCGGCAGCGGAGGCCGACGAGGCAGGCCCGACGGAGGCGCAGCCCGAGGAGGCCGAGGGCGAACCGGGAGACGCTGGGGAGGAAGCGGAACCGGAAGAAAGTATGTAGCAATATGAATAACTTCTTAGCGAGTACGTAACCAACCAGTTTGGTATGTTATTAAAGGATATCTTGAAACTTCTGACTCGTTACACTTTAAGTGCCTTATATTTCGCTATGAGAAAGTACTGATTTGGACGTTGGGTGTTTACAGCGTGTTCACACCTAGCGATTTTTGGGCGATTTTGATCGCGGCGATAACGCCGCGATTTCGCCGCGGGCTCGCGGCGTGCGCGCCGTGATATCGCGATTTCGCGCGGTTACGCGTCATACAACCTGCCCGCTTAGTGCTATTTGTATGGGATTCTTTATGCACCTTAGAGAAAATCGAACTTCATCTTCAATTGAACAAAAGATAATCGACATTAGGTTACGTCTTGGTTAACAAATTAGTTAATATCATAGCTACCTACAAATTAGTTAATATCATACCTACCAACTAAAAACTAGTAACAAAGCTATAGGAAATATCGCGTGCAGTTTTAATTCTAATGGCATTCGTGTCAAACGCCTGGCAACTCATGAAACATTGCTTCCATAACTTTGCAATCAGAACAGTGCCTTTGTTGATTTATTACAACTACCAGTATCAGGTACACAGTTAGATATGTAACAGGGTTCTGCTTAATCATCGTATCTTTGAAGTTTACATTTCGAGCTTTTTCCCAAATTGGTCCCAAAGTTTTTTCGTAGCAGGATTTCTGGAACAATTTGTATTTTTCTTTTCTTCTCATATCATCGGCTCTATCCATACCCAGAACTATCAGCCACGTCTTCTATCACCCAGTAAACGTATTGCGACGAAGTCAATCCGTTTATTTACCAACAGAGCCTACGTTAATGTCGTCAGGATTAAGCAATCGCAAATAGCACTATAAGGCCGCAATAGCATTCAATTAGTGACTACTTTACTTAGTATCTATGAGTTGGAGGAGCAAACAGGTGCACCATAGATTCGCCCAGGGCTCTGTGGCAAGTAGGTAATAAATTAATGGGCTGTTCACCAACAGAGGCAGAAGCCACAGACACTGCGGAGGAGGTGATCGAGATAAAGCCTCGCATCAAGAAGCTCGCCAACCAGTTCAACTTCTGCGAGAGGGCTGCGCTCACCTACAACTTCCCGAGAAGAGTAAGAAACTACCTTTATAACTTTACAATTTTTTTACAATATCAACAATAGATACTATTTTTGGCACCTATGGAATGATGTACAGTCAGCATCAAATAGTTAGTAACAGTCAGGGTATTCAAATAGTTAGACACATCCAAAAAGTCAATAATATCGGAGCAAATAAAATTTCGATAATGTCGTCGACAATACAATCGCTTAAAAAGTCGAGTCGAAAAAAAGGTTCAATCAAAACGCAATTAATTTGGCTACAGTCATTCCGCCAAAGGTATCCAAGCATTCGAAGTGTATAAAAATATGTTTTTATAATTATTTGAATACCCTGAGTGTCACTAACTAATTGATTCCGACTGTACCTACCGAAGTGCACAATAGAAATCAAAATTATATCTGCTGAAGTGTGAAACAACGTTGGAATTACGGGTGCCCTATCTACCTACAGTGTTCTGTATTTTGACCAAAACCAGAATTGAAACCTACAAACGTTACGTAGGTACGTACCTACCTACCTCCCAAAATTGGATCGTCTTCAATTGTTAACTTTGTTTTAAGTATTTTATTTTAGAAATCAAAGTGGTTGAAAAAATATTTTACGAAAATATATTAAAAGAAAAGAACTCGACGATAAATTTCAACCAAATTTCATAACTAACAAATCTAAACCTCTTATTCCCTCTACAGTCAGTTGATACTCAGACCATACCTCCTCCGCGCGCAAACTACGGCTCCACAGCCCTGCAGTGCGTGATATTTGACTACTACCAGGAAGACTATGCGAAGAAGATGAAGGAGAAGGAAGATGAGAAACCTAAAAGGGTAATTTATCTTTTTATAAGATACTAGCTGTGCCCATGACTTCGTCTACGTAAATTAGATGTTTTTTTAGGTTAGACCAGCTCTGTTCCGATTCGGTAAATCATTAACACTATTTCTGAATACTTAGAACCTACCTTTTCCCAAATTTGAATTCGTTTCCGGCACTATTTCACTGAGGGGAACATCTCTATCAATAGATCAACACTAATAGATGAGAATAATACCTATACACCGTGAAATTTTTCCCGCAGTGAAATGATTCTATCTTAGCAGTACAATAGATTTGTGCAGTTCTTTTTTGTTAAAATCAATAAATGCCGGTTTTACGAAAGGTTTAACTGAAATTCGAAAGCACGTTCGAATCGCTTTATGGCTTAGGGTGTCGAGCTTCTCAGCTTTAAGCATCGATTTCATGCGGCAAGCAGTACCTGATTACGTCACATCTTATAAAAGAACGATAGCTGCTCTCGTTTTCGAATTGGAAAATTATTATTGAAAAAAGTAAAAAAAAAAAACTTTTCGTTGAATTATTTGCATGATATACTGTACTGTAACTGTACTGTGTATAGGTCAACTCTTACAAACGTAGTTATTACTGGTACACGTAAAAACTTCCTGTGCGACTGTTTTGCAGCTGAAGAAAAAGGCAGCGAAGCATGCCAAGTCAGCTCAGCAGATCCACGACGAACAACTCGCGCAACGCATCCGTGAAGCCTGGGCTATCCTCGAGAGACTCGTCAACCAAAACATCTACGATGATATCGGTACGATCTTAACTGACCATCTTACCACTGCTGGCTAATACGGTGGCTACAACTGGAAAGTGTATGTACAGCAGTCACTGGCGACAATCGGGATCGGAATCGGAAAACTCGGGATGACTCAAGACAATCTGTTCCGATTTTCGTCAGCGGAGACAAAACCACCGGTCGCACGTCCGAACGGTCGAACGGTGAAACATTACAATAATCAAAAAACTTTTTCAAAATCAAGCACTAGTTTGAGGAAATACATAATGTCTTCCCTTTCACATTATGATTTTGTTTCCAAATTGAGTTATTATAAAAAATTATATAAGTCTTGAAATTAATGACACACTTACTTCTGTTTATTTGCTTGGCATCTGCGTAACGCAGCGTTGGCCCTAGTGACCGGAGTAACTATCGTCACCCACAGCCCAAGACTACCGCTACTGGGACGACCCGTCAGACGAGTTCCGAGAGGGCATGGGCTCGCTACTGCCGCTGTGGAAGTTTCAGTTCGAGCCGATGAGGAGCCACGCCGTCTGCGACCTGCAGTGGAACCCGCACTACCAGGACCTGTTCACCGTCGCTTATGGATCGTGTAAGGAAGTCCAAGTTGGCAATCCGAGTTCGAGATTGACAATTTGAAAGTAGGTGTATGTATCTCTAGAAATGGTACTGCTGTGCCCCCAGATATTTGAGAGTCTGGAGACTACCAACTGGAGGTGGAGGTGAAAAGCGACACAATCATCCTTATCATCCTTTTTCCGAAGCTGTTCAGGCATTTTTATTTTATCAGTAGCCTGGCTAACTAATTCTAGCATGAAAAATATAAAACTTAAACCAGGCCTTTGTTAAAAATTACCGAAGTACCGTAACAATTTATAATGAAATAAAAAAAATACCTTCCTTTATTCAATTAATAAAATTTATTGGTACGGTACCCACCCTCCGTAGGCGAGTAAGACTCAACTTTTAAATAATTAAGCCTAATAGAAACTTTTTATCTGACTGAATTATTTAAACTTCAATCGCAGTGGACTTCACCCAGCAGCAGAAGGAAGGCTGCCTGTGCCTGTACAGCATCAAGAACCCCGCCTTCCCGGAGTACTCCGTCATCACGGAGTCACCTGTCATCTGCCTGGATGTCTATAAGGAGACGCCTTATCTCATTTGCGTCGGTATGACTAAAGAAGTTAAATTATATTATAATGTAAAAATATCCATAACGTGACGTGCATCCGATTCGGAAACTTAGTTCCATCTCTTTTTCAACCTAAAAAAAAAAATCATCACTAGTGGAAGCCGTCAATAACGGGGATCTTCTTCCTGGATCATCTGCCCGGATGTCCTTACCTCATTTGGGTCGGTATGACTAAAGAAGTTATATTATTTTGTTTAAATATTCGTGGGAGAGTGTTAATTATGAAGATAGGTACATAAACGAAAGCTTCAAAATATTTTTATAAGGTTTTTGTTTCCAAGGAGTCATAAGAAAATCTCCGATAGAGAAAATAGGTAGAGAGCGCAGGTGAAAATTATGTTATTTTGTTAATGTGTCTACACATGAACTAAGTAGGTACCTACGTACCTAAATAAGGTTTTCCCAACCGAAACGTTTGTTTTGCCATATTTAAGTAGGTTCAAATAAACACATTTTAGTTAATTTGGTTCTTTAGCCGTTTCACTAGATATTAGTCTTTATGGGTCTACACGCGATATTAGGAGTAGCAAATACTTAGCGTATACTTAGTCTAACTAAATAACGTCTAAAATAAACCCGGATACAGTCAGTGTTGTGTGTCGGACAAATGTGGGTATCTGTACCTACAAATTACCTACATTAGTGCTGGTTCGGGGGTGGATCAAGAAATTCACAACCGCTGTGGCAGACAAAGACGGGCGGCGCCAGTTCGCTGGCGACCATCATTGGTGTAACCCAGTCGAAACGTCGGGAAGTAAGTAGCTAAGTATTTTCTACTCCTAATATCGCGTGTAGACCCATAAAGACTAATATTTAGTGTAATGGAACGCGAAAACTTAAAATCTTTAGCCGTTTATCTTGTAAGTACGCGATATTAGGTATAAGTACCTACCTACTATGATTTTCTTTAGCAATAATTTTATCTTGCAGGCCTCTACGACGGCAACGTGTGCGTCTACAATGCCCAGCTCACCCTGGAGTCTTCCTACCAGTACAAATCGGATTCTGTTCGCGATAAACACAGTAACATCGTTTGGGAGGTTTGTTGTATTCCTCCAAGACCTCCATTGCCTCGTTGGTGGTAAAAAGTACCAAGTAAAAACTGCATGATCCCGAGCTGACTCCCTTGCCAAATTGAGAGATTATGAATAGAATAGAAAACGTTTATTGACCACATAACATAAACAAATAGGTATACAACAAATTATATCAATACGAAACACAAAACTTAAGCAAAAACACACATATATGACAGACAAAAGAAGTACAAAGAATTAACACGAACAGATAAGGACAAGATGTGGTCAACGAGGTACAGGTCTCAGCATGTGCTACATCAGCCTGAGGGCAGCTGCAGCGCTGGTATTCTGGCCGTACCCCGAGTGACATAATATACTAAGATAACAAAATAAATACTATCATAAATAATGAAACAATAAATAATAAAAATACACACATTTTTTTTAAAGAATGTTAAACTGGACCTGCGTCTGATCTCTCATCGCGGTCGTTTTGGATTGCTATCTCATGGAACTATGCAAGTGAAGGAACAGAAAGCGCACTTTTGTTTGATCATACCTCTTTCCTGCGCAGTTGGCTAGCGTTAGGGGTACCCACAGGCAAACGAAACCTTTAGAGATGTGGGACATCCACTCCGCTGCAAGTGCGGTGATGATTATAAGGCTACTCCAAACAATCATCGTAGTTAAAAAAGCCATAGCTGAATTCAGTCCATCATCTAAACGATTGTAATTCCACAGGTGCGCTGGGGAGCCCGCATGATAGACGGCGAGGCGTCGTTCTTCTCGATTGCGGGCGACGGGCGCGTGGTGCAGTGGGCGGTGATGCCGGGCGAGCTACAGGCCACCACCATCATCACGCTTACCTCGGGAGTGCCACCGATACCCGGCCCCGACGGGACCATGGTCAACGTTAACAGTAGGAGTTTCTCTTTACTATTTTTTTGCCAGAAATGCTGAGTCAATTGTTAGAACGCGCGAAAATTGCTTTGCGTTCCGTCAAGCTGGCAAACGACCGGATGGTCTGAGGTGACATGTGGAGCGAATTGCTCTGTCTTCTACGAGTTAATGTATGTATCACAGTGAATTCACTTTATAAAATATCTTATACAACACGTGTATAGAGGTGATATTGTCTTATCTTTTATTAAAGCCCACTAGAATAGTGTACTTGGAATTATGAATTACTTAATTATTGTAGGTTGACAATAAATATTATCAACAACACTAGTGTTGGCATTGTTAATCATAACGTGAACTTAGGGCCTACCATGAGTTGGCTATCGTAAACTTACGTACGTTAAAAACCTATCGAGTTGTTTTTTTCATATGGCCGATTGTAGTTCTTCGCGTAACCACCAGGCGGCGCTGTACAAGTTTTTCATAGACATATTTACGTAGGCTATATCGAGCGCGTAAGTTTTAAACTCATGGTAGCCCCACTTGTGTATCGGATTCGGACACTTACTTCCATCTCTTTCTCAACCCAAACAAATCATCACTAGTGGAAGCCGTCAATAACGGGGACCTTTTTCCCAGGCTGCGGCAGCTGCCTTTGCTTCCATCCTGAGAAGGCGGAGATCTTCATGGTGGGCACGGAGGACGGCATGATCCACACGTGCTCGCTGAAGTACAACCGGAACTACGTGAGCTCTGTGCAGGGCCACCATATGCCGGTTTACCGGATCAACTACAACTTCTTCAATAACAGCATCTACGCGTCCTGTGCTGGCGACTGGAGAGTCAAGATATGGGAGGATGGGCGCGAGTACGTACACATTATGTATAGTTAATTATAGAATAGTATGTGGTTAGTGCGTGTTTTGACTCGATCAAAATCGCTTCAACTTTTAAGATGTTTTATATCACATCTTAGGCCGTCCAGAAAGGCGAATTCCTACACGCGTAGAATCATACGAGGTATCTACTGGCATTTAATAAGTAGGTACATTGCGTCCACAAGACACTCGCCAGTTGAGAGAAACCAATTATACCTACTTAAATAAAAAAGACAAGAAGAAATCGCCATGCAATCGCCTTCCCGTGTTTTAATGGCCATTCATTTTTATTATTAGTCTCTTGATGAAGATGGCATGGAAGGTTCATATTTATTTATTAATTTACATACATACATATAATCACGCCTTTTTCCCAGAGGGGTAGGCAGAGATCACTTCCAGCGATCCACTTTTCACCTCTGTGGGACGTGACGGGTTGTGGACCACGTCGCCGCCATTCTGCCTTGTGCATTTTTTTAACAAGGTCATTGCGTTCCCACGAGTAGCAAGGATATATGACGGGGGAAGGAAAAGGGGAGGAAGGATACTATCGTCTCTGATGATTTGGACTGAGTCGATAATTTATTAATTTCATACTGTTTTGTCAACAGTGAGCCGTTATTCATGTTCGAGCTGGGTTCGCCGGTCGGAGACGTGAAATGGGCTCCATACTCCAGTACTGTGTTTGCTGCTTGCACGGCTGATGGAAAGGTATGGCGATTTAACCCGATTTAAGGTCTGAAAATTCTGGACCTTATTCACTTGACATCAGCTCCAAAACCAACATAAGGTCCAAAACCAATGAAAATTTTAAATAGTTATGCCCGTTAAAGAGTTTATATTCATCCATTTTGTTCATATTCACTTGAATAAACAGTACCTACCTACCTACCTACTTAATTAGTTGTAAACTCAAATTAATCAAATTAAGTTAAAGTAAACAGCACACATATCTAATTATCTCAGGGCTGTAAGCGCATACTAGGGAGCGACCTAATTACATATCTACTATGTTTCTAATCTTTACGCATGACGTAGGTAAGTATATAGATAAAGTATGACGTATTTAATGATTGAAATTGTTGGTAGTAACATGGTCAAGATGTAGGAGTGGATAGCATTATTAAAGATTTTGAGAAAATTTGAAAAGTCTCTATTGACACTCTTCTCAATCATCACACGCGAAATAAAACCTTATATCTTTGCCGTTTAGGTGTACGTGTTCGACTTGAATGTAAACAAGTACCGACCTATTTGCGTGCAAGCGGTGGTCTCCAAGAAGACCAAGAAGCTGACAAGGATCGATTTTAATGCGCGCCTGCCGGTCATCGTCTGCGGTGACACTAAGTATGTGTGGTATTCATTTATTTATTAAATAGGTAAAAGAATCAGACCCCGGTCTGACAATTTATTTACCGGTTGTAAGTGTCCGCGGCGTTTAACATTTTCCTCCATCTTCTTATTATTCGAAAAATATACCTAATTTATAAACAAATCATTCTCTAAAACTTCAAATCTATCAAAGATGTTCCTTATTCAAACCTAACCATAAGAATACATACCTACAGATTTCCAGACTCAAAATCCGCTAGAAGGATATTAATGATGCTATTAATGTTAGCATAACGTCATTAGTGTAAACTAATAAATTATTCTACATCTACATGAACAGTCGTGAAATTCACGTCACTACGTAAATACTTAAAACTGTTATCTGGCTGATTAGCTATGTACTGTTAATTGTAATACCTACTAATTTCATGGTAACACATTTAAATCAGGGATGACGTCATTTACTACGCGCGCAGTCGATCAATGAATTAACATCGAAGACAATTAGATATTAAATAAAACCTTCTAAATATATTTAAGTATATTTGTGTAGGTATCCAATGTTGATTCTGATATCCGTAACACAAGTGCTAAATCTAGATACTTACCACGGTATCAGATCAATATATGTGTCGTTGTGGAATATTAAATTATTTAAATTATGAAATATTAAAATTTACTAAATCAGGGTAACAGAACCAAAAAGCTTTATTTGTATGGCAAGTCTTACAAAATGTAGTTTTAGAACATGTCGAGATATTTCAACGCTCCACGCATGGCCTCCATAGCTCAGGGGTTAGAGCACTGGTCTTGTAAACCAGGGGTCGAGAGTTCAAATCTCTCTGGAGGCATGACGTGTAAATATGTTCAAAATACTTTTTGACATATTTTTTAATCGCAGGGGCACTTGCCATGTGCTGAAGCTGTCGCCTAACTTGAGGGTCATGTGTAAGCCCCCTAAGAAAGCGCAAGGGATCGATCAGAGGACTCTTCAGGTAATTATGAACTCTAAATTACAATGCCTAGTTTTATTTTGTACTACTATATTGAATTATTTTTTCACATTGTCAGTCCAGATCAGAGACCTTAGTATAAGAATATGTTGTGAACTTCGCCACTTTTGTCGCTGATGAGCAAAGAAGTAATGACTGAATAAAATATGTTTTGTTTGGAAAATAAACCTTATATAAAATTGAAGACAAGAAACAAGAACGTCGTATCAAAATTGAGTTTATACATTTAAAAAGCAAACATAATAATAATAATAGATTTTGACAATATATTTTTAATTTTTTTTTCTTTCTGTTGTGTGTGGTTAACGTGCATGTAGAAGTTTGTAGGATCACTGTTTTGGAATTAAGGCTGTAAGAAGTTATCCATTTAAAAAATATTGATAACATCCTTTTTTTTCAGATAATGAAATTGGACAAACTCCTCAGTCTAGTTCGGGACCCTCCCTTCACTCCCGGGGTGGTCGACGAAAAGTTTGATGACGATTAAGCTATTTTCTTATTACTTATATTTATTATTAATTATACTTACTCATACCATACGTACCTTAAAATAAAACGAAATACTTTATTCATACATTGTGTATTGATTCGGTGAAGCTTAAAAACGAAAATACTTAAAAACTATTATTAAAAATATTTTGTGCCGAGACGCAAGAACCTCCAAAGTCTTGTCCAATCTCTTTAGAGAATGAAGGAAACTGATGTTATGACAGTAACAATAGTAATTTTAACTGTTTATAGCAATTTCCTCAACGAAAATTCTCAGATCACATTCCAAGACTTTAATTGGACGAGAGAAAAACAAACAAGAAATACGTTACATAAAAATAACATTATATTTCTTAAGATCGCACAGTGCATAGAATAAGCGTGTTCAGCTGAGAGTCAAACACAATATCCCTACAAAGCAAGCTTGCAACGAATACTCTTACCTACTATACGGTAGGTATTAGGCCAAACCGGCTGCTATTATCATATTCAGCAGAATACCGAATACATAAGTAGGTTAATATATTTTTAAAGGGAGATAATTAGTATCTAACATTAAACAAAAATCGATTCATTAAATAAAATGCCCCTTAAGCAGCGTAGGTGCCAACTGACAACTATATTTCACATTGTTAATTATTTAATATTACAAATGCTATAACTATAAAAACTAGAATCCGTAATTCGACGGAGTAGTTTGACAACTTCAAATCGCATTATGTTGCCAGGTTTAGCCTAGTGTTGTTTGCATCGATAATTTGTGATCCGATTCGATCAGAACAAAACATCGATTTTTTTTTTCGAATTAATTTACTATTAAAAAATTTAATGTGCAAGCTCCATATTATATTTTTATGAAATAAATTGACTTGATCAATGAATCAAGAAAATTTCGATTGTTGTTAAACCGAGATACTGGCACGATTTCGCATTACTTAATTGTAGCAGCACTGTTGGCTAGTGAAATAATGGTTGACATGATGACGCTTACCTTCATTTGTAAATCATTCGGCTTCCGTACCTTGGATCGTTTGATGCGATTGTATTTCTCTGTTCATGTAGCATATTACAGGTATTGTTTTGTTTTTCAGTTAAATTAAATTTCAAAATTTTTATACAATCATCATCAGCCCATATACGTCCCCACTGCTGGGGCACGGGCCTACCCTAAACTAGGGCGATAAGGCCTTAGTCGACCACGCTGGCCAAGTGCGGGTTGGTCGACTACACAACCTTAGAATTTCTTCTTAGGTGTGCAGGTTTCCTCACGATGTTTTCCTTCACCGTTAAAGCGTCGAATGATGGTACATATGAATTTCAAATTAGAAAAACACATTGGTACCTGGCGGGGTTTGAACTGGCGACCTCTCGCATGGCAAGCAACGACAATACCTCTTAAAATTCATAAAATTATGCAGACATTTATCACTCTCTTTTTAATTTGATTAAAATCAATTGAGCGGTGTTGTTAGATAACCGGCGATTTTATTTTAGACCGGATAATTCTGTCGATAATTAAATATTACCATTAACCTCACCACTATTTATTTTTTCTAACACATGGTAACACTCTATCTGTCAAACTACTCCGTCGAATTATGGATTCTAGTTTAATTTGCGGTTGCTCGCCGTTGAGGTTTTGAGCTTTGACGGATGCACGCCCGTGCCTCGGAAAGCACGTTAAGCCGGTGGTCCTGAGCCCGATCCTCTCATCGATCATGTCGGATCGCCGTCTCACCGAACTATGAGAGTAAGGGAACAGAGAGTGTATATTATTGGCGCGTACTCTTGCGCATTATAATATGCCATGCACAGTAGGCTGATCTACCAAATATACCTATTGTTCGTTGCAAGCCTACTTCAAAGTAATCCAAACCAATAATATGATGATGATTTTCACCTATTTAGTCTATTATCATCTTCCGGAACTGTCCGAATAGAGTGTATCTAAACTCGAAAATGGTACTCACTACAATAAGCGTAGCTCGAAAACACTCCATAAACTTTACAAACAGAACAGAACCATTTCTTAAATGGCTACTAATTTCAACTATTCATACAACTACATGACTAATTAGAGATTTCACTAACACTAGAACTTCTTGAGATCTTAATTATCATTGACTAGAAAAGTTTAATAAAATTCCAATTCGACTTATACACTTACAAAAATTGCACTTAGTTTTGTTTTTCTTTATCATAAATAGCTTTTCTTTTTTCCATTCGCACTGTCGAGATTTATACTGTTTGTACTAAACTGATTAACACATAAAAATAATGTAAAGGCTAGTACTTAATATTTATACCAATTCATTGAAAAAAACTGAAATTTAACCTTTACCAGATGTTTTTTAAATTTATGAATTTTAGATTATAGAATATCTATTCCGAATAATGCCTCAGAAGACACTAATTAAAGTATTGCACCGCAAGGTGCCACATAGCGTAAGATCACATTCACTTACATTATTTAATAAACAACATCATTAGTTGGGCACAAATACAATCCAGTACAAAACTTATAAACAGGTACCTGTGTTAGTCTTATTGCTGCGTGTTGGGACTACTCGTACATATAAGTTTCTATCCCTTTGGTCAAATGCTAGCGTTACAATTGTACTATACTGACACTTGGATACTAGTGTCACTGAAAGTTTCATTCGAGTTTATTTCTAAAAACATATGGGAAGCGTGTACACACCCTGCGTGTTAATGAATTTTCTAATACTCCATTCGAATGAGGGTTAATGTGTATGAGAAATTTTCTGACTGGGCGTGAGGTCCAACTGCAGCATGATTGGTTATTTTTGACGTGACATTTACAGACATTACAATATTCACCAATCGTGCTGCAGTTGGACCTCACGCTTACGTATTGCCATCTTGTGAATATCTCATACGCGTTAACCCTCATTGGTGTTCAACAATGAATGAAGGGCAAAACGCTTACGCCCTCATTGAATCCTTTACAAAATCTGTAACATTCCTTTCAAAGGCGAAAGCCTAAACGATGAAGAAGCAGCATAACAAATGCTATTTACGGAATGTCAATGTCATTTAACCTATGTGGATAAAAAATATCAAAATTGTGCTTATTATACGGTCTACGGGTAAAGTAACTTGGGTCCTATCTTATTGCAGCGTTCGACCGCGTTGTGACCGAGTTTCAGGTCTAAGAAGGCGCGCGCGTCGTTCGGGGCAGGCGCCTGTCGCCCCGCAAAGGATATCTGAAACAATACAATTTACAGTAGTAGTTTTTAGTAGGTACTGAATTTACTACAGGAACAGATGAAAATTTGGTGTTAATAACCTGTTGAGAGAAGTTGAGTCCACTTCAGGGTAACACAAGAAAATAATAAAACTTTATTTGTGTTATCATTGAGTAAGATACATGCTAACACATTGATTAATTCTTATCATATTCAGTCATGTAATTATAGTTCCGCAATTCTATGACTATCTATTTAAAAGCTCTGTCAATGTACGCGCAAAATAACTTATGACTGCAATCACACACAGTATAAAATAAAGTCGCTTTCACTGTCTTATATGTGTCACTATATGTGCTGTGTCCTAATGTATTTTTAAATCTTTAAAACTACGCAACGTAGTGATTCAATAAGGTTACACCTACAATAGATCTTACAATGTGGCAACTTGACCACTAAGAAAGTATACTTAAATAACAAGGATCAGCAAAGAAATATTCCATGAGGGGATTTGTCTACAAATACTATTAGGTATATTGCGACACCAGAAAGGGCAATTATGGGCAAAAATTCCATATATCCATGGCACAGGAGATTATAGGGGATATATGGAATAAGCTGAATCTACCTACACATATTGGAATACACGAATCTATTACTGCTTTATTTACCTGAGCTAGGGGATGCAAATGCCTCTCAGGGAACTCCTTCTGATGTGCCAGCACCCAGTCCGCGGGCCACATAGTTCCGTTTCTCGCCGCGAACGGCAGCACCAGCGCGTACACCCTATTGGTTGCGGAGTAGGCGACTCTGTAGTAGTGTCCTTTGGTAGCCCGCTCCCACACGAAGCCGTCGGGGTCAGCGCCGCCCCGCTGCAGCCAGGAGACGCGGGATACATCCGATGCGTGGATGCCGATCTCGGCATACTCTGCCCAGGGAAGGATGTCGTTGCTGTGAACCCGAAAAGGGTGGTATTCAGATATGATAATATGGGATCGAAAGTAAGGCCTAAACTTGGAGCAATCAGGGCTTATTCAACCGAGTGGCCAATTGACTAAGCCCGTTATATAGACTTCCCCTTATAACTTCTTCATTTCGTTTTTCTACCCCTAAGAGCAAATTTAATTTTTTTCTACTCTGTAAACACATTGGTACGGCGGGTTTTGAACTGGCGAGCCCTCGCATGGAAGATAAATAACAGCTTTAACCACTCCATCACCAATCTCTGTGTCAGTTTAAAAGCTAGTTCATAGAACCCCAAAGCAGAGTGGTATCAAGCCAACACAGCACGCCCATCTGCAGCATCAGTGATGCTTCAGAAACGTCTCCACTCACGTGATCACCGCCCCGAGAAGTCTAGGGAGCCTTCCGCTCCCCCGCCAGACCGGTGAAGCTGTAAAAGCTGTCTGAGGCTAAAGCCCCGAAAAACGAGCTTGTCTCGGGCCAGCACCGCGCGTACACATAGATACGATACCGTGTGAAAAGGTATACATAGTGAAGTTATACCCTCAAAAGCTAGAATCTAGAAGAGTAGCTTTTTTTTTTTTTCCTAACTGACTAACGATGATGGCTTGGAGGAGCCTTGTCATCATCACCGGGCTTGCGGGGGAGCGGATGTCTCTCACCCCTAAAAGAAGAGTAGGAACTTCATTGAGGTTCGTCTCTGCTTGTCCCAAAAGAGTTTCAATACATCTTTATGTCAGGGGTGCGAGCCATCCGCTCGTCCGCATGTCCAATGATGATTCCAAGACTTCATCGTAAGTTAGTTAGGAAGAAAAAATCTTCATGTACATTCTTGGGGTCGATAGATTCATCTTTGCCTGCCTCAGTAGATCCCACTCACTTGATCACCGCCCCGAGTAACGAGGTTGTCTCGAGCCAGCACCGCGCGTACACATAGACCAATCAACTAAGTTATAAATTAAAGAATATAAACTTCATGTGGATTCGTCTCTGCTTGTCTCAAGAGTTTCGATGATTTATTCGTGTCTGCCTGCCTCTGTAACATCCCACTCACTTGATCACCGCCCCAAGCAGCGAGGTGGTCTCGAGCCAGCAGCGCGCGCCCGCCTGCAACAACGCGCGCAGGGCGTGTGCAGCCACGCGTCGCATGTTGCGGCGGCAGCATGGCGGCGTGTTCCGCCCTGCTAGCACGTACGACGGCGTGCCGAGGGTTGACGGGTAGCAGCGCTGGGGGTTAAGGAAACAGTGTCTAGAAGTAGAGGTAACACAAAACATACCTATGGGTCGAAGTGAACAGTTCAAATGGTCCCTGTCACAAGATAAAATCCCAGGCTCTTCGGGCGGGCCGTTTAACGGCATTTAAGCAGACCTTCAGGGTGAGTGTGACGGGCTCAATATTGTCAATTGTGCCTATCTACCTCATGTGTGGATCTCACTACTGCTTACCATCAGGTGGAGTGAGGTCATCTTGTTTACATACAGTCAGAGAACAACTACTTATCTATGAATCTCCTTTTTATATTGAATGTATGTTTATCTGTTACACACTTATTAAGAAATTATTCAAGATTATGCTATGTACAGCATGGTCGACTAAGGCCTTATCACCCTAGTTTAGGGTAGGCCCATGCCCCAGCAGTGGGGATGTATATAGGCTGATGATGATGATGATGATGCTATGTACAGGTTTTTATCATTTACGGAATATAGTTTCTTTATGCAAACAAGAACTTATAGTAAATTTAAACCATATGTAAAATTAGTCCCCAACTTTCAATACTGCAAAATATTTAAATGCAAAATCAAACAATACAAGTAGAAGAGGTAGAGAAAGAAATGCTAATGCTCACCTGGCTCTCCCTCTTGCAGCCAAACCACTGCACTCTCCCATCCTCTCTTACTGCAGCTTTCACTCCGAGCTGCTTATACAGGGCTACCCTGTGGTCCCTCATGTGACGGGACACCCTCTGTCTCGCTCCAGGGGACTTCAAAATGCTACGGCCTGCACCAAGTTTGCCATCAACTATTTGCACCTGTTGAAAAACGAAGTTAAGCTTTATATTTATTCAGGCAGAGTAAAATATTGATTGATGCCAAGGGTTTAGGTATATACAATTTTTAGAATGATATATGTATCTAGAATTAGTTGACAGGCAATTTCAAATTACTTAAGATCACAAATAATTGCCTATCTCAAAATTATATTCTGTTGTTACTTTGAAAAAGGAATTCCTAAATCAATAAAAACAAATATTACATCTAAAAATAGTGGCTCACTTTAACTTTCTTCACAGTTGTTTGTAAGTACAGTGCCTCAGGAAAGGGCAGGACAAAAGGCTGTGGCAATGTCTGCAACAGTGCTGTTCTGATCAGCAGTGCATGAGGCCCATGTACAGCATCACACAGTTTCCCCGATGCATCTTTGCTATACTGCAGAGTCCACTCAGCATAGTTCCACTTGATTTGTTGACAAACTGTGTGAGAGTTAGCCACCCCCACAGCAATAGCATTCGCTGGGAAAGCTATAGCCGCGACTGCCACCTGCTGCAGCACTCGGCGTAAGACACGAATGGAATCAGGTACAAATAACACGAACTCGGTGTTAATGTGCGAAAGCGGGTTCAGATCTCGCGGCTGGGAATCTAGTTTGAGCTCCAAAGAGACTACTTTGACGTTTCGCAATGTTTCGTTCGTAGCCGAGAACGGAAACGGCGGGTATGGAGCGCTGTCGCAGACCACCACCACAGGCATGTTCGGGAAGGCGGTAACGAACGATTGCACACTGTCAGCGACATCGTTCTCGAAATCATCGAACTGACGGAACACAACAGTCAGTAACTTCGACAAGTGGCGGGTTGATCGCGACCGTAGCACAGTAGGAGACTCGGTCACGGGCGCAATGGGATAAAATCTAAACTGGGGAAACAGATAACCGCTTATCGAAACAATCACTACAATAGCTACTAAGACGTAAAGCTTAAAAGTTAAACGACCACGGAAAAGACGATAGAACATTATTTTCAGTCATACGACTACTCATTTCATTCATTACATTGGGGTTTGTTCTTTCTGAATAAAATTTTGAGAAGAAACCAAAAGAAAATCCGGAAAACTCCGCGTAAATTGATTATTTGACAGTTGACATTTACTTTAACTTTTTTTCTAATTTACAGCTTTTGATCGTAGATCGATACTATTATTTTTCTGGCTAGTCTGTGGTTGATGACGTTTTTACTGCCATAAATGTCAAATGATTGCTGTCTTGTCATGTCATGTGTCATTACCTGACATTTGGTGAATGGTTAATTGTACGTTTTCGATTTATTCTTGAACAAACTAAAATTTCCGTTTAATTTTAATCTCCTTCTTCAATAATGGATGATAATAAAGAATTTGAGCCTTTGGAGCCTTCTCTCAAAAACGTAATTGAACAGAAATCCCTCCGCTGGATCTTCGTCGGGGGTAAAGGAGGAGTCGGGAAAACAACATGCAGGTTTGTGCTTGGTTCTTGTTAATTATTTTAGTAAAACGATATATGTTCTTCTATATAATATATTTTTTCCCGTACAGTTGCAGTTTGGCTGTGCAGTTATCTAAAGTAAGGGAGTCTGTGCTGATTATATCAACAGATCCTGCACATAACATTTCAGATGCATTCGACCAAAAATTTTCTAAGGTAATTAATATTATAACTTTCACCCACTTATTTGTGCTGCATCATATAGTAATATAGCCAATTACCGTCATGAAATGTACATCTCCGATGTTGAGACCAGCTTAAATATGGAACTGACAGTCAACTGTGAGTCAGACTTTTAAGAAAAATACAATCATGTTTAGATCTTAACCTATAAATTTAAATTAGATATGATGTATTTACTTTACTGCATATTTACTGCATTACCATGAGTAAGCAATATTTAACATGCCAATTGTAATCCCAGTCTAAATACAAAACAACTTTGAATTGTGTGTTGCAGGTCCCCACTAAAGTTAAGGGCTTTGAAAATCTATTTGCCATGGAGATAGATCCTAATGTGGGCCTCACTGAGTTACCAGAAGAGTATTTTGAAGGTGAGACGGAAGCCATGAGATTAGGCAAGGGTGTGATGCAGGAGATTGTTGGAGCATTCCCCGGTATTGATGAAGCTATGAGTTATGCTGAGGTCAGTAATATTGTAAATTTTTTTTGGTTCGTTTAAAGCGACCATTCAAACATCAGTCCATTAATAATTTTTAAATGAGTATGTTAAAAATGTATTTTATTATGACATTTTGATATGTATTCAACATAAACAATACATTCAGTGAGACAAAAAGCTTATGAATTGTGTGTAATTAATTTCATTGTGAATTTTTCCAGGTAATGAAATTGGTGAAAGGCATGAACTTCAGTGCAGTTGTTTTCGACACAGCACCAACCGGCCACACTCTTCGGTTGCTATCTTTCCCACAAGTGGTTGAAAGGGGTCTTGGAAAACTTATGCGACTAAAATCAAAGGTGATGTTTGATGATTTAACAATTTTCATGTTTCATTTTTATCAAACCCATTGTGTTCAGTTTTTTCATGTCAGTTTCTTTTTTATATTAACATCTTTTTTTAATCAACAGGTTGCACCATTTATCAACCAAGCAGCCACACTCTTTGGACTTGCCGAATTCAACTCAGACATATTTAGTAACAAAATGGATGAGATGCTCTCCATCATCAGACAAGTTAACACACAGTTCAAAGACCCTAACCAAACGACATTTGTGTGTGTTTGTATCGCAGAGTTCCTGTCACTCTATGAAACCGAGCGTTTAGTACAAGAACTCACTCGATGTGGCATTGACACACACAATATAATTGTTAACCAGCTGTTGTTAAGATCTTCCGCGCCGTGCGATCTGTGTGCGGGCCGTCACAAGGTGCAAGAGAAATATTTAGAACAAATCGCCGACTTGTATGAAGACTTCCATGTGACTAAGCTTCCTTTGCTGGACAAGGAAGTCCGCGGAGCTTCGGCCGTCAACTCCTTCTCGGAATACCTCCTGAAACCATACATCCCACCTTCCCCCACTACATGAATACAAACACCTAAATTTAATGTTTATGGTACTCACACCAAAGTCAACTGCTAGACTTCGAAATGTATTGTAGCTATATGTCAAGTTGTGACCCAAATTGTGCATGTTACATTATAAAAGTAGCAATAATCGTTTATTATTATTATATTTATTTTCGAGTGCGATTTTTATCCTCGAAATAGAATATTTCCGTATTTTGAAAGAGATGGTTGGCAGATGGTTCGCATGTCATTATTATTTTTAAATGACGATTTTTATTTACTTGATACATCAGTGAAGTCCGAGCCTAAAATACCTACACTCCTTGTATTAAATCTACTTGGTCGAGACTTTGGTGTGAAAAATTACCTTTAGTATTGTTAGCATCAATGGGTTTCTTGGTGTGGTGGTGTAATTACATTGTAACTTTTTCCAAATAGTAAAAACCATTCAATTAGGGGTGCTATGAGTCACAAGCGAGAACATCGCTTATGTTCTTTACTTAATCTTTTAAATAAAATAGCCTGATTGCATCCAGTTAAAACTTTGCAAAGCATTTTAATTTTAATAAAATTTGTATAATATATTCTTACATTTGGTGTGTATAATATTTGAGATAGTTATAAATAAAATGTAATATATGTCAAAACAGGTTTTCATCAAATAAAACCAAATATCTACTATAAATATTTTATTTTAAAACATAGAAAATTTAACATTTTCATGTTCACCAATTTTAATTCTATCAAAATGCACAACTTCATTAAATATTGCAATAAGGCAATCAAAAGAGCATTCATAACAAATGTTCAACCCATTGACAAGTTAGCCCACCTCTAAATGCAGGATAGCTCATATCATCTAGCCAGAATAATCCAAGAGTCTACTACGATATAAACAACTGCAGAATAAATTAAAATAATGTTAATAAGTTTCGAATATATTATGTTTCAAAGTTACTGGGAATGTCACATTAAAATAGACCTTTTTAAAACTTTCAAAATACATTATATCTGAAATCTTAAGACTATAGCCTTATGTGAGAGGTAAGTATGTGTTTCACTAGAATCAAAGTAATAATAGATAAAAAAAAACATTTAACCTATGTATTGATAGCAATATCATGTATTAAATTTACATTTGTGGTCAATTTAGTTTTAGTGAACATTATGATAATCTACAAATTTGTACATGAGTAATGAACAGAGCCTTAAAAAAAATTGGAGGATACTTTCCACTATTTGTATAATATCCCAATTATTTATCAATACTACACTATATTGCAGACATTTATATTTTCCTATAAATACCACTCAAAGCTGAAAATCAGCTCATAAAAACTGTACATTTACTATGACTATCGCCTTCAAAAAAGCAAATAACGTCACTGTAAAAATTTTAGTTCAACTATATCAACATTTTAATATAACATTAATTATTCTATTTTAAATTCAACACCGAACAAAATGGCAGTGTTTTATAAACATTGTAAATACAATATATTCAATTCTAGAACAATACTTTGGACTAAAATCACACGCCGCAAAACGAAACAACAAAATAATACAACCTTTGTAAGCACAAATCAACCCGTAGCTAAGTAAAAATAATGCACACTCATTAGAACATTCCATTTAAAAAATACAAAATCTAGCTCCTGATTGCAGAACAGAATATACAGTGATGGGAGATAATGACTGATATTTCTGATGAAATGGGAAATAAACAATTATTTTTGTAAAGTACAAAACGATTACTCATAATAACAACCCTTCCAAACACACTAAAAATCTCTTAACCTTTTCAGGCCTGTTGTGTTCACAATAAAAATTTGAGCCACAGTACAATAACTCCTTTTATTTCTCTCACATAATCTCAATTAATATTTATCTTACTCAAGCAAAAGCAACTTCGACAATAAGTTCAATGGACGTTAAAAATCTATCATTATCTATTCCATTAAGTAATCCAATTTGATCTTTCCATAATATAAAAGACACTATTTGATTGTTCACAAGCTTCTCGGCCTTTTGTATTATTTGCCGAAATAAATAACTTAACAAGTATTGTCTTCTAAGTTTGCATCCATAGCTTTAAAAGTGATATTGTCGTCATAGAAAATAAGTAAAATAAATATCTTTCAAATAAATTAAACAAAGGCAGGATCATTGATAACTAATAATAAATTTTAACAATACTGAAGCAATCTAAAGTTATGAGGGTATCTCCAAAAATCTACCGGATGAATTTCTACAGACTTTAAAAAGTAAAAACACTCCCTAAGCAACTCCCTATGAATACCTACTCTCGCTACTGCCTCTCCCAGTCTCGCTTGTACGAGGGAACGATCATGACAAATGCGCACTTAGGACAACGCGTCCCCCATTGTAAAACATAGATCTGACAATTCAAAGCAATGCCAATATAGTCTCAGGTTAGATACGCACGCTTCCTTGAGAGGGAGGGGTCCCTGAACACGCTACAGACCCGGAGGTGGCGGAATGACAACGCCGCTATTTTCAAGTATAGACCAACGACGACGTAGCTATATCGATCCCAAATTGTTTGAAAAAAACATAGATTTGGAATTTCCATGCAAAACTAATAAAAGAGTCACTAGTAAGCTAAGGTTTAGGTACCTACATGCACGCATCCTCCATTCGGCGTATCAGGTGACTACCGACTAACGACCAACAACAATCCCAAATTGAAAAATAAACAGTGTTGACTTTTCCAAGGGAAATCAATCAAATAAAGCGACCATAATTGCTGTTTAGGTACACGCACGCGTTCTTAAATGGGAGGGGGGGGTCGAATCGCCCCACCCTCTCCGCAATCTCTACGACAACATTAGAAGATGTTCTTCAGTGGTCAAGTTTTTTCTTTTTAAAGTGTCTAGGTTAGAAGTGTGGGGGGGGGAGGTTCCTAGTCCCGCTTGGGTCAGCTGTCGCGCGCCGCGCCGAGCATGCAGCCCGCCAGCGCCGCGCAGCACGCGCCGCTCTCGAACAGCAGCTGCGGCGTGAACACGCCCCAGAGTGTCAAGCGACTAATAATGACCAACAACTACCTATCCCAAATTAAAAAAAAAACACCGTGTTGACTTTTCTAAGGTAAATCAATCAAATAAAGCAACCATCATGAAGGATCCCCCCCACCCTCTCCCCAATCTCTGTTTATGCGACCTAAAATTGGCAGATATTCTTCAGTGGTCAAGTTTTTTTCTTTTTAAAGTGTCTAGGTTAGAAGTGTGGGGGGGGGGGAGGTTCCTAGTCCCGCTTGGGTCAGCTGTCGCGCGGCGCGCGGGGCGAGTGGCACGCCGCGAGCGCCGCGCCGAGCACGCAGCCCGCCAGCGCCGCGCAGCACGCGCCGCTCTCGAACAGCAGCTTCGGCGTGAACACGCCCCAGATCATCAGGTGGCGGCAGTGGATGGTCGCCGACATCGCGCACGCGAATACCTGGCGGGATGGTTTAGATCATAAACGTTTGGCTGGTGTAATGTCGATGAGAATATCGCACTGATAATGCAAGCGTTTCAAATGTGTACTTGTACTATATCGAATTTGAAATAATACCATATTGGGACTACTGGAAAGCAAGACATGATGAAACAGTAGTTGAAAAAACGCAAACAAAAAATAAGAAACTGAAATAAAATCATTTTCACAGAATTCAAAAGATAATAATATTAGTAGGGGAACCTGTTGTACCTTGGACAGTGTTGTACCTTGGACAATTGTAATTTTTCGTAAACTCCCGCGCTTTAGAAAAATATTGTATATGGCAGTCGAAGCCTGCTTTGATAAGACTCACGTGAAGTTAGTTGTGATTCGCCGGCGCTGCGTCAATGCAGTTAAAAAAGGAAATTTATTATTTTTTGCCTTAAAAGTTCGTTTTTTGGAATTGACTTATGGCCTCTTAATTTGTCACGATATGTATTTATAAAATATCTTTTACTTCCGATATAATCTCAGTTTATTAAGGTTTTAGATAGTATAGTTTTGAGAACCCAACCTCAATTAAAAGTGTGTTTAAACAAGTTGTAACCTAAAATTGTAATGACGTTGTACCTTAGCCCCCCAACTGAGTATGTACCTTGGACATAGATAATAGATAGATAATTTTGATATAGATAATATAACCTTATAAAAACATATTTTTTATTACATTTTTATTCTATTTATACAAAACAAAAAATAAATATTTAAATATGTAAACATTTGTTATTTTATTGTCACAAAATAAAGAGACAAGAGACTATTAATTAAGATAACTGTTAATTAGCTATTTACATTAATGTTTTTGTTGATTACAGGTATAAGCATTATTGTTGTACTTACCTATATTAAGAATAAAACTCCCTTCTGCAATTGCTAGTGTTTATCTTCATTCTACCCTGGAATGTCCAAAGTACAACTGGAACGGTCCAAGGTACATCAGGGCTGTTGTACCTTGGACAGTTTTCCCTTTTTTTTTCAAGTTGCTTTTGTTTCCAGCTTTACCGAAAATCCTCATATTTTATGAATTTATTATATAGTTGAGTAACTGATCTTTCCATTATTCCATATTTGACGGATCTTATTCTTACCATTTATTTTTAAAAAATAAAAATATCAAAAACTGGCCTAGGTACAACAGGTTCCCCTATTCTTACATTTACTTCAATAAAAAATTCTTCCAATCGTCTAATAAAACTCAAACTCTTCTCTCTCTCACTTTCTTACTTTACCAGGTGGTAGGTGTAGGTTTTGACTTTAAATAATTGTCAACTGATATAGTCGTATAACCAACTAGAAGAACACCAACAAATAAATCCATACTCACTCTAATAGCGAAACACAGGGCGAACTTAAGACATAGCGAGAAGACAGCAGCTAGCTGCGTCCGCGGGCCCACCGTGGCGGCGCCTGCGCGGCCCCACAGCGCCAGCAGCGGCACCGCCGCGCCGAACATCAGCGGCATGCCTTTAAGGAAACATAACAATAAACAACGATAGACAACTGACTATCTCCGGGATGTTTATGACGTTCTGTTTCAATGAGCTCCCGATATTTCGCTCGATATGTTAAAGTTATCATGCCAGGAGCTTACGTGCAACGGAACATTAAATTAAAGAATCTTCATTTATACTTTTGAAGAAGTGATGAGGTGGATAAACCAGCTGATTTATTATATGAAGAAGATCTTGTCCTCATACCTATCGACAGCTAAATCACGAATGTAGTATGGTCCTGTATTCAGGCAAAAAAATATTCACATGATTATTGACATGATTATAATTGAAAATTTTGCTAGAAGATCAAAACTGAACTGAAAGAAGAAAATGTAAATGAATGAGGACTCAGATTTATCTGATGCGAACATTCGAGGTAACATCGTCATGGTAATCTGTCACCATGATCTCATGTGCTCATCTTCCCCAAAACTTAGACATAAGGTAGGTCTCCTAACCTCATATTTCGTTTTGATGACGAAATTCGCTAATTTACTAACTCGCAATGGTACCACAGTAATTTAAGTAGGCCATGTAGATCTTAATCATAAAACACTGATAAAACATTTGTTACAAAACTAGAGTTCTTTTATTTGACGTAGACTATAGATAGCGAATTAGATAATAATGCGGCATACGTTCGTGTACTCTACATTATACAATTAGACATAAGTACTTAGATCAATAATGTATTTTTACCTACTGTATGTATGTAATTTTTTTGACAATTCTTCTGGTGAATTTGTGTAATTTTTATGTCCGTGTGCGGCAAGACTTAGAGTATACTAACCAAAGAGCTCAAGCGACACCAAGAAGGCTGTAATCGGCGGTCCAATGGTCAGGTAGTTGGGGTCACCCGCGTGGAAGGCGGGTGCCCACCGCACGTGGCCCAAAGTCGCATGGTGACCCGTCCCGTAGAAGAAGTACGACGCCAGCAGCGCCCACACACAAGCCACGGCTGAACTGCACCTTGTTGAGAGCGCTGAAACAGGACGTTATTTTACTAACTTTTTTTTCCTATTCTGACATCCAATAAAGGCTTGGAGTAGCCTCGTCATCATCACCGGACTATCGGTGGAGCGGATGGCTCACACCCCTTTTAGTAACAAACCCGGTCTATTTAAAGAATGATTCAGCTAAATATTATTTGTAAGCTAGCCCGTCTGTCTAACTTAATACTAATACTTTTTAGGGTTCTGTAGCCAAAAGGCAAAAAACGGAACCCTTTTAGATTCGTCATGTTTGTCCGTCCTTATGTAACAGCCATTTTTATGTCGTTTGAATCTGAGCTTGAATAAATGTTGAAATGATTCAACAAAATAATACATTTTAGAATAAGTATTATCGTTACACTAATACAAAGTAATGCTTCTTATAATGTTTATGCGACACTATTGACTTCATAAACAAATAAACAACTTACAAAACTTCGCATTCCCCGAATTCTTCGGCGTGGAGACAATATTCAACACCAGGTACCCGGTCAGCAGTGCGAGCGCCGCGGAGGGCGCCAGAGACGCGCCTAGCACCAACGCATTGGCGAGGTACAGGATCATTGCCAAGACGGACAACGGTAGTATTGCACCGTTGCCTTCCCGTCGCCAAAGCAACGCGAACATGGCGGCGAGGGCGAGCCAGGCGGCGCGGGCGAGGAGGCGCGCGCGGGCGGGGGCGCCCAGGGCCCCCCAGCTGAGGGCCCAGTGGGCGCACGCTAGGAGGGCCGCGCCTACCAGCCCGCCGCCGCGCCAGCGCAGCTGACGGCGGGCTAATGATGCCACGCCCGCAGCTGAGCCCAGCGCTAGGACCAGCGCCGCACGAGATGTCTAGTTCAAGGAAGAAAGCATTTAGAATACACAAATATCTTACTTAATACATAATTTTTGAAAAGCTACCTAGCTATCCTCACAAGCACAACCAACATTGTAATCCATTGTAATCAAAGCATTTAAAACTCACGGGTGATGAGGTTACTATACCTACCTACATTTAAAACCTCTTGTAAATTAAGTACAAATTAAAAACCAATTGTAACCACTTAATTATCAAAAGTAACTCTTGGAGGAATTTAACTACATATTATTTAATTTGCCACCCGTCAATATTCAATTCGCCACTAGTTTCATTAAGTAAAAAAACAACATATACAAACATATATATATTACCTGCGTGCCAGCCGCGCGGGTCGCCCCCGCCCCTTCCGCCCAGCACTCCGTCTGCTCCTCGCGACATCCCCTGTACGACCGCGAAGCCGCCAGGACCACGCCGCACGCCGCCCACAGCGCCACCGCCTTCACCGTCCGCACGTTCCACGCCATCAGCCCCAACCCCGTCAGAGCCAAGTACGACAACCCCGCCCCCTCCTCGATTATGTAACTGTTCGACACTAGCACCACCGCTGACGCAACCAGGGCTGCGCGCGAAAACCGCTCGTAAAAGTGCGACCGACCCTCGTACCATCTCTGAGTTATACCGTCCCAGTGCATTATAACTAGCGTGCACATAATAGCCCCAGAAACTAGACCCGTACTCAGAATTATCGCGTGCTCCAGATCCTCCAATATTTCGAAATAGAAAGCGGTATAGCAAATACCGATGCACACCCCCATAGCAGCGTAGCCAGTAGGAACAAAAGAACTAGCGAAAATTAAAGGCACGCGATCCATTGGAAGACCCTCGGTTATTAGCCAGTTGAAGAATATTGCCAATGAGAGCAGGAGTAAAGCTCTCAGCATGGAGAGCGAATCGAATTCTACCCATACTTCGCGAAAGACACCGCGCACGTTTTCGATTAAGTCCCTGTAACAAAAATAAACCTTGTCATGTAGATGTACGTCTTAAATTCAAACAACTTATGTAAAAATTTCTTTGATAGGTTTCTACCTAACATCGGAGACGTAAATAGCTAGATCCCCTTCAGATTCGATGCCAGATGCTCTGTCTAGCTGTTCCCTGGTGGCGTTGATAAGTTGCGCAAGTCTATCCAAGGGTATTTGCTGTGACTCTTCACCATAACGAATCAAATACTGCCTTATCTGAAACCAAATACTTAAATTAAACATTCTTAAATATGTCATAGCATTGTTCTAGTTTGAGTAATAACGAGGCGTAACAATTTCGTTACGTTACATTGAATTGCTAAACTACAATTGGGAAACCGGTGTCATTCCCAATTCTATTCTATTCTATTTTACCTTATAATAACCCAATGGTATTAGAGATAGAAATAAAATATTTAAAGAAAACATTCGAACTTTCGAACCTTTTCTTTAAGTTGGTTTGAAATAACTTAACAAGACATTGCTTCACAAAAATAATCTAAGCATTCTTTTCCATATTTTACCTGTTTCAAGTTATTGGTCAAGTGCAACAACGTCTCAGACACGCTCAATTTCGGCAAGACTGGTAGCAGTAGACTGCCTAGAGAAGGCGCGGGCGGCGGGCGGCCTAAGGCTGCACTGAGGGTCGGCGCCAGGTCCGTCTGCTGGACTTCTGCCCCCACAGGGGCCGCCACCGTGTCCCCTAAACCCTCAGCCCGGTATGCGAACATGGCCGCCGTGCGCTCCGCTTTGCTCTCGCCACCATGGTCCCCTGATAAGAGACAAATCCATACAAATATATGCCATTTTTAATGACAACATGCACATCACATTTATTGCAAATTAAAAGTTCAAAGTATTATGTTTAATATTGTTCATTGATAACCAGGCGATAAGTCTGATATAAAACAGTATATTATATGTCGAAATTGACGAAGGCGCGTCAATCACATTTGTTTCATTCAGTGTTCAATGGCTGACACCAATTGTACATAAAAAGGCAATAAAAAATACATTTTAATTTAACTATCAAGCCAAACCTAATTTTATATTATAAAATAACAAATATGTATCAAATGCAATCAAGATCCTAAAAGTAAATAAAAAATATCATAATAATGTACACTATGAAAACTATGAAAAAGCCTGAAACCAATTTTCAAACATTTAATTTGAAGCATTTCACTAAATCATGTGTTAGAATAGGAAGGTTTTCATCTTGTTTGAGTTTTTAAGTTATTACTTTTAAATTAATTTAGAATTATTGCATTAGAAATTACATTATAAATTAATGGTTTGATACTATAAAAGTGTAATTTTAAATTCAATTCAATGTTTTTCCACCATCATAGTATTTTAAATGATATCTAACATGGAAGAAAACTGATTGATTTAGTTTAATGTTTCAGATAGGCTCAATGCTTTAGAATCACACACAGGTATATAAACATAAATTATCAGCTGAAACAGAACTGGCAAATTTAACACACAAAATGTCTACAACCAAGCCACTATTAGTACCCACCATCTGACTCTTTTCCATCTTGTGAGTCTAAAACAATATGAAAATAAGTTTTAACTTATTAAAATTTTGTTTACTAATAAAATCTATGTTAATTGCTTAGGTTTAACATCCACTTTATTTATTGTTATAAATAGATAATACCAATTAATAACTCAAGTGTACTGAAAAAAAGATAATTAGATTAGATCTTGTTATTGATATACAGTACACTTAAAATTTATTCATCACATTTAAATATTAGTAGCACTATTATAATTATCTAATGACTCGCCCTTGCTGCAATTCGGTTATAATATCCTACCTTTCTCTTGAATCCCTCTATCTATTACAAAAGACCCCATCTAAATCTGCACATCAGTTTAGTTTTAACAATTTAAGCATAGATACATACAGAAATATGTGGGAATGACTTTGCTTTATACTATGTAGTGATGCTCTTCATCTTTAATAAGTCAGGAAAATTGCATTTGATTATTAAGCTGTTTTTAAAAATTGATCAGAAGCTATGCTATGCTATATATTATCAGAAGCAATTCACTCCTTCATAAGCTATATGAAGGAGTGAATTGAATTACCAATTCAATTCTGATGTAACTGATACCTGTACCAGTTTACTTTGAACAAGTATGTTGATTATTATAAAACATATTGTCATCAATCCTACCACATTTCCAAGATTAGACTTCACTGGTGTGAGGATTAAATGTAAATATAATAGTACCTGTTTCTGTCATGCCATGGTCTCCAACAACTAACAAGAGCACATTTGGTGGCAGCTCATCAATGATCTTCTTCAAGCGAACATTGGTTTCATCCAATTTCCTTGTCATCTCAGGATGGTTAGGACCATATCTGTGGCCAGCGTGATCCACTCCCAAGTAGTGAGCCACAAGAAGGTCCCAATCATCCTTCTTTAACTCATCATATATTTTAGAATCCACTTCTAAAAATAAAAAAAAACACATGGTGATCACAATAAATATTCATAACCATAATATTATTCACATGTAAGTTATGATATTACCAGTGTCTACAGTATCCAAGTCCCAAGTATGGAAAGAGTACATAGCATGCGAGCGTAGCCATTTGCCTGGTATCAAGCGAGACCATGTGTCATCACCAAGCAATACTGCTTTCCCACCACCTAAGACTACCTAAAACATAACAAATATAATTATTGAATACAAGTTCATAGAGATTCCTTTTTTTTTTTTTTTTTCCTAACTGACTAACGATGATGGCTTGGAGGAGCCTTGTCATCATCACCGGGCTTGCGGAGTGAGCGGATGGCTCTCACCCCTAATAGAGTTTACTATGCACACATGCACCAAGTGAAACTAATATGCAAAATTTAAATATTTCTGTTTAAGACTTGTAATTACTTTCCCCAAAATGGAACCCAAAGTGCTTTATTATACCTGATCAATCAGATTATCTTCTTGCAACTCCATAGCTGCAAAATTGGAGCTCGCATCAACAAAAGTCGGCAGCGATCCAGTCACAAGCGCTTTAATGCGCTGCAGGGTGGTGGTGGGCGGGTCTGCCATGAACCGAAAGAGCCGCGCGCGCTCCGGCCCGCGCGCCAGCGCCTCCTTCATCACCGGCAGCCGGTTCTGGTACGGCAGCGGCTTCTCAATACGCTCATCGTACTCAGTAAAATCATACCGCAGCGCGTCAACCAACAAAAATACAACCCGATACTTAGACGGCACGCAAACAACCTCAGACCCTGGGTTTGACAGCAGCCGGCGTATCTTCTCCTCTCCGGTGCACACAGCGGTAGAATTGCCTCTCTCCCACCCATCACATCCGAAATCATCCAGGCTCACACATTTGGACACATCACTCAGAGTTTTTCGGGATAACAGGAAACCATGTCCGAACATCAAAATTGCAGACAGTATAAGATATGAGAACCAGATCAGATATAGAATATAATTCCATTTTTCTTTCATGTTAGACTTCTTGTGTTAATCAAATCATCAATTTCTCCATGTGCAGTAATAAATTAAAAATTATGAGTAGAAACCGCCCGTAGATGAGCACGACACAAGGGGAACAAATTTAGAAGGAAATGTCAATGTCAAAGTGACACTGTTTGTTTTAAACGTGTAGAATAGGGCTTTGAGTTTGAACAGCCACATTAAATCTTTCTCTTTTAAAAGTTATTTTGATATTTATTTTAATATAAAATCAAAGAATGTATGTTAAATATTACAGATTTACAAAGAAAACCTGTCTGTCACCCACCCGAGCCACCACCACAGATGATGATAAACAAGAAAATATAAAAAAAAACATTGACATATCCGAAAGAAAAGGGAGGAATTTGTAAAATTTAAATTTAAATATTTCTTTTGCCAGTTTGCCTATGCAAGAATTATTTAAACTTTAAATATTGTTATTTAACTGACTATTTTATAAACACATTTGTTAGCGGTATTCCAGAATGTTGGAAAGTTTCCTAAACATAACCTGAAACATCAATCCAAAACTTCATAACCTTGGTGCTAAATGCTATAAACAAACACTGTAAAATCGCCAAGTAGTTGAAGTAGTGTGTAATCCTGAAGCCTGTGAAAGTTACGTGTAGCATGTTGTTTATGAATGAGCAATTAAAATGTCTTTGCCTTCAAAAGATAACAAGGAACATTTCCGCCTCCTGGATTTGTCTAGCGACGAGGAGTCAGAAGATTTGCATTTAGAAATTATTCCTAGCAGGAAAAAGAAAATAAGCAGGTTAGTCATCTAATTGTTATACTGTAAGATATAGTGGATAGAACAAAATAATGCAACATAATGAAATTAAATAGGAATAAAATAATGGGTAAATAAGATTGCTTCACTGAAGTAAAATTTCCACATCTATACATACGAAATATTGCGTTCAAAATAAAACTAACAAATTTGTAATATCATTAGAGTATTGCTGAAAAGTAATGTAAAATTATATTTTACAGATTTGGCCTGTTCAAAAACTAGAATGTGTATTCTATGTTGTGGTAAAAAATAAATAATAATAAGTAAAAATAAGCCACTATTTATAAGTAATTTCACTGTTCGTAGTATTGTCTATTGTTTATGTAAACACTACACATTTGAAATAATATAATTTTTATGGCTTAAACTGATGTATGATAAGTACTTGGTAGGTATAACAAACAGAATAATTTATTGACCCATTGTATATACAAACATTTAAGATTTATTTTTATGGTAAATATTTTTTCATTATTATTTTAGGTTCCTACCTAGAATTCTATGAAATCAAATCAATTCATAATGATTATTTCTTAACAGAAAGGAACGTAACCGGGGTGCCAGTGCCCCAAAGCCACCTGAACCTAATTTGGGAGCGGAGGTGCGTTGTGCCTTACAATGGGCTCTCCGAGGAACCCTCATCCTTTGGCTTCTGATGCTGACATGGCTCTGTGCTATGCTTTACGATCAAGTGACAGATATGCAGCTAAAAGTACATCAAGGTATGTCTTATTAATATTTTTAACAAGATAATTCCGAAACAATATTTTTTCATCATTATAATCACAAACCATTATCAATAAACAATAAAGTGACTTATACAAATATTATTATTGTGTATTTAGTTAAAGTGACATTTATAATTACTTAGTGTAATTGTGGGTATCTAAATAATAAATCAGTTATGCTTCGAAATTAACTAATGGCGTATCTTTTAATGGCGACTGAGTAAAAATTTTGTGATTGTTGTGAATTATGGCGACTAATGTTGGAAATGCAGTGTTCCCCGGGCAGTTTAACCCCAAAACTGACAAGTGGAGTGAATATAAGGACCGACTGTTGTGCGCACTCGATGTAGCAGGGATTGATAAAACGGACCTGAACAAAGCGCGTTCTTTGTTTCTCTCGCAGTGCGGCAAAGAGACTTATTCACTTATTGTGTCATTATTGGTGCCGATTCGTCCCACTAACGTGCCATTTTATGACATTTTGATGGTTTTGGACAAATTTTATGAGCCCGAAGTGAATGAAATATTACAAGCGGGAAAGTTCCATAAACGTGTACAATCCAAAGACGAAAGCGTGCAGGACTTCGTAGGGGCTATAAGTTTATTGGGCGCTCAGTGTAATTTCACGGATTTGAAGCGCCAGCTGCGCGATAGACTTGTTTTGGGTGTGCGTGACGATCGCTTGCGTCGTGAACTGTTAAAGGCTAAAGATCTCACAGGGAGGCTCTTTCGCATAGTAAAGGATGTTTACTATGGTGTAACAGAGTGATCGTGCCTACGTCACTGCAAGGTGACGTACTGAGATTATTGCACGCCCCGCACGCAGGCATAGTCCAAACGAAGGCGTACGCAAGAGGATACGTCTGGTGGCCGGGTATGGACCAACAGATTGAAGCACAGGTGTCAGCATGTGAGCAGTGTCAAGGTGTGAGAAATAACCCACCGAGAGATCCCCAAGCATGGATTATTCTAGAAAGGCCCTGGAGTCGTCTCCATGTTGATTTTGCGGGCCCATTTCAGGGTAAAATATTCCTGGTTTTGATTGACTGCTATAGCAAGTTGTTTGAAGCTGAGATCATGCCGTCTATGACGAGTGAAGCAGTGATTGCCTGTCTACGAAGAATTTTTGCTTCCCAGGGCTTACCCGATGTATTAGTGAGTGATAATGGCCGGAATTTCACATCAAGGGAATTTAACATATTCCTGAAAAATAATGGGATTAAGCACTTATACTCACCGCCTTACCATCCTGCGTCAAATGGGCAGATCGAGAGGGCCATCCAAACATTTAAGAATAAACTTAGAAAAATGGCTAGCGAGTCTAGACCTTGGGCAGAAAAGTTACCTAAAGCCCTATATGCACTAAGAACAGTGCCGAATAGCTGTACTAATAAGACCCCAGCTGAAATGTTGAACGGGCGCCGGTATAGGACAGCCGTGTCCAGTCTGCACCCAGAAACAGCGCCAAGTGGAACGAAGGAGCAGTTGGATGCAGCTGCACAGCGCACTCCAGCTCGCACATTTACTGTGAACCAGCCAGTTTTGGTGCGGATGTACGGCCCCGGCGAAAAATGGCATAGAGGGACAGTAGAGATGGTAGAAGGTCCCAGTGGTTATTTGGTAAGGACGGAAGACGGAGAGCTGCATCGTCGACACGTAGACCAGCTCGTGAGTCGATCGGTGGCTCCACCACCATCGCCACCCTTTGCCCGAGCTCGTGCGTTGACGCCAAGTGACGGCGCGTCCTCCCCTGAACCGCCTATTATAATACCCCCACCAGAACAGTGGCCTGATATTATTGGCATACCAAATGTTGATTAATAGAGCAATAATTTGTTATTAGAAGTTTAACGTTTTGATTGTATCCTTTATTCTATGATGATGTTTTTGTTCTTTTGATTAAGATGGAAAGGTATATTGTGTATTTAGTTAAAGTGACATTTATAATTACTTAGTGTAATTGTGGGTATCTAAATAATAAATCAGTTATGCTTCGAAATTAACTAATGGCGTATCTTTTAATTATGAAACACGGAAAAAATCCAGCTGCTCCACTGCACCTGCGGATTCGAACACCCACCTTTCCGGGAATCGCGCCCAAATGATGTATGATGTATTGCTATCACACCAGACCAGCAGCTTTGTGCGAATCCCTGGGCCGCAGCGGAGCAGTTAAAATCCTGTTTTTCGAAATATTTGAATGGCTTGTACAAGTTAAACACTTATAAATTTTAACCTACATGACTCAATCAAGTTTTATCATATTTTCTTTTGACTTGCCATGACATAATGATACAAGGGAGTAGTGAGTTTTCTGCCCATATTTGAGTTAAGCAACATCTGAGACCAGCATTAAGCCTTAAACTGAATAGCGTCGCATGACGCTACGCTACTTCATGTTTGGAGAGAGATTTGTTAGACCAATCTGATACAGACAGATATCGAGATTCGAGAATGGATCAAGGAAAGGAAAGGTTTTGGTGTATGAAATGAAGATCGATATGCATGGTGTCGTGGGCTGTTGGATTGTCGTCACTACGACTATAATAGAGTCGTCGAGGTCTATGATCTACAAATGTTATATGATGTCTCCTTTCTCTCTTGCACCTAGCACATCTTTCATACTTTCGCACACATATTATTTTGGCTACTAGTGCAAATTGTTGCGATGCTAGACGTTTCGTCCGATTATGTGGGTGTCTCGGTGACCGTCATAAGACGTCTGACGTCTATCGGCCGGACATGACGTCAAGCCCATTCCTTTAGCTATGTAGAGCTGATAAGCGTCATAGCGTTAACCTGATACCTACGATCTATCAAAGTCGTTAAGCCTTTTAGTGTCATAGGAATATTTCCATGATCATCCGTCTCATACAGCTTACAACTTTCGTAACATTTCGCACGTTATCAGACAGCCTATCATTACTTAGTGGATCCCGTTATAAAGGACCACTCCCCTATGCTCAAATTACTTGCAACTAAATAAGCTTAGTGTAAGCTCTTAACACGAGTAATCGACTTAAGTTTCGCTCCACCCGAGACGCTAAGCCTGATTGGTGGAAACAAGCTTTAACATTGAGGATGTTACAGTTAATTGCTAATTAATAATTTAAACGAGTATTTTAATGTCCTTCCTACGTGACCGCCGTCATGAATTGGGTTAATAGGCGTTACATTTCTAGAACTGATTAAATAATTCAAAGCAATTAGTGATTCGTCGTCTTGACTAATATGCTAAATTAGAACACGGTAGTATTTCGCCTGTGACAGTTCTTTAATATTTGAAGAAAAAAATGGACTAACCATCATTGGCGGCTGAGTACTTCTTCTCTCACTTTATATTATTACTAGCTTTCCGCCCGCGACTCCGTCCGCGTAGAGATGTTTAACGGGTAAAACATTACTTCTTCATAGCGCAGTCGGTTAAAAAGTAGCCTATATCCTTTTCTAGGCTCTGGACTAGATATATCTGTACCAAATATCGTTTAAATCGGTTCAGTACTCAATGCGTGAAAGCGTAACAGACAGACAGACAGACAGAGTTACTTTCGCATTTATAATATTATAGTAAGGATTTATGTATTTGTGATAGTACACATTTATTGTAGTCTCGTACAAAGCCGTCGCATCTCAGTTCAGTATCAATTACGCTCTATAAACCTGTGTGGTTTCATGTGCGCTCGCGCGGCGTCGCTTGTAATTACATACTCTTGACACACACTGATTGCATTATTATGAAGTTTTGTAATCTAGGTCCTCTAGTGTTGATAAGCTACAAGCTACGCCTATTTATTTTCGTACATAAACCTTCACAGATTTCGTACTTCTTGGTTCGGTTTGATTCATATTGAGGGAGGAGTCCAACGACATACATAATTAATTTGATGAGATCGATAGCTGCGAAGCTGATACTGTTTTAAGCAATGTATATCATGTAATTTTACAATGATTTTATACCTCACACATCAAGAAAATGTAAATAAGTCTTTTAATTATTGATTATCAGGAGTTCGAGCAAATTTCGTCCATCTTATTGTCCTTTCTGTTCAATCTGTTCTGAAAACCGTCATGAAATATTTTAATCTTTTCATTCATATTATCTTCCGTCTTTAATAACCTGTATACATGTACATTTATCTTATACATTAGGATAATGTTTAGTAAAAAACCAATAGATCAAAACTTTTGCCGCTAGACCTTGAAGAATAAACTCGAAATAACTTCCTGCTTAGGAACTCTACTTATTGTACTTATTTGTCGTTGTTAGAAAACTCCAAACTTGTCAAGGAAAACGCTTGGTTTCACTAATAGCCCATTTATCACAAATTAACTATTTGTTATGGTTTGCCTTGAAAAATACGAGTTACTTTAAATCTCAAACAAACAACAAAATAGGTATACAAATAACATGGTTATTAATACAGATTCACAACGTGACTAAGTTTCATATAATTTGGTTTAGATTTTTTTGCGATTTATAGGTCTGAATCTAAAAATAGTTACCTAATTAAATAAATATTTGCTCCGTTTACAATGACAGATTTCAGTGTCATACGTATATAAACCTTTATATTCAGCTCCACACATTTCCCCACCCGCTATAACTTCAGTTAGGTAAGTAAATTGATCGCTCCTATCAACGGAGAGCTATTAAACTACTTTGGCGCTTCGTCAGAGTTATCTCGTCAATTTATCTCTTCTAGATAAGCTATATCTTATGCGGAGTCGGCGCGCGCATGCGCCACCTCGCCTGAGTGACGTCACGGTAGTTCTGGTTTCGCCGTCCTCAGGGACCCCGGTTCTTACTTTCATCTTGAGACACAATTGTTTTTGTGTGATGTGTATCACGTGTGTCACCGCGGCTGGTCGTCTGTCTGTGCAGTGTGTGTGTTCGTGACGAGACAAGTGAGATAACGCAAAGGCGTCGTTTGCGGATGCATCTTTTTGTCGTTTTGTTTGCGCATAAACATGGGCGTAAAAACGACGATAAAGCTTTGTAACTGTATGGAAATCGCGGAATGAATAGTTTTGAGTTATCTTTTAATCGCTTCCGTTGTCGTATTAAGTGTATAATACAGTATAATATAATTAGCGTTTATCTTCCATTCGACAATGTTTCATTCGTGTAGTGTAAACAGAAGCGATGATAGGCAGAATCCTAGATACTTTACGTTACAGAGATAAAGTTTTATATTTTATACGTTTTCTTAGGTAAATAAGTAAATAGAAGTAAAATAAATGAATTTTCAGCGAGCTATTCAAAGCATAATAATGCGTCAACGTTCCTAAGCATATACGAGTACCAACTTCAGATAGAAATCCGTATAAAACAATTAGAATATTGTAGAAAAAGAAAACAAATGACGATCGTGATAGTCGTAATAATATTAAAGATGTGGGCAGTGTAGTCCCAAGGACTAGTAAGGTTACGAGGGGTTCCATTGTCGGTGCCGTACCCAACGCCAGGCGGGCTGGTGGGTTCGGCTGTTGGAGCGCATGCGCGGGTTCATTCAGCCCCAGGTCGATAGCGGCCACGGGGCTCGGCGGGCCGCGTACGATCAACACCTATTACCGTGTCGTTACGATGTTACCGTACCGTGAGTGCGTCTGCCCGGTTGTTGTACGTAGGGAATTCGCTTGATGATAATGTATTTTGAACAAACATTATGTAGGTACATAGTTCAAAGGAGGTAGAGCTTCGTTCTCGTCTTAAATTTTAATATTCTTTCTTACACTATCCGATGGATTGTTATCTGGATAGCTATTGGGCTATCCTACGTAAGGACCTACCACATTATTTAGTATTACTACTGCGGCATGTCATTTATTTTCCGCAATTTACTCAAATATTTGTTCAATAAGAATTGATCGTATTTTAGTTGGACTTGCTTGGTTTGAGTTTGAATTTTATGAAGTTATTGACTAATTGATCAAACGGTTACGATTAGACAGATAAAAGTATTGATTGTTTACAGTACTAGGGCAAATTAGCGCACATTCTAACTTATCAATGACGGAAGTTTATGTTAACACGTAAGCAAACACACTCATAAAATAATTAGGTAATCAGCAAAATGGGTAAATTTTTAAAAGGGCAGTCCTTTGATATATGCAGCTAAAGCTCCGAGATCCAAAAGTGCACAAATGCTTTATTAGTAGATAGTTTTGATTGAGATAATTTACAGCAGTGGTTGTCGCGATTATCAATTCCTATACTCTACGTCTACATGTAATACCGTTGATAACCTTATGTTTATTTATTTACATACGAACAATCAATAATTTACATACATACTGTTCATATGTATCTATCTACTGCTCTCCATCAAATTATCGACCATATAAAGATAAATATAGAATCAGATAACGCCTGACCTTTTTCAGCGAACCGTTAAAACTATAATTAATATCGGTTCAATACTGACCGGAACCTTGGGCGAGCCCTGTCAACGGTTCCTGTTAACATACTCTTGTTTGATTAATTTTTAACTTCCTGCACTGGCTCTTGCATTTATGAATTCATATACCTATGTATCATCTACCTTTAAACCTACTGTGACAGATTCTTGGCACATTGTTTGTTTAATGTTTGTAATGTTGACTGGCTCGGTGGAACAGTGGTTAGTGACCCAGGTTTACTACCTACGGTTCCAAGAGTCGTGGGTTCGATTCCCACTCGGGACAAATATTTGTGTGACGAACATCGGTGTTTGTTCCGTGTCTGGGTGTATTATTAAATATATTTAAGTATATTTGTGTATCCACTGTTGATTCTGATACCTGTAACACAAGTGCTTAAGCTACTTACCACGGGATCAGATCAATGTATGTGATGTTGTGAAATATTTATTTTTATATTTAATGTTTAGTTCAGAGCAATCAAATTTCACCATCATTTTGTGAGAAGCTGTGATTGAAAGAAATGTGTACAATACATCATCTAATAATAAAATAATATATTAACGTATTTGAATTATTTGTAGTATTTAATGTATCGCAAACTCGTACTATTTTCTGATACGCCTGTTTAAATTAGAAGTAACTTTACACAAACGAATCCGTCCAGATTTCACAAGTCTGCTTAGCGATCAACATAACATTGTAGGTAATGCGTACGTGAGATCAAAGTTCTACATTTATCATTTCTTTATGTAATATCCATTTATATAGTCAGTTAGGCTATAATCGTGGTTATATAGACGTGTATTTTGGTACGAACAAAGGACGCTTATATTGTCGCTTGCAATGTACATAATTGCAGTATGCAAAGCACCTATTGATAAAAGGTCAGAGTAAGACCTCCTGCCCATATGACACTCGTATTGCACTCTCTAGGTCGCACAACATTTCCTGACGATGCATTGCCAAGTGTTTTCGAATGCTAATCTAGTATTTTTCCTTTATCCCTGAACATTCAAGAGGACTAAATATTTGTCTTTATGGGTCTACACGCGTTAATAGGCTCACGTAATTTGCTACTCCTATTAACGCGTGTAGACCCATAAAGACAAATATTTAGTGTAATGGAACGCGAAAGTCTAAAATCGTATTCAAGAGGACTGTAGGTAATCCAACATTCATTACAATTCGCGTCTTTATTCCGTCAAGATCGGGATAAATTAAATCTGCTTGCTACGATTCTAGTGCAACTGTTTACCCACAACTATTTCAACATTTAACAATATTTTCATACATATTCGTCAGGTAGGTACTCATTTTAAAGCGAGTACATAATAATATTAATTTAGTAGTACATTATTTATTTAAAAACTAGCTGATCCGACAGACTTCGTCCTGTCAAAAAAAAGTGAAAAAGAAAAGCGCTGTGTTTAAGGTTTTCCCGGCAAAAGAACCATCCTTGGACTTCAACGAATATTTAAAAAAAATAATTGGCCAAATTGGTTCAGGCGTTGTTGAGTTATGCGCTTACCAACACATTTTGCGATTCATTTTTATATTATAGATTATAGATTAGAAAGCTTCCACATCGAAGTCTAAATAAACCTGTGCTTATTTGTTGCTGGTTGTATTGAAGATGATGTTCTACCCTTACGCATTGATTGATTGCACATTAAATCACATTACAATATTCACTAGATCCTATAGGTAACTCGTTAATTAACATGTTAATTTACTTAGACGATCAGTCATGGCCTTGAATACCGGATTATCTATTGACCAAATAGGTTGTACTCTACCTACTCATTTCATTTACACCCATACTTAATCGTAATTATATGTTTAGTCAAGTCTAAAAGTTATTATTTCCAAGATCAAGGTTTCCTATATTTAAAAGTGGCCAATGTCAACATGTAAATGACCTTTACATAATAGTTTTGCTAAACATACTGGTGCCTCTACATTAAGATGCCCACACCGAATCACGAGCTAAAATATACTTTAATATTCTTTGTTGGTAATCAATTTATTTAATATTTTCAAATTATGTTAGTATTGTTTTGCTCAATGGTTACATTTTCTCTAAGTATTTAAATTTGCTACACGTACGCCTAGTCTAGTCTAGCCGTTTACCTTCAACGTCGGAAGAATAGATTTTGTACTTTTCAAAGGCACTGTCTGCAAAGGTGTTTTAAAGTAACATGCTCGTTGTGGACATTCCTACACGAACATTTACCTCCAATATTTTCTCATGAATGAATCATCTTTGTATTGTTTAGTAGTACCAATGTGAACTGACTAGACACAGTAATCTTTACTCCATATTAATGTAAGTCAGCAGTCTATAAGCTTTTCAATTTCCTTAATACCATTTGGACTGAAAAGACATAATTTCCCTTTTTGTCCTGTAAATAAAGAGTGAATTTCTTTCGTACGGCTGTTCTATGGCATGTCAATATTATAATCACGCACGATAAAGTGTTCGGTTGCACTGACGAATTCATCACACATTTATCTTTACGAGTCATAAATACCCAGTATTTGATATTCGTGATATGTCGCGAATATTCTATTTATTTTATCTTACAGTATTATACTACGTCACAATTCATGATATGTAGTTGCAAATTAATAGCCGCTATGAAAGTATAATAGGTAGGCAGCAAGCGAACTAAGGAACTCTTTTATCATAACAATAATAAATAGTAGTTAATGGTACTATCAAGGAGCACAGACAAACCGGCAGTCGTGGTGTAAATAACATACCTTTTAATATTCATCTAGTCGCATTAACCTACAACAATTAACGACATACGCGAACCTGCCAGCTGACCGTGATTTCAAGTTTATTTACCGTGTTCACTCGTGAGGTTGTGGTCGCGTGGTGCGCTCGTGTCAAAAGTGACTCCAGTGAAAGTGTGTGTGGTGTGGGCGGCGCGGATGCGAGCTCGGTAGCGATCCGGTATGGAGAGCGCGGTGCACGCGGCAGTGCCGCTGCGGGTAGGAAAAAAGATGCGCAAACGCCGGGAGTTGGACGCACTGGTGGGCGGCGGGGTGTCGCGCGGCGGGCGGCTCCTCTCCGCATCCAGTGACGAGGGAGAACCCTGGGCCCGGCGCACGGCCCGCCGCCGGAGGACCAGGCCCTTCGTCCGCCTCGCAGCAGGCCTCGCCCTGTGCATATGCGTCGTCTCGGCCGCCACAGTGCTCTGGCTGTTCGTCGACGTTAGAAGACAAATCGTTTCTTTGCGCATCGAAATGGATAAAGGTTCGTCTGTAGTTCTGCTGTGGAGAGCACTCATGATTTGGAACTTGCCATATATATTATACACCAAACGTTTTGTGAAAGTCTGATTCGTCTCACGATCACATCTTTAAGTCAAGAAGTCAGGTTTATGTTCGTCTAATGAGTTAAATCTTAAAATACAGTTGTTTTTTAATAGTTCATCGAATCAAATTTTACGTTTTTTAATTTTGGTTGTCCAGGTGCTTACATCTCGACCTTTTTATTAACTCACTTACATTTAAAAGGACTTTTAGGCCCATTTTATTAGTATCATTTGCATATTGTTCTGTACACTTACGAACAAGGTCCAATTTAAATTTAACTGACAAACTTTGACCTCTTCTTGCCTTTGTTAGTTTTTACCGTCAAAACTACAAAGACAAGGATGTTGTTTGTTCGGCAGTCATTATATTTTCTTAGTATTTGTGATTGTTAGTGATCTAAAACACTTGTTAAGGGGCTCCCGTAATTTAAAAGTGGGCCTTATATTAACCTTGAAAGCAATAATGTAGCAAATGTAGTGTAATATTGCGTGATCACAAGTATGAATGACGTTGAATGCAGCTTCGAATCACAAACTCATTCATATTAATTGAAAGTTAAACAAACTCCTCTATGTACCGTACCATATCACTTTATATCTACAAATAGTGAATCATTGTAGGAGATTTATCATTGTTTCAACAAATGGTTATTGATTTATCTAACTGCCTCGTTGGTCTATTGGTAGCAAGCGCTGCGTTAGGACCGAGAGGTCCCCGGTTCGAATCCGGGGTCGGGCAAAATTTGTGTGAGTTTTTCTGTGATGAAATTACTCAGCCCGGAGTTAGGAAGTTGGCGGTTGAACGCCCGTGCCTCGGAAAGCACGTTAAGCCGGTGGTCCTGCGCCCGATCTCTCATCGGTCATGTCGGATTGCCGTCTCACCGAATTATGAGAGTAAGGGAATAGAGAGTGCACTTGTGTTTGCGCGCACACTTGTGCACTATAATATGTCCTGCGCAATTGGCTGATCTCAATTGAGATCGGCCGCCATGGCTGAAATCGGTCGGACGCCTTTATTTATTTTATTTATTGATTTATCTGGCATTTCTATGGTGCGTAGGAAGACGTAATATGACTAAGGCATCAAAATTTGAGACGGTACCCATTGTACCCTGTTTGACGCCGCATTTCGTACTACGCCCACTACCTTATTGTTCGTTGTGAACCATCGTGACTGACAAATTAAATACACTGTAACTTTACTATGACAAGATATGGACTTTGTACATATAAAACATTTATTACTACCAAACATACACAACTATGCGGAACCAATACTTGATTTTATGTTAATTACCAAATAAATCATATGCGTACGAGTACGGTTCAAAATCTAGTCAACACGTTCTTACAACACCTGTTATGAATGAAAAATACAATTATTTTGTAACTTTATTTATAAAATCAACAAATATTTTTACCCGAGACATTTTATTAGAAGCATGCGATTTTATCAAGTATTTCGAACACATTACATAAAAGTTTTGTAGCATTTTATTAAACGAAGCGTATTATTACATTAATTAGTTGACACATATAACAAGGTCGGAATTGCTATGCAACTTGATATCGCAACATGCAAGACAAGCAACGATATATTACATAAAATACCTTCCATAGCTAGGGATGCAATTGTGTTTTCCTTTAAAAATTGTCATTCTATACATTTGTAAGTACTACAAATTGTCCCTAATTACTATGTCTTTCGAAATTATCATTTGAGGCATTAACATTCCTGGCGGTCATGCCTCATTTATCAATATCGACATTTGTGTCCGATATAAATACAATTATTTTACACTTTAAGCTAATAATAGATTTTGTACCAAGATTATGTAAGTCTAATGGCCTGTTTAAAACTAGTCCGTTTGGTTCGATAGTATTACAATTCTTTCAATAGATACTCAAAAGTTTGAATGGTCTCTTACAATTTTCACATGCAAATAAATTTCCAACTATGGGCCAAATATTACGCGTCGCTTCAACATAGTCGCTCAATGACGTCCCACATGCAAGATGTGTAAACATGCAAATTGAGTAATTAAAATACTAAATTATAAACAATAGGGTAGTTTCCTATTTTTTATTTTTTACATAGATGGATGAACAACACAATTGCAAAGGTGCTGTTAAAAGAATGGTTTGATATTTGGAAAACTCCCGGAGATATTACAGTTTCAATAGCACATCATTTGGGCGAGCTCAAAACGCTTCATACAAATGTCGCATAGAGCTATGACGTCACCGCTCTGTATACGAGTATGAATATCGTAAGAGCTTTGTTCAGCAGCTATATCAAATGTTGCTTTTACGAATATGTTCTCATAGTGAAAGCTACTACTAATTTTGTAATTTATAAGATGGCATACTATTTTTATTGAATTTTCGCACTTTAAAAATGGATTTTCCCACCTAACCTCAAATGCCTATTATTGTCTCATTTTGTAAGAAATTGTAATTTCGATTTCACTTATGTTTTTGATTTACCCATATGTAACTGTTAATTGTGAAATTTTATGTAAAATCAGACTTAGGAAACTAGCCTATTCTTGTCCACAGTAATCACAAGCAGCAACAGCGTAGGTGACACTTTACAAAACTGCCACTCTATGACGAGGATCCTGCAGGCGAACGCGACTGATCTTAGCATAAGGCTGACTAAGTTAGAGTCTCAACACAAGGAGTTGGCGGACAAAGTGGACAAGGCGGCGGGGGACCTGGCCAAGGTGACGGAGAAGCTGTCCGCCGAGCCGCTGCTGGCCGACACGCCGCGGCGGCTGGCGGACCTGCAGCGGACCGTGGCGTACTTCGGCTCGCAGGTAACTACCGACCCACACGAGGGGCTAGTAGACACAAAACATGTGCACAGGTGCACTCTCTGCTCCCTTACTCTCCTACTGTGAGATGGCAATCCGACATGCATCTGACATCTGACATCTGCCAACTTTACTCCGGTCGTTCAAACAAAAAAATCTTATAAAAATTGGGCCCTACTCGAACCGGGAATAGATTTTACACCTTCCGGATATTAACCGTCCACCTTAAAGAGAATACACAATATAATAGGACAGTGGAGGCTCACGTAACCACGAAGGCTGTAAACTCGAAATGTCGGATTTTCTAAATATGTTCCACCTCTTCAAAAAAATTTAAATGTTTTCTTTTTGTCTAATTGGGATCCCATCTTTCCTCATTTCAGATAAACGGCTTCGACGACGCACTAAACTCGGCGCGCAAGCAGGCCGCGACGGCGTCGACGGGCGTGGATGAAGTGAAGACTCTTCTCCACGCGCTAGAAGCGAAGGCCAACGAGACGATAGCGAACGTGTCTGCCACGAGCAAGAGGGACGACGAGCTGAGGGAGGCCATGGCGGCCATGAACGCGACGCTGGCGGGGAGGGTGGACGCTCTACAGGCGAAGGTGGAGCAGATCAATGTGAGTATAGGATAGAACCTTGTTAGACGAACTATTTAGTTATTAGAAGCGAAGGCGCACGAGATGATAGCGAACGTGTCTGCCACGAGCAAGAGGGATGACGAGCTGAGGGAGGCCATGAACGCAATAATTTAATTTGGAGCGTAGAAGTTTATGAAGAAACCAGGGTCTGGACTTTACGCTTGCCATAAACAGACCGACGAGTATCGGTGTGCGAACTTTATACAATCATATATGAAATCAAAACAGCGCATCAGCTTTCAGCCTAAAAATGTTGGTCTAGCCTAAAGCACTTTGGTTGGTGCCATGTGCCTCTATTAGGGGGGAGAGCCATCCGCTCCCCCGCAAGTCCGGCGATGATGACAAGGCTACTCCAAGCCAGCACCGTATGTCAGTTAGGAAATAAAACAAGTGCCTCCGAGTTAACCTTTGAAAAACAGTAGCGGTACCATGAGTTAGCTATCAAAAACTTACGTACGTAAAAAACCTTTCGAATTTGTTTGTTTTTTTATACTGCCGATTTTAGTTCTTAGCGTTACCGCTAGGGGCGCTGTACAATTTTTTCATAGACATAGGCGATATCGAGTCACTTTTAAACTCATGGTAGCGCTACAGGCCCAAGTGGCTTTGAGCTAACAGACTCTTATGTGGTTGCAGAAGCCGACGCCGGCGCCCGCCCCCGCCCCCACCACTACCAGCTCCACCACTGCGCCCACCACTTCTACCACCACTACTACGCTGCCGCCGGGTGAGTACAACATTACTACAACCGACCACCGACCGATATAAGCGAATAGTCAAACAGAAAACACCAATCAACATTTGACATATTTGGATAGCATTTTAGGTGTAAAATGCTATACGAATATTGGGATGCACTAACTGTGGTCCTATGATGAATATGATGACGATGATGATAATTTAATGATGAATGTAGGTTCTATTACAAAGATAAACTTATTAACTTTATTAAAGAACCGAATGTGTCCGGGATATTTACCATGTTTCCTTATGTTATCGAGTTCCCTAGTATTTGGGCACTTTTATAAGGTGGTCCCCGCGGGTCCCCTTATATAACATAAGGAAACATTGTAAATATCCCAGATAAATCTAGTGCGTGTGACCATGATTGTTTAAAACTATTAACTTTATTGTCTTCTCTGATATTTGTTTATATCCGACACAGTTCCATAGATGGTTTGCTTCACAAATGAAGAACTTTAATGTTTATCGTAAATGCACCAAAGTTTATCGAGATTAGGCAATTGATTTGCATTGCATCCATAAATTCAGTATCTATTGATTTTACATTCCTCCAGAACTAAACAAAAGAACCATTTCAATAGCTTGAAATATTCACGTGTTCGCTTTTCATTGCTGAGCTACAAGTTTCTAAAATTCTTGCTTTAAAGGTCGCATTCATTGACCTTATTAATTCTGTCCCTGAAAAAAGTATTCGCTAGTTACATTCTGAATGCGTTGTATAATTATTTGTTTGTATTGGATCGAATTGTTGCTCTCAGCGATAAGAATTATACCTACTTTTTGTTTAGATAAGAATTATATCAATTTAACCAACTGGCGTTACTCGGACTTATACGCTAACCATAATAATAATATTATCAATAGACATTCAGAATACTGTTTGGAAAATACGATGAACTGATAGTTAGTATATGACGGAAAAAATTATCTTATCGAATTTAGTCTATAGATATGTTAGACGTACCTACCTCTAGTATGGTAAAACTTTAATACATTTCTATTGTTACGACCACGAGGGACCGGGCAAGCGGAATTAGTCTTATCGTCGTATGGATAAGGTCTATATTCGCTTGCACGGTCGTAGCGAGCTCTAGCGTGTTCTAGAATAATAATAATAGTGTTACGACCTTGAAAGACCGTGCAAGCGAAATTAGTCTTATCGTCGTATGGATAAGGTCTATATTCGCTTGCACGATACTACGTCACACACTCTGGTCGGTCGGAGCAAGCTCCAGCGAGTTCGAGAGATTTCGATCTCCGCGAGAATATTCTCGACGCCACGCGAAGAGCTGCGTCCTCACTGGGTATAAAAGCGGGATGTACGACGCGACGAGTCAGTTCCGATTTGTAAAGCGAAGCGAATCAGTCTCCTGCGAACTAAGAGTGATCGAGGGCGTTACCTGCGAATAGTCAGTGAAATTCAGTGTTTTAGTGTGATTCAGTGTTTTAGTGTAATTTAGTGTTCCGTGTTTAGTGTTGTAATTAAGTGTTTCTAATTGTGTTTTTAAGTGTTTAATTGTGTAATTGTTAGTCGATAAATAAATTAATTGTCTTTTGGTGACTTTTGGCGTATCTTGAATTTAACGTACCCCGTTCCCGCAACAATTGGTGTCAGAAGTGGGATTCAAGATGCCTCTTACACCACGAGAAGACAGTGAGGGTCGAGTAACAAGGAGTCAAACCGCGGCCCTGCAAGAGGGTGAAGGCACTTCAACGGAGGGATCAATTCAAACATCAATTGGGCCTGTGGAGCTTGCAGACTTATTTAAAATGCTGCAGACACAAGCCAGCCGTCAGGAGGAGCAAGCCCGTCGCCAGGAGGAGCAAGCCCGTCGCCAGGAGGAGCAATTCGCTAAACTGAGGGAAGAACAAGCCCTTCGCCAGGAAAAGCAAGACCTTCGCCAGGAGGAGCAAGCCCGCCGCCAGGAGGAGCAAGCCCGCCGCCAGGAGGAGCAACTGGTCGAACTCAAGGAAGAGCTAAGCAAGAGTTTGTTGGGGGCTATTGAAAAGAAGCACGAAGTACTAGAAAAGCAGATTGATGCTCTCAAGGATGATGTGATGAAACATGAAGATCGATTCACCCAACATGAAGATCGATTCACCCAACATGAGGATCGATTGAGCCAGGTGGATGCTGAGATGCGACAGCTGCATACCAAAATGACAAAAGTGGGGACCCGGGGTGCCACGGTAGTGTCGGATTCTCCGAAAATCGAAGTACCCCACTTCGATGGAACGACGTCTTGGGCAGCATTTTGGTACCAGTTCGAGACGGTGGCTAAAGGAAAGGGTGGAACGAGGAAGAGTCCTTGATAGCTCTGACTCTGGCTCTTCGTGGAGATGCCCTGCTCACGTTGGAAAACCTGCCTTCGGATAACAGAACTTTAGGTGCTCTCCAAAGAGCACTAGAGGGCAGGTACAGCGACAAACACCTAGAACACGCATATAGAGCACAACTCCGCGATCGACAGCAGAAGCCTGGTGAGAGTCTGCAGCAATGGGCAACGGAAATCGAAAGGCTTGTCAGACGTGCATACGTGTCATGCCCGACAATGGTGGAATCAATGATCCCGCAAGCTTTCTGTGATGGAATTAGAGACACAGACGTCAGACACACCGTGAAATTGAGCCATCATCAGACCTTACAGGAAGCTCTAGCCCATGCTTTGGAGGTGGAAGCCGTGCGTCAAGACGCTAGAACTCAACGACTTCGGGAGGTTGTGGTGAAGGAAAAACCTTCTTTGGGTCCGATGTGCTATGGCTGCGGCGAGAGGGGCCATATTCGGAGTAGTTGCCCCAAGCGAAGATGGCCACGTAGAACGACAGTAGCGTCCTCTACACAGGTGGACGCAGAAGAGCTGTCGTTAAACTAGAAGAAGCCAGGGCCGTGGGGCGGGCGCTGGCTGGTCAACATCGAGCCCCTACCGTCACTGTTTCACAGATTGGTAATGGGAACAACCTTACAGTGGCTGGACAGCTGAACAGCGTAACGTGTCATTTTACTATTGACACCGGTGCCTCAAGAACAATAGTGCGTCCGGAGCTATTGAAAAGGACTATCATGTGGAATCAAAGACCATCCGTTCAGCTTCAAACAGCAACAGGCCAGCCAGTTACCGTCTTCGGTGAGACGATGGCGAAGATAACCATTGGAGAACAGACCTTTGAATACGGTGTACTCGTAGCAGACATCACAGACGATTGCATCATCGGATTGGACTTTTTAAGAGACCAGAAGTGTGTTGTAGACGTCGCTAAAGGAGTACTTAGTTTCCGAACAAGAAGTATTCCTAGAGGGAGCGAGATCATGCGCAGTTTACTGCCTGAAAAATACGACCCTACCGCCGAGATCTGAAACTCTGGTCAAAGTTAGATTCCCTTACACTGCGTGTCAAGGGCGAAGCGTCGTCATAGAAAACTGCGGCGACCATCCGAGTTGGATCACAGCAAGAACTCTGGCAATGACCGGAAAAGGAGCGCTGGTGCGAGTCATCAATCTTAGCGGAGATGAAGTGCAGCTACGAAGAAACTGTGTCATCGGACGGTGCGATGCAGGTCAATCCATCAGAAGGCTGAAAAGGGCCCGGGAACCGGAATCCTGTCAACGAGATGACGTCACGCCGCTCCTAGCAAATTGTAAGGACAAGCTATCTGAGCGGGAACTTGAGCAAGCTAAAGGGTTATTGCTAGATTTCAACGACATATTTTCGAAGGGTGACCATGATTTGGGAAGGACAGGTCTCGTTAAACACAGAATAGACACGGGAGACGCGCCACCAATAAAGCAGCGGCCTAGACGCCTTCCATTTGCCAAAGAGAAGGAGGTAGCAGACATGGTTGCTGAGATGCAGAAGAACCGCATCATAGAACCTTCAACAAGCCCGTGGTCTTCGCCAGTAGTCCTGGTAAAGAAGAAGGACGGCAGCACCAGGTTTTGTGTGGACTACCGGTTGTTGAATAATGCAACGAAGAAGGACAGCTACCCTCTGCCCCGTATAGACGACACACTGGACATGTTGAGCGGCATGAAGTGGTTCTCAACAGTGGACCTTAAGAGTGGGTACTGGCAAGTTGACATCCATCCAGTAGACAAAGAGAAGACGGCATTTACGACCGGAACTAGGAATGGACTGTGGCAGTTCAACGTCATGCCCTTTGGTCTTTGCAACGCTCCGGCGACATTCGAGCGGTTGATGGAAAGGGTACTGGTTGGACTTCTGGGTGATGCATGCCTGGTCTATCTGGATGACATCATTGTCATGGGTCGAAATTTCTCAGAGCATGTCAGTAACCTGAAGAAGGTTTTCACCAGAATACGAGAAGCAAACTTGAAACTCAGCCCAAAGAAATGCACGTTTTTCAAGGAAGAAGTCGCCTACTTAGGTCACATTATTTCATCGAAAGGTGTAAGGACTGACCCAGAGAAGATCAAAGCTGTCCAAGAATGGCCTATTCCAGCTAACAAGACCGACGTGAGATCATTTTGGGTTTATGCGCATACTACCGGCGCTTTGTCAAGAACTTCTCTGATATAGCGAAACCTCTTCATCGGCTCACGGAAGATAAACGAGTGTTCGCCTGGGACTTGGAATGTGATCAAGCCTTCGTCAGATTAAAGAACACCTCTGCACCAGTCCTATACTTGGCTACCCGAACAGAGAAGGAAGGTTTATCGTGGACACCGATGCCAGCAATACTGGCATAGGCGGAGTTCTATCGCAAGAGCAAGGTGAACGGGAAGTGGTGATCGCTTATTTCAGTAAGTCACTTTCAAAACCTGAAAGGAACTACTGTGTGACTCGTAAGGAACTGTTGGCGGTAGTGAAGACCCTACAGCATTTCAACAAGTATCTCGTTGGAAGACAGTTTACCCTGCGGACAGATCATGCTGCGTTAAAATGGCTCTTGCAGTTTAAGAACCCTGAAGGACAAGTGGCGCGGTGGCTAGAGCAACTACAGGAGTACAACTTCACAACAGAACATCGGAGTGGTAGAACGCATTTGAATGCCGATGCCCTATCAAGGAGACCTTGTCCTGTGGCCTGCAGTCATTGCTCTAAAACGGAGACTAAAGAAGAAGTCCGGATGATTACCACCCAGGGACTTGATAATGAATGGAGCGAAGACGCTATCAAAAAGGCTCAAAAAGAGGATAGTGACCTGAGGAAAATATTTGAATGGAAAGAGGTAGGTCAGAAACCTTCTTGGAGCCATGTAGCATCATCAAGCCCCATCACGAAAAGTTACTGGGCACAATGGGACAGTTTGGAGATTAAGGATGGAGTACTCTTCAGGAAATGGGAAACACCAAAAGGGGATAAAACGACACTACAGCTGATTGTACCCCGTAAACAAGTTGCTTCTCTTCTGAGGTACATACACGATGGGGTATCCGGGGACATTTAGGCGTGAAGAAGACCCTAGAGAAGCTGAGACAGAGGTTCTACTGGATACACTGTCGGGAGGACGTCGAAGACTGGTGCAAGAAATGTACGACTTGCGCATCAGTAAAGGGCCCACAAACCAGAAGTAAGGGCAAACTCAAGCTGTACAACGTAGGCGCTCCTTGGGAAAGAATTGCAGTAGATGTAGCTGGCCCCTTTCCAGAATCCGATGAGGGAAACAAGTACATCATTGTGGTCCAAGATTACTTCACTAAGTGGCCTGAAGTCTTCGCTACGCCTAATCAAGAAGCAAAGACGGTTGCCAAGAAATTAGTCCACGAGGTGATTTGCCGATTTGGTGTGCCTCTTGAGATACATTCAGACCAAGGAAGAAACTTTGAGTCAGCACTGTTCCAGGAGGTCTGTCAACTGTTGGGTATGCATAAGACCCGTACTACACCAGCACACCCGCAATCCGATGGCATGGTCGAGAGATTCAACCAAACGTTGGAAAACCACTTGGCCAAAGTTGTGGACGAGCATCAACGAGACTGGGACCAGTACATACCGCTTTTCTTGCTGTCCTACCGATCTGCGATCCACGATAGCACCAGCGCAACCCCAGCAATGGTAAACTTCGGTCGAGAAATGCGGCTTCCGGTAGACGCGTTGACTGGGACACCGCCAGAAGCTCCGAAACCAGTAACCGAATATGCGGCTGACCTACAGAAGCGCCTGGATGAAGTACATGCTCTCGTTAGAGACTGTAGTCTAAAATCCAGCGAAAGAATGAAAACCCGTTACGACCGCAAAGCCAACACCGACGGTTTTGATGAAGGGAGTCTGGTTTGGTTACACAACCCACTCAGGAAGAAGGGCAAATCACCGAAGTTCCAGCCAAGGTGGGAAGGACCATACAAGATCATCACTAGGCTGAACGACTTAACCTATCGGATCAAACAAGGGACAAGAGGCAAGCCGAAAATTGTTCACATTGATCGATTGGCTCGTTACCATGGGTCAAATGATGCTCGGGACGAGCATGACTAAGAGGGGGATAATGTTACGACCACGAGGGACCGGGCAAGCGGAATTAGTCTTATCGTCGTATGGATAAGGTCTATATTCGCTTGCACGGTCGTAGCGAGCTCTAGCGTGTTCTAGAATAATAATAATAGTGTTACGACCTTGAAAGACCGTGCAAGCGAAATTAGTCTTATCGTCGTATGGATAAGGTCTATATTCGCTTGCACGATACTACGTCACACACTCTGGTCGGTCGGAGCAAGCTCCAGCGAGTTCGAGAGATTTCGATCTCCGCGAGAATATTCTCGACGCCACGCGAAGAGCTGCGTCCTCACTGGGTATAAAAGCGGGATGTACGACGCGACGAGTCAGTTCCGATTTGTAAAGCGAAGCGAATCAGTCTCCTGCGAACTAAGAGTGATCGAGGGCGTTACCTGCGAATAGTCAGTGAAATTCAGTGTTTTAGTGTGATTCAGTGTTTTAGTGTAATTTAGTGTTCCGTGTTTAGTGTTGTAATTAAGTGTTTCTAATTGTGTTTTTAAGTGTTTAATTGTGTAATTGTTAGTCGATAAATAAATTAATTGTCTTTTGGTGACTTTTGGCGTATCTTGAATTTAACGTACCCCGTTCCCGCAACACTATGTAAACTCCATCTCAAATTCAGATTGTTGTGTATTCCAGGTCCACCAGCGAAACCGATCGTCCTACAATGAGGGAAACCCGAGTCCCACATATAATGTGAACCCAGCGGCGGTGCGGAAGGTTGCTCAGTGTCGAACACACGATATTGCGTCCACAAGACAAATACAGTAGGCGTATGGCTCAGGACAAAGTAAAGGATACCCTCCATATTAGGTACTGTTACGCCGGGACTACATTAGCGGGATACGGCGAGAGATTAAGATTTTTAATTTGTGTCTCTCTCCTAGCCGACGTCTTGTAGAGCAAGACAGTTGCACGAATATTCGCCGAATCCCGCTAATGTAGTCGCAGCATTAAGGTTGGATCGGCGGTAGTTTACGTCGGTGTCGACGCGTCGGAACCTGAGATTCGGGGCGATACTGCCATATTCGTAGTCACGTACTCAGTCTAGTATTCGTAATGTAACTGTTGCAGGAAACGGCTATGTATCTATTCGTATTATTAGTATACTTTCCATTCTTCACTTATGTAAGTTAGGTGTAAATAAAATGTTTAATTTATATCATTTAGTCTTCGATTGAACGGTTGATATGTATGAATGTTTGTTTCTTTTATTTAATTTTCATTACATTTTCACTTATTATCTAAGTAACTTATAGTATATTAATAAATACATATGTAATTCCGTATGTTTTTTCCAATCTTCATACTTTATCTGTAGGTAGTTAGTTATGTATGACGATTTTAGGTATATAGCAATACTCCTATAGCGGGACAGCCGCGTGCAGTGATATTGTACTACCGGGAATTCCAATAAATTTTAACATCTTAATGAGCACGAATTCAGTTAACATAATAATATTGCAACGAACAACTGCATAATTATTGAGTCTCGCATTTCTATACAAAATATTAATAAATAGCGTTTGACCTTCACATGATTACTGCGCGAGACTATACCATTAACATAATTTCCATGAAGTATGAAAAATTGCCATGAAGAAAGTACTTGCAACTCGAAAAATCGTGCCTACAACTTTATATGGAGTTTTACAAGTTCTTAATAAACTGGTAGACGACTACCTCGGTGGTCTTTTGGTAGCAAATCCTGTGTAAGGGCCGACAGGTCCCCGATTGTACTCCGGGTTCTGGCAAAAATTGTGCGAGTTTTTCTTGTAACAGCATAGAGACAAGAAGTTCGTGGATACACGCTCGCATCTCGCAAAGAACGTTAAGCCGGTCTTGCGTCTGATTATCGGTCATGTCGCATAGCCGTTTCACCGAACTATGCGAGTACAGAGAGTGCACTTGTGCACTATAATATTATGTCCTACGCAGTTAGCTGATAATCAGTGAAATTGGCCGCCATGGCAAAAATGCGTCGGACACCTTATTTAATAATCTGGTGACTTCTAAAAGTACATAGCCGTTTTCTGTTCGGTGGGATAGTTTGGCCTTAATAATTTTAGTTTGTTGACGTTTTCAATGTTCGCGGTCGACGTGTGAAAAGTAATAACGAATGACCACTATTAAGTATATCTATCACCTTAATGCAATAAACGGGGAGTGAGAAAACTACGATACCAATGTAAATAGTTATAGAATAATTACTCGAGCGTAGATTAACGTGCGCACCGCGTGTTTGAAGTTGTCTAAAGAGTGTGCGTTTTATTACTTGTAATAAATTATTGTTAATAGATCAATTATTATTACACAATTTCCTGTGTTTCATTTCTTTGATTTTAGCTAGTTCTGAGAAAATATCCTGTAATAGATTTAGGTAAATTTTATTTATTGATTATAAAAAAACATCTCAAGTTATTTCATAATGTCCAGGTATCGGTAGGGAAATGTTGAAAATTAGAAATCAAACAAAAATAAACATTTCATAGTCATTTATACAACATAATGGCAATACATAATTTACATATTCTTATACATACAATACACATGATAGTGTGTAAATAACTTGTAATGAAAATAAAAATTGAAAGGAGAACACCCGATTCCATACAAACTTGGGCCCAACGTTACAAAGCTGAAAGTTGGCCATCAGACAAAGCATATAAAAGGTTTCCATGAGACGAATTTTCAGGTTGATCCGCAATGGCCAAATCACTAAAAACACAGTGAATATTTTTGAGGTTATCTGTTTTTCTATTATGAAAGAAAGCTTGTAGGGTGTTTTTTTTTTAAGTTTTGCATTACAGATTGTATACAAGCTATCCAACAGTACAGATAAAGTGGTAAAATGGTATCAAGACATAAGCTATATGTCATCCATATTGGTCAGGGAACCTTGTATGTGTCAGTGAAATATGATTTTGTGATTTGTTAAGTTGTTGGGTAATTCTGAATATTAATAACAGAATATTAACAACATTATATATTCCCAAGCGTCGTTGACGGCGCTCAATGCCCGGTCAACCCTGCGCCACAGTGTACCGCGCACACACGCAAGCACGCTACATAGTAGGCGATGAGAATAAATCTATGGATATTGCAATCATTCGACTTATGAAGTCAAAGTCCTATATCTTAGACATTCTCCTGGGTGTCAGTCTCCTCCTCATTTATCCTGGGTGGGATTCGAACCCATGACCCCTGGTTTAGAAGCCAGAATACACCAGCAACTGCTCCATCGAGCCAGTCAACTATAAAACCAATTTATTAGATTTTTCATTAAAGTGAATAATGTACTAGGTAACTCTAAATGCATATTTGCTTATGGCTGGACAGAGCAGTTCAGTATAAAAAAATAAATATAACAAAAGCAGGTCAGTATAAAATAATAATAAATTATTTTATTCATCCTTATCATCATAATACATCTAAAAAAATATAGCATCTAAAAACTGTGCTTCTTCTTCTTCTTCAGCCCTGTATCACCCATTGTTGGGTATAGGCTTCTTCATGTGCTTTCCATTTGACCCGGTCTTTTGCTGATCGCATCCAGGTCTTGCCCAATATTTTTGTGATATCGGCGGCCCAGCGCATAGGTGGTTGCCCAACGTTTCTCAGTCCGAGTCTAGGTCTCCATTCGGCAATTCTGCGTGCCCATCTGCCATCCTCTCTTCTGCACATATGTCCGGCCCATCTCCACTTCAACTTCGTCACAATCGATGTAATGTCCGTGACTCCGGTACATCTCCGAATGATAATATTTGGGATACGATCTAAATAAATATGATAAATAATAAAACATTTTAAATATTAATCGACATCAATCAAATCCATCAATGTCATAAGTAGCTTCTGTTTACTATACTCTATGGATAGATTTCTGTATCACGTTTGCGAAGATAGCTACGTTATTAATAAATAATATAAATGAACGTTTACAAAACCTGTAATATAAGGAAAATAAAAAAAATCTGCTTTTTTCCCTGTTGGCCATTGCTGTTTTGGCTAAGATTTCTATAAGTTAACTTACAAAAATAGACCGATTTTTTGTTATATAATTTAATACTGTAACGTCGGGCCCAAAATGGTGGTTCTCCTTTAAGTAAGTATTGAATTGTAAATAGTTCTGCTGGATCAATAAACATTTCTAAAGTCATATTCGAGTCGAACCTTTCGATTCTCTTCTGTGATAGAGTGCTGATTCGATATAAATTCAGGTTTACTCGGTTGATGTTTATGATCGAGTAAGACGCATTGAACACACTTAATTCGCGGCGCCATTAGGCGAGCACTGAACGGCTGACACTTTGCTTCGAATGAGGGTTTTTGCGTATAAGAAATTCACTAGGCAACGTAGACATGAGGTCAAACTGTTACGTAATAATATAATTGGCATGTCTGTCAATGTCACGTCTAAAATAACCAATAATGCTGCAGTTGGACCTCACGCCTACGTATTGCCCCCAGCCAGAAGCAAGTCAATTTCTCATACGCGAAAACCCTCATTTGTATCCCGATACATTTTAAATGCAGTGTCCATACAGCGCAGTTTGCTACGTTTCGCTGATTGATTGTTTGATGATTCTGTGTGCGCCTTTTTTTCCTAACTGACATACAATGATGGCTTGGAGTAGCCTCTCACCGGACTTGCGGGGGAGCGGAGGGCTCTCACCCCTAATGTATGCGCCCGATACGCAGCGTCTGAAGCGCTACCATGAGTTTAAAAGTGACAGACTCGATATCGCCTGTGTAAAAAATGTACAACGCCCCTAGCGGTAACCCTAAGAACTAAAATCAATAGCTTGAAAAAAACAATTAGATTTTTGACGTACGTAATTTTCGATAGCTAAGGTAGCACTTCTGAGCTGTTAGGCCTGAGAGCCATCCGCTCCCCTTGCAAGTCCGGTGATGATGACAAGGCTACTCCAAGCCATCATCGTAAGTCCGTTAGGAGAAAAAAATAGCTTCTGAGCTCGCGGTGTAAAATGTAGGTAGGTATAATAATTATGAAGGCAGACTGGACAGCGGGGGCGTGGCCTTACAGCCCGTTCACACTAGTCGTAAGTCGCATACATATGACTAAAAGTCGAATGCTCTGATCACCATACGAATCGCGTCTCATCCATATAAATTGTATGGTGACCAGAGCATTCGACTTTTAGTCATATGCGACTTACGACTGGTGTGAACGGGCTGTTAGTCTACACATCACTGGCAGACTGGACTGTGTGCCTAGTGGAAGCTTGGTCTTAGTCTACACATCACTAGCACAGCCCAATCGCTTTGCCCACCTCGGCGAAGGCGCTGACGGCGCGCGTGACGTCACCCGGCGCGTGCGCTGCGCTCAGTTGCACGCGCACGCGCGCGGCCCCTGTGGGGACTACCGGGTAACTGAAGGCGACTACGTAGATGCCGCGCTCTGGGGAGGAGAGGGGGATGTGGTCAGTACTAATTTAATTCTGACGGGTTAATTTTGTATGATACACTGCCCGATAATAATGCAGTTTTAGCCTTGGCAAATCATGTAAGATTTTAGCCTTTGGCGTTCCATTACACTAAACATTTCTTTATGGGTCTACACGCGATATTAGGAGTGGCAGACGAAGACGAGCGGCGCCAGTTCGCTGCGAGCATGATTGGTGTAACCCAGTCGAAATGACTGGCCCTAAGTAGCTATGTATTTGCTATTATTCCTAATATCGCGTGTAGACACATAAATACCAATGTTTAGGTTAATTAAAATGATTCACAGCCCCGCGCCCTTGTAATGCAGTTTTAGCCTTGGCAAATTATGATCAAGACCAAAACTGTAAATTAAAATTGACATAGAGCGAGAAATTCGAAATTATGCCTTCTTAATTTAGGCGAATGGCAGTGGCAGGGGAAATATCTTCCAAATCCCAACAGTCAGCAGGACTTTCTGAGTAAGGAGGCTGTGCAAGACTATATTTTCGATTAAATGGAAATAAGTCAGGATTCCTAAAACATACATAAACCTAGTCTATACTAGTAGACTAATGATTTAGGAAAATATGCCCTCAACACTCACGATGCATCCCAGAGGCGAGCTCCAAACGAGGGGTGGTCGTCCATAGCCACAGCGAGGCCGGCTGCCTTCACCCCGTCTAGTCGTCCCCGGCCGCTTACTCCCCGTAGCGGAAGAAACGCGCGTTTAAACAGTTCATCACTGCTATGTAGGTACTAAGTCTAGCCTATAGCAACTCAAAACTCACGCAGCATCCCGGAAACGAGCTCCACGGCGGCGGGCGCGTCGCCGACTATGACGGGGCAGATGGGGTGGTCGTCCCCGGCCACCGCGAGTCCGGCCGCCTTCACCCCGTCACGGAAGAGACGCGTGTTTAAACAGTTCACTGCTGCTATGTAGGTACTGGGTCTAGCCTATAGCCCTCAAAACTCACGCAGCATCCCGGAAGCGAGCTCCACGGCGGCGGGCGCGTCGCCGACCATGACGGGGCAGATGGGGTGGTCGTCCCCGGCCACCGCGAGCCCGGCCGCCTTCACCCCGTCGCGGAAGAGGCGCGTGTTCTCACGGAGACGTTCGCGGAGTTCGCTGCTCTTTTCTACTAGTTCTAGTGACTGAAATTTAGGTAATACGCAAACGGTTTAATGGCTTCTTGTACAATACTGGGTACGAGTATTAGTCAAGTTCACGATTACTTCGAAGAATTGGTAGATGTGAAAAAAGATTGGTTCAAAAATGGTTGCTTCATTTGAGTTACGAAGATACGGAACAAATTTTACCAAAAACTTATAACGATAATAAAATGGCACATACATACACACACACACAAGTCACTCTCTCTCTCTCACACACACACACACACACACACACACACACACACACACACACACACACACACACACACACACGAACCTCTTTTGGGGTCCTTGTGTGGAAGACGTCTGCAGCTGTGACACAGTTTAAATACTACTACGGCTGCTAACGTTAACCTATATTTAGTTACTCACCATATTTGTAATATTACAAATGTTGTATGTACTAGATTAATATATTGAATCTTGTAAATTGAAAATATAGAAATTTATTATTATTATTATGTCTGCTGTATAGAATATAGTAGTTTCATACAAACTTTTTGACGCCCTATTGGGGTTTATTTCGCGAAATGCTCTCTTACTAAGTACCAGGCACTTTTTGTCCAAAAGGAACTACCATGCAAAATTTTAAACTTCTAGCATTATTTTATGGGAAGTACCTATGTGAGATTTCGTACTGACGGGTAAGTAATTGGCTGGTCAGGGCTTACGCTACATAGATGTTCAGTGAAAAAAATAACTGAAAGATACCTTCAAAGAAGCAGCAACAACAGGTGGTGGTGGAGCGTTAGAGAACAGGTACGGTCTGGACACGTTCCTCAATAATGTGACCAGCTCCTTAGGCCCGGTGGTGTACCCGCCGGCGGCGCCGCTCACGGCTTTGCCAAGGGTGGAGCAGATGATGTCCGCAGCGCCCGGCATGCCACAGTATTCTTCTGTGCCTCTGAAAACAAGTAAATTCAAAGCTTGTCATCATACGTCCCGGTAGAATGAAGCATTATCATCGCCGGCAGTAGGTCTCTCATAAGTTGGCAGACTTTAGGCTACCGTAGCCCTGCAATGGGCGCCACGGTGCCGTCTTTAAAGGAACTCCCTGTCCGTCAAGTGGCAAGCATCCACAGATAGCAGGGCGTGATAGTAGGACCTTAGTATACCTGACTAGTCCAGTCAAATAGATTGATCATCTCACCGGCCAGTCTCCCCGAAGAAGCCGGTGGCATGGCTGTCGTCTACGGCGAGCAGCGCGCGGTACTTGTCAGCGAGCTGCCGGAGTCCCGCGATGGGAGCAACGTTCCCGTCCATCGAGAACACACCGTCAGTCACGATCAGCTTGAGACGGGCCTCGCTGTGCGCTAGGAGGTGCTCCAGCTCTGTGAGGTAAAGTCTAACTAAGTAAATGTGTAAATTTTACATGGGTAGCTGAGATGTGTCATCACTCCATCACCACCGCCCGTGATATAATTTTAGCTATTTTTCGTTGGAAACCGAAACTGCGCGAGGCTAATTGGTTATTGGAGTACAGCTATGTTTGATTTAATTTACAAAAGAACGCGGGCGTTCAGCGTTTTGGAAGATTGGACACAGAATAGGTACAGCACTAGACTCGACGGCAAGAGGTTGTAACGAAAATTCACTTGACACTCGATGCGGGCCTGAAGACGATCTACCTTATATCCAAGTAATTTTTAATTAAAATTTTTAATCTTTATCGTTTAGTATATCGATAGGGCCGGCCCAGTTCCACTACTATAATTCAAAGCTAACAGATTGAAAACATAATTTGCTTGGCCTTAAGCAAATTTTAAGTGACAATTTTGCTGAGCCCACCATTGAGATCCCTGTGTGGGTACCGGTGCTTCTGCGCCTTGCAGAGCCGGATGCCGTCGATGATGGAGGCGTGGTTGAGAGCGTCGGAGAACACCGCGTCCTCGGGCCCCAGCAGGGACTCGAACAGGCCCGCGTTGGCGTCGAAGCACGACCCGTACAAGATGGCGTCTTCGCGCCCGTGGAACTCCGCTAGGCGGGTTTCCAGTTCCTAGAGTCAGGTTTGGTTAAACATTTTAAAACGTTGGTGATGATTTTTTAGTAATAATGTGATGATACCAGATATCTACGAGTTTTATCCTACGGTGGTAGCTTACTTGTGTGATACATAGAGCTAAAATATTAGCCTTTTGTTAATACGTATATTTCTTGGTGATACTCAGATTTTCCTACTACTTGTCGTTAACAATAAGCAAATACGCATTTTTCCAGATTGTAGACAAAATAAATTTGTTCGATAATCAATTTTAGACAAATAAAAATTACATAGGTATATTTAATACGAAAACTGAATACAAATTACGATTCTTAAGAAATTACCGCGTTTCGGTGTTCTTCACAGTTTTAGGGTAGGCATTACTAAATAAATAGTATTGTGTTATCAATGGTATTACTAGCATGCATGGCATTCATGACTACAGAAATCACTAAGATAAAAAGGTAGTTTAAATGTAAAACTTACATATCTAAATGTATCTATTTCAGGTGCTGATTAAAGTTAATGTCGTCAATGCATCGTATAATTAATTAGTATTACAGAATAGATAAGTAGGTGGGTAAATAGAAAGCCTGTCACGCTTTTTTTTACATACTCGTACAAGACCTACTTATGAAGTTAAGTAAGTAATTTTATATTTTATTAACAAACTAGTGACCCGCCCTCGCTTCGCTTCTTGTAAATTTTACATAAAAGCCTTCCTCTTGAATCACTCTATCTATTGGAAAAAACCGCATCAAAATCCGTTGCGTAGTTTTAAAGATTTAAGCGCACATAGGGATATAGGGACAGAAAAGGAGACTTTGTTTTATACTATGTAGTGATTTTCCCAGTGCATTTCCATTCCCTATTTATCTACTTTATAGGTACCATAAATAAAAATACCGTAGGTATTTAATCTGTCGTATACCTAACTAAAAATTTCCTTCGTTTTACAGTTAAGATAAGCCCAGAACCACATGGAAACAAATGATATACGTACATACCAACTCCAGTCGAATTTATGTAAAACTTGGTTCTTAAGTAACATGTGACGTCAGTGTTGCTTACCTTGTGTATAGTTTGTGTGCCGCATATGAAGCGGACCGAGCTAAGACCGGCTCCATATTTGGTTAAGCTCTCCCTAGCTGCCTCTACAACCTCTGGGTTATTCTGAAAACGAATAATTAAATATACTGAAATATATGAATTCTCCCCCTCTGTCTTATTTAAAGGTTCTGCTGATTCGTTATCATTTAGTTTTTCTGACTAGATGATGGCTTGGAGTAAGTAGCCTTTTTATAATCGCCGAATCACGGGGGAGCGGAAGGCTCTCGTCCCTTAATATTATGTATCAATAGATAGAAAACTAGGTAGGTAGGTAAGTCAGGTCCTAGGTACTAAGTATTTGCTAGTGCTTATACTCACAGCTAATCCTAAGTAATTGTTGGCACAGAAGTTCAGGAACTCTCCTTGTGCTCCTTTTACTGTCACCTGGAAAGATAATGATATAAAAAAAAGTAAATAATGTATCAAATTGACAATCCTCTTTTTTTGCTGATAGATCTTCTTTCGTATTATTATTATTATTATGTCTACCTACTTTTAAGGTAAGTAGATACCTACTAACTGATGATTTAACTGACTGTTTAAAACTAGTAAAAACCTCTTCCTATAATAGGGATTTTTAATAAGAATAAAATCAGCCATTGCCACTGTTAAATAAGTGTTGTGTGCACGTGTTGCATAAATAAAGATTATTATAATAGTCTTAGTCGGTACTAAAAATAAAAACTATCTTATCTTCTTACCTACAGCGTTAAAATTAATTGAGGCTGAATGCTAATTTTATGTCTACTTAGACTTACTTACATCACTCGACGTCGACACTACACAAGGGTTCAGTTTGCTTACCTAAATTTTTAGGCACAATCTATAGTCTAATTATAAAGTATAAGGTTAAGTTCACCAATAAAACAATGTATTCTCGCAATAACTTTTTGCTTCTTTCCTTGTTTTACAATATTTTCTATTGTAAAACTTGACATTGACTAAATTATCCACGAGGAAACAAGATTGTATTTAAGTAAACTATTTGTAATGCACGCGAGGACACAGACTCTACGTATACCTAAGTTACTAGTACGTTTCATACAATTTATGAACTTAACTCTACATTATCTTTTTAATGTCGACGCATATTCCTGTAGGTTACTCAAATACACTATTGTTTCCTGAATACCAAAGTGTAAAAATTAGGCGTCCGACCGATTTTGGCCATGGCGGCCAGTCTCGATTGAGAGCAGCCAAGTGCGCAGGACATTTATAGTGCACAAAAATGCGCGCTAACGTAAAAGAAGAACGAAGAACTTAAAAGTGCACTCCCTGTTCCCTTACTCTCATAGTGCGGTGAGACGGCAATCCGACATTATGGCCCATGAAAGATTGGGTGCAAGGGAACTTAACGTGCTTTCTGAGGCACGGGCGTGTAATCGCCATCTTCCGAACAACGGGCTGAAAAATTTCTTTACAGAAAAGCTCTGAATACAAATGCCAGACGCCGGACTCGAACCGGGGACCTCTCAGTACTTACTCAGCGCTTGCTACCAATAGCCCCACGAGCGAGGCACTTAAAAGTGTATAAAAAATATGTATTCGCCGTATTGTTTGTCTGCCTTATGCTTTTTAATAACTTTATAATAAAGCATATTTTTACTGTAGTAGGTTGTACTACCGATCAAGTTGTGCTACCACAGTTAAATTCGTAAGTACAACGACGGAACCTGATTTTCAAGTCATTAAAATTTAATCTGATAATGACACTACGTGATTTTGGAAAAGTTTCTTAAATTACCGTGTACTCGTTTTAAATACGAGTACATACCTGTAGGAGTAGGGTGTATTATTAAATATATTTACCTAAGTTTATTTGTGTATCCACTGTTGATCCTGATTTCCGTAACACAAGTGCTTAAGCTACTTACCACGGGATCAGATCAATGTATGTGATGTTGTGTAATATTTAATATATTTATATACCTATATAAAAAACAAACACACAAATAATTTAGGTAAGTACTTATAAGCTAAATAAAAGTAAGTGTTAATTCAGTATTATCAAAACGTGGATCAAACATTCACGCCCAGATGTTCAGTTCAACGCACCACGGCGCGATTGCAATACACAATGTTTACACTTTTCGCGGAATGTTTGCGTGCAGAATTGTGAGAAAATAGCGCGATCAGTCTTTCCAATTTGTGAAGTTATACCCAACAATTTGATCAGATTGTAGGATATTATAAATAGGTATGTCAACACATCATCATTTAAAGACAATTGGCTAGTAGATTTCTAATAATTATATGTAGATCCTACAACATATCTACATATCGGCTGTTGTTCGATGGTTAACAATACTGACAAAAAATAATCATAGGTACGTAATGTCATGATCACTTGATCAGAATAAATAACAGATAAAATGGATCCAGTTTGCCCTAACAGCCTACCACCGCTGAAAGCAAAAGACAACGTTTTCCCTTTAGTGGGGTGCCTTGGTGGGGCACAGTGAAATAACCCATAAAATGTCGAAGCCTACCTTAGTCTGCTGAGGGGACGTGAGCACCCTCTCATGTTTCCAGGTCTTGGCTCTCTTGATCTGCTGAAGCCGGTCTTCCAGGACCTCTCGTAGCTTCGTCACACCAGCTCGCTCTTTATTGTTCAACTCGTGAAGTTGACGGACTTGCTGACCATTAAAAACTGTACACAAAGTCAGAACATCATTACCTATATCGCTGTTCTCATTTACCTATTATGGACCTTTTTTGGTTTGATCCTTTGGATCCATTTCAGAAGGTGGAAAATGTGAATAACTATCTAGTATTAAGCCATTTTTTTAAAAGTATACCTATAAAATTGTAGCTGATCAATCATCTGGCTTGGTTAGGTTTACGGTTTTGTTTACTAAACGCTGTGTTTAACTGTTTATACCCAGATAAGGCACAACTTTATGCGCTAAGGTAGATCATAATATACTCTTTGTTGTGTATGTGTAGATAATTTAAGATACACTATCACCAAACACTTTAAACACAGTAGAAGCATATAGCTATGCTATGATATAAACAGCTATTGTTCAGATCAGACGCACAGGACCTTGTCGCAAATAATAAGGTGAGATGTTCATAACTCTACTACTTTCGGAAAGTTTACCATTACTCAAAATACATTAAAATTTAATAAAATTACACAGAGAAATAGTACTTACGTCTGACTACCCAGTCCTTACACAGTATGCAAACATAGCTATACAAAGGACTATTGTAAGTTATAATTACATAGAGGTTTTATTATAAAGGAAGGAATATTTACGTTAATCAATAAATATCAACGTTGGGGCCTTGGATCTGACATTGTAATGTTAATTTTAAGTAAATTCCAGAAACATCTTGCTGACTAAAAACTTATTCGTCAATTAGTAGGTACATTATTTGCATCTTTTATCTAACGCAAGGTCACCAGCCAACAAATTGTTTAAGTTGTTCAGACCATTAACTTTTCCACTTCCATCATCTTACAATTTTTAAAATTTAGGTATGCAATTCATATATTTCGGTGCATGACCGCAAAATATATGCATAATAATATCCTCAAACACAGGATAAAACAAGGTCGTCTAGCCGGTATGTTATGAGTGCGATAACGAAAAAACAAAACGTATCCAAACTTCTTCTAAAATAACATTAAAAAGGTTAATATCACTTTTGTTTTTGACACTTCGTAATAATTGTCACTGGCTGGAAAGAAGACAGGAAAATGGGGAAAAAAGAGAATTAAAATTAAAAAGTATGACCTACCATTGCGCAGGAGTTGCGAGCGTAGCGCCATCGCGTCGAGTGGCGTCGCTCGGGCGCGCCTCGCGGACCCGTCACGCAGGTTTCTGTTTCGTATATAATTTTGTTTTCGTTTCCAACCGGCTACTCGTCTCGTACTAGTCTGTTTACTTACTGTTTTTCAACCTCTTGACAACACCGCTAAAATTTAGATTGTGCGCTTTTTAACGCTGTCCTTTTCCATGATTGACCTACATTCCTATTAAGAGTTTTATTAAACGCTCTATTTATTTTTTTATCGTTATGTAACATTTCATCTCCCGTTGGTAATTTTCTAAAAGACATCTGCGATAATATGTAGAAGATTATCCTTCGTTAACTCGACTCTACATTCGGATCGTCTATTTTATTCAATGACGCACTTTTAAGGCCTCGTATATCGTAAAATTTGATTCTAAAATATTCATTGTTGCTGCTGCGACAGATACAATTGATAACTGATGTTGGAAACGTTTAAATGAAATATACCAATAATATAAGTCAGTCTATTTTTATTGTCATAAAAAGGAGGGTAGTAAGTTTCCCTCCGCTCCAATTTGGCTACGTTGTTCTGAAGCTAAGCTCGCACGTAGACAACCGCTTACAGTCGACTCTGCAAAAGATAAATTACTTCCTAGAGTTTCAAGCCATAAAAGTAAATAAGTAGAAATATCAGAGAATTTATGTTAATTTTCAACGTTAGCCCATCTCAAAAATCCTCATTATGACACAAGGAGGAGACTCAAGATGAACACAGTGAGGAGACTCAAAAGGACAAAACCTTTTAGTTGGTGTAAACTAGTAACAAAAAGTGAAGTGTGTGCCACTCATTATGAACACAAGAATAAAGTGTCTGCTCCTTAATAGAGAGACAATATGGACCAAGATCCCAGGGCCGCCAGACATATTTATAAGGATATACATCATAAAGGGAAAAAAATCCTCATTATAATACAGTAGAACCCGTTTAAGACGATCACGCTTAATACGATTTCCCGCATAATACGCCACTTTATGCCAGTCCCAGCAACTTAAGATATATTTTCATACATTTCTTAACGCTTAATACGATTGTCATGCCGTTTAATACGCCCAAAACACATATCGGGAGCTCATTAAAACAAAACAAAATATCCCGGACATGTTATGTGTGTAACCATGACAGTTTAAAATTATATAATGTGAATGTAATTTTAATTACACTACGTATTGAATGTAATTTATACGTACAATTAATGCCTATTATACCGAAATTTTAAAATAATACATAATTATTATGTATTTAAGTATGTATTTATAAATATATATGTATATTGTATATCAGTCTCTGACGCCCATAGTACAAGCTCTGCTTAGTTTGGGGTCAGATGACCGTGTGTGGAAATGTCCCAGATATTTATTATTATTTATTATATATATAGTTCGTGTTATTTTCCCTATCCGCATAAGACGCTTTCCCGCTTAAGACGCGTTTTTGATAGGGTCCCTGAGAAATCGTCTTAAGCGGGTTTTACTACATACATAATATTGTTACGACCACGAGGGACCGGGCAGACGGAATTAGTCTTATCGACGTATGAATAGGGTCTATATTCGCTTGCACGATACTACGTCACACACTCTGGTCGGTCGGAGCAAGCTCCAGCGAGTTCTAGAAATTTCGATCCCCGCGAGAACATTCTCGACACCACGCGAAGAGCTGCGTCTCTGGATATAAAAGCGGGATGTACGACGCGACGGGACAGCCAAGCCCGGTGATGATGACAAGGCTCCTCCAAGCCATCATCGTTAGTCAGTTAGGAAAAAAAAAAAAAAAAAAAAAAAAAAAGACGGGACAGTTCCGATTTGGAAAGCGAAGCGAATCAGTCTCCTGCGAACTAGAAGTGATCGAGTGCATTACCTGCGAATAGTCAGTGAAATTCAGTGTTTTAGTGTGATTCAGTGCTTTAGTGTAATTTAGTGTTCCGTGTTTAGTGTTGTAATTAAGTGTTTTTAAATTGTGTTTTTAAGTGTTTGATTGTGTAATTGTTAGTCGATAAATAAATTAATTGTCTTTTGGTGACTTTTGGCGTATCTTGAATTAAACGTACCCCGTTCCCGCAACAATTGGTGTCAGAAGTGGGATTCAAGATGCCTCTTACACCACGAGAAGACAGTGAGGGTCGAGTAACAAGGAGTCAAACCGCGGCCCTGCATGAGGGTGAAGGCACTTCAACGGAGGGATCAATTCAAACATCAATTGGGCCTGTGGAGCTTGCAGACTTATTTAAAATGCTGCAGACACAAGCCCGTCGCCAGGAGGAGCAAGCCCGTCGCCAGGAGGAGCAATTCGCTAAACTGAGGGAAGAACAAGCCCTTCGCCAGGAAAAGCAAGACCTTCGCCAGGAAGAGCTAAGCAAGAGTTTGTTGGGGGCTATTGAGAAGAAGCACGAAGTATTAGAAAAGCAGATTGATGCTCTCAAAGATGATGTGCTAAGCGTCAAGACCCAACACGAAGATCGACTCACCCAACACGAAGATCGACTCATCCAACATGAAGATCGATTCACCCAACATGAAGATCGATTCATCCAACATGAAGACCGATTCACCCAACACGAGGATCGTCTGAGTCAGGTGGATGCTGAGATGCGACAACTGCATACCAAGATGGCAAGAGTGGGGACCCGGGGTGCTACGGTAGTGTCGGATTCTCCGAAAATCGAAGTACCCCACTTCGATGGAACGACGTCTTGGGCAGCATTTTGGTATCAGTTCGAGACGGTGGCTAAAGGAAAGGGGTGGAACGAGGAAGAGTCCTTGATAGCTCTGACTCTGGCTCTTCGTGGAGATGCCCTGCTCACGTTGGAAAACCTGCCTTCGGATAACAGAACTTTAGGTGCTCTCCAAAGAGCACTAGAAGGCAGGTACAGCGACAAACACCTGGAACACGCGTATAGAGCACAACTCCGCGATCGACAGCAGAAGCCTGGTGAGAGTCTGCAGCAATGGGCAACGGAAATCGAAAGGCTAGTCAGACGTGCGTACGTGTCATGCCCGACAATGGTGGAATCAATGATCCCGCAAGCTTTCTGTGATGGAATTAGAGACGCAGACGTCAGACACACCGTGAAATTGAGCCATCATCAGACCTTACAGGAAGCTCTAGCCCATGCTTTGGAGGTGGAAGCCGTGCGTCAAGACGCTAGAACTCAACGACTTCGGGAGGTTGTGGTAAAGGAAAAACCTTCTTTGGGTCCGATGTGCTATGGCTGCGGCGAGAGGGGCCATATTCGGAGTAGTTGCCCCAAGCGAAGATGGCCACGTAGAACGACAGTAGCGTCCTCTACACAGGTGGACGCAGAAGAGCTGTCGTTAAACTAGAAGAAGCCAGGGCCGTGGGGCGGGCGCTGGCTGGTCAACATCGAGCCCCTACCGTCACTGTTTCACAGATTGGTAATGGGAACAACCTTACAGTGGTTGGACAGCTGAAGAGCGTAACGTGTCATTTTACTATTGACACCGGTGCTTCAAGAACAATAGTGCGTCCGGAGCTATTGAAAAGGACTATTGTGTGGAATCAAAGACCATCCGTTCAGCTTCAAACAGCAACAGGCCAGCCAGTTACCGTCTTCGGTGAGACGATGGCGAAGATAACCATTGGAGAACAAACCTTTGAATACGGTGTACTCATAGCAGACATCACGGACGATTGCATCATCGGATTGGACTTTTTAAGAGACCAGAAGTGTGTGGTAGACGTCGCTAGAGGAGTACTTAGTTTCCCCGAACAAGAAGTATTCCTAGAGGGAGCGAGATCATGCGCAGTTTACTGCCTGAAAAATACGACCCTACCGCCGAGATCTGAAACACTGGTCAAAGTTAGATTCCCTTACACTGCGTGTCAAGGGCGAAGCGTCGTCATAGAAAACTGCGGCGACCATCCGAGTTGGATCACAGCAAGAACTCTGGCAATGACCGGAAAAGGAGCGCTGGTGCGAGTCATCAATCTTAGCGAAGATGAAGTGCAGCTACGAAGAAACTGTGTCATCGGACGGTGCGATGCAGGTCAATCCATCAGAAGGCTGAAAAGGACCCGGGAACCAGAATCCTGTCAATCCGACATCATGACCGATGAAAGATTGGGTGCAGGGGAACTTAACGTGCTTTCTGAGGCACGGGCGTGCAATCGCCATCTTCCGAACAACGGGCTGAGTAATTTCTTTACAGAAAAGCTCATACAAATTTTGCCAGACGCCGGACCCGAACCGGGGACCTCTCAGTGCTTACTCAGCGCTTGCTACCAATAGCCCCACGAGCGAGGCACTTAAAAGTGTATAAAAAATATGTATTCGCCGTATTGTTTGTCTGCCTTATGCTTTTTTAATAACTTTTTAATAAAGCATATTTTTACTGTAGTAGGTTGTTTGTACTACTGATTAAGTTGTGCTACCACAGTTAAATTCGTAAGTACAACGACGGAACCTGATTTTCAAGTCATTAAAATTTAATCTGATAATGACACTACGTGATTTTGGAAAAGTTTCTTAAATTACCGTGTATTCGTTTTAAATACGAGTACATACCTGTAGGGTAGGGTGTATTATTAAATATATTTACCTAAGTTTATTTGTGTATCCACTGTTGATCCTGATTTCCGTAACACAAGTGCTTAAGCTACTTACCACGGGATCAGATCAATGTATGTGATGTTGTGTAATATTTAATATATTTATATACCTATATAAAAAACAAACACACAAATAATTTAGGTAAGTACTTATAAGCTAAATAAAAGTAAGTGTAAATTCAGTATTATCATAACGTGGATCAAACATTTACGTCCAGATGTTCAGTTCAACGCACCACGGCGCGATTGCAATACAAAATGTTTACACTTTTCGCGGAATGTTTGCGTGCAGAATTGTGAGAAAATAGCGCGATCAGTCTTTCCAATTTGTGAAGTTATACCTAACAATTTGATCAGATTGTAGGATATTACGTATAGGTATGTCAACACATCATCATTTAAAGATAATTGACTAGTAGATTTCTAAAAAAATATTATGTAGAGCCTACAACATATCTACAATAGGTATCTACATATTATCATCTGTTGTTAAATGGTCAACAATACTGACAAAAAATCTTCATAAGTAAGTAACGTCATGATCACTTGATCCAGAATAAATAACAGATAAAATGGATCCAGTTTGCCCTAACAGCCTACCACCGCTGAAAGCAAAAGACAACATTTTTCCCCTTCAGTGGGGCGCCTTGGTGGGGCAAAGTGAAACAACCCATAAAATGTCGAAGCCTACCTTAGTCTGCTGAGGGGACGTGAGCACCCTCTCATGTTTCCAGGTCTTGGCCCTCTTGATCTGCTGAAGCCGGTCTTCCAGGACTTCTCGTAGCTTCGTCACACCAGCTCGCTCTTTATTGTTCAACTCGTGAAGTTGACGGACTTGCTGACCATTAAAAACTGTACACAAAGTCAGAACATCATTACCTATATCGCTGTTCTCATTTGCCTATTATGGACCTTTTTTGGTTTGATCCTTTGGATCCATTTCAGAAGGTGCAAAACGTGAATAACTATCTAGTATTAAGCCGTTTTTTTAAAAGTATACCTATAAAATTGTAGCTGATCAATCATCTGGCTTGGTTAGGTTGACGGTTTTGTTTACTAAACGCTATGTTTAACTGTTTATACCCAGATAAGGCAAAACTTTATGCACTGAGGTAGATCATAATATACTCTTTGTTGTGTATGTGTAGATAATTTAAGATACACTATCACCAAACACTTTAAACACAGTAGAAGCATATAGCTATGCTATGATATAAACAGCTATTGTTCAGATCAGACGCACAGGACCTTGTCGCAAATAATAAGGTGAGATGTTCATAACTCTACTACTTTCGGAAAGTTTACCATTACTCAAAATACATTAAAATTTAATAAAATTACACAGAGAAATAGTACTTACGTCTGACTACCCAGTCCTTACACAGTATGCAAACATAGCTATACAAAGGACTATTGTAAGTTATAATTACATAGAGGTTTTATTATAAAGGAAGGAATATTTACGTTAATCAATAAATATCAATGTTGGAGCCTTGGATCTGACATTGTAATGGTAATTTTAAGTAATTTCCAGAAACATCTTGCTGACTAAAAACTTATTCGTCAATTAGTAGGTACATTATTTGCATCTTTTATCTAACGCAAGGTCACCAGCCAACAAACAGTTTAAGTTGTTCAGACCATTAACTTTCCCACTTCCATCATCTTACAATTTTTAAAAATTTAGGTATGCAATTTTCATATCGACGGTCCCTACGTATAATCACGCAAGTGGCACTTGAGGGATTTGCATGTTTTTATTGCAAAACCTCGAAATCAACATAGACTTTCATTTAGTTAACACAGAATGTCGAAAAATGTGCCTAAAACATCCTTATATCGATGCACGACAAATTACTTAACTACACTACCACCGACGTAAAAATACTTAAATGGTAGTTAGGGTGTATTACTTCGGAACATCGCCGCTATACCCGCCCCCGCTGCCCCCGCAACTGCCAGTTAAGCGCTTTTGCGCCCGAGACGGCCTAGGCTTATATTTTTTCTGCCTTAAGATTGTTTTTAAATGATATTTCGTAAAATTGCTTGTATTTTTATGAAATCAAACAAACTTTGAACATTCCAAAGCCTTTATCACGATGTGGTAGTTACGTTATTTTACGTAGGAAATTTAAAAATCATTATGACTTATGTGGTAGTTGTGTAGTTTTACACCGGAGAGCCAAAATCGATGTTTATACTATCTACCAGATGGAATGTTTTTCGATGGAAAGTATTATTTTAGTCTTGCTAGTAACTACCAATTACGTTATTTTACGTCGGAAATAGATTTAGTGACTGGGTGTGATTAAAGTATTTGGGGTATATATTTTGTTTAATAAATTGCTGTGCTCAGCAAAAACATATTAATTGTTTGATAACCATTAATTTTGATACTTATAGCTTTACTTGACCCGGTTGTTTTATAATGAATTTTATTTTCTGACATTGAAGATGATTTAACCAACTGTGAGGCCATATTTTGTGTAGGAAAACTAATTTCGCAAATTGATTAAGGTTTTAAAAGATTTCTAATCTGGGATAGTTATAGTTAAATAACCACTACCACAATCATGAAAATTCTTCATTTAACAGCTCAACTGAATAAAATTTGTTCAGTTGCGCTGTTGGTCATCAAATATTTAGTTGTATTAGGTAACAGTTTGATTGTGGTGATATATATAACTGCATACGTCATTTGCAACAGACCTCAGATTAAATTACTCGACCCTCCTCCGGGCAACTTCAAAAAGGAGACAACCCAAGCACTGTTATTCTCAACTAGGTCCTGATGACATCACGTCAAGATTGTTATAGACGTAGCCAATTTTATCGTACTACATTCAATAAAATAAATATTAACCAAACACAAGAGTAAACGAATTTCTGGAGTGTAGACCGCGTCTCGGCAAACACAGTGTGGGACGCCTTCAGGCCAGGTGAAGTGACGATGACGTGACGTGACGACGCCCAGGACGGCTGGTGGGAGTTGGATGCGAGTGGCCGAAAATAGGCGGGAGAGGCGAGCATTTGGGGAAGCTTATGGTTAACAGAAGACTAAATTATAGGCTGATGACGACTAAGAACCCCACACCCTTCTAACTCCTACAGTCAATGCTGTAAGCTAAAGACGTCTACGTCTTGAGTAGGCGGTGCCAATGTTACGGTAGGAGAGAGTTATGCTAATAAGAGTCCCACATATTAATAATGTGCTGAACATACATCCAGAGAGACATTTAGAGGACAGAGACATATTTGCATCGAAATGTCTCTCCCAGGCATTCTTACAATGCCTCCTGAAAAAGCAAGATTAAGCAGATTTTTAAAAATTGCGTCAAAATGGCATTTTTTTAAGAAAAGACTTCTTATCGAATTCAATTTTTACATATTTTGGAACATAACTGGACAATTTCACTCCTCACAACCTTAGAAGTAGTTCATTAGAGTTATAATGGCACGTAGTTCATCCAATCGAAACTTTATTCGACAACAGCGGCTGGGAGGAAAATAGTTTTGAAATAATTGGTTTTGGACTCTGTGGTTGCTGATCTCAATGTTGGTCATGCAACTGCACACAAAGTCCTAACATTTATTGTAGTACACAGTTCTATTTTCTATTCTCGGTTAATCAGCATTCAAATACCACCTTTATAGACCAGACCATACCATAGACCACCGCCTTATCATGTTTTCCAATGCATGCTCGGCTCGTGTCTCAGCCAACTCCCTGACTCCAGACCGAGAAATTATTAACACAATAACGCTCAAGATTTCTCAAATTTTGGCCTAATCCGATACCAGGACCCGATAACTCTCGGTCCTTACTCGGCGCTTGCTACTAATACACCAACGTGGCAGTCGAGGAGGTACTGTCTCAACTTTTGGTTAACTTATTTATTCTTTAGAACAAAATTGGCAAGATAGCATATTCTAATATGCTTCTTAAATCATCTAGACTTAACAGACGAGGGTCATATACCGTTAACAATGGTTTTATATTTTAAATATATTTTTGCCATTAAGGCGTTTTTTATTATTTCTATACATCGTGAAATTTTAGTGGTTGTTTTCCCGTAGAAGAACGATTTGACTTTTAGTAGTACCTTCTATCGAATCATGCGAGTTATTTCTTTAAAAAAATTTTTTTTTTCAAATTTTCTAAAAATATTTTTTTTTATTTCCGAAGCGTGAGAAGATTTCGTACTTTAAAGAGGTGTGACGTAATCAGGTACTGATTGCCGATTGAAAATTATGATTAAAGCTAAAAAAGATCTACCTCCTAAGTAATAAAGCGTTTTGAGCGTGATTTCTAGTTTCGTTAAACCGGTATTTATTGATTAAAATTTAAAAATAAAAAATTAAAATAAGAAAAAAAATAAAAAAATAAAAAATATAGTAGAACCTATTTTACTACTAAGATAGAATCAGTTTACTGCGGCAAAACAACCACTAAAATTTCACGGTGTGTATAGCTAAAACACCCAGAATCCCGTATGTGTATATTATATTCGGCGTAAAACTACCTATTGGGCAGTTACAGTTATGGTCGATGTCTAAAATCCCCTGTAAACAATAGGAAGTACCAGTTACGTCGTTTGTAGTGTGAGTAATTCCAACGTAAAAGTTGGTAAGTGATAAATAGTATATAAATAATAATTCTATTAAACTTATTCTTAGCTTTTTACGCAAAGAGCTCTTATTTATTCAGTGTTCCAAATTTCATAGCTGTAGGAATATTAGAACACGAGTAACACATGTTTGAAACTTCAAAGCGCTCTCCTGTAAAATTTAGGTTTTGTAGATACGGTGTTATACGTTGGGACCGTCGATATATTTCGGTGCATGACCGCAAAATATATGCATAATAATATCCTCAAACACAGGATAAAACAAGGTCGTCTAGCCGGTATGTTATGAGTGTGATAACGAAAAAACAAAACGTATCCAAACTTCTTCTAAAATAACATTAAAAAGGTTAATATCACTTTTGTTTTTGACACTTCGTAATAATTGTCACTGGCTGGAAAGAAGACAGGAAAATGGGGAAAAAAGAAAATGAAAATATAAAAGTATGACCTACCATTGCGCAGGAGTTGCGAGCGTAGCGCCATCGCGTCGAGTGGCGTCGCTCGGGCGCGCCTCGCGGACCCGTCACGCAGGTTTCTGTTTCGTATATAATTTTGTTTTCGTTTCCAACCGGCTACTCGTCTCGTACTCGTCTGTTTACTTACTGTTTTTCAACCTCTTGACAACACCTCTAAACATTTAGATTGTGCGCTTTTTAACGCTGTCCTTTTCCATGATTGACCTACATTCCTATTAAGAGTTTTATTAAACGCTCTATTTATTTTTTATCATTATGTAACATTTAATCTGCCGTTGGTAATTATCTTAAAGACATCTGCGATAATAAAATATGTAGAAAATTATCCTTCGGTAACCCGACTCTACATTCGGATCGTCTACTTTATTCACTGGCGCACTTTTAAGGCTTTGTCTATCGTAAAATTCGATTCTATAATACCTATTCATTATTGCTGCTGTGACAAATACCATTGATAACTGATGGAGGAAACTTTTAAATGAAATATACCAATAATTTAAGACAGTCTTTTTTTATTGTTATAAAAAGGAGGGAAGTACATAAGTTGCTCTCCGTTCTAATTTCGCTACGTTGTTCTGAAGCTATGCTCGCACGTAGAAAACCGCTTACAGTCGACTCTGCAAAAGATAAATTACTTCCTAGAGTTTCAAGCCATAAAAGTATATAAGTAGAAATATCAGAGAATTTATGTTAATTTTCAACGTTAGCCCATCTAAAAAAATCCTCATTATGACACGAACACAGTGAGGAGACTCAAAAGGACAAAACCTTTTTAGTTGGTGTAAACTAGTAACAAAAAGTGAACATTATGAACACAAGAACAAAGTGTCTGCTCCTTAATAGAGAGACAATATGGACCAAGATCCCAGGGCCGCCAGACATATTTATAAGGATATACATCATAAAGGGAAAAAAATCCTCATTATAATACAGTAGAACCCGTTTAAGACGATCACGCTTAATACGATTTCCCGCATAATACGCCACTTTATGCCAGTCCCAGCAACTTAAGATATATTTTCATACATTTCTTAACGCTTAATACGATTGTCATGCCGTTTAATACGCCCAAAACACATATCGGGAGCTCATTAAAACAAAACAAAATATCCCGGACATGTTATGTGTGTAACCATGACAGTTTAAAATTATATAATGTGAATGTAATTTTAATTACACTACGTATTGAATGTAATTTATACGTTACAATTAATGCCTATTATACCGAAATTTTAAAATAATACATAATTATTATGTATTTAAGTATGTATTTATAAATATATATGTATATTGTATATCAGTCTCTGACGCCCATAGTACAAGCTCTGCTTAGTTTGGGGTCAGATGACCGTGTGTGGAAATGTCCCAGATATTTATTATTATTTATTATATATATAGTTCGTGTTATTTTCCCTATCCGCATAAGACGCTTTCCCGCTTAAGACGCGTTTTTGATAGGGTCCCTGAGAAATCGTCTTAAGCGGGTTTTACTACATACATAATATTGTTACGACCACGAGGGACCGGGCAGGCGGAATTAGTCTTATCGACGTATGAATAGGGTCTATATTCGCTTGCACGATACTACGTCACACACTCTGGTCGGTCGGAGCAAGCTCCAGCGAGTTCTAGAAATTTCGATCCCCGCGAGAACATTCTCGACACCACGCGAAGAGCTGCGTCTCTGGATATAAAAGCGGGATGTACGACGCGACGGGACAGTTCCGATTTGGAAAGCGAAGCGAATCAGTCTCCTGCGAACTAGAAGTGATCGAGTGCATTACCTGCGAATAGGGCATCGAGCCCGGGTTTACCCGGTCCTAAAAACCCGGGTTTTTCAGCATTTTAAGAGTCACAAAAAACCCGGGTTTGAAAAACCAAAACCCGGGTTTTTCGGGTTTTTTAAATTCTTCAAAAACACGAACTATTCTGTAAATGTTGGTGTTGCCATCACCATCATGTGATCCGTCTGTTCGTCGACCACTCATCATCATCATTATCAGCCCATTTTCGTCCACTGCTGGACATAGGCCTCCCCAAATGCACGCCACTTCTCGTTTTCGGCTACTCGCATCCAGCTCCTACCAGCCGTCCTGCGCATATCATCACTCCACCTGACCTGAGAGCGTCCTACACTTCGTTTGCTGAGACGCGGTCTCCACTCTAGAACCCATTTACCCCAGCAGTTGTCGGTTTTATGGCTGATGGCAGCGCACTGCCACCTCAGCTTGCTGATGCCATGAGCTATTTCGACTTTGGTTCTCTGCTGGATCGCCCTAACTTCCCGATTTGATTTGATCTCGCAGAGAAACACCTAGCTCAAAGATGTTTCGACCCAATTGCAGAGTCTGCCTAAGGTACACATATTTTTGAACACCTTCGAGGACGGTGCCGTGAACGTGACCTTGGTTTTGTCCAAGTTCATCCGTAGGCCGATACGTGCAGAAGGTTCCGTCCTGTCGCTGACTTTGATTCTGCTGCATATCAATGACATGTTGTCATTAGGCAATATCCATTGCTATGCAGATGACAGCAGTGTCCACCCACGTTATTTCGGAAGACCTGGGGTAAAACAGACCGAAACCAAGGAAAAGAGGAACCTTCTTCTCGCCGACCTTGACGGCGTCTTGAAGCACATTTCCGAAGGGAATCTTGCCTATTTCAATGTCAAGAAGACACAGGTGTGTATTTTTGTGGTAAAGTGTCTCCTTTCCTTTCCCATTCTACTCTTCAGAGCCCTTACAGGACAATACAGGATAGCCTTAGCATCCTGGGCATCGATGTTCGTTGCGACCTGAACCAGCGGGATTACAATGAGAGCGTCATTAGAATAGCCTTCCGCAAACTGGGGATCCTGAACAGAGTGCAGCGATTATTCACACCTGTGCAACTCTGCCTTTTGTATAAGGCACAAGTGTGGAATATTTCTCTCACCTCTGGTATGGCTCCGCAAAATACTTGCTCGATGTTCTCAATAGGTTGCAGCTATCCGTGTTGTCGGTGATCTGGAGGTATCCGAAACCCTGGAGCCTCTACAATCACTTGGAGACATTGCCGTTCTAAGTGTTCTCTACCGTCTCTATAATAGGTAATAATTTGAAGAGCTATTTCAGCTAGTCCTTTCTCTCCTTTCCACTCCCGAAAGACACGTGCTGGACAGTGATGCCACCCACATACGATGCAGGCGCTGCGCTTCCTCACTTTTCCTGATGGTAAGTGATAGTGAGATCCACATATGAGGTCGACAGGCACAATAGACCAAAATAAGCTCTCAAGGGCGCATTTTTGCACCTCGCACCTCACACCAGGCGCATTAAAGGCTACGACACTGTTACAGACACTTCGAGATCACCGACAATACGGATAACACGTCACTGCAACCTATCGAGGGCATCAAGCAAGTATTTTACTCTTGAAAATGGCTTGCAGACGTGGTTTAACACGGAAATGGGTAGATAGTTCTTCAAAAGGGTTTTGTCACCCTTCCTACTCCACGGAGAGTTCTCCCTTCGAACAGGACAGCGTTAAAAAGCCTTTGAATCTCCCTCACTACGGGTTTACCTCCAGCTTTTAGCATATTTCGTAATAGAAATAAAAAATTGTAACAAAAAAATAGAAGCTCGAAAAAAGCTCGAAAACCCGGGTTACCCGGGTTTCAGTTACATTGGAACCCGAAAACCCGGGTTTTGAAAATTGAACGGGTTTTCGATGCCCTACCTGCGAATAGTCAGTGAAATTCAGTGTTTTAGTGTGATTCAGTGCTTTAGTGTAATTTAGTGTTCCGTGTTTAGTGTTGTAATTAAGTGTTTTTAAATTGTGTTTTTAAGTGTTTGATTGTGTAATTGTTAGTCGATAAATAAATTAATTGTCTTTTGGTGACTTTTGGCGTATCTTGAATTAAACGTACCCCGTTCCCGCAACAATTGGTGTCAGAAGTGGGATTCAAGATGCCTCTTACACCACGAGAAGACAGTGAGGGTCGAGTAACAAGGAGTCAAACCGCGGCCCTGCATGAGGGTGAAGGCACTTCAACGGAGGGATCAATTCAAACATCAATTGGGCCTGTGGAGCTTGCAGACTTATTTAAAATGCTGCAGACACAAGCCCGTCGCCAGGAGGAGCAAGCCCGTCGCCAGGAGGAGCAATTCGCTAAACTGAGGGAAGAACAAGCCCTTCGCCAGGAAAAGCAAGACCTTCGCCAGGAAGAGCTAAGCAAGAGTTTGTTGGGGGCTATTGAGAAGAAGCACGAAGTATTAGAAAAGCAGATTGATGCTCTCAAAGATGATGTGCTAAGCGTCAAGACCCAACACGAAGATCGACTCACCCAACACGAAGATCGACTCATCCAACATGAAGATCGATTCACCCAACATGAAGATCGATTCATCCAACATGAAGACCGATTCACCCAACACGAGGATCGTCTGAGTCAGGTGGATGCTGAGATGCGACAACTGCATACCAAGATGGCAAGAGTGGGGACCCGGGGTGCTACGGTAGTGTCGGATTCTCCGAAAATCGAAGTACCCCACTTCGATGGAACGACGTCTTGGGCAGCATTTTGGTATCAGTTCGAGACGGTGGCTAAAGGAAAGGGGTGGAACGAGGAAGAGTCCTTGATAGCTCTGACTCTGGCTCTTCGTGGAGATGCCCTGCTCACGTTGGAAAACCTGCCTTCGGATAACAGAACTTTAGGTGCTCTCCAAAGAGCACTAGAAGGCAGGTACAGCGACAAACACCTGGAACACGCGTATAGAGCACAACTCCGCGATCGACAGCAGAAGCCTGGTGAGAGTCTGCAGCAATGGGCAACGGAAATCGAAAGGCTAGTCAGACGTGCGTACGTGTCATGCCCGACAATGGTGGAATCAATGATCCCGCAAGCTTTCTGTGATGGAATTAGAGACGCAGACGTCAGACACACCGTGAAATTGAGCCATCATCAGACCTTACAGGAAGCTCTAGCCCATGCTTTGGAGGTGGAAGCCGTGCGTCAAGACGCTAGAACTCAACGACTTCGGGAGGTTGTGGTAAAGGAAAAACCTTCTTTGGGTCCGATGTGCTATGGCTGCGGCGAGAGGGGCCATATTCGGAGTAGTTGCCCCAAGCGAAGATGGCCACGTAGAACGACAGTAGCGTCCTCTACACAGGTGGACGCAGAAGAGCTGTCGTTAAACTAGAAGAAGCCAGGGCCGTGGGGCGGGCGCTGGCTGGTCAACATCGAGCCCCTACCGTCACTGTTTCACAGATTGGTAATGGGAACAACCTTACAGTGGTTGGACAGCTGAAGAGCGTAACGTGTCATTTTACTATTGACACCGGTGCTTCAAGAACAATAGTGCGTCCGGAGCTATTGAAAAGGACTATTGTGTGGAATCAAAGACCATCCGTTCAGCTTCAAACAGCAACAGGCCAGCCAGTTACCGTCTTCGGTGAGACGATGGCGAAGATAACCATTGGAGAACAAACCTTTGAATACGGTGTACTCATAGCAGACATCACGGACGATTGCATCATCGGATTGGACTTTTTAAGAGACCAGAAGTGTGTGGTAGACGTCGCTAGAGGAGTACTTAGTTTCCCCGAACAAGAAGTATTCCTAGAGGGAGCGAGATCATGCGCAGTTTACTGCCTGAAAAATACGACCCTACCGCCGAGATCTGAAACACTGGTCAAAGTTAGATTCCCTTACACTGCGTGTCAAGGGCGAAGCGTCGTCATAGAAAACTGCGGCGACCATCCGAGTTGGATCACAGCAAGAACTCTGGCAATGACCGGAAAAGGAGCGCTGGTGCGAGTCATCAATCTTAGCGAAGATGAAGTGCAGCTACGAAGAAACTGTGTCATCGGACGGTGCGATGCAGGTCAATCCATCAGAAGGCTGAAAAGGACCCGGGAACCAGAATCCTGTCAATCCGACATCATGACCGATGAAAGATTGGGTGCAGGGGAACTTAACGTGCTTTCTGAGGCACGGGCGTGCAATCGCCATCTTCCGAACAACGGGCTGAGTAATTTCTTTACAGAAAAGCTCATACAAATTTTGCCAGACGCCGGACCCGAACCGGGGACCTCTCAGTGCTTACTCAGCGCTTGCTACCAATAGCCCCACGAGCGAGGCACTTAAAAGTGTATAAAAAATATGTATTCGCCGTATTGTTTGTCTGCCTTATGCTTTTTTAATAACTTTTTAATAAAGCATATTTTTACTGTAGTAGGTTGTTTGTACTACTGATTAAGTTGTGCTACCACAGTTAAATTCGTAAGTACAACGACGGAACCTGATTTTCAAGTCATTAAAATTTAATCTGATAATGACACTACGTGATTTTGGAAAAGTTTCTTAAATTACCGTGTATTCGTTTTAAATACGAGTACATACCTGTAGGGTAGGGTGTATTATTAAATATATTTACCTAAGTTTATTTGTGTATCCACTGTTGATCCTGATTTCCGTAACACAAGTGCTTAAGCTACTTACCACGGGATCAGATCAATGTATGTGATGTTGTGTAATATTTAATATATTTATATACCTATATAAAAAACAAACACACAAATAATTTAGGTAAGTACTTATAAGCTAAATAAAAGTAAGTGTTAATTCAGTATTATCAAAACGTGGATCAAACATTCACGCCCAGATGTTCAGTTCAACGCACCACGGCGCGATTGCAATACACAATGTTTACACTTTTCGCGGAATGTTTGCGTGCAGAATTGTGAGAAAATAGCGCGATCAGTCTTTCCAATTTGTGAAGTTATACCTAACAATTTGATCAGATTGTAGGATATTACAAATAGGTATGTCAACACATCATCATTTAAAGACAATTGGCTAGTAGATTTCTAATAATTATATGTAGATCCTACAACATATCTACATATCGGCTGTTGTTCGATGGTTAACAATACTGACAAAAAATAATCATAGGTACGTAATGTCATGATCACTTGATCAGAATAAATAACAGATAAAATGGATCCAGTTTGCCCTAACAGCCTACCACCGCTGAAAGCAAAAGACAACGTTTTCCCTTTAGTGGGGTGCCTTGGTGGGGCACAGTGAAATAACCCATAAAATGTCGAAGCCTACCTTAGTCTGCTGAGGGGACGTGAGCACCCTCTCATGTTTCCAGGTCTTGGCTCTCTTGATCTGCTGAAGCCGGTCTTCCAGGACCTCTCGTAGCTTCGTCACACCAGCTCGCTCTTTATTGTTCAACTCGTGAAGTTGACGGACTTGCTGACCATTAAAAACTGTACACAAAGTCAGAACATCATTACCTATATCGCTGTTCTCATTTACCTATTATGGACCTTTTTTGGTTTGATCCTTTGGATCCATTTCAGAAGGTGGAAAATGTGAATAACTATCTAGTATTAAGCCATTTTTTTAAAAGTATACCTATAAAATTGTAGCTGATCAATCATCTGGCTTGGTTAGGTTGACGGTTTTGTTTACTAAACGCTATGTTTAACTGTTTATACCCAGATAAGGCAAAACTTTATGCACTGAGGTAGATCATAATATACTCTTTGTTGTGTATGTGTAGATAATTTAAGATACACTATCACCAAACACTTTAAACACAGTAGAAGCATATAGCTATGCTATGATATAAACAGCTATTGTTCAGATCAGACGCACAGGACCTTGTCGCAAATAATAAGGTGAGATGTTCATAACTCTACTACTTTCGGAAAGTTTACCATTACTCAAAATACATTAAAATTTAATAAAATTACACAGAGAAATAGTACTTACGTCTGACTACCCAGTCCTTACACAGTATGCAAACATAGCTATACAAAGGACTATTGTAAGTTATAATTACATAGAGGTTTTATTATAAAGGAAGGAATATTTACGTTAATCAATAAATATCAATGTTGGAGCCTTGGATCTGACATTGTAATGGTAATTTTAAGTAATTTCCAGAAACATCTTGCTGACTAAAAACTTATTCGTCAATTAGTAGGTACATTATTTGCATCTTTTATCTAACGCAAGGTCACCAGCCAACAAACAGTTTAAGTTGTTCAGACCATTAACTTTCCCACTTCCATCATCTTACAATTTTTAAAATTTAGGTATGCAATTTTCATATCGACGGTCCCTACGTATAATCACGCAAGTGGCACTTGAGGGATTTGCATGTTTTTATTGCAAAACCTCGAAATCAACATAGACTTTCATTTAGTTAACACAGAATGTCGAAAATGTGCCTAAAACATCCTTATATCGATGCACGACAAATTACTTAACTACACTACCACCGACGTAAAAATACTTAAATGGTAGTTAGGGTGTATTACTTCGGAACATCGCCGCTATACCCGCCCCCGCTGCCCCCGCAACTGCCAGTTAAGCGCTTTTGCGCCCGAGACGGCCTAGGCTTATATTTTTCTGCCTTAAGATTGTTTTTTAAATGATATTTCGTAAAATTGCTTGTATTTTTATGAAATCAAACAAACTTTGAACATTCCAAAGCCTTTATCACGATGTGGTAGTTACGTTATTTTACGTAGGAAATTTAAAAATCATTATGACTTATGTGGTAGTTGTGTAGTTTTACACCGGAGAGCCAAAATCGATGTTTATACTATCTACCAGATGGAATGTTTTTCGATGGAAAGTATTATTTTAGTCTTGCTAGTAACTACCAATTACGTTATTTTACGTCGGAAATAGATTTAGTGACTGGGTGTGATTAAAGTATTTGGGGTATATATTTTGTTTAATAAATTGCTGTGCTCAGCAAAAACATATTAATTGTTTGATAACCATTAATTTTGATACTTATAGCTTTACTTGACCCGGTTGTTTTATAATGAATTTTATTTTCTGACATTGAAGATGATTTAACCAACTGTGAGGCCATATTTTGTGTAGGAAAACTAATTTCGCAAATTGATTAAGGTTTTAAAAGATTTCTAATCTGGGATAGTTATAGTTAAATAACCACTACCACAATCATGAAAATTCTTCATTTAACAGCTCAACTGAATAAAATTTGTTCAGTTGCGCTGTTGGTCATCAAATATTTAGTTGTATTAGGTAATAGTTTGATTGTGGTGATATATATAACTGCATACGTCATTTGCAACAGACCTCAGATTAAATTACTCGACCCTCCTCCGGGCAACTTCAAAAAGGAGACAACCCAAGCACTGTTATTCTCAACTAGGTCCTGATGACATCACGTCAAGATTGTTATAGATGTAGCCAATTTTATCGTACTACATTCAATAAAATAAATATTAACCAAACACAAGAGTAAACGAATTTCTGGAGTGTAGACCGCGTCTCGGCAAACACAGTGTGGGACGCCTTCAGGCCAGGTGAAGTGACGATGACGTGACGTGACGACGCCCAGGACGGCTGGTGGGAGTTGGATGCGAGTGGCCGAAAATAGGCGGGAGAGGCGAGCATTTGGGGAAGCTTATGGTTAACAGAAGACTAAATTATAGGCTGATGACGACTAAGAACCCCACACCCTTCTAACTCCTACAGTCAATGCTGTAAGCTAAAGACGTCTACGTCTTGAGTAGGCGGTGCCAATGTTACGGTAGGAGAGAGTTATGCTAATAAGAGTCCCACATATTAATAATGTGCTGAACATACATCCAGAGAGACATTTAGAGGACAGAGACATATTTGCATCGAAATGTCTCTCCCAGGCATTCTTACAATGCCTCCTGAAAAAGCAAGATTAAGCAGATTTTTAAAAATTGCGTCAAAATGGCATTTTTTTAAGAAAAGACTTCTTATCGAATTCAATTTTAACATATTTTGGAACATAACTGGACAATTTCACTCCTCACAACCTTAGAAGTAGTTCATTAGAGTAATAATGGCACGTAGTTCATCCAATCGAAACTTTATTCGACAACAGCGGCTGGGAGGAAAATAGTTTTGAAATAATTGGTTTTGGACTCTGTGGTTGCTGATCTCAATGTTGGTCATGCAACTGCACACAAAGTCCTAACACTTATTGTAGTACACAGTTCTATTTTCTATTCTCGGTTAATCATCATTCAAATACCACCTTTATAGACCAGACCATACCATAGACCACCGCCTTATCATGTTTTCCAATGCATGCTCGGCTCGTGTCTCAGCCAACTCCCTGACTCCAGACCGAGAAATTATTAACACAATAACGCTCAAGATTTCTCAAATTTTGGCCTAATCCGATACCAGGACCCGATAACTCTCGGTCCTTACTCGGCGCTTGCTACTAATACACCAACGTGGCAGTCGAGGAGGTACTGTCTCAACTTTTGGTTAACTTATTTATTCTTTAGAACAAAATTGGCAAGATAGCATATTCTAATATGCTTCTTAAATCATCTAGACTTAACAGACGAGGGTCATATACCGTTAACAATGGTTTTATATTTTAAATATATTTTTGCCATTAAGGCGTTTTTTATTATTTCTATACATCGTGAAATTTTAGTGGTTGTTTTCCCGTAGAAGAACGATTTGACTTTAGTAGTACCTTCTATCGAATCATGCGAGTTATTTCTTTAAAAAATTTTTTTTTTTCAAATTTTCTAAAAATATTTTTTTTATTTCCGAAGCGTGAGAAGATTTCGTACTTTAAAGAGGTGTGACGTAATCAGGTACTGATTGCCGATTGAAAATTATGATTAAAGCTAAAAAAGATCTACCTCCTAAGTAATAAAGCGTTTTGAGCGTGATTTCTAGTTTCGTTAAACCGGTATTTATTGATTAAAATTTAAAAATAAAAAATTAAAATAAGAAAAAAAATAAAAAAATAAAAAATATAGTAGAACCTATTTTACTACTAAGATAGAATCAGTTTACTGCGGCAAAACAACCACTAAAATTTCACGGTGTGTATAGCTAAAACACCCAGAATCCCGTATGTGTATATTATATTCGGCGTAAAACTACCTATTGGGCAGTTACAGTTATGGTCGATGTCTAAAATCCCCTGTAAACAATAGGAAGTACCAGTTACGTCGTTTGTAGTGTGAGTAATTCCAACGTAAAAGTTGGTAAGTGATAAATAGTATATAAATAATAATTCTATTAAACTTATTCTTAGCTTTTTACGCAAAAGAGCTCTTATTTATTCAGTGTTCCAAATTTCATAGCTGTAGGAATATTAGAACACGAGTAACACATGTTTGAAACTTCAAAGCGCTCTCCTGTAAAATTTAGGTTTTGTAGATACGGTGTTATACGTTGGGACCGTCGATATATTTCGGTGCATGACCGCAAAATATATGCATAATAATATCCTCAAACACAGGATAAAACAAGGTCGTCTAGCCGGTATGTTATGAGTGTGATAACGAAAAAACAAAACGTATCCAAACTTCTTCTAAAATAACATTAAAAAGGTTAATATCACTTTTGTTTTTGACACTTCGTAATAATTGTCACTGGCTGGAAAGAAGACAGGAAAATGGGGAAAAAAGAAAATGAAAATATAAAAGTATGACCTACCATTGCGCAGGAGTTGCGAGCGTAGCGCCATCGCGTCGAGTGGCGTCGCTCGGGCGCGCCTCGCGGACCCGTCACGCAGGTTTCTGTTTCGTATATAATTTTGTTTTCGTTTCCAACCGGCTACTCGTCTCGTACTCGTCTGTTTACTTACTGTTTTTCAACCTCTTGACAACACCTCTAAACATTTAGATTGTGCGCTTTTTAACGCTGTCCTTTTCCATGATTGACCTACATTCCTATTAAGAGTTTTATTAAACGCTCTATTTATTTTTTATCATTATGTAACATTTAATCTGCCGTTGGTAATTATCTTAAAGACATCTGCGATAATAAAATATGTAGAAAATTATCCTTCGGTAACCCGACTCTACATTCGGATCGTCTACTTTATTCACTGGCGCACTTTTAAGGCTTTGTCTATCGTAAAATTCGATTCTATAATACCTATTCATTATTGCTGCTGTGACAAATACCATTGATAACTGATGGAGGAAACTTTTAAATGAAATATACCAATAATTTAAGACAGTCTTTTTTTATTGTTATAAAAAGGAGGGAAGTACATAAGTTGCTCTCCGTTCTAATTTCGCTACGTTGTTCTGAAGCTATGCTCGCACGTAGAAAACCGCTTACAGTCGACTCTGCAAAAGATAAATTACTTCCTAGAGTTTCAAGCCATAAAAGTATATAAGTAGAAATATCAGAGAATTTATGTTAATTTTCAACGTTAGCCCATCTAAAAAAATCCTCATTATGACACGAACACAGTGAGGAGACTCAAAAGGACAAAACCTTTTTAGTTGGTGTAAACTAGTAACAAAAAGTGAACATTATGAACACAAGAACAAAGTGTCTGCTCCTTAATAGAGAGACAATATGGACCAAGATCCCAGGGCCGCCAGACATATTTATAAGGATATACATCATTAAGGGAAAAAATCCTCATTATAATACAGTAGAACCCGTTTAAGACGATCACGCTTAATACGATTTCCCGCATAATACGCCACTTTATGCCAGTCCCAGCAACTTAAGATATATTTTCATACATTTCTTAACGCTTAATACGATTGTCATGCCGTTTAATACGCCCAAAACACATATCGGGAGCTCATTAAAACAAAACAAAATATCCCGGACATGTTATGTGTGTAACCATGACAGTTTAAAATTATATAATGTGAATGTAATTTTAATTACACTACGTATTGAATGTAATTTATACGTACAATTAATGCCTATTATACCGAAATTTTAAAATAATACATAATTATTATGTATTTAAGTATGTATTTATAAATATATATGTATATTGTATATCAGTCTCTGACGCCCATAGTACAAGCTCTGCTTAGTTTGGGGTCAGATGACCGTGTGTGGAAATGTCCCAGATATTTATTATTATTTATTATATATATAGTTCGTGTTATTTTCCCTATCCGCATAAGACGCTTTCCCGCTTAAGACGCGTTTTTGATAGGGTCCCTGAGAAATCGTCTTAAGCGGGTTTTACTACATACATAATATTGTTACGACCACGAGGGACCGGGCAGGCGGAATTAGTCTTATCGACGTATGAATAGGGTCTATATTCGCTTGCACGATACTACGTCACACACTCTGGTCGGTCGGAGCAAGCTCCAGCGAGTTCTAGAAATTTCGATCCCCGCGAGAACATTCTCGACACCACGCGAAGAGCTGCGTCTCTGGATATAAAAGCGGGATGTACGACGCGACGGGACAGTTCCGATTTGGAAAGCGAAGCGAATCAGTCTCCTGCGAACTAGAAGTGATCGAGTGCATTACCTGCGAATAGGGCATCGAGCCCGGGTTTACCCGGTCCTAAAAACCCGGGTTTTTCAGCATTTTAAGAGTCACAAAAACCCGGGTTTGAAAACCAAAACCCGGGTTTTTCGGGTTTTTTAAATTCTTCAAAAACACGAACTATTCTGTAAATGTTGGTGTTGCCATCACCATCATGTGATCCGTCTGTTCGTCGACCACTCATCATCATCATTATCAGCCCATTTTCGTCCACTGCTGGACATAGGCCTCCCCAAATGCACGCCACTTCTCGTTTTCGGCTACTCGCATCCAGCTCCTACCAGCCGTCCTGCGCATATCATCACTCCACCTGACCTGAGAGCGTCCTACACTTCGTTTGCTGAGACGCGGTCTCCACTCTAGAACCCATTTACCCCAGCAGTTGTCGGTTTTATGGCTGATGGCAGCGCACTGCCACCTCAGCTTGCTGATGCCATGAGCTATTTCGACTTTGGTTCTCTGCTGGATCGCCTAACTTCCCGATTTGATTTGATCTCGCAGAGAAACACCTAGCTCAAAGATGTTTCGACCCAATTGCAGAGTCTGCCTAAGGTACACATATTTTTGAACACCTTCGAGGACGGTGCCGTGAACGTGACCTTGGTTTTGTCCAAGTTCATCCGTAGGCCGATACGTGCAGAAGGTTCCGTCCTGTCGCTGACTTTGATTCTGCTGCATATCAATGACATGTTGTCATTAGGCAATATCCATTGCTATGCAGCTGACAGCAGTGTCCACCCACGTTATTTCGGAAGACCTGGGGTAAAGCAGACCGAAACCAAGGAAAAGAGGAACCTTCTTCTCGCCGACCTTGACGGCGTCTTGAAGCGCATTTCCGAAGGGGGTGCATGCAATCTTGTCTATTTCAATGTCAAGAAGACACAGGTGTGTATTTTTGTGGTAAAGTGTCTCCTTTCCCATTCTACTCTTCAGAGCCCTTACAGGACAATACAGGATAGCCTTAGCATCCTGGGCATCGATGTTCGTTGCGACCTGAACCAGCGGGATTACAATGAGAGCGTCATTAGAATAGCCTTCCGCAAACTGGGGATCCTGAACAGAGTGCAGCGATTATTCACACCTGTGCAACTCTGCCTTTTGTATAAGGCACAAGTGTGGAATATTTCTCTCACCTCTGGTATGGCTCCGCAAAATACTTGCTCGATGTTCTCAATAGGTTGCAGCTATCCGTGTTGTCGGTGATCTGGAGGTATCCGAAACCCTGGAGCCTCTACAATCACTTGGAGACATTGCCGTTCTAAGTGTTCTCTACCGTCTCTATAATAGGTAATAATTTGAAGAGCTATTTCAGCTAGTCCTTTCTCTCCTTTCCACTCCCGAAAGACACGTGCTGGACAGTGATGCCACCCACATACGATGCAGGCGCTGCGCTTCCTCACTTTTCCTGATGGTAAGTGATAGTGAGATCCACATATGAGGTCGACAGGCACAATAGACCAAAATAAGCTCTCAAGGGCGCATTTTTGCACCTCGCACCTCACACCAGGCGCATTAAAGGCTACGACACTGTTACAGACACTTCGAGATCACCGACAATACGGATAACACGTCACTGCAACCTATCGAGGGCATCAAGCAAGTATTTTACTCTTGAAAATAGCTTGCAGACGTGGTTTAACACGGAAATGGGTAGATAGTTCTTCAAAAGGGTTTTGTCACCCTTCCTACTCCACGGAGAGTTCTCCCTTCGAACAGGACAGCGTTAAAAAGCCTTTGAAACTCCCTCACTACGGGTTTACCTCCAGCTTTTAGCATGTTTCGTAATAGAAAGAAAAAAAATTAACCAAAAACAAGAAGCTCGAAAAAAGCTCGAAAACCCGGGTTACCCGGGTTTCAGTTACATTGGAACCCGAAAACCCGGGTTTTGAAAATTGAACGGGTTTTCGATGCCCTACCTGCGAATAGTCAGTGAAATTCAGTGTTTTAGTGTGATTCAGTGCTTTAGTGTAATTTAGTGTTCCGTGTTTAGTGTTGTAATTAAGTGTTTTTAAATTGTGTTTTTAAGTGTTTGATTGTGTAATTGTTAGTCGATAAATAAATTAATTGTCTTTTGGTGACTTTTGGCGTATCTTGAATTAAACGTACCCCGTTCCCGCAACAATTGGTGTCAGAAGTGGGATTCAAGATGCCTCTTACACCACGAGAAGACAGTGAGGGTCGAGTAACAAGGAGTCAAACCGCGGCCCTGCATGAGGGTGAAGGCACTTCAACGGAGGGATCAATTCAAACATCAATTGGGCCTGTGGAGCTTGCAGACTTATTTAAAATGCTGCAGACACAAGCCCGTCGCCAGGAGGAGCAAGCCCGTCGCCAGGAGGAGCAATTCGCTAAACTGAGGGAAGAACAAGCCCTTCGCCAGGAAAAGCAAGACCTTCGCCAGGAAGAGCTAAGCAAGAGTTTGTTGGGGGCTATTGAGAAGAAGCACGAAGTATTAGAAAAGCAGATTGATGCTCTCAAAGATGATGTGCTAAGCGTCAAGACCCAACACGAAGATCGACTCACCCAACACGAAGATCGACTCATCCAACATGAAGATCGATTCACCCAACATGAAGATCGATTCATCCAACATGAAGACCGATTCACCCAACACGAGGATCGTCTGAGTCAGGTGGATGCTGAGATGCGACAACTGCATACCAAGATGGCAAGAGTGGGGACCCGGGGTGCTACGGTAGTGTCGGATTCTCCGAAAATCGAAGTACCCCACTTCGATGGAACGACGTCTTGGGCAGCATTTTGGTATCAGTTCGAGACGGTGGCTAAAGGAAAGGGGTGGAACGAGGAAGAGTCCTTGATAGCTCTGACTCTGGCTCTTCGTGGAGATGCCCTGCTCACGTTGGAAAACCTGCCTTCGGATAACAGAACTTTAGGTGCTCTCCAAAGAGCACTAGAAGGCAGGTACAGCGACAAACACCTGGAACACGCGTATAGAGCACAACTCCGCGATCGACAGCAGAAGCCTGGTGAGAGTCTGCAGCAATGGGCAACGGAAATCGAAAGGCTAGTCAGACGTGCGTACGTGTCATGCCCGACAATGGTGGAATCAATGATCCCGCAAGCTTTCTGTGATGGAATTAGAGACGCAGACGTCAGACACACCGTGAAATTGAGCCATCATCAGACCTTACAGGAAGCTCTAGCCCATGCTTTGGAGGTGGAAGCCGTGCGTCAAGACGCTAGAACTCAACGACTTCGGGAGGTTGTGGTAAAGGAAAAACCTTCTTTGGGTCCGATGTGCTATGGCTGCGGCGAGAGGGGCCATATTCGGAGTAGTTGCCCCAAGCGAAGATGGCCACGTAGAACGACAGTAGCGTCCTCTACACAGGTGGACGCAGAAGAGCTGTCGTTAAACTAGAAGAAGCCAGGGCCGTGGGGCGGGCGCTGGCTGGTCAACATCGAGCCCCTACCGTCACTGTTTCACAGATTGGTAATGGGAACAACCTTACAGTGGTTGGACAGCTGAAGAGCGTAACGTGTCATTTTACTATTGACACCGGTGCTTCAAGAACAATAGTGCGTCCGGAGCTATTGAAAAGGACTATTGTGTGGAATCAAAGACCATCCGTTCAGCTTCAAACAGCAACAGGCCAGCCAGTTACCGTCTTCGGTGAGACGATGGCGAAGATAACCATTGGAGAACAAACCTTTGAATACGGTGTACTCATAGCAGACATCACGGACGATTGCATCATCGGATTGGACTTTTTAAGAGACCAGAAGTGTGTGGTAGACGTCGCTAGAGGAGTACTTAGTTTCCCCGAACAAGAAGTATTCCTAGAGGGAGCGAGATCATGCGCAGTTTACTGCCTGAAAAATACGACCCTACCGCCGAGATCTGAAACACTGGTCAAAGTTAGATTCCCTTACACTGCGTGTCAAGGGCGAAGCGTCGTCATAGAAAACTGCGGCGACCATCCGAGTTGGATCACAGCAAGAACTCTGGCAATGACCGGAAAAGGAGCGCTGGTGCGAGTCATCAATCTTAGCGAAGATGAAGTGCAGCTACGAAGAAACTGTGTCATCGGACGGTGCGATGCAGGTCAATCCATCAGAAGGCTGAAAAGGACCCGGGAACCAGAATCCTGTCAAGGAGATGACGTCACGCCGCTCCTAGCAAATTGTAAGGACAAACTCTCTGAGCGGGAACTTCAGCAAGCTAAAAGGTTGTTGCTAGATTTCAACGACATATTTTCGAAGGGTGACCATGATTTGGGAAGGACAGGTCTCGTTAAACACAGAATAGACACGGGAGACGCGTCACCAATAAAGCAGCGGCCTAGACGCCTTCCATTTGCCAAAGAGAAGGAGGTAGCAGACATGGTTGCCGAGATGCAGAAGAACCGCATCATAGAACCTTCAACAAGCCCGTGGTCTTCGCCAGTAGTCCTGGTAAAGAAGAAGGACGGCAGCACCAGGTTTTGTGTGGACTACCGGTTGTTGAATAATGCAACGAAGAAGGACAGCTACCCTCTGCCCCGTATAGACGACACACTGGACATGTTGAGCGGCATGAAGTGGTTCTCAACAGTGGACCTTAAGAGTGGGTACTGGCAAGTAGACATCCATCCAGCAGACAAGGAGAAGACGGCATTTACGACCGGAACTAGGAATGGATTGTGGCAGTTCAACGTCATGCCCTTTGGTCTTTGCAACGCTCCGGCGACATTCGAGCGGTTGATGGAAAGGGTACTGGTTGGACTTCTGGGTGATGCATGCCTGGTCTATCTGGATGACATCATTATCATGGGTCGAAATTTCATAGAGCATGTCAGTAACCTGAGGAAGGTTTTCACTAGAATACGAGAAGCAAACTTAAAACTCAGCCCAAAGAAATGCACGTTTTTCAAGGAAGAAGTCGCCTATTTAGGCCACATTATTTCATCGAAAGGTGTAAGGACCGACCCAGAGAAGATTAAAGCTGTCCAAGAATGGCCTATTCCAGCTAACAAGACCGACGTGAGATCATTTTTGGGTTTATGCGCATACTACCGGCGCTTTGTAAAGAACTTCTCTGATATAGCGAAACCTCTTCATCGGCTCACGGAAGATAAACGAGTATTCGCCTGGGACTCTGAATGTGATCAAGCCTTCGGCAGATTAAAAGAACACCTCTGCACCAGTCCTATACTTGGCTACCCGAACAGAGAAGGAAGGTTTATTGTGGACACTGATGCCAGCAATACTGGCATAGGCGGAGTTCTGTCGCAAGAGCAAGGTGAACGGGAAGTCGTGATCGCCTATTTCAGTAAGTCACTTTCAAAACCTGAAAGGAACTACTGTGTGACTCGTAAGGAACTGTTGGCGGTAGTGAAGACTCTACAGCATTTCAACAAGTACCTCGTTGGAAGACAGTTTACCCTGCGGACAGATCATGCTGCGTTAAAATGGCTCTTGCAGTTTAAGAACCCTGAAGGACAAGTGGCGCGGTGGCTAGAGCAACTACAGGAGTACAACTTCACAACAGAACATCGGAGTGGTAGAACGCATTTGAATGCCGATGCCCTATCAAGGAGACCTTGTCCTGTGGCCTGCAGTCATTGCTCTAAAACGGAGACTAAAGAAGAAGTCCGGATGATTACCACCCAGGGACTTGATAATGAATGGAGCGAAGACGCTATCAAAAAGGCTCAAAAGGAGGATAGTGACCTGAGGAAAATATTTGAATGGAAAGAAGTAGGTCAAAAACCTTCTTGGAGCCATGTAGCATCATCAAGCCCCATCACGAAAAGTTACTGGGCACAATGGGACAGTTTGGAGATTAAGGATGGAGTACTCTTCAGGAAATGGGAAACACCAAAAGGGGATCAAACGACGCTACAGCTGATTGTACCCCGTAAAACAAGTTGCTTCTCTACTGAGGTACATACACGATGGGGTATCCGGGGGACATTTAGGCGTGAAGAAGACCCTAGAGAAGCTGAGACAGAGGTTCTACTGGATACACTGTCGGGAGGACGTCGAAGACTGGTGCAAGAAATGTACGACTTGCGCATCAGTAAAGGGCCCACAAACCAGAAGTAAGGGCAAACTCAAGCTGTACAACGTCGGCGCTCCATGGGAAAGAATTGCAGTAGATGTAGCTGGCCCCTTTCCAGAATCCGATGAGGGAAACAAGTACATCATTGTGGTCCAAGATTACTTCACTAAGTGGCCTGAAGTCTTCGCTACGCCTAATCAAGAAGCAAAGACGGTCGCCAAGAAGATAGTCCACGAGGTAATTTGCCGATTTGGTGTGCCTCTTGAGATACATTCTGACCAAGGAAGAAACTTTGAGTCAGCACTGTTCCAGGAGGTCTGTCAACTGTTGGGTATGCATAAGACCCGTACTACACCAGCACACCCGCAATCCGATGGCATGGTCGAGAGATTCAACCAAACGTTGGAAAACCACTTGGCCAAAGTTGTGGACGAGCATCAACGAGACTGGGACCAGTACATACCGCTTTTCTTGCTGTCCTACCGATCTGCGATCCACGATAGCACCAGCGCAACCCCAGCAATGGTAAACTTCGGTAGAGAAATGCGGCTTCCGGTAGACGCGTTGACTGGGACACCGCCAGAAGCTCCGAAACCAGTAACCGAATACGCGGCTGACCTACAGAAGCGCCTGGATGAAGTACATGCTCTCGTTAGAGACTGCAGTCTAAAATCCAGCGAAAGAATGAAAACCCGTTACGACCGCAAAGCCAACACCGACGGTTTCGATGAAGGGAGTCTGGTTTGGTTACACAACCCACTCAGGAAGAAGGGCAAATCACCGAAGTTCCAGCCAAGGTGGGAAGGACCATACAAGATCATCACTAGGCTGAACGACTTAACCTATCGGATCAAACAAGGGACAAGAGGCAAGCCGAAAATTGTTCACATTGATCTATTGGCTCGTTACCATGGGTCAAATGATGCTCGGGACGAGCATGACTAAGAGGGGGATAATGTTACGACCACGAGGGACCGGGCAGGCGGAATTAGTCTTATCGTCGTTTGGATAAGGTCTATATTCGCTTGCACGGTCGTAGCGAGCTCTAGCGTAATAATAATAGTGTTACAACCACGAGAGACCGTGCAAGCGAAATTAGTCTTATCGACGTATGAATAGGGTCTATATTCGCTTGCACGATACTACGTCACACACTCTGGTCGGTCGGAGCAAGCTCCAGCGAGTTCTAGAAATTTCGATCCCCGCGAGAACATTCTCGACACCACGCGAAGAGCTGCGTCTCTGGATATAAAAGCGGGATGTACGACGCGACGGGACAGTTGCGATTTGGAAAGCGAAGCGAATCAGTCTCCTGCGAACTAGAAGTGATCGAGTGCATTACCTGCGAATAGTCAGTGAAATTCAGTGTTTTAGTGTGATTCAGTGCTTTAGTGTAATTTAGTGTTCCGTGTTTAGTGTTGTAATTAAGTGTTTTTAAATTGTGTTTTTAAGTGTTTGATTGTGTAATTGTTAGTCGATAAATAAATTAATTGTCTTTTGGTGACTTTTGGCGTATCTTGAATTAAACGTACCCCGTTCCCGCAACAATATGTATCCAACTCCCAAAAATACAAGATAGATAGATACACTTTGTAGTCATCATGTAGGTATTTCTTTAACATACCTCCGGCCCCACGTGGATGGCCAGCATCATATCGTAGTCCCAGGTACCAATCTCTACTTGAGCCACGCCGTTGGCTCCGACTGTGACGGTCTTCCCGCGGCAGGAGTCGCCGACCTTGTCTCCCGATATCACGTCACAGTATCTGCCAGCGGGGAGGCAAGACTGGAACATAGTATAAATATTATTTATTAATTTATTGCTTACAGAAAAATACAGTTCACAGTAGGTACAGTAGCATTACATGTGGTAAATTATACACAGTGACTGCCTATAGCTCCCCTCAGCATTGGCAAAATAGTCCAATTTTTTTGTTGATTTTGAAAATGTAAGACAAGATAAGGTATTTCAGCATAACTTATTGCAATACGGCATAAGGTATTCCCATGATTGAATTTTTCACAAGATGGGCGGCAACTGTATAAAAACAGAATGCCTGCTCGAATAAAAACACAACAACCTTCAAAAGTTAAACTAACATGCTAGTAGCAAAGACATATTACGTACTCAAGGGTATTTTTTTAGTGTAGGTGTAAAATGAATGCAAAAAGTTAGGTTTCATCTACATAATATTTTTGACTCATAGATCAAGATCGCTTACACGTAGTTATTTATGGTTAGTTTTATATTTGTAGGTATACATAATTTGGTTATATGCGAAACAAACACAAACATATTCTATTCTTATCAAACGATTTATTATCCTATGTTAAAAATGTAAATCCTGGTCTTCCTAAAATAAATAAAGATACCTGCATGGGCTGGTTGAGGTCCCAAGGGTCGTTGTTGAAGGCGATGAAGGCGTTGTTGCCGCGGCAGAACGAGATCTGGTTGCTGCCGTTGTCCCACCAGTTGCCAACGGGCGCGTCCCGGGCCGCGTTCCTGAAGGCGACCATCGCGTAGATCTGCCGCCAGCGGTGCTGACACACCCAACCGTTTCCGCAAGTGCCATCCTTGAATGTCAGCAAAAAAAATATTATGTAGAGCTAGAAATGTGGGTAAAATTTTTGACTTTGGCGTTCCATTACACTAACATTAGTCTTTCGATATTAGTAGCAAATAACATAGTTTACTGCCCGGCGTTTCGACTGGGTTACACCAATCATGGTCGCAAGCGAACTGGCGCCGCACGTCTTCGAGGAAGACTAGTCCTAATATCGCGTGTAGACCCATAAAGACTAAAATTTAGAATAATGTGGTTATTGGACCATAACCCATAACGGTCACGTTGATCGTATGGACATCATCATACCTATATACGTCCCCACTGCTGGGGCACGGGCCTACCCTATACTAGGGCGATAAGGCCTTAGTCAAGCACGCTGGCGAAGTGCAGGTTGGTTTGACTACAAAATCTAAGATTTCTTCGTAGGTGTGCAGGTTCCTAACGATGTTTTCCTTCACTGCTAATGCGTCAAATACTCGTCCATTATAAATTTCAATATTGAAGCAAGCAAGTAAGCAACGAACTTAACCACTCGGCTATCGACGAATCGTTTGGACGTTACGGATTTCTTGGTATATGTAAAATGCTGCTTATAGTCTCAATTCCTCGCGGACGAAGTCGCTTCACTGGCACAGCTACAATCTTCTTATAAATAAAAATGAATTGCTGTTCGTTAGTCTGACTAAAACTCTAGAACGCCCGGACCGATTTAGATAATTTTGTCCAGGGAAGGTTTATAGTAATGGCGGTATGAAATTCGCCGGGACCACTAGTACCTAATAAAGTTAAATAATTTGTTTACCACTTTTGTGTACCTTGCCGTTAAACTTAAGTTGGACGAACGCCAGTACACACGCATTATACAAAACCTATGGTTGTAACAGAAACTGAGCATGACAACAATGCAAATGCGTAAGGGAAAATCAGTTTGATTGTGATCAGGCTATAAATTCTTTACCAATGCTAAAATGCTTAGATAAACTTTTTAACTGTACATTTTTAGAATGTGCCATCATGACTGAGCTTAAGATCGCTGGGACATGAAGTAATTACATATTAGGTAATCATGGCATTCCCTGTAAGATATCTTTGGGTGATTTAATAGAAGAGAACATAATCTCGATTTTTAATTATCAAAATAGGTACATACCTAATTAGGTTGGTAACGTGATTAGGCGTTTTAAGGATTTTATATGTATTATTATTGTTTGTTGAATTCATTGATAACTGGCATTAACTTATCAACTCTGACCACCTCAGGTGGGGAATAACATGCTGATAGTATTTTTGTGCAGTCATTATTTTCTTACCTACTTACTTTTCACCCATAGGTAAAAGCATATCTGAATTTAGATTTATGGTAATCAAGCAAGTAAACACAATAGAATTACTATTTTTCTTGTGCATTTTTAGGTACAGTACTTTTTATGGAGTCTCTAAAATTAACTACATGACCGAAACCGAAACGAACCGAAAATGTATTTTATCCAAAACCTAAACCTATTACTGAACAGATTGAATATAATAAGATATTACTTAGTAAATACATTTAAAGCTTATTTTTGAACCATATCGTATTGTTTTACGAGATAAACCATCCAGCAACAGACCGATTACTATTGAATCATCGCGTTACGGAGTTAATAGAAATCGTCTTTCAAGTCCCAAAAGCGAAGCTACATGCGGCTCGCCATAAGGATGGGGTGGAAGCTAGGCTATGATACCAAGAAGCTTAGGAGATCCATTCCTAACTGACTACGGTGATGGCTTGGAGTAGCCTTGACATCATCTCCGGGGACTCCAACTCCAACTTGCAGGGTAAAGGACCCCCACACAAGGCAAGGTCTCACCCCTAATTATCATCCTCCTCAAATATAAGATGATGATAAGAACCACTTACAGAGTTAATAGACGGAGATATGATGTTCCCATCTTGATCCATGGGCGGCCCGACCTCCGAGACCCAGAAGTCGAAGCTGCTCATGACCTGTGACTCGCCATAAGGATATACTGGAAGCTAGGCTATGATAGCAAGAAGGCTTTGGAAGTCCTTTCCTAACTGACTACGATGATGGCTTGGAGTAGCCTTGTCATCATCTCCAGACCCTAATTATGGAGCTCTTCAAACGTAAGATAAGGTAAGAACCACTTACAGAGTTAATAGAAGGAGAGATGATGTTTCCATCTCGATCCATGGGCGGTCCGACCTCCGAGTCCCAGAAGTCGAAGCTGCTCATGACCTGCGGCTCTCCGTAAGGGTGTACCAGCTAGAAGGCTATGGAGGCTTTCAAATCAATGACCTTTGAATCACTTACGGAGTTGATAGAAGGAGAGATGATGTTCCCATCTCGATCCATGGGGGGTCCAACTTCAGAGTCCCAGAAGTCGAAGCTGCTCATGACCTGCGGCTCCCCGTAGGGATGAGCCAGCAGGAAGGCTATGGCGGCCCTGTAGGGCTTCCCGTCGCGGTAGGTGAGCACGCCGCCGCCGCCGCCGTGTCCGCGCTCGTTGTCGTGGTTGTCGATGAAGGTCAGCGCGTCCGAGTGCGCTAGCAGGCCCCACGAGGGACCCCAGCTGGTGAGCCATCTGGACATACGAAGTGTGTAAGGCACTGCACCGATGAGATGGTCATACATGGTAAGATGGCACTAATGCATGGTAAGACACTGTGCTGTATGTAAATGAAGACTCGAGTCATAATAATATGATCTCTGGGTAAACTATCACGGTGACATTGCTTGAGTATCATCAGCAGCATATCTACATAATTGTTCACTTCTTTATTTAAGATTTGAACAATAATGATGACATATTATGTTTCTAATAGACTAAGAATTCTAGGTAAACTCGCCGCCTGCTAGGTAATCTGATGCATTTGCAGAAAAACATAGATAAAGGAAAATCTGTATTTTGTGAAGGGACACATACGGGGAACCATAGGAGAAATTCTAATGAATCGAAAATCACAGAACCTGCTTCGTAATTGCCCAAGAAATTCTGCCTAATTCCCCTTCCCATTGTGTCATTTGTTATGTGCACTAATGCTTACCTAAGCTGATTATTTCCTCTAAAAGCGTTACTCAGTTCCATGCCAACACGGAACTCCGTCACAGCGCCCAGTGGAGTATACTCGTCCCTGCTAACCGCTTCGCCTCCGTAGTCGATCACCTCCTGGTAGATGTAAGGGCGGGCGTTGGCCGGGAACCCGTGGTCAGTGTTCAAGTTATGCAAGCGATTGTAGATGATTTCTAAGTCTTGGGGCCACATGTGCTTGGCTGCGTCGATTCTGTGAAGTCAATGACAAAGGTCGAAATCCGTTGCGTAGTTTTAAAGATTTAAGCATACAAAGGGACAGGCAGACGCAGGAAACGACTTTATTTTACGAGTATACTATTAGTGAAGGAAAAAGGATTAATATGGCGGATGACTCCCTTCCCAAAAAGCGAACTACTGCAAAGAGTTTTAGCTTAGGATTCCTCTTAGTTAATGTTTAGGTCTGCATGTTATGTATGTTTCTTCTACTTGATAATTCTTACCTGAATCCAGCTACACCAAGATCGATCAGTTCATTCATGAAGTCAACAATCTTAGTTTGAACATGTGCCAACGCTTGATTCAAATCCTTTAATCCAACAAGCTCGCAATTGCGCACCTGAAAGAAATAGTAAGAAAAACAGTCATAGCCCTAAAAGAAGATGCAGGCTCTATCAGCATATTTTGCAAAGTTGAACTTTACGCAGTTACTTTACGCAACGAATTCATAGTAATTAAATTAAACCCAGAGAAAAATATCTAGGATTTCTACAACTTTATCATTAATTTAAACACAAAAACCTCATCGAGTACTTAATAAAACAATAAATAAACATTTCCATGATAGTGTTCCCGCAAAAAACAAGCAATAACTCGGATTACTTCTAAATTAAGAAGGAACGAATCTAAATCGAAGCTAATGCAGAATAAATGGACGCCATTCTAAAATGCTACTGCTGGAACCTCGCCGTGATGCCGGCTGTGCCGATGTGGTTGATTACAGCGTCCACGTAGATTCCACTCACCCTCCAAGGGTTGTTCCCGTAATCCTCCCCGTTGATGACGCAGTGCGGCCAGTTGAAGTGGTCGGTGGGGTAGTGCCACTGCAGGAACAACGCCGTATGCCGGCTGAGCCAATATGGTTGATTACTGCGTCCATATAGCTTCTACTTACCCTCCAAGGGTTGTTCCCGTAATCCTCCCCGTTGATGACGCAGTGCGGCCAGTTGAAGTGGTCGGCGGAGAACGGCACGGCGGGGTAATGCCATTGCTCGAACCAAGCCGTACTGCCGGCCGTGCCCATGTTCTCTGGAGGCTCGCCCGTCATGTGGTTGATCACTGCATCCACGTAGATTCTGGACCGCAGATATGGACGAATAGTTAATGAGATATTTACTAACGTACTTTTTTTTCCTGTCATACGATGATGGCTTGGAGTAGCCTTGTCATCATCACCGGACTTGCGCGGATAGCTTTTACTAGCGTACATTAGCTAGCTCGATAGTATAGTACAGTAAATACTTAGAGTTGATCGGAAGACTGAAGTATCTTCTTTCACCATTGCATCGCGAGGTTTTTGGAGGCCTTTTTTGAAGTTGGACTTAAACTGACATGTGCTTTTATTCCAACGACAAGAAACAAACTTAATCCAATATTACAATCTAGAGAGACAGGTCCAAAATTTTAATTTTGATGCCGTAACAACATCAAATTCCTCATAGTAGGAACCTAAACATAAATAATCCCATACATTTTCGCACAAGATCAAATCCTTCCACAAACTGTTATACTTATCAGGGCTGGACCTAGTAATAGTACAGAGGGCCTCATCTAAATCTGGATAGAAAAACAGAGTTTGAGAGAGAAAACAGTGGCGCACGTTCGATTTTGTGCACGGCGCCCTGGACTGAAGCCCAATAAGCCCGGTAGATCCAGACCTGATACCTATAATATGCCATATGAACCAACCTCGGCTGTTTAGGTAATAGCTAAGTCCTTAAAGTACCAAGGTAGGTAGGCGTAGTTAGTTACCTGACTCCAACATCGTTGCACCGCCTAAGCATATCGGCGAACTGTCTTTCGTCTCCGGAGCGCGTCACCAGCTTGTACGACATGGGCTGGTAGCGTTCCCACCACGGCCGGTTGTATGACCACAACACTACATTCTCGTTGGGAGGGGAGATCTATGAAACAAGGTTGATTTTTTTAATTTTAATGCACCTTAACTGCTATCTACACGCTAACTGTATCTGACTGGCTCGGTGGAACAGTGGTTATAGTGACCCAGGTTCACTACCTACGGTTCCAAGAGTCGTGGGTTCGATTCCCACTCGGCGGGACAAATATTTGTGTGACGAACATCGGTGTTTGTTCCGTGTCTGGGTGTGTTATTAAATATATTTAAGTATATTTGGTCATCCACTGTTGATTCTAATATCTGTAACACAAGTGCTTAAGCTACTTACCACGGATTCGGATCAATGTATGTGCGTGTTATATTTTATTTGTAACAAAAGTAACCTTTGATACCTGTTTACCTAATGTATGCAGTTACCTACCTATTATTACGCTCTCATTAGACCTAATTATAATAGGGAATTTAGTTATATCTAAATACCTAATTTAAAAGATTGGTATACCAGAGCCGCTCTAAGTTGGCCGATTTGACACATGTCAGACTGACTGCACTAGTGAGGGACGACGGTAAAATTGCCGAAGTATATAAGTAACAGTTATTTCCACTTTATAACCAAGCAAGGTCTAATAGGGTATTCGACTGTGGTTGTTATGCTTGCCATTTTTATGAAAATCAGTAAGATTTATGTAAATCAATATTATTAATGAAAACGAAACTTAAATTTTTAGCGAAATGAGACTACAAAAAACAATTTAAAGTTGGGTGGGCAAGTCCATTCCAAAATTGCGAAAATCATTTAAAATTTCTTTTTCATCTTATTAATAACAGAATTAGTCACATCTTTCATTATGAAAACATATCAATAAACGCAACTTTTGATGAACCTACCGAACAAACTTCTTAGGCGCACCATACAACAAACTAGCGTGTGACGTCACACGCCAGTCGACGTTTGTATGGAGCATTTTTGAGCTCGACCAATTAATGTGCAATTAAAATTGTAATATCTCGTTGAGTTATCCAGATATCAAAGTGATACCTACTTTCAACAGTGTCTTTGTGTTCGAGTGGTCCATCCAACTATATCAAAATAAAAAAATAGTCAAATACCCTATTATAACAATTTTTTATTAAAAACATTTATTCACATCCAGAAGATTGAATTGAAGTTTCTTATTTAAAATTATTATTATAAACAATAATTATTAAATCCTTCATCCTATTTCTAAAAAATACCTAGTGAGTATTACCCATTACGTCACTATGAAAACGTGTCAAACGGCGTAACCTTGTAAAAGCGTAATACAGAGTGGAAATTGTACGTTTTCGTTTTATAATTTAATTATTTTAAGTAATAAAAGACAAATAATTAGATAATTAGGTGCATTTGACATTTTGAAATAACGTCTTATTTTTAAAAGTTGTTCTTTATGATTCGCTAAATATGTTCCTCTTAACAAGGATAAATGCAAAATATAAAATAAAAAGTGTCAAATCGGCCAACTTAGAGCGGCTTTGGTATAGGTGTTAAATTGACAAGGAAATGCTTATCGCTGGTGCAGATAGAGACTGGGGGTCTTTGTGAGTACTGAAGTTGAAATGATAAAGCAAAGTCCAATCGGACATAATATAATAGATTAAAATGAAGTTCCGTTTCTTGGGTAGTAATAAGTAGTTAAATCCATTAAGACTGGTTAGATCATAATGTGGTCTTGAGAAAACTTACTATTTGATCTAATCAAATAGTAAGTTTTCTCAAGACACACGGCTACAGATAAACTTCATCATCAGCCCATATACGTCCCCACTGCTGGGGCACGAGCCTACCCTAAACTAGGGCGATAAGGCCTTAGTCGACCACGCTGGCCAAGTGCAGATTGGTCGACTACACAACCTAAGAATTTCTTCTTAGGAGTGCAGGTTTCCTCACGATGTTTTCCTTCACTGTTAAAGCGTCGAATGATGGTACATATGAATTTCAAATTTGAAAAACACATTGGTACCGGGCGGGGTTTGAACCGGCGACCTCTCGCATGGCAAGCAACGACCTTAACCACACAGATAAACTTAGTTAGCAAATACTAATTGACCATCTTTAAACGAAAGACATTAAACGTATGTACGAACTGTGTTTTATAATTGGTATGTTGTTATAAATCCTTTTAAAAAGGAACTTACTAAATGTGTATTGGTGGGAAAGAACTACTACCTACCTATAGGTAGGTAGGAATATTACCTTATTTTCCCGAATTTTCATAAAAAAAAAATTTCCAAGAATTCAGCCGGCATCACGCAGCATGTTTGCTCCTATTAACCCTTTTAATGTATGCAGCTATTAACCCTTTAACCAGTAAACTATTTTGAAAATTTCATTGCTTTTGGACCTTGTGTTGAGGGAATAAGGTTTAAACTATGGTGGCAATATGGTTGCCACTACCTTAAAGTACCACTACCGTAAAGGGTTAAGTTATAACGTTATTACCTGTATTCCTCCGAATCCCTTAGGTGCAAGGAACCGCTCGCACTCAAGCGCTATATCATCCCACTTCCATTCGAAAAGGTGAACGTTAACGGACCTCCCTGGGGCGTAGTAGGGATTCTTGTACGCTGTAGCCACTGCAAGGGCTGCTAGACCTATGAGGATTAGCTTGTCCTGAAAAACATTAAGCTGTATTACAAACATGCATCAATTTTGATCACTGTTGTTTTTGAGTTTTCGTAGCACAAGTTCTAAGCAACATACATCGGAAATGAAACATTTATTTATAAACTTTAATATTTCACTTCAACTTATTGAACGCAATCACTGGTAGCTCATAATAATAATAATCACTCAAGTTTTTTATTTATTTATTTATTTCTTAAATGTATTGTTTATGCTAATTTAAGATCTATTCATTGTCTATTTCTTACAACTTACCAACTAGATAAATTGCCGATGATACCTACTCAAATTTAATTTAAATACAATATTACAAAATTTCACTCACCATTGCCAGGACCGTATACCCTACACCACTAGAGAAGCTTCTGCTGAATATCTACTAATTTATTGCTTATGTAGGTAAATAAGTACTTAAATAATATCGCTGATTGATCCCATAATCGTATATTTACGTGACCACCATGTTGAATATGAGATAAATTCAGTAATATGTTTATCACATAGATAATTGGACAAACAAAATACGTCAAATATAAATGAACAAATCTAGCAGTAGTTTACGAAACGATACCTAGCGAACGAATTATTTCACATAAATACAAATCCTTTTTCTTTTTTGTCTTCTAAGAAGATAAGGTAATGATGTATTAGCTCATAATTAATTTAACTTAGAAAATTGATAAATATCATAAGAAATGGATAATTTATATTTTTATAAGTGTAAAGTTGCATTGTTGAATTACGACGAAAACTTTGTTTGAAACTTTGTGAGTGAGGAACATTTTTAAAATTGCCGCCACAATCCACATTTCAATATTTTTTTAATATTTACAATGGCGTCGAATATTTCAAATAGATTTATTTTATATGTTACAAAGTACATACTTAAAAAGTTATTTAATATTTTTTATAGTTTTAACATTGTAAATTATAAAGCCGTGTGAGTTTCATTTAGTATTTTTCTATGTGATAACCCAGTACGGCACTTCCGGTATAACTTTGACATTGACAGCTTCATTCATTATAGCCACTCTCATTCATTCGATTTTAGCCATTCATTCGAACAACTTGTGGTGTGTGATTCGTGGAGTAAAACTTCGAGTAAACTTTTCAATAAACTTGCTAAAGTTAAACAACAAGTTGTAGTTCTGTATTTGCATATCTATTGATACCTTAAGTGATCGTAAGATCTGCTAAAAGTGAAGTAAGATAGAATTTTTGTTTAGAAACGGTATTATTCATGTCGTAAACGTTGTTCACTCTGTTGTTTATTTTTTCAAGACTGAATTCCTGGTTTTGTTTACGTTTGTGAGTGTATTGGCAATGGCTAATAGAATTTACTTTATTCTGGCGCTGATATGCGTGGTGCCGATTGTGTACGCGTGCAACGAGGCGATATGCGCCAGTGTAGTGTCCAAATGTATGCTGACCCAGTCCTGCAAGTGTGATCTAAAGGACTGCTCTTGCTGCAAAGACTGCTTTAACTGCCTCAGCTATTTGTATACTGAATGCTGCAGTTGTGTAGGTAAGTGCGGTTAAACTAAAAACACCATACCTTTCAGGTCAAAATATCAAATTACCTAATTTAAACATTGCCACTAGTTACTATTGAGTTGAAGTGGTTGACCTTATGACAAAGACTTAATAGAGTAATAAAGTTATCGAATATTTCTTCTAATTTATCTGAAAATGTCCTTAAAGCATAGAGAACACATTTGTCTTGTAGATGTAAATGTAGATATTGCTTTCCGTTGTATCCAACATCCAAAATATTTTCTCCTGTAGGCAGTTCATAATTGTCGACTTTTTGTTATTAGTATAAATTTAACGGTGTTTAATGTGATGTGCAATTTTTTACAGACATGTGTCCAAAACCAAACGACACACATACAGAACTCTCCAAATCTTCATATGTGGAGGAGCTCGCTGACGGAGTGCCCGGCCTGTTCTCGGCACTGACAAGTGATATCGACCCTCAGGAACGCTGGCTGTCTATCACATACCCTGTAGACATTGACCTATCAGCATACAGACCCACTTCCGAGAAGCAAGTGGTATACCACTTACGTAAGTATTTTTGCTTTTAATATTTACAGTAATTTTAAACACATTTATTTAACTTGACTTTACTTATAACTTAACTTATATACTTCATATTTAGTAGTTGTAGTAGTGAGGCTACAGATTATTCAAGCTATAGGATTAATAACTACAAGAATTTTCTAATTATTATGTTATTGAAAATTTCTGAGTATGACAACCTCAGAGATACTAGCTTTACAGAAGAAAAAATGCTGTATTATTTTGGTAGAAATCTCTAAATATAAGAAATGATGAAAATAACTTTAGCGTTAGTTCACACAATCCTATTTGCTGAACTTTAGAGTCAACTATATAGTTTGAAACAAATGTACAACAAGTATGTATGTACTCTATGGTATTTGTTAAAGATATAGCATTTAACTTGTAGCTTAGATATCATAAAATATGGCCACATTCAAGGATACAAGTACTGTTTGGAGGCACATTAACTTATAATAAGCTGATTTTCATAATATGAGAAGTAATCATTTATCTTGATAAGGATAATGGATTAAAATTCCAACACTATGTTAGACAAAACCTGGCTGTTTTCTGTACTTAGTAAGATTCATGATTAAGATCTTACACTTCTAATCTTTTTCGATTACTTTACCTAAGTACATCTCCATTTTTTAATTCGTCTATTTCCGCCAATTACGTAGTTAATACAAAATTCTAGAAATCCTATAAGTCTTTAAAACAATAAATTTTACGATCAAACAAAGCGACAGTTACCCCGAAAATTGAGACCTCACAGAAATGCCATAAAAAGGCCATTATAAGGGCATCCCGCGGCGCGGTGAGTCACCTCCCAGGCATGCCTACCTGCGCGGGACCTGCCGCATTGTGAATGTTCGTTAATCGCAATGCGGCGCCTTTAAGTTAGTAGAAACAATAGTATCTAACACTATTGTGGTGATAATCCTTACTGTATTTCTAACTACTGCTGCTTATAGTTACTTAAGGACCGCTATTGTTAGTAAAGACAAGAAAGCCTCTTCAATAACTGTCTAATAATCAAGATTTTTTTTTAACTGAGTTCCTGTTAAAACCGCGGTCTAACATTATTTCTCTTTAAACGAACCCCAGTCTTGTAATTCCCACGTACATACATTCCATTACATTTGCATGTTTTCTGTATGTATAGGTATTAAATCAAAGCTACATGTTTACGTATTGAATCGTTATTTCATGGAGAAAATCAATAACAAACCAAGATAATAAACAAAGATCTAACTATAATCGGGATTTAAGATGGTACTCACGTAAGTGTGTATGTACTTTGTATGTAGTTTTTAGTAGAATCTCATACAACCAATGTAAGGAGACACATGCATCATAGGTTTAGGTATTTACATCAAATAAGTTATATTCAAGCGTAGTGCCAATATTTGTTTCTCGCGATCTTCTCCGATTAAATTATCATACATGATTCATGGTTGTAGGTATACAAGTCGATTAGCGACTCGGCTAGTTAGTATTAAATAAATTCAACTTATATTCGTTAGACAACTGGTCTCAGTAGGCAGATATACGGAACACGTGCACATAATGTTTCACAAACATGTGAAGCCAGAGGCTGGTTTTGTGATGCGACTTACGTAGAATTAGGATCGTGCAATTATCCTACTACTAATAGTCTTTGATATTTAAGTATATTATAAGTGTTCGTATAAGGTATATCGTGGAATACAGAATTACAGTTCTTTCTTCTTGATTCTTTCAAGAAAAGACTGGCAGTGTAATATTCATTCAATATCTAGTATATGAGTTTTACAATGAGAAAACGAATTATTTGAATATTTCAAAATTAAATTTTATCATGATGGGCTATATTTGCATCCATCTACGACAGTGTTGCTTAGGTAGTTAATTAACAATGTTCATATTTAACTAACTCAAAAGCAAGGCATCGCTTCCCACACCCACAGCACTGAATAAGACACAGGATCAGTAGAAGTGGCTGTGGAAACTAGCTATTTCCTCATTAGGCCCTTTAATTTAAATCTATGGAGGTTCGTAAGTATTAAATCGCTCGCTGCCTATCGTGCCAAATTTATTTGGCGCCGGAGAATTAAATCGTAGAGTATGTCAATTATACTATGAGTGCCAAAGTTGATGAACTGTTTTAAATATTTAGAGTGATAGAAAAAATTTACCTAGCGGCATAGCTTACACTACGTAGCTGCTGGCTTAGTGATTTGGAATTTACGTCTAGACTCAACTTCCAGAAGGGCGTGGGTTTGAAATGTTCGAATCCCAGAGCGTCGGTGGAGAATTCTTTCTGTTTCTTATTAGTAGCAGAGCAGAGTTATCCAAACAATGGCCCATGGGTCGCATTCGGCTTCGCCATGGTTCGCGGTATCGCGGTGATACGGCCGCAGAATCTGTCTTAAAGTTCATGCAGCCGAAATTGGCGGAAAAATTCAATTCTTTTGCATCACAAAAAATGTAATAACACTTATTACATATCTATATTTTATTTTAAAAACTTTTGCGGTCCTCTAAATTTATTTATTAATTTTTATTGGTCATAATACGCTGCTGGCTCCCATCTAGTTTAGTTTTGGCGGAAATTATCCAACTAACCCAAACGTTGGTGGCAACCAACCAACCAACCCGCCCATCGCGTATCCGTCAGGATGGCGGACGTATGACTTCCAAATAAATCACAAATAATGTATAAAAATGTACGGAAAATGTACGTTTTTGTACTAAGATATGAAAAATTGTACGTTTTCGTACGCGTAGCGACCGTTACTTTACGGTGAGCCGCCATCCTGACGTCAAGTTGGCGGGCAAATTCTTATCCAATTAATTTATTTCAAATCTGATATTGGGAATAAAATTTACGGAAATTGTTCATGTAGGAACGCTTTTTTAAAACTTCTTGAATGCTATACAAGCTCTGTTATCGTAAAACGCAAGTGAGCCGCCATCCTGACGTCAGGATGGCGGCTCACTTGCGTTTTACTTGCGGGTTGTTTCTAAACTAATCAAACTATTTTGATAAACCAAATACCAAAAAAATGTACTAAAAAGTACATTTTTTTGGTATTTGGTTTATTTACTAAATTTGTGGCTTTGGGTTCAGAACTACGAAATATGAATTATTTACTGATGTTGTCCTAAACAGGGATACATGACCTTATTCTTATCAAAACATCTTTGTTTAGGTAAATAAATGCAATAATTATAGAAATTTATATCAGAATATTTATTTCGAAGGATAAAAATTCGATTACGTAAGTACATATAAATCCCTTATCACGCGCCTATTTAATCCGAATAGCAATTGCTATACTCTATTCCAATTATGAAGTCGTTTTTGACAGATGTGAATTTTTCAGTACTAGGGAAGTACCCTTAGAAATCGATACTCAGCGGCAACGATTCTCGATTTGTAACTAATTTTAATCGAATTAACTTTCAAAAACTAAGGTTAATAGAAATTGTCGAAAGTACAATTTTAGACATGCAAAAATATACTAAATTTGTGGCTTTGGGTTCAGAACTACGAAATATGAATTATTTGCTTTGACGATGTGTGTTACCTGGCCACGCCAAAAAAGCAATTTCAATGAAATTTGGCAGTATAATTGTCTATTTTAGTCCAATGTTAAAAAAAAAATGTCTTCCTACAGATAATGAAAAATTGAGCAGAATTAGTGGCGTGGCTGGGAAATATACTTTGTCGCCACGCCACCTCGCAAATCGTAACAAAAGAGGATATAGGGTAACCAGTATATTGATTGGCACCTAATGCTGACTTTGGTCTTTGGCTTCAAAAATTCAATTGGACTTACGTTAGTTACAGATTTATTTAGCATTAATGGATTTTCAGATACAAACAGATTCCTAAAATGATACTACAATTTAAAAATGTATCCTTATTTATTTAAAAAAACTCAAAATAATAGACAGTCACATAAATGTATAGTCATTGGCACTATGGTGCAGTGATTGACACTGTAACTTAGTATAATCATTGGCACTCACAATGGCATTGCAATTATTAGCATAGTGCCAACCTAGTTACTACAACTATTTAATTAGTGATTAAATTGAATCAGTCTTCCGATGAATTAATGAAAATACAGGATATCTTCATTATTTCATCGTCTGATGATCAAATCATCGACTTGTTGACGGTATAGACTGAGCGTAATCACTAGGTGGTTGTATATAAAGTGGTAAGATGAGGTTCCGCGTCATATGCCGCAGTCCAACGATAGCTTGCCGGCGGTGGGTGTGGGAACACTCCCGTCAGCATTGCTTCAACGGCTGTCGTTGAGGGACGGGAGTGACCTTGCGTACCAGGTCCCCTGTCGCTCGCCTCCGGGGAGGCTTGAGGGCGCCCGTGGAGGCACCGCCGGTGGTGTTGTGAGTGAAGGCTCTGCCAGGTACCAGATCTTGGCGCTCACAATCTGCAGAGGCGCGTGTCTCGCTACGCCCTTCACCCCGCGCTGCTGCTGCAGATGCTGTGAGTCCTGAGTGTGACGCGGGGAAGGACGGAAGGCGTGGCGGGACACGCATCTAAGTTTTATCCAACAGGGATTCTCTGAACCTAATATTAGCCGACATGGTATCGGATAGACCTAGTTTTATCCAACAGGGAATGGCTGGACCTAGTTGTAGCCGGCATGATGAAGGCTAGACCTAGTTTTATCCGAAAACAATCGGCTACACCTAGGTTTTGCCAAGAGTAATTGGCTACACCTAGTTCTATCCGGCTAAAACTAGGCGTAGCCGCACTTCGGGTATTAGCCGTAACATATCCACTGTTGATTCTGATATCTGTAACACAAGTGCTAAAGCTACTTACCACGGGATCAGATCAATGTATATGATGTTGTGTAATATTTATATTTATATAATAATTATAAAGATATAGAATTATGTGAATAATGATAGTAAAGTTATTAAAAAATTACTCTGAGTTTAAAGGATTATAACAGTTATAATCTCGTGTAAAAAACTCGTTAATGAAGCAAAGCAAGCCCCATTGCCGCCAGATTCATTTTCATTCGCGAATGATCGGTTTAACTAACTGAATACTTGAGGCAACGTCACTATGTTTAAAATTAAAACATAAACCATAATACGTAACTGCATTCGCGCAATAAAATATTATTTTATTTTGAAGTTCAGATATAGAAACAATAGTTAGATCAAAAACAATAACTTGATTTAGGTTGTAAATTAATTGTAGAGTGTTTTTGTATAATTGTATATTTTTCAAATGACGATTTACTACCAAACACAAAATGAGATACTAAATTGGATTTATTTGAAACGTGCAGAGTTACGTTCTTCGAAATGTCAAAAAGGACTTCATAATTGGATTAGAGTATATCAATTGCTATTCGGATTAAATAGGCGCATTTTAAGGGATTAATATAGTTACGTAATCGAATTTTTATCCTTCGAAGTAAATTTTCTGATATAAATTTCTATAATTATTGCATTTATTTACCTAAACAAAGATGTTTTGATAAGAATAAGGTCATGTATCCCTGTTTAGGACAACATCAGTAAATAATTCATATTTCGTAGTTCTGAACCCAAAGCCACAAATTTAGTAAATAAACCAAATACCATAAAAATGTACTTTTTAGTACATTTTTTTGGTATTTGGTTTATCAAAATAGTTTAATTAGTTTAGAAACAACCCGCAAGTAAAACGCAAGTGAGCCGCCATCCTGACGTCAGGATGGCGGCTCACTTGCGTTTTACGATAACAGAGCTTGTATAGCATTCAAGAAGTTTTAAAAAAGCGTTCCTACATGAACAATTTCCGTACATTTTATTCCCAATATCAGATTTGAAATAAATTAATTGGATAAGAATTTGCCCGCCAACCTGACGTCAGGATGGCGGCTCACCTTAAAGTAACGGTCGCTACGCGTACGAAAACGTACAATTTTTCATATCTTAGTACAAAAACGTACATTTCCCGTACATTTTTATACATTATTTGTGATTTATTTGGAAGTCATACGTCCGCCATCCTGACGGATACCCCATCGCCCTTGTTTAGGGTAGGCCTGCGCCCCAGCGTTGGGGACGTATATGGTAATGATGATGATGTAAAGTATCCAAGATTGTAGATCCTGTGGCGACATCCGATATATGTAGAACTTGGCACAGAAACCAACAGATGCGCCATCTGTTGGTTTCTGTGCCAATTTACATGCATCTCCACTAAAATATGTAATTAGTAGAAAACCTAAGTACATCTCACTTCCAAGTTATTCGAGCCACTATCTATATATAGGGCACAAACCAAGATGGTATACCGGACCATGCTCCCCGAGCACGATCACCTAGCTCGGCGGAAGATCTTCCCTTTTAGGACATCTCCTAAGAAGCGTTGTGTACTTACAAACGCCTGATTTGTATCGTTGCCTGTTCTCAGAGAGTGTGGAGCAGGACTCTGAGCCGGTGTCGCGGGACGTGGTGACCCTGAACTGCACCGTGGCGTACATGTCGCAGTGCATGTCCTGCGACAAGTGCCGCGCCTCCTGCCGGTCCATGGGCGCTAATAGCATACGGTGAGTCCAGCCATTATATTAGTAAACTACATGTAGCATTGGGGACGGATATGGGCGGTTTGATTTAGTGAACTATTAGCATTGGGGACGAATATGCGCGGACTAGCTGTGGCTGCAACTTCGTCCGCGTGGAATAGTTATTTACGCGGTTTAGATTTTTCATTCAAAAGCATTTTCCCGCTAATTCCTATTCCCCTGGGATTTTCAAGAATTCCTTGTTAGTGCACCTCGACGGTATATACGCTACGTCCCATCCAAATTTCAAGTGCCTACAGCCTACGTTTAGCTGTTCAGTCAGTCAGTTTCTCCTTTTTAATGACGATGAAGATGATGATTATTAAATACTTTTTCATTAATTATTTCTAACTAACTATCTCTGGCCCAGTCACTTTGGCTCATCGTCCACCAGTAAAAGAACATATGTACTAATAAATCTGTATTTAATTTGTAAATTAAAATGTTTCAGATGGTTCCACGACGGATGCTGCGAGTGCATCGGCGAGAAGTGCTTGTACTACGGAATCAATGAGAGCAGGTAAATTAGCTAATCCAATGAAAAACATAAATGTGAATTAATGAGAGCCAATTTTAATATTATAAATGCCTTGTTTGTTGACTTGAACGACAAAAGAAGTGAGATCTAAATGGGTGCCAAGTTCAATGGTCAGTTCTGAAATGTAGTTATAAGTAACAGTGTAACATAACATATCATCTTATAAAATAAGATAATGTGTTGTAGCCTAAGGTAGAATGCATATATGTATCTCGCAAGTCTCAATACATGAGCCAAATTTCATACGTTTATCTTCTTATAAATAAAAATGAATTGCGGTTCGTTAGTCTGACTAAAACTCGAGAACGCCCAGACCGATTTAGGTAATTTTGGTTTTAAAATGTTCGTCACAGTCCAGGGAAGGTTTCAATGATGAATTTAGAAACAGAATCAGTATTGGCGGTATGAAATTCGCCAGGACCAGTGTGAAATAGATTTGATTTATGAGGGGGTCAAAACTGGCTCCAAATGGTTCGTGTAATATTATTATTACCAGTTCTGTTTCTTGAACTTGGCTTGACACGCGACCGCGTGTGTTGATTGAGCCACATTGCACAAGTGTGAGTTCAGGCGTAGGACCATCGACTTAACGTGCTTTCCGAGACACGGGCGTGAATCAGCCAATTTATTGATTTCTTCATCAGAAAAACTCACGCAAACACTAGCTCTGCCTAATATAGAGTAGAAAAGTATTTCCGTGAAATCAGCATTATACTTGTATATTTGTTAAAACCACTACAAAAAATTGGTTAAATGAATCGAGAGTCTACCCTATAAGCATGCAGAACATATTGATTTCAATTCATAGAAATCTTCGATAAGCTTGACGATAGCATTGATGGCCTTCCGGTGGCACTTTTGCATAATGAGTTGTTTGTGCCATAAAAGTACATAAATTGATATCATTGAAGGACATTACAATATATTAAAGACTACTACAAGATATTTAGAGAGCTGTTAAAAGCTCGAAACGTCGAGTCACTAAGTGTTTATAATTTTAGGATATGCTAGTTTCATCAGTAAAAATGTTTTTTTTACATAGGTATATTTTTCAGATTCCGAAGTAACTTATTTTAGAATCAGAACAATTAATATTATTATGCACTTAAGAAACAACAGTGGTAAACACAAATATACATAAATATATTCAATAACACGCCCAGACACGGAACAAACACGTTCATCACACAAATATTTATATATCCCGAGTGGGAATCGAACCCATGCCTTTCGGAACCGTAGCCAGGGTCACTAACCACTTACCATACAGATACAGAATACCAGGCTAAGATTGGTACTCTTTCTTAACAATTATTTCGTGCTAAATACATATTAGTCTTTATGGGTCTACACGCGTTATTAGGAGTAGCAAATTGCATAGCTAGGAGTTCGCTCGCGACCACGATTGGTGTGACCCAGTCGAAACGTCGGGCAGTAAGTAGCTATGTAATTTGCTACTCCTAATAACGCGTGTAGACCCATAAAGACTAATATTTAGTGTAATGGAACCCGAAAGTCTAAAATCTTAAAAAAATATTTCGTGCTTCTCTACCGAGTGTGTCACCGTCGCACCTGCGGGGCCGCCCTCGATTAACATAACCTGCGCATGGAGTATCATGTTACATTGCCTCTTCATTTCTATTTACATACTTAATACCATAATAATCTGCCTCGTTGGTCTCCGAAAGGTTCGGGGTCGGGCAAAATTAGAGTGAGTTTTTCTGTAATGAAGTTAATCAGCCCGGAGTTAGGAAATTGGCGGTGATCATCATCAACACTAAAAATATAAAACAAGGCGTTACCGCTGTGTGTATGCTTAGATCTTAAAAACTACGCAACTTATGTTAACGCAGTTATACCAAAGCCGCTCTAAGTTGGCCGATTTGACACATGTCAGACTGACTGCACTAGTGAGGGTCAACGGTAAAATTGCCGAAGTATATAAGTAACAGTTATTTCCACTTTATTACCAAGCAAGGTCTAATATAACAAATTTATTAAAAACATTATTCATATCCAGAAGATTTCTTATTAAAAAATATATTTATTTTGAAATACAATACTTATTATAGTATTTTTCAGCCAAGATGATCCCTGTGACAATTCATTGTGTTCTGAATCACGCATTTTACGATTGACAAACGAAAATAATTTCATTGCACATTTTTTTCATTTTAATGCGGCGTCATTAAGAAAAACATTAAAATAAATCATTTTAAAGTTTTAAAAGGGAAACAGTATCGTTTAGTTTAATTTAATGTAATAGAACACTAACACTTTAAAAAAATACCTATGCAGTTCGTATACGTAGAACGGAATGTAGTAAATTCCATTTCCATGTAGTAAATCATCTTAGGTGAAAAATACTATAAATCCTTCATCCTATTTAAAAAAAATACCTGGTGAGTATTATCCATTACGTCACTATGAAAACGTGTCAAACGGCGTAACCTTGTAAAAGCGTAATACAGAGTGGAAATTTTGCATTTTCTTTTTATAATTAAATTATTTTATGTAATAAAAGACAAATAATTAGATAATTAGGTGCATTTGACATTTTGAAATAAAGTCTTATTTTTAAAAGTTGTTCTTTATGATTCGCTAAATATGTTCCTCTTAACAAGGATAAATGCAAAATATAAAATAAAAAGTGTCAAATCGGCCAACTTAGAGCGGCTTTGGTATAATAGCATAATTGCATTTTTAACAGACTTCAAAAAGGAGGAGGTTTTTGATTAAAGCAATCGTAACGTCGGGCGTCGTTAAGCTGTTTTTACTATCTTCCTCGCCATTTTATTATATTTTCTTACCGTTCAAACCTTCCCTGAACTACGACGAACATTTCAAAAGCTAAAACGAGCCAAATCGATCCAGCCGTTCTCGAGTTTCAGTGAGACTAACGAACAGCATTTTTTTTTCATATATAGATTTCATACATAGGTGTAGTGTTCACGCAAATAATAGACAATACTATAGCTAATCTCATTGTTTTTTTTACTACGTTGATGGCATCATTACCGACTTTCGGGGTAGCGGATGGCTGCCTTAGATGTCTCAATGTTTATAATATAACACATGAATATATTTCCTTTTTTCAGGTGCCTTGCGTGTCCAGGCGGCAAGGCGACTACCGACAACTCCATAGACGAAGACCTCACGTATGACGATTTCGACTACGGTGAAGAAACCGACCAACAAGCCCTTTAATATAAACCTCTAGACTCCGTGGCATGTTTCAAACTACATAAAAAAGTAAAAGAAGGTAAGGTAATTATTTTATACCAGTCTCAGCCTTTGACTAGTGTTTCTCTGATATTGTAGCGACTCTAGTAACTTGAGAGCAGTAGTATAGTATTAAATATAGTACCCTTCCCCACTTTGTCGATGTTCTATAGATCTTATGTAATATAACATAACATAGAAACATAACCTAAATAGTGTAGTATAAAATATCAGTTTACAATTTTGTGGTAGTGTCACTACTCTTTAGCCACAGCATATTTAAGAGCTATATTTTATTTGTAAGCAGAAAATTAGTCGACGTCGAAAGTAATTAACAATCTATCTGAAAAAGTGATTTTGACGACATGTGAATACTAACGCTACTAAAGCCTTTAAAAGTACGAAACAATGTATGCCTTCGACAGGACGTAACTACTATAAATAAGAATAATATCGCATTCCTTATGATTCTACTTACTAGTAAAACCACAATGCTTTAAAAAAATTTTACAAATATGGAACTTATCAAGACTGAACATTATTGGAATGTCACAATTAGACGAAATTATACCGGAGCCGTTCTTAGAAGACTGATTTGACACTTTTTATTTTATATTTTGCATTTATCCTTGTTAAGAGGAACATATTTAGCGAATCATAAAGAACAACTTTTTAAAATAAGACGTTTTTTCAAAATGTCAAATGCACCTAATTATCTAATTATTTGTCTTTTATTACCTAAAATAATTGAATTATAAAAAGAAAACGTAAAATTTCCACTCTGTATTACGCTTTTACAAGGTTACGCCGTTTGACACGTTTTCATAGTGACGTAGTGGGTAATACTCACCAGGTATTTTTTTAAAATAGGATGAAGGATTTAATAAGTACTGTATTTTAAAAATAAATATATTTATAAATAAGGAACTTAAATTCAATCTTTTGGATGTGAATTAATGTTTTTAATAAAAATTTGTTATAATTAGACCTTGCTTGGTTATAAAGTGGAAATAACTGTTACTTATATACTTCGGCAATTTTACCGTTGTCCCTCACTAGTGCAGTCAGTCTGACATGTAGCAAATCGGCCAACTTAGAGCGGCTCTGGTATAAATGAATCTCAAATATAACAAAATAATCACTTCTCTAACATATTAAGCTATTTGATAATCGAATTTAAGAATGTATCTGCTTTATCTTATCATTTGCGTTAATTAATGTATAGGAAATAATATTATTTCATTAATAATTATGCCATGTTGACTATGATCTTATGTTTAAAATTACACAATTCGTTACACTATTATTTGGAAAAGGTATTTTTTTGAGGAATGTATCTTTACCGGTAACCTATTGAGTTTTGGGACATATTTATTTATTTATAACAAAGCAAATTGCAATACTAAATTGCCAATTGGTTAAGCACATATAAATTCTCTGTTGATTTAACTAGTATTTGTTAGTTTATACTTATTATAATTATATGAAGAAATTATAGAAATTATTTCAAGTACAGTTAGTATGAAAACTACATGTACATATGATGTGAAATAAACATTTTAATATTCATATTTGTAATAGATTAAATATCGTGGTTTTAATCGATCAAAATTATTTTTTGTTTACGTAGTTTTAACTCTTATTGAATCTTACAAACAGTTATATTTACTAACTAGCAACAATCGGTAAAAAAGTTGCAAGTAAATAGGTACATTCTTTATAATGCTTATAATACATATATTTTTAAGTTGTAAACAACCTTATTTATTTTCGTTGAGAATACAAATTTCGTCCAACATTCTTAATGTATTTCTATTCGGTCCGTCCTGTATCTATTATCTTTAGATTAATTTATCAAATTATCTATAATACTTAACTGTAGTAAATTTTATAAATGTATACTTATAATGATAAGATTTAGTTACGAATAATCTTACAAGCTTTTATTATATTATTGTTATATACGAATCTCCTTGTGCCAAATGCGTTGCTTGTACAAAATATTTTGCCATGAGACGATTAATGACTTTACTTCTTTGCACTTAGTAATGAGTACATGTTTTTCTTTTGTAATGTTTAGTAAAAAATGTAAACATTAGCGCCATTTTTAAATAGTGTAATGTCGATGTAGTGCCCTTCTTAGTATTCATATTTAGTAGATAAGTTTTGGAAATATTTTACAATTTTATATATTACTTTACATAACTTTTTGTACTGCTTTAAATGTGGAATAAATATTATTTTGTATAAAACGTCGTTTTATTTCAGGAAGTCGTTCAATTTCGTCGCTGTTTTTGTATTTTTATTTTATGGCTTAAGATCTTCTCGAACAGATATTATTGTCCTCTACATAGTCTACATATCTATATAATATATTTATAAAAATATGAATATTACATGAGAAGTTATTGTTATATCAGAACATAGTATCATAGTTGGTATAAAGTAGAAATATCAGTTATAAAATCTTTTCAAACAGCAGTGTGTTATTACCATTTGGCATAAATTGTTCATAATATCCGGCAAAACATTTAAAATTAATCTTCTCTTACGAAGAAATTTTAAATACATAATGAAGTGTACAGGTTTAGGAGTTAGTAGTTAGGAGTTTAATCCGTAAATGTAGTTTCACTTAAAATTGGTACGTTCATGCAAATAATAATTAATTATTAATACCGACTAATAGTTACTAATGAAGTCTTCATCATATTATATTTCTATAATACACTTGTTATGGCATTAACATCACATTAGGTCGTATTCACATTAAGTAGCTGACAGTTTAACCCTGGCAAGGTCCGTAGCATCGCTCTGTGCATAGTTATGCAATGAACGTAATTTTTAACCGTTTTCAAAAAGGCGGAGGCTTCTCAATTTGGCCGCATATATGCTTTTTGTAATTTCCCTTTCTTTTATGACTACCTGATTCGCAACAAACTAACGGTGTCGATACCCTATAAGGGTTTCAGAGGTAAATATATTCCCACCACATATTAAAGACGTAAACCTTAATTACTTGACATAAAGTCCAAAACACACCATTTTTTTTATTTGATGTGCCTGTTATAGGTCATTGAGTTGGTGACCTATACGCTGGAAATCACCTGCGAGCAATCTGCCGCTCGATTCAGAACATCAACACCTCGAATATCATAAAAATCATAAACTCAGTAAGCGGTACTTACTGCGTTTTTTTTATAAAAGGCTTACAAGATGACCTCACTCAACCTGATGGTAAGCGGTAGTGAGATACAAATATGAGATCGACAGGCGCAATAGATCGTATTGAGCCTGTCGCGGTGTTAGGAGTTATAAAGTGTGCGGCAGTGCTATAAGCTTAATGGAGACCCAACCTTAGTCCACTACATGCAAAACTACCGAATCGATTATGCTTATGCAGTGTTTAATATGTAATAGCATTGTAATGGGCCTACACCTTTCACTTATAGTTTTCCTCAGTTGTCGTCGCATAATCGGTCCTCATAAATAATTTAAAAGTGACTTACTTAAATAAAGTTTATTCATTCCGAATGGGACACGGATCCATTTCAATGGACATTAAAATTTTAGTTATTTACATATTTGTACGTCACTGCAGAAGCCAAACAGCGCGTGTACTAATATGAAATGCAAGTATTTTGAACCAAAGTAAACGGAGGTTTTATTTTCTAAACAGTTTTTATTAACTTTTGATACAGTTGTCTGTATCAAAAGTTAATAAAAATTACAAGTACCTTTCATTCCTTTAGATTCCATAAGAGATTTGTTTATGTACTTATAGATAGATTATTATCATTAGTTTTAAATAGATTAAAGCCGTAAATGTAAGATAGGCGAGATATCTCAAAATTGCGTACTCTAATATAATTTTTCATATTAACTACCTGAGAATCACTAAGAATATTGTCCTATCAAAATTATGACAAATATTTAAAAAAATCTTATCAGAATTCTGACAAACATATTACAATAAATCTTAATACAATGTTATTTGGTAGGTATAGTTTACACTTAGACAACAACAACTACTTATCTCGTCTTTGATCGTAAAACCTTTTTAATGTCTATAGTAGTAGAGCTACTTACACCTGTAGCTACTCGTAATTTCTTGTCAGATATAAAAATTAGTGTTTTTGCATGGATTTATGTTACCAGTCTTTTATTAGGTATTCGTAGTTACTCTTTAATCCTACCGCTTTTAATTTATTAAAGCCGACGAATTGTTTTGTAAAAGGTAGTGCCACCAACCAATAGTGATTATTAACATTATATTATGGTTCTTATTTTGCAACAGGCGGAAAAACTACGGTGACTATATTATTACTTGTATCACTTGTATCATTATTATAGTCACCACATCTAATATTTTCTTCAATATGGTAGGTATAATGGTCGTGATCAGAAGAAACATTAGATATTGATAAACGGTCGTGAACGCTTTTATGAATGTAACGCGCGTCTTATCACCCTAGCTAGGCTTGATAACAACAATATGTATTTCAAACTACTTGTTGATTCAGTAAATTTAATCAGGCGGCTCTGACAGTGAATACGAACTTTTTGCTAATAAACGACTGAAAAAATATTCAGTAATTAACTGGATAGAGGTGATTGATTCTGTTTCCGTTTTAAGACTGTATGTTATTTGTATTATGTAGGTAGTGAAAATTTAAGCTTTGTTTAAATTTAAAAGTGTATTAATTATTATAGGAACAAAACCTCCTGCCATCCAGCTTTTTTACATCGCTAAAATTATCGGAAAGCATAAATATTCGCTGATTAAAATTCTGATATAAGTAATATTCGTCTGTTCATGTTTATGTAGATGACCTTCCTTGAATAATCAATACATACCTACGAAAGAAATTGCCAAGTAACCAATGACTGAGTTGGTAGGCAAGTATGACAGGCGCCGAATACAAATCCACGTTATTTAGCAGCGAGTAGATTAGTAATTATCTTATCATTTCAAAATTTGTAATCGGTCTTCTTCTTTACTTTGAAAGTGGGTAGGTACGTACTTAGTAATACTGCAGATTATGCTATTTCAGTTGCGCAACAGAGCCAACAGATTAATGATTGATAACTGACTTTACAAAACACAGTAATAAATAACAGCTAAGTTTCCTAATCATATTAGGTACTGAAATGAGCAGAAGTCCGCATGGATAGTGAAAAGTTGTTTTCCGACAGATTATTCCCAAGGTTGTCGCAACTGCACGTTATTAACTAATTGCCGGGTATCAGGTTCTGTGCATGCTTTACGAGTGGGACATGACATTACATAAAGCGGCAGTGGGTATGATTTCGAAAAAACTAGTTTTCTTCCGCCGCGTGCCGAGAATGTCCTAAAGGGAGTGACCGCTAGAGACATAGCGCTAAACTGCATCCAAATAGTTTGATATTATTTATAGTGGGCGAATCAGCTGACGCGCGCGCTCGTCCGCGGCGCGCGCAGACACACGGCGCCCGCGCTCGCGCGCAATCTTACCGCGCGTTATCACACCAAATAATACCACACGTGAACACCTAATAACCGGCTTCGCGCCTGTTTACAACGCGCCCCGCTCAGCTCAGCACGTCCACCGACTGAGGACCGACTTGCTGAATAACACAACCTCATACCACTTTAGGCCCAGTGCAATGTTGTGACGTAAGGAAACTCCCGAGTGGCAGATTATTTTTTTTTTTCGCGAGTGCTAAAGTTGTAGTGTTATAAATCGTTTGCGGATAAACAAGATGTCTCTATAGAGATATTGTTATTGGAAATTGGATTTTATACAAGTGACAATAAGGTGCAAAAATGAGGAGCGACGTGCTAGCGCCGAGCGAGCTGGAGGGGACGGACTACCTCCTCTCCTCGACTATGAGGTTAGAGGACAGCTTTCTTCAAATTCTTGGTGAGTATTATCTGCATAGTAAAAGTATTATGTACCGATGTATTTGCCAGAAAGCGAAATAACCTGTTTCCCTAAAAATGGATATTCTATTGATCTAGTCTAATGTATTCGAACACTTACGGTAGGTGTTGTGCATATGAATGCTATTGTTATAAAACTGCATTCTTATTAACTTTTACTTACTTAGCTAGTTACGTAGTTCGTATCAAAACATTTACCAAGTTGATAAAATTGGCGTTGTTGCTATCAGAACATGGCATAAAATACGTAACTATTTGAAACAATTGCAGCTGCGATATCTATAAGTTTGTGGAGTGCACGACAAATTGTGAATAAACATTGCATTCAGAGATGCGATGGATATTCTTTATATTGCGATATTATTCGGCATGTGACGATGCACAGCATCTGTGAGAGTGCGTCCTCTTCCGGTCAGCAATTTATGGGCGATCAAAGCGCCCTCTATATTGAAATATCTTGATTATTTTAGTAGTTGAATTCACTTACTTCCGTTTGGCGCCATTTTTAGTCACCTTAATGGGTCTCGTGCCGAGGATCCTCATAGCGTCTTCAACTTTCGTGTTAGCAATATCATAAGCAGAAACTCTGCTTAAATCGTTCCCGAAAGTTGTTTTAATTGAAATATATAATCCGCTTATCCTTAATTCACTAGTAAGAAGTGTTTGTAAAACGGGAAAAAGTGAATCAAGTGATAGAAAGTGTATTGATGGTGGTCAATGAAGACCACGCCGCCGCCGTCTCCCTCGAAGGAGGCATGCGATGACCTGCGTGTAGGTTCTTAAGCTGCGCAACGGTGGCACAAAAATACAAAGTAAGACACCAAAACAAGGTACGTTCGAGTGTTGAAATTTTAACCTTCTTTTGGATATAATGAGTGATCTCTTTGAATAAAGAATGTTTTAACAAATTGTTAATGCACGTTTTGAATAAGGTACCCCCAACCAAAAATAACGAATCGTTCACGTTCGAACATTCCGAAACTTATTTTTATTATATATATTTTTTTTTTATAACTACCTTTTGCTATAAACTTAAATAACCCACAATCAAACATTGGGGAAGTTAAAATAGCATCGAAAACCTAAAATGCTCTATAAATTAAGCTAATATCATAAAAACTGGAAGGAGGTACGTTATTCGTAAATTTGTAACCTTATGTCCACAACCAGATTTTGTGGAACGTTGCATTAACGATGAACTACGTCAGTTCATGAGAGGCAACGTCTTCATGATCTCAGCCTACCCTTCGGGGAAAAAGGCGTGATTTTTTGTATGTCTATATATGTATGAGAGGCAACGTCTACGTAGCCGTAAGGTCACTCTTTGTTTTATACTTAACTATACACTTTACTTATCTTTACTTTTTGTTAAATGGAGATGCCTCACTAGATAAGAGCTCTCGCATACAAACACAAATAGAATGGATCAGTGGATACACTAAATACTTCTAAACCTCACCGAAGCCACATTATGTAATTGTTCATTAATTATGTTTTTTTTTTTACCACTCATAAATACCTAAACCAAATCAAAATATACCTCATACCTCGAAACCCATTCCTGGAGGCTGTCTACGAGCGTATCGTGGGCAGTAGCAGGCGTATGAAGCTCCGAAGGCCAACCTGAAAATGACGTCGGGGAAGCGTCTGCCATTCACCTCAAAGCCTGTGCTCGTCTCATCAACCTACACAGAGCTATATACGGCGTTGCAGTAAAGGGGGCTGCCTCCGAGCGTATCGGAGGCAGCGGCTGACATATCTGGCTCTGAAGGCCAACCTGAAAATGATGCTGGGAAAGCGTCTGCCATTTACCTCCAAGCCTGTGCTTGTCTTACCAACACAGAGCAATCTACAGTGTTTCAGAGAGGGGGCTGCCTCCCGAGCGTATCGGAGGCAGTGGCAGGCATATCTGGCTCCGTAGGCCAACTAGAAAATGATACTGGGGATGTGTCTGCCATTTACCCCCAAGCCTGTGCTTGTCTTGCAACACAGAGCTTTTTACTACGTCTCAGGACCTGACAATGTACAGAAATGAGCGGACAAATCAAAACCCTCTTAGAACAAAAGGTTCTCGAGAAGCCCAAGGAGAATCAATGAGGTTCTTCTCATTTATGTTATCCGCACAAAGAGCGATGGATGCGAAAGACCAATATTATTAACTCCACAGTTAATACATTGTACTAAAAAAGTTGAACTATCTTCGCATCACCAAATTCCGGAAAACCTCTAAGCAAACTATTTGATGGGAAAAATTATAGTTCCACGTGTCGATAACGAAAAGTCATCGCAGGATTATATCAAAGACGAACCTTCTGGTGAACAGCCTATCCTGCGTACCAAAATCATTGCAACAGTTAATTACTGGGTGGCTCGGATACTTTGAAACGAAGGTATGAGGGTATTCATATAATAGTAAGTGGTCAAGTACATAATTTAATGTTAAGCAGGTGAGAACAATATTTTCATGTGAATTATGTTGTGTGACTTATGTTAGTGACTTATGTTCTCCTCCTACAGCAATTAGATTGAACTATCGATATCGAAAAGTCCTTAATTGTTTCACCCAGTACATAAGAGTACCTAGGTTTTGTATGGAATACGGAAGGAAAGTCATAAGTTCTTCCGCAAACATATATGTGACATGACTCAGTGGATCAGTGGTTAGTGACCAGTGGTTCCAGGAGTCGTGGGTTCGATCCCCACCCGGGACAAACATTTAAGTGAGCTACATTCGAGTTTCATCGAGCGTCTGAAGTTTCTGAAGGGTAAATATACATGCACGTGTGTCGAGTATATATGTATTCAAAACTAATTGTTTAGTTTGGGGTCAGATGACCGTATGTTTAAATGTCCAATACAATTATTAAAAGATATACTCGTTTATTAGCGAGGTCCTGCCTACCTTACTAGATGCATATGTAATTGCGCCAGCAAATTCTGGCCATACAATTAGTAAATTTTGCCAGCTTTGTAACTCTGAAAGAAAATGCGGGATTCCATATATCTCATTCTCTTGATGCGATAACAGTCTGTCAAGAAATTACCTTCATATCAGAAATGAGTGCGCATATCAAATCGTGGCTTAAGACCGCAAGGCAAGGTCTTTTAAGGAACCTCCATACGAGATTCCTGTTTTATATTTTCTGACAAAGGACGCCTTATACGCCTAACTAGACGAATCCGACTGAAGTGTCGCGAAACTGAACCCTAGACCAGACAAGCTGTCATTTCGATATGAAATCATTAAAAAAACTGCGTAAGTAATTTTTAAATCAGTCTCCCAAAACTAAGAGGGGGGAGGGGATGCCCTTGACTCTAGCCATCTGCTCGACCTGAAAAACCTATTAGCGCCTTCTAGGCCAATGGAACATATTTCTCACTTCTTCCCTCCTATAATTTTCTTAATCCGGTCACATACCTGACCGCTTCATTCAGATAGCCGACCGTCTATTACAAGGCAAATAAGCTGCGGAATGGCATCTGAAAAGAGAATCTGTGGTGCCCATTATTACACTGTAGAAATACGGTGACCCGGCTATATTTGCTTCTAAAATTGTCAAAAGCAGTAGTATAGTAACTTGTGTATTCAAATTAGATTTGAAAATTACCTCTCGGGTTTGTTGTAAAGCTTTCAGAAAAATTTGGACATTCAAGCATGGCTATTTCCACCATCGTCCGTGATACTCGCTTGTGGTACTGTATTACCTTAATACGGCATCGGACACAACTACATGTAGCACCACTGGAAAAATGAATTCTGGCTTCCCGGCATATGACTGTAGCTCAGTCCATGAGTAAAGTACCTACCTACACACGACATGAAGTTTTTCATATGGTAACTTGGTGGTGGGCAGACACCATCAGAGGCTGGACAGAAGCTGAATAATCTCTTCTAAAACGAGGCTGGAGGGAGTACATATACACTAGATTTGTACAACAGCTTGGTTGCGTTGGATTCAATGATAAACAATCTTGTAATCATGACCCTAAACACCCATATGTGGAAGATTGCACGTCTCCATTAGATTTCTTAGTTTCCTGGTTTAAGTACACTTACGTACTCATAAGCTTGTTGAGGCATAAAGTAAATTGGCAGGTAATTTAATTTTAGCATCAGGTCAAATGATGTAATTATGACTTGGCACTGTTGAATTGATCCAAAAAATTAACAATATCTGCGTTATGTACTAACTTTATTGCTCAAAAACTGTTACAGTATAGCCTGAGCAATCCGTCGGCGAGCGAGCAGAGAAGGACAGCTGGATGTAATATTGCCGTTGTATATCTATTAATGGTATTCCAAAGGGTAAAAGTCGTATTTTAGACGCCGGCATAATGGCATTTCTAGGTAGTGTGTGCTTCGCTATAACATCATCAAATTGGTGGGATAATTTGCCTATCAGCCTTGCTTTTCACGAGTTTATTAGTGAATATACTTTCAAGATTTTATTTCAAACAAATAAAAGAGAAAAGTAATGCTGATATTTCATCAGATGCTTTATTTACCAAATTTCCAACCAGCAAATTTGAATAAACACCTATAATTTTTATACATAGTGCTTCATAAGCTTGTGATTAACAAACATATATTAATTTATATTGTTTAATTGACTTCGTAATAGTTGTAATGAAGATTTAATTCAACGTTTCAAGACAACATATTACAATAGTTATGTTTCAGGTACTTCTATTTGATTCCTATCACATAGCGTCATCGGGTAAGTCACCAGGAGCTAATAAACACGTCTCTCACAGATGCTGTGCATCGTCACATGCCGAATAATAGTGCAAGTTTTACATAAAAATAAAACTTGTATTATTTAGCAGAGACGATGCACAGCATCCCATTAAGGTCTCCTGGTGAGAGACTGCTATGAGGATCCTCGGCACGAGACCCATTAAGGTGACTAAAAATGGCGCCAAACGGAAGTAAGTGAATTCAACTACTAAAATAATCAAGATATTTCAATATAGAGGGCGCTTTGATCGCCCATAAATTGCTGACCGGAAGAGGACGCACTCTCACAGATGCTGTGCATCGTCTCTGCTAAATAATACAAGTTTTATTTTTATGTAAAACTTGCACTATTTTCTTTCTGTTACTGGAAAGTAGGAATGTCACGAGACTATATTATTATACTTGGGTAAGTACAATAACATTTTTCATTAAAAGCTCCGAAATTTGTAAAAATGGGTGATATCTACGTGATCCGCCTCACACTTACCGTGACATTGACCAACAAACGAAATCCAGTCCAACTAGAGTGAGTTTGTTGTTACGTAATTTAAAAAATCAATCAAATTATTTTTGCAGCAGTGAAAAGTTTGCTTTTATACCTATAGTGCCTTAAAGTTAATGATAATGTGGGAAGAAATAAAGATGTATGTGGACTAAAGACTTGTGGTGCTTGCTTCTGCATACCAAATATTTTCCTATGCTTCAACCTACAGAATATAAAATATGTCCCAATAACTTTTCATCTGTTTTTATTGTGATTATTACACTGGGTAACAAAACTAATGTGTTTTTATGCCACAAGAACCAAAGTAAGGTTTTTTGAATGACTTCGGTGCGATAAACATGGTCCTCTTAAACAACTTTTCTCTATTAGCTCAGATTTTTGAGATATCCCAGCTTAAAAATCGACAAAACGCGTTTTCGGGTCTCTTTCTTGGACATGTAGCCAAAATATTTTTTGATAAACTTTTACAACTGTGTCAATTTATTAAACGTAACGTGCCACTAAACATACCTTCCGTTGGATTTGCTCAGATATCAATTTTTTACTTCAAGATATTTATTTGTGAAATTTTAGAATTTAGCCCCATACAAACAGTAAGATTTTAAAAGTATGGAGTAAAATTAAGAAATTTCAAAATTGAATGTCTTGAAAAAATAAAGTGATATCTGAATGAACGCAGCGGTATTTTTAAGAGCAAGAGGTACACTTTATTGACTCGTTTGTAAATGTTTGTCAAAAGTGTATGAAATTTTACAACATGTCTCAGAAAGCGACCCGAAAACGCGTTTTGTCCATTTTTAGGCTGGGATATCTCAATAATATGAGCTAATACAAAAAATTCTTCAAGATATTCATGTTTAGCGCATATAAAACTTTCAAAAAACATTACTTTGCTTCAAGTGGCAAAATCTCTGTCGACCAGTGTTATTGGCGTCTTTCACTGCCTTGACGTATAAGTTCAATACGAATCCTTGACTGAACCTTGCACAACTAAAAGTCATCGAGATAAAACGTCTGAAACGCTGCCCTGGCGACAATTACCTACTTATCTACAGTCATGTAATTTGAGGCCTCGAGATACCTCTTATTTACTGAACAGATACAATAGAAACGCCGAAAATGTGTCTACTTGATTTCAGCACTAAAATAAGTCTTTATGGGTCTTCACGCGATATTAGGAGTAGCAAAATTACATAGCTACTTACTGCCTTGATTTCAGCAATCTTAATATCTAAGTTCAATGGCAAATACGAGTACATACCTTATTAGGTAGGTAGGTGTTTGCCGTCTGAAGTTGAATATTCAATATAAAAATGCCAAAAAGCCAAAATCTTAAGCTCATTGATCTGAAAGTATTACTAATGAATTGCCATTTACCAACCCATACCTTATGAAACTCCTACCATAGGTAGTGTTTTTTTTAAGTTTTCATTATTATTCTGAATATTTTTTACCTTTTATTTAAATAACTTCAATGGGTCGGTTAAGGTCGCATATTAACAGTCCCCTAAAACTTTTTTTTAATCCAACTCCTTATTTCTCCAGTCTATAGATAGTTTTGTTGTTGTGTAGACGGCATCAAATTCATAAGGCACTTGCCTAATTCATGGTCCAGATGATTCGCATTAATTAAAAATATGAATGTTTCGGTAGTTGAGCATGGTGGCATTGCCTTATACGAGTTATTATTTGATGTCTTTTGATGAGTAAGTACGATGCACCAAGCGATTCGTGAAGATTACGTTAGATCACAAACGAACGAATAATGTGTTTCCGATGTTTCATTCCAAATTTATTTTAAATCGTTTCTGTGGGGTACACTGTTTTCGCCTAAATATACAAAAAGCTGCCTTACGTTATCCAAATAATTACCATAATACCAAATTGCACGAGTGAATAGATTTATCAAGAAGATATTAAATTAAATAGCAAAAGATGTTTGCAGGCGATGCAAATAGGTTAGCATATTGGTCAATCATGAATATGGAGTTAATTATACGACGGTGAATATTGTCACGGTTCGTTCAAATAATCATCATTATCATCATCGGCCCGGTTGACTACTCAACCTAAGGATTTATCCGTAGGAGTGCAGATTTCTTCACGAATGTTTTCGTTCACCTTAAAAGCGTCGAATTATCGTACATATGAATTTCAAATTTGAAAAACACAGTTGAACTGGCGACCTCTCGCATGGCAAGCAACGACCTTAAACCCTTGGCCACTTTTTCTTTTAATTGTTTTCTTATAATTGTAAATTGTAATTGTAACTTTTGTCTGCGATTGCAATAAACGGAAAACATAAAGCATGTCGTTCATTTTCCAGACATAGGATCTCACTTCTGGGAAAAGCCTATCCTAAACTAGAAGAATACAGGCACTTCATTATTAAATCAATGCAAAAATCTTTAGGAAGTAGGTAACAGTGCAGAGGTAGAATTAACCTAAAAGATCGTAATGGGTCGAAATAAACCGTTTACACGTTCTCCGTTACTTCTAACTTATCTTGATAAGATAACATTTTGTCTAACTTTAAACAACACAGTATAATGTCGAATAGCTACATGGTAATGACACTTAAATCCCTTGATCTGCGTTTACGCAGCCGATCAAATCGTCCCTGACCCGCGGTTAACAACAAACTAATGAGACGTCGCAGGGGGGATTTTTGACACCGGAAGGCCGCCTTCCTACTACCCGTTAAAAGTATTATTTTGTTGTATTGTATTGCTTGATGTAACGATAACATTTTCCATATTGGATGCATAACGTTTATATCCTAATGGTGTGGACACTGCGTGGAAATACTTACTGACGATACCTATCTAAGCCAGATTTTATTGTTTACAGTCACTGCAATGGTCTTAGTAATGGTGGTTGGGTGTGTGTATTGTATTCGTTGCTGTAGTACAAACAACCTTTCATATTTAATGATAGTACTGAGACAGAGTCCCTGAGAAAGGACAAAGACTACTCTCAAACTGACACTTTAAGGGAATAATTGTTTTCGATAAGCAACTCACGCGGACAGAAATCAGAACAGCAGCGGAGTAAAATGATGTTAAAACGTGCTTATAAGGTATTTGACTTTATTGCACAAATTAAAAAGTGTGCCTAATAAAGTCTTTACTCTGACTAATCATACGATATCACGTTAAGCAGATAAAAACTACAAAATGTATGAAAAAAAAAATGTTAATATTTTTATATTATGTTATGTACCTATGTATTTCGTAAGGCGTTGGTGGGTTGGGCACCACGTTAGGTACCTACTCAACTGAGTATTTACCTACATTATTATTACATGTCACAATTTAATCGGCACATTACATTCATTTATCGACATTTTATTTATAACACAATATTCAATGTTTTATTTTGGTGTATTATCAGCGGACCTCTTAGTGATAAAAACCTTATTGAAGTACCTACCAATTCTTTGATACCATAAACATTGAGATAAAATGCTTCGAACAAACGGATGCGAGGTCAAAATGCCCTGAACTGAAAAATCTGCTTTGATTTATGAGTAATGTCTTCAACTTCAAACCTATTGATTATAGCCAAGCAAATTGTATTTCATACGTTTTGCAAAGGACGAATCCTTCTTGATTTGACTTCATGGGGTCAACTTGTCAAAAATGTTAATTCATAAGCCACAAACCTGAAATTTGCTACTCACATAATGACATTGTTAGGTAAATACATAGAACCTACCTAACAACTTAAATTTTCAAGGCCACGAAGACTATTTGAGTATAATAATGTAATGTGACTGATTCACATTTTTTTTAAGTAGATACTTGTAATCTTGTAAACTGGGCATACGTGTCTTACACGGTAAAGACATACACTAGGTTGGGATGCGGTTTATAGTTGAGGCACAGATAACATAATACTATGTTGAGGCTACCCCAACACTGGTCAGAGGGAACGATTATTTACGGACAGTGCTATTGATGGCTGTCTACCGACACGATTTATAGCCCGATGGACCTGGAGAAGATCCAAGATTGTTATGCTGCGGTGGTTCTTTTGCACGCTAGTTTTGATCTTGGTTTAGTAAGGTAAACTTTCTGAGAAGTTGATACATGTAAAATGTCTTGTAACTCATTTTGCTTTCTGTGGCCTTACCCAAAGAATCTAATAATAAAAAAAAGACGTAGACTACACCAATAAAAGAAAATTTCTATATTGCACAGTGATAAAAATATCATATCATACTCGTAGTTTCCATGCAAAAAGAAACATGGATGCATTTAGTGCCAAGTGCATGGGATGAGTGTGTGATGGTGATGATGTGAACGTGTTAGACAGAAATGTTTTAGCTTTCTTTCTATGTACATATGTTTAATAACACTTACGAGTGGTCCACTCTAATAAAATCAATAGGTGATTAACCATGATACTGTAGTAAATTAAGAGAAGCAATTTTTACGCTCACGCTTTTACACTTTAACGCCAAATAGGATTGGTACCCTAATTTACAGAATTGCTCTATATTCCAATGAGTAAATTATAAAAATTAGTATGTACATATTCAGATTAATCACTTCCACTCCTAATTTAATTATGAAAAGTTAATAATGGCAGTCCATAAGCAACCTACAGTGTGTTTAATAATTTCGGTTTAGAATGATCACAAATGATGGTTTAATACTTGTTTATTAAACTAAAACAAATCCGGGTCATTGCACGCGCGTTATCTCTTATCGTACCTTACTTGGTGGCAACTTGCACGCGCAAATACTCATAATATCTTCATCAACTAGTAAACCGTATTACCCAGTTAATTTATAAGTGACAAAAACCTTCTCCACGAAAGAAAACCACTTGATGTTAAAAAAAAATGGTCATAAAGTTCAGATTAGAAAGTCCAGTGACAAATTGACGTAGGTACAACACAAGAGTTTGAATTAACAGACAACCTGGGGTACTTGACCTTAAAAATATCTGTTTAACATCAAATGCCAACCTACTCGATTCCTAACTACGGATGTTTTGTATATAACTACTTACTTTTAAAAACGGAAACACAAAGACAGATACTTTTTAAGTCATCTTTACCGATAATTCTTATCAGCACCTACATCATTAGCTGCCACCCAAAAATACTCGTATTATGTAAACGTGTAACGTCGGACAGTTCATATAGTCGATGTGGCGATTGGTAGACGTGCTCCTGCTGAATGACTGGGACTCTTACAGCCCTGACTTGCGGGACTTACCAACTAACTCATCTATGATCAGATACCTGCCGGTCTGTATAAAGCCACTAAAGCCAGATTTATTCTTCTTTGCCCCACTAAATTGCCCTATTCCTAGAAAAATGAAGTCTCTTGAGACTGAGGAGTGGGGCGGGATGATGGGTCAAAATGGAATATAACCCGAAATCCAATATGTTTCGGCCCAGTCTTGCTTTGTAAATGTATTCTCTCTTATTACGAATGTTAGTGGTACCAATTGACTTTGTTATCCTTTCAGCATTGAGCCTATAACAAGAATGCATCATGGAATTGTAGGTACGGTACCGTTACTAATAGGGCAGTCTATTGAAAGCATGCACTTGACTTCAATGACTCTAATTACAGTTCTCAGCGAATACATAGATAGGAACCTACTCGTACTGATTGCCCCTTATTGTGATCTAGGCTTCATTTTATTCAAAGGAGTTGATTGAGTATTGTCTTAAGTAGGTACACTTAGGGACTACTACCAAATATTACAAGCAGTACCTACATAGGTAGGGAAAGGTTCTTCCTTTTCTTGTAAAATGACAAGAAATACAAACAATACTCATGGTAAAATTTCCATTTCAAAAAATATTTTTTGAAATACCGAATCCTACTGATAGACAACGTCAATATTTAATAATTAATTTACCTTTCTATAGTTTCACTCTGTTCATTATCATATATTGGTCACCAATCTCATTACGTGGAATGGAAGAACAAAGAATAAAAGCTAAGTTTGACACCCGTACCACACAAACTATCAGACCCATCAGGTAGAGTATTGTGTATAAGAAACACCCACGCACACAACACATCTATGCAAATAGGTACTGGACTATATACTCATAGCGTGGTAATGACCGGTAAGGACATTTTTATCAAACGCAGACGGCGAATCCTTGCTTGTCCTAAGGTCAACCCATGTTTTGTATTACCAGGAACGCAGGAACTATTGAAAGCAGATATTATCTCCGCTATCTAAATACAAATTTAATAAAAAAATGTGGTAAGTAATTTGTACCTACGTAAATTTATTCTGTTTATCTTCTTTCTTGTTTTTTTTGTATTTCTTTCATTTTATTTTTATACATAGGTACCTTAATACATAGGTAAAATAAAATGAAATACAAAATTTTGGTCCATAAACGGTGGTGGTCTGGTGGTACGTGAAAGAAAACACGAAATCTATACTAATATTATAAAGCTGAAGAGTTTGTTTGTTTGTTTGTTTGTTTGAACGCGCTAATCTCAGGAACTACTGGTTCGATTTGAAAAAATCTTTTTGCGTTGTATAGACCATTTATCGAGGAAGGCTTTAGGCTATATAACATCACACTGCGACCAGTAGGAGCAAAGATACAATGGAAAATGTGTAAAAAACGGGGGAAACGCGAACGAAGTCGCTGGCACAGCTAGTACTTTAATATTTTCACGATAGCAGATAGCTTCCCTACTACTAAAATAACTTAGAAAATTGTTAATTTTGCTAGCCTTGGTATAATGAGAGTCAGTTGCACAAGATACACCAAATAAACATTTGTATGTTACACACTACACTCAGATTGTCTGAAGGAATATGTATTTATACAAAACACCACACCAACCCGTAAAAACATAAGTGTGAAACAATATTTCGTAACAACACCATGTAAGTATTATAATATCATGACTTATTGCTAATAAGTATAAACTATACGCTTCATAAAGCGCGGGTTTGTATCTTTAACCAAAATATCCCATTAGGAATCTACAATCTACTTTTATATTATGTGACCCATCAGAGTCTTAATAGATATTATTACGATTTAATTACAGCCCGTATACCCAAAAAATAATAGCTATATAGCGATTATCATCCCATTATCATTTGCGGATAGCATGAGCAATATTCTTATATATTTGAACAGGATACGTATCTATTCTCTTACAACTTTTCAATCGCTATCCCACCAAAAACACATGACCCTGTACCTTTACGTATCATTCTACCATGTAGAATATTGAATCAAACTACTCACTCTATGCTCTATGCCTTACTTCACAAATCGTACACTTAACTACCATGTCAAAAATATTTTGGCTTGGTCATCTCGCAAAACATGTACACAAATACATTATGTGGTTTAAGATTTTATACACTGATTTTTACTTTTTCTACTTTTTTTTGAACCGAAACGGTCAAGCCACATTAACTAAGCATTTAATGATAAAATGTTTTGACAGAACTCCATTTACCTTTACCTAAAGATGACACCTCATAGTCGCCGGCACTTATATAAAAATCAAATATACATTAAAACCTTATCCCAGCCAAACTGTTTAAAGGTATCAGGCAAAACGTCGCTTTCATTGTAAGTCAGTAAAGAACAATAAAGGTTACGACCTTGCATATCATTTATTTTACTCCACCAGGGTAAGCCAACAACAATCTGTTTAAATAAGTAGATAACTAAAATACCTATAACTATTGTATTGATGCTATGAATATAAAAGCGTACCTGATTCAGTATCTAAAGATAATGTTCAATCTCATCTTCAAATCTATAAACTAAAATTGAAAATCTGCTCAAGTATGTACCTATTTAATTCGCATAGCTAATTTTAAGGTGACACTGTCAAATAGGTATCAGAAATAAAATGATATCGAACGGAAGATGTCGGTCAGTTAGATAAACCGACAAGACAGTGCAAGACAGTATGACAGTTTACGCTATTTCCCGATGCTGCAATTTATTTGACATGCGTTGCATTTTTTTTTACAGTAGGTATCTACAACAATAGTTTATTAACAGAAATAAAATGATGTCGAACCGAAGTTGGCTAGCTAGACAGACAGTCAAGACAGTGTGACAGTCTACACTATTTGCCGATGCTGTAATAATTTTACGGTATCTTAAACCATTACATTTCTTTTATAACATTATTTGTTCTATCAACTGTTATGTTAACTGGTATGTCAATAAACAAAATAAATACCTAAGTTTACCTATCTGAAGGATTAACGGTACATGTACTTAAAATTCGATATCTGATAATTTATTGAAATAAAAGAGAAAGAAAACAACAGTGTAATTTTAATTGGATTTGTTTAAGTTGCTCTTGATTTATCGTTTCAATGTCACAGTCTACCTGCCTAAATACCTATCACTAGAATAATTGTTTACATAGGTTGTGACAGAATATATCAGCAAAGGTTCATAACTGTATTTTTAAAAGGTAGGTACTACATACTTGTCTGTTTACATAATAAATATGAACACTAGGTGTAACAATGTGTTGTTTATTTTAGGTGACTAGGTAACGTACATACATCAGCGTAAATTATATGCAGTTATTTTCTGAAATAGGTATACTATACTAGCATACTAAAACATACTAAACCTATATTTAAGTTGATGAACTTTAGGCTCCAAATGTTCCACGGTGCTTTATTTATTAGAGTTTTCGTTTTTTTAATTGTCGATAATTACCACGGCACATTATTCAAATATTTAATTATCAGCATACCACAAATATATCCGGTATTCTGGCGGTATACCATATATTCGTGAAATTCTTACATATTTTAATGAAGATGTTTACTAAAAACGATAAATCATTGAATCCGGTCAGTTCCATTCAAAGTCAGCTGAAATAGACTTTCTATTTGTGTTTTCTACAGCGCCGCGCCTCTTACACAATGATCGGCCATAATACACAATGTAAATTTAAAATTTTTAAGTGCTAAAGCTTGCACTAGCTGAACTAATATTTAGAAAAACGGAAAAAATTCAACTGCCTCACCGCGGCCCGGGGATTCGAACACCCGTCCTTCCGGGAATCGCGCCCAGACGTGCATTACCATCACACCAGACCAGCAGCTATTAATTGAAGCCGTCGAATTTTTCCCGTATATGACCTGTTAGCCACAGGTGGCGCCATCTACTATCAGTGATACACACTGACAGCCGTAGACATCTCATTGCAGAAATGTAAACTACAGAAAATGATGACACACTGGCAATTAATGTAAATTTAAAATTTTTAAGTGCTAAAGCTTGCACTAGCTGAACTAATATTTAGAAAAACGGAAAAAATTCAACTGCCTCACCGCGGCCCGGGGATTCGAACACCCGTCCTTCCGGGAATCGCGCCCAGACGTGCATTACCATCACACCAGACCAGCAGCTATTAATTGAAGCCGTCGAATTTTTCCCGTATATGACCTGTTAGCCACAGGTGGCGCCATCTACTATCAAATTTACATTAATTGCCAGTGTGTCATCATTTTCTGTAGTTTACATTTCTGCAATGAGATGTCTACGGCTGTCAGTGTGTATCACTGATAGTAGATGGCGCCACCTGTGGCTAACAGGTCATATACGGGAAAAATTCGACGGCTTCAATTAATAGCTGCTGGTCTGGTGTGATGGTAATGCACGTCTGGGCGCGATTCCCGGAAGGACGGGTGTTCGAATCCCCGGGCCGCGGTGAGGCAGTTGAATTTTTTCCGTTTTTCTAAACATAATACACAAATTTGAAAACTGACTAAAATGTGTCAAGTACATTTATTTTAGATACATAGATAGAAAAATATTATGCAATAAAAATCGCAATGAACATAATATTGACTAAAATAACATTAAAACAAATACATAAATGAAAGTCGAAGAACATCTCCTATTACAACGTTCGGATTCCAAAAGAAGCTCCATAGGTACACTACTTGTGTTGTCAGAAACAACCGTGGATAATACAAATATACTTAAATATATAAATAAAACAGCTAGTCACGGAACACATACCGATGTTCATCACACAAATATTCCCGAGTGGGAACCGAACCGTCGACTCCAGGCGCAAAAGACAGGGGCTCTACCAAATGCGTCATTTGCTTTGATAATATTTTTGCTGGGCCGTTACTTTTTATTGCTTCTTACATTTCCCTGTAGATAAGCATGATACGATGAAACCGTAAACATTTACTATTATAGATATAGGTGCTTAGTACTAGGTGGATACTTAATAATCTTTACCTAATTTTAGTTTTTATTTTAAGCAGTGTTGAAAATCTTCGTATTCGTGTACATACACGAACGTATAATATAACTAGCGACCCGCCTTCGCTTCTCTTCGGCTATATCTCTATCTCTATATAATATACTAGCTGTGCCAGCGACTTCGTTCGCGTTTCCCCCGTTTTTTACACATTTTCCATTGTATCTTTGCTCCTATTGGTCGCAGCGTGATGTTATATAGCCTAAAACCTTCCTCGATAAATGGTCTATACAACGCAAAAAGATTTTTTCAAATCGAACCAGTAGTTCCTGAGATTAGCGCGTTCAAACAAACAAACAAACAAACAAACAAACTCTTCAGCTTTATAATATTAGTAAGAGTTACTTTCAAAACACCTACGTCCTAAATGTTAACACTTAATTTACCTATACCATACTGGTGCGGTGAGAATTTTTAAGTTTTATTTACACGCCTCGCGCGCTAGACCTTTAAAATTATCAGTAAGTATTACCCTACTATATTGGATGTATTAACATATAAACCTTCCTCTTGAATCACTTTATCTGATAAAAATAATCCGCATGAAAATCGGTTGCGTAGTTTGAATACATGCGTTAAAATGAAGTTCAAAAAAATTCAAGATTCTTAAATAAAAAAATATCGTCTACTATTGTTTTATAACTTTTAAGTAGGTAACTAGGTGTTTCTAGGTGTTAGAATGTTTTATTAAAAAAAGTAAACTTTTGAAATTTTTTTGTACAAAAATGAAGTAATATTATAGAGGAAGATCCCAGAGCCGCCAGACATCACTTATTTTCTAATGGACAAAATATATACGATTGAGTAGTGGTGGGGTGTACTATCATCATATGACTAGTTGCTACCTTGACCAGACGGCCATTTTTCAGATATCAACCAATCAAGGTACATAGAAACACTGCTCACCTCACTTAAATTCTGATGGCTGATTTTAACATATATTTCACACAATATCATTAAAAATCAGGTTTTATTACTCCCAGACACATGCGGTCGGCGGTTTTACCTTACAGACGCTTTAAAGCTATGAAAAAAATTTTACTTTTACTTAATTTTACTTATTTTGTGATGCTTGATTTTTATATATGTTATTCAAACAACTATTTTAAAACGTTTTGCAAACGGACAGACCGATCCAAGGGGTCAAACATTCACCAGACCCAACTGTTTTAGATTTTTTTTTTCAAATTGAATTTAGTTAAGTTTTTCTAATAAAATAGTTTGTAAGGTACAATTCTATAATTATTGCGGTCAGATGAGCACTTTTTAGTTGTTTGAATAACATATATAAAAATCAAGCATCAGAAAATAAGGAAAAGTAAATTTTTTCATAGCTTTAAAGTGTCTGTAAGGTAAAACCGCCGACCGCATGTGTCTGGGAGTAATGAATCCTGATTTTTAATGATATTGTGTTAAATATATGTTAAAATCAGCCATCAGAATTTAAGTGAGGTGAGCAGTGTTTCTATGTACCTTGATTGGTTGATATCTGAAAAATGGCCGTCTGGTCAAGGTAGCAACTAGTCATATGATGATAGTACACCCCAACACTACTCAATCGTACATATTTTGTCCATTAGAAAATAAGTGATGTCTGGCAGCTCTGGGATCTTGGACCATTACAAAATCCTACTCATAATCATCATGCGTGATGTCTTACATACAAATTTTAATCCTTATAGTATGTTTTAAAATATGGGGCGGGTGTCCCACCTATCTGTAATACAAAGAAAGGAATACAGTTGAGCTCTAATTAGCTAAATGCATTCGTGTAGTTAACTCTAATTTCGTCCCGATACTCTCCTCGTAGAGCTTGGCACCTGCGCCGCAAATTGATTCAGTGTGCTCTATCGATCATTGATGTGATGTAATTGCTTTGAGACCAAATGACATCTCTTTTCGTTGACTGCTTGATTTATTTGATCAATCTTTATATTGTTTTATAATGACGACGTTAGTCGTGTTGTGTTCCTCATGCAGATTATGGTGAATTTACCGTGAAAAATTTCAACTTCGGGATAATTTATTTTATATAGTGGTCCCGGTGAATTTCATACCGCCAATACGGATTCTTTTTCTATATTTTCTCATTGAAACTTTCCCTGGACTACGACGAACATTTTAAAACAACAAATTTACCTAAAACGATTCAATTCATTCAAAACAATTCATTTTTATTTATAAGAAGAAGATATAAGATTCAGTTAACTAAGTAAGTGTCCATAGTGTTAGTAAACCTACTTTTAGAATGTTTACTTCAGTCAATGTTTTTCTGGGTACATGCTTGTTACAAACCTGGTAACTAGCGCGACTTGAGTGAGATCGTCTTCTATCTTAGCGTCAACCGAAAGGAAATCAATAATAATATGCTGATTGCTTAGTAGATATAAATAAATAAAACCTTTTATAAAAAAAATACTTGGCTTCTGATGAGCTCGTGTGTGGAATGGCGAGCCTATTAGTGATTGAGCCAGTCAAGCGATAAATTCTAGATGTCGTTTATGTTTGCAACTGAATGGGGCCTGTGCATACTACAAGTAACTATGCAACTAGGTATAGGTTTTAGGAATTAGGTATGATTTTTATAAAGGGCGTTGAGGATTAGGTCCACATGTGAAGTCGACAGGCACAATAGAATAGACCCTATTGAGCATCTCGCCCTCACCCTGAAGGCGTGTTTCGTTTCACGCCCCTCCTGAAAAGCCCGAAGGCCAAGCAGGATTTTCAGGCCATTCCATTTCATTCCATCCAGCAGGCCATTCCATGCTTAATGGCACGGGGCAAAGAAGAGGAACTGATCCAGGTCCGGGCCACCGTGTCTGAATAGTATGCGAATGACAACGCTATCCAGCAAGGGAGTGTAAGTAAAGGGAAGAAAAAGACTGGATCAAATAACTCAACAGACCGTTCCCTATAGTATAGACAGTCTAGACCAGTGGGGCTACCATGAGTTTAAAACTTACGCACTCGATATCGCTTACGTAAATATGTCTATGAAAAACTTGTACAGCGCCGGCTGGTGGTTACGCGAAGAACTAAAATCGGCCGTATGAAAAAAACAACTCGATAGGTTTTTAACGTAAGTAAGTTTTCGATAGCCAACTCATGGTAGGCCCTCAGGGAACGGTTGGAAGAATTAGGTAAACAATACCAGTCTTCCGTCCGTTCCCTGCCTGCGATATGACAAAAAGGATACACCATGTCGTATGTCGTTAAGGAAAATAAAATACTTTACATTATATGGATATTACATGCATGTAACTTGTAAAATAATATCAATTACTTGTGTCTCTACAACACGAACTCCTCAGTCATGGTCGTAAAATGAATACTTAAATGGCTGTGGAAATGTACTTGGAATATCTAAGACTAAGTTAGATAGGTAAGTAATATATATAATATACTGCAATACGAGCAAACATATACCTTACAGATTTATTTAATTATAGTTTATAAGTCATAAATAGATAGAAGTAGGAATGTAGTAGCTTACGGCCTAAATTTAAATTTAAATAAATAATACGAACATTGGGTATACAGTCAGTCAGATGGTATTCCAAGATATTTACTTATCCAGATTCCTAAATACTTATCAATTTATTGGTCTTGTGAAATTGCGTTGGTGCGTTTACATTCCAGTTAACAAGATTTATCTAATTAAAACCGGTAATCTTAAATGCAGTTGTAGTTACACGCTTTCGAAGATTATATTAAGCAAACACTTAAACATGTAGTTATTAATAGGCATTTGATTTTCAATATTATTGGGTAACAAAATCTAATTAGGACAAGTCTGTCCAAGTTATTTTTTAAAAAAAATACTTCAACATCTTATAATCTTACGGGCATACCTAGGTAGGTACTTACTTTTGAAATATTAATCATGATTCTGGCAAACCTAAATCTGGCGTCTGACCATCTACAATCCCTTACCTTTACATCTCCATCGCATACAAAGTTACATAAGGCCACAATGTAGCATGTTCGTATCTATACCTACAAAAATAACATTTCCTAATACCGCATTATGTAACGGGTGAGCTAGAAGTATGAATAATGTGCATCGTGCAACGGTGACGTCACATTGATATTGGCATTACGGCTTGGCACGGCGTCAGTGCTCTGGGTCGTTCAATGACATGGTTCGTTTATAACCCCGTTGTCAGAATGACGCGCTCCATTCATACCGATCGCGATGCCACTGCGCCTCCGAGCAGTTGAACGAATGAACATTTCGTTGAATGGTTCTGTATGTTTATTTTTTTTTTAAAATTGACATGGTATCATCAACATAGCTTTTCCAAAATTATATAATTTTAATCTTTCATGGTTACACACATTAGAAAACTGAAAATGAAAGAACTGAAAGAGGGTAGACCGATATGTCTGCCCTTAGACCTCGCAGTCCTGCAGTTCACCCGTGATCATGGCCCTTGCAACAGTGCCGAAATATCGGGAGCTCATTAAAACAAAACAACATGGTAAATATCCCGAACATTTTCAGTTTTCCAAAATTTTCAAATGTCAATAGAAATATGTAAGTCATAGGTACATATTTACTATTAAATCTGTATTGGGCATTTACCTCTTAGCAACAAAATATAAAAAGAAAACCGACATTAGGAAACCTGATATGTTCTGACTTGTTTTACAAATCTTATTTTAACACATTTCAAAACAAGTCGATTACCGTTTGACAATACTTACCGTATATTATCAAGACTAGTTTACAAGTGTAATGTCGCTTAACTTCTTCTTACCTTCTGACGGAAACCTGCTGGCCGAAATTAAATATTTTCTCCGAAATTCACAGCAAGACAAGATTCACATGCAAAAATCCTCATAAAAAAGCGTTAAAATACTCTCATAACCAGGGCCGGACTTGTGAGATTATGAGACCAGGGGGCCCAGGACAGGACTAATAAAACTACATATTATTTAGGGACCAACCTAAGCCATGCATGATGGAAAGAAACGAGAGTTTGACAGTTAAACAGCGGAGTACGACGGAGCGTTAGAGCGTAGCGGATCACCTGCTGAAAGTAATTAAATCGCAGGGTTGCAAACCTTACGACCTGATAAATTTCATAAAATTATGGATTCCTACTTTGATTTGACTTAGCTGGGGACCCGTTGCATTCACGGGGTTCCAGCTTCATAAGTCATATAAGATCTATCCTATCCTATCTATCCTATTTACAACCCTCAATGATCTAATTTTTTTGAACAAATACCTTTTTATTTTATTCAAAGTGTTTCCGAAGGTTAAGAAAGACAATAGAAAATAGTTAGGCAATACACTATTTGACCTTATGTTAAGTATATTTTATTTGTTAAAAAATTATGCCTATGTAAGATCCTACCTTGCAACTTGCCTAGTTATTTACCCAAGTGACAGAAATGGTAAGAAAACGCGTGAATAAGTAAACACTTTTAAGTTACTCTATCTCATGGTGCGGCCGTGAGATGACATTATCAGGGCAAAATACACTATGGATGGAGCCTATAGGACTTGCTGCTGTAGACCTGCAACTCTGAAGACCCAAAATCACAAATTCTCTTGGATTAGTAGGTATTATTATGTTTTCAGTGTAATCTACAAAGGTACTGCACTCCTCTGTGTTTGTCGCTCAGGATCTAAAAGAGCTTTTTTTATTTACATATTTATTTATTAAGGTACACAAACGGATAACTGTCTATTAACTGCCGTTCACATGACATTCATGCTATACCGCCTTCTCTATGATAGCTAGTCTTATGAGTGGCTTCTATCTTCAAGAGGAGCAACTAGTAGGTAGATATTATCAGGGTGACCGTATACTTTAACATCTCGTCTTTAATTGAGTATTGTACCATTTATTACATATAAGTACAGGTACTATTTAGATGCCTACAACTGCATTGGTTGTAGAGTTGCAGAACCCTAATTCGACGGTGTAATTAATTCAGTTACAGAAAAAGGCATCATGGATATTCATCCATCCAAGCAAAGTAATAACCAAATAGTTCTTGTATTTATTATGGAATAATGGGAAACGAAGGTATTTTTAATGAGTTTCTGAAATATTGTTTACATAATTTAACTGAGAAGTATTCTTATTATCTGAACTATAAATTCAAAACAAAATACAGATAAGAAATAATCGCACTTCAAATTCCCTTCTTAAAAAGCCTGATATAGCAGCCAGTTATTATTTTATTACCTTCATAATTAGTAAGTGGTAAGGTGCATAAGTAAGTATATAGGTAAGTGGTTAGGTACTGCATTTTGCCGTAAAGTCATTTCAAGGCTAAGTAACTAGCACTTAAGTGTTAGTAAACTGAGATGTTTAAGTAAATAAATAAGTACCTCATATCGGCTTAAATACATTATCCGCTTACTTTTGTTATACAATAAGTTATTATTATAATAATTGATCCTATATATTTCTTAAATTTTTGTTTTAAATTAATATTAGATACACCAATATTAAATTATTCAGAGTAATTTATTATTTATTCGATATAAAATACATATTATTAAGTATTATTATGACTTATGATTAATTTCTATTTTATAGTCAGTTCGAAACATTTATTGAGTAGGTAAAGTATTGGAAGTAGAACCGATTTGTTATCAGATATTTTTCGAGTATCTTCTTGTTAAATTGTAAGGTACCCCTTAGGTAGTAAATCTCGGGATCTACTGAACCGATTTAAAAAATCTTTCACCAATAGAAAGCCACATCAATAGTTTCAGTTTTAAGGCTTTTACGTGGTAGCCAGTTTTGAAAAGTTATTGGAGACAAAACTGTCAAATGAAAGCGTTTCTAACGAACGCTGCCTTAACTACGAGTATGAAGATATGAGGAAGGCTTTTGTGTAAAATTTAACCGATGCGAAGCGTAGGCGGGACACTAGTTGTTAGATAAACAATATGTAACGAAAAAAGTGGATATGTTATGTTGTTCATACATAATACAGAAGTATGTACCATTGTTTCCGAATCACATTACTCTCAACAGGTTTTGGAAAGACTATCACAATCTAGAAGATATATATTACATATTTGTATCTTATTATTAAATACCATATTGTTTTGTTAAATGCAATTCTTTAATAAATGATAACAATTTATTAATAGTTGCTTATCTTTGGGGCACTGAGCCAGCAATGACACGTGATTAACAACATTAAAACTTCGTTGTGCTACTGTTGAAAGGAAGAGTTATTGTGAAATGCTCTATCGAGGTAGATAGTCAGAACAGTATATGATATCATCATTATCATCATCATCATCATCATCAGCCCACATAGATACGTTCTCACTGCTAGAGCGAATTGTCGTACGTTTGAATTTCAAATTTGAAAAACAGTGGTACGTGGCGGCGTTTGAACTGGCGACCTCTCGCATGGCAAGCAACGACATGAAGCTACATACCTACTTAATTTTGTAATGGCGCATAATAAGTTAAGTTTAAATAGTTTTATTTAGTTTGTCCACTACCGATAATAAATCGGTGACCGAAGGAGGCTGTTTTTTGTAGGAGAAAAATGGAACGACCTGATTGCAATAGAGCAACGCATAAGTTCTACAAATAGTCGGTGGAATATTTCATACAAATTCAGATCGGTCCCACTATCGATCCTACAAAAAGCCGGACGTAGGGCATCGAGCCCGGGTTTACCCGGTCCTAAAAACCCGGGTTTTTCTGGGTTTTAAGAGTCGCAAAAATCCCGGGTTTGAAAAACCAAAACCCGGTTTTTTCGGGTTTTTTAAATTCTTCAAAAACACGAACTATTCTGTAAATGTTGGTGTTTTCATCACCATCAGGTGATCCGTCTGTTCGTCGACCACCCATCATCATCATTATCAGCCCATTTCCGTCCACTGCTGGACATAGGCCTCCCCAAATGCACGCCACTTCTCGTTTTCGGCTACTCGCATCCACCTCCTACCAGCCGTCCTGCGCATATCATCACTCCACCTGGCCTGAGAGCGTCCTACACTTCGATTGCTGAGACGCGGTCTCCACTCGAGAACCCATTTACCCCAGCAGTTGTCGGTTTTATGGCTGATGGCAGCGCACTGCCACCTCAGCTTGCTGATGCCATGAGCTATGTCGACTTTGGTTCTCTGCTGGATCGCCTAACTTTCCGATTTGATTTGATCCCGCAGAGAAACACCGAGCATAGCTCTTTCCATAACCCGCTGAGCGACTTTGAACTTGTGGACTAGCCGTGCCTTCAGTGTCCACGTTTCGGCTCCATACATGACGGGTAGGAGGACGCACTGACCGTCTTTAGGCTTTGTGGGATTGACGATGAGAAGACTGCGTAGTTTCCCAAATGCCCAGCTCAATTCATCTCTTCAACTCGTCCTCAAAGATGTTTCGACTTAATTGCAGAGTCTGCCTAAGGTACACATATTTTTGAACACCTTCGAGGACGGTGCCATGAACGTGACCTTGGTTTTGTCCAAGTTCATCCGTAGGCCGATACGTGCAGAAGGTTCCGTCCTGTCGCTGACTTTGATTCTGCTGCAAATCAATGACATGTTGTCACTAGGCAATATCCATTGCTATGCAGATGACAGCAGTGTCCACCCACGTTATTTCGGAAGACCTGGGATAAAGCAGACCGAAACCAAGGAAAAGAGGAACCTTCTTCTCGCCGACCCCTTCGGAAATGCGCTTCAAGACGCCGTCAACGTCTTGAAGCGCATTTCCGAAGGGGGTGCATGCAATCTTGTCTATTTCAATGTCAAGAAGACACAGGTGTGTATTTTTGTGGTAAAGTGTCTCCTTTCCTAACCCATTCTACTTTTCAAAGCCCTTACATGACAATACAGGATAGCCTTAGCATCCTGGGCATCGTTGCGACCTGAACCAGCGGGATTACAATGAGAGCGTCATTAGAATAGCCTCCCGCACACTGGGGATCCTGAACAGCCTTTTGTATCTATTTATTTATTTAATTATTTATAAGGCACAAGTTCGCCCATGTGTGGAATATTTCTCTCACCTCTGGTATGGCTCCGCAAAATACTTGCTCGATGGTCTCAATAGGTTGCAGCTATCCGTGATGTCGGTGATCTGGAGGTATCCGAAACCCTGGAGCCTCTACAATCACTTGGAGACATTGCCGTTCTAAGTGTTATCTACCGTCTCTATAATGGGGAATGCTTTGAAGAGCTATTTCAGCTAGTCCCTTCTCTCCTTTCCACTCCCGAACGACACGTGCTGGACAGTGATGCCACCCACATACGATGCAGGCGCTGCGCTTCCTCACTTTTCCTGATGGTAAGTGATAGTGAGATCCACATATGAGGTACAGGCACAATAGACCAAAAAAAGCTCTCAAGGGCGCATTTTTGCACCTCGCACCTCACACCAGGCGCATTAAAAGCTAGTTACGACACTGTTACAGACACTTCGAGATCACCGACAATACGGATAACACGTCACTGCAACCTATCGAGGGCATCAAGCAAGTATTTTACTCTGGAAAATAGCTTGCAGACGTGGTTTAACACGGAAATGGGTAGATAGTTCTTCAAAAGGGTATTGTCATCCTTCCTACTCCACGCTTCCAGAGTTCTCCCTTCGAACAGGACAGCGTTAAAAAGCCTTTGAAACTCTCTCACTACGGGTTTACCTCCAGCTTTAACCATGTTTCGTAATAGAAATAAAAAAAATTAACAAAAAACAAGAAGCTCGAAAAAAGCTCGAAAACCCGGGTTACCCGGGTTTCAGTTACATTGGAACCCGAAAACCCGGGTTTTGAAAATTGAACGGGTTTTCGATGCCCTAGCCGGACGTGAGGAGGCTAAGGTTGCCCGCCTTAGCGCTCATATTACCTAGGAGGATACTAACCAAGTATGTAGGATCCTACTTTAAACATAAGACCTGACTACACTTAGTTCGTAATAAAATCTTTTGACTTTATTACTCACTTTTATGGATAGAACTTACCTATTTACATCTTTGATCAAATTCTTTGTATTTCAGTAAAGCTTAAACTGGCTGAAGAATAATGTTATAGGTAAATAATTTGTTAAACCATAGAAATAGTAAAAAGAGAACCCATTTAGTTTGATCGGTACTAGAGTATCTTTAAAAATGCGCGTGCTCATTATCAAATAAAGTTTTTCAACTATTTATTTACCGTCGAGGAAATTTTGTAATGAAGCTGAAGTTAATATTACTTACGTACGATAAGCAAATCTTATCAGAGTTTAGGCATATTTGACATTATCGTGTTTGTCAGCCTTACTGGGTGGTGAAATATTTTGGCATCAAAGTAATTAGTACGGTATCTACCTGCGGGGGTGTAGGTACTTACGTAGTTACTTTAATGCACTTCTTTATTTCAGTGATTTTATTTATCGAAGGTATGTCGTAACCTAGGCCGATCTAATCTGTTTAAATCCACACACAAGTTCCAATCCAATAAGTTATGAAATCATATTAATTGCAAATGGTAAAATGAAATCGCATCGCAATCGCGAATTTGGATGCGGAAAAAGCGATAGTGGTGTGCCAGGACCGAAGCACACAGAAGGCAGAAATCACTTCCTGCCTACCCCTCTGGGGAAAAGGCGTGATTTTGTGTATGTAATTGGTAATTATTATCGCTGAATAACGGATCGTAATATATTTAAACCATAATGATCTCCCATTCACCCAACTCAGATAAATTTTTTATTAGAAATATTACATAGGTAATATATTTTTATCATCACGCAAATACCAGTCAGGGGATACCAGTCACAACTATCTGTCCGGTGGTTGGTGAACGATATGCGGGTAAGCGACCCCGGCTCCTCGAGCCACTATCGACTCAGTCCAAATCATCCGAGGCGATAGTATCCTTCCTCCCCTTTTCCTTCCCCCGTCATATATCCTTGCTTCTCGTGGGAACGCAATAACCTTGTTAAAACAATGCACAAGGCAGAATGGCGGCAAACAACCCGTCACGTCACGTTTCCCACAGAGGTGAAAAGTGGATCGCAGTAAGTGATCTCTGCCTACCCCTCTGGGAAAAAGGCGTGATTTTATGTATGTATCATCACGCAAATAGTTGCCCTCGCCCGATGTCAGTAAGACTTCTCTTGAATGCACATTTATCTAAGGAATCAACATAAACACAATGCGTATTCGCTCATATAAAACCCGCATGGAGACTGTGAGTATAATATACAACCTAAGAATACCTTGACGCTGATTTGGTATATCCCAATACAATGAGTTACTTCGCAACTGGACAGTGGACAGCTGTATTTCATCTGGCGAGCTGACGATAGGCGGCGCGGGCGCATAGCGATGCGTCCAGTTGGCATAGGTTAGGCACCACTCAGCCATTGCCAGCCTCACACTTTGATATTATTAGTATAACTCTATTTTAGGAGATTTACTCTACGTTCATTTTTAGTTTAAAATAGTTCATACGAAGTTTAAATCAAGTTTGAGAACACATTGATACCGTGACTTTTAGAAATGTCGGCAAAATCTTTTTAAATTCCTAAAGTTTTATTTTTATTTTCTGGCCTGGTTTTTTTAAAATTAAATTTATCGGTTATGGCGCCTTTATCATACAGATCACATTTACCTATGTCGTTTTGAACGACTTGATTAAAATTTATTTTTAACCAAACGACCAAACCTACTTACAGGCTGAAGTCAGTCTGCTAGTGCTATATTTCTTGCGTGTTCTTAATTTTAAATTCACCATACCTAACTATTATTTAAAATATTAGTATTAGTAGTAGTATTAGTATTAGTAGTAGCCACAAGACCTTAATTTAAATATCTACTGAATTTTAAAGTATGCGCGTTCTGTGCTTACCTAGTTACTAAGATAAGTACCTACTAACAACAAAAATATCTGCAAGATCGCGATAAGGATGTGACATAATTTTATATTATACAGCGTTATTCATTTTGATAATTATCATCACTAAAATTCACAATCAAAATACTTACCTATATAGGTATTGTATCTACTTACCCACGTATATATAAGTTTCATTCACCACGCCTACAAATAATTAAATTAAATTGAGGTACCTAATGTTCTGTAATCTGTGCCCAAGTCTCAAATAACAGAGCCTAAGTTGTTTGATAAGCCTAATATCTTACCTATATATAAGTTATCCCTATATTTGTATTGTATGTGTACCTACACCTATAGGTAAAAGTAAGGAAATAACAGGCAATATGGAAAAAAATACTCTGCCAGCATTAGGTATACATATTTTTTATTATCATGAATTTCTTACTTCTAACAATCCAATAATAAGAATAATAAGATAACGGAAGGGAATGACTACTAAAAACGATAAATGCAAATGATAACACAAACGCGAATAAGTCCGGATACTGATACGAGGCAGTAACTCCTCCCGGATCTTTAAGGTTCTTATTATGACTATTAAAGTTGTCGCCTCTTATCTGTCGTAGGCTAATACTTAGATAAAAACAACTGCAAAAATTAATAATAATTGAGCCCTTTCTTAGGTAAGTAGGTACCTGTAATTAATGCATTATGCAAGTCAAAATATTGGCTACTATGGTTCGGATATAGAGTTAGTGTCATTAATGCGGCAGGTTGGTAAATAATATTGATGTCTTTTCCAATTAACAATTAATTAGCAGAGCGCCTAGCGCCGCTTTGTAATAAATTATATTCACGTGTCTTCGCGCCTTCCACAGTTTCCACACGTGTCCGTCCGCGGCGCACCTATTGACTACTTTTATACATATTATGATGATTATTATTACATAGCTAATAGTTTAGCATGGAATTCTTCTGAAAACAAACGCAGTAAAAAAACAATATTTAAAAAATTCAAACCTGCCATCGTCGTTCAAATATTTGCGGGGTTCAAGCAGTGTGTGCATCTCTGCCATCTATTGGAAAAGTAGTCAAGTCAAAGTCACTAGCTGGTAATCGTTAATTTTTACGCTAGATGGCGCTGTGCTGCAGTAACTGGCAACACTAAACATTAGTCGTGTCATTCACTCATTCTTCCGGTTTATTATTATGTCATTATTGTCAATCATGAAAGCAGCTGTCAAATACTGTCATAGTTGTTGATAAAAAATACTAAATCCTGTGCGATTAACAACTTAATATTATTTAATTTTACTTAGTTTATTGTTGAAATCAAACATTATTATGGGGCTCTGCGATGAAGGTAAGAAATACATCAATTGTTCCGTGAGAAACTATCCTAACCAGTTAATTGACGATCCTATGTTTGTACCCACTTATCAATTAATTTCCTTTTATAGACAAATTGCTTATACATCACCCGGGGACGATCACTTTAAATAGACCCAGATATGCTCCTTGGAGCTCTCTGTTTAAAATATTGTGGAGAAAAGAAATATGTGCTATGTTAGCGTACGACAAACGAGTTTTCGCTAATGTTTGTCACACCAGTGTTTCTTCCATAGAATAACTAAACGTATGTGCATTAGTACTTATTGTCCTCTGAGATTCTTGATCACGGAACTCGCCGACGAGAACATGTTTGACCTCTAAACATGTTACCCAATGTTTATAATGTAAGGGTTATCAATCTTTGTTTATGTAGGTCAATAAAACGATGCAATTGTAGGAAACTTCACTATTGTAGATATGAATACATATTCGTTAAATCTATCTCTAACAACACACAACAAAGGTCTGCATTATTTCATAGTAATAGTAATAATATCAATAGAGATTATGCCTAAAACTTTTTTCTATTACCTTTTATATATTCATTATTACTCATATGCCACTGTTATGTTGAAAAAAGCATTGTTTGATTTAATCTGCACATTTATAATCTGTATATCAAATATATCTGAATATTTATGTATATTGCAAGTTAAATACAATCTTGTAGTAAAGTCAACTACATACTTATTCTTTTTTATGACATAAATATAAAATAATATGTGAGCATAATTTGAAACATAAATCATTTACCTTTATTTATCTTTACAATAAAATATAAGATCTATTTTATATATGTAATAATTTTTAAAGTTGTTACTATTGTGCCCCTAAAATCAGTAATGATTAAATGGCTTGACATGCTACCATCCAGATTTATGAAACAGTCATACCTAGTTACAGTTAATTCAATATGATTAAATGGATATTCAAATATTTATCTGAATGAAGAAAATTTTAAATTTGAACAATTACGACTACAATTGGAAGAGAAAATTCAATTAGTGAACACATGAATAAAACAAAAGGTCTGTTGGTATGGCAGTGATGGATGGCTATTGTACTAGTAGAGGCTGTGTAAGGACAAATTAGTTTTAATTGCACACCAGGCTTCAAACCAACCAACACTACTGGTAGCAATTGAGATGGCCCATTTATGTATTGTTGCAAGATGGAACTTGATGTGCGCACTGAACAGCAAACATTAATACCTTTATTTTCATTAAAATGTTTTGTAAGCAGATTTGTCATAGATCTGATAAAATGTTAATATTAAATTCTAAAAAAGGGTATAAATTCCATATTCATTAAATTTTATTTTACATTATCTTAAACATACTATAAAAGTAACTAAAACACCAGTTTCTACTATCTCATGTTCTTTCTTTGCCTGTACCTATAGCACAATAAATTGTAGCATAGACTACCATGATCATTAAATGCAAAAAGATTGGATAGTGAAATTATTTTTCCATTAAAATTTTATTACAAAACATACACCTCATAACGTCAATTGCTAGCAATTATTACGAAATTATGTAGTTACATTGTCTAATTAACATCAAATATTTATAATGTATTTTTGTCTATTACAAATTCCCTATCTTAATGTGTTTGTCACTGGCATTCAGGCAAATAAACAACTTGGTGCTGATAAACAAATGGATTATAAACATGCAAAGTTTCCAATAATATTAGTAAGTTGATCAATGTGTCTAACAAAAATTAAGATTTTTAATAAAATCTAGAAATATTGATAGCCATTGAGTTATATATCAATACTCGCCTTATGTATTATTATAAGATACCGTCAGACTGCGATTTTGTATCCATTGTTAGTTTGAGTCACAATAGGTCCAGTGAGAACCATTCATTTTTCAGGATGGAAATACTGTAAAGACTGCTAGCATACACTACCTACTCATAGCCTACAGAATTATACTATCTTTCCGTCCCCGACTCCGGCCGCTTGAAGGAGTTTTATATGGTGAAGAAGGTTAAAATGTCATTTCCCAGTCTCTACACTATCTGTTTACCAATTTCATTTTCAAATGGTTCCGTATTTTTGGCATGAGCTCGACGACGATAGTCAGTCTAAAAATTATTTACTAGTATGCATTCTTCTGTATTGGTTGAGGTATCGCGTCCCGTACGAGATAAACAAGATTGTTTGCAGAATTTTATTAGTCACTAGACCAGCTGCGTTCTCATTGTTCGATCACGGCATGGTACCTACCAAGGTACTAGGCTATTTTGCTTTAAATTTTATTAGACCAAAATTTTCATTTGGCCATCCAATTGAATAACGGACGTCGGCGATTTCGACCGGTGACATATTGTGGTATGTGGAACCCTTCACATTACAGAATCTATTTCATATTATATTATCATTATTACAAATAACTCTCGAAACTACTCAAACCAGTTTCAAAAGTCAAAACCAGTGCCTTAATACCTAGTATATAGGTATAAAAAAAATGTTGTCAAGGTAAAAACAATACATTTTTTTGGTATTTCTATATATTTTTTCCTATCGACTTGCAAATCAAATTGCCGCGAAACTGATTTACTGAGAATCCCATACCATGTTATTATTAGAAATTATTAGACGCGGATATAATAGCTTGGTCAATTATTAAGACATTTAACTATTATTGTATGATCATCGTGACTTCGAATTACTGGAAAATAATTATTGCATGCTCTGGGTACTACCTACTAAATGACATCAAGCTTGTACACCATAACCAGCGCTTGTCAACTTTTGAAATGTATGTTATACACACCTTTACAGATTATGAACGTATTTGAGTTCTGCTTCCTTCTCTCTACTTGTTCGTAGTTTCATCATCACTAACTAAGCCATTTAAGTCTGTATTTTGATTCGGTAATTTTTCAAAGCAATTCAACTGTCATTGTTTGTTGGGATACTTTTATTGTCTTGGCATAACATTTTTATATAAGAACTTGTATCGTCTTTGTACGAAATTATCGCGTTCATATCGATCCTATATCGTTTTCATATTTGTTGGGTATCACTTTCAGTCTTTGTTTGTATTGCAATTTGTTTGTTTATTTTTCTATATCGCATCACGTTTGGAATCCTCACTTAATTTCGATTAGACAGCGATTTCATGCGACTTGAAGGCCTTTATTAGCTTTGATTGTTTTAAAGAGTACTCCTGCAGATTATGCGACATTGTTTGAAAAACATTGTCATACCTACTTTTCAGTTTCCTTAAGATTGTCAATGACTTGGCATAAATGAAAAACCAGTTGGCAAGCAGTTGATTAAAAAAACATATTCATTTGAAGCAGTGCACATTTAATAATACGTTGATAATTCAATTGACGACGGCCCAGTCATTGTGACAAATTGCTGAACTCAAAATCGAAACTTGGTTAAAAGAATTTGACTGCTTAGTCTATTTTAACTCTTTTATCATAATCTCTTTAAATCTGCACGATACTGAATGGTGTTTCGAGCCAATATAAAGTTTTATTTTGTGTTTATATGTTCTAAATGCGTCATAACTGCCGGAAAGTTTTATAAGTAACACTTCGTATTATGTATAAGAATTATATTGCAAAAATGCAAGTCATAGTTCGCGTGGACTTTGTTCTCAAAAGAACAAAATTACCAAATCCTATGTTTGCTATTTATGACCTAATGAACATCACCAGCTGTGTCTTGTTGGACATTGTGTCCTATTGATTCACATACAAGGTTTGATTTGCAAAAAATCAAATTTGCAAAATAACGGGGCAAAGTCCAAATGGATAATTTAAACTGCGTTTCATCACTCTGACGGATCTGATCAAACGCGGCATTAAATGTTATTGGTTGCTTAGGTAATATGATTGTGTCTCAGATTCTAGGTGATCTTCCACGTCAGGTTATATGATTGCGTGAACTTAGACATACTTTCCTTTAAGTGCCAGTGACAACTTACACACTCGTAGACCACAAGTTTCAAACCGGTTAACACCATATTTCGACGCAGTAACTTGAACATTCCACAACGTAGACAAACGTCAAAATACCGTGTAGTTTACTAAAAACTAACATTATATGAAAAGAAAAGTCCATTGAGCATTCTGTCTTATGGTGGACTTTACACACACTATTATCTACCTTCTCTGATTTTTCTTCTTCTGCATAAAATAAAAATAAAATATAAAAATGTTTTTATTGGCCACAGAAGAATAGACCAAAATACAAGTATACAATCAATGTATTGAACTATATTAAAAGTATATATAAATGTAGTTAACTTATTAGCCAGAGGTTCCCAAACTAGGCTTAGTCTTTATTTTGGTAACCGTACTAAATTGTGTATTAGGAATAGTGATACGCTTTAGTGTGTATGTGTCGCCTCACATTCGTCGTCGCCGTATTACTGGCTAAGTTTTGATATCCAAGCATGAAGTCATAATGATGTGTTGCACGTGTAACAAACAATCAAAGTTTTGATACTGAGGTCCACTTCGCTATTCCTCGACAATTGTCATTTTAATCCAGCCTCATTTCACATGATGGTACTTCTGTCATATTTTGCTAAAATGCCATCACCCTCTCTTATGTCTTTTATATGATTGGACTTGAATAATAAAAATAATTTCAGATTGGAATTATAAAACGATTACGAGATGTTAAGTTTCATAATTTGTTTAATTATACGTAAATATTTAATTTGGAAGATACATGTGTCAAGTTGTGGGAATCTAGCGATTTCATCAGTCACTATATTAGTTATGATAGCATATTAAAATTCAAAATTAAAATAAGCAAAATTACTAGAACTTTTTTGTTTTCATACAGATAAAATTGTTCAGTATGAAAGTTACATGAATTACATTTGAAGAAATCTTATAAGAAAATATTTTTGCAGAGAAAATAATTTTCGGTACTTATGTGAGACCATTGTGACATCAGAGTAAGTATTTGGTTTTATCCCTTTATGCATTAATCAAATCAAGTCATTTAAAACATTTTCTGCACACAGACAATAAAACTTTATATCAATAGCAAGCCACGATAATGTCGCCGCAGAGTCCGCTCCAAACCTTTTTTTGAGCCGCGCGCCGCTTTAATATGTGAGTTTTCTTGAAATACATCCTGATGTCGAGAGGTGTTCGCGATGACGTAAACCCGAGCTTGCAGGTAAATAAGCGGTTAATAATTAACAAGCGGCCTGATGACGTCTGCGCAACCTAGACCTTGACATGGTGTATAGTTTCGAGTAGATGGTGCGCGCCGCGACACCGTATACATGACGCTACGAACGGCTTTAATTATTTATCTCGATTGGTGCGTTGAGACTTCCGTACGAAGACTAAACGCACTTCGTCTTCTTCTTCTTATCGTATGGTTGATGAACAACCGGGTGTCAGAGTTTTTAAGCCGCCCGTAGGCCTCTGACATGGCTACACACACCATTGAAAAATTTCTCAGGTGTGCTGGTTTCCTCACGATGTTTTCCTTCACCGTTAAAGCGTCGAATGATGGTACATATGAATTTCCAATTTGAAAAACACATTGGTACCTGGCGGGGTTTAAACTGGCGACCTCTCGCATAGCAAGCAACGACCTTAACCACTCAGCCATCGACGCTTTTTTTTAACCCGTACGAAGTGAACTCGACGTATTCCTTTTGGCTACTAAAAGTTGCGCTTCGAAATTAAGTTTGGGTTTGAATGCTTCGTTAGACGCGTTTATAAGTTTTCCCTCCCTCATATAATCCCGGGCTCTTTAGGCGGGCGTTATACGGCATCTGAGCAGGCCTTCAGGGGTCAACAAGCCAAAAAGGCTTATTGTGCCTGTCGACCTCATATATGCACCTCACAACCGCTTACCATCAGGTGGAGCGAGGACTTCCTGAGAGTCTTTTTATAAAAAAATAGGCGTGCATCGCAAAATACCTTGTGTACTCGTACTACGGATAACAATGCATCGTGATGTGTCATTCGCTGCATTCCCTCTGCGCTTGGAACTTTAACAAATGACTATCATAATATGAGCAGTCGATCCGTTGTGTTCAGCACTTACGAGTAGTGGTGAAGAATTCATCAAGTTGTAAACTGCCTACTGTTAAGTCTTCTCCGAAAGTATTTGAAAGGATATGTAATATGTATTTCTCTACCACTGCAGACCTGTAGGTCTCTATAGTTGCTGAGCTAGCTATTCGTTTTAGGGTGTTCTTCTCTTGCAGTGAATCTGTTTACCATTTCTTTTTATTTATTTATAAATAAGATTGTCTGTAATCCTTAAGCCCTATTAGCAATATCCGGCTTTTTCTTAGTTTCTAGATGCGTCTGAGTCATTAGCGATTCTTGCATTGTCATTTTGTTTTCATTCATATAGGCCGTATTTATCATGCCCTTATGAATCATGCTTTGCGTAATTACATCTAAGTTGCCATTTCCATTTTACTCCGATAATATGTCCCCGTCCTCCGCTAAAACTTAAAGAAACCCATCACACATTATATTTTATTATGATATTTTAAACGATATACATTTTGTTGTAAAAAAAAATTCATCAGAGAATGTGAATCCTTATACTTATTTTTTCTTTATCATTTTGATGATTAAATTGTATATTTTATATCGCGGTTTAGATTATGTTAAATAAAGCTTTTGTGTGGGACTATAACTGTTTACGAGAAGTGAGATATTACAACATATTTATCATTTCTATAAAACCTTCCTGACACATTTTCCGACATAACCTTCAGATAACGGTCATCAATGTTACCTAATAACCATAAGTACACAAACTGTATTTCCTACTTATAAATCTGTCAAACGACTCGAGTATTCTAAACGCACCTTATTGATTAGTCTATAAAGTTTATAGTCAAAACGGCGAGACTGAGAATTTTATTACGCAGCGTGATTAAATTATTATAATTAGTTTACATATGGTGCAATGGACGCGAAGAATTACATAAACAAAATAATTATTGACGTGTAGGTAATTAGTGCTACGGCAACACAATACCGAGAAATTCCGTGTGACTAAGATACAGTTACTCAAAATAATTGCAATTAACTGCAACTATTTTTTTATATGTATTAGAACTATAAATATGGCGCGATGGATCGTCGGTCTCTTGCACCAAAATTGCGGTTCGATTCCCACTCGGGGCAGATGTTTGTGTGATGAACATCCGCATTAGTCCCATGGTTCATCTTCTTGCTTTTTTTTTATTTATTGAGTATATAGGTATGTGTACACTAAATGTAATGTAATTAATTGTACTTATTTCATAAATGGAGATTTCTCTATCTATCCTTACTAATATTATAAATCCGAAAGTAACTCTGTCTGTCTGTCTGTCTGTTACGCTTTCACGCATAAAGTACTGGACCGATTTAAATGAAATTTGGTACAGATATAGTCTATGCCTAGAAAATGTTATAGTTATAGGTTATACTTTTTAACCGACTGCGCTATAAGGAAGTAATGTTTTACCCGTTAAACGTCTCTACTCGGACGAAGTCGTCACAGCCCAAACTATTGGACGGATCGAGATGAAATTTGGTATCCAGGTAGATGTTATGACGTAAGCATTCGTTAAGAAAGGATTTTCCGAAATTCCCACGGGAACAGGAATTAACGGAAAAATCCTTTTGTATGAAAAATATTTACCGCATAAGTTAGACGCTTGAAATTTGGCATGCAGGTACCTTAATAAATTTAAAGCTTAGTCGAACTGGATATTGTAAAATTCCCACGGGAACGGGGGTAACAGGGAAAAATCTTTTGTATCAAAAAATCTAAACCGCGTAAGATAGATGATTGAGATTTGGCATGCAGGTACCTTAATGGACGTAAAGCTTACTTGCAAAGCGATATTACAAAATTCCCAGGGGAACGGGAGTTATTGGGAAACAACTTCTGTATGTTAAATCCTGTAGGACACGCGAACGAAGTCGCGGGCACAGCTAGTATTCTATAATTACCAAAATAGTAGCTAGCTTAAATCCCTGACAAAGAGAGAACGTTTGCTTTGCATGTTGAAAACGAGTGTTTTGCGGCAAAAGCGCCGGCTTCGGCATGTCCACCGCTCAAACTGGTTTGACGGGGAATTTCCTCCGCAGCCTTCTATGTTTTATTATTGATATCAACCTTGGCGCTGTGTCGTCTTAACGCATAAGGCAAATAGCATGGTGATACGGCGGCAACTGCGTCAACTCGTGGGCTGACGCAGGCTAATTTTGACGTATGCTTTCTTTTTGGAACTTTTCCCGGTTGCATTATGTTATTGGCCATTGCCATAAAGTCTATTATTAAAGTCTACTCTGATGATCCATTGATCATCAGAGTAGACTTTAAGTTTAGCATAGCATCGGGGGAGGCATACTGATTATGAGACATTATTACATGAGGTTCATAAGTTAGTATGATTTGTCACAAGGGTTTCACCCTAAGTGTGTGTTCGGAATACTGCTGTTTTATGAAGAAATAAGTTTATTTTTCTGTATTTAATCTCTTTTAATTAGAGATTTTAAGCTATTGCATAGCTTTTATCGCGGGCTTTGAGCGCGGCGACCGAACCAAGAAATTCCGTAACGAAAAATACCTCACAATCGTCTAACGTCGTTTCGGTTCGGTAGACTTCGGCACGGTGTTTGTGTGCGTGCGGTTAGACGTATTGTACGACTCTACGAAACTCGCACGAATCGAGACGAGCTGCTCCGAAATCGGACGATGCTATGCAATAGCTATACCGCGGCAGTCCCCGAGTGCCACACGTCTTTTTTTTTCCTAATTGATACGATGATGGCTTGGATTAGCCTCGTCATCATCATTAGCGGGGGAGCTGATGGCTCACCCCTAAGTTAGAGCTTTCCTTCTTAATAACATTGAACTACCCCTTCGTTAGTAATGAGGGGACACCTATTACTTATTTATCTCCTTCGTGGATACATCTCACATCTTTTTGAGTATCCTATGTATTACAAAAAATATTTTTAAATGCCTTTGTCGTATGTTAGGCGTGAAAAAATTATTATATTCCATAATAATGCATTGATGTTTTTCTACTCAGAACAATGCTTTGTCCATGATAATTCAAGTGCATTAAGTACTAAGCTATGTAGTAAGTATTAAATATTGTCCGTTAACATTGCACCAACAAAGGCGTTCTCAAATGAGTAAGTTTACGGCCACTTTGTCATTTAGCGAATATTTAACAATTATTCTGTCATATGCCAATCATATTTTTGCGGAACAATTCTATAATTTTGTATGTATGTATGTATGGTAATGATTCATTTAGGTCAGGACGTTTTAATCATAAACAATCCTGCTTTATTAATTATTTTTAGGAACTTATTTAGGTAATTCTAGGGAATTACCTAATAATAACAAAAGTTTCTAGGTAAAATTATCCTATTATACACCTTGGGTTAAATTCATAGTTTTTATTTATTGTTCAACTTATTTGGACGTATTATTATAAAGTAGTTTACTCGATGCTCTCAGTCTTACATGCGGTTACGAGGCGACTAGGGCTCGATTAAACTTACTTTTGTACATAATACCTACCAGAGGGCCTACCATGAGTTGGCTATCGTAAACTTACGTACGTTAAAAACCTATCGAGTTGTTTTTTTCATATGGCCGATTGTAGTTCTTCGCGTAACCACCAGCCGGCGCTGTACATGTTTTTCATAGACATATTTACGTAGTCGATATCGAGCGCGTAAGTTTTAAACTCATGGTAGCCCCACTGTACTTTTGGACTTTACATAACTGTGTATACATTCTGTGCATTTTTCTATTCATTAGATATAATAGTCTTTCTAACAAGTATTAACTTTCATACAAAGTAACAAGTGTAACCGGAAATTTCTAGTTTGTTTTGTCATCATCACCAATTGTTCAACACTCAATTAAGCTAAACAACCGAATATTGATAATGCAAATATTTGAGGAATTCTAATTTGTTGAAAACATGTTTATTGTTAAAATTGTTATCAATCTGTTACTATGTAGGTGGTAAGACTTTGCAAGACAACATTTAAAGAATATGACTTAAAATCTACTTGACTTCAAAAATACTCAGGTTTGCTAGTAAAGTCAACTATGTCATACATACTACACTATACTATGTACTAACAAGACTATATACAAGTACTAGGTGTGCAAGCGACTTCGTCCGCGTTTTCCCCGGTTTTTTTACAAATTTTCCTCTGGTTTGCTTTGCTTCTATTGAAGCGTGATAAATGATCTCTCATACAAACGAACAAACTCTTCAGCTTAATAATATTAGTATAGACGTAACTGAAGCATTTCGGAATATCTTTGGTTTAAAATTCATATTTTCTCCGTTCATAACTTTCTTAAACAAAATCATATCAAAGTAATTTAAATAAGACTAATAGCTTTTGTTGACCCGAAAGATTGTCACGACCGGTTTAATTCGGTTCGACTTATCAGTAAATTGATAGGCGAGTGAAGAAATCAAACGTACCATTCTGAAATGGATTAGATTTTGCCTGCGTATCTTTGACCTGATAGAGTAGAACTGTTATTGAAAAAAAATGTAGACACATGAATTAATGTTAATTATCATGAGCCGATATACGCCCTCTCCGAGTACCTACTCTATCAAATAGGGCGAATAGGCCTTAGTAAAAAAATGCAAAATAATATGTCCGGGATATTTACCTGCCCACACGGCTTGCAACACTTCCGAAATATCGAGAGCTCGTTAATATAAAACAACATGGTAAATATTACGGTCATATTCAGTTTACTAATATGTTACCATTACGATTGATTGAAATCTTGAATTAGTTCCCTTAAATGAGCCGTGTATGGCCCATAAAACCCGCCTTTTGACTTAGTTGTACTGTAAATGTTAATTCCAAGGGCTCAAACAATCTTCTTAACAAAATTCACCCTAATCCTGAAGGCAATTTACCAATAAAATACAGTAAAACCCGCTTAAGACGATTTCTCAGGGACCCTATCAAAAACGCGTCTTAAGCGGGAAAGCGTATTATGCGGGAAAGGGAAAATAACCCGAACTATATATAATTATGTATTATTTTCAAATTTCGGTATAATAGGAATTAATTGTGTAATCAGAATTACATTCACATTGGTTGATAAATCTGTCATACCCCCAATTAGTGGACTTCCCTTAGTCGAAACAAGGCATTCGGGGACTCCTTCCCATACATAGCACCTCAGTCATTAGACCCTACGGCATGCGTTACAGAAAGTTTCTACGACGCGGGCCCTGTTGCATGCGTTTCAAAAATAAAAATGCGCTTTTAGAGCGCTCGATCTGTCCGGTTTGGGCGTATTAAACGGGATGACAATCGTATTAAGCGTTAAGAAATGTATGAAAATATATCTTAAGTTGCTGGGACTGGCGTAAAGTGGCGTATTATGCGGGAAATCGTATTAAGCGTGATCGTCTTAAACGGGTTCTACTGTATAAGAATTATAATCTTTTAAGATTTATAAGGTACGATAAAAACGGCCGTCTTATCTCCCATTTATCAACCAAAACGGTTCACCTGTTACTTGATAACTTTTGTTGATACTAAATAATTGTATCCAACTGAAATCATTACCAGTGCAAAGCTGTTAATCTCCGAATGGATGAAAACATTCTACGGAATATTTTCCTTATTCTTTCTAGCTGTAAAGGCAATCATAAAAACCATACTTTATCAACTAGTGAATGCGATAAACACATCATAATTTGTAGTTGTATTTTATGGAATACAAGAATTATTTATTTGATTCCATTATGATTTCTTATCATCTACTACAAAGATAGACTGTCATATCTGTCGGGGTATTGTGGGTGATAAATACCTAACACTACACTACACTTTCACCCTTCATTGAATGAAGCCATTTGTCCTTAGGCGGAAGCCCGTTATTGCCAAATGCTATTGCAAGAAAAGTCTAACCCAAATTAATAAGCGCACGCCTTTTCTAACATCTGTAAACACAGCCTAAGCCTAAAGGTCTCGTATAAGTATCATTGATCTAGTTCAGTACTTGATAACACCGGTGGTCTGTTTAGACTATGCGGTGATTTCGTTAACGCCGGGACTACATTCGCGAACTACGGCGAAAATTGTGAATCGCCTCTTTCAGGTCCTAGAGACCTGTAGAGCAGGATAGTTGCACGAATATTCGCTGTAGTCCGCCACTGTAGCCGCAGCAGAATGCGTAGTCGGCAAAGCTTGCTACGGCGAAGATTTTTATTTACGTCTCTATCATCTAGGGCGTGTAGAGTAGAGCAGGCAGACAGTTTCACGAATATTCGCCGTGAGAGGCTTATGTAGTAGCAGTAAAAGGCGTAGTCGACAAAGCTTGCTACGGCGAGGATTTTATATCAGTCGAAGTCCAGTGTAAAGCAGGATAGGTATTCACAATAGGGGTGAGAGCCATCCGCTTAGGGGTGAAAGTCTTCCGCTCCCCCGCAAGAGCCCGGTGAAGATGATGACAAGGCTACTCCAAGCCATAACCGTAGTCAGTTCGAAAAAAAAACGAATATTCTCCGTAGTCCGCTAATGTAGCCACAGCAGAATGCGTAGTCGGCAAAGTAGATGTCTCGGAGGGAATGAGGGTAGGGGCGCCGCGACGTGTCGCCTCCTCAGCCGATACGCGCGACCCCTAGCCCCTGATAGCGGTTGGCCCCGAACCAATCGTGTTTACGATCGTGACATATTATTCACTCGATGATACTCGTACGATGATTAAGTTTTATACATGTCGCCCCATTTCTTTGTGAACTTCCGCTGCCGACTAATTTCTCTCTTCCTAACACTTTATCTCTGTGAAATATCATGGGCTCACTAGTTGTGGTCAAGTGACCTCCGCCCTAGAATTGAATGTGCTTTCAAGAGCCACTGGATGGATGTCATTCCCAAGATGAGTCATGGTGCATGCATACAATTTGCCTCGGTTCCGATTCGAAAAAGGATATTTAATTATTTTGATTAAACTCTACCTCTCAGAGCATGCGATTAACGACTCATTGTGTCATGTATATTGACAGCGCGACAAAAGGTCGAAATACCATTACAACTTTTCAAGCTTTCTGGAAAAGATCAACAAATATCTTCATCATAAAATGCACATCAAATCTAACCATTAGTTAGTAATATAGATAAATGTACCCTTATCAGTAACTGTAGGATGTTTTTTAAGCTAATTACTTCACACAGTTTGTTTTGATCTAAATTAGTTTGTAAATGTAAATGCGAAGTTAATGTTTTATCTGTGCTACAATAACCTAACCTACCGCAAAAGGATGCGCGTACGCACTTACGTGTTCACACAATAGCCGGTGGCAACAAAAGGGACAAAGAGAGTTCACTGCTTGTCAATACTGACAGCTAATTAGTCACTGCAACTTATGCAAGTTATAACATTAAGTGTGCAGTAAAAGCCGGGAGTCAGTCAGCTGGTGTCAAATGAGCCGGAGCATCGAATGCGCATCCGCCGCGGTTCCGATAAGGCGTGAGTCAGCCGCTGATCCCGCCCGTGCGCCCGCGCCGTTCTTCAGCCCCTAGTCCGTCCACTCAGCGGATTTCCACCTAAACGGATGTTGTTAGATGCCTGGTCAAACTCGGCCGCCAGTCGCTACCGATCCGCGCGCGGGGGAGGCCGTGCACGCTCCGCGACATTCGACGCCGCGACGATCCGTAAACAACACTATCGCGAGCTCACCCGCACACAATTAGTGATAAAAACCTAAACACCACCCGGAAACGGTGCAACTATCGCCGCTCGTTAACAGCTAAATATTTGCCGTGGTGTCGATTCCGAGTGGATGCAGCTATCTTATTGGTGTCAACGGTGGCGGTGATAAGATAGGGATCGGGGAGTTCAGTTCGAGTATTATGTCACCTGTTGGATGTTTTATCGTTTATTTGTGAAGGTTGTCGTGTAGCGTTCGGTTGTCGATAAGGGTCGGTGTAGTGGTGGGTGGTTGTAAGATGCCAGTGCTGGGCTACGGGGAGAGTATGGCCGGGCAGGACATGTGTATGGGGTACGGCGCGGAGTACATGGTGCCCGGGGGTTGGGAGAAGGCGCCGGAGCACGCGTACCCCGGGTACCTGTGCAGGAGTAACCTGGAGGCCGCCCACAGCGCGCCAACTAACCTGAATGTCAAGTTCGCCGAAGGTCTGTTTGAATCTGTCTGATCGAGTCCCATCTGTCCCCAGATGATAGCAATAGTAGATATCATCGCATACTCTAATGTCCAATTTGTACTAAACAACATTTATTTCAACAAAGGGCGTAATTATTCGTGGTATTGATATACGAGAAATAATTCAGTAATTTCATGTTATTTTGATATGCTATCAAATCGTATGATGATATTACGTATGTCAATATCTCATACATTGATCTAATTCCATCATAAGTAACGGTGGTTTATGGATTTCGCAATCATGGAAAATATGTCTACCGATAACATACAAACAAATTATGCTAAAGGTAATTAAGAGGTCTTCATTTAAATGGCTGATTATTATTTTTCCATGCATCTTTCAAACACTTATATGACTGCATCATTAATTCTAATATACGATATCCCAAACTTGGATAGTCACATAATAATTTTGAATTTTTGTCATTGTAATGTGCTCAGTACATGAACATGTTCTTTAATTTCCAGCTAAACTGTATTTGAGTATCAAATTATTGCATCATCAGAAACAATTCGGCTTGTAGATATCGGACACTATTGTGCAAGATCAGTAATATTTTTACTTACTTGCTCTAAAATGACCATCGCAGTACCTAACTACGCGGTTTTCACTAAATATTCAGATTTCAGACGTTATACCAATATTTAGAATGACTAAGTGCTGTTTTTAAAACCTAAACTAAAGATAAAAAAAACTTCATCAACGATTAAATTATATTTATGTTCAGTTGAGTCATTTCTTGAATGATAAAGGACTAATCGCTCAGTTAATCTAGATATAAAATGTGTCTCACCTATGTCCACTAAGAGGCCTTTATATTGTACAATTATTGTACATAAGGACTTAAAACTGCTGTAGCACTTTTGCAAGCAAGCAATATCAATCAATATTTAAAATTAAGCACTTGTATCATCGATAATACCAGCCCCCATGTTTTAGATAAGTCATAAAACACACACACACACATCAAATACCCATATACAGGCACCAAGGAAATGACCACCGCATTTCCATTATGTAGGAAACAAGCCACTCAAAAACCTATAATTATTATAATTCCGAAACTTAAAGAACTACACAGAAGGGATTATACAAAGGAAATGCAATATTCTCTGCCCTACACATACTTTTCTCCAACTCCAACTGTACATGTAACATAAAAATTACCAAGGCATGATAAAAAATGTGATAATAACTAAACCATCATCCACCATGTTTTACCATGTTTTTCATGTTTTACAATACTGTTCATTGTAGAAGTTGCTCATAACATACTACTTCGCAGAAGATATACAATTTCTTCTGATAGATTCTGAATGAAATGCTTCTAGTTTATCATATTTGACGGCATTTGTAAATATTATAATGGAAAACAGAAAGATATAGGCAAGCTGTGAAAGAAACCTCAAACTCAAACTGCTTGATCAACTAGCGCGAGCGGTGCAATCTGGTAGCAAATCAGTCTGGATAACCTCGCCTTACATAATGAAGGTTTCTGTAACCGTTTGACATCTTAGGTATATGATTATGTTTACCATTTGGTCGTGCGGCATGACTAATTGTGGTTCGTTCAGAAGATGCAATTAGACGTCTTTTTTCTTATTTTGGTCAACCAAAAATAGCACCGAGTGTTATAAGAAATATATACGTTAGCTCCATAGCTTAACATAGCATGTATCGTAGTTATTATACCTAAATGTATATAATTGATGTTTTGATTGAGGAAAAACTGCAAAAAATCGTTTTTTTATAATACACTTGCATGTTTATGACTACAATTAAAACGTTTTATGGGCAAATCTCTTTATGGATAGAAGACGATTTAACATCACATTACCTAGTCGTCATCTTTATAAAAAGGTAAATTTACAATATAATCGTAAAATGTTATTGTGATTTAAACGTTGAAGTATTAATGTACCTATTATAGCTTTACATCATAAATGTAAGGTTTAAGACTTCTTTATTTCTCATAAGAATTACAATAAATTCACTTACTGGGAAAGAACAACAATAAATTAAAATTAAAACGAGTGTACACAGAAGTTACTTATCGCGGTTAAAATAGGGTATATTAAAAACAATCTCACACTGCGTCTCCTGTGACCGGCCGAAATATGCTTACTATTAATCTAGAAATATTCTTTGCGAATCCGAATTTATATTGAAATAAAAAACACAAGTTGTTAAATAACTGAATTCAACTAACAAAACATAATGCGGCATATTTGTATGCAGCGAAATTATCTCAAGAGACCAATACATTTTATTTTTGCTTAATATAGATTACTAGATAGGACTTGATAGGATTAATCTTGTTTATTTAAAGACATTGACCCGCAACCCCCCCTGATATTATACTCCCTGATAGTACATGTGTGGTGGGCTTACTCCATTATTGCCATCTGCTCGACTTCCGATTAATGAGAGCAAGCAATCTGCGTTCTATGGTGCCCGTCGGCTGCTTACCATCATCATACTCATCAGAATCTTTCAAAATTCATTCGGATCGGAGGATCGGAGGGCTTACCCTGAAGACGTAGACTTCACGTAGACTTTTCTTTGTTACAGATAGTGACATACAGTTGGAGACGAGCAGTAGCGAAGCTAGCGCGACCAGCTCCACGCCGCTGTCGCAGCACTGCGCTATTTGCGGGGACCGCGCCACGGGCAAGCACTACGGCGCCTCCTCTTGCGACGGCTGCAAGGGCTTCTTCCGGCGCAGCGTGCGCAAGAACCACCTCTACACGTGCCGGTAGGAACCCTCAGGAACCACTTCTTTAAGTGCAGGTAGGGACCCGGAAGAACCACTTCTACAAGTGCAGGTACGGACCCGGAAGAACCACTTCTACAAGTGCAGGTAGGGACCCGGAAGAACCACTTCTACAAGTGCAGGTAGACTCCTGGCTTAACCACTTCTATAAGAGCAGGTAGGGACCCGGAAGAACCTCTTCGACCCGGAAGAACCACTTCTACAAGTGCAGGTAGGGACCCGGAAGAACCACTTTTACAATTGCTGGTAGGGACCTGGAAGAGCCACTTCTACAAGTGCAGGTAATGACCCGGAAATACCACTTCTACAAGTGCAGGTCCCTACCCAGAAGAATCACTTCTACAAGTGCCGGTAGGGACCCGAAAGAACCACTTCTACAAGTGCAGGTAGGGACCCAGAAGAAACACTTCTACAAGTTAAGGTAGGGACCCACCAACATTGCTGGTAGGGACCCGGAAGAACCATCTCTACACGAAAAAGTAGGAACCTGGAAGGAAAACCAAGAGAGCGCCTCTTGCGCAGAAAACTCTATTGCGCCAAGCTACTCCGCGTATACGTCTAAAATAACCCTAACGGCCATAGCATGTTGATAATTTTCATTGGTTTCGGATCTTATTTCAAGTGAGTAAGGTCCAGATTTTGGTGGAAATATATATCCATCTGACTTCTAAAGTCCTTCTAGCCTCTACAAGAATTTCTGTGGCTAGAAATGGACAGGAAATTAAGAATTATTAATAATGTACCAACTGGTTAACGTGAAATGGTTCTCCGGTTCATTAGGCTTAATCACTAGCATAAACTTCATCTATTGGCCAGACAGAAAGTAAAATTATGAGAATAAACATAGAAAGTTGAACTTCATAAATTTCCTATTGAGTGTAATATACTAAAATCCATTGGAGATTTGACGAAGCGCCTTAATTTTTTTTTACTGATGTATTTTTTTTTTCATTTACAGATTCAGCAGAAATTGTGTGGTGGACAAAGACAAAAGAAATCAATGCAGATACTGTAGGTTAAGGAAGTGTTTTAAGGCTGGCATGAAAAAGGAAGGTGAGTGAAACTGCTTTGTATTATGTTCATATCGTCTCATGCCGTGCGACATGCCGACTGTTCTTACATAAGTAGCCGGCAAGTGATGATTATCCACTTTATTCAATAGCGCAAATAGATACGATAGGGCTTGAATTGACTAAAGATATTCGGTGTTGCCTAGTCTCATATAGAGGCAGGAAATTTGAATTCTGAGAACTGATGAAGCGTTAGAACTAAAAGTTATCTAAATGTTATACTGTACGCAGTACTATAATGTTAGTGACACAGTTAAAAGCATTGGCTTCAAAGTAAGATTAACGTCTGCCCAAAACACACGCGACGCCAATCAATATCTAAATAAATAACTGTTAATGGTTCCGCCATGTACTAAGAATGTGTTAAAAGATGATAATGTTTAATTTCCTTATTAACAGTGCTAGACGTGTTGTATGCCCATTTACTCATACGTCTAATAATACGTACCTACCTACTTAAAGTAACTACTAAAATAGAACTTTTATAAATCGTAAATACCTTTAGGAATTCAATAATTTACATTAGAAAATCATTAAAGTATCAAAATCATGTTTACTCTAACATTATATAATAATATTTGCATATTTATTTATGTATTTACTTAAACGTGTCATGTTATGAGCAATGACTTACAAGCGTCTAGTGATACCAGGCCTTGACTCCGAAATGCAAATTTAGTTTAACTGAGACTAGTACGTATACTTTTCACATATAATTTCAAGAAATGATATTTGTATCACGCATTGTTTGACGCTCTTGGGTACAGTTTTACCACGACATAAATGTATGCTTGATACAAAATCAAGTATTTCTAACACCTTATCCGTGTCATTATAACGATGTTAAATTTCTCCAATATGAGTGAGACCGAGTTACCTCAAGTCATGTCAAAAGGCTAGACTTTGGTTTATATAATAAACAAATAATACATTTTAAATAATTGCCCATTTATTATTTGATCAGTCACATTCCAATCATATTTTTTTCTGCATTAATATTATTGAAACATAGCATGTATGTATAAAAGCCTGTTGAAAGGCAACGTGAATGAAAGTGGTATGCCCATAGTCAGATCATATTACTGTTGTTGACAAACTGTCAATGCCTACGCAATACCCAATAACAATGTAGGTAAGGTACATAAAAACTCTTAAGTTTACTTTATACATATTTACATGTTAAAAATATCATGCACAAAAAAAATTAAGAATTCGTGTATTTTTGTTTTTATCAGACATTGCCGGATATAGGTTCTATGTGGAGATTTACTCACTTCATTGTACAATAGAGCACATTGTTTATTGTTATAAAAAACCGGCCAAGTGCGAGTCGGGCTCGCGCACAAAGGGTTCCGTAGCAGCAAATATAATAAAAATCAACCTATCTCAAAAACTATAAGAGATACTTTGATCAAACTCATTGAAAGAGTTAATTAGCATGCATCACCTCTATTTTTTTAGAATTTTATACCCCGTAGTTATAAAAATAGAGGGGGGGACATACTACGCACTTTGAGAGCTGATATCTCACTCCCCAATCTGTCGAATGTCAAAGCTCTATAATGGAATCAGCGATAAGGTAGACATCAGCCGTGTTTCATTGAAAGTATTTCAAAAAGAGAATTTATGAATTGTTAAATTAACTTTGTACAACTTAGTATAACATAGTATCTATACTTAATATTTTTCACAAATTTCACCTTTGTCTTGTGATAAAAAATGCATGTGGTGTTCACCTATAATTGACTGTGTACTTAGATAATATATGTTTACTGATGTTTCTTGTTGCAATGTAGTAGTTCATAAGTTGTTGGCGAACCAATAAAATAAAATAAAACACACGTCTGGCAGTTCACAGGGGAGTGTAGATCCCGACACTGATGTACGGAAGCGAAAGTTGTGACCAGGGTTGAGAAAGGTATGCTTATAAGGTTTGGTCATGTTGCTAGGGTAAATGAAAGACGATTAACGAAAGGAATATTAGAGAAAGTAGAAATGTTAATGTCGACAGGGGAACACGAAGAAAGACCTACCATGACCAAATAGGTGAAATCTTGAAGATAGATAAATCAAAAGTACCCGTCGTCCGAATACAACATTCATGAAGAGATCGATGGATGTGGAACAAGCGAAAGTGGTGTGCCAGGACCGTAGCACATGGCAGGAAGTGATTTCTGCCTACCCCTCTAAAAAAGGCATGATTCTATGAATCGTATTTACCGAGTCAAGCAAGAATCATGTTCTACGTAAATCACTTCACGACCCTATTATCACCTTGTCGTCCCTTATTGTGCTCGTGTGTGTAAGTGTTATTTACATACAATAGCGATGTTGAGGTAAAATATTTTTTGTCAATGAATATATGTATTAGGTAAATGTTTTTAATGTTTTCTAACACCTTGTTATGACATTAAAATATATTGGGAAAAAAAGACGGTTATCTAAAGTATAGTTAGTAATGACAGGTTTTGTAGGTGAAATGCACATGGAAATTAGTTGTTTACACCTAATTAACTAGTAAACAAGTAATTAAGTTGGCCCTATTGAGCGATAAGGCGGGGACCCGCGACGGGCAGCGGTTCACCAACCGATGTTATCTATAGCTGTGGAATCATTGCTTTATTACTCAAGCTACATTACTCATAAACAATGTTGTTTCATGTCCATGCCGTCATTGTGCTCCTAAAGTTCTTCGAATATACATATGTTTCCTTAAACACATATAATCCTGGAAATATTTGCGCAAATTGTCATTCATACGAAATTACCATTTATAGGTATTGTTATCTGTCGTGTTATTTGACGTTGTTAAAAGCAAAGTAAGCGGTGAATTAGCGGAAACCAGACGGAATAATCCACACCATTATTAGATTTCTATTAACATTTATGAGGAAGTATATAAAAATAGGTATAAAATGCGTAATGCCTAATGCGCGTGCGATCATTAACACCTGGCAAACATGGGCTCTAGTCCAACCTATCTAGACTTTTACGGTTCGATAGCTCAGTATGTAGATAGTATTTAATACGAACAAAGGATAGCCTAATCGGATTAATAAGTTGGAAGCTTTCCGACCCACATCCGGCTACATAATATAAACATTGTATTGGCATTCCATGTAAGGAAACTAGATAACTAATTTGTTTATGATTGCAAATTAATACGAAAGCTTGAATACATAAATCGACATTTTTGTGTGAACAAAGTTGCATAATTAAGATTTTCTACTTGAGATACCTATAACCCAATGATATGTTACCATATTCTAATATAATTCGATAATTTTGATAGATAATAAATTAATGTTGATTTCGCAATGTTTATTTCAAAGTTATCCACTGATAGCCGACAATTGATTACTGGATAAATGTAATCAATACTTGTTTGTTACACGTTAGGAAATTAAACGTAAAAACTGCTAACCGAGCACACGTGTACCGCATCATCGGATTACTATAATCGACACGTGATTTTGGCACTTACATTCATAAATAATCATAAGACCATTTCATAATATGAATGTTATAATTAAGAGGTAAATAAAATTAAAGGAAAAGATTTAAAATCTGAATGACATATATTTTACTATATTTTCTATCGGCTTCCCTATTCTCTACATGCAAACATGATCTATGGATCAAAAACCATTATACATCTCTATCTATGTATATAACATAAGACAAGTGTTGATATTCATCACACAAATATGTGTGTTCAGTTGGGATCGACTTCTAGCGCAAGTAACTTGCTGGATCTCTAACGACCTCATGTCTGTATACTACTTAATATCTCAAAATGAGAAGTACTCAATAATATGTTGTTAGATATAACTTGTGCACTACTTCACTATGGGTGGTTTCTATAGACTTTGTCCTTCTACAAAATTGCTTTAGGAATGATCCTAAAAGGGTAGATCTTTCGCCGAGCTGGTTGATCGTGCTCGGGGACGTGGTCCAATGATCCATCTGGGTTTTACCGTATACATATTTTAGCTACCAGAATAAATTTAAAGTGAGATGTAGGCTTCCATACTAAAGTGTCATTAATATGGAGATGTTACGGTGAGCGCCATCTATTGGTTGCTGTGCGAGCTAGTCTGATGTCGCCCATTGCTAATAGGTAGGGGTGATAACCATCCGTTCCTCCGCAAGTCCGGTGACGATGACGAGGGTACTCCAAGCCATTTTCGTATGTCAGTTAGGTAAAGAAACATTGCTAATAGTTAGTGTTGTTCGCAGCCGTTCAGAACGAGAGAGACCGCATCAACTGTAGGCGGCCGTCGTATGAAGAACCCACGCAGGCCAACGGGCTGTCCGTGGTGTCGCTGCTCAACGCGGAGCTACTCAGCAGGAAGGTCATTGATGAGGTAAATCATAAACAATTCAATAAAACAATACGTAAATAAGGGGTGAGAGCCATCCGCTCCCCCGTCATGATGACGGTGCTCTGCCCAAAGTCCGGTGATGAAGGCTTCTCCAAGCCATAATTCAAATGTGTGACTAGAAATGAATAATAATCGAAGTCACTTTGTAAGTAATAGGTGTGTGATGTTATGATATTTTATGACTTTTGTTCTAGTTATACGAGTATATCATTGCCAATCAAAAGATTTAAACTGCTAAAGATCAGATTATTATTAAAGTTACTTAGTAAACAAGATTCAACTATACCGTTCAAAAGGTTGTTTATTTTTCTCATCAATATGTTGCCTTACCTTAATAACTTAATATAATATATAATTAATATGTAATAATGAACCACAGCCAGTTACAATTTAAAAATACATGATGCTTGATATAAATTTCAGAAAATATGTAACTAATAATGATCGTAATAATTAATGTTGGTACTCACAATGCATTATCGATGCATCCATCTCAGTTCTTCTTTGTTGATCAACGTTTTCAATATTTACTGACGTTATATCGATATTCGAATGAATTAATGGCTGTCCGAATAATACAACGCACCTTATCTTGTCTTTCAACGTGGTAAAAAAAGGAAGAAGACTTAATTCAACAGTTATTTTTTAATCCATAGACAATAAACGTGTCCGACGCAGAGATAAGCAACCGGAAGCTGGCGAAGATCAACGACGTGTGCGACTCCATCAAGCAGCAGCTCCTCATCCTGGTGGAGTGGGCCAAGTACATCCCCGCCTTCACAGAGCTGCATCTTGATGACCAGGTACAACGGATAATATAGATATAAAACACACATACAATAGTACATCATTGAATATATAGTTTTCACACACCGGTTACACACTGACAGTCGGTTGGCTTTGTATTAGTTTGGAATCACAATTTGGAATTTGATGTTCCAATTGGAAACAGTTTAAATAAAAGTATTCCTAAAAGTGGAACATCTTCCGCCTGGCTAAATGTTAGTGTATTTATCTTGCTGCATGGTGTTGGTTTGTTAGTAGTTCATGTGTTAGTATGCAGATTGTTTTTGGGAAGTAATTATTTCATCGTCAGTGTTAGGTGAACCTCAATAAAGCAGCATTTAAATAATATGGTCAGTCAAATATTTTGTAAGCAATAAAAAAATCGAGCAGCATCATCATCTTTGATTGTCATCATCTTGACACCATCATTGATCGGCGAATAATTTTTAATAATGTTTAGAAATGAAATCATAAATAAACAGCTTAAAAGTAGATGTTTTAGCATAATAAATATTCTGCCAGCAAAATAATTATACGATCCTTGGCTAAATTATGGGCTCTCTCATTTTTATTCATTTTGTTTTACGCGGTTGTGAGGTAGAGGTTCATTTATACGTCCTGTCGTCGACAGTATACAGCCTAGTGGCGTAACTACAGGGTGGCAAGTCGGCAAAATGCCACGGGCCCCCACCCGGTAGGGGGCCCCAGCCAAAAGGGGTCCCCGGTCATAGCAGAATCTCAACTGCCAACACACATACACATTAAGATTAAAAAAAAGAACGTGGTGTGCACGGGGCCCCATCCGATGAATTTTGCCACGGACTTCAACGGGTATAGTTACGCCACTGATACATACATACATAAACGTGACGTGACGGGTTGTGGACCACGTCGCCGCCATTCTGCCTGCATTGTTTTAACAAGGTCACTGCGTTCCCACGAGTAGAAAGGATATATGACGGGGGAAGGAAAAGGGGAGGAAGGATACTATCGCCTCAGATGATTTGGACTCAGTCGATAGTAGCTCGAGGAGCCGGGGTCGCTTACCCGTATACCGTTCACCAACCACCGGACAGATAGTTGTGACTGGTATCCCCTGACTGATACAGCCATAACTAAAACGGATCTGTGTCCGCTAGGTGGCGCTGCTGCGCGCGCACGCGGGCGAGCACCTGCTGCTGGGGTGCGCGCGCCGCTCGCTGCACCTCGGCGACGTGCTGCTGCTCAGCAACAACTGCATCATCACCAAGCACAACATCGGTCAGTGTCTATTTTCTCTCTTATACTGACATACTATTTTTATGTAGTACTGCGCGGTGCGCCTAACCAAGCAGACGTGTTATACTTTTTTTCTGTAAATTCGAAAATTACTGGTTGACAAACTTGTAACTTATTTGAAACATTATAAATCCCAAATTAACTTAACTATCGCGAGTGATTTGTGACGCTGTGCTCCTGCGAGACACCAAGCACTGTTTGCCGTTACCACTCTTCACTATTTTTTATCTTTCCAAAAACTTGGTCCAGCCGTTTCGGAGATTAGATGGACCACCGGCTACACTATACTTCTATTAGAGAAGGGCGCCGGAGGCCCTTGCTTTATCATCGTTTAGGGTAGGCCCGTGCCTCACTGCTGATAAGGCCTTTTTCTTCACCCGGGGGAAATCCTCATGGATACCATAGCGCCGGGGCAACGCTGTGGTTATGCCGGACTTTTACCGGCTAAAACTTGCGGGATCTTCCTGCGCACCGCTGGTGGTAAGGGGACAGTGGTACACTGGCGCATTCTTCACTGTGCTGATAAGGCCTTACTCAACCACGCTGGCCAAGTGCAGATTGGGGCACACAACCTAAGAATTTCTTCGTAGGTCTTCTCACGATGTTTTCCTTCGCCGTTAAAGCATCGAATAATCGTGCATATGAATTTCAAATTTAAAAAACATAGTGTACGTGGCGTTCTCGTATGGCAAGCAAGCAACGACCTAAACCACTCGGCCATCGACGCTTTTCTCATTGTGACGAGCTTTTGTTACAAACAAATGTTCAAGTCAATACTGATCTAAATGTTAATCATTGTTACAGACGGACGGATGGACATCGACATTAGCATGATCGGCATGCGCGTTATGGACGAGATCGTGAAGCCGCTGCGCGAGATAGATATCGACGACACAGAGTTCGCCTGCCTCAAGGCCATCATATTCTTTGACCCTAGTAAGTACATGATCATGTTTCTGAACAATAAGTTATCTTATGATGCTGATTTCGCATGCAAATTCAGACATACTTCTCCAAGCTATTGTTCTTTGGATCACCAGATGTCGCTGCCTTTTAATTTCCTTTTTTTATGCGATGATGGCTTGGAGTAACCTCGCCATCATTATTGGGCTTGCGGGGGAGCGGATGACAGCACCACAGGAAATGAACACTTAGTAAAATTTAAAAGACACTCACAATTTCAGGCAGAGTTTCTTTCATGTTAGCGACGAATTGTAGCGTACGGAGATGACCGCGAATATTTAAACCAGCCGTTCACTGAATAAGAAAAGTTCTCTTCATATTTTAACCACGCAATATAATAAATAACATATTATTAATATTTCGATTCATGTGTCAAGTTTATAAACCGTGGCACTGAGCTCACACGTCATAAAACGCATGGTGTCTTCGCTGTTCCAAAACTTATTAAATTTTGGTTATCATTAACGTGATTTGACTGATGGAACTCATGTTCTGAGAAAGCTCCGTTAGAAGTATTGCTATAATGTTGATTTGTTTCACATACAATTTTGCATTCTATGACTGGCTCGGTGGGACAGTGGTTAGTGACCCAGGTTCACTACCTACTACGGTTCCAAGAGTCGTGGGTTCGATTCCCATCCGGCACAAGTATTTATGTGGCGAACATCGGCGTTTGATCCGTCCCTGGGTGTATTATTAAATATATTAAGTTTATTTGTGTATCCCTGTTGATTCTGATATCAGTAACACAAGTGCATAAGCTACTTACCACGGAATCAGATTGATGTATGTGATGTTGTGTAATATTTGACTGGCTCGGTGGAACAGTGGTTAGTGACCCTGGCTGGCGGTTCCAAGAGTCGTGGGTTCGATTCCCACTCGGGACAAATATTTGTGTGATGGACATCGGTGTTTGTTCCGTGTCTGGGTGTGAATATGTATTTAAGTATGTATTTAAAAATATCTATGTATGTATATCAGTCTCTGACGCCCATAGTACAAGCTCTGCTTAGTTTGGGGTCAGATGACCGTGTGTGGAAATGTCCCAGATATGTATTTATTTATTATTTTTTTATTTCAGACGCAAAGGGCCTATCCCAGCCGCAAAAGATCAAGCAGCTCCGCTACCAAGTGCAGATCAACCTGGAGGACTACATCAGCGACCGGCAGTACGACGGGCGCGGCCGCTTCGGCGAGCTGCTGCTGTGCCTGCCGCCGCTGCAGAGCATCACCTGGCAGATGATCGAGCAGATCCAGTTCGCCAAGCTGTTCGGCGTCGCGCACGTCGACAGCCTGCTGCAGGAGATGCTGCTGGGAGGTACTGTCCGTCTGTGTGTCCCTACAGACAGTAGTAGAGCTAGATCTTAGTAGTCCTTTCTGAAGAAGATCTGATTACGTTCCTTAACTGAAAGCCTCTTTAGTACAAGCCTAGCTAGATTGATGCATATATTTAAAGTGATATTATTTTTCAAATTTTGCAATAATACTAATATTGCTCTTAAATACTTTTAGATTTATTTTAACTACAAGTTATTCATTGAACGTTGGCTGTAACCTTCCTGTAGACAAAACAATACTTACTATCTCCATGTACACGTTATCTTTGGCCTACCGAAGACTCAAAAAAAGCTTACGCTAAGAAATACTAACGTTTTTCCTAACTTACTACGAAGAAGGCTTGCAGTAGGTTTGTCATCATCACCGGACTTGCGAGGGGGAGTTTTCCTAAGAGTGCCTAACGGGGCTAGCACATTGGCTCGTCAGAAATACTAAACATACATCCGATTGCAGGTGCCTCAGCCGACGCGAGCATGGAGGAGGCGACGGCGGCGCCCGCGCTGCTGGACGCGGCGCCGTGCAAGCAGGAGCCCAACATGTGAGTCACGGGACATGCCACATACCCACACACTTTGGATACTTCCACTGACCTGTGCTGGCTTTATGAGAAGAACTGGCTATGAACAATAGATGATATAATGGGTATTCAGGCATTTGAATGGGACTTAGATATGTTCGCTAATTTCACTAAAAATATACATTTATTTATCCAATACTTGTCAATTTAGCGTTATTCATCTTTGACCCATCTAGGCCCCACTAAAGCGGAAAATATTGCCTTTTGCCTTCATTGGGGGACTTGGAAGAGCCAAGTGGAATAACTATTTAAAATCACTATGTTCTAGCTATGTCGAGTACTAACATTTTTTCATACTTGTTTATTGATTTTGATCGACGATTTAACTGGGTGGATAAAATCTGACGACGCTTATGTACTGAGCTGTACCTCAGTAAAATTGCCTAATCAAATATTGATTCAAAATATGCACGGTCACTTGAAATATCTAAAACACATTATCGATTGTGGGTGTATGGTTTTCTTTCACTCCATATTCGAGCCTGGAAGTCTTCAGATTCATTTGTAGTTTCATTACTTTCGATTGAGGCAACATTACTATTTGCATTATTTGTGAAATATGTAAGTTTGCTTAAAGAGTCAATGTAACGACAAACACAATAGGAATTTTATATGTTATACAATTGTATACAGAGCATATTGTACTATTTATCACTCAATATTACCTATGTTTAAGGATTTATGGACAATATCTCATTTGTATTTACATTAACCAACTATTTAACATTTCATGGAACATAGTTTATTATCATATAATATATGTAAAACTGTATAAAGTTGATTATATAAACATAATAAACAGTATACATTGTTGGGTCATAGATCTCATATTAGTTTAACTTTCATATTTTCAAATGTACGAAGCAGATTCGTTGAATGGTCTCGCAAATATACGTAATTTAGCATTGCCTAATTATCATCTACATATACTAACGGTATGGTGTTATTGAATTGAATTGAATCTGGTCTATGGGCTTAGAAGTAGACGGATTGTGTTTATAATATGTTTTTTGTGTAACCAGGAGTCCCGACCACTCGTCGCCATTGCGGGCCGCAGATATTACTCTATTGTAGGACCAGTCAAATCAAAAACAGTACAAAATAAGTTGGCCGATCTGTAATGGGGCATGGCAGTAATAGTTTTGGAACATTAAATGAATGTGAGAAAGATTAAAGAATAAGTGGGATTGCCTGGTTTATCCAAAATCAGAGAGAGTCGAGGTACCCACGCGTGCATGTTCCAGGCCGGCCAAGTTACTGCGTACTAAACCTAAGTTAGGACATTATGTCCGCTCATTGGTGTGAAGAATGGTAGTCAAAATTCGTCACAAGAGTGATATTTATGTTACCTTATATACTAGAAGGCGCAATGGTTCGCGAGGGGAGAGGTTGCGTAAGCGCAACGCAAAGATTTTTCTATGTATAGCTTTTATTAGGATTACCAGACAGGTGCACATTTATTTTTAAGATATTTTTACAAATAGGTGTAGGTGTGTACTACTATTTTGCCAAGCGACAGAAATATTTATATGCTGTATACTATACATAACTTGTATTAGTGAGTAAAGTGTCCTTAAAAGTGCAATTATGTAGTTTTGTAGGCTGTGTAATGTAAACGTATGTAATCTGATTCAGAACATATCATGTTATAAACGAGTTAAATTTTAGTAGTTGGTAAAATGTATTGTATCAAATTCCTTGTAACCTGGAAACTGATACTCTATTAGACTATATTTATTGTTGAAATGTTTATTACGCGAATTGATAAATACTTATCGAAATGTTACTAATGTTCGCCGATGCTTTACAATATCGCAGCCAATATTTTTTATATGAAATGAATAATTGTAGACTGTATCTACATTTGTAGAATTTTATAATTTAGGTTTTTTATCATGGTGTGTATGGTAGAGTCAATATTTACGATGTTATTGATCAAATGCTCAATGTAAGTTTCCTTGCCAGTTGTTTGGTATTTTTGAAAATCTAACCATAATAAGGTGAAAGTTATTTACACTAGCGACTAGTAAGATTTTCTATTGGTTTGAGAAGTTGTATATGTTATAATATTTAACTAGAATAAGTGCCTTATGACCTACGAAGGGTTGGTGTATTGTTGAGTGTACATACTATATTACGATTGTAGTAGAATATATTTTAATAAATAATCTGTTACCTACGCAGTACTTTTTATTTACGCCGTTCTGAAATGTCCCATACTAAGCACAATTATTATAAACACTTAACGGTTTGGGTATATTACGCCTAATAAAATGATAGGTGATTTGATTTGATTTGATTAGGTATACCTACCTATACAAAAATGAAATGAAGATAAGTGATCACTGAAGCCATAATATCGAAACACATACAATGAAAGATGAAACATATATTTAAAGCCAATACCACTATAACACAAAACACATAATTAAGCGTAAAACGTATATCTAAAGCAACTATCAATATTCAGTATCAATTACAAAGCTATCTTCTATCTTTTACTCCGTGGAGGAGGGTTTCTGCGACACGTCCATGTATCCTTTCCGACTGTTGCCGCGGTTCTTGCAGTAAAGATACAGCACTGAGAGAGCCGACACGGCCGACATGGCCAGCAGTGGGATGTACACCGGGAACATGTTGATCATATGTCTGCGTTATCCTACAACAAATGCGGCTATTATGCGTTATTTATTTGAATACCGCAGACGTTTAACTGTCGACATTCGTGTGAATATCATAGACAATCTTGACATTTTTAGGGGTCAGTCAGTTTGGAAATTGTCTGCTCTTAATTTTTTTATTACAATCTAGTTATTACTTGAACAACCTCGTTGGTCTATCGGTAATTATGGTAGCAAGCGCTGCTTAGGTCCCTGATCGAGTGCGGGGACATCATCAAAAATTGTGTGTTTTCTGTTAAGAAATGATTCAGCCTGGAGTCAGGTAGTGGTTGCACGCTCATGCCTCGAAAGGCACGTTAAGCCGGTGGTCCTGGGCCCGATCTCTCATCGGTCATGTCGGTCTCACCGAAATATAGGAGTAAGGAGTACACCTGTGCCCTATAATATGTCGTGCACAGCTGGCTGATCCGATACCGATCGTACAAACTTTCTAATTATTTAATTCTTAACTTTATTTGAAATATTATTTCGGCATCTTCCTTAGGGAAGAATCTTCCCGAAAGATACTAGATTCTAGAAGCAAGTACATATTACTTTTATATATTTTAGGGCATAGGTACGATTATTCGACGCTTTAGGGTGCAGTTCCATTGAGGCGGAGCGGAGTAGTGCTGTGCCGCGCCGCGATTCACCGATCACATGGCTTGAAATCCACATCTCTTCTATTTCAAGATGAATTAAAGGTGAAGGAAAACATCGTGAGGAAACCTGCACACCTACGAAGAAATTCTTATTTTGTGTAGTCAACCAAGACGTACTTGGCAAACGTGGTTGGCTAAGGCTTTCTCGTCCGAGTATAGGGTAGGCTGATGATGATATTTAGGAGAAGTCGACAACAAAAAAAGACATTTTAAAAAACATATCCTTTTATTACAATTGAAAATCCAACTAAAAAATTAAAAGCAAGATTTGGATAGTCTTGTACCTATTTACTAAGTTTTTAATTTTATGCAATCAGTCATTGGCCTTAAATTAATAGCACCTCTTTGTCTAAACTCATAACCAAAACATAATTCACCAATCACAATAAAATTGCTGTCTGTGTTTACTTAATATTAAATATAAAAACAGGTATGAAAACATACAAGTTGATGAAGTAAACCCCAAAATAAAGTATTTACTGATTGATTATGAATTTGAGATTTAAAATCTAACTACTAACTAAACTACTTACTCAAAATTTCAGAAATGTTTCAGATTATTTGCAAATACCAATTGACAGGCTTTTACAAACGATTCCACACCTATTCTAATGGTAAATATAATAAATGCATTAAATTGTGTAATGCATTGACGAGGAGCTTAGGTAGGGCGGTTGGAAGAGCGCTATGGCGATAACCTATCCATCTATCGTTGGTTCGAGTTCCCATCCACGGACACAGTAATGAAATTCAAATTTCAAATATACAATCCTATAAAACAGTCGGGGACTAGACTAAGAGGGCCTTGCAACTTTTGGTATTGAATCCTACATAACAGAACTTCACATCCACTGATGGTAGGTACCAGCCCCTTCCGCAGTAAGTGTTCCAAACTTTAAAAAAACAATGGCAATGATTTATTTCCTTACTGTCTACGATGAAGGCTCAGAGCAGCTTTGTCATCATCACCGGGGGAGCGGATAGCTCTCACCCCTAAGTGGAAACAGTTGTAAACCCTCAAGACAGTCCGGGGCTACACTGGGCGGGCTTTACAGCGCTTGGTGTTGGCTCCCACGTAGCAGAACTCCGCTTCGAGTCCGTTCTGCCGCAGGTACCGCAGCCACTGCAGCTGCTTCATCGACGGCTTGTCCGTGTCGCTTTTGACCTCTACGAACTTTACCTGTGAATGATTGCCATGATCAGTTGTTAGGCCGGCCGAATAGTGCATCGGAGCTTGGTGGAAAGCAGGTTATGTCCAGTCCTCTTTTATGTCCAGCGAGACTAATCTCGCTATCACATAAAAGAGGAGAGGGACGAAATTACAACAGGAGCAATTTACGTTTAGGGGTTGTCCATTAATCACGTGATCTTTTTTTTTGCATTTTTTAACCCCCCCTCCCCCATTGGTGATATGTAGTGATGTTTAAGACCACCCCCCCTCCCCCTCCTCAACATCACGTGTATTTTTAGTACCTACAAAGAATCTTAAAATTTTCTGAATATTATCTTAATTCAAATAGAGGTATAAAATGTTATTTTATTTTGAAATTAAGGACCATAATAAAAATGTCTACACCAGGTTGCAAGTTCTTTTTTAATGCCATAACAATAATAATAAACGAAGAGTGTAATCATATGAAAATCGAGCGTTTGACGAAAAAATAAATACACGTGATATCTTACTACACCCCCCCTCCCTACTTGTGTTATTTTCGTGATTTTTATCAAACCCCTCCCCCCCCTTTCAAGCCTCACGTGATTAATGGACAACCCCTTAGTAAATAATCAAGTTAATTTCTGTTATTTAATAATAATGACTAAAAGATAAGTATAGGTAAAACTATCACTACGCAATGCCTTTTCTTAAACAGCTTTAAATTTTTCTTTGGTGAAATTGTCACTGTCCATGATGACTGACAATTTTAGACAATGGCGCGTGCACTATACTATTATAGATTGGAATTAAGGGAATAATAAAAAATACATTCCTACTAGGGTGAACCTTACATTTTGAAAATTTTCTTTTGTATCTAAGTTTCTAGTCAAAAAGTCAATATTATGGCGTATACAGAGGGAAAGCATTAAGATTTGATTAAGATGAATGTTTTTTTTTTAACTAGAACCTTCGACATAACAGGTAATTTACAGAATATAAGTTTACCCTAAACCTAACTTCAGTTCCAGGAGTTTGTATCAAAATGTGTTGAAGTGATGAAGAAAACGGTCCTGTACCTTGTTGGTGTCAGTATTCCACAGCGTGAGGTCGGGGAATCCCGAGTGCGCGTAGCGGTAGTCCGCGGCGAGGCGCCGGCACAGCGCGCACAGCGCCCGCCCCGCGCCCCGCGCCGCGCCCGCCGCCGCCGCCCAGCGCACCCCGCCCCATACCCCGCCCGATACCCCGCCCGACTGCTCAGCTGAAGCAATACGATACTTTAGTTCAAACCAAACTTAACTGCCTCGTTGGTCTATTGGTAGCAAGCGCTGCGTAAGGTCCGAGAGGTCTCCGGTTCGAATCCGGGGTCGGGCAAAATTTGTGTGAGTTTTTCTGTAATGAAATTACTCCCGGCGTTAGGAAGCCCGGAGCTAGCCCTAGCCCGGAGTTAGGAAGTTGGCGGTTGAACTCCCGTGCCTAGGAAAGCACGTTAAACCGGTGGTCCTGCGCCCGATCTCTCATCGGTCATGGCGGATTGCCGTCTCACTGAATTATAAGGGAATAGAGAGTGCACTTGTGTTTACGCGCACACTTTTGCAATATAATTATGTCCTGCGCACTTGGCTGATCTCAATTGAGAATCGGCCGCCATGGCTGAAATCGGTCGGACGCCTTATTTTATACACATTTAAAATAAAACTTTTACGGATTAAACTCGCGTGTATTGTTATTCTTAACATTATTTAGAGATCCGACGTTACGAGCTCTTTACAGCGCTCGTTTTTATTTTTTTTTTTTTTTTTTCCCTTATGATGTATTTCCTTATGGATAAATACGCCATCAAAATTACAATCTAGTCTTAAAAGACTAATAAGTAATTTATGTCTAACTTAAGCTGCTAAAATAAAGTAATGTCTAAGAATGTGTCCATTAGCACTTTTCTTATTGTCTCTATTAAGGGGAAGACACTTTGTTCTTGTGTTCATAATGAGTGGCACACACTTCACTTTTTGTCACTAATTTACACTAACTCAAAAGGTTTTGTCCTTTTGAGTCTCCTCACTGTGTCCGTGTTGTCTTTACAGCGCTCGTGGTCAAATTCCTCCCTCGCCTGTCGATTCGAGGTATCGGTACACATTGACCGAAACTCTTCCAAAAACTAAACCAAAGATCTTTTGTATCCGGGAACCGTCAAAATGTTATAGAATATTACAAAGAAGCTGGTATTCAACGTCCTTTACCGATAGACAACTACATTAAAGCATAAAGCATTAAATTGAATTTATATTAAAAAAAAGGTATATCCTGTCGTACTCGTAAGTGTACTTAAGTTACAAATAAAATGGCAATGTTTAAATCTACATTTCGAAGATTTCATTTAAAAAATATCTCAAATTACATTGGCTAATTTTAATGCTTAATTTTGAATTTGTCTCCATAATAAACAAGTCGCATTGTTATCAATTAATAAAAAATGTAATGTACACTCACCCTCCGGCCGCTCCTGCCACCTAGCCTGCAACATCTCCACTATCTCATCAGGAGTAGATCTCTCGATAAGCGCCAATCTAGCCTCTATCGCCTGCCGTCTGTTCGCATAGAAGCTCTCACAAAACAGATCCAGCGGGTACTTTTGGAAACGGCACAGGAACACGCCCGGGCAGTCCGGCGGCCGCCAGTATATCACGTCCCAGAACAATAGGAAGAATATCGTAGTCACTATCTTGCCTTCTCCGTGCATGCCTGTAAGGAGCAATTGTATGAAGTTGAAAGGTGCTGAAAGAAATATCTTTGAGTTATACAGGGTGTAACAGGGGGGGTGGATCATCGTAAGTCAATCGGTGGGGGACTTCAATACCTATCGATATAACCCCCATGTATGTTCAGCGATTTTCAATAGTTCCAAAGTTATTGAGACTTTTGTGAAATTTTTGTAAGAAGCCGGAATTCAGTATAAAAGTCGTCACTGTAGCTTAACTACTGGACCTGCTTGCATGATTTTTTTTTTGGAAATAGTTCAATAGTGGGTCTTTATAATTACGATACCGATTTGAGTCATAACCCTATCATATTGGAATAAAAAAAAAATCTTCACAAAAGTTTTACGAATCGAATTGTGTCTACCAACTTTCAAAGCCTCCAGTGAAAAAAAAGTGCCTGTGTTTTTTTTCTAGAACTTGTTTTAAAAACTACCTACATTCATGGATAGTATACCCTGAAAATTTCATACCGCTACTGCCAGAGCATCAAAACGAAAATTGAATGCGAATGGCACAGGTGCCATAAATCAGTGTTTTTATTTTTCATGTAAAACTTTAATTTAAAAAATAAATCGATATGTTTCAGCAAATTTATGCTATGTTAGTAAGATTAGTAGCAGTAATTTTACGGAATTGCAAATTGGAGGGGTGAAAATCAAACAAAGAAAAATTACATAATTTTTGTTAATTATTTTTTTTACAGTGAGTGTTCATAATCGGCATTATTATTGGCTATGCATAGCTTAAACCTTCTTAAAAAGCTATTTTGGTGGTTGTGGAATGCTTCTTTATCGTCAAATTTTTCAGGGGCCCAAATTGTGATAAGGCAAAATGTAGTAGTAGCATTTTGCAACATCCGAAAAACTTTTGTAAAAAGGTGTATATGCATAGCCAATACTGGTGCCCATTATGAACACTTACTGTAAAAAAAATAATTAACAAAAATTATGTAAATTTTCTTTGTTTAATTTTCACCCCTTTAATTTGCAATTCTGCAAAGGAGAACACCCGATTCCATACAAACTTGGGCCCAACGTTACAAAGCTGAAAGTTGGCCATCAGACAAAGCATATAAAAGGTTTCCATGAGACGAATTTTCATGTTGATCCGCAATGGCCAAATCACTAAAAATACAGTGAATATTTTTGAGGTTATCTGTTTTTCTATTATGAAAGAAAGCTTGTAGGGTGTTTCTTTTTTAAGTTTTGCATTACAGATTGTATACAAGCTATCCAACAGTACAGATAAAGTGGTAAAATGGTATCAATACATAGGCTTTATGTCATCTATATTGGTCAGGGACCCTTGCATGTGTCCCTGAAATATGATTTTGTGATTTGTTAAGTTGTTGGGTAATTCTGAATATTAATAACAGAATATTAAGCACATATATATTCCCAAGCGTCGTTGACGGCGCAATGCCCGGTCAACCCTGCGCCCCACTGCACCGCGCACACACGCAAGCACGCTACATAGTAGGTAATGAGAATAAATCTATGGATATTGCAATCATTCGACTTATGAAGTCAAAGTCTTATATCTTAGACATTCTCCTGGGTGTCAGTCTCCTCCTCATTTATCCTGGGTGGGATTCGAACCCATGACCCTTGGTTTAGAAGCCAGAATTCACTAGCAACTGCTCCATCGAGCCAGTCAACTATAAAACCAATTTATTAGATATTTCATCAAAGTGAATAATGAACTAGGTAACTCTAAATGCATATTTGCTTATGGCTGGACAGAGCAGTTCAGTATAAAAAAATAAATGTAACAAAAGCAGGTCATTACAAAATAATAATAAATTATTTTATTCATCCTTATCATCATAATACACCTAAAAACTGTGCGTCTTCTTCTTCTTCTTCAGCCCTGTATCACCCATTGTTGGGTATAGGCCTCTTCATGTGCTTTCCATTTGACCCGGTCTTTTGCTGCTCGCATCCAGGTCTTGCCCAATATTTTTGTGATATTGTCGGCCCAGCGCATAGGTGGTTTCCCAACGTTTCTCCGTCCGAGTCTAGGTCTCCATTCGGCAATTCTGCGTGCCCATCTGCCATCCTCTCTTCTGCACATATGTCCGGCCCGTCTCCACTTCAACTTCGTTACAATCGATGTAATGTCCGTGGCTCCGGTACGTCTCCGAATGATAGTATTTCGGATACGATCTAAATAAATACGATAAATAATAAAACATTTTAATTATTAATCGACATCAATCAAATCGATCAATGTCATAAGTAGATTCTGTTTACTATACTCTATGGATAGATTTCTGTATCACGTTTGCGAAGATAGCTACGTTATTAATAAATAATATAAATGAACGTTTACAAAACCAGTAACATAAGGAAAATAAAAAAAATCTGCTTTTTTCCCTGTTGGCCATTGCTGTTTTGGCTAAGATTTCTATATGTTAACTTACAAAAATAGACCGATTTTTTGATATAATATTTAATCCTGTAACGTTGGGCCCAAAATGGTGGTTCTCCTTTACTGCTACTAATGTTACTGATATAGCATAAATTTGCTGAAAAATATCGATTAATTTTTTAAATTTAAGTTATACATGAAAAATAAAAACACTGATTTATGGCACCTGTGCCATTCGCGTTCATTTTTCGTTTTGATGCTCTGGCAGTAGCGGTATGAAATTTTCAGGGTATACTATCGATGAATGTGAGTAGTTTTTAAAATTAGTTCTAGAAAAAAAACACAAGTACTTTTTTTTCACTAGAGGCTTTGAAAGTTGGTAGACACAATTCGATTCGTAAAACTTTTGTGAAGAATTATTTTTTTATTACAATATGGTGGGGTTATGACTCAAATCGGTATCGTAATTATAAAGACCCACTATTGAACTACTTCTAGAAAAAAAATCATGCAAGCAGGTCTAGTAGTTAAGCTACAGTGAAGACTTTTATACTGAATTCCGGCTTCTTACAAAAATTTCACAAAAATCTCAATAACTTTGGAACTATTGAAAATCGCTGAACATACATGGGGGTTATATCGATAGGTCTTGAAGTCCCCCATCGATTAACTTACGATGATCCACCCCTCCTGTTACACCCTGTATATGTTACATGTGTTGCAATAGCAACGGACGACGAAAACGAGTCGGTTAGATTCGAAGTTCGAGTTGTCTTCGGGGCTTGGAACTTCACAAAACCGAAAACGATTTTAGATTGAGACTGGCTCGGGTTCGATTCCCACCCGGGACAAATATTTGTGTGATGAACATCGGTGTTTATTCCGAAAGTGGTACCCAAGCTACAAGCGGACCCACCAACTGGCAGTGAATAGCACTAACTAAGACACTCAATATTGCTTATTTAAGCTGATCTACCACAAACTACCTTCTTCCGAACTTCATAACTTTCTTGGCAGTTATCATCATCCATCATCATTTTCTGGCCTAGTGTATACTTCTTCCACTCGGGCCTGTCATTCCTCAGCTCAGTGTCTACTCCTTTCGCTCCCATATCATCTCTCACGCAATCCATCCATGTCTTCTTCAGCCTTCCTCTCCTATTACGTTCATTGACATTCATACTCATCACTTTCTTGGCAGTTATATATTTTCTAAATAAACCAATCACGTCTCAATACATTTAAACTACGAGTAGACTTTTAGTCTGTTATTTATTAAAGCTCACCGTCAGTGAACTCGCCGCTGTTCAAGTAATGAGACAGGCAATATTCTTCGACGTCTTGGACTATCATGCCGTCGGAGACGCGCGTCTCAAACTTGAGCTTGCCCTTTTGCTTCGTTCTACTGCAAATAAAAAAAGTCTTTGCATTAGTATACCCTGTCTATGATCTGTTTTCTATTTGTGTCTTTAGTCGGTCTCCTTTCTTTAGAGCAAGATAGTTACACGAATATTTGCTAGCCAGCTAATGTAACCGCAATATTCAGTGGCGTAACTACAGGGTGGCAAGTCGGCAAAATGCCACGGGCCCCCACCCTGTAGGGGGCCCCAGCCGAAAGGGGTCGGCCGGTCATAGGAGAGTCTCATCTGCCAACCCACATAAACATTAAGATAAAAAAAAAGAACGGGGGATGCACAGGGCCCCAACCGATGAATTTTGCCACGGACTTCAACGGGTATAGTTACGCCACTGGCAATATTAGATAGACATTTAATGTAAGTACAGATTTTATTTATTTATATTTCTTGCATTTGTGCATAAAGATTTGGGATATGAACTATTTTTAGTTACGAGACTCTTTTGACTCCGAATCATAGTTTTAGTATTCGTATACTTCTATGGTTTAATGTTAGCAAGAGAGTTCTATACATACTCCATCGGCTGTTTGTACACATGTACGCCCGGAAGATTGCTTTCCATGATATCGTCTTTGTTAGCGTACTCTAGAAGTTCAGCCCTGACATGTTCGTCCAAGCCCAAGTTCTTCTGTTTTGCAAAAAGTTTGGCTCTGGGGCGCATCGTGTCTTTGGCCTCTTCAGACATGTTGGTTTTAAATCCGTCAAGTAATGTTTTAGCAGCCTGTGAACAAATATTCAGTAAAATTATAAAAAAAAACAATAGGTAATATTGGTTAATAATACCCATACGCAAAGAAGTCGCATCAAAAAATATAGAAAACTCTAATTATTTTCAATTGTATTCAGATAAATAAATAAATAAATAAACAAAACAGATTTCAGAGTGGGGAAAAACAATGAAAAACTCTGTGGTTTCTCACTGGATCATTGACAGCTTCAGAAAATGATTAACTCCACAGTATTTTCTAATTCGTCAATTTGAAACATAAGAAGATTAAACAAACCTCTTCGCTTCTGCTACATTTATGTAAGACTAAGGCTTTTTCAGCGTACCACTCCGCTTTCCTGTGCTGACGACACATGTCCTGTAATATCAGGGCGTCGAGTATTTCCAATGCTGTTCCATAACGGCATAACTTCTTCAATTCTTGCACGCCACTCTCCAATATTTTAACATACATGTGTAACGGTGTAAAGCGACGTAACCATACAGGTAGAGACTTGGTCCTGTAAATACAAATAAATTACCTCTTTTGACACATTTTGAAAGATCTAAGACGCACATCGCAAATAAAATAATCAATTGAAAAAGAAGGCAAGAAAACGTCAATATAATAATTACATAGTACCTACTTACCTGGTTAGATATCAAAATAACTAAAGTTGTTTTAACTACTGTCAATTCAACTATGCTCGACACACTTAATGTTTAAGATACCTAATAATTGTTTCGCATAATTTCATAATAACTAATGCACGCAATCCTTAAAGGAGAATTCACCTATGCTAGACTCACTTAACGTTTATTTGTCTACGGTTTATTCACCTAAGGGTTAATTTACCTAACGGTTCATTCACCTACGGTCTATAATTGGGTAATAGGTAAAATGTATAGACAGAAGCAAATAGCTGCAAACCCGACTCCACGTAGTCTTGTCTGTCCTACCCCTAGAGTGCAATTCTAGCCAGCGTAAGCGTGGAGGGGCGAGGCGGCCCGCGAGCTAAGGAGCAAGTGGTTTCAACGCTTGCCGCCGCGACTGAGGATGGAGCCAGCAGAAGCTGCAGTGGTAAGCGAAAACCATTCTGCAACGATAAGCTCGCGTGGAACCACCGGAGCCGTGACAGAACAGAACCATGCATGCACTATTCAAGTTTTATGTATGGCCAATATTTCTAAACAAAAAAATAAATAGTAGGCGAGTAGTTGATAGATAAGGTATATCAAACATATTTGAATCATCTATTATGTTAATACAAAACATTAGATTAATAGGTCTTTAGTTCAATCAATTTTTGTTTAAACAAAATTATATGAGTCATGCATTAGGTGTTGAGTGTTGAATCGATAGTAGTTAAAACAACTTTAGTTATTTTGTTATGTTACCACACTATCATTATCAGCAAATAATAATCACAAAATAAATACACAATCCAACTTACCGTAACATTTCGCTGTTACTAATATTATTGAAGCTATCAAATGTTTTCGTCACAATGTCACATCTCTTTTGTGTGTCAGTTTCTTCCAAGTACTCTTCATGGATATTATGTGCGTCCACATAACTGAAAATAAAGTGGTCATATTTGTTCAGAACATACAAAAAATTTAAAGAATAATTATATTAATCATTTAAAGATTGACGGGCGGAATGTACCCACCGACCAATAAGAACCAGACGTATTGCATTATAAGGCTTTTTTCATGACTTGTAGTTAAAGGGTTGAGCTGAACTAAATGAAATCTATGTTAAAAAAATGTATTAACAACAGTTCATTTTCTAAAGTGTAGATTCACGCTCTACTTTTAGTGATACTATTTTAAGTATGAGGTCAGTACATAATGCAAAAAATAAACTTAAAATAAAAAAAACATGGAGGTAAAATATTTTCTTATAAAGCTAAATATCCTTAGAATATCCTTAGAATACCCTCCTATATCCTTAGAAAGCTCTTTTCATGACCATCATCTAATGATTGGTTGTGGGTATGCGTCCCAAACATAGGTACACATCCTCCTAATGTATTAAAATGTTTTCATATACCTTTTGAACTCTTGTTGCTCCCTGAACACAATGCTGGCATCATCTAGCATGTCTTCATCTACAGGGTATGTCTCACGGCCTATCTTATCATACAAGAGCATCAACTCCAGATTCTTCTCCCTAATCACATTATAGTTGATGCCAAGATACATAAGTATGTATAAATCATGTAATGTTTTCCGAGCCAGATCAGATAACTTGTAGCATGGTCCAGCCTTTTTACTCATACTGAAAATCAAAAGTATTATGGAATAAAAATTAAGACAGAACAGTTATATCGAAAACTAATATATTGATTCCACTTTAAAATTACCTTATTTCAACATTACTTACATTTTTAAAACCCTCACAGAGTTGTCACTAGTTTTAGATGCAAAAAAATTATTAATTGATTTTGTGGTACTAAATTTTTTTAAGGAATCTATAGCATCTTTTTTTGATTTAAATTTAAGTTTCAACTCTTGACACAACTCCTTCAGATCAACAGCACTCAATATTGATGTGAACTCATCAAATGTTATGGCATTACCTGAAACAGTATTATTAGATCATACATAAATTATGTGTAATAATAAATATTTGAATATAACTTTATTGCATACAATTACATTTCAATAAAGGAATATAAACACACTAAGTTAAATATTTGTCTTTATGGGTCTACACGCGTTACTAGGAGTAGCAAATTACATAGCTACTTACTGCCCGACGTTTCGACTGGGTTACACCAATCGTGGTCGCGAGCGAACCACGAATGAGCTATGTAATTTGCTACTCCTAGTAACGCGTGTAGACCCATAAAGACAAATATTTAGTGTAATGGAACGCGAAAGTCTAAAATCTTACACTATGTTAAATGACTTAATAGGCTACATACCTTCTGAGTCACCCAAAGTCAAGAATCCACTTTCTTGTAATGAATTCAGAACAAGCTGCAAGGTAGGATCATCTATGGATTGATTTATTTCACTTAGCAAAGACTTTATTTTATCAAGTTTATACCACCCTTCCTTATGCCAATAGAGTCTGCATACCAACCTCATCCCAGGCTTTGCAACATGCATGGTTTTTGATAAGAGTCTCTGGGCATCGTCATCCAGCAATCGGTACAACAAAGGGTTGCAAATATATTTGTTAATAATGGTCAATAGAAATATTGCTGAAAATTAAGAGAAGAGAAGAGAATTAGGTTTAACAAAGCATTACTCAACAAATATAAATTAATTTATTGTTTTAGTTGAATGACCTACTTCATAAGTAGATCATTTAAGACAGGAAGTAGAAGAAACTACTAACTTTCAGAGCATGATGTGGCTGACTTCAAAATATTTTGATTGTATGTTAGTTTTAAGTATTGTCTTATGTAACTTCTCTGGCTATCCAATGAATTAATAAATTTTAAGGGATGTCAAAAATTTAATGTATGAATTATAATTTTACCAAAAACAGACATTAACCAAAATAAACATGTTCAAAGTTAAGTTCCACTGAATTTGAATTCAAATTGATTTAGTACTTACTTTTATCATCTAACCCTATGCAAGCATTATTATACAATTCATTATTTTCACAGATATCAAGATTCTGCAGAAGTACTCGTCTCACAGGTTTCTTCACAGATACAGCCCTTTTCTTAGTTGGTGAAAAATACTTTTTTCCTGGAGATGGACTTTGGAATGAGCTCACAGGCGTCTGTGGCGAATGTTTTGGTGTCTTTGGTGAGCGCTTGGGTGTCTGAGGAGTTGTCGGTGGCGAGTAGATGACTGTGGCTTCCGACGAGTCTGATTCATAGCCACTCTTCAAAGGAGTAGACAATGCTAGTGCATTCATTGAAGTAGTTGGCGAAGTAAAATCATTTCGAGCACTCTCAGTCTTAATATTTTCAATAACAATACCATTTTCAACTTTTGGAGTTATCAACATCTGTGCCGGAGGTGAACTATGGACTGATTCTTCATCACTGCACAAATCTACTACTTCATCTATCTCAGGCTTTACTTCAAAAATTATCCTGGGAGACTTACAAGGCGTTACAGGCTTTTTTAAACTTAAACTTCGCTTCTTAGCAACTTTGTCTTCCACTCTATCGTTCATCCTGGATTTGGCAATAGATGGCAGAGCATTTACTTTGCTTAATTTGAAATAAGTATCTAATAAACTTTGCCGACTCATAGCAATAAAAAAAACCACGCAACAAACACTAAGGTTCCCCACAAGTCTGTCTTTGTTCACTTATCAGTACACAATGTATACTCCAGCTCCTATCATCCGTATTTCAGTGAAGCATCGTTTACACACAAAAGTAGCTACTAAAATGCTTTTCTTTGCTAGGTACTGCTTCAATAATGTACCAAAATAGCCAGAAATTTCACGCCAATGCAGCTGTCTCCTCACTCCTGTCAACTAGTAATGCAAGAGCTATAGTCCGTTTGTTAAGACTTATCTTATTTTGTAAACAAACGTGATGTGACCAGAGAGTATGGATAGTGTTGGTAGCGAATTAACGAATGACGAATGAACGAATATTTATTCGTTCATTCAATCATTCAAATTAATTTTAATTTGAATGATTTTCATATTGACATATATTCGAACATTTAATTTTATCCTATATTTCAGTAAACGAGAATTATTGAATAAAATATTATAAAGAGATGATACTAGCCGATACACGTACTTCATATCAGAACTAAACAATTGCTTTCCAATTTAAACACTAATACCTATTTAGTATTTTTGATGAAATTGCACTTTGAACATGTATGCAAATGGTAATTTTAAATACCTAAGGCTTTATGGTCGTTACACAATATTTGGTGGAATTAAACTACAAAACAAATCAAAATTTTTAAACAAACTCGACCATGGTACATGTTTGTTTCTGTCTGTCAAATAATAAAAGTCACATTTATTTTGTATAACTTATTATTTAAAAAAAATCTATAATCCAAATCATAGTATTGAGTTGGCAATATCTGGCCACTGTTTTTAAAATTTTGCATGATACGAAAAAATATGTTTTACTTCCAAAAAATACCTATGCAGTTCGTATACGTAGAATGGAATGTAGTAAATTCCATTCTACGTATACGAACTGCATAGGTACTTTTTTTAAATTTTCTATTACATTAAATTAAACTAAAAGATACTGTTTCCCTTCTAAAAGTTTAAAATGATTTATTTTAATATTTTTCCTAATGACGCCGCAATAAAATGAAAAAAGTGTGCAATAAAATTATTTTCGTTTGTCAAACGTAAAATGCGTGATTCAGAACACATTGAAGTGTCACAGGGATCATCTTAGCTGAAAAAGAGTATAGTCCATAATAACAACAATTTTATTGTGTAAATTATTGTGGTAATATTTTATGAAAATACTCATTCATTATTCAAACCATTCACTTGCACGTCCATCTCTACGGTCCATAAACAAAGAGTAGAGTAGTAGAGTTTTGAAATGTCAAACTCATGTCAACGGTGGTAATGACACGTCATCGTAATACGATTTTAACAAAATTTATGTGTTTTAATAGGTAAATTCAGGCAGTTTTTGTTTTTTTCGTACTATATGTGTTTATTCTAACACTACACATGTTGATACGGGACTGAAAGGATAGAAATGATGCATTTCTGCGTAATTCTCGTACTGACATGGGTTTGTTATTGTTTTTTGACATGTCTGAAAAAACGCAGTACATAATGCCTTATCCGATTATAATATTCTCTATGGGTGCGTTTAGCCGATAGACAGACAGACTGGTCAGAATCTGAGAGTGCTGAACAGCATTTGACAATTCTGACTACAGTATCGGCCAGAACCATGCTGAGTGGAAATGAGAGAAGTGAAGTTAGCTGTTATTCCGCCATTGACGAATCAATCAATCAATCTGAATATCGCCACATAACATTCCTCAGCCGCGTCAGCCTATGCTACTCAGCAATCGCCATTTTTCTTTCTGTGCTGACAAGATTGTGTATCGGCTATAGCCGATAGACAGACTGGTCAGAATCTGAGAGTGCTGAACAGCATTTGACAATTCTGACTACAGTATCGGCCAGAACCATGCTGAGTGGAAATGAGAGAAGTGAAGTTAGCTGTTATTCCGCCATATGACGAATCAATCAATCAATCTGAATATCGCCACTTAACATTCCTCAGCCGCGCCAGTCTATGCTACTCAGCAATCGCCATTTTTCTTTCTGTGCTGACAAGATTGTGTATCGGCTAAACGCACCCTATGATACTGACTGTCAAAAGGTAATATTGACATATGTCAAATATTATTTGACAATTTTTGTTTTTCTAACATAATAGACTTCAGAAATAATATTGTAAGGTTTACCAAAAGTAGAAAACTGAACTGACTGGGATATTTACCATGTCGTTGTATATTAACGAGCTCCCGATATTTCGGCATTGTTGCATGCGTTTGAATTAATATGTGTAACCATGACAGTTTAAAGTTATATATTTTGCCAAAATTAAAAGATCGAGTTGGCTAAAGAAAGGATTCCACATGAATGTATTTTTGCCAATATAATGTCTAAAGAGTACAAAAGGTTTTCTGTTTGCCGACTTAGTGAAATAGGAAGACGTATTAGCAATAAAATTAAACTGGTAGGTTACTAAGTTAATAATTTCATAAATGTATTAAATCTCTGTTTCTTCGTAGGTACATCAGAGCTAGTTTATAACTATAAATTCCGCTTGTTGGTATACAAGTTGGTACTTTATAGGCCTTAAGTATTCATGTATAGGTGTACGTACACATCAAAATACTTCTTGTTACTTTATCTTCTCTTCTAGCAGGCAGTAATTTTTAACAGGTTGAGGGTTATGTACTACGACACTGGATAGTTATTGATCAAACTTGGTTGTAGTATACAAGCATAACAAAAAACAATGTCTGACGGTAAATCATCCACCAAACAGGTACGAATCTATCAGCCCACGTATCAATTGAATCCAAGAAAGCGTTTCAACGAAGAACATGTTCAAAAGTTGCTCAAGCAGTTGGTGGACACCGAATTAGCCGAAACGGAATATAGCGAGAAGACTATACCTGAACTCACCCTTAACCTGGCACAAACGGTTCGAGACGCCATAAAAGAAGAAAACTACAACAGGTACGGTTTTTTGTCATTCATTACCATGCTTCAGTGTTTAGTAGGAAAACGTTGAGAGTTTTCGTTGAGAAATAAATCACATAATGCAGTTTTTATTAAATTAATTAATTGCTACATTGAGCGAAACCATGCAATTCTTTCCTGTAACAATATGATGTACATCTTACCATTAATGGCTGGGGCCGCTTTATCTTATTACTTTTGTTACTATTGTAGAAGAAGATGTTAGAAGAAATCGCTACATTGTTTTGTGATGGTGAGTGAGCTTATTTATTCACTGCATAAAATAACAAACTTTTTATGTTTAAATTTACAAACAACGTTATTTAAACCATGAAATTGAAAATATTAAATAGGATTTTAAAATCGTACCGACCTCCTAAGAACTGTATTAAGGATCTTGGTACCAAAATATTAAGACATTTTGATATATAAATAACACACCCAGACACGGAACAAATGCCAATGTTCATCACACAGCTTTTTTGCCGCGTAGAAATCGAACCCACGACTCTTGGAACCGCAGCTCAGCCAGGGTCACTAACCCATAGAGCATACTAAACAGAGACATGGATGGTACCATGTCTCTGAGACATGGATGGTACCATGTCTCTGATACTAATACATCGGCCGGCACACAGTTTGACAGTATTTTTTTTTATTTCAACTTTGTCAAAGGACATGTTTTTGCTTCCGGCAGATACCGCGTGCTGGTGGTGGCCAGTATCGGCCAGAAGCGCAACCAGGGCGTGCAAATGTTCCACTCGTTCTTGTGGGACCACGAGCGTGATATGTTCGTCTCCACAACCTTCGAGAACAGTCATATCTTCGCCAACGTGGTCGTCTACGGTGTCTATTTAGATTGAATATGGAGTAAATCGTAACAGCAATTTGTGTTTAATTTTATGAATATGAATAAAAGATTTGCCCATACCTAACGAACTTCTGATTAGAGTTTCAATAGGTAGGTAGGTATGTAGGCACCGGATGTAAAAGACCGGTCCGGTTTGGTCGGTATGTCGTGGCCGCATCGTAGAATTGCCCATTTCATTAAATGATCAACCATTTATGTTGCATTTCATGAAATATTTCACTGTCCATTGTCATGATGTGCCCAGGCCACATCAATGATAAAAAAAAATCGTTTGACGATAGGGCCAGCTGGACGCACTGCTATTTCATGAAATATTCAATCTATATCGTGGAATAGTTTCATTGACTACCGGTAGAGGCGCTGGGCTGTTGTTAGTTACCTATATAGTTTGTTTGTGTCATGATGGCGGCCCTTGTAAGCGAAGACGTATTTTCTCAAAACGAAAACGCGAATGATTTAGTGGAAGAAAGTGATAATAAAAGAGTGTTTGATAAAAAAGTATTAGAGTACTATGCAAGTCATGCAAGTTCCGAGCAAAATGTAAAAAAACCGTGGAGTTTGGAACGTATTTCACAGGTCAGTAATATTTTACTTTATTAATAAATTTTTATGCTCTTACTTGAATTAGACAACGTATTTTATGAAGTGTTTTGTTTATTTATCTGATATTATATTGATTGTCAAATGTCAGATAGGTACTTACCCAAAATAATTTAAATTTCTTTTTTAGGTTATAAAACAAATAAAGGAGAGTAGGGTGACCACGAAGAAGAAGTCTATGGATTACTACTGGTTATCAAAATATGATATTATAGAAACTGAAGAAGAGGAATACCTCATATTCAAGAAAAAAAACGCAGATGATCCTACGATTCGCATAATTCCGATGGAGACTTATTTTGAGGTATTGAAGGAAGTTCACAAAAGTGTTAGACATGGTGGTCGACTCAAAATGATTAAACACATCAAAAACAGGCTCTACATTCCAAAGAAACCTATTGAGATATTTATTGACCTATGCTCTGTTTGTGAAACAAAACGTGCAGTGCCAAAAAAAGGTATAGTAACTCAGCCGATAATTTCAAAAGATTTTAATACGCGAGGGCAGGTTGATTTAATTGACTTACAGTCTGCTCCAAATGGAGAATTCAAATGGCTGATGAATTACCAAGACCTTGCCACAAAATTTTTACAGCTGAGGCCACTGAAATCAGAAAAAGCTGCGGAAGTTGCCTTGGAACTTCTAAAAATATTTTTAGAATTTGGTGCTCCATTTATATTACAAAGTGACAATGGAAGTGAGTTCACCACACACATACTAGAAGAATTAGTGAGGATGTGGCCTGAATGCAAAATCATTTGTGGTAGTCCTTGCCATCGTCAGACTCAAGGCAGAGTGGAAACATCCAACCAGGATGTCGAGGATATGTTGAGGTGTTGGATGCAAGATAATAAGAGTACTAACTGGTCCATAGGATGTTACTATGTCCAATACCATAAAAACTCCACTCATCACCACATAATTGGCAGATCTCCTTACCATGCAATGTTTGGTTCTGTTCCAAGAACTATCTTGAAATGATGTTACATTCCAGAAGGCATTATTGCATCATTGAAGACGTAGAAAGAATTGGAACAAATTTAACAGAAAGAGGTTTCTTTAGCTATGAATAACCAGTACCAGTAGCTACATAATGTAGACCACAAGTATTTTTTTGATCATAACTTGTGGAATCACATGGCTGAAGTTTGAGGCTATGCTCAAATAATGTGAGTATTAAAAGTTTATTAATTCTTTTTTGAATTATATGTTAGGTATATTTATGTACTGTAAACTTATTGTTCGTAATAATTTATTAACAGATTGCTCAAAATGAAACATTAAATGGAAGAAAATGTGTTAAGATGGCTAGAAGAAGAGTTAGTGCAGGATGATTGGTTGAAAGCATACAGGAAGAGGATTTTCGAGATGAAGAAAATATAGCCCATTCTCCACACTATAGTAATATCAAGCAAGAGGATAAGATTACTGGACTAAATATCACTGATTCAGACGGCAGATACGGCTCGCTGAATTAGCTTTAGCATTAACAAATCACGAAATTATTTGGAATGGAAAATACGACTGATTCCCACACTAAGGGTGCTAGATACACAAAAAAAATCCCTCCTGTAACAGAAATGAATATAAATAACAAGAACTGAAATAAGTAAAAATAATAATGTTATTTTTTTAAGAAGTTTGAAGTTATGCTATTTTTTTTTAGTTTAAAAAGGAAAACAGTGATCTCTGCCTACCCCTCTGGGAAAAAGGGCGTGATTTTATGTATGTATGTAAAAAGAAAATCATGTCCTTTTTGTTTATTTTTACTTAATAAATGTTCTTTATAACGATAAATATGTTTTATTTAAAAATTAAACTATAAGTTTTCAGTAGGTATATCCTAATTGTACTACAAATGGGCTACAAATGTAGCCCACGCGAGTATACATGAAAGTACTTGATGCGTGTGCACTTTACTGTTAAAAAAATAGATCCCGACGAATTGAGAACCTCCTCCTTTTTTGAAGTCTGTTAATATAACACAACAAAAAGACCAGAAAAATTATATATGTGAGCTGCTCACTGTAACACCGTTAGATGAAGGGAAAGTGAACGTATCGGATACTTATGGAGGTATAAATTTGTCTATAAAGCCAATTGATATTATTAATGTCGAAGACGACTGTAGAAAATATTGAATCCGAGTCATTCAACTGATTGACAAGTAGTCTGCGGCTCACATCACTATAGTACTTGTGCTAAACCAGTACATATTGTCATTTGTGGTGTTTCTCTTCGAGAAGAAGGTTTTGTATCTCAAGTTAAGTATTTTCTAAAATTATCTTCTAAAGATTACAACGAAATAATATCAGAATCACCAATACCGTTGCGGGAAGCCGTAAATCTTTATTATATAGGAGGTCAAGGATACCAAAAATGGTTTTGCAAAAACCAATGCCGTACAAAAAGATAGGCATGTTTAAAAAATAAAAAAGCTTGGAATTTCAAAGGGCCACCAAAGTTTGTCATACGCTAACAAACAAGTGACTCACTCAAGTCACTGTAGACCATGGTTTGTTGATAATTTTTTTGTGTTAGTATTGGCTGGTAGGTAAGACCAGTTGCGATTTAGACCAATTTCGTTTTAGACTAGGTAGTTGCTACTTAGACCAATTGCTACTTACATCAGTTGCGTTTTGGAACAACTACCTAATTCGCTATGTGTGGAGTGGGTGGTGGGGGACGGCAAATCGATCGAAGCGCAGGATGTGTGACAGAAATGTGATATAATTCTGAGCTTTCATGTGTCAAATTGCTTTAATTTCATAAATTCCCTTGTATTTGTAAGTAAAAACGTTACGTACGTAAAGTAAACGATGCAAATTCAATACTTATAATAATATTCATATTTTTGTGAAGTAAGAAAATCACTTGGTACTCACTTTATACAATTTTTATATATTTTGTGTTGAAAAACTAGTTGAAAATCTTTATCCAAAACATCTAGTTGCTATGATATGACAGATCTCAACTCCAGAATAGTTGTCGCCACTAGGGGCGCTATCATCGCGCACATAGCGAATACTAACCCTCATTTTTTTACGTTTCCAAAAATTGCCCTAGGTTTTCATTAAATATTTTATGGTTACCCCATTTTCAAGATATGGTCAAACGAGTGTGGCCAAATCGCTAAACGTATGTAGTTTAATGATTTGGTTAGCATTAGTAGGCCACTTCACAGTGGCGTAACTATACCAAAATTCATCGGTTGGGGCCCCGTGCACCCCCCGTTCTTTTTTTTTTATCTTAATGTGAATGTGGGTTGGCAGATGAGATTCTCCTATGACCGGGGACCCCTTTCGGCTGGGGCCCCCTACCGGGTGGGGGCCCGTGGCATTTTGCCGACTTGCCACCCTGTAGTTACGCCACTGCCACTTCATGAAGCGTACAGTGGGGCTACCATGAGTTTTTAACTTACGCACTCGATATCGCCTACGTAAATATGTCTATGAAAAACTTGTACAGCGACGCTGGTGGTACGCGAAGAACTAAAATCGGCCGAATGAAAAAAACAACTCGATTGGTTTTTAACGTAAGTAAGTTTTCGATAGCTAACTCATGGTAGGCCCTCAGGACCAGGGAAGTACATACAGTGATCTCATCTCTTAAAGTCTACTTTAGTTTCTAAATCTTACTATGAATAGGTTGTTAAAGCAATGGATGTTTTTAGTTTTGCGTTCAATGATATACAAGGGTAGGCTGGGTAGGAAATGAAGAGTAGGTATGTGTAAAAAATAAAGACTCTCTTAAGCATTTTTACAGATCATACATATTTATTTATCCATTTTATAGTATAGATATCACACTGGCCCGCCCTTATAAAAATAAATGTGTTAATACAATAACGACCCAGTCCGGAGGAGCGCGCTGGCGTGACGGCGCGAGTTCCCTCGAACGCTTCCCTGATATTTAATATTGGCATCAATTCGATACTAAACCTACAACAATTTGGACACAATCTCTAAAGGCGCAGTCACACCAGCTCTCTAAATCACTATTGAATTTCATCAAATATCCTTATAGAAGAAAATTCAGAGATAATCTAAACCATTATACAGGTCGATATACACTTGATTTATAATAATATATGTTTACATTACAAGAAATTCGCACATATTTGACACACAAAGCGAAGGAGATTACCGATAAGAGACTAAAATAGCTTTTCAGATATTGGTCCGAGACACTGAAGCGAGTTGTATCCGCGTACAATACGAAACTAGCACCAAGCCACCGTACGAGAACAAGCGCGTAACACTCCTGCCGCTCGTGTTACTAACATACAAAAGCTACTGCGGGCGCTGCGAGCGCTGCGAGACGCTGCGAGACGCTGCGAGTCGCTGCGAGTCGCTACGAGTCGCTGCGAGACGCGACGAGACGCAGCCGCGAGCGCTGCGGGCGCAGCCAAGCGCGTGGGCACTCGAGACCTCGCCCGGGTGGACAGTGCACTCACGCAAACTATGCTCTCGCAAAAATGTTCAAAAAGGGTAAAGTTTTATAAAAATCCTAAAGAGTTAACCGAGTCAGCCGTACAGAGCATGGTTGCGTCAGCACAGTGCGAGAGCCTACTCCGGCTACCTTCAGCCTCTCTGGATTACATTTTACATCCGCATGATATGTGTTACACAGATAAAAATATTAATAGTACTGGGTACATACACCTATAACCATACTGTACATCATATGGCGGTAAAGTTACTTACAACCTTAGAAAATTAAGAGTAGGTAAATATATACTAGGTATATCAAAAAGAAATGCAGTGAATATTGGTATCAAAATATTATTCCTAATATACATTGTGTGAAAGTGTACGTTGATTAGATATGTGATATTTGTGTAAAGATACATAAAAAAAGCTTTATACGAGACCACGTTACATTTGTTTGGTATATAAAAATATTGATAGTATTCATAGTGCCATAGATTACATTGAGTTTACACGACCTTATAGGCAGCCACAAAAATACTTGACAATTTGGACTATGTAAGCTCGTCGTCCGCAGAGTTACATCCCGAGCTTGAGCCAAACGGACGATCCCTCTCTACCACGAAATGACTGGTGCGTTTAAATAAATTCCGTGAACTCTTCTTAACTAGAAAATAATTTACAAAATTTCTAAGTATAAAAAATATAAAACAATCATATATTTTAGGCTCAAATTAAAAATAATATGTCATGTAAAGGCAGCATAAAAATACCTACCGCAAAACATCTAGCATACCTAGTACAAAATATCACACGCTGGGATGTGGAGGCGCGGCCCAGGGCGGGAGTGGGTCTCGTGGGGCCAAATTTTAAACATTTACTAATAAAATATTAAAGCTTAACATACATAAAGATTAAGCATCTCTGCATCTTACATATATAATAGCCATTAAAAATAACTGCAGATTAAAATATCTCATCTTAAAAATAAAGTCTTAAACGTTAAACTATAATAAAAGACTCGTAAGTTCAGAAACGATTCTAACTTAGGCCAAACGTACAAAAAGAACTGGTTTAAAAAAAATATAAATTCATTGTTAATTTCGCTGTCGCAAATCGAATCCGTAGCATTCATCATAATTTATTTTTAAACAATAAAATGTGACGGGTTGTAACTAAAAGCTAGGTTTGCTTCGACGTGGTCCGACGCGGTGGCGATCGGACGCCGTCCTCAGGCTTAAAGAGTAACGCAATAAACAGAGGCAACACATGCGGTGCGGGGCACCTGCTCTAAAATATAATCAATTGGCGGTGGTTTGTCTGTTCAGTCCGAGGGGGACGCAATTCAGCTAGACTCCTTCTCCTTCTCTTTCGACTCTGTAATGGAAAAGAGACACAGTTGAAAACTTTGTAGCTTGGTATCAAACATGCGCGATTGAGATTTACGTGCTTTCCGAGGCACGGGCGTGCAACAGACAACTTCCTGACTCCGGGCTGAGTAATACGTTTACAGAAAAACTCATACAAATTTGGCCCGACCCCAGACTCGAACCAGGGACCTCTGTCAATAGACAAACGAGGCAGTCCAAAACTGTAATTATGTACCAACTAATGTATTTAATTTAAATAAGGATATTTTAATTTAAGCTTTAACTGAATTTAACTGTTCCTGGAATACTTATAAAAAAGATATATATCTTTATGAAAAAGCAGCAAACATTTGTATACGTACTAATATTGAATTAAAAAGCAGATATTTTGCTAGTACTTACATGCACGTTATTGTCAGCCAACCAAGTTGCTGTCAAACTTTAATCTAATTCTAAAGCGACGAAGTCAAATTACTATACAATGATATTATATACTTATATTCCCTACTAAAATATAGATACGTCGTTCACCTAACAATAATTTGCTGGCGCTTATTTAAGCAGTTGTCGGGCAACTGCGAACAAAGTAGACTCGAAATCTCATGACCAAGCTGGCTAAACAATTTGTAGGCAGCCCCTAGAACGAGGAGTCGTCGTCTAACACCTATTTTATTATGTTCACGATAAACATACATAACATAATACACTCACAGGCACAATTAACCGCCCACCTTTAAAATTTGCCTCCCTGATAGTTTTGGCTTACTATGGCTTATAAAGTGTTTTGTTTTTTGTTAAGTGGGTAGTCTTGCAATAAATTAAACACCTATACCCTTATTTGGTTTCGTTAATTTGTGACAATGACGGGTTTTTGGAACTTAGTCGTTGTTTGACTTTATTGCAGTTGTGTTACTGTGTGTTCATTTCCTGTCCTTTTCTTCCGTAGTGTGTGATTATTGTTTAATTCGGGTTTGTAGTGTTAGCTTGTTGTTTGAGACTGTAAAAAATGCCACCCGATGCAACTGGTATAGCCAGGGCAGTTGCTTTTACTGACGCTGAGTACAGCCAACGTCGCATCCCTCGTGCACTCGGTGTACCACGAACTGCCATACGGGATGCCATCAGACGATTTTGGGAGACAGGTTCATACACCCTCAGGCCAGTTCAAGGTCGACAGCGATGCACTTCGGCTCGAGAAGACCGCTTCGCTGTCGACAACGTGTTAAGAAATCGCTTTTCCACCGCTACTAAAGCCCGAATTCGTCTTTTTGAAGTACGAAACCTTAGTGTTAGTGAACGTACGATAAGAAGAAGACTGGCAGAAGGATATTTGAGGGAGTTTTGTCCAGCTCGCGCCCCAGAACTGCTCCCACAACACCGTAGAGCTAAACTTGCTTTTGCGCGAGAATATGCTGAGTGGACTGCACAAAAATGGAAGGTCATACTGTTCTCAGATAAGAGCAGAATAGCCTTAAAAGGTCCAGATGGATGCCAGCCTGTCTACAGACGCCCAAATGAAAGTTTTGCTCCTTGCGCTATATCGGAAACAGTGGGTTACAAGGAAGGGTCCATTATGGTTTGGGGAGGCATCACTTACGAGGCTCGTACCGACCTTGTATTGTTTGACAGGGGCAGTGTAAATGCTTAAAGATACGTGGAAGAAGTTCTCCAAGGACATGTCATACCGTTCGCACCATTTATTGGCGACAACTTTAGATTAATGCATAACATGCACGTTGCCATACCGCAAAATTGGTTACTGAGTACCTTAATGAGACCGGAATTCAAGTTTTGCCATGGCCAGCACGCAGTCCCGACCTCAACCCAATTAAACAAATATGAGACAACTTCAAAAGACGTATTTGAGCAAGATTACCAGCCCCAACGTCTATTGGAGAGCTCAAAACGGCTGCGGTAGAGGAGTGGCACATTATTCCCCAATCAGATAGCCAAGATGTCATGGATGGACTATCATACCGCCTCCTAGAAGTCGTAAGGGCTAGGGGGAGCAACACCCATCATTAAATTTTAATATTGTTTTACTTTGATCTTCTTTTTTCTCAAAATTCGAAATTTACATTTTTCGTCGATACTTCGAAAATATCGATTTTTGTAATAATGCCCTATTAAATGACTTTTTAAATCAAACTTTTGTTTTATTTTTTGCCTTAAATTAAGTTTATAACGGATCATTCATAAAATGTGGTTTATGTTTGGACATTTCCGAAAATTCAAGCAAATACAAGGTGGGCGGTTAATTGTGCCTGTGAGTGTATATAATTTATATTTATTGTTTTTTTTTTTCATTTGTTCGTAGTGCGTGAGTGTTTTTCTTAATTGATAATTTTACAGGAAAACATCGTAAGTGATTAGAAACAAACAAAATGTTGTTCAACTAAATTTAATCACCGTGCAAGAATGGCTGAAAAACCAACGTCGGTGGTAGTAGAAACGTCGTGCATTAAGTAGCTATGTATTTGCTACTCCTAAAAACTCGCGTAGACCCATAAAGACTAATGTTTAGTGAAAAAGATGGTAGGTAGGTAGGTACAATTAAAATGTTATACTTTATGATTGAGGCCAGTCGACAATAGTATCGAGGGAAAATAACATTCAAATTCACTTCTTGAGTTTAGTTAACCTTGAAGAAGAAAGATTCAAATACAATTATGTTTCAATAAAGTCGGTTCTGTTAAAACAATGTACAAAAATCAAGCAACTGAAACAAAAGGCCTTGTCAAATTGCTCATCTTTTGAGGGAAAAATCCAACGGATCGGATAAATAGATTACGAAATTACTTCCAACAACTTACGTTGGGTTTGTTGAAATTCTAACGACGTACCTACTCTTAGGTAAGTATTCACAGAAGTTCGAAAATTCCAATTGCTCCATTGTTTCGACATGTACCAAATTAAATTAGGTACACTCCAATATTATTCTAGACTGCCATTATTATTTTAATAGAGAAACGAAACAATTAAGCTTACTTCGATTTTGAATAGGCAGGTAATTAATTAGCAAGACAGCTTAGGCCGCTATCATTATAAAATAATATAAAATCACGATTTTAATAATGCTTTGAAAACGATTAAGACTGAAGTAGTCAAAATGTCTTAATAGGTATGACCTAAGTTTTATCTGCCAGATAGTGTAGATAAAATGTAATAATGGAAATATTATTTGCATTTCACTCAGATTCAAGCCAGACGCAATCCTAATATGGATGTTAATTATATCATAAAATATACTTACATTATTATGACTACCAACTAACTAAAGCAATTAATCTAAAGGCTGCATACAAATAAATATAAATCAGGCTTTCACAACCTACGATTTAGCGTTTAGCCGTAACGTGCGTGCGCATTATATAAAATATAGTATCTCAACTATATGTATGTAATACTGGGTGACTATTTGACTGTGGCATATTTACCTATGTCAGATAAAATACTATGATGGGAACTTCACTCCAAATGACAAACTAACATCATGTTTTAGACCAACAATTAATTTCCAGGCTTGAAGGCCTGTTAATTAATTTAAAGTTAGAGCTAACAAATTAAGTGGAAACTTTATAAAGCTCATAACAAAAACAAATTCTGCATACCTACAACTTGTTACAGATAGCAGATCGTCTGCATGAAATCAGTCTTTTAATTGAAAAACAGGATATGCATAACTACCAGTATTGAAACCGAAGCGAATACGCTCCATTATGTGTATTCAAAAGGGACATGTGTCGCCGTTCGTCCACGAGTCCCACATTCATCAAGTCACCCAGTACAAGCGAGCAGAAATAATGATAATTGCGTATACATAAGTTATATACGATATAAGCGCGTCTACGCATGCCTGGTCACAACAGTTCGGGACTGACCTTCGTCGCTGTTACCGTTAGTGAGCGGCTCTTCGCCGTTCTTTTCCCCGTTCTTTTCTCCGTTCTTCTCACCATTCTTCTCACCGTTCTCGGCGGGCTTCTTCTCCTCATCCTTGACCTCCTTGTCCTTCTTCTCTTCGGAGCTCTCCTTGGCAGGCTTCTTCTCTTTGCCAGCTTTGCCCTTGGCGGGCGTGGCAGGCTTCGGTTTCGGCTCCAGAGACGGGTCCAGAACGAGCTTGCCGATGTTCTTGCGGTCGTGCATCTTCTGCATAGCTTCACCCACCTGAGAAGAATAAAAATTCATTAGTCATGTGATCTGAGGGCCTACCATGAGTTGGCTATCGTAAACTTACGTACGTTAAAAACCTATCGAGTTGTTTTTTTCATATGGCCGATTGTAGTTCTTCGCGTAACCACCAGCCGGCGCTGTACATGTTTTTCATAGACATATTTACGTAGTCGATATCGAGCGCGTAAGTTTTAAACTCATGGTAGCCCCACTGTTCAATGTCAATACCCTACGACTCTATGCCCATCTAGAATTGAAGCCCGTAATACAACACTATGTACTTAATGATGCTTGCCTAATACTTATACCTACTTACCGCACTAATAAGTTCATATCAAAGATGAGAAAAGTCCTAAAAATGCATAATGTAAAATTCATAAAGGAAACCTACTTTGAATTCTTATAAATATCAAATTACTTAGGTGGTTATCATTGTAGTTAGGTAGTCACATAGAACTACTCGTTACGATGTATTTATTATCTAATTCCTCGATAAATATAGTACATACACTTAGGCATAAACTTCGTATCGTTCAATTTGACTGAACTGAGTAATAAATAATTTTATTGCAATCATGTTTACAACAACCGCATTCCATGTTGATTATTAACATAATATATGAACGTCTGTCATATAAATTAAGTTATGAGAACAAAAGATGTGCTGACATACAAAGTAGCGGTAAGATAATGTGAAGAAAAGATGGATCTGTGTTGTTCATATAACTCAATTTTATCGGAGCTCTTTGAAATCTTGTGTCAGCAAAGGTCAAATACAGACAGACAAAAAGTTCTTCGATATTTTTCGTGGAAAGCGAACAAAACCGTATTCTTTATATCGATGTAGGTAGATCGGTACATTTCAGCGAAACGTATTGTCTACATACACCCTACACAATACCTATGTGTAATGTAAGCATACCAACTGACTAGTATGGTCCGTTAATGGTACCAGCAGCAAATCGTTTCACGCTGTCAATACTAACACCCTGTGTGTCCAACAACAGAGAGGTCGTCCGACCATTGTGGTCGTATGTCATAATCAGTCATGGCACGCACGGAATATGTATGGCCGAGGAAGGATTGACCTTAGCACTCGTTAATACGATCAAACAGAACCATCCGTCATAATCACTCATCACGCGTCGCCTCCGCCCTAATGCTCAATCACGGAATGCGTACAAATCAAGAGGCAATCGAACTAATAAATATTTGTTCAGTACAGTAGGAACGTTAAGTTACAAAACTTACTAACTATGATTACTTGGGAGTTTGGTTTTACTTTGAGCACGGTAATAATAGGTAAGAATGTGATTTCTACTTAGGTGATTAAGAAGGCTCATTCAAAACTATATAATTCAGGTAACTTGACTTATAAAATATGAAATCATAATTTAATTATTCGGCCGTCAGAATTACTGACTTCGTCCTGTTACTTGTAGCGCAATGTGTACCCGCTTTAAGTCGAATCATGGTATATCTACAATGAAGATACTTAATACATTTAACAACTAAGCATTCTCTTGTCGTCATTTTCTGATGAAAAAGAAGGATTCATTGTACTTCGTGTTCAGTTGCACGAAGTACAATAGAACCAGAAACGATTTCGAACCAACAGTTTCTTTACGGGCCGGAGTTCACGTCTGATACAATAATACATGACTACTGAAGAAACCACAAACAACGATTTAAAGTACCAATAAAATACTCACATCTTCCAGCGCCCAGGTGGAGTCTACCAGGGGCTTGACCTTGCCGCCGGCCCACAGGCCGAAGACCGCGTCTACGGCGCGGCGCACGTAGTCGGCCCTTCCGTGTTGGAACAGCAGATGCCGCAGGTTCAGACCCGCCAGGCTCTTGTTCTCATCGAACAACTTGATCGGAGACACCTTGTCCACTTGCCACCACTGCGGAAACAGATACTTAGTCACCTTAGGCTGTGGAGAACGAAACGTTTATTTTCAACGGGGTATTTTGTAGGAAGAGAGTGCCCGCCATGCAAGTCCAGTGATGAATGAAGATTCAAGATGTCAGAGACATTTGATTAAGGCCTCTTTAGGATAGGAAGGTGGAAAAAGTCCTCTTCAGGATAGAGAATGGTCACGAACATGCATTAGAATGTTAAATGTCATTCGACGAAAAGGAGTTAATAAAGATGCTGGCAAAATCCAGGAAATGAAATCAAGTATAGAAAATACATTTTAGTACTTAGATGATATTTATTAATTATCTTATAAAAATACTGAATTAGGTACTTCGATATACGTTTTCATTGCCTGTTACGTTGTTCCAATAATAACGAAACGTACCCACAGTTAACATAATCTATTCAGACATAGTTTTGAATAAAAATAGATTCCGCAATAAATTCTTTTGTGTGAATCATTTGCGGAAGTCGTTGTGAACACCGCACGAATTCCTAAGGGTACCGTGATATTTCGTTGCGGGCTTCACGAGAAAATCTTTTAACATTTGTAATCCCTTCACACTTGCTTTAACAGCTTGAGTTTGTAAAGGTGCATCGCCATGAGCCAGTTCAAAAATATCACATCGACGAATTCTCAAAATAAGCTCCAATTTATGAGGGTGTACTTTGAACAAGTACACGTTTGATATTAACGAAGATTTCAACGGATAAAACTCTAGCAATAAGTTACACAAGCCTTATGTGTAGCTATTCATAACAAACTCTTAAAATACCAGTTTTATCAATGTAATTTACAAAGTATCGAGTAAGGAGTATTTTGTTATGTTTGTAGGCACTTTCGATATACAAATTTGTAGATCCTTTGAGTGTACAACAAACGGAACACATTTGAAAAGAGAATTTTTTGAGGCAAATCTAAAGTTTAGGCGCCATAAGGCGACTATATAATGGTCCTTAGAATAAGCTTCATGTTTCGAGAATGAGTCGGTGGTGCATTCGTTAGTTTGGCCGTAACGAGCCTTAATGCTGAGCATCAGATAATTAAAACATTAGGTACTCACTGCACGCGCCGCGCTGAAGAAGCTCTTAGTCTCGCCGGTCACGATGTTAGATGATCCTGCGATAATTCACTATTGTCTTACACTGATATTTAAACATGACAAACACACATTCTGTGAAACTTCGTTTCAACAGTCATAAGCTTAATAAACGCAACATTTACAGCTTAGATCTGAATCTAAGACATGAGAAATTGTTTACGACATTCCGCAACTATAAAGTTAAGTTTTTTGGCTAAAAGTTCTGGGAAACTTAAGCTTACACAGATGCAATGATAGCGGGCGGTGGAAGTAATTTATTTACTTGACTGGTCATTTATCAAAGACTTACGGACTTCAGTAAGAAAGGTGGATGATCAAATTCAGTGGAGTATGATAAATAGGTAATGTAATTATATTTACGTAAATAATGTCAGGACATAAATACAATATATGAATTAGAAGAGGAGACTCTAATCCTTCAGGCACAGTGATACTACAAACAGTGGCGTAGCTAGCATAGGTGGCACCCGGGGCGGATTTTATAGGTGTCACCCTAAAACTCAATCGAAACTGTTAAAATAAAAAAAGTTATAATCATTTACGTTTTATTAAAATATGAGTACCTATTACAAATATTTGTTTATTATGTAAAACAAATTTAATTTGTTAAAAATTAAAATTTCTTCCTTCTAGCTTTAACACTAGCGAACTCCGAAATCACATCTTCAAAATTTATATTTTGTGTTGCTTCATGTTCTATCGTTAAAATACCAAGATTGTTTAATCTGGTTTCGGTCATTGTAGACCGCAAATAATTTTTAATTAATTTTAATTTGCTGAAGCTTCTCTCACATGAAGCTACTGATGCACATATTGTTATAAATAACTTTAGTGCTATCGTTAGATTCGGAAGAGATTCTGTAAAATCCCATTCCACAATAAATTTCAAAAAGTCCAGTATCACCCAATTAGAGACAGTAATATTAGCCGCTTTTAAATGTCTTCTCAATCTTGGTATTTCTAAAAGGAGTTCTGTTTCTGATACTTCATCGTAAAGGTTAGTAAATTTTGATATAGCTAATTTTAACTGTTCAGTGTTTGCCGAAAGCAAGGTCTTTGACTGCACAACCTCAAACAACGAAGCTACGTCTTTAATGGACTTTACTCTTGTTTCGAGTTCAATATTGAATCTGTCAATGCATTCTAACATGTCCTTTTGAAGTTCCGCTCTAAGTGTAAGTCCAGCATCGGTGGACGACGCTAACTCACCGGGCATGCGTTTCTTGCGACGAATTCGTCGTTCCATCGAAATGTTGTATTTTTCCGATTTTTGTACAGCAAAATCTATTGCCTCTTCTGCTAGATGCAACCGTTTCTCTCCAATGAATAGACGAAGTGCTTCTAGTTTTATGATTATTTCATCAACACATAAACCTTTACTTTGTAATGCAATCTGAGCATTGTTCACTTCCCTTAGCACATCATTCCAAAAGAAAAGAAAACAAAGAAATGAGAAATTGCACACAGCAGGCATAAGATTTTGTGCAGCACCTCTAGTTTCTAAATTTACGTCTTGGTCACATAGTTCCTCAATTGCAAATATTATCCCATCAAAATTTTCAGCCAATACTTTTACTGCACCGTAATGAGCACTCCATCGCGTTGTCGAAAGTCTTTTAACAGATGCTTTGCTGTGATTGAGGAGCACTTCCCAACGGCTTGTGGAAGTTGAAAAAAAGTTAAATATTGTTTCCACTGCTCCGAAAAATGTAACACAAGTCACATTTTGTGCGAACGAATGTTGGCCGCATAAATTAATTGAATGATCTATACAACCAATAAAAATTGCTTTATTGTTTTTTTCTTTTATAATAGCTTGTACTCCTCCGTGTATACCACTCATAACTGCAGCATTATCATAACCTTGAGAACGACACATCATAATATCTAAGCCATCGTTTTCAAGCTTCTTTAGTATTTCAGCGCTTAAGTCAGCTGCTTTTTTTCCATGTAAAGGAAAGAATCCTAAGAATACTTCTTTGACTTCTACTTTTCTATTATTAATTTTTACATAACGAATCACTTCAGACATTTGATCAACATGTGAAACGTCAGGTGTGCTATCAAACATGATACCGAAATATTTGGCCGATTTAATTTCGTTTACAAGCTGACATTTTACATGATTAGCTAAAACATTTATGAACTCATTTTGTATTTCTGGCGATAAATATGTTACTTTAGGTGATTTTTCCTGCTCCAAATATAGTATATGTTCTTTGAGTACTGCATCATACTTTGACAGCAGTTGAACTAGTTCTAAGAAATTACCTTTATTAGACGACCCTTTGGTTTCATCATGTCCACGAAATGCTAGGTTTTGTTTAGCCAAAAACAATGTTATATCTAATAATCGAGATAAAAGATTTTTCCACTTCTGTTTTTCCGTATTCATTAATTGCAAGGCTGCATCATCTATTGTGGTGTGAGATTTTAATCTCATTTCCAAAGTTTTCCACTTTTCGAAATTTTCTAAATGTTCACATGAAGTTTCATGGTCCAATACTTTAGGATTTAGTTTCCACCACTTCTGAAATCCAGTTGTAAATGTTGTTTGTATGTTACTGACAGCAAATAAACGACAGCAAAAACAGTACAGGTTATTTGATATAGGAGAAAATACCATCCATGATCGTAGAATTTTTTCACCACTAGGCATCGGTTTATAAAACCATTCCTGTGAAAGATGACGAGAATCACCTTTAATCTTTGAACCATGACGAGATACAGTAGGAAACGGTCCTTCTTTGTTCTGGAAATGTTCACTGCCCTTTTTTATTATGTCAATGCGAACATTATCAGGTACCGGTAAACTCCAATGTGAAACATCTCTCAAGTGTTGAACTGATTCTTCAAAGCTAATGCTATCTCCGAAAGTAGCATTAACGGCGTCATTTTCATTATTTATTTTGATTCCGTCAAGGTCCTGGGTCGTCTTCATTGATTCTGTATTGTCGATGTTGCTATCTGAATGTGAGTCTCCAAGATGTGAATCATTACTTTCGTCAGCAGGAGACTCGGGTATTTTACTTGAACTTTGGCCGCTTTCTGCTTTTGTGACATATTTGAAAAGAGAACCGGACATGCTCTGAATTTCATCCATTTTAGCCTTTTTGGCTTTTCTCTGTTGAAACCCGCTTTGTCTTTTCGAAGTATGAATTCCCCGAGGCATATTTCGTTCTGGGTATTCTAAAAAATATTTTTAGTTAGTAAGTGAAACGTTGATTTTATAAACTAATTATAACAGTAAATAAACACCTTCACGTTACGTAACTAGCTTTGTGAAATATATTTTTCCCAGACGCAGGATTGTTAATTTATATTACCTAACAATCCTGCGTCTGGGTGTAAATATGTTTTTAAGTATTATTAGAAAAATATTAGTTAAAAACTCCACCGTTAATTGTGATATCCGTGCCCCGAGTGCTCGAGCTGCTCATCTCGGAGCAAAATCAACGTACGCGAAGTTGTATGATATGATTATGATAACTTTCAATCAAAAATCTAAACTTATAGTAACAGAGCCCACGACCAAAACCATGTCTCATAGCAATACGGCAAAAACCCTATAAAATCTTTAGATTGTATGATTCTGAACCCGACTAGGTATATAGTAACGGTCGAAAGTGTAGCAACTGCGTGGGAGGCCATTTCTGCTGTGTCAAAAAAAAAGGCAGTCGGTATTATAGCAATACGTCTGATAGTGATAATGTACATAGATTTTATAATTGTATTACGAAAAAGTTTGTTTTCAGACATTTTGTGCGTAGCACATAGCCTGAGCGCATTTTTGAAAATGTCAACAAATTTAGCCGACCTGTATCATAGCAATACGGATAATTTTTTTTTTTACTTTTCGTTTTGCTGCCTTGATTACCAAAAACCTGTTTTCAGACACTTTAAGTGTAGCATATGGAGTATATGCTAAAACGAAAATAACAAGTGTGCTTTAAATAAAACCAAAACTATCAAATCAATCAGTATTTAATTTCAACAGCCTCATCGCTTGTTACGCCCCTGCCCCTTTCTTACTATTATTCATTGGTTTCATTCAAGATACCTCAATACGATTCTTAAATGATATCTGAGTATCGAAAAGTTGTCTGATAGAAAAGATGCTAGGTACACTTCATTTGTCTGATATAAATTTTTTGCACATGTGGACAACTTATTCTATCATGTCTAGCAATTTTCAGACATATTGCTATGATACCGATCGGTAAAATTTGTTAACATTTTCAAAACGGTCTAAAAATTTTATGCGTCCACATTTCCGTCTGAAAATTGTTTTGTTCGCATCAAATAACCAAAATTTACTAATAAAAAAGATTTTCAGACGTATTGCTATGAGACATTTTTTTTGTATCATTTTTAAACTTTTTAAGTGATTTTACGGGTTTGCGCTACACCACTAACGTCTGAAAAATATGTTTCCGGTATCTCAGAATCATCATTTAACTACAGTCTGCAAATCAGACATATTGCTATGATGCAGTTCGGTAAAATTCTTTGACAATTTTGAAAATTCGGTCAGATCAAACGCTACGCGGAAAATGTCTGATATTGGTATTTTCGAGTTCAGAATAATCTTATCTATCGATTTGATGCGGTTTTGGCCGTATTGCTATGAGACAAAAATTTTGGTCGTGGGCTCTGTTACTATTAATGTATTCCGTTTTTGTAAACAAATCCCATTGATATTAGATAGAAAAATATTAAGTAAGTTAATAATAAATAAGAATATTATTTACAATTAAACATTATTACCTAAAGTAATATCGTAAAACGTGTAGAAATATAAGTAAAATCTTTTTACACCAGCAAAGTCTTTAAAACCTATTTTAATAAATAAATACCTTTAGTAGATAAGTAATACTTGCCCAGGCTAAACAAAAAAATATTATTGCAATCCGTCTGAAATACCTTCTTTAGGTACCTATTTATCATTTAGGACGTCTCAATAATATAGTTTAAAATACACAGTAATTAAAAGAGAATAAAATTTAAGGGTTTTTCAAAATAATCTGAGATACTGCTATTAGAAACTAAATGGATAAAAAATGTAAGTATTACCTGTAATAACAAAAATAATTCACTTACCTTGTTTATTTTCTTCAAGAATCGACTTTTATACAAAAAATGTTGTTTATAATATCTAATAATTAACAAACACTTTGCACTAGACTTTCACACGTTCACGTAAGCGAATATTGAAATGAATGCGGTCGGAAACAAAAGAAGCCCTATCCACAATACAAGTGACGAGCGCTATATCGAGGGAATCCCCTGACTAGCGTTGGTTATGCGCGAACGGGGTATTAAATTTTGGGGGAATCCCTGATCGATTGACACTGTGCACATTGTTTTTTTTTAATATCAATTATTATGTTCGTGGTACGATATTATAGTTACCTAGATAATTTTATTAGTGGCGGTTATGCTCTCTGCCGCAGATTTACGATTTTTTATAAATAGAAAGAACTATAACTGATGGTCATAGTCGGGCTCGGGTGTCACCCGGGGCGGGCCGCCCCCGCCGCCCCCCCCTAGCTACGCCACTGACTACAAATCTGATTAGCTATGTCAACAGTTGAAAATATCCAGATATATACCAGTTCTCATATAGGTCAGCATGTCCTAATGACAATGACCTGAACATAAATAAGTACATACAAAGTAAGTAGGTACGTACCATAAAGGATGTATCGGCCCATGGGTTTAAGCAGGGAGTAGCCACGGTTGCACTCCTCGCCGCAGAGGCAGTCCAGCACGATGTCTACACCATCGGGAGACACCCTGGGAAAAAACAAACCTGTCAGCTTCCTTCAAACACGAACGACGTGCACACCTATGAAGAAATTCTAAGGTTGTGTAGTCGACCAACCCGCACTTGGCCAACGTGGTTGACTAAGGCGTGAACGTCCTAGTTTAGGGTGGGCCCGTGCACCCGCAGTAGGGACGTACCTATATGCGCTGATTGATAATGATGATGATATGATGACGAACTGACCGAACTGAACTGAACGTGGTAAGAATTTAAAAACATTCATTAATTCGTTCCTCATATCCGTTGTAATTATTATTACAACGGACTATTACGAAAGGACTATTGTCCTTTTCTATATATTAATTAGCTGTATCATTGTTTCCCTCTGTATGTCAACAATCCATATCGTCTTTTATCCTATTTCTCAATATTGGCATGTACCTTCTACGCCATTATTCCTTTATCTCTAATTCCGACTCTTATCTACGGATATTGACTTACTATCCCGGCTATATCTCCATTTTCCTTGTATAAATCTAGGTAGATATAACATTTTATTCCAGCTTACGTGTGTTTTAATATGAATAAATATGTACGTACTAGCATGTATTCCCAAACCGTTATCACTCGTCTTTCGGAAGTAGTACTACTAAAACTCTACTGTTTATTGGTATTTATTATGCTATTCGTATCTTAAAACATAACGTATAGGTACTGCAGGCACCAATCAACTACAAAGTATTTTAGGGCATTTGACGTCAAAGTTTTTTTATAGACTTTCATTTGTGTAAGTCCCTTCTGACGTCAGAATAGGTACGATTATTTATTATGTACTATTAACTATACCCGTATCTATATTGAATCCGTCGTGTGCGTACCTAATATAACGGGCAGTTAAGTGAGTTATATAAAAATAAAATGACGGATGGTAGAACTATTTTGTATTTTACGATGGAAAATAAAAAAAGGCAAATAGATCGAATTTCTCAAATGTTCCCATGCAGTTCTACAAAAATAAACATAAGTATCAGTAAATTCCAAATTAGACACATAATAGGTCGTAAAGCATTATTACTAGCTAAAATAGACCCTTGAGTATTGTTTTACTAGTTTTACGGGTAGTAAATAATGTTAATTACATTACTTTCATTTTTATTAAACCATATTCTCTGTTTTTATTCGCTGCGTATAAATTAACAAGAGTCTTTATAGCATCAACGCTAAGTAATCCGTAAAGAGTATCGCAACTATTTGGGCTAGTATTTAACAATAAAGCTATTCATAACATATTATTAAAGATAAATATTTACGTAATTCACATAACGGAGCACCAAATATATTTCGTAAGAAACCGCACGTGTTGAATAATTCGCGGCAAACATCGAAAGACCAGCGAGGCATCGCTAGCTTCCATCATCTTCGCCCAGGAGTAGATATCTGGCCGTATTTATTTACACTGAACTTGTGTGGCTCGATGTTTACGCTCCGAAGATCTCACCAGATATAAAAATATCTTTGTCTATTTACGAGAATTAAATACCGCCGCTGTTACGAAGCAGCTGGCCCTAAGGAGCGGGTTATAAACTGAACAATTAACGTGCGCGCGCCCAACTTAACCGGACCCTAGCTGTGATCCCGACCTCCACGGCGACGGATGCCATGGAAGAGGGAAGGAGGCTCCTCCTTAATTGGCGGTATTCGTATCACACGAATCGAGCTCGCACTGAAATATGTAACTGTAATAACCACCAATTAACAGAGCTTGGGATCGGGAACAACTTTGTTTGCCTTGAGACAATAGGGGCAGCACTTAGAAATAAATAGGAATTTATTCCTGTCTTCTCAGTCTGTGGTTATGAGGGAACCTTTTCCAGTTTGTGCACAATTTCCAAGCCATTAATAAAGTCGATAACATCCACTACATTTATCACATCGCGGTTTCATACTGATATTATACTCCGCCGTTAACAAGCAATTGCTTACTTATCATGAACGTTAGAAAGTGAATTATGAGTTCGTTGCGACTGTACCTACCTACGTTATTAGTAAAACAAACGCTTCTCTAAAATGCGGGGTGAAAACTATGATGTTATAAATAGTAATTAGGAATGAAAGCGGATCTTAACATCGCGGTAGTAATGTCAAATAAACGTAAGCATTCACTAAAAGTCCCGCATTCTCAAGACTCGCGTGAATATAAACAAAGGTATTAGCGAGCGGAGGGCCACAGAGCGCGGTGGATTATTTTTAGCGCCTCATGATATCATGATTTCATCCCTTCATTTTTAGAACTTAACACGGTATACGCGTTACAAATTATCCTGCGCTGACTCATAACTTCTGTTCAAAACATTCAAACTGACAAACATTAAGAATTACAAAGTAATTTAATTAATTTATTGCTTAAGGTTTCCCACTTTAAGATACAGATATCAACTTAGTTTAGTGACGAAACCATAGGTATTTCTCCTGAGTCCTGATTGTTAACGAATGGTCAGTCCGTCTTTAAAGTTAAGCGTAAAGCACACTGTGAACTGTGACATCTTTGAGAACCAAATTCAGAAGTAAATTATACCACTTTTACATGTACCTACTCAGGTAGGTAAATGAACATATATTCTTATATAATAATGATATGGGTTTGTAGTGAATATAGCAAACGGCGTCATAATCGTGATTTATGATCACGATTGTCAAGGACGCATTAGAGGCCGGTCAGCCTTGTTCACAGCTTCTTTGATGTTTGGATTCAGAAAATCTATATTCAGTCACGGTATATTACGGAGCATAGTTTTCAAATAGTGACCACATGCGTTGTAAAGAGCGCGAAACGTCTTTAAATATTTTTTGTTCTAGATCATATTTAATCACAGTTTAATCCGTAAAATTAGTTTCTGTTCTTTCTGATATCCTTATTGCAAGTGCTCAAGCGACTTAGCACGGAAACCAATGAATGTAATGATGAGATATTGTGTATTAAACGTCGGACCTTAAGTAGCTATGAATTTGCTACTGATTTTATCGCGTGTAAACCCTAACAGTTGCATATAATGGTACGCGATAGTCTTTAAACACGTGTTGTCTATTATTTAAAGGAATACTGCTCGTTGGTCTATTGGTAGGAAGCGCTGCGTAAGGACCGAGAGGACCCTATTTGGAGTCCGGTGTGTGAATTGTTCTGTCAAGATATTACTCAGACTGGCGTTAGGAATTTGCCTGTGCCTCAGAAAACACGTTCATCTCATCGTTCTCAGCGAAATATCAGAGTAAATGAGCAGAGAGTGCACTTGTACTTGTGTACAGTGAGCCAAAAATGTGGTCTACCACCCTACGGTTGAGATTCGTTTGAACGTCATGAAACAACAAGGTTAATTTTCCCTGGTAATAAGATTGTGTCAGTTACTATTGTCAACCTTAGTGATCGTAACATCTCGCAGTAACTTTTGTCAAAAATGGTAGACCACTTTCTTGACTGACTAAACTATAACAATATGTCCCGCGCAGCTAGGTGGTCTCTATTTGAGATCGACCGCATTTGAGCATCGCCGATTTCAATCGGACACCTAGTCCAGTTCCCGGGTGTATGACCTAGGACTTACGCTACAGGTAATGAAAATTAAAAACAGCTTATTATTTAAAATACATCTATATGTATATGTATGGTACTCACTTCCTGACTTCGCTGGTGTAGTCGCTGCCCCTCTCCAGCAGGTGGTCGATGTTGTTGTTGTTGGCCTTCAGGGCCTCGTGCTTGCTCTTGGAGCAGACGCCGAAGACGGTCACGTTCTCCACCGTCTTCGCCAGCTGAGCCACGGCTTGACCCTGCAAGACACACGCCATTAAACACCTTACATCCGATGTCTTATAGACTAAATTTCTTTGCAACTTTATCTTAATCTGACTTCATCGGAACATTCGGAGAAGATGAGTTACTTATTTCCATGGATTTAAGGACTATTGTGCATTGCAATGTTAACGTCATTTCGCCCCACCGTACTTTAATTAGGGAATTTGGGTCATGGCTAAAAAAGAATCTTCATTTGCCACTTTTTCAATACATTTCTACTGTTTTTATTTTATGAAAGATGGAAAAGGTGAAACTTGCTGAGATTTGTGAAATCTCAGCAAGTACGTAGTTTATGAACATGTGAAGGTAAAGCAACTCTTTTCGTCTGCCTGGCTCGCACTTTCACGCCAGAACGACTGAAACGATTTTTAATTTTTACGCGATAATCGAACGGATCGATCCAAACGGATGGAGTCGCGGGCAAAAAGCTAGTTAGAAATATAATAGTATTGTTGGTCGGAGATGCGAAAGCTTACAGGAATAAATTATGTACCTCATTAAAATACATTTCCTGTATTCTAAAAAGTGTAATGATTGCAACCGCAATCTGTTTTTATTTATTTTTATAATTGTGTGGGTAGGCATAACTATTATAGATAGGCTTCCTGTTTTAAGCAATAAACTTAAACTTTATGCCGTTCTTTTGTTATTATCACTACAGGATATTGGAGGTAATTACAAAAATAAGAGTATCAAGTACCGGACGATATTACAATTAAAGTTAGTAGGTAACGGGTATTTTGTGTTAAAACATATGATGTAAGAACAGACCCTCTCCGTAAGGACGAATGCGGTTTGAATTTTAAAAGACAAACCAATGAGAGGATATCTTTAAATGTTTGTGTGTATATTCAAACAAAGGGATGTCAAAATTATGTTGATTATGTTGCGCGACGGACGAATACCAAATTCAGTCCAAACACGCTCGTCCCAACAGAACGTTTGACACACAAAATTGAAATAACCGTCTTGAATTACAATTAGCCCGAATTAAGTAATTAGCTCGCACAAATAACGCTTTATTTACTGTGCACTAAGTACTTCATCAGCTGATGTAAGTAATAATAACTTGGTCTAATTGACCTGGCGCTCCCATATGGGGACTATTTATTGAATTCAAATGACGGGTCGTCGACTCGGAGGGGAGGTGATGACGTCATCATGGGTGGAAGCTCCAGAACAAATAGGGATATTTTCTCACCCAATTCGGAACAACAATTAGACAGTCCGTTACTGTGTTTGCAGGCTCGTTATGAACAGCACACACGCGCGCGCTTCTTGGAAGCTTTTAGATGTAGACACTCAACAGCGCTTTGTAGGGTCAACGCTACAGCAGGTATTTTTAGCGTCGTGTTACACATTGCCTTCTGAATGCACGTTATTTGACGCCAATGTGATAAACAACTATAAGTTAATCATACTTCTGAAATATTATCCGCGCGCGATACTCGAAAGTCGAAAACAATAATGATGACATTAAATGAAATATCCTCGAATTGTCTTATAAAGTATCCATTCAAAACGTGTCTTTTATGTACCATATTTCCTTTATTGGCAGTGCATTTCATGAAGATCTAAGTCCAGCTATAAATCTGGTTGTTATGGTCTTAATCTTTAAAGCTGTAGAAAGCTTCAGAGCAGCTTAGAGATTATTGCAGGCTATGTTGGAAACTATCTCAATAAACAAACTCGTTAAGTGCCAAGTAAGCTCTCGTATAATTTGTGAATTAGTTTCGTGGCTTACGTCACCAGAGGTGTTATTAGAATGGTTCCCCTTCTTCGCTATAAGTTTGGGGTTTACGGTAACAAGAAAGTTATGGTATTTTTATGGCCGTTTTTATAGACGACTACAAAGTGTTTTATTACCCGAAATTAATCTACATCACAGGACTTTATAAATAACACTTTAAAGTAAAGAAGAGCTTAAAGAAGAGATGGTTTTAGATCGCAAATTTTCTCTCGATGACATACGCAAATAACGCTATTACCACCCTAAGGCCTAAGGCTCCTTATCTACAGCGACTTTTTGTAGTGATAGAGAATAGAAGCGATATCATTTCGATAGAGTATCGCGACTTTATCAATGCGAGTGCGCGACAGAATTGCTGCAAAATGTTCCCGTATGAGGGTCCTAACTGCTAACATAGAAGATGCACTTACCACGCCGCCACCAGCAGAGTGTACCAGCAGGCTCTTGCCAGGGGTCAGGTTGGCCATCTCGAAGAGCAGAAGGTAAGCCACCACGTAGTTGGTGGTGACAGCCACGGCGTCCAAGGCGCTCATACCGGCAGGCAGGGCGTACACGTACTGAGCGGGCACGGAGACCAGCTCAGCCCACGCCTTGTACTCTGGCAAGGCTACCACTTGGTCGCCAACCTAAGGACAAATGCATAACATTACTTAAAATTAATAAACTGAGCGGTTCAGAGGGCCTACCATGAGTTGGCTATCGTAAACTTACGTACGTTAAAAACCTATCGAGTTGTTTTTTTCATATGGCCGATTGTAGTTCTTCGCGTAACCACCAGGCAGCGCTGTACAAATTTTTCATAGACATATTTACGTAGGCGATATCGAGCGCGTAAGTTTTAAACTCATGGTAGCCCCACAGATGCTGCGTATGAGGCGCATACAGAATGAGACGGCCGGCAACAAAACGCCGCAAACTGCTATGGCTATGTCTATCCAATGCATTTACTAACTGAGTAAAGCTACAGTCTGCGATTTTCAACATAGGACTTGCGGGGGAGAGTATGATTCTCACCTCAAAACGGTCTGCGAGCAGTGTGCAATACACTACCAATAGGACTATCTTAGTTAACGTAAGAAAAAAAGAAATTTTGGTACTGTTACCAATTTCAAGAAAAAAATAAAACCTCGTCATAAATCTTTGTTGAACTTAGAAACTTCAGGCCATGTGAAATAAAACGAAAAATAAAACTCCGCAAGAAATATCGGGGAGAGTAAATTTCACAAGAACAAAACCTACAAGGGCTGTTACTTCGGGATCCTCAATCTTTTTTACGGCTGTACCTCGGCGGAAGTTTAATATGTATGACCGCCCTCCGCCCCCGGAGCTCTCGTCACCCCGCGTCATCGGACCCACCTCATCACACACAAAGTGTCTTGTGCAAATTAGAAAACAGCATGGCTGCCGAAACGGAGGAATCTACCTCCACTTCATACGTGTCTACCTACTTCATACGCCTTGTTGGTTGACATAAGCATTTCTCTAACGTTTTAAACTAAACAAGCATCTATCGTACCTACTTGTATGATAAACATAACATTCCTATTCCTATGTATTGTCTGTGGCTTTTTAACGCAATTTCTGAACAGATTTTTATAAAAATGCATTATAAAAAAGAATAACGTTAACTTTATAAGGTGACGTTTGCGAAAATGAGAGGTATTTCACACGGACGAAGTCGCGGGCAGCAACTAGTGAGAATTATTTCAAGTCTTTCTTTTACTTGATGCCCACATCTTATCAAGTTAATATTTATTATACGTAACCGATATGTAATTTATAAGTTGTTACACGTTTATTGACGATGTAAGTCAGCCGATGTAACGGTACAAAAGGTTAGTAATCTATGTAAGTACATGAGCATTGCAACACCGCTTAAGTAAGTAATAGCATCAGGCACTTACTTAACTGGCCTATCGATTATATTACGTCCTGCTTCCAGTTATTATTAAGGAACAGCTCAATCATAATTTGTTTCCAACGTAGATATAGAAACATTTTTCACGCTATCGAACATTATAATTAATTATTGCACATGACCACTTTAGGGTTAATAGAATTATAATTGATCTACAATATACAAGTATACTCGAATATGTATTTCTTTGATTTCTACTATTAAATATTATATAATACTGCTTCAATAATATATCCGATAAATAATTTATTTGGGCTTGAAATAGAATTCGAGTGAAATACGCGTTTTCGAACATTATTTTATGCAGATCACCTCAAAGCATAATTATTACAAAAACGTAATATACAAATTGCTTCTATCCTATCTTCGCCGTCAATCAGAATATTCACTTATTCGTGGGCATATCATCGACACCATCGGACATGCCTCATGATACGCTGCACGCATACCCCAGGTTGTTTGTATAACATGGCTATTGGACAGCGCTTGGAACCTAACTGACCGTAACCATATCCTTTGCCTTGGTCACGCTACGCTGGTAAACCTTGGGGAACCGTTGTTTTTTATTTTCTAGTTAACGGTCAGATCAAACGAAAGTTACTTGCGTTTTCTATATCATAATTTTTATTAGTTATTTTCATGAACTGAGTCGAAAGAGAGAGTCATAAAAGAGATATACAAGAAGTATGGATCTAATTAATGCGTGTGTCTAACTTTGTAAGCAAACGTTTAACAAAATAAAAAGCCTTTTATTCGATTATAAATAGGGTAGGTGACAGTACCTACCTAACAGTTTAACGAGTGGTCAAAAAGTTTTGCCAATGTTTGTGGTGAGTGCAGCGTTTCGTTGTCCTGCCTAGCAGTTCCAATGGCTCCCTACAGTAAAGTAAAACACAAACCTTGAAGTTGGTGACGCCCTCGCCGACCTGTTCGATCTCCCCAGCGCATTCGAAGCCGAGAATGAAGGGGGTCTTGGGGGGCGAGTCGATGGCACCCTGGCGCACGATCAGGTCTTGGAAGTTGAGGCCGCTGTAACAAAACACAATCATCAGTTTTACACAAAATACAACTTACCTATTCAACTTTATGAACTACCTCATTAGTGTAGTGGTCGCAAACCTGAGAGGACCTTCCGTATATATCTCATCGTTCATTTCAGACCGCTATCACACTAATCAAGAGAAAACAAAGAGTGCATCTGGGTCTACGCTGACCTTACTCTAGAGACCAGTTGCCTCGTCTTCATTAAGATAGGCCGCTATAACCGAAATCAGGTGGTTAACATCATTCCCCTGGCGCTATTTAGTTGTAATTACAGTGTAGGCAGAAATGATGGCAGACTGATCTCCGCTACACAATGGTCACACGCTCGATCAGATAGATAACTGATGTGCAGGTTTCCCTTCACCTACTACAAACGACCACTATCAAGTAAATACTTAAGAAGGTATCTATGTACCTAGACTCAAGCTAGACTGAACTGCATATGTAAATTTAATATATTATGTAGGTGTGTACGAACAAATTTTGGGGAGAGACTAAAATAAAACTGTAAGAAAGTTTGGATAAAGCTCGTAAATCTAACTCTCGACTAGACAGGAAGGGAAAGGAAGGAAGGATCTCAGTAGGTACTTTATCATCGAAATATGGTCGCAAAGTATATTTTTTAGTATTTCATCAAATAAAAATGATATTACGACTTCTATGTATCAAAATACTTAAATTTCAATTTGAATTTATCAAACAGTGCGCGGTTAGGTCTTTAACATTAACGAAGTACCTACTTTATAAGGTTCGCCCACTGATTCCGTAGAAACGCAATTCGCTTGGGGCGACTTATTATAGCTCTTTAGTCTAACTTTCATGATTAAACTTTATACAGCCATGCTCAGACAGAATTCATGAGAAACCTAAAGAGGCTTCAATATTTAAAATATCTAACACTAAATTGAAACCCATTTATAAATTTTGTCCGAGATTGTAAGATATAAATCTATTTCGGCGTTAAAACGATCTATATTAATTAGAGCCAACGTTTCATGACTCAATTCTTTTTTTCTGAACGTAAGTACACTAAAGGCGATAAAATCAAGATACATAAATTCAATTCCTACAAAAGCGTACTCAGTAAAACCATTCATATTTTTTACAGATTCAAACATCAAGCCATTATAAATTTAATCCTCCATTTGAATTACAATAATAAGATTAAGATTTTTTTATCAGCTAAAAAAAAAATAAGGAATCTAAAATGTTAACGGATAGTTAGTTCGAATTGGCCGCTCTCGATCGATACATCACAGCGCTAACTCTAGTTTCAAGTTCGTTTTAAAATATAACAACGTTTAATCAAACCAGATACCTAATTAAAGGAGTGGGGCTATGGAGGAATGCGGCAGTCATTTGTTATTGCGCGATGAATACAAGCATGGCTAGCATAAAGAATTTCATATTTAAATATTTAAACATGTAGATGTACCAATCAACATCAAGTACACCATAACGTGGACGGCCTGTCCATTGTTATGTACTGGACATAGCAGTAATCAATGTAGGTTAATTTGAATCATTCGTCATTTCTTGGCCCTACAGAAAGTCGATTTCGGTTTTACTTCAGACGAAAAGCTTCGTTTTACGACGTTGCCACCCATCTGGATTTATATGCAATACACGAGCTATAAAGATAATACGCGTGTATAAAACTAGATACTACTTGATGGAAGAAGAATCAATACTATTTACATCTGCGAAACGGTTTCAAAATGATAGTATCAAACAGGAGCGCATTTCTGCCCGATCATTTATTATGAGAGTTATTTCACTGAAGGAACTGTTAATTAAAAAACTTGACTTAAACTTGTTTCTATGCATGACATATAATACGAAAGCATGAGATAACGCATTGTGAACATAGTTGTATAATTGGTTTGGCAGTCTCCACGATACCAGAATATTTTATTAAAGAACATTAGTGATTCCTTAAGACTTGACAGAATTCGAGTTCTTTAATAATTCCACCTAGACAACGTACTACGCACGCACTAACATAATACATTAATCTAGACACGCGGTAGCGTGTCAAGCCAAGTTCAAGAAACAGAACTGGCGAGCCGCACCGTGTGTAATATTACACGAACCATTTGGAACCACTTTTGAACCCCTCATAAATCAAAAACTATTTCACATAAACGTATCAAATTTGGCTCATATATTGTGACCTGCGAGATAAATATGTGTTCTAAATTTCATAAGCTTATCTCAAACAGTTATTTAGATATTAATGTCCAAAAATCCTCATTTTTATCATTGACTGACTGACAGATCAAAATTCTAACCCAGTTCCAAATTACCTAGAGAGTTAAAATTTGGTATGCAGATAGGTAATTACATGAATACAAAGGAAAAAATAAAAAACTGGCAATTTTTTAATAATTAGGTTTTTTTTTATTTATTTTTTTTTATAAGAGGCTAACAAGATGACCTCACTCCACCTGATGGTAAGCGGTAGTGAGATCCACATATGAGGTCGACAGGCACAATAGACCATGTTGAGCCTGTCGCACTCACCCTGAAAGCCGTGAAAAAGGAGACCACTGCTGCGGTTAGGTTCTATTATGAACGCTTAACATAAATACCTAATTAGTGCCTAATCACGCCTATATACCGGGGAAGGCAGAGCACTAAGTATATATTTAGGTATACATACTTACTTATTTACAATTAAGAGTAGGTACTTATAGTCGGTTTTCATATTTAGTACTTAGGTTTATACCTCGTAAACGTAGGAAAATACAGTAACTGATTCAATTGTTTTATATTTATAAAGTCTAGTTTTAGTTTTGAATTTGTCCTTTTCAAAGGACCTACGGCGTTACGATGATATATACTTTTCTACAAAAAGTAATGATATCCAATCAAAAACATAAATGTGAAATGAGAGCCAAGTTCAATATTATGATAATTGCCTTGGTTGTTGACTTCAACGACAAAAGAAGTGAGATCTAAATGGGTGCCAAGTTCAATGGTCAACCCTGAAATTTATTTATAAGTAACACTATAACATACCTATCATATCTTCTTATAACATAAGATAATGTATGGTGGTAGCCTATGAAGGTCTGTCTTGGCTAGTTTTCTTTAGTTAGTTAGTTAGTAGTCTAGTTAGTTGTCTTGGTTAGTTTGGTATTTGTCGGTCGAAAATTTGGATTGTTGGTAGAAACTAGCGAGCGAACATAATAATACGTTGGTAGGTTTATAGAAACTAGCCAAGACAGACCTTCATAGGCTACCACCATACATTATCTTATGTTATAAGAAGATATGATAGGTATGTTATAGTGTTACTTATAAATAAATTTCAGGGTTGACCATTGAACTTGGCACCCATTTAGATCTCACTTCTTTTGTCGTTGAAGTCAACAACCAAGGCAATTATCATAATATTGAACTTGGCTCTCATTTCACATTTATGTTTTTGATTGGATCTATTTAACAACGATCGATAGTGTTGTAGTGCGTAGATACGCAGGTGCGAATACGTGTAATTAGGTACTCGTAGGTAGCTAATAGTAGCTATGTAAATCGTGTAGTGCAGCGGGTACGTGCATGCGTTGCTAAACTGCCGCAGTCGAGTAATCGATATTTTGCGATTGTCTCCCCTCCAAGTGTCGCATAATGAGTAGACTTATTGGCCGACGCACACAATAGCCTCGATATATGACTTAGTACACGTATTTATAGTTAACAAGCACACACCGCGTATGTACTGGTCAACATCCGCGGTTTTGTTGCCCGCGACGTTTTAACTTGTGGACATAATATTCTACTAAAGACAGATATGAAACTGAACATTCCAGTTGATGTTCTTTGTCCTGTTGTTAATCTGTAATTATTATGCAACAGTTTTATGAATATCGACGACTGGTTTCCTGTCTACGAGATAACTAAATCTATTTATAAATACTAACATTTTGAAATGATGTCTAGTTATAAATAGAGCAAATAAAGTAATTTTTAAAAATCGTTAACAGAACTAATGACAAGTATGTTTCAATAACAGTTTATAAAATACTTCAAATGGATGTGAACTAGGTACAAAATGTTTTCATCGATGTTCACGCGAAAGTACATAATACGTCAAATGAGAATTGACTAACACTAATTATAAAATTGTTCTTGATTAAATGTTCATTCTACAAGTATGTTCCACCATTTGTAATTAAGTAACTTTCCTAGACGCCCCGTGCAATGTTGGTAATTAAGCTTTTAATGTTTAACTTTCTTTCAATTCCATCTTGTAGGATAACTATTTATTATCTTAATAGCAACGGTTTGATTTATGATGTCTAATGTCTTTTGCTTTATAACGGTTTCGTCCCCTTTAAATCATGTATACATAGGGGTACCGTAGCATTTATAATGATTACTACTACAAAAATATCACAATGGGGACTATTCGATTGTATGGAATCTTTTTTGAACCAAGATACATCAGCTAGATAAGGCAATAAATAATAAACATATTGTATTCTTCTTTAGCAGTTAGTGATATTCACAAAGTCCTCGTAAACTAAAGTACATTTGGCAGGGCAGGGAGTGTGTGCCCACTTGTCATTGATAATGTCTAATATTACCTGAACGCATCAGTATGTTGTAATTTAATATTATGTCCGGACCAATATTGAACTTGTATGCAAATGTTTGTAACTTTTGACAGTAAACAAAGATAACGAAAATTACGGGAAAGCAAACAATCAACAACAAAGTGTTTGTGTGTCCGCTGCATCATCGCTGCTCCATTTTATAACTGGTTAAATCACCGCAACTGGTTGTTAAGTAACCAGATACTACTTCCGATCAACCGATGCATCGTTGATCCACTCAAATAGCCGGCAACGTTGCCGTGCAACTGTTTACCGCACGTCAATCCGCCGTTCTAAGAGCCCCCCATTATAACTAAACAAGGAAACGCCATCGAGGCTAAAACAAAGCCGAAAATACCCGTGGTGCATACCTTTAATGCAACAAACGCAATGCTGGAAACCCCGCGCATACAAGCCCGAGATCCGGTTACCAATAAGAAAACGCTACCCCACGACCAATGTTTCCAAACATCGCTCGCAATATTCTACTGGATAGGTAATCGGTATAAATAAACTAAATCCAGACAATGAACACAAAATCCCAGACAGTTTTTATGTACTCGCGTTGCAGGTAGCCTGCGCGTTATGTACCGCTCTCTAGACGAATTTTAGGAGTGCATTTACCCGGAACGGTTTACATTACGTCTACTACACATCTTTTTTGTGTATCGTATACGGAACCTGTGGTAGACAGTTACTTAGACGTAGACTTGTGTTAGACTAGAAAGGAGAAGCAACATTATGCAGAGATGCACTAAATCAAGTTGAGTCATCATAAACGTCTGTTCGATTACCAATAAATACTGGGCAATTGAAAAAAACCGACATGCGTTTCCAATCTAACGAAATTTTGTAATAATAGCCAAACCCTAAAATAGTGAGGGTCTGGACCCCTATGAACATAAATTATTTCACGAACTAACATCACAACTCGTCTTATTGTTTGCAGTGGGTACCTACTTCACATATAACTTGTGCTACATTTGAGAATGAATCACACTGTTTGCTACGCTATTTGCAAAACAATTAAAACGATTAATACGTTCGCTTCTTCAATTGTAGGTTTGTAGTGAATGAATCATAAATTATTATTTCCATGTGAAATAGCTGTTCTGTTTATTAAACTGTTATAAGCTACTTTGCTATTGGTTGAATATTGTAACATTATGATCCCATTTATTTATCAGGTTCGAATCTCTAATCAGATTACCTATTTTTTATTGCAAATTGTAGGTATGTGTAAGTAATTTGTAAGGGTGAGGGTGCGTGGCAACGGCAATGCGAAATGCAAACATGGGGTAGCGCCGTGTTACCGAGAACTGCAATGTCGATATAAACTCAATTAAACCTAGTAATTCTGAATAATTACCCGGACATGGGAGCGGAGTACGCGGACGGCCGCCACGATGTCGCCCGACTTAGCGCCCGCATACGTTTTATTGGATAAATTGGGAGCGGGCCCTATCGTTTTATTATAAAAAAAGCTTTGTCCTACATTATCGAGGATCTCACCGCGCCCATATTGCCGAGGGTCGGAATGTTAATCCGAGATAATCTCCGGTGCAAGTCTCGTATCGAATTTTACGCACGCTACCTGACCGCTTACTTACCGCAGACTTGAATGGTTTCCTCTTACAATGGTTCGGCGCGTCATGGGCAGGTAGCAGATTATTCCTGCTTTGTATTCGATTTACATTCATATGTTTTGTTATCAAAAGTTCTACAAAATTGAAACAGCCAGCTCCATCGCATGTCGTTTAAACTCTGCAATAAAACTTGGTAGTACCAACAACACCTAAAGGGTGACGCGGTGTCGCGTGTCGACGAGTCCTTTGTCAAAGGCCTTGAGGTCGATAAACCGGCTGGTTTCCGAAATGCCACCCATCCACCATAAGTTGTCAACCCTGCCCTCCTTCGATTATCTTAATTAGTACTGGTAAGATAAGAGCCATGAAAATATCGAATGACAGGTTGCCATCGTTTTCATTTTTCTTGCTTGTATTGCCGGCAATACAGCGTAATCTTATACGAAGACTGTAAACATTGCCGAAATCCCTGTAGCCTTCTCACCCCAAAAGAGTGCTAACGCGATTAATGGATTAATGTGTTGCATAGAATTTCTATTCACGCAATTTAAATAACTTTCCGGTTTATTAAACAGCAACCGAATGATATGTAGAGAATAATTTTGAATAAATTACACTTCGGATTGCAGTCCGGCCCCCTCACGTGCGTATCTACAATTTAGAATGGGCATTTAAAATGAACGAGTGAATGAGTGAGCACCCTCACTTCGGGGTAATTTTAAATTGCATCGGGGTTCGTGATGTCGCGCCCGGCGTCGCGACGGCGCGGCGGCCGCACCTACGGCTAGACTAGCTGACTAACTACCGTTTAGTACCCAACCACCGCGCTGACACTAAGTGAAATGAAACTGTCCTGCGAAGGGACCGACCGATCGATGAGGATTTATTTCTACGAACGCTGACTCATTGCTTTTCCCTTTCTTTGTTGGTGAAACGGCGAAAAGGAAAGTTCTGCGGACAATGAAACCTAGCAATTAATCGCAAGAGAGAAACGTACATGAGCCTATACGTAGGTAAATGGAAGGAATAAATCAATGCGGAATCATGAAGTGCAAATAGTAACGATACAATAAAACGTGGTGACAAAAACTTTGAGTGACAACACCCACTGGCGCAGCGTAGTTCCCAGTGCGGCACAAACTGGTGCCGAATAGAAGCAAGTACCTATTTGGCTTCACAAATTTCATGCCGTCCATTTCTGTCAAGGAACTTGCACAAGTCGAATATCGGGCGTTACGTTCCAATGCGTTTCGGCGAAATACCTCCACGCGGCCGGCTGTCTACACGACAGCGCAATTTCAGTTTTGGACTTTCATTTTCAACGAGAGGCTCTCGAATAAATCGAGCACTTTCCTTTCAGACTTCGAATAAAGTTCTTTAGTTCCGTTGATCTGTCTGGGGGGTTCATTGTAATGCAGGGAGTGTTTGTGTTAATATGACTGGAGCTCTCCATCCGCTGAGCGGCTCATGTTTCAAGTTCCAGACGTGCTCGCACTGCAGGACTCAGCAGTGGAAACGACGCCACTTAACGCCAACGTCCGTAAAGGAACTTGACAAATAACTTATATCCATCATGAGTCTTAAGCCCGGCTTGGAAATACTTCGGTGATAAAGGAAACGAAGAACTGCGTGACGACGTATGACGTTTACACAAGACTATTTCATAAAAGGCATAAATGCATCCTTGCACAGCTATTCTACATAATGCTATAATATTCACAATCTATATCGCACGAAAACAAGTTATAAATTAACGGCTAATGATTTATCTATACCTTTATAAACATGCTCCGCAAATTTCATTTCAGGAGCGTAATCTGCTCGTAATTGGGCCCAATTATATTTTAGACAACGTTATTTTATTCCAGCCATCAAGATAGCGATGTGGATTAATTATTCAACAAGAATATCTACAAAATTAATGACCTACAAAACACGGGGGGCATTTATAATAACGTTTACGTCATCAATTTAACGAAGGATAATGTCATTTAAAAATTAACAATGTCGTATCGTTAAAAATAGTACGTCGTCCTTTATGAATTCTTTCGGCTCGTTGCATGTCTAGAACGCATGTAGCTTTTGTTAAGCCGCCGGCTGGTTAATTGCGCGAGTATTTAATGTGAGTCATGGCGGAGTCACTCATGGCAGTACTCAGCTATTCTAGGATGAAATCGCTTTAGTTTATCGACAGTTCTGCTGGTGCGGCTCGAATGGAATTTCCTCATTCGCTCACTTTCTGATTCATTTGTATTCAGTACTAGCACGTACGAGTATTGCTTATTGCGTGAATGAATATTACGAATATCGGAGGGACGGATGTAAAGACACAGGATATTGTGTTGTTGACAACTTCATTGTGGTTTTTGATGGAATCTATGACCGCTCTATTATATTCTAGACGCGTTAGTAATGATGAACTCATAAATACGATTATTTATTAAACGCCTATTATTATCAATGCAAATTACGTATAATTTAAACTGTCGGTTTAAATAATTTACTTATGAACATTATTATGATTGACAAAACAAATTAAGGGCCAGGGCAGTTTTTTACGTTTTCGGCGCAAAAAGGGACGGCGAGTTTTTCGCAGAAACCATTACCATATTTTTCGGGCTAAACGTGTTTAAAAATATCTAATAAAGAATCAGTACTCTCTTATTTCCAACGACCTTTGTAATAATGACTCCGCACGAACTGAGCGTTACTTATTTCACCCCTCTTACTTTTGGGAATAGGACCCCAAAAATGTTTTTGCATTTTTTTTTACAAGATGATGTTATGAGGCCCCGCTGGATGCATATTTGTATTTATTTGAACGAGTGTTTCTAACTAATGTAAGTAGACCGTACGCAAATAATGCACAAATTATGCATTCACGCAGGCTGTATGTCTACAATTGAAATTGAATAGGATTTAGTCTCATACAAAATATGTACATCAAAAACCTAGTAAGCAGAGAAATAATAGGGTTCCTGGGTTCCTATAGATTGCTATCATGTTTATAGAACAATTCAGGTTGTAAATAATTTTAGAATTAACACGCAATGATCGTCGCGTGTACAAATAAATTATGTTAGTGTGTCAAACGGTAGGTATCGTGAGACGTAGCCTCAAGAATTTCGTAAAAAGCTTTTCAAATACACTTTTCACTTTGATAAGGATTTAGGTATGAATAAACTTTACGTTCATTCGTGGGCTCGACTTTATTACAGACTGAAATTGAGCTTAGGCAAACTCCATCCGACCTTGTACGACTACATAATTTACACAAAACGACGGCTCTGAACCCCTCAACCGTTTTTATTACCTACAATGTAGAACAACCTAATACAGCTGTGGTAAATTATTCCAGGGAAACTTCATTTTGTGAAATTATGTTGAAGACTTAACACAAAATGTGAAACTCTTCATAGTTTCGAAACAGTTAGGGGGCGCGAGACAGTTGAACAACCCAAAGTTCATTGCTTGTAGCGATTTGTATCAATGGTTTTCAGAAAAGTTGGCACACGCCCAAAAATAATAATGCAAGTTCACGTTTGAACGAACACAGTTGTATACAGGCAGACCCAAGACCATTTCTTATCGTTTCCTTCGATTTAATTGAATTTCAAACAAAGAATGCATTTCGGAACCTTCCGACGTCTATAAAATTGCAAGGTTTTCTATTTATCTACAGATACATACTACACAATTTATTACTTTCATGAGGCTTTTCTCTATTACCTATCCAACTTAAAAATCGATTCTTAAGCATGTTTCAGAACCGATGACAAAGTTAACCGTAACAAACCCACTGGACATTCTTTCGCTGCTCTAATCCACTACGACCACTACGTCCTGCCTTTGTCCTAGAATTTGGGGAGCAACAAAGCAGTCCCTAAAAGCGTGTTAATATCCGGCTAGCGGTTCGCATGAATATGTGACTCGCGTGGCGACGCTATCGGTTTCCGATCTACCTGTGATGAGCCGTGTGTGACCCCGCTGCCTTTATTACACACTTAATTATATAGACATTACAGAGATACCATCGAGCTTTGACACCGCTAGGCTGAATTTAAACTAGTGTTTACTTTGCTACTACAAAACTGATATACAACGTAGCCTAGTTATCAAAAATGTATGTTAATTACTTAAAGGTATCGATCCTGTCGTTTCGAGTCCGGTGCATCGCAGTGCTAGACAATAACTCAAGACTGTTTGCTACTGCATCCAATACAGGTAGTTAGTTGTAAATGGGTTTTTCAAAACACCAGAAATAGTCACATAAAAGAGGGTGGACCATTTCGTAGATGTAGATTGCTTATTCTGAACGAGCTTTTTTGTGTTGGGAATTTGTACGGGTTAAAAACCAGAACAAAGCGCAAATCAGTGTCCGAGTGAATAATGAAGAATACATTTATGCTGACAATGATGCTGATTCGCGCTATGATTTATTTATGATGTGTGGCTGTAACGGCGGTGACCAAAGTGCGCGTATTGCAACGGCCACAACGCGATTACAACGTCATTAGTCACAATGCATGCTAATGCCGAACTGAGTTCGTCATTCCGCCGGCTGTCATCCGCTTTAATTGTCCGCCCAGGAAGTGAACCGGCATACCGGAGCCTGGCCACGCTGGGGTGACTGAACAACTTACTAATTGCCTCGGCAGCCCTACTCGCTTCGAGTGTACTGATACAAAGAGCACACACAACATTTTATGGCGCAACACCACAGATATAAAACAGACAAGAATCCGATTGATAACCGACCAATTATCGCATTCAGGGGCCGGCGGCGATCTCACGTAATGGCCCTTGATTTTAGACTCCGATCCACATTACAGAACATTTCTTTGGCGCCTATGTACCAGATCACGCGAATAAATACCGCTTTCCGCTATTCTTTTTATTTTCTTTCTTATTTGCACTTGCCTACTCGCTACAATCGAATATTAGATAAGTGGTCATGTTCACGATCGGTCTCTTTTGATAAGGAAATGGAAAATTTCTCCTATGATTATAGAAAGTACCCGGCTAATAATATTTGAAAGGGAGATAATTATTGTTATTACGATGGTAGTCTTGGTCGTGATGATTTGGGAAAGGCATGAGAAAATATATTCTATCATCATAGCAGATAATAAGTTACGGCGTTATTCGGAACATAATAGCCAGTTCATTAGGATGAGTAAGTGTTACATAAACTAAATATATTTTTACTAAGGCACCCAATCCCATGTCACCGATGAGGTATGATTTAGAGATAATCGAAGTATGCTCGTCCTACACAAACATTCAGTGAAAAGAAAAAAGTCTCGCTAAAAGATAAAGGAAACAAACAAGATAACATTGTATTGAAAATGAGAAATACATAATAGGAACTCTTATGGGATCAATAGACACAAATAACTGGAGCGATCGTAGCGAACGACGATTGTTAGTTATTTGTACAATAAGATATCAACGCGCGTCGTCTTTCGACTTTATCTATGATTTTTTATGATACAAGTTTGCCTTCAGTGCTAAATATACGATAAGTTCTGATATAATATTTGTGTTTAAATTATGGTTCAATATATTTACTTCAAAAATTACTCAAATAATATACCTACCCACCCATGCATGATAAAAAAAATCAAAGTATACACTTTCACTATCAAAACTTGGTTCTTTTAATGCAGTCGATGAATCGAATATTAAAATAATAAAAAGTTAAAAACTAAAACCCAACTACGACAAAAAACGACGCTGAAAAAGTATAAAACAAGACTTTTAGAACATACAATACTATTTTGAAGTATGGTATGCAATATTTACTATGTAGAGATAAGTTTTCATGTTTGGAAAACCGCAGTCACACGTTGTCAAAGTGCTACGGTAGGTAGGTACTTGTGTATGGAACGTGTGACTACGCCTTTCCAAACATGAAAACTTATCTCTACATAGTAAATATTGCATACCATACTTCAAAATAGTATTGTATGTTCTAAAAGTCTTGTTTTATACTTTTTCAGCGTCGTTTTTTGTCGTAGTTGGGTTTTAGTTTTTAACTTTTTATTATTTGTACTATTTTGGTGTTAGTAAGTAGTAAAGAAGCTATGAACGAAAAGATGTGAACTATATGCAATCAGTCCATGAATATACGTAAAGTCACATGCAAATGCTAGTAATATATATATATTTAAAATGTACAAGTAAAGCGCTTTCCAATGATACCAAACACGGCGTATTTATCTTAACTTTATTTTTTTACTCTGTATGTTTTGTCCGCTAGTGGGCGCCACATTCGATTTTGTGAAACCCTATATAGCCTATAACCAGCGGACAATTAAGACGCTTCTAATGATATGTCATTTGTCGAATTCTGACAAGCAATTTAGAAGTTATGTGGAAACAGATGAACATACATACATACATACATACATACATACATACATACATACATACATACATACATACATACATACATAGCCTGTCAAAATCATAACCCTCCTTTTGCTTTGCCGTAGTCGGGTAATTACAAGCATTTCCACATTTGCACGCAAGAAATTTTGAGACATTTACATAAGAAGCGAAGGAAACGAAACCGGTTTTTAAAAGGGTTTATTTATATTCATAAAGGGCAAACCGATCATTTAGACCCAATCTCAATCTAGGGAATTGTCAGTGAGCGAAGAGTATCGAGCCAGAATATTTGGGCAGATCGATAAATGTCAGTGAGCTTTGAAGAAAAGCTCGTCTGCAAACTTTTCTCAACGTTTTAGAATTTTTATTACATTTATACGGAAAAAGAGCTTAAACGATTTAGCATATCTTAAATTTTAGACTGCATTGTGAACTCGCACCAAACTCAAACCCATAATTAAAATGACCAGACAAATTTTCGATAATTTTTAATATTTTTCAGACATTTGAAATTGAAATTGAGTTTTGTCTCATATAAATCCAATTCGACTAAAACTTAGTAGCGATATTAGACCGTGACGGAAATAATATCACAAACGGTCGCGGAAGCTAAACAAAGTCAGACCCTACGTCGAAACACATGCGGGCAACAAAAAAACTCGCAACGTGCGGCACGGTGTTATGGTGCGGCTACATGAGCCACTACGGCGAATATTCGTGCGACTATCCCGCTCTACAACACGTAGACTGACAGAGACAGAAATAAAAAAACCTTCGTAGTAGCCCGTTGATGTAGCCTCAGCATTAGTATGAGCGGAATATCATACCCGACCCAACACCCAAATGTTGCCTCGCAAAAAAAAGCCGGTATCACATACTTACAAGGCGACAAGGGCAAATGTACTTATCTAAATATAGATCCATAACTTGTGAATTGTGATGAGAAAGTAATCTCGCTATGGGTAGCGAATGCGATCGCTATCTTTTGTTGGTAGGAGGTTCTATTATGCTTACATTGGGCGAGGTAAAATCGTTTCATCTTTTCTATAGAAATCCATTCAAACTGAAAACACGAGTATTTTAATTAATGTTTTGTCGGAAGCTTCCGATTCAAGATAGCCAAAATGATCAAAATTATCATAATTACTTGTAGACACAAATGTTAACAGTTATCTGTGCATCTAAAGCACTGTACTGTTAGCCTCTATCTGAAGTGAGAGCTTTATAAACACAAGATTAGCTATTTTCTTATCTAAAGAGTTTCTTGCGCAGTTGGTCAATCTCAGCTGTAGATTTCTCAACGTGAGTTTGCGGCAGAACGGTAATTGGATTCTCAGCTTGGTAAATTTTGATGTCGCGATTACAATTAGGTGTCTAGTTAATTAAAGTGTTGATTACATTGTAATACATGTTTTCGCTTTAAATCGCCTCCAAATAAGTAGCGTAAAGTAAAAACAAAGCCAGAAATATTTTTTTGTAATTTGTTTCGATATACCTTATTGCTGTATCGTATAATATCACGTTTTATAAGTATTTATAGAACATCTTTGTGATGCAACAATTTACGGAAATAACACTCAAGTGCGTAATTTAAATTCAAAATAGGGACCGCACCCTTTTAAAATTCAAAAGACATTCCCGATTATTGGCGCACGACAGCACGGGATGTTTAGGTATTCATACAGACTTTTACGCGAATACACGTCTTAGGCATGTTATACGTAGATACGAAGAAACTTTTGCATAATCTACAATTATGTATTATTCTTCTAAGAAAAGATATTTCCGGCGATGAATGTGTACAAAAAATACATTCAACAGGTCCAATAAGACTCCCACACTAAAATAAGCATTAAAGCTCACCCCCGAGCATGGAGACTGTCAAAGTCACACGGACCACGGGAAACATAAATGTCGGATATGAAGATTTAACATTCCAAAGAGGTTCCCCTCAATGAATTCCGCTAGGCGAACGAGGAAAAAATTCTAACACATGCTTTTATTCATTTATCGAAGAGCATGGTTAATGGGCGCTGTAAAAAAACAAGCATTGGCGTCGAAAGACGTAGGGCCTGCGGAGATTGGTCGGGCGCGGCGCGGCGCAGGGGCGCGCGTATTGATCCGGCCCGCGCCCCCGCCCCGCCAGACGGCTCGCACCCTCGCCCGACGCACCACCGCCGACACCCGATCGTAACGCAACCACACCCCTTTTTCATGCGAGTCACGGGATTTTCCAATTCAATTTACCCAGCGATCGAGAAAGCGACCATCGCTTACGAACTAATAAAATGATAAACAAAGCAAAGGACTTAAACGGACTAACATACGCCCGCATCGATAAGGCGAGGGTGAGGAGTGAGTTAAAAAGAGATTCCCGATTACGAACGCATACGCGAGCAGCGGTTCCAAAAGGGCTCGACATTTCGGTGATTTGTAGCCTGTCATGCGTGTTTTATTTATCAAAAAGGACAAAAAGTGAGGCATGTTTACTACCATATAGAGTGGCGACTTGATTCGATTATGGGCACAATAAGCGAAGGAGCATTTTGGTAAGTTCATTGACTCCGCGAACAATGTGCCCGCGGCGACTCCGCCGCAGCATCTGCGCGATATAGGGTTTATAGATACCGCGCGGCACATGTTCGGACGCTCGCCGTCCTCGGAATACTTCCATAGACTGTCTCCTCCGCAAACAACTAAACAACCATTCGAAAACTTTGGTCAAACATTTACTAACACCGACTTTCAGAGAATAACTACAGATACGTATAGCAAATTCTAACACCAATTCTCACTAAACATAAACCCAGACTACGAAAATCAAAGACTGGATAAACCTATCGAATTGTAAGTGACCAAACAAATGATGATTTCCAAAGAAATGTGTCAGGATTATAATATTATGGCCACACGTTCTGTTAACACAAAATCATGACGCCATAAAACTCCCATTTGCAAAATATTCGAATCAGTAATCCGAACCCGATATTATCTGTGAACGCTCCCTAATTGCCGGGGTCCCGAATAAAGGTCGCGTGTTCAAAAATGCACTGCCGATATGATTGTGTTAGTTTCGGTTGTTTTGAAATGAGTCAGGACTACCATATTAGGCTTACTCATCGTCGTTTAAATCGGATTTGCTTTACATTGCGAGAATAAGGCCATGACGCATCACGCATAGACCCGATAATCACCTCTGTGATAGACAATGATATGGATAAGTGTGCGCTGTTCCGAAATATGAAAATAACGTTACAAACTGTTAGTATAGTATACGCGTGGTGCCGTCAGCCGCTCCCATCACGATGATTGATGGACGCTGCATCTCGGGTCATCCGAACGATAACACGTCACAAAAAACATACGAACTGAAGAGCTTTTGTGTTTTTATTAACCTCGTATTAATAATACTTTAATACAAATATGATTGTTATGTGATATGGGTCTCACAGATTAACTCCGTTCAAAATTAACAATAGAAGTATTTTTGTTTTGTAAAGTATTAGAATTTTTTCACATACTAACTTCTACCGCTAGATTGTTAAGCCCAAACTACAATTCTTAATAAATGTTTGTGACTGAAAATAGTAAAACATATTCTAGCTTGTTAGTAAATTTGTTAAATTATAACAACTATTAATCCTATAAATTGGCCTATAATATCGAAGTTATATGAATGCAAAAGTGAATAACAAGAAAGGAGGCATATTGCAGTCAAGTCCACCCACTCGGTGCATTCAGGTACTCCAGCGAGTTATACGAATCGAGTTAACTCAAGAACATAACTTTCTAGTGACTCATAGGAAGAGAGCTATCTCGCGCAGACGCTCTCAATAAGGAAGAGGGTAATAAACAAATTCATCTCTCCCATCTTATGTGGCTTCGGAGCCCATTAAAATGCACAATACTGCACTTTATACCATAGAGACCGGCCTCTGCCCGGAGGGGCACTCGCTATTTTTAGTTTTTAAATTGATACGCCAACAAAGTAAAGGATGTAAGCAATTAACACGCACTTTTACCACAAAAGGAATGTCAATTGCATTAGAGAATATGATATCCCAATGATAAGATGGCTTTTGAATAACGCGTCCTGAATGTTCAACATAACGCAGGCCAGACGTTTAGTGCACGCTACGAAAAAAAAACAACAACTATCACATTTCCCATCCTTCGTTCATCTCCACATATAATTAAGCACTCTCTGTATAAAAAAGAAAGCCACTTATAAGAGGCGTGAGTACGCCGATTGTTCTCGGAAGACGTCTCTTGCGGCTCTGACTTGACCTAATTGAAAATAATTGTGCGTTATTCTTCGGCCCGATCCCGGAGCGAAGGCTTACAAAAACATATTACCCGTGGCAGGGCCGACAGCCACATCTGTTCCGACGCCCATGCCTCATAATAGGACTGATTTCGTTCTGTAACTGCTACATATCATTAAATTAATAGCGCTATTAAACAACGAACTCTTGTGAGCTACAAGCCAATCAGAAGTGTGATCATTTGAGAAATATGTGGTTCTGGCTGTTGAAATTATATTTAGTAAACTAAAGATATAAACTTTATTAGAATGTTTGATGCAAACATCGAACTATCATAAAGCATAGACGGTAAAACAAGAATGCCGAAAGCAACACTAGATAAAAATTGTTTGAAACATTTGGAGATCTTACATAACGAGTATTTAATTGTGGGTCAACACACTCCGACTATCAACTAGTTATGTATCTGGATCGCTTCGACTCTTAAACTTGCTTTGCCTTGAACTTGTGCATGTAACGTGCCTCGCGGAATACTCGTTATCTATGGGTAGGTAGTATCGTTTGCGAGCTTAGAAAAAATATAAATCGTTTTTTATCAACACTACCGTTCAGATCGCGGCTTCCTACTCATGCTTATAAGAAATCTTATGTACTTTATTATCCAGGTACTCGTGTACAAACATTTTATTAAAAGTTTTAGCTTTAGTATAGTTTGTATTTACTTTTATCCGTAAACAATTTCTATCAATTTGAAAACTTTTAAAGGATTAAAGAAGGAATCGGTAAAATCACGCTCAAGTTAAGATACAACTAAGTTACCAAGGGAATTGGAAATATATTCTAAGAAAGGAACTGATGGTTCTGAAATCCATACAGAAGTCTGGTCGGGGCTTCTGGCCAAACATAAGCATGAGGAATATTTTGTTTGATGAAACAGACAGCCAAACCTATACAGTAGTCTGGCCGAGCCGTCTGGCTGAGTTAAGTTCTAAGGCAGCGGGCGGGCGAGCCGGCCGTGGGCGGAACTCACACGTTTTTGCGGTGCAAGACTAGAGAACTTGTATCTGGTACCGGTCGAGAGCAGCCGGTTCATATTTTCGCGGCAGCTGGCATCGAGTATGTCGCGGTCATTTACATAGTAAGTCGACGATAAGCGCGCTATATTTAGCGCGGTGGGGATGTGCCCTGCGCACCTCGCTGCACCTACGCCTCGCACCACAACCTCGCGAACGCCTCCGATTCATCTCCCATTCCAATTATAATTGCCAATCGTTCATTTACATAACGAAATGCAACGAAATTTACAATCGAATTCCGCATTAAATCATCAGTTTGACACTAAAGATGCTGAGATTGACAAATTTTGCAAAAAAACTGCAACTCATTATCCCAAGAGTTCAGCACAAAAAAGTGCAAAAAAACTGCAATCGATTCACTTGTTACCAGACGGCAATAAAGATCAGTTGCGATTTGCAATTTGCTACCCTCATTACAATGAGTATAACGAAACAAATCTTTCACAGTTAACTCCTCGTTTTGCGGAGCCTCCAACAAACAGCAGTTAACGTTAACAAGAAAAGTGGCAGATAACTCATATGTCGTCGCAAGTAGCGTGTTGACTCGAGTCGTCCGTTCGTCTGCATTATCTGAAGCACTGGAGCGATAAAAACGAACAAAGAACAATGTCAGTAGGCGCTCAACTCCCTTTCGCACGAACTGGCCGGACTCCGGTTTCATATGACAAAATAACATCAATTTGTTACAGCCGTCAATGCGAGGCGCAGCGCCGCGCTCCGGTGCGCGCCGTGCGTGCGCGCAACCGTCCATCGAAAACGCATTTCCATATTCTATTGAATCGATAATGAGCTAGCGAAATCGATCAAGAAAATGTAAACACGCCTGTATTTGCGAAAAGAGAGCTCCAACACGATGTAAAGGGGGCTCGTCGTTTTGGAACCGGCGGAGTGTAAATCCGCTCAGGGCGTGTCGCCGGCCGGTGGATGAGTGTGCGTGCAGAATTTTCAATCGGTCGAGAGTGCATTAGCCGTGCATCTCGGTGGCGGCAAATATTAATGAGCCGGGCGACTCTCGCCGAGTGAAACGGGACTCGTCCTCAACAGACACTAGGTAACTGGGTACACACCCTACTTCTTCGACACCCATCAAAATCGCATTACTAACGCGACGCCCGTCATTTTCCGAGGCCTAGTTTTGTAATTATGTTAAAGTATTCGACGGTTTAAGTTACATGTAAGTAATGCTGCACAATAATCCACTTGAATGTGGATACCGGTACGCAAAATTTAAAGATAACCGTTTTATTACCATCAAACATCGGGAGTTCGGAATATCAAACAATCGTTTTATTACCACCAAACATAAATAAAAATATCGAAATCAGAATTGTCTTTGAGGCTCCAAAATCAAATCGGATTAAAAAAAATAAAATGAGGGTAAACGAAAAAAAGAAAATAAAACGACTTACCAAGCCTTGACGCGGATGAGGACCTCGCCCTCGCCGACGGTGGGCTCGGGCTTCTTCAGGATCTTGACGGTCTTGAGGCCGCCGAAGCCGGTGAGCACGACCGCGCGCATCTCCTTGGGCGGCGGGGTCTCCTTCTCCTTCTCCTCGGTGGCCTTCTCGGGGGTCTCCTCCGGCGGGGTCTCGGTGGTCCCGTTCTCGGTGGGGGTCTTCTCGGGCGCGGCGGCCGCGGGGGTTTCCGTGCTCTCCGTCATGTCGTATGGGTGGGTGCGTGCGGGCGGTGCGGCGAACGGTCGCGGGTGAAGTGAGCCCGGGAGCGGCCGGCGCGAGCGCGCAGGGCGGCGCGCAGGGGGGGGACGCAGCCCCCGCGAACAGGTGGCCGCGCCGGCCGGTTTGCCGCCCTCGCCTCTCACCCCCGCCGAATATTACACTACACGGGACCTGGATTAACTTTATTACTCAGATGTCGATATAAAAAGCTATATTAGCTCCGTGTACTTCTGTAGGTACATCGGCCCGGCATTGTGTGCCCTCCAGTCGATACCTCCCGAAACTGTACCTACTCCCCTGGACGTGACTTGGCATCGGGATCGATATGACGCCCGAGCCAACGTACATTATACATCTTATACATCACTTTAACGTCTGATGTTTATAGCGCACCACGTTCGCCGGCTCGGTGCTGGTACTATGTATGTGCTTTCCAGAACTACCCTCGTAAGAGAATTCTAATCCACTACTTTGTATGCGGTATTAAACTTTACCAGTTAATACCTATGTATTTTACGTAGTGAAAGAAATCGGACCCGCAATAATATTGTACTGAGCAGAGACTTGCATACAGATAACATTGTTTACGTGATAAAAATGAGGTTGCTATCGTGACCTTCATTAATTGAAATAAAAACATAACAATAAACCATTTTTATACGAGTCGATGCAAACAGTAAAATTGATTTGACCTGAAAAGATCCACTCATTATAACCTGAGATTGATGATTAAAATATACAAATAAATAATACAGTGAATTTAGTTTAGGTAACTTGCACTGTTAACATAGATGAGATTCATTTTAATTTTCTTTTTTATATTTTGTTTAGAATTTATGTAATCAGACGTTAGGTGCGTTATATTTTACACCAACTAGCCCATGTAAAGATTCAAAGTTAGAAATAAAATGCGTCAAATCATTTAATGTCAGACAAAAAACTAAATTATGTGCCAAACACCTAGGGTTCAAAACGAATGAGGACACGCCCATCTTCTTAGCCGAACACCTTACGCCAAAAGCAGCTCGCCTGTATTTCCTGGCTCGTGACCTGGCCAAAATAAGAAACTTCAGATTCTGTTGGACCGCCTATGGCAAAGTGTATATACGAGAAAATGAAAACTCCCCTATAATTTTGATAAGAAACGAAAGTCAAATACAACAACTGTCTAACGGCCAACAACAGGGACCACATGCATCATGACTACAACCAAATAACTGTATAAATTTACGTAACCCTCGGATCTTTAGAAGTTTAATGATTGTATCATGTGATAAATTGTTTCTTGAATTGTATAAGAACATATTATTATTAAGGTTTTTATTGTATTTCATAAGTATATTTAACTGTACGGTAAAACTTACTGCAAAAAATATCTACTCACTCGATCATCTTCACACATACATAACCACAAGCAAACTTACACTATACTTAACAACACAAAAGTCAATCAAATCACTTATTGATTATATTCAAATGATCCTAATACTCATGCACTTTACACATACTCGAATAAACTGCTCACGTGAACATTTAAGTAATTTTTACTCTCTCTATAATGAATAACGATTTTCATAACTCGAACGCGATAGACGATATTGAAGTAGCGCGAACTGTTGAATGCGACTGTGCGGAATTGACATCTCTTATCCCAATAAAAAACAATCTGTCAATTATATCTCAAAACATACGCAGCATATACCGTAACTTTGACGACTTCCTAATAACACTGTCAAGTCTCTCGATCCCTGTAGACATTGTTGTATTAACAGAGTGTAGACTTAATTCTAACAAATCTTTACCACAACTAAACAACTACAACTCTTACTATACTACACTTCAGATGAACCAAAACGACGAAGCCGTGGTGTACACAAAAATCCTTGCAACCTAAAAGTTAAAGAAATTAGACTCACCAATGCCTCCTGTCTACAGATTGACGTGCTCAACAGTACAATAATCTGTATTTACCGCTCTCCATCTATCTCTAACTCTGAAAGCTTTGTTAACTCTCTATGCCAACATCTTGATACTCTAAGTATGCAAAAAAATATTATAATAACAGGAGATATAAATATCAACATTACTCCGAAGAGTTCCGAGACTGCCTGTGAGTACAATAACAGAACAAACTACTTAAATAAGCTCTCGGTATATGGAATTCTTGCTGGACATACTATGCCTACCAGAGAAAACAATTGCCTGGATCATTTCATGCTCAAAGTCAATAAAAATAAATTTTCAGCATTCATTGCAGTTCTTCCAACTACTATAACAGACCATTTTACTATTTTTCTTTCACTCTCTAAATCTAAAAATAAATATACTGAAACTAAAACAAAAACCATAACAGATTACTCTAAAGCTCTAGAAGATCTTAAGCAAAAAAATCTTGATAAATTACTTTTCTGCAACGACCCTACTACTTTAACACAATGCCTTATAAGCCAGCTTAGTGAATCTATTAATACAAACACTAAATTGATATCAGTTCCTAGAAATGAACGAATAATAAAGCCTTGGATATCACCAGGCATTCTGCGATGTATAAAGCATCGCAATAAGCTGCAAAAAAAATTACGTAAAGAAAATGATAATGTTATTCTAAAAATTACCTATATTCGCTATCGCAACTTCTGCAATAATCTCTTAAAAAAATTGAAAAGAAAATACGAAAGAGAGCTGCTGGCAAACTCTATTAAAAACAATAAACTATTGTGGAAAAATATAAAACATATAACCTACACGAGTAAAATCACACGATGAAAAGACAGAGCTCATCAATCTTAAAAATAACCCTTCTGAATCTTCAAACTTCATTAACAATTACTTTGCTAATATAGGAAAGCATCTTGCCAGATCTATACAACAAAGAACCACTCAAAATAATGCTCCTACAAATTACATACCAACGCAACCAAACTCGTTCGTCCTCCTAGAAACAGATTTGACCGAAGTGGAAAAAGTCATTATGAGTCTAAGAAACGATAGTGCACCTGGTTGGGACAATATTAGTATCGGTTTCCTAAAACTTGCGAAAGAACAGCTCGTACCTATCATTGCACACCTTGTTAATCTCTGCTTTCAACAGGGCTCTTCCCGGCTCCCTAAAAAGCTCTTATTACCCCGGTGTACAAGGGGGGAGACAGAGACGACGTGAGTAACTATAGGCCAATTTCGGTACTGCCAGCAATCTCTAAAATTCTGGAGAAACTATTAAACTCTAGGCTAATAGACTACCTTAACAAATACAAAATAATATCAACTTCACAATTTGGCTTTAGGCAGGGTCTATCAACGGAAGATGCGGTTGCTGGACTTACTCAATTGGTAACTAAGTTACTCGATAAAGGTCAAAAAATCCATATCCATCTTCCTGGATCTTAAAAAAGCATTTGACACTGTCTCTGTCCCCATCATTCTAGAAAAACTGGAGAGAAATGGCATAAGGGGCACCGAGCTGTCACTCTTCAGGAGCTACCTGTCTGAACGAACTCAGAGAGTAAAATTAGATCAGTACACTAGTGAGGACCTTGAAGTGACTTATGGAGTTCCTCAGGGAAGCGTTCTGGGACCTACTCTTTTCCTACTGTACATAAACGATCTCTGCAATATGAAAATAAACAATGCCAGCATTTACTCTTATGCAGACGACACCGCGATTGTTTTCACGGGTAATGACTGGGAAGCCGTTAGGGACAATGCTGAACGCGGAATATCCACTGTTGCAAGATGGCTAAGAAGCAACCTTCTTACTTTAAATACTGCCAAAACTAACTATATCTGCTTCAGCATTCATAATCATAAACCACCTAGTCCCAATTTTCGACTAAGGGTTCACTCGTGCCTAATGGATGATACTGATTGTGACTGCCCTAGTATAGACAGAACCGATAATGTTAAGTACTTGGGGGTGGTGGTCGACCAGCGACTATCTTGGTGCCCGCATCTCAATCTAGTCGCCGGCAGAGTAAGAAAATTAATATGGGTGTTCAAGACGTTAAGATATGTGGTGCCGGGGAGGTCCGTCTGGCCATCACTCCCAAAGAAATATCCTCAGAGACATCTATATTGCGCTAGTACAGTCGGTCTAACATACTGCATCTCTGTATGGGGAGGAGCGGCTAAAACGCGGGTGATAGAAGTGGAGAGGGCAAGTACAGCGTGCGTTGCTAAAAGTAATGCATTTTAAAAAAAGAAGATTCCCGACCAGTTCATTATACACCATGAGCAATGTCTTATCCGTAAGAAAACTTTACGTTCTTAACTGTATTTTAAAAAAGCACAAAACCATAATTTATGACAGATCCTTACATCAAAAGAGAAGAAAACAAATAACCACTAATGTCAAAACAAATACCGCATTTGCCGACAGACAGTATACAAAACGGTCAGATACCTTATACAAAAAAATTAACAAAAAACTTGAAATTCACAGTAAATCATCATATGAATGTAAACAACTGGTAACTAAGTTTTTATCACCATTGGATTACGACGAAACAGAGGCACTACTAGCACACTCATACTAACACACAAACACATACACACACACACACACACAAACAAACAAACACACACACACACACACACACACACACACACACACACACACACACACACACACACACACACACACACACACACACACACACACACAAACAAACAAACACACACACACACACACACACACACACACACACACGCTCACGCACGCACATACATACAAAGTAAGAATTAGAATTTAAATATATATTTAATAATTTAGCTATGCAAGAGCGTAGTCGCCTAACACAGGCATTATTTTGCTTAAAAGGTGACTACGAATACTAATTTGTTATTGTAACTTTTATACAAAATAAAGATTTATTATTATTATTATTATTATTTATTGTTTCCAGGTTGTTTTTTTTTTTCTCAGCTAGAAAGCTGGTATTAAAATTAGCAACGGGCCCTAAGGCCAAGAAGACTAATTAATTATATATTTATGTCGTCATTGTTAGACGGTTCATCCTGCAGGAATCGTCTGACAATGCGACACGTGTTTAAGACTGCTGCTTTCTGCATTGTTATGTATGTGTTTTCCGGGAGGTCAAGTAGTTTAATGCTGTGGTGTAGATGATGGGGTATGACGCCAGTACTGGAGAGCACCAGGGGTACAACATATACTTTTTCCAAATCCCAAATGCGTTGTATTTCTTCTTTGAGCTCTGAGTATTTGTGTATTTTGTCTGATATGCTTTTTTTTTATATTGTGGGTGTTTGGAACTGCGACATCTATGAGGTATGCTATTTTGTGTGATTTATCTAATAAAGTGATGTCTGGTCTATTGCAGTGGATAGTTTTATCAGTAAGTATTGCTCTGTCGAAGTATATCCTGTAGTTGGTACTCTCCAGTACAGTTTTAGGGGTGTATTGGTAGTATGGAGTAACTTTTGGCGGTAGTAATTTGTGTTTTATAGCTAATTTTTGATGTATGTAATGTGCGACTTGATTGTGTCGGTGTGTGTAATCATTTTGGGTGAGTACTGGGCAAGCGTTGATAATATGTTGGATGGTTTCGGGATTTCTATGGCATTTTCTACATCTGTCGTCCTGAGCGCTTGGGTCTTTTATGATGAATTTTCTATAATTTTTTGTATTTATAACTTGGTCCTGTATGGATATTAAAAAGCCTTCTGTTTCAGGGTAGAGATAGCCAATCTTAAGCCATTTATTTGACGCTTCCCTATCTATATGCGGTTGATCTAGATCATGAACATGTCTTCCGTGTAGTTGTTTCCTTCGCCATGATTCAAGTTTTTCTCTCTCATTAGCTTGCGCGCTATTGTAAGATTGCTGTGTATTATAAAGATTAAGTGGAGTCAATTGATTATCATGTTCTACTACGGCTTTGTGGATTTCGCTTTCAGATTTATTGTAGAAAAATTGCCTTAAGTTGTTGATTTGAGTTTCCCATAGTAATTTAATATCTGTTAAGCCCCTCCCTCCCATATCCCTTTTCAGAGACATGCGTTCTGTGGCTGATTTTGGGTGCAGGTATTTATTCTTTGTTAACGTGGTCCTAGTTTTAATTTGTAAATTATTAATGTCTGTGTTTGACCATTTTATTACACCAAATGAATATGTGAGTATCGGTATGGCGTATGTGTTTAGTGCTTTAAATAAATTTTTAGAATTAAGTTGTTTTTTACATATTAAATTTACTCTTCTTATATATTCATTCATTAGTTCTTTCTTTATTTGTGTATGGTTTATAGTTTTATTCTGTTTTATTCCTAGGTATTTGTAAACGTCAGAACTGTTCATAGCTTTTATATTAATTTCTTCATTAATGTTATAATCACCAGAAACTATTTTACCCTTATCTATATGTAGTGAATTGCATTTATCTAAACCAAAAGTCATATTTATATCTTTACTAAACTGTGCTGTTATTTCTATTAAATCCTTCATGTCTTCATATGTGTTTGAGAAAATTTTGATGTCATCCATGTACATTAAGTGAGTCACTGTAGCTTTGTCTGAGAGTTTATAACCTTTATTCGTAGTATTAAGCAAATGAGAAAGAGGGTTTAGTGCTAAGCAGAACCAAAGTGGACTTAATGAATCTCCTTGGAAGATGCCATTACTTATTCTAATTTCATCTGTACATAGTTTAGTTGTTTTGGTGGAAATTAATAAGGATGTTCTCCATTTAGTCATAGCATTTTCCAGGAAGGTTATTATTGTTGGGTTAATTTTATAAATCTGTAAAACTCTAATTAGCCAAGAATGAGGAACGCTATCGAATGCCTTTTTGTAATCAATGTAAGTTAGATGTAAGTTGTTATGGTTCTTATGAGCATGTTTAGAAATCAATGAGTCTATAGTTAATTGTTCCTTGCATCCTCTATGGTTCTGCCTACATCCTTTTTGTTCTTCATTTAAAATATTATTGTATTCTATATGTCGATTGATTTTATTTGTAACGCAAGCTGTGATTAATTTGTATAAAGTTGGTAAACATGTTATGGGTCTGTATTGTGCAGGGTTGGCTGTATCTGAACTTTTTGGAAGCATATGAGTTATACCTTTAGTAACAAAGTCTGGTAATTCTGCTTCGCCTTTAATGATTTGAGAGCAAATTTTAGCTAAGGGTTCATGTAAAGTTATTAGCTTCTTATACCAAAAACTCTGGATACCATCTATTCCTGGGGCCTTCCAATTTTTCATTTTTCTGGTCACTATTTCAATATCTTCTTCAGAAATATCTACGAATTCCATTTCATCTATACTCTTCCATTTTGTTTCTTCTTGTTTCACCCAATCTGCTTCATCGTTATGTGCCTTTTCTCTCTCCCACAAGTTGGCCCAGTAAGTTTTTAGTTGTTCTTCGGTGGGTATTGGGATATCGCAGGAGTCCCCGTTCTTTGGGTTATTAAGGGATCTATAAAATCCTTTCTCACTTTGTTGGAAGAGTTTGTTGTCTAGTTTTCTGTTGAAAGATTTTAAATATCGAGATAATCTGTGTGTTTTTAGGGCTAATTTCTGTTTAAGTGTATCTAGAACGTCTTGTGGTGTGGAGTTATTATTTTCGTGTGTGGAGTGAACTTGATATTTTTTCAATATTTTTTTTACTTTGGCTACTAATTTTCTTGACCTATTGTTGTTTATGTACTGTGATAACCTTGCTATATCAGCTCTCAACTGTTCTATACTGTTTTCTAGTCGTACTTGCCATGGTCTCTTTGTAACTTGTGATTTTCTTGTGTGTATTTGTGAGTTTTCTTGTATTCTGTATCCCATTTGCTTACTTATTACCAACGCTGTACAGTATACAAGTAGATGGATGTGTACTATGTCTGAGTCTGGATAGACAAAATCAGCGAGAATTTTCCTGTTGAATATATTCACTAGATGGTAGAGTTTTTTATTTTCCCTTATTCTTGGTAATCTTGGTCGACTTCCTGGGTCCGATTCGGAATATTCTTCTATTACTGTCTTAAACTTTTCCAGTATTTCTTTGTATAAGCCCTCATCACCATCATTATCCGTAATTGTGTTTGTGATTTGTGTCCGGTGATGGTGATCTGAATGAATACCTACGGAAGCAGTATTATTAAAGTAATCGTGTTCGTCATTAGTAGTTTGGTTGTGACATTGGTTTGGCTCATCATTAGGCACTATCCTTAGTTCTTCAGCGACTTCCTGTTTTATGGCGTTAAGTCTATCCTCGTCTATGTATTTATTAATAAGTATTAATCTTCTTTGGTCAGCTATTCTTTGTTCAGTTATGTGTGAGAGATTTGGGTAAGAGTCAATAAATGCTTGATGAAGTGCCGGCCTGTATGCGGTGAGGTTTGTTTCTAATTGTGTTATCTTATAATATGCTCTGATAATGGTTTCGTTCTGTTCTTTTGTCCATCTCATTCGTGAAAGTGTAGTTGATGGATTAATATGATGTGTGTGTATTGAGATATTTTGTTGAAAGGTCCTAGGTTCTGTTAACTGTGTGAATTGTGAGTTTTGAATTTCTGTAGCAACTTCATCACGAATACGGTCTATTATTGATTTTGTAAGTAGTTTTTTGTTAATGATTGCCCTACGTTGGTCTCCGACTCTCTGCCTACTTACATCATTCATTTCCGGGAACTTTTCTATAAACTGATTGTGAAGCGAACTTAAGTAACTATTGACATCATTTTCTAAATGTGTAAGGCGGTAATACGTGCGTAGAATGAATTCATTCATTTCTTTACTCCATTTTCTACGCTTTGTACCACATCCTGAGGTGGGTGCAGAGTTAGAGACAAAAGGAGTCTCCTGCACAACATCCTCAAGATGTATACTACTAGATGTTGATAATGTGGGGGAACCTCTATAAGATGGGTCTGTGGAGCAAATTGAAGGAACCGGGCTATTGTTTGAGCGTATAGAGGTTTCATCCCTGGGATCGGCTGTTGCATTTTCAGGCTCATGCCCAGCGAGGGCCCGCCTGCTCAGCTCCTCGCCACCAACGGTTCGCATGCTGTGACACCCAGCGTTGGCTCCAGGTGCACCCCGGCGATAGCCCCCGGGAAGCGGCCGCAAACTATATTTCTTACTTCGTGTCTCCATATTTATTTTTGGGTTTTGGGACCGTTAGTTCGAGAAAGGTGACCAAATAGATGGAGATTGGTGTAAATTAAGTGATGTTCATATTGGAATCTTGATAAAGGTGGTAGTATCATTTTGCACAAGCCTTCTCTTAAGCCCTCCCCCCACGACAAGGTGGCCCCATGGTTATTATTATTATAAATACATCCAAAATTAAAAAACATCACAAAAATTTTATTAAAAATATAACATACAAATAATTTATTCAACAACTAAGTACACTAAACTACAACAACAACTACGCTACTCTCGGTATATCACTGTAGGGTTTCACGTCCTCTTGGTAGTAGTAACAGTCGTCGTCCTCGTTGTAGTCTTCGCCCTCGTCCTCTTCCGAGTCGTAGGGCTCATCATCGTCGTCCAAGCGCGGCTGCATGTGAACCTCTTTGCGTGCACTTCGCATTTCTTTGCGCAATTTTGCTTGCAGTATCTGAAAAAAAAAACACATTATGAATTTTCTTGCAGTATCTTTTAAAAAAAACATAACATACTTCCCCAGCGAAGGGCTAACTTTACCCTTACCAAACTAAGGTGAAGGTAAAGTCTTACTTTGATTAAACACGCTGACCAAGTCATCATATTTTATGTACGTACATAGTGGCAGTATTATTTAAGTGACGGCCGAAAACTTAAACGTTTATTACATAATATAGTTCTACTTAGATGTTACAATAGGTTTTAAATCCAAGCCTAACATTCTAATTAGAGAAAAAATTCAGCTCCGGTTACTTGCAAATATTTAATTTCTATATTCGCCTTAAATTCAATAATATTTTAATCACACGATTTTTATTTTACTGATTAGACGATCCAAATAAAAAAATTTTTATAATTTTGTGAGCAACATGATGATTTCTTTTAGGAGTACTTTTATGGAAAGTAAGTATACGTAATATAATTTATTATATAATCATGACTCAACTGATCATGTTTCCTGTTGTTTTCTGATAGGTTAAGGGAACCACCATTCGTAGCCAACTTACTAAACCTAAGTACATTTTCTTGCGTGTGAACAATTTCTTTTCGACTTATATAAATTAATGAAGCTGTCTGAAGATACTGATCGATGTGAAACTACAAACATACTAAAGGTCATCAACGCGATCTAAGTTATGTATGGAATCCCACGTAATTATGTGAAAGGCGAGATAAAAAAATGTATCTAAAAATAATAATATCCACCATAGATAAATAGAATATAATCTTCGAACAATTGCATCACTCAAGTTCAATGAGACAAAAGCGGAATCCATTTAAAGCCTTTTGTTCCAAAATGGTGATTAAGCAAGTTATTTTTAGTTATCTGTGCTGAAAAAGTCTTATCACAGCCACTTAAGAGTGACCTGATTAGTGTGCTATCCCTGTGAGGCATAAATAACTGATTTTGTATGTACTAGCAAATGTTGTCCTATCCAAATTCCCTGCCTACTATACAGGTTTAATCGCATGATCTGGCTGAAAGTAACATCAGAAGCTTTTCGCTTTTCTTCAGTCATTTAATGATTGAATAATGTATTTATTATCTACTCTCATAGGAACTGTTCGTCGGAGTCTTATAAAAAGTATGTGACAAGACAAAAAAACAATGAGTCTCATTCAAAAACTTATATGCAATATTAAGATTTTAGACTTTCGCGTTCCATTACACTAAAATTTAGTCAGTTCGCTCGCGACCACGATTGGTGTAACCCAGTTGAAACGTCGGGCAGTAAGTAGCTATGTAATTTGCTACTCCTAATATCGCGTGTAGACCCATAAAGACTAATTTTAGTGTTATATGCAATCTTTTTGAGTGTCCTGGTACATACGAGTAACAGGACGATCTATCCCGCGAACTGCAACATCAGCTACAAAATTGTAAACAAAAAAAAAACCGCCTTCAAAAACCCGACTCACTAAAAATTGCAAAATAATATAATGCGAACATTTATAATCATCTGGGTAACTTTTTTCTATCTTAAGGGCGTTCGTTTTAATAATACGCAATATATTCTCACAAATCTCAACAAATCATAATATAAATCAAGTGAAGACATTAAATCTTATTCAATATCGTAAAAGAATATCCCAACCTTAAAAATATGGGCCCATTCAACGATTGTATAACAATTTATTTTACAAAGAATAATGATCAGTTATTTGTCCGACCGTACATACGGGCGTTTGATTAAATCATGTTCACAAATAACTTGCGCATTATCGTTGCAAGTGATTCAATAAGACCATTTCTTCTTACAATAAGAGTATCATGTTATCTCGATCGATATCTAACAAAAGGTACCTAATGAATTTAAGTAATTCTTCTGAAATGGCTTACGTTTTATGTGGCATCGTTGCGATAAGACTTCTCACTATGATATTGCTCACAATTTTCCTCACGCTAATCAGATTTGTACCACCCTCGGAGGTTCTTTGAAGGATTAGACGTGCGATTTAATTACCCCGGTATCTGATATACCTCTCCCTGTCTCTTAATTCAATCTGTATCGATTGGCTACTCACTTTATCATCAAATATACCTAGAAGCTAACTTGTAGTAGAACTTGTTTGAAGTTGTATTATACCGTAGACGAATTTTTAAAAAAATCATATTATATTATTATGTTTATGTATGACTGCCTCGTTGGTCTATTTGTGGCAAGGGATGCGTAATAACCGTGAGGTCAAGTTTATCATTTTAAGTGTTTGGTTGTCTTTTTTGGATTTCGTCTACGACTTTCGGTCCGAATGCACCCAGAAGCCTGTGCAGTGTGCCTACGATTGCCTTCTTTTTACTTCAATAAAATGTCGTCGTAAAAACCCGCGTTCTATAATTCATTATCTACTGTAAAAATGTATTTACTCGATATTGATCTTACTTTACTTTCAATAGTCGCAAAAACGGCAGAAGATTACTGTCATTACTGACTAATAACGAATATAATGCATGACTAATGTCACTATTATTTATTTTGTGGTGTTTATGCACTGCAATGGAAACAAAAGCCTAACCACTTAAACCCGATAATATTATCTCGTAGCAAATGACGAATTTTATACTGTAGGTACATCATTCAATGGAAAGCCCCGGTAGTTAGATGCCAGTTCATGGTGTAGTGTTGATAATTCATTAAAAAATATTAATATCAGACACATTGAAGAGAAGATTACAAGAAATTTGCATTTTTACATAAGCGACTGGCTCGGTGGAACAGTGGTTAGTGACCCAGGTTTACTACCTACGGTTCCAAGAGTCGTGGGTTCGATTCCCACTCGAGACAAATATTTGTGTGACGAACATCGGTGTTTGTTCCGTGTCTGGGTGTGTATTAAGTATATTTAAGTATATTTGTGTATCCACTGTTGATTCTGATATCTGTAACACAAGTGCTTAAGCTACTTACCACGGGATCAGATCAATGTATGTGATGTTGTGTAATATTTATTTATTTATTTAAGCTAAAAATTTCGTCCTACAGTTCATATTTGTAATTATATTCGTTTACTTATAGTTTACTACATAGTTTCCGTATTCATTGGAGTGATATCTATTGTCTGTCACGTTTCTCATGTTAAACCATAAAATCGATTATGATATGGAAAGGTTTTTTTGAACCCCCTATAATACAATATAAAGCGATCCCATGCGGGCCATTATACTACGTGTAGGTACTAATAGTGTTTATAAATATGTACGGTAATAATAGCAATAGGATTCGTGGTAATAGAAATGTAAACCTTAATTATTTTACTAGATTTACAAACCTAATGCGATCAACCAATTCTGACGATATTTAAGATTGATGAAAGATATCCCGTTTGATTTAAGTGCTTATAATGTATCACCAACCATTAGGTGACCCTTTCTCGTGCGCCAAAAGTTGTGGGTTCGATTCCCATTCAGGACAAATATTTGTGTGATAACCATCGTCCTGTGTCCCTTGTGTTAGCTTGTTGTTTCTAATATCAATAACACTTGCTTATGTTTTAAGGGTGAGAGCCATCCGCTTCCCTGCAAGTCCGGTGATGATGACGAGGCTACTTCAAGCCATCTTGGTAACTCAATTAGGAAAAAAAAACTTGCTTATGATGCATCTTATTTCGGAATCGGATCAAGGTAATTGATATTTATTTATTTATCTAACCAAGTATAAACACAAAATTTCTATTCCGAAAGCGACGTAATAAAATCGTTTGCATTTTTGACCGAATACCTACCTACCTATCTCGTGTTTTTGCGAAAAACGGTGTTCAGCTCGCATTAAAAATAGATACAATAGAACAATTGAGCGCTACATACCTGTCGCTTTAGCAGGAAATCTGCTAATTCTTTTTTCTGGCTGGTAGTGTCTGAGTCATGGGGCGTTATCTCGGGCGCCCTGTACGATATCACAGAAGATTCGGCGTCCATGTTAACCCATGCTTCTCTGCTCTTCTTCCTTGCAGCCAACAGACGGCTAAGGATTTTAGCGTGGTCTAGCCCAAACACGTTGTGAGTCATCTCTGGTATTGGCTCGTCGATTATAGGCAATTCTTCTTCTAACTGCTTTATTTTAGCCTAGAAGTACAATATCCATATTACCTATAATATAACTTCGTAACAGCGCATCATGCACTGGTCCTATTTCGTAGTAATTGGCGTTTCATTGAGATAAATTATCATTTATGCTGATAATCATCTGCCATCGTATTCTGAGCCGAGCCAGGAGGGGTGGGCAAGATTTTGGTTTCCCCCTTGCCCCCATCTCGGTACGCCCATGTCATCAGCCCATCGCAGTCCACTCTGGACATGGGCTTCCCCAAATTCTCGCCACACCCGTCTCTTTGGCTACTCGCATCGCATCCAGCTTCTACCAGCCGTCCTGCGTCATACTAGATTATGCACTCCAATATTTTTAGTATATTCAATATCCGAATTTTCTGATTTATTAGGAATCTAAGAACACATAAGTATGTGTCGTATATAAGTATACATATACTATTCTAACTTATTTTCATTCAGCAAAATCACTTACTTTCATTTCTGGCGAGAGCTTAGTGTCCAGGGTAAACTCAGTCTTCAACAAGTGTCCAATTTCGGTAGGCTCGTAGTCGTCCCCGTAATCAGCTCTCGCTAAGCACCTATCTAATTCCACTATTTGAGCTTCGTGCTTATCTACCAAATACAAACAATTATTACATTACTATAACAATTTTTGAATGTTTCTCAGTTAACCTAATGTTGGTATGTTTGTTCCTGATTGGTTTAAATGTGTTAAACAATTAACACAAATAACTTGTCGAAATCTACTATTTCGTTAACACAATGAATACCAAGCGGTACCTACTATCACAGGTGCTTAATAATAACTTAAGGTGTTTAGAACATTTAAGACCACCCAACAAAATAAATCCTTACTAATATTATAAATGCGAAAGTAACTCTGTCTGTCTGTTACGCTTTCACTCATAGAGTACTGGACCGATTTAAATGAAATTTGGTACAGATATAGTCCAGAGCCTAGAAAAGTTTATAGGCTACTTTTTAACCGACTGCGCTACAAGGAAGTAATGTTTTACCCGTTAAACGTCTCTACGCGGACGAAGTCGCGGACGGACAGCTAGTAGGCTATATTTTAACTGACTGCGCTATAAAGTATTAATGTTTTACCGGTTAAACGTTACGCGGACGAAGTCGCGGGCGGAAAGCTAGTCTTAAATAAAATGTAATCGAAATGCGTAAAAAGTACGTGTTTTGATAGTCTAATTCCTAGTTGCTAACAATTTGTTCAAAATTGGGTTCATCACACACATGAAGCCCAATAAGGGAGATTGAAAATAAGTTTATAACATAGGTTTTTTCGTTCAATGCTTCACTAAGTTGTTTGCATATATTAGGGATTAGAGGCATGATAGAATTTTTGTATAAAAAATATAAAAAAAATTATAATTTGATTAAAATTAGAAGAGATTTGGACTACACAGTTCTGTAGACAATCAAATAGATCTTCATTAGATGATGAAGACATTATTTCCTAAATTGGTTCTGAGTGACACCTCTAGCAGTTATTAGGTCATTAGTACTAAAGCTAATTGCCAAACTACTGACCACAAATTTTTGTATGCATAATAAATAAGCTGTTGAAGTGAGAGCAAACATAGTACATAGGTAGTGAATATCCAAGTTTCCAACCTTTCACAAATGTGATGTAGGGGACCTCTCCCATAACCCTAAGAGTGGACAGTTCATGCCGCAAGGCCCTGGACACTTTCTTCAGTGTACTCTCTGTTTCTTCATCTTGAGCAGTCCCCTTACACACCCAGTACACATTGACTGTTTGGAAATCTGGAGAAATGTTGACCTGATCAAAAATAGATTCAAAATTAGGAGTTATGATAAAAGGTTGAAAAATAAATTATTAGCCAAGAACACAAGAGTACATTAGAACACTAATGACATGAATAAATTGGGACTGGGGTTTCAGGTCATCAGACCTGAACTGAACTGAACAAAAATGTACTATTACACATAAATAATTATAAAGTGTACGGTGTAACTAACATCATGTAGTGTCATGATTTTAGTTTCCACAGTTGAAATTTGCAAACAAGTTGGAACTCAACGCAGACAAAACAATAATTACTCTGTTATAGTTTTTATATTATAATATGATCAAATTAGTATTTTTTTTTGGGAAAGCAATTGAATTTCTATGGGAATTCTCTTTACTTATAAAATGTCCCTAATTCTTAGTTAAATAATAAAATTTAGGTACCTATGCTACTCCTGAACTGACAAAAAATTACAATAATATTAAAATATATGGTAAACATTTTACATGACCATTATTACAATGAAATTCTAAAGTTACTTACTTTTGATATCTCAATCCCGCGACCCACAATATCTAAAGAGACAGTTCCAGTAGACATCAAATCGGTGATGTGTTTCATAAACAGCTTGTTCAGCATGGCCACCCGGCGGACTGCCCGCTTTCCTGGCTCATTCTGGGTCTTAGACAAGCTCTTTACTGAAGGCAAGGTGGCTGCCTCCATTCCATGATTGATAGGATACCATTGCCTGCCAAATAATATTATCATCAAAAACTAACCTCACAAATATAAGTTATATCAACAAACTTCATTCATATTCAAACAATAATAAATGTGTATTACAACTTACTTTTTAGCTCTGGGATTTATCATTTTATTAAGTTTTATTCCTTGCTTTTTCATACTAAACAATGTGTGGGAAATATGGTAAAGTCTGCGAAAAGTTATCATGGTTTATGTTTAATTAAACCTAGTTGCGGTTATTGTTTTATGCTTATAATATTATCGTAGTAATAGTAAATCGTAGGAGTTTAAATTAAAGGTTTTAATTTCAAACAAGAATAATTAAATTTTCGCAGAAAAAGAAAACAAACAAATAAATTCTTTTTAATTGTCAAACTTTACTTTTTTTATGTGAAACCAACGAAAAAGCATAAACGAATTCTTGCTTTGTAATGCCAAGATAACATGCTAGACAGAAATCCATCTGTTTGAGAAGTATTTAGTCTTCAGCCTAATGCCATAGAGAATTAAAATGGCGTGGGTGGCCATTCCCGCTTCCCGCCAAAGAGCTGTCAAAATTGCCAAAATCGAGGCAAGTTGCTTGCTTGGAAGTAGGGGTTATTTATTTTCTTTATTTTATTGTATTATAAATCTGTGACTATAACTTTGACCATGTCGAAACCTGAGGACCCTGAAGAGAATTGGATAGCGCAAATGGATGGGCTATGTTCAAATTTAAATGTTGATCCTGTTGCTGCTAAAAAGTCTAAGGAATCATTTTTAGAAATAAAACAAAATTATACTTTGGATGTAAGTATTTTGTTTATTCATTATTTTTTATCACAGCAGACTTATTTTACAAGTCAGTACATAAAATAAATTCATTACAAATAGTGAAACCTTATTTGGGGTTAATTGTAAACAAGGCATTTGAAGCTAGTTTTTCCACTGGAAGTAATCTGGTTACTTAGTTCATTATTATGGCATATTTCCAGTATCTTGACTAATTTTGAACATACTTTCGTGATTTTACTATTGTAAAATGAATATTTTCAGGGTGATATTCTTCACTGGATGGCTTGTGCTTTGTATGTAGCATGTCGAACATCAATAACTCCAACTTTAGAGACAGGAAAAGCAGTGGAAAGCAACTGTGTGAGTCTCACACGACTGTTGAGGCTATGCAACATTAGGTATGTGTTGTATTTTTTTAATTTTTTCATACCAAAATATAGGTATCATTAGACTTTGAGTGGCTAAATGTTATATTCTTACCAAACTCCTATGATTTTTAGTTTAATTCAGTTTTTTACCAAAATCAAAAACTGGATGGAAATGGCTTCCATGCCAAATGACTTCAAAGAAAGGATATCACACCTGGAACACAAGTTTGCAGTGTCTACAGTGTTGTTCAGGAATTTCCAACCCATCTTCCAAGAAATCTTCTCTGGGTTGACTCATGAAGCCATGAAATCAACAAATATAAAAAGTAAAAAACACAAGTAAGTAAAGCTTAATTTATAGACTCCTGTGGAATTTAGACTTTTTGCTCTGTCAAAACGGCAAGGGCAATTCTATACCACCAAATACACTTCTGTGTTTATGTATGTATTTGTATACAATGATGGTTTTTAACAATTTTGAATTTGAGTGGATAATCTGTATTTTACCAAATTGTAAACAGTAACATTTATTTATTTGTTTATTCAAAATCCACAGCTCTTAAATATTGTCAATATTCCAGAATGCAGCCATGTTCAACAAATGCACTGTTTGAATTCACTTGGTGTCTGTACATTTGTGTGAAGGGAGAGTTCCAGAACTCTGCCGATGACCTTGTAGATATGTACCACATGTTATTATCATGTCTGGACTTTGTTTTTGCTAATGCCTTCATGTCTAGGCGTATTGACTTAATTAATCCTACTTTTAAAGGTAAGAAAACGAATCCTATATATTTAATTGAAGACAGATTTATTATAGTACTAAGCACACCCAGCCCTTGCTTTTCTTCAGGTGATTTTTATATAAAACCATGCTTCCTCTTGAATCCATCTATCTATTAAAAAAACTGTATCAAAACCCTTGCATAATTTTATAGATTTAAGCATGCATGAGGATATAGGGTCAGGAAGGGACTTTGTTATGTACTATGTAGTGATTTGCACTTATTATTTTATCCTCATAATCTAACCATATTGTTTTAAAATTACATTTACAGCATTGCCCAATGAATGGCTGAGAGATGATTTTGAGTTACCAAAAAAAACCCCTTGCATCATATCCTTACTGTCCGAGATCAAGGGTGCTCTGTCTGTAGAGGCGGCCACAATGAAGGAATATAATTGGAAACCTGTAATCAAGACATTTTTCAAAAAAGGAGTAAGTAGTTCTAAATAATAATAATAATAGCCATTATATTTCTGAGTCATGAGAGCCTCTTTTATGATGTTGCATAGCTTGGTGTGCCTCTTGGGGTACCTCCAACAACATACATTGCTTCCAAGCCACTATGGTTTAGTGTGATTCCAGTGTAAGGCGCAGATCATCAGCCCATCTCCTTGTGGACCTTCCCTGTCATATCAGGGTTCTGAAGTTTTAAAACATGGTCAATAAAATGCACTATAGGTATTTTATAAAAGGTATAAGTGTAACAATAAAGTATTTTGTTTTAGATATTGAAAGGAAATCCTGAAATGCTTACTGGACTTTTGGAAGTAGGAAATTTTGACTCTAATCTGAAATCATTGAATAATCTGTATGAAACCTATGTTCTAAGTGTTGGAGAATTTGATGAGAGAATATTTTTGGGTATGTATTTTTTTTATTTACAATATAATCTATTTATTCAAATAAGCTTTGTGCAAACATAGACAACAAAATTATAAAATCAATAAAATGTCAAATCAATCAGATGTCAAACCGAATAAAATAATTGTCTATTAGATATTAATGAAAGCATGTCCAAGTTATACTTTATTAATCCTATATTAACTTGTTTAGTTGACTATGAAGGTAGTTTATTCATTTATTGTGATTTTACTTATAGACTGTTAAAATTTTAGTACACATATTCAGAACTTTCATTCAAAACCAGAGGTTTACTGAACTAGAAAGCAGTTAGAATCCTGCACAAATCGATGTAGTGATTCTAAAATTTAGGGAAGGTAATAATTTTTCTTACCCATGTTATTTTTTAGGTGAACATGCAAATGAACAGATTGGAACACGAAATAAAGCAACTGGAGATGATATATCTAAAGTTATTGCAACATTTGGACCGGTGAGTTGATTCATATTTTAATTACTTTGTTTTATTACATACATACATACATACATACCATTACTACATATTAGTGCAATAGTGCTACAACATGTAGGACATTATACATACATACATAAAATCACGCCTTTTTCCCAGAGGTGTAGGCAGAGATAATTTCCTGCCATGAGTAGTAGTTTTACAAATATGTTCAACATGCCAATACATAATGCACCTGCTGTCTATCGGTAGCAAGTGCTGCGTTAGGACCAAGAGGTCCCCGGTTCGAGTCCAAGGTCGGGCAAAATTTGTGTGAGTTTTTCTGTAATGAAATTACTCGGCCTGGAATTAGGAAGTTGGCGGTCGAACGCCCGATCTCTCATCGGTCATGTCGGATTGCCGTCTCACTGAATTATGAGAGTAAGGGAATAGAGTGTGCACTTGCGTTTGCGCGCACACTTGTGCAATATAATATGTCCTCGCACTTGGCTGATCTCAATTGAGATCGGCCGCCAAGGCTGAAATCGGTCAGACGCCATAATGTACATTGTGTAATAGGGAATATGCACAAATCTGCAATCTAGAATTTTTCAACAACTTATGAAAAAAGGCTTAAAACACATACTAAAATGTGAAATAAAAATGAAAATCGGTTCACAACCGAAGGATTTCTAAGGAATTAAAGTTAATTTTCAATCTCTTTCTTACAAAACGGAGTTTTATATGGATCGCGTATGGCCGTAGTGTAATTGTGACGTCATCTGCCATATCGGATCTCTCTGTCCACCCGGGAACTTTAAACAGCTATATCTCGCTTGTCGTTAAAGTAAATTGAAAAATAGAATTACATTCATATTTCTTCGATATTAAAGATTGATTTCTATAATAAAAAAAAATGTGTGCATATTCCCCATTGGGACTGGGTAACATTTTCCATTGTTGTGTCGCAGAGCGGCCGCGCGTGCCCGGACACGCCGCTGACGGGGCGCGGGTACCTGGCGCGGCGCGCGGAGGAGCTGACGCCGGTGTCGGAGGCGACCAACAGCCTCGCGCGCCTCGCCGCCGCGCTGCGCCACGCCAAGCCCGCGCCCTCCGCGCACCTGCTGCGTCTGTGCAGGTATGTCTGCCGCTCAAGCTCTTCACTCTATGCTCAACACTCACTCAACTCAACAGTACGACTACACTATATGTACTGCACACCACTTTAATTTTTGCCGCGGTGAAATGCTTTGCGCACCTTCTCTTCGGTATTGTATTTTTTGATCATGGAACGGGCTGATCATCATGATTATGTTATACTAGCTGTGCCCGCGACTTCGTTCGCGTGGACTACGGGATTTTACATACAAACGTTTTTCCCGATAACTCCTGTTCCCATGGAAAGTTTGCAATATAGCATTGTAAGTAAGCTTTACGTTGATTAGGATACCTGCATGCCAAATTTCAATCATCTATCTTTCGCGGTTTAGATTTTTTCATACAAAAGTTTCTTCCCGCTAACTCCCGTTTCCGTGGGAATTTTGTAATATCCTGTTGCAACTCAGCTTTAAATTTACTAAGGTATCTTCTTGCCTTTAAGAGTCTATCTTAAACGGTTTAGATTTTTCATACAAAAGGATGTTACCGGTAATTCCTGTTCCTGTGAGAATTTCGGGAAATCCTTTCTTAATGCACTTCTATGGTACTTAAGCTATGTCCTCTCCAAATTTCAAGGGCCCACGTTTAGCCGTTGAGGCTGTGCTTTGATATGTCAGTCAGTTTCTCCTTTTATATATTTAGATAACAATCCATTGAAAATATTTATATTTTCACAGTGAATCTGGTGTGAGTGAAGAAATGATAAACAGAAATGTGATAGTGCCTTGCAATGGCTGGATGGAGCAGTTCGCTAACTGCCTAAGGGAGACCAACTGCAGTGAACAAACAATCAAGATTCGTTGTAACATGGTTACATGTTTGTACTACAAAGTATTTGAACATATCATTAGGGAAGAACACAGGAAAAAGCCGCAAGTGTCTTTACAAGTAAGTGTGCTTTAAATTTAATTGTGTTATTTATAAATTCATATAGCATATGACCAAATAACAGATGGAACCAATTTGGACGCCGTTTTTGTTTTCTATGCATGTGAATTTTCAACTATTATCGAAGCGGCAGTAGGTGCAATATTTTTAATAAGCAATGTTTTTTGTAACATTAAATACAACTTACTACTTCACATTACCTGCATAACATACTTTATAGCTGTAGATACAAAGAAATGCGTTGCATAGTGAATTGACTATAATTGACATTCTTTTTCTAATTTTATTAACCTTACTCTCCAGATGCTGCTCAGCCAAGAGACATACCAGCTGACGGTATACGCTTGCTGCACCGAGGTGGTCCTCCACGCGTACGGCGTGCACTCGCTGCGCTTCCCGCGCGTGCTGCGCGCCTACCGCCTCAGCGCCTTCCACTTCTACAAGACCATCGAGCTGGTCGTGCAGGCCGTGGTGGACAAGCTGAGCCGCGACGTCATCAAGCACCTCAACACGGTACGCGCGATGTTCACAGTGCTGCCGCCTACCGCCTCAGCGCCTTCCACTTCTACAAGACCATCGAGCTGGTCGTGCAGGCCGTGGTGGACAAGCTGAGCCGCGACGTCATCAAGCACCTCAACACGGTACGCGCGATGTTCACAGTGCTGCCGCCTACCGCCTCAGCGCCTTCCACTTCTACAAGACCATCGAGCTGGTCGTGCAGGCCGTGGTGGACAAGCTGAGCCGCGACGTCATCAAGCACCTCAACACGGTACGCGCGATGTTCACAGTGCTGCCGCCTACCGCCTCAGCGCCTTCCACTTCTACAAGACCATCGAGCTGGTCGTGCAGGCCGTGGTGGACAAGCTGAGCCGCGACGTCATCAAGCACCTCAACACGGTACGCGCGATGTTCACAGTGCTGCCGCCTACCGCCTCAGCGCCTTCCACTTCTACAAGACCATCGAGCTGGTCGTGCAGGCCGTGGTGGACAAGCTGAGCCGCGACGTCATCAAGCACCTCAACACGGTACGCGCGATGTTCACAGTGCTGCCGCCTACCGCCTCAGCGCCTTCCACTTCTACAAGACCATCGAGCTGGTCGTGCAGGCCGTGGTGGACAAGCTGAGCCGCGACGTCATCAAGCACCTCAACACGGTACGCGCGATGTTCACAGTGCTGCCGCCTACCGCCTCAGCGCCTTCCACTTCTACAAGACCATCGAGCTGGTCGTGCAGGCCGTGGTGGACAAGCTGAGCCGCGACGTCATCAAGCACCTCAACACGGTACGCGCGATGTTCACAGTGCTGCCGCCTACCGCCTCAGCGCCTTCCACTTCTACAAGACCATCGAGCTGGTCGTGCAGGCCGTGGTGGACAAGCTGAGCCGCGACGTCATCAAGCACCTCAACACGGTACGCGCGATGTTCACAGTGCTGCCGCCTACCGCCTCAGCGCCTTCCACTTCTACAAGACCATCGAGCTGGTCGTGCAGGTGTGATTAGCACATCATCATCAGCCCATATACGGTCCCCACCGCTGGGGCACGGGCCTGCTCTAAACTGGGGCAGTAAGGCCCTAGTCAATCACGCTGGCCAAGTGTGGGTTGGTTGACTACAACCTAAGAATTTCTTTGAAGGTGTGAAGGAAAACATCGATGAAAGCGTTTCACCGTTAAAGCGTCAAATAGTCTTTCATATAATTTTGAAAAACACAGTAGTATGTCGCGAGGTTTATACTGGCGACCTCTCGCATAGCAAGCACTACAACTACTTGGCCATCGACGCATTTTTTGACGCTACTTAGAACAGCAAGAGATAATGCTCTTATTCTAGACTTGTATTTTCTGAATTTTTATGATGTGTCAGATCTAGTGCTAGCTACCTTTCACTCATTTAACCATTTACAAAAAATAAATTAACTCCATTTTTTCGTATTTTAGGTGGAAGAAGAAGTATTAGAATCATTAGTGTGGACGTCAGACAGTCCTCTCTGGGACCAACTCAGTAAAGGACCTGTGCCAGCTTCAACAGATGTGTATGTTCAAGAGTCACCTCTAAATCGCAGAAATAGTATGTATTTAATATACTATGTTCATTAAATATTACTTTTTGATAAATAAATTTAACCCAATCTTTTCAATTTGCAGATATCCAATCGCCAGTATCATCAGCTATAGACCGGTTTTTGTCTCCAATAGCTGATCAGGCTAAGAAGCAGTTATTCACAGATAATATCAAACCAGGACAGTCACTTTTAGGTAAATTTAAAAGCCATTTTGCATGTATGCTTGTACTAGCAAGTAGTATGATGTCATTGTTTTGACTGGCTGTAACTTTGACTTTGGTTCAGTGGAACAGTGGTTAGTGACCTAAGTTCACTAAAGCGGTTCTTGCGGAGTCGTGGGTTCGATTCCTACTCGGAAGAAATATTTGTGTGACGAACATCGTTGTTTGTTCCGTGTCTAGGTGTGTATGTATATTTGTGTATCCACTGTTGATTATAATATCCGCAATACAAGTGCTTAAGCTACTAACCACGATATCAGGTCAATATATGTGATATTGTGTTGTGTAATAATAATTGGCCACTTGGCCAGCGTGGTCGACTAAGGCCTTATCACCCTAGTTTAGGGTAGGCCCGTGCCCCAGCAGTGGGGACGTATATGGGCTGATGATGATGATGATGATGAATAATAATTGTGTTCATTTATATTTTTGTGATTTCAGTACCAAATGTTCCAGTGAAGCAAGAGCCTCCAGTTCAACCGTCCACTAGTGCATCAAATGGGGATCAGACCCCGTCGACACCTAAGAAAGCTAACAATTCACTAACACTCTTCTTCAGAAAGGTAAGAAATACTATGGAATTACTTCTGCCTACTTTTAACCAGTAAATATTTCATAATTATAAGCTTTAGATAGCTTTGAAGCTTTTTTTCTGCCCAATAAATAACTACAAATGTCTTATAGTCCAAGAGCTGGTGAACCCTGGGAGTAACGGTCTTCCTGTAAGGTTAGAAATTTGTATACTGACGGTTTATGGCATGCTAAGAGCAATAGCCAAGACCTGGCAGGCGTCAGACCTGCACGTCATCAGCCCCTTTATTTTTCAAACTGTTAAGTAAACGGGGTTTCAAAACTTGTTCCTGTAAGTTTGAAAATTTAATAGAATAAAGTTATTTTATTATACATCTTAAAAATAAATTGACAGGCGATTACAATAAGCAGAAGTATACGACAGGTCAATTAGAAAACGCATAGTTGATGAGTTAAAAAAAACTTTATCCTGTATACTTGAAATTTTTATATGTTTTTCAATAGACTTCTCAGAGTAAATATGTACAATGCCAGGCGGTTTTGAACAGCATTAGACCTTGCCAGGCGAGGGGACAGCTGCTAAAGGCGTGCGAGTGAGAAGTGTTACATGAACGCATACAGTAAATGTAATGTATTCTATTATGTTTTATACAATGTACAATCGATGAAATGCAAACTGACGAATAATAATACGTTAAATTGTAAGCAGTAGGTTATGGTTTACGAATTTTCGACGGTTCACAATCTTGCTAGGTAGATAGCAATCAAGCGTTATTTACAATTTTTTGACACAGACATTTTAATATTACTGCTCGGAAACATGGACCATCTCCACAATAAGAATTTAAAAATCTATATGGAATATGGCACTAATAATTGTAAAAAATCGATACATATTTCTGAACTATAAACAAAATTGGGACCTTCTATATGCCAAAGCTAACCTGGATTTCAAGCATTAACCGGTTGCGATTTCAATCCGTCTTTTTCAAGAAGAGATAAAGAAAAACCATTCCAAATATTGCAAAAATCGAGTATATATCAGAAAGCATTCAAAAAATTAGGAAACGCAGAAATAGTACAAAAGAAAGAAAAAAAAATCCCGATACTAGAGAAATTTGTATGCCAAATGTATGGTTTGAAATCTTCAAAATTAAAAATGCACTATATGACAAGTTCGTTGCTACGTTCAACACAACTAATCCTAAAGTGTTTATGAAAAAAGTAGTAAGCTATGATTCATCAAATTTACCACCCTGCCAACGTGAACTACATCAACAGTTGTTGAGAACTGCCTACATTACAAATATATGGCGAAATTGTCATTTAAAAGAACCAACAATTATTACACCTGAAAATAACGGTTGGAACTTAATTGATAATCGTTACCATTTTAATTGGTTTGAGGGGAATACGGTTCCATCGTTTATATACGACATACTTTTACAAGAACATGCTGATACTTCCACAGCACAATCGACTGAAACTGAGGAATGCATTTCAGGTAACATACAACTATTTTATTCTATATCATTTAAATATGCAGTCCTATGCGTTGAACTTAATATTTAATTCTCAACAACCATATTGATTCATAAAAATGTGTTTTACTATTTTCAGATGAGGAAAACATTGTTGAAGAATCAGATGATGATGAAAACAGTGATAGCGAAATTTCGGATGATGCTGAAGAAAATGAGTTTTAAAAATAATGTACATTGTATAAAACATAATAAAATACTTTACATTTGCTGTAAGCGTTCATGTAACACTTCTCACTCGCACGCCTTTAGCAGCTGTCCCCTCGCCTGGCAAGGTCTTATGCTGTTCAAAACCGCCTGGCATTGTACATATTTACTCTGAGAAGTCTATTGAAAAACATATAAAAATTTTAAGTATACAGGATAAAGTTTTTTTTACCTCATCAACTGTGCGTTTTCTAATTGACCTGGCGTACACTTCTGCTTATTGTAATCGCCTGTCAATTTATTTTTAAGATGTATATTAAAATAACTTTATTCTATTAAATTTTCAAACTTACAGGAACAAGTTTTGAAACCCCGTTTACTTAACAGTTTGAAAAATAAAGGGGCTGATGACGTGCAGGTCTGACGCCTGCCAGGTCTTGGCTATTGCTCTTAGCATGCCATAAACCGTCAGTATACAAATTTCTAACCTTACAGGAAGACCGTTACTCCCAGGGTTCACTAGCTCTCCAGCTATTAGTAGATGTTCAGTGGCGTAACTATACCCGTTGAAGTCCGTGGCAAAAATTCATCGGTTGGGGCCCCGTGCACCTCCCGTTCTTTTTTTTTTATCTTAATGTGTATGTGTAGGCAGATGAGATTCTCCTATGACCGGGGCTCCCTACCGGGTGGGGGCCCGTGGCATTTTGCCGACTTGCCACCCTGTAGTTATGCCACTGTAGATGTTGTTCTTCTACAGGTGTTTCCATGTGTAAACTGGTGTTTGTAAAATATGTGTAGTGAATAGACAAGGAGTGTTTCTTACATGTGGGGCATTCCATGCCAAGCGGACAGGTAAAAAATGTTGATGCTTCAGATTTCAATAATATTTTACTATGTTATACCTATATAGGTCCTCAACATAATATATATTATGAATATTTTTACTCTGTGATATATAGTTATAGATTTAGAGGCTAATGAAGTTTTGACTCTACAGCAGGAATGCACTATTTGTAGTCCCAAAAAACAATATTTATTATGTAAAAAAATTAAATTTAATACATGAATTTTATAGTTTAGTTATTGAGCTTACTTTTGACATTTTTAGAAAATGTTTTTTTTATTTTTTTGAAGAAAAAAAATTGATTTTTATTTTTTATCCTCGATTTTCTCAAACTTGGACCACTTTAATTTTTATTGTTTTTTTTCCTAAAATAGCTCATAGTATGTAAATAATCCTTGCCAAGTCTCATAATGGGCCCGGGAGTGGTATAGGAGCTAGACCAGTTACAAGGCCGGAGCGCAGCGGTAGGCGCCGTGCCGCGCCTGCCGCCCGTAAGTAACAGTTTGCAGAAACATTTGATTTTATAATTAATTAATTGATTTTTCTTAAGAACATTAATAATTCAATAAACAACAGGTTTATTTACATATTTTTACAAGGTTATGAGTCTTAGCATTGCTGCTGCGTTTTATAATAACACCCTGAGCTGGACAAAAGAACTATAGTTGTCGGCAAAACCGCACTGAGTAATGATGTTACCTTCTGTAATACTCTCTTTTAACTGTCTGAAATATTGAGCTTGCTGGTCTGCGATATACGCATGTGGCTTCAGCAGTTCCAAGGCTGTGCAAAGGCTGACGAAATCATCGGAAGGAAGGACTTGAGTGGCGATGGTGAAACGATCTGTTTGCGACTTCTGCGACAATACCCGGTACAATATATGGGTGTTTAGTGTTTAACCGTGGACCCATTGGGTCGGCCCATTAACGGGTCCACGGGTAATTTTGATTCTCCGTGGTCCCATTGCGTTAGGGATTGCTCTCTGGTCTTATAATTTATCGATAAAAAAATGTAAACCATTAACTAAACATAAGTTTACTTGTTCAAATTAAATTATTGCATTCTTAAAAACAAATACATATTTACACCCTAGAAACAATAGAGAAGTAATGATGAATTATCTTAACATTTCTAATGCGTATTCGACTGATATTTCACCAGTAATTCATTCCATTAATAAAACGTTGAATTCATAACTGATACATGAATGGAATTCGAAGAAGTAAACTCATGTTTAATCAAAATGTGAATCAAAATTACCCGTGGACCCGTTAATGGGCCGACCCAATGGGGCCACGGGTAAACACTAAACACCCATATATTGTACCGGGTATTGTCGCAGAAGTCGCAAACAGATCGTTTCACCATCGCCACTCAAGTCCTTCCTTCCGATGATTTCGTCAGCCTTTGCACAGCCTTGGAACTGCTGAAGCCACATGCGTATATCGCAGACCAGCAAGCTCAATATTTCAGACAGTTAAAAGAGAGTATTACAGAAGGTAACATCATTACTCAGTGCGGTTTTGCCGACAACTATAGTTCTTTTGTCCAGCTCAGGGTGTTATTATAAAACGCAGCAGCAATGCTAAGACTCATAACCTTGTAAAAATATGTAAATAAACCTGTTGTTTATTGAATTATTAATGTTCTTAAGAAAAATCAATTAATTAATTATAAAATCAAATGTTTCTGCAAACTGTTACTTACGGGCGGCAGGCGCGGCACGGCGCCTACCGCTGCGCTCCGGCCTTGTAACTGGTCTAGCTCCTATACCACTCCCGGGCCCATTATGAGACTTGGCAAGGATTATTTACATACTATGAGCTATTTTAGGAAAAAAAATTATAAAAATTAAAGTGGTCCAAGTTTGAGAAAATCGAGGATAAAAAATAAAAATCAATTTTTTTTCTTCAAAAAAATAAAAAAAACATTTTCTAAAAATGTCAAAAGTAAGCTCAATAACTACACTATAAAATTCATGTATTAAGTTAAATTTTTTTACGTAATAAATATTGTTTTTTGGGACTACAAATAGTGCATTCCTGCTGTAGAGTCAAAACTTCATTAGCCTCTAAATCTATAACTATATATCACAGAGAAAAAATATTCATAATATATGTTGAGGACCTATATAGGTATAACATAGTAAAATATTATTGAAATCTGAAGCATCAACATTGTTTACCTGTCCGCTTGGCATGGAATGCCCCATGTATTGAATTTTGAAATAAAAATAACTGACAAACGGAGGGACAGCAAATACCCTGGAAATAGGGACTCGTTTATACCTTGTGGGTATCTAACCCTAGAATGCATGCCCTACCTCAATTTATCCCCGCACATCATGAGGGGGCCACCAAGAGTTTAAAAGTGGCACTCTTTATTGCCTATGTAAAAAATGTACAGCGCCCCAAGCAGTAACACTAAGACCTAAAATCGGTAGTATGAAAAAAACAATTGATGTGTTTAGCCATTCTTGTCACACAAATTCTTTGATCTTTTTTCTCGATATACCTACAAAATCCGGCACATGAACTATAATTCCCTATTATTGAGAATGCAATTTTATTCCTTACTTTATCTGTACTCGTAGTTCATTAAGTATTTGTTAATTTAATTGTTCCTTCAATGTACTGCCGCTTGTGGGACAGTAAATTTGTTAGAAGATAGTTAACTGGCTTTGATTATCCATGTAGGAATAAATTGAATGTTTGCCATTTTTGTAAACTAGGTACCTGTTCGCGCATTGAATGGTTTTGTTTTAGATTTAAGGAAACATTGTAAACTATGGGGAGAGAATAAACGATTTATTATTATTATTATTAATTAATGACCAAAAAAAACGTCGTCAGTTCTACAGCCTAGCGGTGGTTCGCATGAACGACCTGTGCGCGCGCCTGCGCCTCCCGGGCGAGGAGCTCAAGCGCAAGATATGGACCTGCCTCGAGCACGCCGTCACGCACCAGACGCACCTCATGCGCGACCGGCACCTCGACCAGATACTCATGTGCACCGTCTACGTGGTCTGCAAGGTGAGTTTTTTTTTTTCGGGAGGACTTTGCTGTTAGCCTCAGACGGCTTTTACAGCTTCACCGGACTGCCGCGGGAGCGGAAGGCTCACTCCCCTAGTACAAGGTAAGGGAAGAGATAACAGACAGACAAATGAGGCCACCAGAACCAGAGTGGCCTAAGTGACATGAGCCGTAATAGTTCATTAAATCTTGTCTAATTATCAAAGATAAATACGTAGTATAATAAATATAATAGATTAATATAATAGATAAATAGTAATTATAAAGTAAATAAATTATAACTATGAAGTAAACATGTCAAACGTAACTTTAATATCATTCATACAACGTAGTTTTAAGTGCTGCCAACAGATGGCGCTGTATGTATTTTACATCGCGCAAGCGTTTCGTTTTCTCGGCCGTATAAGGCTATCGCTTGAAACCATAATAAATTGTCTTTTTTGTCTGAATGGATTTTGGCTTTTTATTCATGGTCCTTCGAGCCGGATGTACCTACCTGGTGTGAATCAGCGTCATATATGTAGTAGTGGCGCCACCTAGTGGAAAGAAAACTGATACGGAGGAAACTGAGTTGAGTGTTGAAGAGCAAGTTTGTATGGGCGTATAAACTGTAAGTACAATATTTTTTACAAGAAATCAAGGCAATTAGAACCTTAAACCAAAGACATATTGAACTTTAACAAATTAGTAGAAATCTTGGACTTGTAAAATTATATGTGGAATTGTGGTTGAGACGGGGAATCCATGCCCGATTTTTCCTAAGTGTCTAAATCTAAAACACTTAGAAAAATTACGCCCATACTGGACTTAGAAAAATTTACTTGCGCACTCATACATAGCACGGGACTTGTAAAATTTAGGCGAATTGCAAGAAACCAACACCGTAAATTAGCATCTTTTCCCATACCATACGGCTCTTTATTGCGAATTGAAGAAACTTAACAAGTAACAATGGAAAAAAAGATAAGAATTCAGTCTGAAATGTACAATAGAATAGAAAAGGGAAGAATTAACTTTAAAAAATCTCCAAAGGACAGGATAACAACTAGCTACGTAGAAACAAGATTGGATAATTTGAAAAGACTATGGCAAACCTTTGAGATTGTACATGAACAAATAATAAGCGAAGCAACGGATAGTGAATATACTAAGTTAGATTATTTTACCAGCGAATTTTATTCAGAAGCAGAAGAGTTATATACAGATTATAGATCAGAATTAATGGAGAGTCTAAAAAATCTGCCTAACAAACAGAACAAGGATCAGGAAACCGTTGGAAATCAAATCGGCGTGCAACTTCCGAAGATTTCAATACCCAGCTTCTCAGGGAAATACTCTGAGTGGACCACGTTTCGTGACTTGTATACTTCATTAATTCACAATAATAATTCTTTACAAAATGTGCAAAAACTTCACTATTTAAAGGTTATTTAACCGGGGAAGCCGAGCAATTGTTACGGCATTTACCAATAACGAGTGACAATTATCTGATCTGTTGGGAACTGTTAGAAAATAGATTTAATAATAAAAGATACTTAACTAATAGCATATTAAAAAGATTTTTTAGCCAAAAAACTATTGTTCATGAAAATTCAGGTGCTCTTAAAGATCTTTTTGACACTACCAACGAATGTTTAAATGCGCTAAAAAATACTGGTGTAACAACTGACAATTGGGATGTTATTGTTATCTATATTTTGTCATCTAAATTGGATAATGAATCTAGAAAGCAATGGGAAGCAAAAATTTGTGACCTGACTAATGACTTACCAACATTGAAACAATTTTTAGAATTTTTAGAGCACAGATTTAGGTCACTCGAATTTTTGAACCCCAGAACCACAAAAATTAGTCAATCACATCATGTAGTAGCCAATCATAGTGAAAAAATATCTGTTCCATGTTCTTTTTGTTCTGATAACAATCATAAGCTAGGAAATTGTAAACAATTCGCAAATGAAACCCTATTAGCCCGCCGTAACTTTGTTCAAACATCCAACTTGTGTTATAATTGTTTAGGCGCAAACCATTCTGTCGTATCTTGTCGTTTGCCTACTAGGTGCAGAATTTGTAAAAAGAAACACCACTCTCTATTGCATTCAAACAACGCCAATGTATCCAATAATGTACAGGTACCCTCGCAATCTAACAATAACAATGTTGTCGCAGCAACAGTGACAGCATCAGACGAAAATGATCAGATCAACATTACCACTTGTTTCTCTAACAACAAGAGTCAAGTTCTTTTAGCTACCGCTTTAGTAAAAGCCGAAACAAACAATGGATCGATGTTGACACTTAGGTCCTTACTGGACCAGGGATCACAGGCCTCGTTCATAACGGAGTCTGCAGTCCAATTACTTGGGCTGACGAAAGTAACAAGCAAAAGTGTCATATCTGGTGTAGGTAGTGATTGTAACACATCGGTCAATTCAACCCATGTAGTAAATGTAAAACTGCAATCGGTTTATGATCCAACCTTCACGATCATGGTGAAGGCTCATGTTCTTACCAAACTTACCACCTTCCTCCCTGAACGAAAGGTTGGTATGCAATTATGGGATAATATGCCAAAAATTAGGTTGGCAGATCCAAACTTCAACGTTCCAAACAAAATCGACTTATTGTTGGGAGCAGAGGTGTATTGTCAAATAATATCTGAGGGGCTTATCAGAGGACCAATTGGAACCCTAATTGCACAGAACACTAAGCTCGGCTGGATCTTGTCTGGCCTAATATCTGAAAAAAGTAGAACGGAATCAAGTTGTACCTCTATAACAACTTTACACACTCAAGTCGTTAATGAAGAATTTGACCTTAAACGATTTTGGGAAATTGAATCAGACAATGGTCTTCTCAACAAACCTCATCTCACACCTGAAGAACGAAGATGCGAAGAATTCTATACTCAGACTACCACAAGAGACCCTTCTGGACGATACGTCGTAAGATTACCCTTTAAAGATGAAAACCCCAACTGCAAATCAGGAAATTCGTTAGAAATAGCAACAAGCAGATTTTTAATTCAAGAAAAGCGTCTATCGAAAACACCACAACTAAAGGATCTCTATTCTGATGTGATCGCTGAGTATCTGGAGCTAGGCCACATGGAAAAGGTGCCAATAAATGAGATCAATAAACCAGATAGAGTGTACTTACCTCATCACGCCGTAGTGAAACTAGACAAGACCACGTCGAAGGTAAGAGTTGTCTTCGACGCTTCATGTCGAGACAAGAACGGCGTATCTCTCAACAGCGAGTTGATGGTGGGTCCAACGATACAATCGGATCTACGTCATTTGGTGATGAGGTGGAGACTGCACCCTATCTGTTTGGTGGCCGACATAGTTAAAATGTATCGCCAAATAAGGATGGCTCTCGACGATGCAGATTACCAACGTTTGGTTTGGCGATTCACGCCAGAAGATCCTATTGAACATCTTCGTTTGTTGAGAGTCACGTTTGGGACTGCTCCAGCACCATTTCTCGCAGTTAGAACATTGCACCAGGTCGTGTTGGATGAAGGCAAGAACTATCTATTAGCATCTGAAAGAGTCTTAAACGATTTTTACATGGACGATTTACTTACCGGCTGCGAAACAGTACTGGAAGGAAAACAGATTTGTAAAGAAATGAACGAACTACTAAGCAAAGGAGGCTTTAAACTACAGAAATGGTCAAGCAACAATGAAACACTACTAAAGGAAATAAGCAAAGAAACAAAAGCAACAGAAAGCAATTTGGAACTAAAGACAGATGAAATCATAAAAATTCTTGGACTTACCTGGAACCGACGAACCGACGACTTCGAGTACTCCGTGCAGCTACCACCCATCAGTGAACCTGTAACAAAAAGAAAGGTTATATCAGACATAGCGAAATTGTACGATCCTATGGGATGGATCGCTCCAACCATTGTAAAAGCAAAAATATTCATTCAACAGCTATGGCTGGCAGGGATAGGTTGGGATGAAGAGCTTCCCTCCAAGCTTCTAAATGATTGGATCACTTACCGAGGTGAACTTACCACACTTACTAGATTTCGCCTGCCGCGCTGGATTGGCATCAACAAGAGTTGTACTCTCGAGATACACGGCTTTAGCGACGCTTCTACTGATGCATATGCTGCTGTAGTCTACGCGCGCGTGATAGACGAGTCTGGAATTGTCAAGGTCACTCTTGTTACCAGCAAAACGAAAGTAGCCCCAATAAAGCAAGTTTCAGTCCCACGTCTGGAACTGTGCGGCGCCGTTTTACTGTCGAAGTTGTTGAAAGAAGTTTCTGAAGTCATGAAGGTACCCAAAGCAAATTTACATGCCTGGACGGACTCCACAATCGTGCTAGCTTGGTTGAGCAGTCATCCAAGCCGTTGGAAGACGTTCATCGCAAATCGTGTTTCAGAAATTTTGAATATTTTAGATCGGGACAAGTGGTCACACGTATCGTCTGCTGACAACCCAGCAGATTGCGCTTCTCGTGGAGTCAACCCATCAGAATGTAACGAAATTCCTCTCTGGAAATCTGGACCAGAATGGCTAAAAAACACAAATATAGAATATGATAATAAGGAAGTGAAGGACACGAATTTAGAAGAGAAAAGAATGAAATCTTTTCATGTAACCGAGGAAAATGAATTTGAATTGTGGACCAAGTTTTCAACATTGCAGAAATTAGTCAGAGTCGTGGCTTACTGCAGAAGGTTTCTAACAATTTCAAGGGCGAAAAAATCTAATGAAGCAATAACATTTCCTAGTTGGTTAACTACGCATGAACTATCAGAAGCAATTAAAATTAGCACAAGAGCATGTCAAGCTAAGTATTTTGTCCAAGAAATAAAAGATATTGAACTGAAACGTGAAGTTAATAAGAAAAGCAAACTTACCACGTTGACTCCTTTCCTGGATCATGAAGGCATTTTACGAGTTGGAGGTCGGCTGGAAAGGGCTGACATTAGTGATGACAAGAAACATCCAATTGTGTTGCCATCAAAATCTCATTTCACGGATCTTGTCATTGCTGATGCCCATCAAAAAACCCTTCATGGCGGACCACAATTGATGGTTAATTACCTGCGATCAAAATATTGGATCCTGGATATCAAAACCCGTGCTAAATTATTTGTACGCAAATGTGTCGCCTGTGTACGATATGCGGCTCAGGCTAGACATCAACTTATGGGACAACTGCCCCAAGCTCGCGTAACACCAATTCGTCCATTTTACCAATGTGGCGTGGATTACGCTGGTCCCATCCAGATCAGGACTTCTAAAGGTAGAGGTCATCGAGCCTACAAGGGCTACATCTGCCTGTTCATTTGTATGGCAACAAGAGCCATACATCTAGAGGCTGTAACTGATCTTACGTCACAGGGATTTCTAGCAGCTTTTAAACGATTCGTTTCTAGACGCGGTCATTGCGCAGATCTTTACAGCGATAACGGAACGAATTTTGTGGGCGCTGCCCGTGAGCTAAGAACTTTAGAAGCTCAAGAACGTTCAACTTTAACACGAGAAATCGCCGAGAGTTTGGCCACTACTGGCACCACATGGCATTTTATACCACCAAGAGCTCCCCACTTCGGCGGGCTTTGGGAGAGTGGGATAAAGTCCACCAAACATCATTTAAGGCGTGTGATTGGTGCAGAGACCCTAACATTCGAGGAGATAAGTACCTTGCTTTATCAAATTGAGGCATGCCTTAATTCTAGACCTTTGTCTCAAGTAAGTACCAACGCACAGGATTCTATACCGCTTACACCGGGACATTTTATCATTGGTGAGCCCCTGGTACTTGTACCAGACGTTAATTATGAATCCTCGTCAATATCATCTCTTAGACGTTGGCAACTAACGCAGAAAATGTTGCAGAACTTTTGGCGCAGATGGTCATGTGAATACTTGACTCAGTTTCTACAAAGGTATAAGTGGGCAAACAAAACGCCAGAACCTAACATCGGTGATGTAGTTTTAGTTAAGGAGGACGATCTTCCTCCAGCAAGATGGCTGATGGGGGTTATTGTACAAAAGCACAAGGGTTTGGACAATGTTACGAGGGTTGTGAGTCTCAGATGCAAGGATTCCATAATAAAAAGACCCATTGTGAAATTGTGTGTATTGCCAGTGGCAGAGTAATGCATGTTATTTGTAGCATTAGATTTGTATCCTATTCTACCTATAGTTATAATTTATCGTTTATTTAAGTTTAAGTTTATGTTTTGTTGATTTCTGGTTCGTCCCAGTCACCATGTCAATCAATCTTTATCTTTTACAGTCCACTTTAGTTAGTTGTTGAGTCATGGTGGTCGGGAATGATGACCATTCTGGCCATGGTGGGCGGAATGTCTAATTATCAAAGATAAATACGTAGTATAATAAATATAATAGATTAATATAATAGATAAATAGTAATTATAAAGTAAATAAATTATAACTATGAAGTAAACATGTCAAACGTAACTTTAATATCATTCATACAACGTAGTTTTAAGTGCTGCCAACAGATGGCGCTGTATGTATTTTACATCGCGCAAGCGTTTCGTTTTCTCGGCCGTATAAGGCTATCGCTTGAAACCATTCAAATCTTCTTATAAATAAAAATGAATTGCTGTTCGTTAGTCTGACTAAAACTCGAGAACGCCCGGACCGATTTAGGTAATTTTGGTTTTAAAATGTTCGTCGTAGTCCAGAGAAGGTTTCAATGCGAAAATATAGACAAAGAATCAGTATTGGCGGTATGAAATTCGCCGGGACCACTAGTATTGAATAAAAACTATTTTCACATCTGTTTTTTAATGTCACTTGTAATTGTTTACTAAAATTATTTTTGAACCGTTCTGGCTAAAAACTAAGGGGTTTGATAGGTGAAATTTTCATAGTAAACTAAAAAAATGCAACTTGTGGCTTGGGCCACTCTGTTGACCTCAAATGTAGTTGACCTTTCAGCTAAAATTCATCATCAGCCCATTATACAACCCCACCGGGCCACGAGCCTACCCCTAATCTAGGATGTCTTAGTCAATCTAAGTGATACTTGGTTGACTTCACACAGCCTTAGAATGTTATCGCAGGTTTCCTTATGATGTTTTACTTCACCATAACTTTCAAAACTATAATAAAATTAGCCAAAATCATGAGTAAAGGCAAAAGCCAGATATAGAACAAGAAAATTGGCAGTCAATCCTTAATAATGTCAATTGCCGGTATTCTTTAAGCAGTCCTTCAATGAAATTACTGATGTCCACCTTAAATACATATCTGGCATGTCACTACTCTGTACCTCCTAATACATCGATTTTGATTACCTTATGTAGGGAGCACCGCTTTTGCATTGCTATTGTTTTCTATAATTCAATGTTTGTTGCAGGTATCAAACAACACAAATAACCCCGTCGAGAGAACGTTTGCGGAAATCATGCGATGTTACAGACAACGACCGTTGGCCGACAATCATGTTTATAGATCAGTTTTGATCACTCCAGCCACAGAAGAAAGTATGTAAAATTACTTTAACCTTTTCAAATTTTGTATGGAACTAGCAATAAACCGGTCTGTTATTAATTTGTTATTTTTTTTAGGTCCTGCGGAAAGGAGTGACCTGATTAAGTTTTACAATAAAGTGTATGTGCAATGTATGCAAGATTTTGCTCTCCGGTTTGCTGGAAGACAGAAAGAGGTATGTATATTTGTGTGTCCCTTTTAGTCTTATAAATACATTATATTGATTTACCATTCTGATCCCGTATCCGCAGATGTTTAACAAATTTAAAGCGGGTTACTCCACAAAAGTAATTTTTAGGTGTTAGCATCAATTATAAGCGGATATTATGTTTTGAACGCCACTATTACGTTACCTGCTCGCACTGTGGCGCGCAAAATAAATATTTATGCTGAGCAGATACCTTACCATTACATTGATGTGTTTTAATATCTTTTTTAGGGTTCCGTACCTAAAAGGTAAAAACGGGACCCTATTACTAAGCCTCCGCCGTCAGTCTGTCTATCTGTCTCTCATTTTCAAAACTGACGTTTTCACAAATGATTTATTTCCGTTGCTATAATAACAAAAATTTAAAAAGATAAAATATTAAGTGGGGTCCCCATACAAAATGATTTTTTTGTATTTCTTTGCTCAATATTAATAATGGTAACAGGCAGACGATTAAAATTTTCACAGAATATTTATTTGTATGTTAATTTAAAATAATAATAATAATAATGAAGTAAAAATTACATACAAGAAACGAAATATTTAAGAATTTTTTACTCGGTGATTTTTATGTTACGGAACCCTTCGTGCACGAATCCGACTCGCACTTGGCCGGTTTTTTTTTTCTTGAACATGTTGAATATGAATGAGTGCGGTATGTATCGCAGGAGTGCTGCCTGTCGCCGCTGCCGTGCGGGCGCGGGGACGCGGCGTACTCGCCGGCCGGGCAGCGCGTGTCCGAGCGGCACCAGGTCTACGTCAAGCCGCTCACCGACCCGCCGCCGCAGCACACGCACCTCACCTACCGGTTCAGCCGCAGCCCCGCCAAGGTTACTATCCGTTCGATTACTCGATTTTGAATATAGTATTATACCAAATTACAGAATTGGAACTCTTGAAGCTAATTACTCACGGCGAAATTTTAACTTCCAACCGCGGCTGATATGGAATTGCAGTGGAAATTCACGGGACAGAGAGACACGGTAAAATTTATCGCACAGCGTGCAAAGGCTGCGGTCACCGCGGCCAGCGCGATCGTACTAGTTGCCCGCCTTAGCGGTGGAACCCGCACATTGCTCGCGAAACCCGCATGAATTGTAAATAAGTTTTTACTTGAATATGCAACAGGAGCTGCACGGGCGGATGAAAGCCACGCCGTGAGTTCTTAGCCTAATCCAATAACCGGTCATCTAACCGCATCCTCTCCATGTAAGCAGAAAAACGGCCTTTAATAAACTTGAATATTTACTTATTACCAGGATTTGCACGCGATCAACACGATGGTGTCGTGCGAGGTGGGCGGCGCCAAGCGCGCGGCCAGCGACGCGGACGTCGTCAAGCGCGCGCGCTACGCCGGCGCCGGCGTCGCGCGCAAGCTGCACGGCCTCATGACCGACCGGCAGGCCGTCTAGGTAACGACACTCATACTAACACTAGTACAAGACTCTTGATTTTCTCGTTCCTTTATACTAAATATTAGTCTTTTATGGGTCTACCTACACGCGATGTTAGTAGTATTACATAGCTACTTACTGCCCGACGTTTCGACTTCGCTTCGTTTGAGTTCGCTCACGACCATGATTGGTGTAACCCAGTCGAAACGTCGGGCAGTAAGTAGCTATGTAATTGCTACTCCTAATATCGCGTGTAGACCCATAAATACTAATATGTATTTAGTAACACTATTACAGCCATAAAATGTGGTCTACCACCCTACGGCTGAGATTCGTTTGAAGGTCATGAAACAACAAGGTAATTTTCCCTGGCAATAAGATTGTGTCAGTGACTATTGTCAATCTTAGCGATCGTTACATCTCGCAGGAATGTTTGTCAAAAGTTGTAGACCACTTTCTTGGCTGACTGTACACGTCTGCACGTTCTACCACTACATACTCTTCACCTCGACCAGTGCTGCCAGACTTGTATGTTGAAAAATATGTAGATTAGTAATATATAATAATCTAATAATGCATGATTTAGTAACTTTTGCAAGAAAAGTTAGCATATGAATATCAGTGTTATGAAAAAGTGGCAAAATGTAATTTCTTAGGTTTGAGAAAAAGGGTCAGAGTGAAAATATGTGGAGTTGATATCACTGCACTTACTACCACACGACTACACATATTACCACTTGACGACACATCTGTAAAACTGGTTAAAATTTACTTGTAGACCAAGTGTTGCACGGATCTGGCTCTGGTTACTGGGGTCAATCACATTCAATTTTTGATATTAATTTCAACCTTTGTTTCAGATCGCACATACACTCGATCCCACATTTACATGGACCATGAAAGTTCAATGAATTTCTCCAGAAGTCTTTTTTGTTTTGTTTTACTAAATGTAAACTTGTATAAAATTATTATCCTTCGCTCTCTAAGTCGTATACTTTTATTGTTGAATAATGTTTGACGAATTATATAAAATCAATTTTACCTAAGCCGACACATAAAAATCGAAATTTGAAGCTTGTCACAATGAGAAAGTTTTGGGCTGGTTCCAAGTAAATCATGAATTGGTGCTAGATTTGACCTACAATCTTACGCAGGGTAGACTGCCGATCGAGTCATGAGTTTACAAGGCACATTCATTTTGATCTCATTTATATTGTTTTGAGTGTGAATAGTATTGATATTGCATATTTCGGTGACCACTAATATTTGACACTCGCACTTGACGCAATCGCCGATGTTCAATATTAGTGCACTCAAAAGTTGCTCATTGCTAATTAAGTAATTAAAGATATAAAATCAGCTTGGATTGTGATAATTTTACGTCGAAACCATTTGTTTATTGTTTATACATGTTTGTTTACATTTATCGAAAGTGAACATTCAGATTATTCCAAATTTACAAAAATATTATCTATTATTTTGTATATTATTAAGGTTTAAGATTCTAAATGTTTTGACTGAAATTTGCCATACTAATATTTCTATATTTCACTAAACAGATTGCATGTCTGAAACCAAATCTATTCCATATTATTTGTCACTACCTACAACAATGACACGAAACATACAATAAGATTTATATCTTATTTTATAAAGCTGATTGTTCAGCTTATATTTTACCTTAGTTTGTAAGTAATCAGAGGAAAAGATAAAATCAATTTGTTTTAAAATTTCAATCAAAATTTTATGACTGTATATTTCGTACATAACCACTGTATCACATATTTTTAGTCTTAGAATAATAAAAATAATTCCATTACGTAAATTGAACTGTTTTATTCGCTTTCCTACATTCCATCTCATATGTGTGTAGACAGAGAGGCTAGGCCTGAGCCATCTAGGGTTCCGTACTAGTTGGTTGTACATTTTGTTACTCTAAAAATATATAATTTATAGTAGAGACGCTGGAAGTTGACCGATTTGACACATGTCAGACTGACTGCACCAGTGAGGGACAACGGTAAAATTGCCGAAGCATATAAGTAACAGTTATTTATTTATTTTAGGAAGATCAGGATTTACATTATTCAAATAGGATAATAATAATAACAATTAAGAAATCACTTATAGATCCTCACAGATAAAAATTTAGTACATAAAAGAATAACAACAGTTAAGAGCACATTCAAAGTCACATTGTAATTTTACCTATACATAACAAAAATAAAAATAAAAAAAAAACAGAACAAAAATCCGATTATGATTATTGCGATGCAAAGACCCGCCTGCCCATAAGCCGTCCAACCGTTGGTACGCTAGTGTTGAAGAGATCTAGGTCGAGTTCTTTACTTAGCTTGTTAACTCATATTATCCCAGTGTTCCATTTTTAAAACGGTTCCTTTTTTATTTTATTTTTTATTTCTGACCGCACTTTTTCAAAAATTGTTCTTATGTTGGTAGTACTAACATTTGTAGCTGTCATTTGGATAAATTTCATTTCACTTCGCGCGGTTTTTTCTTTGTTCAAAACATAATTTTACTTTGAAGTTTTTAGTGAAAATTATGGCGGGCCGAAAAACGTAAGTAATTATTATGTTTTATATTTTACTATTGACAATTTAGGGTTTATACACATGTAATAATATTGTTATTTCATGTCATAATATGTTTTTAGAATAAAATTGGATAATTTATCAGTAAATGTAAGTTTTATGTACCGTTCCATTATTTGAGCAGTAGGAAAATACAGTGTCCTTTTTTATAGGTGGTAGGATTTTTACTTTATCAGTATTGCCTCGTAATTATGATATTATTTTATTGCAGGTTGACTGTAAATCAGGTAATATCGCAGTTGGAAGAAGATGACGAGATGTGCGCGGCTGATATTTACATCACACCTCCTGATAATTGGCAAAATAGTTTTGAAGATTTGTTGTATTATTTCCATGTTGCCGACAATAATTATCTTTACCCTTTTGATAAGTTTGCTAAAGTGCGCCCTTTATGGAAACTGCTAAATGCAAGATGGCTAAAGTATTATCCTGGAGATAAAAAATTTAGCACTGAAGAATCTATGATTCCTTATTATGAGAAACATATATAGGAAACTGTACTATACACAGGAAGCCAATCAGATTTGGATATAAAAAATTGTCAATTTGTACGCGACCTGGCTATTCGATTGATAGTGAGTTTTACCAGGGAGCTAGTACTTACTGGAAATACCCATCCTGAGTTAGGTCTTGGTGTGTCAGCAGTACTAGATCTTATATCAAAGGTGCCTCAGCTAACCGGACTGAGAAAGCACCTCTCAAAGATCCGAAGGAAATGAAGAAAATGAGTAGAGGATCTCATCACCAATGCACTGATATACTAACTAATACCTTGTTAGATACAATGACAATAATACTGTCACTGTGGCCTCGACTCAATGTGGTTCAAAGCCCATAAGCAAAGTTAAACGTTACTGTGATAAACAGAAGAAAGATGTAGACCAACCGCGTTGCTTCGTAAACTATAATAAATTGATGGGCGGCGTGGACCGTCTTGACCAAAACGTGGGTTGTTTTCGAATCGCAATTCGGCTGAAGAGATGGTTTTGGCAGTTACTCATGTTTCCACTAAATATCTCCAAATGCAAAGAAAAGTAACGGTATGCCACATGATCTTCTATAATTTACGAGAGATATTGTTTCCACATACTTTCTGATGTAACATACAGCCCCTAATACTCCAATCATGTCAAATCCTAGATCTACACTAGCAGTTGTAAAACGTGTGCCTGATGCTATTACATTGGATGGTAAAGGACATCTAACTGATAAACAAAATAAAGAAACTCGATGTGGTTTATGCCACAAAAATACAACTATGAAGTGTATCAAATGTAATGTTGCCTTACATAGCAAATGTTTTATTATTTTTCATACTAAATAACATACCTAACAATATTATTTAACTTAATAACGTAAAATTTTAAAAATATGTTACCTTTTTACTATATACAATAAATAAATAAATTAATACAATACTTTTATTTCAAAGCGAAATCCTTAGTCACTAACAATATCCTTACATGTATGTATAATCCTAGTGTTCCATTATTGGAACGGTTACGAAACTAAAAATATAAATGAGATATATTTTTTTCATATATGGGGGTCTCATTATACATCTATTAATGTGCTCTGACCCGATTTTCATAAATTTAGCACTTGTTTTACTATGGTTGGGATAATACGAGTTAAACCCGTCGCACACACGCCATAAATAATTATTCTGCCTATAATTGGTGTTCACCTTCGGAAGGGAGATTAATGGATTGAATCGCAGAGGCTTATTAGGTGTCCTAAATGCTAGGCTGGCGAGAAGTTGGTTGGTTGGTTATTTTAACTTTATAACTAAGCAAAGTCTAATTAAAACATTTTTTTATTAAAAACATTATTCACATCCAGAAGATTGAATTGAAGTTTCTCATTTAAAAATATATTTATTTTTAATATACAATATGTACTCATTAAATCCTTCATCCTTTTTTAAAAAATACCTGGTGAGTAGGTATTACCCACTACGTCACTATGAAAACGTGTCAAACGGCGTAACCTTGTAAAAGCGTAATACAGAGTGGAAATTTTACGTTTTCTTTTTATAATTCAATTATTTTAGGTAATAAAAGACAAATAACTAGATAACTAGTGCAATAAACGTAAACGTTTATTTGACATTTGAAATAAGGTCTTATTTTGAAAAGTTGTTCTTTATGATTCGCTAAATAATGTTCCTGTTATACCAGAGCCGCTCTAAGTTGACCGATTTGACACATGTCAGACTGACTGCACTAGTGAGGGACAACGGTAAAATTGCCGAAGTATATAAGTAACAGTTATTTCCACTTTATAACCAAGCAAGGTCTAATTATAACAATTTTTTATTAAAAACATCAATTCACATCCAAAAGATTGAATTTAAGTTCCTTATTTATAAATATATTTATTTTTAAAATACAATACTTATTAAATCCTTCATCCTATTTAAAAAAAAATACCTGGTGAGTATTACCCACTACGTCACTATGAAAACGTGTCAAACGGCGTAACCTTGTAAAAGCGTAATATAGAGTGGAAATTTTACGTTTTCTTTTTATAATTCAATTATTTTAGGTAATAAAAGACAAATAATTAGATAATTAGGTGCATTTGACATTTTGAAATAACGTCTTATTTTTAAAAGTTGTTCTTTATGATTCGCTAAATATGTTCCTCTTAACAAGGATAAATGCATAATATAAAATAAAAAGTGTCAAATCATCAGCCATCTAAGAGCGGCTCCGGTATAACAAGGATAAATGCTAAATATAAAATAAAAAGTGTCAAATCAGTCATCTAAGAGCGGCTCCGGTATAGTAGTTATCTTCAAACAAAACCCATAGAAGGGTTGTTCATGGTCACTTGTGGAAGAAATCCTTATTAAGTCCACTACCTACCAATAATTTACGACTAGCGAAAGGAACGAGGGAAAGAAAAAAGAAATGAAACATTTTTATAAGTATAATTTCGTATTAAAGTGAATTACACACCGTATTTGATTACAAAATTTTCTTAAGACTACAGAATTGAATCGGAATATACCTATCGATAGCTTATTCTATTCATAATAAAGTAAAGACGCTTGTATATCAAATCAACACATGTTTTTCAGTTATTGCATTACATAACGTTTCCACAATGAAAGTTATTATGATTGATAAAGAAAAAACAGTGAGCATCCCCTCTATTTCTTCTTTCTTTCTATTTTCCCCTATTATATGAGCAAAGGGGGAAATAGAATAGCTTACAACTAGTATCAACTTCTATAGCAATCTATGTGTATAAGTAGATCTTACATAATTCCAATAGATATTTATTCTTTTTGGGGAAGATCATCAAGTCCAGAATCTTCATTCTTTAAAAGTTGCCGAAAAACAATAAGAAGGATTTTTTTACTTAAAGATTGGACGCCAAGACTATTCAATCTTGCAGCTATTGGCGGGCTGATACGAAGTTTTGATTGGTGTCTGTCAATCTTCGAATTGTACAGAAGTATAGTGGAGCAAATATTCGTCGTAGATCTAATGTAGCTGAACCATAATCTTCGCTTTACAATTAATAAACAGCAATATTAGCAAAGCTGTGTATTTTTTAGCGTGGAATATGTGTGACCTTGGGTCAACTGGTTTATCGGAAGTAAACATTGTATATTATTAAGGTTTAACAGGTTTACACACAGCGGTTACGCACAGCCAATATGTGGGCTTTGGCCCTTTGGGACTGAACGTGTCGTTTAGTGGCATAATGCCTAATTTTAAAAATGACAACATTGAACAGAAGGACCAATAACAATTACCCTTCTGGTCCATAATAAAATAGCCGAAGAAATACGGTTTATAAGGTTTATTTTGCGAAGAAAGTATTACGCGTAGTAGAAATGACGAGACTAGGTTTTGCGAAGTAGACATTATCCATATTTCGGTCAGATGCAGGTATATTACCATCAAAATTTAGATTTTTGTCCCATAAAATAATGTTTAAGATCTTATGAAACCTATCAACTTGTGTGCCGTGTGTTAATCGCCTTAGAGGGTAAAGTGCCAAACGTTTACTGTAACTTCAAAACACATTACATAAATAATATGTTCGGGATATTTATGTCAGATAGTCAAAAGTTGATCCATGATCATGGCACTCGCAACAGTGTCGATATAATCTGGAACTCGCAAAAAAGTACTACATGGTAAATATCCTGGACTTGTTATTGTAGGTAAATTAAAATTTTAGAGCTTGCACTAGCTGTAATAATATTTAGAAAAACGGAATAAATTCAACTACCTCACCGCGGCAGCTCTTAAACGGGAAAATTCGATGGCTTCAATTAATAGCTGCTGGTCTGGTGTGATGGTAATGCACGTCTGGGCGCGATTCCCGGAATCGGGTGTTCGAATCCCCGGGCCGCGGTGAGGCAGTTGAATTTATTTCGTTTTCCCAAATATTGTTATTGTAGGGTAAAAACTTATATTCAAGGAGGACCTTGTACAATAACGTGATTTTTTCACAAAAAATGGTAAGGAATTTAGCGCGAGTCCGCCTGGTACGGTCGGTCGTTCGTGAGGCGAGGCGTGGTCTAGAGCAGGTCGGCGGTGGGCGTGGTCTAGTCCACCATTTTATTATGGACCAGAAGGGTAATTGTTATTGGTTCTTTCTGTTAAATTTTGTCGTTTTGTAAATTAGTCATTATGCCACTAAACGACACGTTCAGTCGACCGTATTTTGTCGGTTAGAGTAGGTCGGCGGGCGTGGTCTAGAGCAGGTCGGCGGCGGGCGGGGCGGGCGGCGGGGGGCGGGGCGGGCGGGGCGGGCGGGGGCGGCGCGGGCGGCGCGGAGGCGGCGCGGGGTCAGGAGGCGCGGCCCTTGCCCTCTTTGATCGCGATCACGTAGCGCTGCGCCACGCGCTCCGGCGGCGAGTAGCCGTCCGCGTACGACGAGTCCTGGGATACATACGGTTGATGCTATCAAACTGAATAAATGCTAGACATTAAATGTGTTATTGTAAAGCCAGACAGATACATATTACAAGGATGATTTTTTAAGAAGTAAAAAAAAATATTCCCTTTGAAAATTATACTAAGCGATTTGAAGAGTATATCTCTTAAAAAACCTGACTATTACAATTATTTATTTGGCTTAAAATAGCTTGGAGTAGAGCCTTGATGATGATTAGCAGATTCGCGGTGGAGCTACGAGGTACCGCTAAAACGACCTACGATATTCAATTCTTCAATTTCATTTCTTCAAAAAACTAAAGTTCATCTCAAAGTAGTTTCTTTAAAGGTGACATTCAATTTCACCACCCAAAACTCACCTCAAACAGCACCTCGTAGGGGTCAGCCGCGCTGGCCGGCCGGTTCACGACGGCGCGGTAGAAGCACGTGGTCTGCGGGTAGAGCGCTATGACCACGGCGCCCTCGGGGAACAGCGCTTGCTCGTCGGCGCGCATGAGCGTATACCGACAGAGCAAGCTCTGCACCATGACCATGTGTGGAAATGTCCCAGATATTTAAAGTTGAAAGCGTCTCACCTCAAACAGCACCTCGTAGGGGTCAGCTGCACTAGCCGGCAGCCGGTTCACGACGGCGCGGTAGAAGCACGTGGTCTGCGGGTAGAGCGCCATGACCACGGCGCCCTTGGGGAACAGTGCTTGCTCGTCGGCGCGCATGAGCGTATACCGACAGAGCAAGCTCTGCATTTTGAGGTCAGATGACCATGTGTGGAAATGTCCCAGATATTTAAAGATGAAAGCGTCTCACCTCAAACAGCACCTCGTAGGGGTCAGCTGCACTAGCCGGCAGCCGGTTCACGACGGCCCGGTAGAAGCACGTGGTCTGCGGGTAGAGCGCCATGACCACGGCGCCCTTGGGGAACAGCGCCTGCTCGTCGGTGCGCGGGTCGGCGCGCATGAGCGGCAGCGGGACGACGCGCCGCTTGCTCAGCACGTGACGGTTCTTCTGTTCCTCGTCGATGTCGTCCACTTCGTACTTGCCTTGCGCTGGGAGCCAGCTCACCACCTGTTAACAGTAGTTAAATAATGCTAAAAATAAGCATAATATTGTTTAATAAGATCCCGCAACATATTATTGACTTGTCTTTGTATTATGTCTTAAGAAAAAAGGGTACTATAAAGTAGTATAAAGACTACCTGAATGATAAGAATCCATGGACATGATGAGCTGCTCGCTTGGACATCCAAGAATTATGTAACTTGTACATATTATTATTATAATTTATTTGTAATTTGTAATGTGAAACAATTTCATGACATCTACTTGCAGAATAAGATATTGCATCTCATTAGAAAACTGAAAAGTCCGGGATATTTTGAGTTATCTAATGTGTACAACCATGACAGTTTAAAAATACCTATATTTTATTTAATTTCATTTCAAGTAACAGTACCAACCTCAGCCAATATCCAGTTCTCCTCCTTGTCGGAGACTCTCACGAGGGCGGCGACGGCGTCCCCGGCGCGCGCCACGTGCCCCGCGTCGGCCGGCACGGCGCCGCACAGCGCCGGGGCTCGCTCGTCCGCGCGCCCCACGTGAAGGGGCAGAGTCGTCGCCGCGCTCAACAGCATCTTCATTAGGGCGCCGCAGCCGATGGTCTCTTTGTTGCCGGCGTGGCGAGCCTAGATAACCGTACACCAGTATTAGAATACTGGTTACTGATACTATTTCCAGGACAATTTCCATTTGTTCTGTGTTTTTAACCCTTAAATGCATGAATTAACAAAACTTTTTTCATTGGTTTTCAAGCTACAATACTATTACAAGGGGTTAGAGCAACAGCATGCATTAAAGGTTTGAGCTCCTGATATTTCGGCAGAGCTGTAAGCGCCATGATCATGGGTCAACTGTAGAACTGAGAGACTGACGGTAGTACTAAGAGCCCACACATCGGTCTACCCTCTTTCTCAGTATTTTATTATGTGTGACACCGCTACCACTGTCCACCACATTACATACTGACTTCAGTTTCCCAAAGCACCAGTGCGTTAATTGTACTCGACACAACTCAAGCAATAAATTTGACACATAAGCTATAAAATGAGTCAATGGAACACTACTTAATTTTTTTAATCATTACTCACCTAGTATATCTCACTCACCTAGTATAAATCAAAGTAGTGTTTGGTGTGGTGACCCTATGTACGCTTAAAAATTTGAAACTACTCAACAGATTTAAAAGTGGTTCTTTTAATATATAAAGATATTCAATGGTAAGGTCAATAGTCTTCATTATAAAAAATTATATTACTCCATTCCATTTTCTGGAAATGGGAACATAAGTGTATGAAACCAAAATGAGACTACAAAAACATGAAATGTGTAGGTATACCTGCATTCGCCGCTCATTCTTGATGGCACGGATCTCGTAGATGCGCGAGAGGGCCGCCCGCAGCAGCCTCTCCTCCTGCTCTGCAGCGGTTAGACCAGCCTTGTAAAGGTTTTTCAGCTGTATTTGCTGTAATTAAAAAGTTTATATGACATAACAAATATAGCCTATGAAACTCAGGGATAGTGTGGCTTTCCAAAATCAAACCTTTCTTCTTTATAATATTAGTATAGATATGCAGTTCACACTATGATGCACAGTTTAGAAAAGTGTAGATGGCCGAGTGGTTAAGGTCGTTGCTAGCCATGTGAGAGTTGCCAGTTCAAAACCATACCACTGTGTTTTTCAAATTTTAAATTCATATGTACGATTATTTGACGCTTTAACTGTGAAGGAAGACATCGTGAGGAAACCTACACAGAAATCCTTAGGTTGTGTAGTCAACCAACCCGCACTTAGGTTGTGTATGGGCTGATAATGATGATATAACATTTGAGTAGGGCTGCCAGCAACTAAACTGGTGACACCATATAAACATGGCAAAATCCTGAACATGACGGTTGAAATAAGGTTTCTTCCCCGGACACCACCAAAAACAATTGCCAACTGTAAAAAATCTTTCCCATAAAAATAGGTCTGTTGGTACAGCAAACACGTTTGGGTTTTCCCCAGACACTTTTAAAACCCCTCGGATGTCTTTCAAACTAGGACAAATTGATTAAAGGTCCATAAATAAATGGCCATTAGCATGGGAACACAGCTGACTAGTAGCCATTTTGTAATATATAGTATTGATACATATCCTTATAATAAATAAGTTGACCACAAACATACCTGTTGAGAGGAACCAGAACTGTCATCAGCACTAGATGGTGACTCTGCAGCCTTCTCTGCACGAAGTATACTGTCTATGTATTGCTCATTACGGCCTCTTTCGGCTTCAATATCATATATTAACCTGTGTAAAGTGCGTAATCTTTCCTGCAAATAAATACAATCAAATTAACCGAAAGTGTCTGTCATCCAGAACAGAAAATGTGTCTCAATGGTATCATAATGTAATACATCAGAAGAATTTAAACAATACAATTACCTGCACTTGTTGTGCGGCAACATCAGCCGTTAGTGGCATGATCAAATGGCTTGTCAGCAAGCTTCCAACTAACGCGAATTACGTGGAACCAGCTAATGCACACGAATACCTGGACAAGGTATAAAACAAATACAGTTTATAAACAAAACAGTATGTTTATTTAATAAAAAAGATAAATTAAGCCGGGAGGGCATAATTTTATTCTAATACAACAAAATACCTTTTTAAATACCATTTTGAAAAACAATACTTACCAAGATTGCTATGTTCCAGCAAACCCTCAAACAATAACTCATATGTAATGTAATTTTCAGTAGATTTTTAATTGAATAGTTGAAGCATTATTAGCAAGTTTAATGAAAACAACAAACAAATGGAGTTTAATTTGTTGTGAGCTTCGCAGAAGAAGCAAACACGCACAATACACTATTTTACCGTTTGAGTTTGACACATGACATTTGAATTTTTTATAATTTTTTTAAGCCGAGGAATTACTGTTGACACTGCCTCAGTAGAGAATAAAATGACAGTAAACAAACTGACTTAGTGCAAGCCGGACTCTGAAGGGTTCCGTACCATATTTGTAAAAAAAGATTTTGACGAGAAAAGTCGCATAAGAGGCCCATTAGTATTTGTAGCTAAAACAACAACATAGCTGCAGTCTATATCCTACAGATGGATGGACCAATAGTAAAGGGTCCCGTTTTACCCTTCGGGTACGGAATTAATATTACTTACTACTACTACGGCCTGAAGGTTAAACACCGTTTAACTGCCTCGTTGGTCTATTGGTAGCAAGTGCTGCGTTAGGACCGAGAGGTCCCCGGTTCGAGTCCGGGGTCGGGCAAAATTTGTGTGAGTTTTTCTGTAATGAAATTACTCAGTCCGGAGTTAGGAAGTTGGCGGTTGATCGCCCGTGCCTCGGATAGCACGTTAAGCCGGTGGTCCTGCGCCCGATCTCTCATCGGTTATGTCGGATTGCCGTCTCAAAGAATTATGAGAGTAAGGGAATAGAGAGTGCACTTGTGTTTGCGCACACACTTGTGCACTATAATATATCCTGCGCACTTGGTTGATCTCAATTGAGATCGGCCGCCATGGCCGAAATCGGTCGGACGCCTTATTTAAACACCGTTTAACAGTTTAGTTTGATAAATAAATAGCATCGAACCGAAAGAACGAACATTATCGCATAGCATTATTATAACCCTCCTTTCTTATTTGGCCGTCTGAATGACTGGACCAAACAAAACATTTGGATGGGACCATGTGCACTATTAAATACCTTTTTTCTACTATTTGATACCAGTCATGAATATTTTCTACGTGTATGTTAATATCATTAATAAATTAAATAATTCGACTGGCTTGGTGGAACAGTGGTTAGTGACCTTGGCTGTCGGTTCTAAGCGTCGTGGGTTCGATTCCCACTCGAGACAAATATTTGTGTGACGAACATCGGTGTTTGTTCCGTGTCTGGGTGTGATTATGTATTTAAGTATGTATTTATAAATATCTATGTATGTATATCAATCTCTGACGCCCATAGTACAAGCTCTGCTTAGTTTGGGGGTGTGTGGAAATGTCCCAGATATTTAAAAAATCTAAAAAAAATTAAATGGCCAGTCTTTCATACGTCAGGTTGACTGGTCACTGATAAGTTTTCATAGTTTTTGCTTTATATTGACCACGTTGTCTATGTAGTTTTTCACTACCTATAGCTACTTTAAGATTTATTTTTTGCACAATTATGGGAAGCTTCTTTAAAAAGTTATCAAAAAAATGCATTCAAACGCCTGCACATAATTTTCTTATGAGTTTTCATAGTAACTAAAACTATGAAAACTCATAAATGGCCAGTCAACCTGACGTAAGAAAGTGCACATGGTCCCATCCAAATGTTTTGTTTGGTCCAGACATTCAGACGGACACGCGTAGTAGTTGCATCATATTTACGTGCTAGCGGTTTTAACTCAAATAGAACTAATTTCAGGATTACTTGGTACCTAACGGTAATTATAAACGGATGTGTAGATAGACAAGGTGCTTACTTAGGTAGGGTAGTTAATAAAACAAACAGCTGTGTTTCTTACGATTATTCTTAAATTATTTCTTATCCAACACATTTGTTATTTTTTATCGTTTAATTTCCTTATTTTTTGTAACGTTTCTTTTTTTAATATCTGCCACATTACAATAGTCAGTAGTATTGAAATTATTTACTGTTTACTGTTAGAAATAAGAATGTAACTTCACCTTCAACTAAATCTTTTTGTATTTAAAATTCTCGAAATGATTTATGCAAATTAGAAGGAACATCAACTTTGACTCAGTCCACTTTTTTTTAAATCTATTGAAGTTCTAGTCTTATTTCATTTTAATACTGTACATGTGTATGGTCGGTCAACAAAGAATAACTGCAAAGAACATTGATTCACAAGAACTGGGCCTTATGTAGACATTAAATGTGCTTTTTCTTGCACCCGTCTTAGACCAATATCGCCAGCCATTATTATTGCCACTGTGGGTCCGTCTTGTTGTGACTTGAATCCTTTAGTACCTAAACAAAACCTCTTATATATGTCACCGTAAAATTGCAAATAAGGATAGATTGCAATCTATCTCGCGAGATTATGAACTGTCGAATAATTGTGAACTATAGTTCACGGTTGACTTTAAGGCCGACCAATCAGGGACAGCCTTCGGACGGCTGTCCTAAGGCTGTCCCTGATTGGTCGGCTATAGGCTATGCCTATAACTGACCAATCAGGCATTGACATCATTGACAAGTGACATATTTAAGATCGCAATTTATCAGTTTCACTTCGATAGATTGCAATCAGATGAATAATCACACGATAAATTGTAAGCATCATGTTTGGTTCACAATTATTCGACAGTTCTCAATCTCGCGAGATAGATTGCAATCTAACCTTATTTGCAATTTTACGGTGACATATAGATGTCTAATTGGGAGGCGCTCGTAGTTTAGTTAATATTTAAACCAACATCATTTCTTTCTATCTATCTTAGTACATTCCCTTAGATTTAATTTCACTCTTCGTATGTTTTGTTAGTTACCTATTTAAATTATCTTAAAACACAGTTCACTACATTATCAAAACAAAATATTCGTAAATGTATCTAATATGGGTACATTTGTGACATGGGTGAACCGAATCATGTATGTATTAAATAAGAGATCGTTGCAGGTTCATAGTATATTGCCCAGTAATATCGGAACGCATTCTAGTTACTGTAATAGGTAGATAACGCCTATAGACGTGGGTGCGCACGACCTTCCTACCTTCTTGCACATACATGAGACGCGTGACAAAAGATACTCTTGTTTAAGTTCGTTACAACATAAATCAGATAACAGTAGGTAATGACAATTTAATAATACACCTTAAACCTAAAATATTATTTGTTGCCGACCAAAAATATTCAACAATAATGTTTAAGCAGTACATACTAAAATTAACCTACCTACTTCAATTTTAAAATTATGAGACGAAAAATATAATCCTACCTTGACGGTAAATACTGGGTATACAATTCTTGAAATTATAAAAACAAGTGTTCCTAAAAGATGAACAAACAAATACGTATATTACCTATAGGTACTTCAGCTCAGTTTTCAATACCTTAACTTGGAAGCGATTGAAAAGTATCAACAATAATATTAGATAGCTTATTAAAAGATCACAATTTCCAATAATTAAATTTTTACATGAAATTTTTCAATCGCTTGCAAACTGTACTCTAAAAATGTTAAAGCAATCATAATCCTTACCTATACATAAAATGTTAAGTTTTTAAACCGACCGGTACCGAAAATTTGGCAGATGAGTTGAACGCGTCGATTACATGCCATTGTAAGATGTGTGTAGTCTAAAATATACCTAGCTACTCACTGTTACAGTCCGAAGCGATTGCGAGTGAGGTTGCGAAGCGTGTTAACAATCTACCTAGCGTTCCTAGGTCTACATTACAATTTATCAGTTATCACCACGTGTGCGCATTCTTGAGTCTCTCTCTACTTAGAATATTTCGAAAATATACGAGGCTGTAAGTGTGATGAACATCCGATGATAGTGTACGCGTCTTATTTGTTGTGAATAACAGGCGACACGACTTGTAAAATTCAAACCCCCTAAAAGAACAAAGCTTGGTACGTTTTTTTCTTGGACATAGAGATAGAATCGCATCTTGATAATACCGTAACCGTACCGTACATTGTGTCAATGAGCTGACTCGCTACGAGAGACGAAAAAATACTGCATAACTACCTACAGTATTGGCAAATAAGAAACGCGTCCAAATTATTCGCAGTTTGCCATATTATTAGGGCCAGGTGTATAAACCGACCTCGAGGCTAATGCGCACGCGCTTACATCGGTAGGGTTGTTCTATATCATAAATAATTAAAATATTTCTGTCACGAAACTACAGCTTGCCATTGAATAAAAAAATATACAATTTAATTTTAAATTCTAACAATTCATTATTCACCGCAACCGAGTATACTGTAACATATTGTTATAATTATAGTTTTAATGCTAATTCAGTTTAGATACATAGTAATAACGTTAAGGCAAAATAAAGCTAGCTGTTCTAAATAATACTCATATTTAAAATTAATAATAAGGTATGATGATGTCGAACTTTTTGATCGTCAAAGTTATTTAGCATCAAGTTCTAACCCAATGAAAATGTTCAACATGGTCAAATATTGCTTTAAAATCTGCGTAGAACAAAATAAAATGAATTCTCGAATCCGTTTCAAGTTTGATTAGCTTAATTAGACGGCGGTGTCCGGCTCAGCGCGCCGCTCAGTACGGCACGTAATACCCGCCGCGCCTGAACCCTCTGCAACAAGCCACGCCATTACCGACTTCCCATTAAGATCGATGTTATATGAAGTCATTTAACAAAATAACAATTCTTTCCCATATTCTGTGTACTATAGAAATTGTAATACCTATATATCTCAGTTATATGAAATAATATTTTATCACAGATTACTGAAACGTTGTCAATATCGATGTCATTAAATATTTTGGGAAACGAATCTATGGGGGTAGAAAGGCGAAGACCAAGTATGTAATTCTATAAAACAAAAACAGATTATTTTGTCTAATGACGTCATATTTCAAAAGAAAAATGGGAAACTATCGGCTCATACCGTTCCGCCGACACACACAGGCGAGTTAAGTCGCTGCCGCCTGGCGAACTAAGCAAGTAGTTCTTGATCTGTTCAGTTAATCACATCACTTCGACGTCCGACATGTATGCCAGACTCATTATTCACAGTGTTAATATACTTGCCATTTTTCCCGCTTAACTCGACTATGCCATTCAACAAGCTATATAAATAAGGTGCACAATATAATATGGCCCATTCTACAACTACCGAATTCAAATTGACATGCAGAAATAATACCTGTGTTAAAAATAAGGACAGAGATAGGGATTGCTGCATTGAAAATACAAGGTTCTCCATTGCATACTTTATTCAAATATAATATTGCCTTATAATGCTTTCGTTTTGATTAACATTACATGAGTTTGGAAATATATAAAAATATGTAGGATATGTGACAATAGCCATGCACATACATTACTTTTACAACACTACATAAAATTATATGTACTTTATTGTCTTTTGTCTATAACTATACAACCAAGAAATATACATCAAAAGGTAAAGAATAATATATATGTACCATAAGCACTGCATGATTGGCAAGTGGACAATTTTAGCTTAGTTTTGAATGCAACAAAAGAAAAAAAATATTACATTATAAAGTCTACAAATAATATTTTGCCAAATGTTGAGAATATAGTATAAAATACACTTATGATTTGTTTCATGTGAATTTAAATATTCATGCCACCATATGCCCATTACAAAAGCTAGCTGGACGCTAGTACACATGCTACATAAAGTAGAAAATAAAACTCAAAATGGCAGCAGTGCATTGGATAGATATTGACATTTATTACCAAATGTTATGGAAACTGAAAATATTTTGGTTTCAAGTTCTGTTTGTAATGGTATGCAACATGTTTTCAATATCATAAAAAAACCTTACCATTTTATAATTAAGTTTATGTATTCCATGACCGAAATAATCATGGGAAGCAATACTGTCAATTAAAAAAAATTAACAATATTACATTATGATACAGTACAAGAATAAATAAAGACGATTTGTAGTTTCACCTAAATACTACAATAAAATTAACACATTGCATACATTAACATAAGATCATGCTGATGTTAAATTTTATGACTTTGAAAGTCAAAACATGGACTACAACCTAAGTTTACATTTAGAGAAAACTAAAAATGTTCTACAACATTAAAAATGCATAGTGATAAGAACATACATAAAACATTTGCCACAGTTTTAATATATTATGAATTTATCATTTCAAGTAAAATATTCGTGTAAGTATTTGCACAACTAGCCACATTATCTCCGATGGGGGATGTACCCATAATAGTGAAAGATTGTGGGTTCATTCCGAATTGCAAATGTTTGTTTGTATGTGCAAGCCTGTACGGTCGAGTCTAATATGGATTGTACCTGCCACGGCGCACGGGCCGGTAGCCTGTATAGTAGGACGAGTACCCGCCGCGGAACGAGCGGCCGCGCCCGCGCTGGCGCGGCGGCCGGTTCGTCGACGACAGCCCCGGCTTGTTGGTGCGCTTCGGCATCACCTGGAAGTCAAGGATATTTTCTCATTAATTCTCTCATAAACCTAATGCTAGTCCATAAAAAGCTAGTACTAAAAATGGTTGTCCATAAAAGTGGTCTACTATCAGTTTTGAATGTGTCAGTAAATTAGTAATAGATTGAAAGGCTGTGGAAAATTTATGTCTCTAAACATCAATTTTTCAACATTTTTCTGTCGGAAAATGTGAAAATAGTTTTTTTTTTGTTACTTGCGGCTAAGAAGACTATTATGTGCAGAATTTTAAGAATACCCAAATTGTGTGCTATAGAAACTGTAACATCTCAGTGAGTTATTTTTCAAGATAACAAAGTAAGCCTTTTAATTATGTATTTATTATTGTGTGGCCCATACAGCTACATCTAAATAAAAAATGGTCATCACACATGATGTAGTTCTGTGATAAGAAAATTAGATAGTCCACTGTCTTGGCTGACCATACCTTGATAGAAAAGCTACAATAATTTACAGTTCATTCTTACTACTACACAGATCTACTGCCATACATTCAGTGGAACTAAATGTACCAGAGAGGAACCGCATAGTAGAAATAGTGGGATTGTACCTTATTTACCACTACTTCAGTAAAGAGCTGATTGACCACTATGGACCATTCCTCATTTTGTTGCAACTCATTCACACACACTACACTCCACTGTAAGAGATGGCAAATCCATGATATGGATATCCTCATATCATGTATTGATGGATGCATTCTCATAAAAAAAGCCTTAGGGCAAAGAACATACCCAACACAAGACAAATACAATATCCTCATATAACACAAATACATTATTATTCAAACTGAAATTACTACTAACCTTGATCTGCCGCCCCCTAAATAATGATTCATCCATAGCCATTGCTGTTTGTACACTGTCCTTATCTCCAAACTCAATGTAAGCAAACCCTTTAGGATGCCCGTCAAACTTATTACACAGAATTGTAACCCTGAAAACAAACAAAACCAATATTACATTACACCACACTGAAGACTAGTGTTGACAAAATGTGGAATATCTATCAGTGTTTTTTATGATAACTGCAGCTGTTTTCATATACTCTCACCTATTTATTGATCCACAGCCATGGAAATGTTGTTCCAACTCCTCAGCTGTCGCTCCATAATCCACATTTCCAACATACACAGATCTGTTGTCGGCTTCAATCTTTTCTTCAATTGACATGTTCAGTGGACTGGCTGTGTTTAACAAAATAAATTCAGTTAGTCTTTACACCCCAACTTAACTCTGAATTAGGTAATTATATCATAAGGTTTTAAATAGAAAAGGTTAAAGGTCCTTAATGTTAGTTTTTCCAAGTTTACCCTGAGATATTAATATTATTGTATTGATGAAATTTTGTAAGTACTATAAATAAATCTCAGTAATACCATAATATCTTGAAGTAAAATAAATAGTGATTATTTGTAGATCACTTGCTACAATATAGTTAGATCATAGAATGAGCCCTTTTAATTTTTGCTGAAGTTTCAGAAAGTAACTATTTAAATTTTAAGCACTAAATGTGACTACTTGTTAATGTAAACTCACTAAGTCCTGGCGGGCTGCCCATGTTCATCTGCTTATCAACCTCAGTCTGCATTTGTTTGAGTTTCTCTGCTTCCTCCTCCATTTCTCGGACCCGGGCCTTAATGGCCGCCAGGTCAGGCACTTCGCTACCTGCCGCCTCATCTCCACCCTGTACCAAGATTAGTTAATATAATTCCTTAATAATTAACAACACAACTTTTAGTTGTATATGGCAAAATTATGCAAACCTAAAAATTCTATGTTTTGGTTAACTTTAATCATGGTACAGCTGTATAAATTGAAACAGAAAGTTACAAAAATTGTTGCAAAATGTAAGAAGATAGGTTTATTTTAAGTCTAAACTTATTCTCTTTTTGGTTAATTATATAAAATTTTAAAGTATTTAAAGTAAAGATGATTTGTTGACCTTTAGTGGATACAACTGATAACATTTGTCACTGATGTAAACAAACAATGTAAGCTTGAAAACAATAATGGATAAAACCCCAAATCAGAAATTTAACTATACACTTGCAGCATCATCAAACTTACAGATGAAAACTGTTATTTTTTTACACTGTGATGATTATTATTGACAGATGCTTCTGTATGTTAGGAACCATAATAGTTAGGTAAACCAATAAAAACACTTACCCCGAGGCTGCTGTCCGTCATGTTCAAGGAACCGTTGGTTCCGTCCAAGTGATTGTTATCAAGTGAGTCTAGATAATCGTCATTTTCGGCCATATCAACTTATTGGCGCTACCATTAATTCACTGCTATCTTTAGCAAAACAAATGTACCTTCCTAAAAGCAAAGAAAAATGCATAAATAACACAAACAAACACCAATATTTACCGAAACTCAATGTTTGACGAGGAAGCTAGCTAATTTTTTACCTGATTTATACCGGTAACCAAATCCGCCAAGAAACAACTGACCTACTTTCAAAATATAAATGTCACTATCCACTTAACACACCACACATTAATTACAAACAAATTAATAACGTTAGAATCATTACACTTCACTGATAACTCAGGATTTATTTGTAGGATTTTTCTGAAAATAATCGCCAAACAACAATTTTTGACAAATGACAATCATCAAACTGAATGAAGAGATGAATGAATGATTGAAATGCTTTGAAATTTGAATGAAATTCAACGGATATCATCAAGTGTTACACTTCTTTTAGATTTTTGGTAGGTCTGCTATGATTATAGTATATGACTTATAGTATGTTTGATATTCTTGAATAAATTGTAAATAAGTACTCAATTTTGTTGACGGTATTTTGTAAAACTTATTAGTGATTCGTGATTCAATTGCTTGTTTGCGGATTATTTGCGAGTTAAAAAGTAAAATGTCAATTTGACATTTAATTGCTTTTCATCTTCAGCTTGTTTTTCTGTCTGATTGTAACCATTTCAGAAATCAAGATGAAATAAAAACAAGGGATATTTTCCTGTTTTTAATGCAATTATTTTGTAAGAATACACTGACCTATACTACTTGAAGATGTCGGCAATAGGACCAGAATTCTTAAATTTTATCAAGAAACTCGAGGACAATGGTGATAAACTTGTTTCAGTAACTCCTGTCGAACAACCACTGGACTTTGAATTTAATGTAATTATATACATATAATATAATGTAAGTATATTGTAGTACAATACTATTCTATTATTAATCTTGTTTTTATAATTTCTATTACAGAACAATGCTTGTTATGTATGTAATGGGTACTATGGACCTAGTTTTGGTGAACCAGTGTGTGTCACTTGCCATACCTTCTTGTTCCCTGACTTCCCATCTTATCTACCAAGTTCATACTTCTCCAGTGAGAAAACAGACGATGGGGACTCTGGAAATGATGAACCTTCTGATTTGAATTATAGTGCAGACCGAAAATTCTATAGATCATGCCGACTGCCAGCATGTTGGTACTACAGGGTGAGTTACTATTTAGCTAGTAAAGAAAACACAAAACATGTTAACCCAAAATAGGGGGTATGTATATGATACATGTTAAAATACTTGTAAAATGTAAACTTATAGTTCCACAGATTGTCTGTTTACACCTGTGTAAATAAATAAACAGTAATGTGATTAACAGAAGTAGGTAGTCCTATATTATTGACAGTAAAGTAATGAAACAGATATTGTAGTTAAATCAAATATTATCTTATTTTGCATTAGTTTTCCACCCTCAGCTCCATCCACATGCAATTGTTGTTTGATATGACTTTGTTATTCATTAGCCGATTCAGATGAAATAAAGACAAATTTTTATGTTGAGCTTATGAGGACTATCATTTTTGGGCTCACCAGATGGGGCCATTGTTGAGTGAGGTCCTAAAATTTTTATTATATATTGTTATTCTTCTTAAACATTTCCAGAGCTCTCTAGACAGCGAAACGAGTCCAGAGGACGAAGCGAGCCGGGCGAGCGGCGCGGGCGCGGGCGGCAGCGGCTCGGGCGCGGGGCAGGCCTCCCCGCCGCAGCCGCCCAGCCTGGCGCTCTCGCTGCACGCGCTGTCCACGCCGCGCCCGCCGGAGAACCTCGCGCCTGGATTGGTGGAGCAACTGCCTTCAGAAGGTTTGTTTGGTGTTTTCTCTTGGCTTTTTATCAGTGGTTCTTATTCTTGTGAATGTAAATATTTCATCATCATGCACATTCAATTTTTTATTACTAGGGACTCACCCTCATTTCGCTTCGAGTATATTATACATAAAAAAAACTTTCCTCTTAAATCCCTTTATCTTGTGTAGTTTTAAAGATTTAAGCATACATATTATTGTTTGTAAACTTTTGAGATAACAAATAAAAGATTTATTATTTATCTATACTTCTATACTAATATTATAAAGAGGAAAGATTTGTATTTTTGTATGTTTGTAATGAATAAACTCAAAAACTACTGGACCGATTGCAATAATTTTTTCACCAGTAGAAAGCTGTATTATTCAGAAGTAACATAGGCTATATTATATTTTTAAAAAAATTAGGGATCCTTACTAAAACTCCAATAATGTAACCCAAGGTGTAAAAAATAGACCTAAAAAATTCCTTACATCGCCTGCGCTGCGAAAACTATTGAAGATAGAACAAAACCATTTACTAAGACTTTGCAGAACTCATCATTATCTACAAAAAGTGTCGCGACAGCATATATCTAAATATTATAATTTTGTCACAGCAAGCGGTTTTTTATTCTAAAAATTTTATTTATATGCCGCCGCTTGAAAGGGCTCTTTATTTGTACCTTGGTATTAATCCTTAAAAAAAAAAAGTTACTTTATATTCAAGACGGCTTCAATACCTTTTTATAACTTTTTGAATTATTAAATTCGGAAGATATCACGAGTTTAAAAATGCAAGTATTAGAAAAATGTCGCGTGGTTGCCGCCACCGCGCTCAGCTAGCCAGCATGCGATGTAGGCTCCATGTAAGCGTCACTGGGGTACGGGGGAGTCAATGTAATATGTAATATAATAATAATATTATAAAGAGGAAAGGGTTGAATTTTTGTTTGTTTGTTTGTTTCTAATAGGCTCCGAAACTACTGCACCGATTTGAAAAAATCTTTCACTGTTGGAAAGCTACACTATCCCTGAGTGTCATAGGCTTTTTTTAGATAAAAAAATAGATTTCTCTTACGGGGTTAAAATATATTACATAGAGATAGAGATATCCCCGAAGCGAAGCGAGGGCGGGTCGCTAGTTGTTATTATAGGGACAGACAGATGTGGGAAGCGACTTTGCCTTATACTATGAAGTGATTTGTTTTAAATAAATTCCACTCATTCATTGGTTGACTGCACATGCTCCAGTGCTGCTGTGCATCTTCAGCTACCTGGACGACATGTCGCTGTGCGCGTGCGCGTGCGTGTGCGCGCGCTGGTGGCGGCTGGTGCGCGCGCGCGTGCCGCCGCCGCGCTGGGCGGTGTTCGCGGCGCGACGCTGGCCGCTCTTCCGACCGCTGCTCACCAATATTGACTGGCATAAGGTGGGGACTTTATTATAATGTATCTCACGCTTATAGAGTAGATAGATTTTGTCATAGGATGATTTCCTTTTTTAGGGTTCTGTACCTAAAAGTTAAAAACGGGACCCTATTACTAAGCCTGCGCCGTCCGTCTCCAAGCTGTATTTTATAATGAAAACCGTGTAAGCTAGAAAGCTGAAATTTTCACAAATGATGTATTTCCCCTGCTGCTATAACAAACAACACACTAAAAATTTAAAAAGATAAAAATATTGTTTTTTTTTTTTACATAATTGGTATGCATGTGGCCCGTTTTAAAGTTAGTTAGAATTAATCGACCGGTAATTTTGTCATAAATCAATTATCCACTTATTAAAACTGAATTGATATGGAATTTGGTAAAATAGCAAAAGAAAATCTTTATTTATTTCTATATTTGGCCTCTAGTGTCCCACAGTTGAAAGAAAGAAGAAAGAAAGAAAGAAATGTATTTATTCAGTTACACTTAAAAACACACATACATTTGCAGAAAATAAAATTAAAAAAACATAGTAGGTAACTGAAAAGGGATCTGCTCAGCGTGTGTCGAGGAGTCGGGGACACCGCGACGCTGGTCTTCCGCAGATACCTTATCAGGGAGAGCACACAGTGCACAGCAGTACAATAATATATTATGCATTACTTAAAGTAGGAACTAACAGTGGTGAGACATGAAAGGATGAATATAAGTAAAAATGAATAAGTTAAATAAATAAATAAATTATATTGCGATTTTTGGTCGAAGGTGAAAGACGGTACGGGCTAGTGGGCTTTGCTGGCTAGGTTCTAGGTAAATTTTTGCGAGTTTATAATGTACTTCTTATGATGGAATTTAAATGACTTTACACTTGGAGACCTTCTGATTGGGGGCGGTATATTGTTCCAGCATTTCGTAGCCGAGTAACGAAAACTGCCACGAAATGCTGCTGTGCTATGACTAGACCCAACTAGCCTTGAGGCAAACCTAACTTGACGCTGGGAAAAACATAGCTTATTATACAGGTAGGGAGGAGACTTACTGTGTATAATACCGAATAAAAGGCACGCAAAGTGGTGCTTACGTCTAGACTCCATATTCATTAGGTTACCTCCATTCAAAAATGGTGTAATGTGGGCCCTGCGCGGAATCTGGAAACAAAATCGGGCACAAGCATTTTGAGCGCGTTGTATAAGTTTCCTAGTGTACCCAAAAATACACTCTCCGATTACTGTATCAGCATAATTTAGTTTAGAGAGAATAAGGGTTTCACACAGTTTAATCCTTTCATCAACATTTAGATGGTTGCGAACTCTGTACAAAACCTTCAATCTAAAGAAGCAGTTCCGGACAGTTATCAAAACTTGGTTATGAAATTTAAGACGACTGTCCATAAGGACGCCGAGGTTCCGCGCTTCTGTTACTTGCTTAATGGGACTTTCATTAATTAGGACTGAAGGATTGAAGGTGTTTATTTTATTAATTTGGTTTTTCGAGCCTAAAACAAGGAATTGTGATTTAAGAGGGTTTAAAAGTAAGCAGTTTCTAGATGCCCAAATATTAATTCGGTTCAGGTCATCATTTATTAATTTTACAGCTGTTAAAGTCCCAACTAGAAAATTACTGTACAGTTCTAAAAAAAGCAATAAATAAATCTAAAAAAATTACAAATACACGTTTATTCCAAAAGTCTTCTAATAAAACACGGTCCATGTGGCAAATAATACATAACGTAACAAACAAAAAATCATTTCAAAATAAAAACAATATAACACTTAATATAAATAATGATCAAATAAAAAATCCAAAATTGATAGCAAACACATTCAACAATTTCTTTGCAGCAATAGGAAGCTCACAAACACATACGAATCATAACACTATAACTAATTCAACTAATATCGGCACTGTTGAAAACTCTTTCTTTTTGTATCCAACTGATCCTAACGAAATCTTAAAAATAATAAAACATCTCAAAAACAAACAATCGTTTGGCCTAGATGAGATACCATCAACACTAATAAAGTACTGTGCAGAAGAATTGGCCCCCACATTCTCAATATTAATCAACCAATCATTCAATGAGAGTACTTTTCCAGATCTACTAAAACAGTCTATTATTAAACCCATACATAAAAAAGGAACCACTACTGATCCTAACAATTATCGACCTATTGCTTTACTACCAACAGCATCAAAAATATTTGAGACCGCGATGGCCAACCGTATCTACAATTTTTATGAAAAATATAATATCGCTACCTTAAATCTCAAATGGCGTAACCGCCAATTTGGTCAAAATGACTTTTTAATGCAGTTTTATTCAGTTTTTTTTTCTCTATCGATCTGTATATTTAAAATCCTCAAATTCGCAAAAAAAAGGTTATTACGACCCAATTTTTTTAATACATTTGAACACTTTTCATAAGGTCAACAGGTCGTAAAAGGCTTAGTCTAATTTACTTGGTGTTTACGCCCCTAGAAATTATTGTGACGTGAAAAAAATGTCAAAAAAAAGGGTGTAAGTGACATAATTTTCTGGCGTAACTCGTAAGACACGCTATTTTTCGAAATTGCAATACAAAAGAAAGGCGTTTACACCCAACATCGCTGAACACATGATTGTCATTATTATTGTTAGTATTGATGCGCGGGGGGGTTAAGATTGCGGAGACATTGGCTATTTATTGCTTTTCCTTGTTTCGGCATTTTAAATCAATGTCCAAACACAAATCAGGATCAAAGACTAATAACGCGCCAAAGTCAACGTAACGGTCACAAAAAATAATAAATACACCGAGGAACGTAATCTATGCGCACAAGTACGCAAATGGCTGAATACATAGATAAATGTATGGTGAATACACATCAGCGGGGGTTTCAAATGACAAAATTAATCGATTTAGATACGTAAAAATCTTAGTGAAGTTTCCCATATTCCAAAATTTTTCATCCAATTCTAAAAATTACGCATTGAGTCACTATGAAAAAGTGCCAAACGGCGTAACTTTGTAAAAGCGTAATACAGAGTGAATATTTTACGTTTTCTTTTATTATTAAATGAGTTTAAAGCACAAGAAACATTTTTTTATTGGAGATACGACCTTAACCTCTTAAAAATCGTGATTTTTATGGGGCGTAAACGCCTTTTTGTAATATTTTCACAAGTCGTAACCGACTTCTAGTTTCTTAAATATAAGATTTAGGTACAAAGAGTTCCTACTGAAGCCTTTATCTCAAAATTCTAAGAAATTTGATGTATAAAACATTTTCATTGTATTAAAATTGATAAAGTTATGAATTAAAAAAACATTTTTTTTTTGTTTTTCTGCTCTCCTGAAAAGTAGTGTTTTGGTGGTTACGCCATTTGAGATTTAAAGTATCGATATTTTCCATAACAGCCAATGTGGGTTTAGGAAAAAACACTCAACTTCATTAGCAGTTTATAAATACATACAAACAATTTTAGAAGCTATAGAAAATAAAAAATACGCAGTAGGGCTCTTACTTGATATGAGTAAGGCTTACGATAGAGTTTCATATGAGATTCTTTTACAAAAACTTCACTCCACAGGTATTAGAGGACCTGCACATGAATGGTTCAGATCGTATCTTAAAAACCGTTCGCAATATGTAGAGATAGACCATACAGACTTTAATTCTGGTAAAATACAATCTGTGCGATCTGAGAAAACCCTCATGATGGGGTCGATCCCCCAAGGAAGTGTTCTGGGTTGTCTCTTATTCTTAATTTACATCAATAACCTCCCGGCCTGCTTGAATGAAACCAGTATACTATTTGCTGATGATGTATCAATAGTGATCCCTTGCACAAATAACCGCGAACTGGAAGAAAAACTTAATTCAAACCTTAACACTATTGTTCAGTGGCTAGACATACACAATTTAAAACTAAATGTAGAAAAAACTAAATTAATACAATTTAAACCCTACCAAAAAATACCATCATCATTAAATTATAAATACCTTAATACTAATATAAAATTTGTAGATTCTGCAACATTACTAGGAATAAATCTTGATACAAGTCTAAATTGGAAAAATCACATTCAACATCTATCAAAGAAATTGTCATCATTTATATATGCGCTCCGTCACCTGAAACGCGTAACTGATTTTGAATCAGCTCTAACAGCCTACTACGCGTACGCTCACTCTAGAATTACTTGCGGCATAATATTATGGGGCAATAGTACAAGTATTAATGATATACAGTAATACCCCGCTTTACGCGAGAGATGCGTTCCAGAAAAAATCGCGTTGACTGAAATTCGCGTATATCGAGGTTTATGATTACATAGCCAAAATTTAATTCGACATTTTTGACGAAGCTTTAAATTATGTACCTATGTATGTATCTCCAATAAATGTTAAAACACGACTGCCAGCCGAACTAAACATGACGGAACAAACGAAACGAACGAGGGAATCCCCATAGAACAAAGTCGAAGGACGGGGAATTTCCTATTCTTCAAACAGAATGCTCAGAGGAAGCGGGAATTCCGCGACCATAGAGACGTTGATGACTACATTATGTTTATACGCACTTTTTCGCGTAATGCGAGGCATTTGAGCGCGAAATTTGAAATTCGCGTTATAGTGAAACCGCGCATAACGGGGTCGCGTAAAGCGGGGTATTACTGTACTGATTCTGCAAAAGAAATGTATACGAATACTTGTAAATGTTGACCAAATGTATTCCTGCAAACCATTATTTAAAGAACATGGAATATTAACGGTAATTTCTATTTATATCTTAGAGTCATGCAAATTTCTAAAAAAGTACCCCCAACTGTACATACTCCCCAATCAACATGAATCGACGAAATAATAGATACCTAAGTAAGTATAACGTTCCATTCTCCCGCAGAAAAATATTCTCCTCAAGCCCCCATGTCATGGTAATAAAAATCTTCAACCATCTTCCAGATAATATAAGAACCATAGAAAAACAATCAATTTTTGTAGAACATTTGAAGACACTTTTAATAGATAGAGCTTATTATACGATTGAAGAATACTTCAACGACACATTTAAATAAATAATAAAAACATAATTTGTTATGCAAATAAAATTGTATACTTTAGAATAGAATAAGAATTGATTAAACTTGTGATTATGAATATTTATATATCATATAACTAAATATGTATTACTAGCGCTCTGTAAATGTTGCTGTGCCCCTACGGGGCGTCACATAACGGACTGTACCTTATATAACAACTATGTAATAACGTGTGACACGCAATAAATATTTTGAATTTGAATTTGAAGTCTCATTAGGCTTAAAGGGTAGGTATATCTGCAGATCGTCGGCATAGACATGATAATGACAGTTAGTAATAGAATTGGTCAGGTCCGCGGTATACAAAATAAAAAGGATTGGACCTAGAATGGATCCTTGGGGTACTCCCCGTCTCAACATAGAAGGTACTGAACATGAATTTAATCCAGACTCATCCAAAACTTTAACACATTGCGAACGTCCATAAAGAAAACTAGAAAACCACTTCAAAGTGCTATAATGAAAACCGTAATATGCCAACTTAGATAAAAGGAGATCGTGATTGATAGAATCAAATGCGCGGGAAAAATCTAAAAGAGCAAGTATTGTTCCTTTGCCTATATCCTCTGCAGCAAGAATGTCATCAATGACGTCTAAAAGGGCAGTGGCCGTGCTATGGCCGGCTCGAAAGCCAGACTGTTTCTGTGGCAAAATGCGATTAGTATTAAGATATTCAGTTAGCTGTTGACATACTACTTTTTCTAATATCTTAGACATGAAAGGGAGAATACTGATTGGTCTGAGATCTTTAAGTTCATTTGAGGTGGTATTTTTAGGAATGGGTGTAACTAAGGCCTCTTTCCAAGTATCAGGAAAGATTCCTGATTGAATGGATCTATTTACAATTGCCGTTATAACCGCAAGCGTTCGAGGCAGAGTTAACATTACCATATCACGTGATATACCGTCCACGCCTGCAGCATTTGTTGTAAAACTTAAGATTATTTTTGAAACGCATGCTTCATCGACTGGCTGGAGTTTAAACGTCGCGGATCCAAATCTATGATACTCATAAAAGGTTAGTTCAGAGATAGAAACGTTATTGTTTCCAGGAACGTCAAGAAAGTGCTTATTTATTTTATCTGGGTCAATAATATTTGCAGGAATAGAAGTAGGTCTGAAATTAAAATCAGCAATATGACGCTTTATATTCTTCCATAGTGCTTTTGAGTTATTTGAATGATGTCTGATTACCTGTAAGAAGAATGCTGACTTTTCGGAAAAGAGTGCTCTATTAATAGTCGATTTTAAATCTTTGTAATATTTTACGTCACTTTCAATACCAGTACAACGGCTTTTAGTATAGGCTTCGTCCCTAAGTTTCATCATTTTCCTAATAGTAGGGGTTATCCAAGGGTACGTGCAATATTTATTTATTCGTGTTTTAATAATTGGTGCGTGTATATCAAAAACATGTGTGATATACGCGTTAAAACAATAAACCGATTCATTTACATCCTCGCTAAGAAAACGCTCCCATGGAATTTCATTAACAAGGGTGTTAAAGTTTTCGAGGTGTATGTCTCTAATTGGCCTATAAATAATCCATTTTGGAGGAGTTTTGGGCTTACTAACGCGCAGTTTAAAGTGGATAAAGGCATGGCTACTTAAATCTGAAATGTGATCAACGGACACTTCCAAGACCTTGATAGAGCTGCAGATTACGTCTAATAATGTCTCAGAGTGAGTAGTAAAATGAGTAGGCTGACTAACATATTGGTCAAGACTCATGTATTGAAGAAAAGCAGTAAATTTCTTGGTATTTGGTTCATTTTTGGACATCATATCTATATTAAAATCGCCCATAAGTATAACATGGTCATAGGTTGAAAATGAACTGATGGATTCAGTGAGAGCGTCAAAAAACGTATCAACGCTTAACCACGGCGGTCGATAAGCGGTGCCGATAGCGAACCTGACTCCCCCCATGACAACACTTAGCCACATCTGCTCCACCGCTGCTGCGGGGGACGGATGGATTTGTCTCGCGTAAATACCGTCGCGGATGTAGAAGCCCACGCCCCCGCCGCGCGCGCGCACCGCGGCCGGCCGCGGGACGTGCCGCAGCCGGTAGCCGGCCGGCCGCGGAGCGCGCGCCTCCTCACCGACCCTTAACCAAGTCTCATTGATGGCCATTATGTCTACAGACCGATTTTCTAGTGCCACTGTAAACTCCTCATGCCGTGTTCCGAGTGACCCAGGATTCAAGAAACCTAGCGCTAGATACTTTGGTTTTTTAAATTGGAATACATAAGCGAATGAAATTATAATGAACTTTGAATTAATAAGTTGGGCAAAAGCTTACTTCATCCTATCGATCTGTAGCTATGCGGCGCTAGTTTGCATATGTAAACACGACCTGTATTCAACATATTCAACAATGTAAAATATTATCCCATGTGAAAACATGCCCGCTCTACTAATTGTCCTATTATCACACCACAGGTCAAACACCATCACATATTATGTCCCCAGAAATACCAATCGCTGGTGGAGTCGTGCTTCTGCCGCAACTGCCTCGTGCAGATGTGCGTGCAGGCGCAGCCCGCCGGCGAGGAGAACGCCTGGCGCCGCAACCGGCTGCGGAACGAGCTCAAGGTATGTGCATCATATCCCATTTCTCGTTTTACACCTTAAGAGACACGGGAGTAGCTGAAAATCAGATCCTAGACAAGCTTATGCTGAGCTATCTCCTATTGATACCTTCTGCTATACTCGTACTTACTGTTATTTTTTATTTTGTATGTGTATGATGGATTTATTTTGTATAGGTGAGCCTGTTCTAGAGTTATAAAATTACAACGAAAGTGGTTCTGATTTTTATACTGGATCTATCTAGTAAATTATATTTTGACTAGTGACTCACCCTCGCTTCCCTTCATGTAATCCTTTCTTAGCGGATGCCTAGGTCATGACATCTACCTGCATGCCAAATTTCAGCCCGATCCGTCCAGTAGTTTGGGCTGTTCGTTAATAGATCTCTTTGCCGGCCAGTCACCTTTATGTATATATTTTGATTGTCCACAGATGTTGCGCAACGACCCCCCCGAGGGTATCGCCGCCACTCCCCTGGACCCCAAGTGCTGCCACTGGCAGGCTAGCGTGACCGGGCCCGACGGCTCGCCCTACGAGGGCGGGGTCTTCTACCTTTACATACAGGTTCCCTACTCGTGAGTATTGATACTGGTACATACCAAACACACAAATTGGACACCAAAATCAGTAACGCAACAAAATTCGTACGCATTTAACTGGTTCGGCGCAATATGTATAAACTCCTCATATACGCGGCACTTCGCAGTGTGCAGCTAATTTGAATGCCCCCTTAGGCCAGCTCCACATTAGGCGGATATTCCGTTACTAAATGGCAATATAATTGACCGAGCGTAGTGTGCCCGCTAATTGTAATTGGAAACACATGAGTTGACGTTTCGTCACGAAAGATCCGCGACGGAGTCCCCGTCAAGTGTGCCGCCATCCTTAGGCCTGCGCCACACGACATTCAGTAACATGTGGTCGCAAATATTACAAATACCTTTAACCCTTTAGCAGGCAGGTAGAGGGAGATTTATTCCCACTAAATTCTGGCCCTTATTTACTTGACATAAGGTCCAAAACTAAAAATTTGAAATAAAGAAAGAAAAACTTTTATTGACCACGACTTGAGGTATCAATGACACATAGATACATACACAAGACACAAAACGCACACAAAGAAATAGAACACATATGTAAGGACTTCATGAGTGGTCAACGAGGTACAGGCAATAGTTATGTCCGTTAAAGAGTCAAGCGTGTGTCGCAGGTACCCGATGAGCCCGCCGGTGGTGCGGTTCCTGACGCGCATCCTGCACCCCAACGTGTCGCGCCACGGCGACGTGGGCATCGACTCCGTGCACCACAACTGGTCGCTCGCGCTCACCATCAGCAAGGTGCTCATCTCCATACAGAGCCTGCTCACCGACCCGTACACTGCGGTGAGTTGTACCACTGTTGTCCAGTGGGGCTACCATGAGTTAAAAACTTACGCGCTCGATATCGCCTACGTAAATATGTCTATGAATGAAAAACTTGTACAGCGCCGGCTGGTGGTTACGCGAAGAACTACAATCGGCCATATGAAAAAAACAACTCGATAGGTTTTTAACGTACGTAAGTTTACGATAGCCAACTCATGGTAGGCCCTCAGTACTGTACTACTGTAAGATTTTAAACTTTCGCGTTCCATTAAACTTAATATTAGTCTTTATGGGTCGCGAGCTACCATGATCGGTGTTACCCAGTCGAAACGTCGGGCTATGTATTTGCTACTCTTAATAACGCGTGTAGAGCCATAAAGACTAATATTTAGAGTACTGTTCTGTTGTTAACTGCCTCGTTGGTCTATTGATAGCAAGCGCTGCGTAAGGACCCGGTTCAAGTCCGGGGTCGGGCAAAATTTGTGTGAGTTTTTCTGTAATGAATTACTCGGCCCGGAGTTAGGAAGTTGGCGGTTGCACGCCCGTGCTTCTGAAAGCATTGAGTATTGAAAGCACGTTATGCCGGTGGTCCTGCGCCCGATCTCTCAACGGTCATGTCATATTATATTGTCAAATGTGCAAATCGACACGACACGCTACCATTGCTCACTTGTATGTACAATAATTTCAATATCTCCACTTCTCCATGTGATTGTACTGTTGACTTTTTTTTTATATACTCAGTGCCGTAACTAGGGCGGTGCCAGCGGTGCCCAGGCACAGGGCGCAGAAATGACCAGACCAGTATCTAGTTTTGTTTCATGCATGGTAGTTAGTAGGTACATTTTGTTTTATTGCGAATATGGTGTAGACGCGCCCTCTGTACTATCTATATCTATATGGCATTTTTCAAGCGATCTTGAAACAACAACACTTGTAAAGGTGGTTAAAAAGGTATTTTATATATTCAAAACGAGCTTGTAGATATTCTTGCCTCTGAGGTCAAAAAACAAATTTAAGACGACGTACGTGCGTCAAAATACCTTTCCATACTTTTTGATTGTACGCCAGACGTATCGCATCAAGAACAGTGTGTGGCTACCATGAGTTTAAAACTTACGCACTCGATATCGCCTACGTGAATATGTCTATGAAAAACTTGTACAGCGCCGCTGATGGTTACGCGAAGAACTAAGATCGGCCATATGAAAAAAACAACTCTATAGGTTTTTAACGTACGTAAGTTTTCGATAGCCAAACTCATGGTAGGCCCTCAAATATCACAAATATTGAGATTCGTAAAAGTATCCGAGCAGAAAGTTACAATCGAAGAACGATTCATAGTCTCGTGAAAAATCGGGCGAGGGATTGTCGAAAGAGATTTTAGAGAAATTAGAAGTCGATGGATTGAATATTCAAGATCTTCGTGGCCAAGGCTACGACAATGGTAGTAATATGGCCGGTAAATATAACGGAGTCCAAGCCAAAATAAAACAAATTAATGAAAATGCTGATTACGTGCCGTGCGCAGCGCATTCTTTGAATTTATCTGGCGTACACGCTGCTAGTGTGACACCTGACATGATCACATTCTTTGGATTAATCCAGAAAATATTTGTGTTTTTTTCGATTCCAACGGTCAGGTGGGAAACTTTAATGAAACACTTAAATATTTCATTAAAAAACACGCCGACACTAGATGGACCTCTAAAGCTAGGGCCGTCAAAGCTTTGAACACGCAAATACCCCAAATCTGGTGTGTGCTAAAGATTCTAACTACCAATGATTATAATGCGGAAACAATCACTACAGCTAAAAGTATGATGGACCTAATTAATTCTAAATTCATATGTACTCTGCAAATTTGGGATCAAATTTTGGAATCTGTTGACAGAGTGAAGGTAGCTCTACAGTCTAAAACCATTACTTACTATCGACAAAGCGTCTGAATTAATCAAGGGATTAACAAGCCAGATTCAGAATATTCGCGACACTGTGGACATTGTTTTCGAAAAGGCAAAAATAAATTTGTGAAAAATGTGACATTGAAAACAATTTTCCTGAAAAGCGACGAAAGCGAATAAAAAGACACGATTTAAAAGTGGAAGTTCAGACGCCGGCTACTACATTACTCAGCAACAAAGTTTCAAAATTCAGATAAATGAAGCAATAGATACAATAATTTCTGTATTAAAATGGCGATTCGAAAAACTACGCGACATACACCACTCTTTAAAACACATAACAACATATTCGGTTGAAGAACTAAAAAAGCATGCAGCTGATTTGAGTATCAAATATTCTGCAGATATAAATGCCACAGAATTTTGGGCCGAAATAGAAACTTTGAAGAGTCAAGTTGAAGCGACTTTACTTGATTATGCTTTTACGACACTATTTACGACATTATTTGATAAATGTGAATGTCAGTCAAGTATGGGTCTTCTCAAAGCTATAGTGGAACTGGATTTAAAGGAAATGTTTCCCAATGTAGTAGTCGCTATAAAGATATTTTTAACGATGCCAGTGACTGTAGCTTCCTGCGAGAGATCATTCAGTAAGCTCAAATTAATAAAGACGTACCTGCGCTCGACGATGGGCCAAGAAAGATTGTCTGGCCTAGCGATTTTGTCGATTGAACGCGACATAGCACGGCTCCTGTCGTATGACAATGTAATCAAGGACTTCGCAATGAGAAAAGCGCGGAAAGTAAATTTTTGAGTAGGTAGCTGCCCTTTTCTTGTGATTACGGTTTACCTTTGTCTTGGGTCTTTACTATCGAGTACTTTGTGTCATTTCTGTATTTGAGCAAATATTTTTGAATAAACAATTTTTATCTTAAAGAAATCTACTAAGTACCTATACCTTCGTAAACAAAAAATAGATAGATTTATTTTTATGCACATTTGTCCACTTTATTGTCAGAGCCTGGTTAGAGCATTTTTCAAGGGCGCAGTTTTGAAAGCTCGCACCGGGCGCATAAAAGGCTAGTTACGGCACTGTATATACTTAAACATACTGAATTAGAACCTTATGTAACAGGTGTGTATGGAACCGGAAATAGGCGAGATGTACGTGCGCGACCGGATGCGGTTCGAAGCCCTAGCGCGCCGCTGGACGTGGCGCTACGCCATGCACGACATCCTGCCCTACTGAAAGGGGGCAAAGCTCCGCGTAGAAACTGTTTGCGTGCGTCCACTCTCTAGTTGTAAAGTGGCGATTGTCCCCATCTTCTTCCTCTTTTTATCGAGTCGATGGCATAATCAAACCGGCCCAGTATTCGGCCACACGAATCCCGCTATCTGAGGCACCCATTAAGTCGTTCAGCGAGCAGGTTTCCGGACCATGACATTACATGGCACATGGACTGTGGCAAGAAACCACACACACAGGCCAGATCTAATGCGTCAGTGAATCCCCATTTGAGCCTATTTTCCTTGCTGCGACCAACCTGGGTACGAAGTATTTTTGTCCCCATAATACAGAAACTTGTCTATGAATGTATACAGGGCCGGGCGTTGGGGTAGGGCGGTGATAGCTCAGGGGACTGAGAGGGCTGTAAAATCATATTAGATAGCTTTTAAACCTATCAGGGGTCAAGTCTTCCAGGATATCAAGATCCTGGAAAGTTGATAAAATTAAGTGTTAGTCCTGATATTGTACATAATTATAAAATTAAGTTAGGAATTTATAAATAGACCTAATTCTTTATCGAGGTAGTATTTGCTAAAAATGTATCCGATGTTTTATATTTATAAAATTTTATTGTTTCTGTATATCGGCTAAATCAATTAAGTATTACGACAGTTTTTGAGTTCAATCTATTACTGAACTACATTGTGTATCTCATTTATAGTGCAACTACGGAATAAATACTATATAAATTGTGGCACATTCCACTAATGTGGGATAAAAAATTTAAAGGCTGTAAATAGCATAGACAAAAATATCATGTAATAAAGTATTTTACTTATGTTATTTTGATTTTCTTTATTTTCGTGTCTCTGTCCTTCATATTCTTCCATATTTCACGGAGTTTCTCACAGTTACATAGCAGAGGCAGACACGCGGCAGAGCCGGGCGCTCTGCAGTACCCTGGATAAGGCGCTTCGCCTTTTTGTAGCCATCTCCTAGTGTTAGAGAAATCTGGTATATCTTCGTAAATTGCAGATAATATAATTCTAGTCTGTATTCGTAGCGTCCCCGGAGCGAAATAGTGTAAGTACGCGGCCACTGACACGATACCCTGCAATGTTATCAGTGGTGAATTAACTTTGCAGCTCAATGTAATTCGACCCTAACCTACGTATCTATTATTTCTTATATTAATATGGGGAGACAGTTATTACGTAGGCTTCAGTTTGACTGATCAAACAAGAGAAGGATACTTACTGACTTTAGAAATAAATAAAGTAATAATAATTAATATAAGATACACACACAAATTATCACATACCTACTCGTAAGTCCATTGACCTGTTATCGTAGAAGTACCTTAAACACTTGTGTTAGGATATCAGAAACGACAGTGGTATACACAAATAGACTCTACATTAAATAAACACTCAGACACAAGGGCTTGCCTCATTATGTGTTTCAAGTTAGAATCCTCACAATTATTGAAATCTAAATAAAAACATATTTTATTGGTTTTGTTTTCCCTACATTTGTAAGGATGTAACATTGTGTACATGTAGGTACACAATGTTTTACTTCATTTGATACGTATTATTGCGAAATATTCCGCTTCCGTATGGGAGCACCATGAAATATCCGTTCTATTTTGTTTGTTGTTAAGGCTACTTGTTAAAGCAGACTACAGCCTGGGGACAGACGAACGGACCCCGATGTCTAGTAATAGGCTCCCAATTCCCTTTGGGTATGGAACCCTAATAAAGACACTACGATAAGGTCAACTTACTTGTATGTCGATGAGGTGGAAATCTATTGGGTATATTATACTCATTGTAGGTAGGTAGGTATGACAGTATAAATGAGTACCTAATCATTTTACTGTTCCTTCTCATTGACGCTGATAATAATGTGTAGTCAAACGGAAAATAGGTAATAGGTTTGCCAATAAAACACCAGTCTTATCAATTTATAAGTATTTGCCTTTACTTCTGAATAAACGTTAGGTTGTTATAGAAACATAACTAGTACCTAGGCATCTTAAGTCTCTAAACGCATACTTGTAGAATAGAAATAGAATTTTTTTTTTTGTACATGACGTATTTATTATAATTTTGATTAATACAATATAAATCATACTTGATTTTGGTATGTACTTATTTATAAATGTGTACATAGAGTAGGAATGTTACAGATAAGATACCTATTCAAAGTAAAACTCTTTCTAAGACCTAAGGATAAGGTCTAATAAAATTTTCTTCCTGCTTAAAAATACACTAGTCTTAAATGTAATAAATTTTTATCTAACTGCCTCGTTGGTCCATTGGTAGCAAGCGCTGCGTTAGGACCGAGAGGTCCCCGGGGTCTGGCAATTTGTGTGAGTTTTTCTGTAATGAATTACTCAGCACGGAGTTAGGAAGTTGGCGGTTGAACGCCCGTGCCTCGGAAAGCACGTTAAGCCGGTGGTCCTGCGCCCGATCTCTCATCGGTCATGTCGGATTACCTACCGTCTCACCGAATTATATGTATTATATGTATTTGCGCGCACACTTGTGCACTATAATATGTCCTGCGCACTTGGCTGATCTCAATTAGGTACGCCTTATTTACATTTTTTATTTTTTTTTTGGATTTTTTGTAACATTTTCCAACAGGAGCATATTTAATGTGTTAAAAAATTTCTTATTAAGTTATCCTAGCCGTCTGATCTCAACTTTCAACACAAGTACCAAGTTAACTTTTCAAATCCAGTAACAGTGTGTATCTTCCTTCAAATTGCCACTAGATGGTTCTAGAACAGCCACAAGGTCTTCTCGTAGAAGGCTGTGCGGAGTGACCACGAGATTTTCCTCTGGATTGACCACGAGAATTTCCCCTTGAGTGACCACGGCATCTTACCTTGGAGTCACCACGTGATCTTCCTCTGGAGTGACCTCGACATCCTACCCTGGAGTGACCATGTGATTCACCTCTGGAATGACCACGTGATCTACCTCTGGAGTGACCACGAGGCTTCTTGGAATGTCCATGAGATCTACCCCTAGAATGACCACGGGATCTCCCTCTGGAACGACGACGGGATCTGCCCCTGGAATGGCCACGGGATCTTCCCCTCGAGTGCCCACGGGATCTACGTCTGGAGCGCCCACAAGATCTTCCCCTGGAATGGCCACGGGATCTCCCTCGAGACTTATCCCTGGAATGATCACGAGATCTACCTCTAGAGAGACCGCGAGATCGCCCCCTTGATCTTTCCCGCACTTCAACACAATACCTGTTCCTTAATGCATCCCTGGAGCGACCAATTTTTCCTCTTGGCCTGTGGCAATTCTTTTCTTCTTCATGCTGTCTGTTCACGTCACCTCTGCAACAAGAATGAACACTGTCGATGTTTATGGGCTCTAATCTTCTTGATTCTACTACACAATGGTCGTCTATATCATTTATTATCTCAACAATATTTAATTTTGGCATGTTGCCGACCCGCTCTGGAGCTTCAACGTTGTTCAACAAAATTACTATTGATGTATCCATGTTGATATAACAAGTAATAGAACAGTATTATCATATACCTACGTATTCAAAATTAAAATGTACATTCACTGAAGGACAATGCTGGAATGAATGCTATCTGCACCGGGCCTCCCTTATATCCTACAGACGGATTTCACAATAGTAATATGTGTTGCGTAATCTAATTGTCTAATGTTTCATCATTATTTCACATATTATGCAATTTTATTGCACAATTATTACAGAAGTGGTGAAATAGGGGTATTCCCACTCCCAATGGAAAAGTAGGTACTTAGTCGGAATTATTAAAAAAAAATTTACAATATTATTTCTTTTCTATTTTCTAAAAACAACAAGTAAAAATTAATTGCGATTGGGGTACAGAGAAACAGGATTCTAGAAGGCTAATGCGTTATTATCGCCACCAGAATTAGTAAGGGACCCCAAGCGGGGAATTTGCGCTCCCAATAGAACGATATTACTCGGAATAAGTAAAAAATAAAAAAAGTCTTTTAATTTATTGTGAAACGGAGTATGGGAGAACGTTGACGAAACTTTCACTAATAAATAACAAATTTTACAAGGCATGTAGGCTATTTAAATACATCAGTGCTACTAAAACCCATTAATACGCGGACAAAGTCGCGGGTGGCCGCTAGTTGTGTAATAAAGGGTTATTCCCTCTCGCTAATCCTAAAGTGGAATAATTCTCGAAAGAATAAATAATCACTTCTTAAGGCTTCACATAGAACTTAATAGTTACAGAGCCCACGACCAAAATTTTTGTCTCATAGCAATACAGCCAAAACCGCATCAAATCGATAGATAAGATTATTCTGAACTCGAAAATACCAATATCAGACATTTTCCGCGTAGCGTTTGATCTGACCGAATTTTCAAAATTGTCAAAGAATTTTACCGAACTAACTGCATCATAGCAATATGTCTGATTTGCAGACTGTACTTGAATGATGGTTCTGAGATACCGGAAACATATTTTTCAGACGTTAGTGGTGTAGCGCAAACCCGTAAAATCACTTAAAAGGATAAAAAATGAGACAAAAAAAATGTCTCATAGCAATACGTCTGAAAATCTTTTTTTATAGTAAATTTTGGTTATTTGATGCGAACAAAACAATTTTCAGACGGAAATGTGGACGCATAAAATTTTGAGACCGTTTCGAAAATGTTAACAAATTTTACCGATCGGTATCATAGCAATATGTCTGAAAATTGTTAGACATGATAGAATAAGTTGTCCACATGTGCAAAAAAATTATATCAGACAAATGAAGTGTAGCATCTTCTCTATCAGACAAATTTTCGATACTCAGATATCATTTAAGAATCGTATTGAGGTATCTTGAATGAAACCAATGAATAATAGTAAGAAAGGGGCAGGGGCGTAACAAGCGATGAGGCTGTTGAAATTAAATACTGATTGATTTGATAGTTTTGGTTTTATTTAAAGCACACTTGTTATTTTCGTTTTAGCATATACTCCATATGCTACACTTAAAGTGTCTGAAAACAGGTTTTTGGTAATCAAGGCAGCAAAACGAAAAGTTAAAAAAAAATTATCCGTATTGCTATGATACAGGTCGGCTAAATTTGTTGACATTTTCAAAAATGCGCTCAGGCTATGTGCTACGCACAAAATGTCTGAAAACAAACTTTTTCGTAATACAATTATAAAATCTATGTACATTATCACTATCAGACGTATTGCTATAATACCGACTGCCTTTTTTTTTTGACACAGCAGAAATGGCCTCCCACGCAGTTGCTACACTTTCGACCGTTACTATATACCTAGTCGGGTTCAGAATCATACAATCTAAAGATTTTATAGGATTTTTGCCGTATTGCTATGAGACATGGTTTTGGTCGTGGGCTCTGTTACTATAATATGTATTTCATAGCTTTAAAAGGGTTCATTTTATTTTCTTTATTCTGAAACCAAAAACTTATAGAAAATAGCATTTCCAGAAGTATACTTTATTATAATCACCAGAAAATAGGTATCGTTCATTGTTAACGACACTCCCCAGAGTACTTATTAACTTAGTATTGTATTATCCAATCCTAGATTAATAAGTAGGTAAAGTACAGGTATTGTACTTTTCTAAGTAAATCATATATTTTTATTTGTTGTTTTTAATGCTCAATGGGAACTCAAATTAGCGGTAATGATCATAAGTACAGACAACAGACACATAGATATATTCCAATCCATTTATTGTTCTTAGAAATAACATTAAACAAGGTTGACTAACGAAACTTGCTTAAAACTAAAAATGAAATATGCGTAACATCAGGCATATTACTTGCAATGTCAAAGTTTACGGGGAATTCGAAATGTCCATATTGTCTGGCGAGTTTTTCTCTTCAATCAATTCTGGAGGTTTGGTTTCTATAGTAGTGATGTCCTTTTCTTCTATAACTGACAAGTTCGGGCTCCTGTCTCTAGTTCGCCTTTCGTGAGGCGTCTTCGAGTCCCTGTGGGAGCGGCTCTTGGAGCGCCTGCTGCCCGAGCGAGACCGCTTTCTATCCCGAGACCTGGTTCTCTTTCTGTCTCGGGACCGCGAGCGCTTCCTGTCGCGTGAACGGGACCTCTTTCTATCCCGCGAACGGGACCGTTTCCTGTCTCGGGAACGCGATCTCTTTCTTTCTCGAGAACGCGATCTCTTCCTGTCGCGAGAGCGGGAACGACGTCGTGATCTCGAACGCTTTCTCTTTGACCGAGACCGGGACCTACGCCTGGACCTAGACCGGTCCCGCTTACGATCCTTGGACCTCGACCGCTCCCTCTTCTTTGATGGAGATCTTTCCTTTTCCTTCTCTGGTTCCTTTTCTTTGTCATCCGCCGGTGAGGAAGCTTTAGATTTAGTGGAGTCATTGGAACCATTACCATTTGTTTCGACAATGACTGTCTCAATCTTAGTTTCCTCCTTTTCCTCTTTCTCTACTTCTTTAGGAGGAGGAGGAGGCGATTTAGATTTTTCTTTTTTATCTTTATCGCTGGCTTCCTTTTTGTCTTTGCGATCGCGATCTTTAGAGCGGTCTCGTTTGGAGCGCGAACTACGATGGCGCGACCTGGACCTTGAACGACGCGAACTACGGTGCCGGGAACGTGACCTGAAACAACCATGTAGTAAGTAAAAAACAAACAGATAGCTTTTTAAAATGACATTTTATAGGAGTATTTCTACTGTCGGGCACAAACAGGCATCACATTTCGTAAGATTTCCAATCAAATACATAAGCTATAAAATAATTCTCAGTACAGTGTTCATACTGGCAGAGACATCCTCCAATGATTTACATTGTTGTCCATCCTAATAAGATATTGCATTGCTTAAAATCAGTTATTGCAAGTCCATAAATCTCATTATATCTTAATAACAGAAACAAGCATACATTTCAGGATTAACGCAGGCAGGAAAGATAAGGTGTATTTTTCTATTAAAATTTTGATATCTATTTTACATACATACATACATAAAAGCAGCCTTTTTCCCAAAGGGGTAGGCAGAGATCGCTTCCTGCCATGTGCTTTGGTCCTGGTACACCACTTTCGTTTCTTCCACATCCATCAACTTTTACTTTCAAAAGCTTAATTCCAATTTGGACCCTCAATGGGAACGCACATAACCTCTTCATGCATGCTCGTCGATTACTATTATCTATTTAAATTGTATACACATTCACATGGTGCATCTACCTATCTGGTACATTCAAAGCTAGAGCCTTACCTAGAACGATGCCTGTGCCTTGAGCGGGATCGCCGCGAGCGATGACGCGACCGGGAGCGCGAGCGCTTGCCGCGGTGCCGCGAGCGCGAGCGCCGGGACCGGGAGCGGGACCGACGCCGGGACCGGGAACGGGAACGAGTTCTGGAATTGAATGTTATTCACATATTACAACAAGTCTTTCACATAATTATCACTTCAACACTTAAGTATTGCTTAAGCTGCTGGACATGTGCTGGACAGCGCTGCCATCCACATACAATGCAGGTGCTGGTGGCCCGACTAACAGGTTTAGTTCCTCTTTTCTGCCACATTTCATTAAGGCATGGAATGCCCTTTCAGCTCATGTTTTCCCTACCCTCCTATGATCCCAGGCTCATCAGGTGGGGCGTGAAACAGCGTTTAAGCAGGCCTTCAGGGTAAGTGTGACAGGCTCAATATGGTCTATTCAAGGGCGGATCCAGCCCTCAAAAAAGGTTGTGGTCACAGCTCCTCCTCCCACAAATCGGCTGAGTACGAGTCGAAGCATGAACATCGCTCATTAACGATTGTGCAAGTCGTTTATGAACTTTTGAATTAGATTATTTCTTTTTTTTCTAAGCATCAGGACTTTGGCATAAGGCATTAGGAATAAGTCGGACCCGATTTTTTAAAATTAAATGTCTGTCTAAAATCAGAAACATAGATGGAAGTCTTGCAAAAGGAGAAGCATGTGTGCTAAAGAGATGGAAGGAATATTTTGAAAGTTTTTTCGAAAGAGAGGAGGTGCGGGTACAGATGCCTGAATCTCATGAAGAGAACGAGAATGAAAGTGCAGAGGATGATAGTATTAGCATGGATGAGATTGTGGATGGGTCGAAAAGAATGAAACTAGGTAAAGCTGCGGGATATGACAGGGTTTCCGTGGAGATGCTGAGGGCTGGAAATGGAGTGGTGGCTACTCAGCTGCCCTGCCTCTTTAACCTTTGTTGGGCTAGCTCGGCCACTATATGTGTCTTTGAAAGAGAAGAGAATGGATGAGAATGTCAGTAAGACGAAAGTCATGGTTTTTTGAAAAGGTGATGATATGACAATTTTCGATGTTATGATTGGAAGTGAAAAAGCAGAACAAGTGAAAGAATTTATATATTTGGGATCCAAACTCACAAAAGATGGTAAGTGTGATAGCGATATTGCAAGGAGAGTGAATGCTGGTACCATGGTGAACGGAGCGCTGCACACCCTTGTGAAAAGTCAGAAAATGTCTAAAAAGGCACGTCTTGCGGTTCATAGGGGAGTATTGATCCCGACACTAATGTACGGAAGCGAAAGTTGAGTGTGGCAGAAGAAGCACGAATTTAGGATAAACGCTTTGGAGATGCGAGCACATAGAAATATGCTAGAAGTAAAACTGAGTAATACAAACAGAAACGAAATAATAAGAGAACGTTGTGGTGTGAAATAAATAAGATGTAGAGAGAGTACTAAGGTTGAGAAAGGTATGCTTAGATGGTTTGATCATGTTGAGAGGATGAATGAGAGACGATTAACGAAAGGAATATATAAATGGAAATGTCGACAGAGGAAGGCCAAGAAAGACCTTCCATGACCAAATAGGTAAAATTTTGAAGAAGGGTCAAATCAAAAGTACCTACCCGTAATCGACGAGCATGCATGAAGAGATTGATGGTGTTTTTTTTTATACAATGTACAAATTCAAGCTTACGTTACTTTTTTGCGAAAATGTTGAAAATGTCATCAATATCCACTATCCAGGTTCACATCTTTGTGTATATTTATGAGAGCTAACCCGGATATTCTTTTCTGTGCCATTGAGGCACGCAACCAAGATTTTATTCTGCAAAGAGTAGAAAAAGATCTCTCTGCGGTAGCTACGCTGACCGGAAGAGTTGCCAGTATTTGTATGAGTACCGAGTCTGGTATAGCCGAATTGTTCTTATATTCTCTTTTCCATTTGGTCATCCAGAGTCGGTATTCATTTATGACAGTTGACTCACTATCGTTAATGAATAGGCGGTACACCTGAGACATTCATATATGAATTCTATCTAGCCTTAAGTTCTAAACCTGCAAGTATTTGTCGATTCTTATTTTATATATATAATAATTCGTTGGTAGGTTTATAAAATCTAGCCAAGGCAGACCATAATTAGATATGATATGTGATACTGTTACTTATAAATACAAATATTTCAGGACCGACCATTAAACTTTGCACCCATTTAGATCTCACTTCTTTTGTCGTATAAGTCAACAACCAAGGCATTTATCATAATATCGAACTTGGCTCTCATTTCACATTTATGTTTTTGATTGGATTGTTTATTATCATCAGCCTATCGATCTCAATAGAAAGTGTGACCTCACAAGTCTATTAAGGTTGTGGGCATGCCCATAGTGCCCACAACGGTGGATCCGCGCTTGGGTCTATTGTGCCTGTTGACCTCATATTTGGATCTCACTACTGCTTACTATCAGGTGGAGTGAGGTGTCATCTTGTTAGCCTATTATAAAAAAAAATGCAATCCAACTTAAGATTTTGATAGGAATTAAGTACAACTCGGACCAGAAGGCAATCTGTGGCATTGACTTGTGACATGTTGGTATTTAGGTGCCTTTCCAGCAAGACAAATTCGACACGCGTAAAATTATATGCGCATAGCAATGAGAATAACAGAGACATGAAGATTCTACGCACATAGAATTCTCCTTCCCTAACAGAGTTTATGGACTTAACTAGATATCCTTACTAATATTATAAATCCGAAAGTAACTGTATCTGTCTGTTACGCTTTCACACATAGAGTACTGGACTGATTTAAATGAAATTTGGTACAGATATTAGTGTTGTTGTTCCTAGACTGTGCTATAAGGAAGTAATGTTTTACCCGTTAAACATCTCTATGCGGACGAAGTCGCGGGCGGAAAGCTAGTGTTAAATAATTGACTCAGTCAAGAAGTCAATCTGTGACCATGTGTGCATTGCAATGGACATGACAATCAAGAAGGATAAAAAAATAAAAAGATCAAGAGTCACAAAAATGATCCTTTGTCAACCTTAGGTTTTAGAGTCTACTTAGTTTTTCTGTCTAAATTGAGGTCAGTCACTTGAGGGAGATTTGCATCAGTAGTCAATTTTATTTTCTAACTGACATAATTATGTTGATGATTTGGAGTAGCCTCAACATCATCACCGGACTTGCGGGGGAGCTGATGGCTCTTACCCTAAGTTACATTAATACATTAATTCTCAAATTTTCATTAAGTTTTTCAATAGATAGTCAAAACCTAACTTGGTAAATAATTTTCTGCACCAGATCAAGTGAGACCTTAAATGGTCAGACCCAAAATTACCTTCTCTTATCTTTAGATAGCAATCCAATGACTGGATCTATAGCTGCTGAGATGAGATTTTGTGCTTCTTTGACTCGGCACATGGCTTCTTCAATCTCACGCTGTGCAGCCTCATTGCTCTTAGTTTGCGGCTTGGAGATAGCCTGTGTTGCGTGGTGCACCTGTAAATAGGAGTAGGAAGTTAAAACATATTATTAGAGATAATAAGTTTTGTACACACAAAGATAAGAAAGAAATATTGCAATGCTACTGCTCAGGTATTTATAATTCAGGTAGGGAATGCCAAGTGCTTTCCTGGGTTCATCTTGGTGACAGTACTGCTGTGCCCCCATGTCATAAGTACTCTCATTTCAATATAATTAACAGTGAATTCATGACTTTTAATTTGTAAAATAACAATTTGTCCAATATATTACTCACCATTATGGTTTGACCATCTACAGTAGATCCATTGAGCATAAGAGCTTTGACAACAGTATCCTGCTCCGTCATTTCGATCAGCGCATACTTTGATTTGTCAGCATCTCTTTCACAAAAACGCATGTATTTCACTTCCCCAGCCTGGCAGAAGTGATCAATCAAGTGTTGCTGGGTCAAAGCTCCAACATCACCCACCAACACAGTTCTTCTGATTTCCTCAATCTGTCTGGAGTCATAGGCAGCCGGCAGGGGCGGGTACGGCGGCAGACCTGCCGCAGCCATCTTAGGATCATGAGTTTGAATCACTTGGTTGGGCGGCACGCCTTCCAAAGCGTTAATAACATGTGCCGGTAGTCGCGGTTCCACAGTACTCAAGCCGGGTACCAAAGTGCCGTTGCTGGACATCTCCAGCGCCTTGTGCTCGTCAGGAATCTCACCTGACTGCATCGGAATCACTATCAATGCCCGGTCTATAAACACCGTATTGGTCATATGCTGAGCCACATTCACCGTCGCCGAATCATAATATTTCACGTAACATATACGCGATTGTACGGGGCAGGACACATCTCTAATAGTTGGATACAATCGAATGTCGTCTATTTTACCCAAATAACCAAAAAGTGTTTGCATTTGATCCTTCGTTGCTTGAGGAGCGATATTGGTGACTTGTATCACCCTCGTACTGCCAGACACCATTTTCGATGATTTACACATCAAAGTAGTGTAAATTACTATTTTTTTAAACTTATATTTAATTGGGAATTGATTTTGTCTACTGACTTCTACATCTTACGGGTAATTATTCACAGAAACGCTACAATAAAAAATTCAGTTTTCACACGGGACGCACGCTGTTTCGCAAGCAAGTAAATGTCATCCAATTAAAAAAAATAGGAGTCACTTTATGGTTCACTCACGACGACATAAATGAAGTCATAGACAAATTGAATGAACGAATGATGTATTCGTTCAACTCTACCGGACATTTTTGACGCATTTTTCGGTGGTTATATCATAAATCTGCTATGAATTTAAACTGCTAACAGCTTGTTGTAACTATTTTTTAACTATTACTACAATTTCTACACAGGATTTGACAATATATGAAGGTCATCCCCTTATCATTGTAGATCACAATGATAAGGGGATGAGTCCGTATTAAAAAGTATGCAAAAATACTTTTTTATGTTGACGATAAGGTCAATTCTTCATTACATTATTCAATAATACTAATAAGCTCGTCCCAGTTGTATACCTAGGGCCATGCATACTATATACGACCGTTTTTCAATAAAAAAAAATTATTAAAGGTCTCGGCAACCACGCCAGAAAATTAAAAAAAAACATTCGAAGAAATAAAAGTCCGCGAAAGTTTTAAAAAGTTTTACTATCCTTTTATTTTTATGTGGTATGGATGAAAATTTGAAGGCGAAAAGAGCAGGGGCGAGCAAACACCGGCTAGTTAATTCATTACAATTTCAGATTTTTAAGGATTTTTAATTATGAACATTGACAAAGTAGAATCATTAAAACTAAGTTTTTCTTCAGGTAAGAAGTGCATTTTATTAATAAATAGAAAGCAAAAATTGGAAAGAGCAGATATTTCAACATAATGTAATATTTATCGTCGTCATAACTAATTAATCTTACTATGCAATACTATTTGGAAACTTGCGTTACAGCGGTAAAAAGAAAAATACACAAAGAAATCGATGGACAAAAACTACGTAACACTGAAAGACAATATTCTGAAGAACTAACTTCTATAGAATCTGAAATTATGTTTTCCACCGAACAACTTAAGGTTAATCAATTAACTTACTATTAAAACTGTGTAAATTCGAAACCATTGCGGTTCAGTTTAAAATAATAAATTTGTCAAGAACTATTAATAAAATAGTTTTTCTAGTTATTTTATTTATAATTTAAGGGTATAAAGGATCAAATTTCTATGATTCGCCATCAAATATCGCTAGTTGAAATATGTGCGACTTCAGAAAACATAAAAGCACAAACACATGTAACGGATCTCACAAAAAGAAAGAGAAGTTACGAAGATATATTTGAAAAAGGTGAGACATTTCAGGGATACCTACTAGGATTAGATATTTTAATAGCAAATCTGCTTGGCATTGTACATATGTAATTAATAGATGCGATTTACAGGAACAAATTAGTCTCTGCTCATCACCCTCAGTTGTTTGTGTTGTTCATTTTCTTACAGAGCGCCATTTAGCAGAGTTACGGAAGAAAGAGTTGAAAAAGAACGAAGAAGAAGAACAAGAAATACAAAGAGGAAAAGAGATGGAAATTGTGCAATTAAGTGAGCAACTAGCAAGAGAGGCTGCTGCTGTTGAGAAGGACTGCGAAGCCATAGAACGGGAATGCGCAGTGCTTAAAGTAAATATTACCATTTCACACTTTTGAGAGGCTAACAAAACAACAATAACACAACACAATTTTATTGTCTAATGTAAATAATTTGAAAGTAACTCCCTAATTCTTTCCAGAAAAGAAACACTGCCATAATGCTCAAAATGAGGCGGAAGTTGGTAGAAACGGAAAATATTCGTAAGGACCTACTACAAAAGAAGAATATCGTTCAGTAATATAAATGGAAACAATAAAATAATATCTATGATTTAATATATTTTTTCTTGAAATACAATTAAATTATAATAAAATTAGTCTACTTAAAAAGTCATGATCAGAATATCAGGATTCAACAGAAATAAACAAATTACATTTTGTGAAAAATATAAAAAACAAATCAATATATTACCTATGTAACTGAAAAGAGTTATATTAAATTATGCATTTAACCCAACAGGTTGGCAGGTATACATTTGTGTAGGTTAACTAACATACAATCATCAATCAAGATACAAATCAGACCGAGTCATAAGCTAATATCGCCATAAGGAGACACACACAATATTACGAATAAGTAAGCATTTATTATGTCGGGTCAGTAGGTATATACACGCGCAGCCAATTTTTAATACTATGTACTATTTTCGGTAAATCCCTTCCTACAAAAGATTAATTCATAACACCTCAGGTCCAGGATCTCGTCTCAGATCAGGATAAGTTTGTAAATGCGTGCAATATTTTGTCTCTATTAATATTTACCGCTGAACAATTTCATAGCAGTCTCATTTAATTTAGATTAGCACGTTAGGAAAATAGTAACAGAGCCCACGACCAAAACCATGTCTCATAGCAATACGGCAAAAACCCTATAAAATCGTTAGATTGTATGATTTTGAACCCGACTAGGTATATTCGCTATGTGCGGAGTGGGTGGTGGGGGAAGGCAAATCGACCGTGACAGAAATGTGATATAATTCTGAGCTTTCATGTGTCAAATTGCTTTAATTTCATAAATTCCCTTGTATTTGTAAGTAAAAACGTTACGTACGTAACGTAAACGATGCAAATTCAATACTTATAATAATATTCATATTTTTGTGAAGTAAGAAAATCACTTGGTATAATATACACACTCACTTTATACAATTTTTATTTATTTTGTGTTGAAAAACTAGTCGAAAATCTTTATCAAAACATCTAGTTGCTATGATATGACATATCAAAACATCTGGTTGCTATGATATGACAGATCTCAAGTCCAGAATAGTTGTCGCCACTAGGGGCGCTATCATCGCGCACATAGCGAATAGTAACGGTCGAAAGTGTAGCAACTGCGTGGGAGGCCATTTCTGCTGTGTCAAAAAAAAAAGGCAGTCGGTATTATAGCAATACGTCTGATAGTGAAAATGTACATAGATTTTATAATTGTATTACGAAAAAGTTTGTTTTCAGACATTTTGTGCGTAGCACATAGCCTGAGGGCATTTTTGAAAATGTCAAAAAATTTAGCCGACCTGTATTATAGCAATACGGATAATTTTTTTTTTAACGTTTCGTATTGCTGCCATGATTACCAAAAACCTGTTTTCAGACACTTTAAGTGTAGCATATACTCCCAAAAACGAAAATAACAAGTGTGCTTTAAATAAAACCAAAACTATCAAATCAATCAGTATTTAATTTCAACTGCCTCAGCGCTTGTTCCCCTGCCCCTTTCTTACTATTATTCATTGGTTTGTAACAGAGAATTCAAGATGCCTCAATACGATTCTTAAATGATATCTGAGTATCGAAAAGTTGTCTGATAGAGAAGATGCTACACTTAATTTGTCTGATATAATTTTTTTGCACACGTGGACAACTTATTCTATTATGTCTAACAATTTTCAGACATATTGCTATGATACCGATCGGTAAAATTAATTTACATTTTCAAAACGGTCTTAAAATTTTATGTGTCCACATTTCTGTCAGAAAATTGTTTTGTCCGCATTAAATGACCAAAATTTACCTATAAAAAAGATTTTCAGACGTATTGCTATGAGACATTTTTTTTGTCTCATTTTTAATCTTTTTAAGTGATTTTACGGGTTTGCGCTACACCACTAACGTCTGAAAAATATGTTTCCGGTATCTCAGAACCATCATTCAACTACAGTCTGCAAATCAGACATATTGCTATAATGCAGTTCGGTAAAATTCTTTGACAATTTTGAAAATTCGGTCAGATCAAACGCTACGCGGAAAATGTCTGATATTGGTATTTTCGAGTTCAGAATAATCTTATCTATCGATTTGATGCGGTTTTGACTGTATTGCTATGAGACAAAAATTTTGGTCGTGGGCTCTGTAACTAAAAGTTAAATGATCATCTGCAATGGCTCTAATTATCTAATTGTAACAGTAATGCAACGCTTCTTTTAATCCAATGGGATGCTGGTTTATCTGAGGGCAAATAAAATGCCAGAACAAAATTAGAGGAGTGTCCGGTAGTCGCCAACACTCCCTTTCTTTCCAATGTCTTATACAATGGACATCTATATCGAGTGCCTTCTTTGAATTCATTTTTTATTTTTGGATAGAGCCATATAGCGGGCATGTTGTCATTTAATATTTTTGGGTACTGTTCATCAATAGCGTAATTGTCTCTGTTCCAACGGCCCCCGTCCATAAATAATCCTAGCACATAAACCCCCATCTCCGGTGGCGTATCTTCATAATCCACCCTACGAACCTCAAAATCGAATATGAGCAAATCAATTGGTATCTTCTTTGATCTTGCATAGTTCTGCACGGAACCCGTAAGAAAAGCTTGCGTGAAAAAGAAACCGGAAAGCCAAAAAGTAGACGGTTTTCCGTTTTGATACCAGTCGTCTAACATCAAGAGGCGTTCTATGAAATCAGCTACATAACTAGGAAGTGGCTTTAGGCTAGGATATGAGACTTTTCGCCAATTATCCGGAATTCTCCCTAATAACATCGCATTTGATTGCAAGTCCAATGCCGGGGACATAACAATAAGTCCTTTCACTGCCTTCTGTAGGTCCAGTAAAGAAGTTCTAATTTCGTTGTATAGTTTATTAAAACGTTCCATTTCTTGTATAAGTACTGTGTTCATAGATTCGTTGTAATCAACCGGATACTTCTTTTGGGCAATTTCAACGTCAAACCTCGGAGGTAACTTTGATACAATTTCTGATGCCATCTGCATGAGAATGACTTCTGTATTCCCTCCTTCTCCGCCACTACCGGCTCCTTCCACAAGAACTAAGGATGCTGTCATTGCCATAGAAATAGTATAATCACGAGTAATTCCCGCATTCATGTGAAGACCAAATACTTCAGGAGGTGGGTTCACTGGCACTGATTCAATGTGTTTCAGATAATCTTGATATTCACACCGCCGTGGAAGACCATACACCTGGCTAATATCACAAAACAAATAACCGGGATCATTTACAACGCCAGAATTTACATAACCATCTAAAATTGTAACTATTAATCTTCTATCCCAGTCGTCAGTCACTCTACCTCCGTAGTTACATTCTCCGGTTAAATATTTTACCGCCACATATTGAATTTCCTCATACTGATTCAAGAACATTTGTAATTGCATTATGGATATTTGGAAATCGGAGTCATTAAATCCATACTGGATGTTCCAGCCCAAAGGACCAAACTTTTTTCTTTCCTGTACTACTGCATGAAAGTAACTAATTCCATACAAAAGTTTACTAAATGGCTTGTCTTTGCCAGGGCAACCTTCGAAAAATTCTGGTTCTTTTAGAGGCTCGGAATTGTATGACCTGAATAGATTGTGTTGAAGACCAGTAGGTGGCTCATTGGTCATTTTAACTCCCACTTGCAAAACAGATTGTGGAAATCTGTCAGATGGGTAACTAGTAAGCCATAGTCGAAAACTCAGATCAGTATTAGTCAGGTCAAACCCTTCTACAATTTTTTCCAGTACGGGTAACCAAGATACGGCCAAATGACAATTCTGAAGACAAACCCACCCACCTTCTAGCTGCGCCCTTTCTATCATCGCTCTTGCAATCGGACCTTGGCCCTGACCTAATGATATGGAATTAAATCTATGAGAGTATCCCATTCTTTCACAGTATTTTATCAAAGCTCCCATAGGATCTGATCCTGGGGATAGAATGAATATTAAGGGTGCTAGACAGTTCGAATCTCCAAAGGATTTACCAATATCAAATGGAGGAGGTGTGATATATTTGCCACCCATTTGTTTCTCCACAAAATCCGATATCGCTGTTGTTAATTTATCCGGTCTCAGCACTCGTACAACTAGTAGTTTTTGGAAAATTGTAAGCTTACTATCCCAACCACCAGGAAGCGGTTTGTTATGTGGCTCTAAGTCGTCGTATACTTCTTTCCAACTTTTTATACTGTTGACAAAGCTATCTTTAAAACCGTTAAACGCAGGTAAATCACCAAGTCTGCAAATTTCATCCCAAGCCTTGTCAGGTAACCAATCAACGGGTTTAGCTAATGGATTTTGCACGGCGATACCACCTGTTATTAGAAATACGTGTTCTTCTTGGCTCATTTCGTTAGTAGACAACATCATCTTTGAACACATAATAAAAGAAAACATCAATTTGTCTTTATCAAATAGCGATCTACATACGTTACTATATAAATTGTAAGTAAATGTGTCCTTTAAAAACTTGAGCCTTTTATCTAAGTCTTTGGATTTATTTGCATTTTCTATTGATATGATATACAAATTTATGAACCATGTTAAAGAATACTGATACATGGGATCAACGTTAGGTAATTCAGTAACACAATAGTATAATACAGCAGAGTGAGATGCTATAGGCCTATATCCAAGCCGAAACTTTTCAATGATAACCTCTGTTTCCAAACTAGCTTCTTGTTTTTTCATAATGTCAATTGCTAATATTTTGGATGAATCTAGCACTTCTATAGCAGATTCATCTTCCAAAATATCGCCTTTTGTTTCTTGCAAAGTGCGTAAAATATCATCTTCCACTTGCTTAAGCGCCGCTCTATTTGCTGCACCTTGAACAATTAGCTTTTCTCTTTTTTCTTGTAAGTCTGGTCTTTCTTTAGCAACCACTATCCCAAGCAGTTGGTCTTCTAAACCATCTTTGGTAAGCGCAAAATTTATCAAAGTTACTTTATTGAATACTTCAGGTAAGTAATGGGGATTTCTTAATTTTGTTGTCATATATAGCCTGAAATTCGGGTGATATTCTATGACGTTTTCTCCTAAGGCAATATATTCTTTACCACCTTGCATATAAGTATGCTTAAGCAAAACAGGATCTAAAGGCGCTTCAACGTCTTCTAAAATGCAGTCTATAAGAGCAGGTTTGCCATATTCCAAACATGTTTCTATCACTTTCATGTAATTTCCATCGGTGAATTTCAGCACTTGTAAATCATTTGACTTTTCCATAGTTTTAATCCACTTGTTAGCTTGTCCTTGAGGATCTACAAGTAGTGACCACCTCATTGAATTGTCTTGTATGATGGCATTATCAGTAGAGAAAGAATCTCGAGGCAACCCGGCAATGCACCAGTTTTGAATTTTAATATCTGTTCCCAAAATATCTTTGAAGACAAATTGATCGGAATGAGGCATGTCCAATTTTATGATTAAATCTCGCCATTCATCAATCATCGCTATTCGAACCGGTAAGGTGTAAGGAGCTAAGTAAGCTATTATACCGCACGAAACCAGAATGTCTCCAGCTAAATTATCAAATAAAAGTTGTAAATTCTCTGCAGCTGCAGTCCATCGCACTTTTTCACCACCTAAGCCTCCAATCAGTTTTTCTGCTCTGAATAGTTTATCAATACACAGCTGCACCTCATCTTCCAATGCTTTTTTCTTAATGTTAGCTTCTTCTAAAGCTTCATTCAATTGCGCTAATTTTGCTTCCAAACGAGCAACCATTGCTTTCTTTTCCTCTAAAATAGCCATTGTTTCAGCAAACTCCTTCTCAGCTGCATTCAACTTTGCCTTTTTAGGGGCAACTACTTTAGCCACAGCATCATACATATCCATGGCAATAATCCACTTACATAAACCTTCAGCGGCCGCTGACGCCTTTGCGATAATATGTGGTTTGAAATCTTTATTCGACAAATATTCTTTCCTAATCTTTTGCATAGTAGCCACAGGAATGTTGTCTTTGTCGAAATTTCTTAATGATTCCAAGAAATTCATATCACCTAACACACGTTTACTTGGACCCCAAAAGTCGAATATCTTTTTACCAGGATTATCAGGATCTGGAATTTTATCTGGAGGAATTCCTTTCATAACACAAACTGCTGCCATAACTAACTTGACCGTGGCCGGTGGGTTTTTCATCGATTTAACGATGGTTATGTCACCTGGTTTCAAAGTGTTTAAAGCTGCAATAGCATCTTCCAAAATTGGTAATGCTAGTGCCAAATCCGCCTCACAGTCTTTTTTTAATTCTTGGGCAGCAGCTGCTTGTACATTAGCTACTTTCTGATCTTCTCTGACTTGGGCCGCCGCTTTATCGGCAATAGCGGTTTCCTTTTCAATTTCTTCCATCATTTTAGCTGATTTTGCAGCCATCACAATCAACTGTGGCTTTAAGGCATTTAAATCTCGTTGCATAATTGAAACGGCGTCCGCAGCTTGTCCTAATTTATCTAATCCATTTGTGTATCGAAGTTTAGCTGCTCTTAGCTCTCTCTGTTTTCTGTTCGTTAATGTAGTAAATGATTTGATTAAATCTAAGTAAGAAGCAGACGTGATATACGTTTTTCTTCCAAACTGGGCAAAGAAATCAAACGACACTCGTCTAGCATCAACATGGAATTGTTTGCAGGCTATCACAGCTGAGAATTTGACTTTATCCGGTACGTTAACTTTCACCATGTAATGATGTGCTACCATTTCCAAAGCATCTTCAGGCCAGCTATCATACCAATCTATAGTACAACAATTTACCAATGAAGGATAAAGTCTCAACCTGGTTCTAAACGCACTACCTATCGGACTGAAACATAATACTACATGTAATTTAGCCTTGCATCTTCCTACGAAGAAAGCCAATATTTGCAGAGGACTTATATCAAGATTTCTATTACCTCCCTGCGCAGCTAGCCGAACCAGTTCGAGGATTTCTTGCTTTTCATCCAAGCCATATAAATTTGGAACTTCACCTGAATTCAATAAACTGTCAAGGTTTTGAATAAAGGTTTCTACCTTTATTTGACTTTCAGTAAACAAAAATGTGGTATCTTTGTTTAAACCCCCCGATTCACGTAAAACAAGTTTCAAGTCATCGTGCCAATCTTTTACGTTGTATGCCTTAGTTATTTCCGGCTGGAATACCTGCTGTCCTAGAATAGTGCTAGCTAATCGTGTAAGTGATTGGCGTCCAGAACCACCAACACCAACCAATAGCGCATTACCTGAAGGCATTGATAATATTCTACAAATTTTAGACAAGTGCTCTAAAGCATAATCAAACAACACAATAGTCATTTTAGCTTTATGCATCGTATTATATTCTGCAAGCATGGCAATTGCAACATTAAGAAAAGCTTCTTTAGTCGGTAGCTCTTCGTATTTTCTTTCACCTTCAAGACTTTCGGTATCGAGGTAACATCCGAACATCATTTTTTTTATAGTTTCTTGAGTGACATCGCCATTGTCGTTTTGATAAGTATCAAGAGCAGATTCAAACGTATCCTTCATGAAGTCTCGCGTCGATTTTTTAAGAATACCAAAGAACCATGCTCTGTCTTCATCGTCTACCAATCGATCATAAAATACACGCATAATTTCATGAACCCATACTCTAGTAAAAGTTTTTTTACTTTCAGCAGATTCTTTTCGCAAAAGAGCACAACCTTGAATTACTCTTGAAAAGTCTCTCAGATTGAATATATAATGAGATTTTGCTGGTGTAGGTCTAAGGCCTTCTGTAGCTTGATCGTAAATATCCATGGTAGCAGTAATTATGTTTACAATATATGCTTGTGTATCTTGACCAAATCCATTGCGCCTCCAGCCAAGTTGAAGTAAAGTCATAAAAATCTTAGTCATACTTTCTTTTGAAAACTCATTTATAGAGTAAATGTTAAAATGTCGAAGCATTCTTGGATATATCAGCTGCCTGCTACCTCCCACAGGGCCGATAGCACCATAAAATATAGTGTCATAAATGTAAAGCTTTTCTGTTGTTTTCAAGTCATACCAATGCTTTTGATCAAAATATAATCGCAACAACTCTATTGCCGGTTGCGCACCATAAACCTCCTTTACGGGCATATTCATGTCATCAATGAATATAATAGCTTGTTTGCCCTTGGTGGGACCATAGTTGTTTTTTCTTCTTTTAACTAATTTTGAAATAACCAAATCTTGAGTTTGGTTACAAGATGTCGTTGTTGTAAATGTAATGAAGCCTGGGGTGTACTTTTCGATGTCTAGGTTATTCATCAAAAAATTTTGGACATAAAAACTTTTCCCAGTACCAGTAGGACCAATCAAAAGAATAGGTTTTAAAAACTTCGTATGAATTTTCAGTAAAAACATGTATTTTTCTGTTTCCAGTGTAGGAATGACCGTTTGAAGTAAATTGATTTGCTCCTTTACTTGGACAGCCTTCACAGCTTCTGGCCAAGGCTTCCAACATCCTTTGCTTTTGTACATGTAATAATGATCAATAAGCATACCTTCAGTGGGTATAGATACATCAAGTCTATCTATTTGTGGTGGTATTCCCTTTTCGCCTCTAAAGTACTCTTTAACCACCTCATCAAATTTTTCTCGCGAATCTGTATTCAATATCCCACCTAATCCCCATACCAAAGCGGTCATGAAAGACGCTAAGAACCAAGTTCTTGTATACTTAGTGTCTTCTTCTCCCTCTATAGCGTAATCCATAAGCATTTCTATAAGGTTTAGGGTGCTCTTGACTAAATTAACTTCCCCTGCAGTGACTAGCTGGCCACAATATTTTCTGATATAATAAACGAGTGGGTCTATCAACCACTCGCACATATCAAATATATATTCCTCGTTTTCCTCCAGCCAAATGGGATTAAGAGTGTTCAGCCACGACTTATAAAACGGCATAAATCCAAACGTAGCAGATTCCATATATATCATACCACATCTTGAAACAGTAGCAGGGGAGGCCTGAGATAAATCCATTACCTCGAAAATCATGGACATGACTCCAGACATAGCCATTACTTCACCTGATGTTAAACATAGTTTTTTATTATCGTCTAATACAGTATTCATGTTTTCTATCCACACAGCATCCACAGGTCCGTCGAAAACGATCCATTTCTTAACAGGAGTATCTTCGGATGCAAAATCTCGAAACATGGTTGCCACTATTCCATCAGTCCACTCATACGATATGGGATCAAAAGCGCCATATAACTGCCCCATAGTGACAGCCTTCGGGTTGAGCACTTTATATGTACAGGCGCATCCTCCAGGTTGCTTTCTTTCTTCCATAAGAGTAAGAGCTTCAGATAAAATTCTTAAAGTCATAGATTTGCCTGAGAACGGGTCACCAACGAGCATAAACCCATGTCTTACAATCATCATTTCAAAAGTCTGAATGACTTTGATAAGGAAGCATTCCATTGGTTGAAGATTATTCCTTTCACAGCAATGATCACAAGCGTTTAAGAAATTAACATAATCTGGTTTGGGTAAAGAAATACCAGGAAAAAGATCACTTATGATACCTTCAAATAATGGTACATCAAATGATAAAAACTTGGGCAAATTGACGTCAGTAATAGATCTAAGAAGCAATATGCTTTCATTTTCATTGGGGAAAGATCTTTTCAAGTTACCTGCAGCTGATAATACAGTTTTCACTGCTCTCATTCCGTAATCATAGTGGTTTTGGGATGACAATTGTTCCGAGCAAAGTCGATAAGTGGTTACAATTTTTACCGACAGATTTCGGGCGTCTATAAACCCGAAAGAATACAACGATATTTCACCGATCATAGCATAGTCTGGAACCATCATTGCGACTGTGCGAAATAATACTTTTAGATTGTCGGGTAACTCCGAACGACCGGCATAGCCAGGATTCATGGTGATACATACATAACAAGCAGGATTTAACTTTAACATAGTTCCCTCGAAATCAAATGTTTCCATATGTTGTCTCACTGCTTGAACAATGCAAAGAATCTGCTGAGCAATTACAGACAATACTTCTACCTCTATTCGATTAAACTCATCGAAACATACCCAGGCACCGCAAGAAGCCAAACCTTTGAAAAACTTCCCCATGGCTTTGTAATCCAAGCCATCGGAACAATTGAACACGACGCACTGAACCGCTAAGGCTTTCGCTAAATCTTTAGTCGTTTCCGTCTTGCCGGTACCAGCAGGCCCTTCCGGGGCACCATTCAAGTGTAGGTAATAAGCACCTATTAATGTTCGATAACATCTATCAGTCAATGGAGTTATAACTAAGCGATCGGAATTTCCTAAATACTCGTAAGCGTAATCTACAACTGCATTTATAATTTTAACAAATACCTTTTCTTCTTCCCAATAGTAGCGCAATTGGGCCAGCCATTGAAAATCAGTAACTTCAGTGACGTTTTTACCAACAAGTTCGAATATTACATCTTTTGCATGTACGTCAATAACAATCAAAGCTTTCACGGTAATACTACTGAGTCGACTAATATCCGTCCGTCTGATGACTGCAACAGTTTCGTTGAGTTGTTTAGTCAAACCTACATGAAAAGCCTGCAGTTCACTCAGCTTATGAGTACTTAAAGCTTCGTGAACGTCTACCGCCCAATATATTTGTGATATCGCTAAAACAACCATACCTTCCCAAGACAAGATCCATTCTACTCTACCCATATTAGGATAATCATAATAAGACAATTCAGTTTCCATTTTTACCGCTTTAAGCATTTGTTCTTCAACTTGGACTAGCCACTTTTCCACTGAACCTCTTGCAGCAGCAACGCTAATCTGTTCTATAAATTCCACTTGCTCGCCTTCCATTGATATCATTGATGAAATATTAAATTCCTCATCAAAAACTAATCTGTTAATACCTTCAAAGCATTTCTTAAGATGTGGTTGTACTTTGAGAGGATTTTTAGTTTCAGACAAAATTTCCAACATTTCATCGTTTGACAGGAAAAAGAATCTAGGAAAATACAATCGCTTCTTCTCTAAGTAATTATTAACACCATCGTTGATCTTCTCTAGCATTCCAGATGCAATTTTGAAAGCTTCTAATACTCCCATACCTCCGGCTAGTTCAAGTACATGTGGGTCTTTATCAACGGAGCCCATGTAGCGACGGTAAGTATTATTCACTTCGACGAACATAACGCCTTCTTCAGGCATTTGAGCAACGATATCTTTTGAAGAGAAAATTGGCAAAAGATACAACCACTGACTCTGTACTTTTCCCCACTCGTCTATTGTTGCGTTGACCCTCATTATTTTTTCATACCAATTTCTAACTTGCGCTTCAAATGGCTTCACAAAAGCTGAACCACGCATCCCGACCGTTTTGACAATATGATCATCTAACACGCTCTGAATATCGTCAAGTCCAGATAAGATAAAGATACCAGAATCTTTGTAAGGACTTGTTTTGAAACAAATATCCGTCCATTCAGCAATCATTTTATTTAAATTAGTTATTAAAGCTAATTCTTTAGTAGCTGCTACGCTTATGATTTCATATTGATCGATGTCCTCCCACAAATCATAATTTATTATTTTCCTTAAAGTTGTTCCAGCTGTAGGCGTTAAGTCAAATCCTGCAATACCAGACATTTCATCCCAATGTCGTTGTACTAATGCAGGATTACACATTATATGTGCCATCTGAACATTAGGTCTCCATTCTTTAATTTCAGCAATAGCTTGGACACACAGCTTCATAGGTGCTGGCAAATTATTCATATCATTATCATCAACCATACCTTGAAACCTTTTTTCAACACCTTCAGCAATTTGCTGTTTAATTTTATTCTTATAATTTTTTGACAATTTCAGGAATTCCTTATAATAGAAGTCATGATCTTGTTCAATTTGATTATGATCGTGGTATTCAAATATTCCATCCATCCAAGTATAATAACTCCGCTTCCACCGATGTACGAGGTGAACAAGGCAGTGAAAAGGTAGAACATAATCCTTTAACTCTTCAAGGTCAGTGTACGTTGAGATCGGGAATTTAAATGTAGTTTCTTCATTATTGATCCAAAGTACTAATTTATCGCAATCGGCTAAGCGATGCACGAGTTTTCGCAGATATTCTAAGTATTCTGCTGTGTGGCTGGTATCATCCATATTATCAAGGAGTTCTAAATATGGCGTCATTTGTATAACCTCATTGTTAAGGTAAGCTATTTTGGAGAGTAAATTGTCCTCCATTTCTCCTTTGAAAGTCTCGTACGCAGCCGCATTCTTTTCAAAGATTGGTTTAATATCTTTCAGCCAATTAACTGTTCGAGTATTTGAAGCTACATGCTCTGGAGTGAGAGATGTCATTTCTAAAAGGTTCGATATAATTTCAATTTGACGCATTATCCTTTCTTTCAGGCCTTCGACTAAAACAGTTTTGGCATGTAAAATATATATGCCTTGTTCTACCAACTCGGCAGCATTCTCAGGCTGTTTCAATGCCTTGGCTGCTATTACCTCAAATTCTGAACAAATACTATGATTTTCATCCATATGAGTTTTTACTATGCCTGCTATTATGTCATTGATGAATTCCAGTGCTTTAAGTTTTAAACCATCTACCATTCGCAATTGACAGACTACAGCACAGTTAAAATACTCATTTTCCAGAACAGCCGTAATTTCGGAATCTATTTCCTGAAAATATTTAATTTTATCTCGACTTTCCTCAAACTCTTCTGCTTCGTCAATAAATTGAAGAAGGGCTTCTCTGGCCGGAGTCCCATATAACATGCTATACTCTTTTCGTAAACGATTCAGGTATTGAACCAACGGTTCAAATACAACATCCAGTTGCTTTTGTAATCTCTCATGACCATCTTTGGTAAGCCAATCGTTATAATTCACAGGTAAGGCATCGTGTGTATAAGGTATTCTCAAATATTGTTCTATAGGCATGAGCCTTTGAGATATATGACTTATTGCATTGGCAATCTCATGAAATGTACCATAGACTGTTTCAAGAGAGGGGTCGTAGAAGAATTCGCCATCAAAATCTAGTGCAATATTTAAAATTGGTACAGATTCTGGATCTTTCAAAGACTCAATAATGGCATCTATAGACCTTCGCATCAACTCTTGTATTTGCATTGATATCATCTTGGTAGCACACCTTACGAAATCTGGTATCTTTTTTGGCTTCATACCTTTCAAGCATCGCGGATTTTTCAACCAATTCACTAAAATGGCGTACCAAGTACTCGATACAAGATAGTCAGCACGTTTGATTTCTTCCATAATTTTCGCAAGGAACTCATCTAAATCCATTGGCCCTTTCGCTCTGTACTTCGCTAAGCTAATTAGATGCGATGGAAAAGTTTTCTCAGAAGATTCTAAGACGAGTCTTATAAAAGGATGAAGTAGTAAAGAGCCGTCTTCGAGTTTCTTTCTGAATTTGAGCATTTTCTCATAGTTGGGTGTGACGCCGTCGAACTTAAAGTATGGTTCTGCATACCGTTTGCGAGAGACGCCGGGCACGTCTCGGATGACGGTCTTGACGGCGAGGTCGTGGAGGTTGCGGTTCCAGTCTAGCTTGCTTTCCTTGATGAGTTCTTCCATGAGGTTTGGGAAGGCTTGCCTCATCTTGGGTGGTATGAGGCCGCATATCTTTCTCTCCCAGGACTTGAGCATGGGCGGTGGCTGGACCTTGTCGGCGCACTCTTTGAGGGCGGCGATGTGAAGGGATTGCGCCCTCTCTAGTCGGTCTCGCTCACGGCGCCCTAGAGGCGGACGCGCTATTTCCACCTTTCTTTCAGTTGCTTTCTCTTCAAGTACCTTACGAAATTTCGCCTGCTTATCCTGTAATGTGAACATGTAAAAATTTAACATTTATGAAGTCGCCAGTGCAATCTATTACCACAACATGAAGAAAAATCCTATTATTTATGTGTTCATAATATTGTAGGTACTTGCTTACATATTTTATAAGATTGATTGTCGACATAGTTCACCATTTGTTAAGCTATATACTATGTTGTATTATTATGTTTCTGTTGGTAGTTATGTTAAACATGAGAAATCGGTTGAAGTCCACGCATTCCCCGTCCAAAGAGGCTTTTTAAAAAATAATTGCTCTAAGTAAATGTGTTGGTAGTGTCAGTCCGTGTCTCATACGTATCTAAGTACTACCTTATTGCCTACGAGATACTTTGGTAGGTAATTTATACAACTGGTAGGTACCTACCTGCTTCCATACATCGCAAACAAGTTAAATAGAATACCAATTGTTACCTTGATTCGATTATATGGTGGCAAAGGCGTGAAAGGTAGTTTGTCCATCTTGTGAACGTCGGGGATGGGCAACATATTAGGTATTCGACATCCATTTTTAGTTTGCAACAATTTTCTCAGTTCACTCTCGTTCATTTTTCTTGGTTAATATTAACTCACTATTAACGAAGCTGTAAACAAAACATAATAACATAAAATAATGAAAAAGCACTGACAATCACAAAATGTGATTCTGATTGAAGAATATAAACAATAATAACAGTAACCATGACAACTGCGACCTATAGCTAAGTTAAACATTGAGGTGTATTTATGGAAGGGTAATAAATTATAGGTCAAACAACCTTTTAGCCGTTCAATTCATATTTCCCCATATTTACCTACGGACATTCATTAATCGTTAAGTAATTACGTCATTGCATGTAAGGGCGTGTAGTCAGGAATTGTTTATAGGAGGTAGTAATAGTAAAATATTGACGGCGAATATCTAGGTTCTGAAATTAATTGAATATATTTATGTAAGTATGTTAACTGAAAGAAAGTTAACTTTTAGGTCCTATTTAAATTATGTTTTAACAGTTAAATAATTAATTATCGTTTTAGCATTTAGTCCTGAGACATCGCAATTAAATGTTAACTAAATCATTAAAAATAAGTACTTATCTTTGGAGCAAACAGGCATAGTATACAGTAGCTTCATCACATCATCTTGAGTGGAGACCATGGAGGCTGACCGCCGGCGGTGTTGTGAGTGGAGGCTATGCCAGGTACTACGACACCCAGGGCCGTCTTTAAACTGTTTGAGGCCCTGGGCACATTAGGATCATGGGGCCCCTATGACCTTTAGAAAACACTTCAAAATATATAAAAGGATAAACTGACTGACTGACTGACCTATCAACACACAGCCTGACTAAACGTAGGCACTTGAAATTTGGAATAGATGTAGCATAGGTACCGTAGAGGTACACAAAGAAAGGAATTACCGAAATTTACAGGGCAACGAGAATTAGCGGGAAAATCTTTTTAAACCGCTTAAGTTTCAAGAGTCTTGAAATTTGGCATGCAGGTACCTTAGTAAATTAAAAAAATAGTTGCAATAGGATATTGCTAAATTCCCACGGGAACAAGAGTTAGCGGGAAACAATTTATTTATGAGAAAATCTAAACCTCGTAAGATAAATATACTGGGTGTCCCAAAAAGTAGTGTCAAGCGGAAGTCCTGAGATAGAACACCTCGTGGGGCATCCGAAACACCCCCATGTATGTTCCGCGATTTTTTATAGTTTTCGAGTTATGATATTTTTTCTAAAATTTTGGGAACAACTGACCTAAACGACTAAAAATATTGTAGAGAAAAAAGTATTTGACTTTTTTGAGTAATTCTTTTTGCAAATCAATTTTCATAAGTTTTTCTTTGATGCCTAAAATATTTGTCTCCATAACTTATATGGAAGTATTCAAAATTATGGTACAAACTGAAAAGTTACATTCTGTAAATAAAGTCTTACAATTTCAACGTTAAATTTAAAATATTAGGAGGTGGCTGCGTGGCTCCTAAGTAACTTTAAAAACTGCGCTAGACTCTCAGCTTTCATAATCATTAATAAAAATTGGTACTTAATGGGCTACTTTTGCTGTAATCGGACTACAAAGACAGAGAGGTGGAAAAATCATAAAATTAGCCATTTGGTGAACAAGCATTATTTGGACATTTTATTATTCCGAAAGTTAGTCAGTTTGTTAACAAACCTAAATTTAATACAGGAGCACTCAGATGCAAACATTTGGATGTTTTTTTTTGTTTAATTTAAGTTTCATTGCGCTAACACTGTTTTCACATGCAATACCTTTGTTACGACGAACTTGACGAACTTTGCTTTCTTTACGGACTTTAATAAACTTTTACTTATAAACTTTTTACAATAAATAATCAAAAACGATAACTTTTTTTTTATAATAAAGTTCCCATTTTTAAACTTAATTAATTTTTTAAGTATCACAAATTAAACTTTCAAGTGGTTATTTCTTAGCATTTCTGGTATAATTTTCATTGTTAACAATCTAATTAACTTTAGAAATAATAAAATGTCCAAATAATACTTCGTATTCAAATGGCAAATTTTATGATGTTTCCACCTCTCTGTCTTTGAAGTCCGATTTTAGCAAAAGTAGCCCATTAAGTACCAGTTTTTATTAATCATTATGAAAGCTGAGAGTCTAGCCCAGTTTTTAAAGTTACTTAGGAGCCACGCAGCCACCTCCTAATATTTTAAATTTAACGTTGAAATTGTAAGACTTTATTTACAGAACGTAACTTTTCAGTTTGTACCATAATTTTGATAATTTCCATATAAGTTATGGAGACAAATATTTTAGGCATTAAAGAAAAACTCATGAAAATTGATTTGCAAAAAGAATTACTCAAAAAAGTCAAATACTTTTTTCTCTACAATATTTTTAGTCAGTTAGGTCAGTTGTTCTCAAAATTTTAGAAAAAAAAATCATAACTCGAAATCTATAAAAAATCGCGGAACATACATGGGGGTGTTTCGGATGCCCCACAGGGTGTTCTATCTCAGGACGTCCGCTTGACACTTCTTTTTGGGACACCCTGTATAGCCCAAAATAACTATTCCACGCGGAAGTTGCGGGCACAGCTAGTTTAGTTATAATGAATAAAGAAAGTAGTCAAACAAGGTTCTAAATAAATTGTTTTTTAGTTGTAATACTTTAAAAAAATAGGAAAGATAAAAAATAAACTGCATAAGTAACTCGCTCAGCATAAAATCCTTAGATTAATTCTGTTGATTGCAAAGGCATGCTTTTAGATATAAGATGAGCATGATCGTTAATCACTAGGTACTTCAAAATTTATGGAATTGAGAATATCACATTCTATGGACATCAGCGACAAACTAGTTAAATCTCTCTTCTTAATTCATTTATTATTCGGTTCAATTTGGAGAAGGAGCGTTCTCCGCTGCAGTTAGTTGCAATTTCTACGTAAGGAAATGTGTCTTCAATTATGTTTTGCTTTAAAAGATTATATAGGTGCTAACTGTACTGCACTGTACTGTTAGGTGCTTAGTTTTTTGTCTTTGGTATAACGAATGACGTTCGAATAGGTTTCTTTAAGACATAAACCACACCGCATCAAAATGTATTCTTATCGCGCGACTTCGTTCACGTGGAGTACGGGATTTTACATACAAAAGTTTTTTTCCAATAACTCCCGTTTCGCAATATCGCATTGCAAGTAATCTCTACGTTCATCAGGGTACCTGCATGCTATATTAAATCTTCTGTCTCACGCGGTTTAGATTTTTTCATACAAAAGTTTTTTCGTGCTAACTCCCGTTCCCGTGGGAATTTTACAATATCCTGAATGCCAAATTTTAAGCGTCTAACTTAACTTAAAGCGGTATAGATTTTTCATACAAAAGGATTTCCCGCTAATTCGCGTTACCGAGGGAATTTCGGGAATTCCTTATTTTGTTCACCTCTACGGTACCTAAGTTACGTCCGTTCCAAATTTCAAGTGGCTACATTTCGTAGTTTTGGCTGTGCGTTTATATATCAGTCAGTCAGTTTCTCCTTTTATACAAGTTGTCCCAAACAGGGTGTTCTAAACTTTTGAGAAAAGAGAGACTTCCTGCAAGGGCATCAACACATAATATCGAAAAACCTCATTTTTGAGTGAGGGTGGAGTGGTACTTATACCCTTTTTATAGTTTCATTTAATAGTTTGATCTTTTTGACGAATGTCAAACCTGTAATCGATGTAACTTTACTACGACGAAGAATATTTTCTTATTTTAATAATTTAATGTTAATTATCATAAGAATAGACAAACAACACAAAAGTACCTGTTAAACGGAAATTCTTAAGTGGTTTTTATTGCTTCAAAGTAAATTTAAATAGAAAATCTGAACCTACCCAATAAAATTGATCAAAGTAAATATCGGTTTATCATTTGGTAATCTGGCAGGACTAGGGGGCCCCATCTGATCGCGGGGCCCTGGGCAAGTGCCCATAGTGCCCAGTGGGAAAGAGGGGCCTGACGACACCGCCAATAGGCGATGAGGTACACCCCGGTGTTTTAGTCGGTATACCCCCTGGGCATTGCAGTCCGTCCAGGAGTCGCGGCTGGCATTTACCATCTCTTCGCCAGTCGCTGGGGAGTCCGACACACCACCCGGAGAGAACCCCCTCTCAGGGTGAAGGTGCGCAACGCATGTCACCGAATTAAAAAAAAAGATTCATCACATCATCAGCATCGTAACAAAAAAACTTCATTAGGTAAAAAAATATCCACTTAAAATCAATCAATCATTCGTATAGGATTTATAGTTACTAAAAACAAGAATAAAACTTCAGATAACGCTTTATGTGAATTATATTCGCACAAACAATAAACAGATGCACAAATATATATATTACGCAAGTCTATATACATTTCAGTTTTTACAAAACTCGTACTTATCAAATCAATGGCTTAATATTACCCATATTTACATATATCATCATGAGTGATAGAAGATAAAATATACAATAATAAAAGAATACAATGGTTTTTGAAGTTCATTAACTTAAAAACAGTTGAAAAGGTCTTATTTTTAAAATTTTATTTAAGATATTATTATACAATATACATGTATCTCGACAGTTTGTACTTCATTTTCACTGACAGCAAAAAAGGAAATTGAATGAGATTCTAGATAAAACTAATGATTTATCAAATTTAGATCGACCTTTATTATTTTAAGCTCTATGATATTGGTTTAATGTGATATTATATGGTCGTATTTGCTGTCCCACTCACTGAAAATTGCATTTTATTCAGCACACTGAACTTGAGTCTCAGACTGTAACTGTCCGGGATATTTACCGTTCACCCGTGATCATGGCGCTTGCAACAGTGCCGAAATATCGGGAGCTCATTAAAACAAAACAACATGGTAAATATCTCGGACGGTTACAGTTTTCTAATGTGTGTAACCATGACAGTTTAAAATTATATATTGAGTCTCAGACATTTGTAGTATCTCGAATTATTCAATTGCATAATGAAGTGGAAACAGTTTAGTTGGAAGATCCATAAATTTACACGACTTTATCAGTCTTTATTCGATGTTAGAGTACATTATCAAAACAAAATGGCACTACTGTGAAAAACTAAGTACTATACCATGTTAGGAACGTTATAAATAATTTCATTTCAAAAATGAAACATACAAAAATATATTAATCTTCCTAATCATACGAAGCACATTTGTACATAAATGGATCAACGCATTTAAAATTTCCATACAAAATTTATCTATTAGCGAATAATATGATAAATATATTATGCTAATTAAAATTTAAAATTGCAATTCCACAATTTTAGGTAGGTACGTAAGTATTGTATCATTCAAAACTATATTTAGATGTATGTAAAATACCGCGCCTGGTACATAGTGGGTAAATAGTTATTTTTTAAATTATATTTATTTGAATGTGGTTTATTGAATGACCGGATTATTGAAATCGTAATTCGATTTTCTACACCTCGCATGCGAACACCGATTATCATCTAACACAATGATTTTCGTAGTTCATGTAGCAATTACCAGAATCGGCCGTCTTACTAACTATTTAAGTATGTATTAAAATATCATATATTGTTATGTAAACCCCCAGTACTGCATATAAAAATTAAGTGATAAATCTTATCTATTATGGTTATAATATCGTTATGATGGTATAAGTGCCATTTACATGATTATATTACACCGTTATTATACATTCAGGGCCACTTGTCTTTACAGCGGATTCTGCGAGCCACCTAGGTCGAATACGTGAATAGATTTTGACGTAACATGTAGGTCTAAACGTGGGGTCATTAAATTGACTGATAAGTTATCTTATAAGGATCGATTGTTTTATCAACCAATCACACTCACGTTTTATCAATAACTGATAATATAATTTATTTAATAGACCTTGCCTAGGTATATTTCATAACAGGTCTCTCTCAAAAACTAGGCAAAGGATAAAAGCGTATTATATTTAAGATATTAACATATTTACACTCCATTCTCTCTCAATCTAATGTAGGTATATGTAATTTGTCAATTACAATTTATATTCGGATTTTAATTTTAAGTTTTATCCTTTTGTTAATAATACCCATGCCACACTACTCTTCCTAAAAATGGAACAGAGGCCTTGGAAAATAGGTAATGCATACTTTTTTCTTATAAAAATTTTGTAGGAATGCTCGTTTTGAACTGCCTCTTCATATATCACTTAAAAAATCAATATAAAAACCTACTTCAAATATATCACATTCAAAACTTATCAGATAAATTCATTCTCTACGGACTAGAAAGCGACAACTGTTATCACACGCTGCGCTTGCCTCACGAAAGCACGATTTGTTTTTCCTATATTATTTTAATACATTTTAGCTGAAGTTATTTTTAGGGTTGCCAAACACTGGGTAATTCTGCGACATTTATACTAGTGGAATCGAGACTCAGTGGAGTAGGTACACATATGTGACGAGAGACAAATTCAAGACATTTTATTATGGTAGCTAATTAGGCGTACATACGAGAATCAGGTTCATTTTTACCGATATATATTCTACATTATTGCTAGAAGTACATTAAATAGCAAGTTGATATACCTACACAACAGCAATTTAGTACTAGAAATTCGGGATTATTAACCGTAATATTAGACACAGAACAATATGCACAAATCATTGAAAAACTCAGAATGCCCGGCCGTTTGGTAACCCAAAGATTTCAAACAACTGGTCAGACAAGTGGCCTCTGATAGGTACCCAATACTTATCTATGGTAGCAAAAGGTTAAGCCCGCAATGTGACAGGGCGCGGGTGGGGTCATACGTTGGCGCCCAGCAGCCGCTCATCGGCAGAATGCTCCTCCTCCTCAGATCCTGACTTCTCTTTCTTGATGGATTGGTAACGGACCTGCAACAAAGTAGTTATAATAATAAAAAAGATGTAGGGATGTGACGACCTCACCGACCTCTGTTGAGAGTGGCTGATTTTCGCAGTTTAAAAGGCAGCGACTCTACCAGTGCAACCAGTCTCCTTAGGTCAGCCTGTGGCGGGCTGAATGGGATTGACACCCCTTGGGACTCGTGCCTCTGAGCATCGACCAGGTCCATCTCTCCATTAGTTGGCCGGTGAGAGTGGACCCCATAGGAGCCGTAGGTCTCTCGCCTCTGGCTTGCCTTAGCCGGCCGGCCAGAGTGGGGCGTCAGAGCTACATGCTCGCAGGGTGGAAGAAACGTGCATAAGTCGCAAGTTAGCACAGTGGCGTTGCGCCACTGGGTAGAAAGCGAATTGCACCTCTCGGCACCCTGAGCCGCTCACACTAGTGTTGCCCCCCGTCGCTCCTGCTTCTTGCCTTGTGTGTACGACCAATGGTGGGCCCATGACAGTGAGATGGCGACCACCTGCCCATTTTAAACATAGATCGGGGCAGGTGCCATAGTCTTCCTATATTCCTGGTTACCTAGTCGACTAGCACCTTTTAAACTACTGGTGTCTATACTAGGAGACCTAGATATATAAATAAATAAAATAAATAAATAAATATTACACAACATCACATACATTGATCTGATCCCGTGGTAAGTAGCTTAAGCACTTGTGTTACGGAAATCAGGATCAACAGTGGATACACAAATAAACTTAAATATATTTAATAATACACCCAGACACGGAACAAACACCGATGTTCGTCACACAAATATTTGTCCCGAGTGGGAATCGAACCCACGACTCTTGGAACCGCAGCTTATGAACCTGAGTCACTTACCACTGTTCCACCGAGCCAGTCTCGAATATGACAATATGACAAAAGTAGGATGTCCGTTTCTATCGTTTTCTCTAAACGGGATATGTATGAAAAGAAATGGAAGAATTGTATTCTAATTAATATTATGACGTTAGTTCACGAGGATGGTGGTTAAGATTGTAACTCGATGAGTGTATATTCGATGCCCATTTGGGTCACTTTGGAGTTTCAAATTAAATCTTCCAGCCTGACCAAATTGGACTGGAATGGTTGGAATATGATCTCGGAATCGTCTATGTCATAAACGCATTCACGAATTAAGCCCCGAATCTCAAAATGTATGGTATGCAACCATACATTTTGAGATTCGGGTATTATTACGACCACTGTCTGCTTAAACTCAGACGTTTATTCCACTTCACTATCGCATTCATATGTTTGACCTACCTAAAGATAAAGCTAAAACTTTCCTACATACAGATATTGAAGTACGATAAACATCGTGGGAACTAATATTTAGATTAACCTACCTCTGTTGATTTATTTGAAGGACTTGATAAATTTTAGTGCAGTCATACTCACAGAATCATATACATATACAACTAAATAAAATTGATTTATCTGTTTGTAATATTAAAGTATCGCCATTTTACTAAATGGATTTGAATCTATATTGGGTACCAAAAACAAAACAATTAAAAACATTTTGTCTGTTTATTCTCGCTAATCTCCGAAACGGCTGGATCAATTTTGACGGGACTTTCATAATAAATAGCTAATGTTACAAGGTACATTATAGGCTGTATAAATAAATCATTTCTGCCAAAACGACGACGAAGTCTTGGGCGGCCGCTTGTTATAATATACCGGCATGTTATTGATTGAACCCGGCGTACAATAAATACAGACTATGGCCTATATGTATAAACTTTACTTAATGATGTTATAAATATGTATTATAGTAATATATCACAACAAAGTTCTTACCTTAGTTTTTATTTTTGAACTGACCCCTCTAGGATGGTACATGAGGAAGTTGTCAGTCACCCAAAATATCAAAATCTGTAACAAACAAACAAAATATGAACATACATTTACTTTGACTGTATTTTAACGTACATAAAGTCATAAACATTCCACGCAAGTACATCTGTTATCTTTACGTCATTATCGCCTGCAATGGCATTTGTTTAAACAAACGGCGACGAACTATATTCAACAGCTATGTAAATTGTCGGATCAAATACTAACTCAATAACTAATAATATTAACTATCAGTTATTGTCATTATTTTAGAAGAAGCTATTTGTATTGTGTCTACGTTGGATGGGGGCCTTGACATCTGATTACTTCAAATCGGGGCCAGTTTCTAATAGCTTTAATGTCCAGTCTAATCAGTTGGCGTCCTTTAATTTATGGTATTAATTAAAAGGAAGAATATGGTATGTACGTACTTATATTCATTAAAATGTTTATTAAGGTAATAGACTAGGTCTACAGGGGTGACTTTAGGTACCTAATAGGGCACACGCTCCTATGGGAGCTCTCGACGCAAATGATACCTTTGGAAGTCCGGGTGTTTTTTAAGACGACTTTATTGCACATAGACTAGAGCTTCCCCTGCTTACTATCATTCATCAGGCCTAGATTCAAAGTCCGTTTACATTACCAGACAGCTCGCGACTAGACCTCCAAACTACGTTCTAATCTAAGCGTCAAGAAGGTCAGGTCAGTGACATTCACGCGTGTAAACATTTAACTGAGGCCGTATACATATGAGTCGTAAACTTGTATGTATATATGTAGTGAAAAAAATCGTTTTGAGTCATAAATAATTTTGTGTAGGTAATTCCATAGTATCCAAATTAGATTATCAGCAGCCAAATTAAGTGCCTTGATAGCATGACCACTAAAAATAATTGTAGGTAATTATTTAATTATTCAGAATGCTATAACTGCCTCATTATTAATAAATGGTATACTGGTATATTTTCGGTGTTTTCTTTTCCAATTTCGATTTTATTTTGACACGCTATTCTACTGGATGATCCATTCAAAGACTATTCCGCTCGCGTTACTCATCTTTTATGCTTTACGCAAGCAGACCACCGATCTCAGCAGAGCCTGTGCTGCGGGATTACTACCTATTGCTATATTGACGACTTAAGTACCTACGCAATGGCATATCCACACTCAGCTCATCAGTGTCCACTGACTAACTACTGAAGCTACTCACGTTCACAAAGAATGGTATGATGAGTAGCACTACGGCGAGCTCGAGCCGTGCGTCCGAGACGAGCGAAAGCCGTAGCGTGGACAGGTCGCACTGGTATATCCACGCTAAAGCTCATTGGTAACCACTGACTAGCTACTGAAATTACTCACGTTCACAAAGAAGGGTATGATGAGTAGCACTACGGCGAGTTCAAGCCGCGCGTCCGAGACGGGCGACAGGCGTAGCGTGGACAGCACGCGCGTCACCAGAGGCGCCTGAAGGACCAGCGCCAACGCCGACTTGGCGAACGTCGCGAGCGCCGCGTACAGCACGCACTGGCATATCCATGCTAAGCACATCGGTGGCTTGCCTGTGTACAAAAAAAAATCTTAAGACATCACATACATTGTCAAGGCTATTTTAAGCATCAGTCAGGAAAAAAATCTGATTCTACAGCAACCACTGGCGTATCCATACTAAGCTCATTGAAGGCTTGTCTGCATAAAAAAACCTCATATCATCACATATATTCTTCTGAGTTTCACATGAATGGTTTCAAGTGGAATATAAAATAATGAAAATGATAACAATTCCACCAGATATCAGTAAAACCATTTATAATATTTTCATAGTTAGCTAAACAGATAACAATAAAAAAAAGTTAAATGTGTGTTAAATATTTTTTTATTTAGTTGACTTACCATATTCACCAAAATTAATTAGAGGAATGTCATAAGTTCGAGCACAATATTGAGCAAGTCTGATCCCAGCCCATATGATTAGAAGTCCTAGTGTAGAATCCAACATGAAATTCACAATATACCTAAAACAGAAAATAGTAGTTATCAAGTAAAAGTTTAAAGGGGCCACAGATCTTAAATAATATTAGAATGGAATAAACACATATTTGGTACAAATTAATAGTAGGTTAAATAAAAACCAAAATGATAACTATTCAACTTAAAAAGATTTTAAACAACTAATGCACTTAAGTAACAATAAAATATTTAACTACTGTTTTAGTATTCAACTATTAAAGTTAAATACAAATATGACAATGTTTTTATAAAGCAATTTGAGAAAAAATCATCCATCAATTTACTGTAATTTCTAAATCCTGAATGATAAAATGATTATTCAAAAAAATATGTTCAAAAACTATATTAAAATATTTAGTTACAAAAAAATTATTTACTGTACAATACTGCAAAAGTTTTTGTAATGAATTAGCAGTAAAGTTACATTATGCTGGTTGTTAAAGAAATAACAATTACACAAATGCACTATTTGCATACAAACCATGTACAAGTGTTTCCGGTGAAGTGTGGAGACAGCCACACATTAGCTGCGTGTATGATGAGAGCCCCCAGGCCCTGCTTTGAGGTGTCATAGAACCAGATCAGCCATGGTCTTCGGGCATAGCGAGGTTCACAGAATCTTTTACCTGGAATATTAGCCAGTGTAGTAGCTCTAGCATGATTCTGGAATACTTTGGTATTACTATTAAAAGAATATTGAACCCATATATATTTTTCTTATAATAAACTTAGATATGATAAAATGGCAGACAAGAAAAATAGCATTTGTTATTAGAAGGAAAATAAGAAAGAAGTTTTTTTTATTGAAATCAAACATATTTTATGAAGAAATATTATTTATATTAGTAGACCATTCAGTACATCCATATGTTTAAGATGTTATGAAGCAGTATAATGAAGGTAGGTTAATAATCAAAAATTATGTTTAAATATTTTCTGCCAAGGGCCAAATATTACTTTTGAATGCCATAAAGGCAAGTCCTTTTCCAAAGAAACCGAGGACGATGATGAAAGTTTAGCAATTAGGAAAGAACGATAGGAAACAAGAAACCTTGAACTTTGTTGGTATGTACTTACCTATCAAACAAGTAAATGCTAAGACTGCCAACAGGAACTGCATGAACCACCCATAATTATTAGTTAGTGCATCCTTTGGGCAGTGTAGCTCAGAAAATAATTCAGAATCAGAACTATTATTCATGTTTCATTTCTTTGATACAGTGTCGTATTCGTTAATATATCTTGACTAGATGTAGCTCACTATACATAACCGTATTTTTAAATCACTGTCAACATCTTTTATACAACACAAATTAAATTAATTCATAGAAATTATCTTTTACGTGCTGCAAATTAAATTATGAACAAATTTCTTAAAAATTGTCCTGTAAAACTCGCTGACAGCAATGACAGCAAACTGACAAACAAATTGACAGTGACAGCAGTTTTTTTTAAATATCATAGCACTGTACTGTACTGTATTGACAAAGGAGGAAGTTTATGTTAAATGCGGTATCGTGTATGTTGTGAAGTAAGAACTGATTTAATAGATGCAGTAAGAAATCAGGTAATCTAAATATTATTTTAATTACATTCGTAATATTTTATTTTATTATTCAAATTAAGATCGTATAGAAACAATGTGATAGAACCTCATGTCATATTTTCCTATATTCGTCATTTTAATTGTGTATGTCTTGAAGTCTATAATTTATAAGTATTCCTTAGCTAGAGGATATTAAGTACTTATTACAACAGTACCTATATGTAAAACACTATGTTCTTCTCTCAAAGTCTTTACTTCATTTCAGTGTATTCATTTACTGCGTAAAACTAATTTCAGGGCCGTCTTTACCAGAGGGTGCAAGGGGTGCGTGCGGTGCATCTGGGCGCAGAGCGCCCGGGGGCGCCTTTCAAACTGAATTTGAAAAAAATAGTCATGAACAATATATTTTTTTTACTTTTATTACGCTTTCAGCGCAGTTTATGTAGGTGTGAGGATCCTTCGTCCGCTCCCCCGCAAGTCCGGTGATGATTCCAAGCCATCATCGTAAGTCTGTAAGAAGAAAAAATAAAAAATGTCGCGTGCTTGCACCCTGGCACAGAATAGACCGTAGTGATTATGTTCTCTTTGGAATAAACTTAAGACGGCCCTGGCTAATTTCATTAAAAATTGCACTATAATGGGTGATGTTTGAGTTGTAATCGTTTTCGTGTAAATGTTTGTTAAATACCTATATTATGTACTATATAGTCTGTACAACATGCATTAAGTATTGAGAAAAACACAAAGCTTTATGAGCAGGCTTAAGGCTGAATGTGAAAATCAAAGAGAATATTTGTGAAAATGTCTAAAATCTACCAAAATTTATTTTATTTCTACTAGTTTCTACCATCAAACTGTTAAAATTTGTCTGTCTGTCAAAGTCGCCATTTTTATTTAATTTGTAAATCAGCATTATTTTTTAAAGCAATTACAGCTAATCTAAGTATTTAAATAATAGTGCAAAATAAAACCTGAAAGCCTGCGGTAAATCGGTAAGTCATGTTCCATAGCTTTCAATTGCAATTTTAGATTGTATATTGATTATTTTTCGACCGGCTTCGATTGAAAAAAACACGTAATAAGATTTTTATTTCCCGCTCCGATTTCAATAGGAATTATATTTTAGGCCTATAAATTTATTTTGGTACAGGGATTTTCAAATAACCTACTAATTAAGTAAGTTATCATGTGGCAGTGTGGTGTTAGACTGAAGTCTGAATCTCTTGAGTACTCTCTTCCCCATCTCATTAACCTTACGGATTATGTTGCTGCATTGTTTATTTGTTTTGAACTCTAGCATGTAAAACATATATCATCACCTATCAGACTGTAAATCTATTAGCCGCACTGACATAGTAACACGATATTGTTTTGATCTAAACATTAGGTTAAGTATTTTACATAATACCTTACATAGATCTTGGAACGCTGAGGTGATGATAGTTCTATGATATTAGGTATGTAATTTAGATTTATGTGGCTAATGTAGGAATTTTAGGTACCATTTACTGCAATAACTAGCATAATTTCATTTTCCTCATTGGATTTAAATTTTCCATATAAAAATGTAATTTAAAAGCAGCTAGTACCTACACAATAATTTTATAATGATTGCATTTACTATATGCCATATAGGTTTATAATGACTGGACTTCAGGATTTACAACTGCTAAACAAATTAAATTATTGATTAAAGTCCCACTAACAACAAATACATATAGTTAGGTACATTCATAAAAGTATCTATCACAGTAATAAAAGTAGTTCTAGTGTAGTTTTCAATTATAAACGAGCATAGCTTAGAGTATATAATAAAGTAAAATATAATCAATACTAAAAAATTGGAACTTGAAACATCTATAACACTGGTCGACAGGATTTTGTAAAAGATACCAATTTACTTTATTCTAAAGGTTTTTGATGTGCTAAATATAATTCTCTTTAGTAGTATAGTTCTACCACATCAGGTTTTCGAGTATCATGAGCCTAAAAATCCAAAAATGCGTTTTCGGGTCACTTTCTGTGAAGTGTAGGAAGCCTAATATATTTTCTGACAAACATTTACAAAAATAGACATTTAAATATAACTCTTGAGCCTTCAGATACCGGTGAGTTTGCTCAGATATCATTTTTCTACTTCAAGATAATTATACAACTTTCAAATTTGTAATTTTTTTTCCATACATTTATGATCGTCCTGTTTGTAAGGGGCGAAATTCAAAAATTTCAAAATTGAATATCTTGATTTAGATAAAAGGTATCTAAGCAAACCCAATGGTATTTATAGGAGCAATATTTATTCATAAATGACATGTTTGCAAATGTTAGTTAATAAATATATTAGGTTTGCTACAAGTACCAGAAAGTGACCCAAAAACACATTTTTTGGATTTTTAGGATGAGATATCTTATAAACTTGACATGATAGAGAAAACTTGTATAAGAAGACAGTGTTTGGCGCATCGAAAACTTTCGGAAGACTTTACTTTGGTTCCAGAGATGAAAAAAAAGTCGAAATTTGTCGACCAGTGTAATGAAACTAGCTGTGTCTGCGACTTCATCCGCGTTGACAACCCTTATCACTCAGGGGAATGAAAAATAGATGTTGGCCTATTCTCAGACCTACTGAATATGCTCACAAAATTTCTTATTTATTTAATTAAAATGTTTATTGTTAGAGATAAATGCTCTTATCATAGTATTAATTTTATCATAGCTTATAAAGAGGAGCATATTATAATGCAATATTTGGTACCCTTTCATTTAATGTTTTCTATATGTTCTGTTGATATGCCTTGTTATGAGTAAATAAATGAATTATACAGATCATAAATATTAAGATGAAATATTTATATAAACATTCAGGAACGAATCAACATACACAGCATACAGATCGCTGTGTGCTGTGCCCCAAGATATGTACAATGTATATTATTGTATATTTTAAACATATTTACACCTAGAAATAGAACAAACACAATGTTAATAACTTTAATGTATATAATGGGTGGAGATCAAACCCAACTCTTGGAACCATAGCCAGGTTCACTTACTACTTCCACAAAGCCAGTCAAATTGTCACCCTAACTGGGTTCAGTCCCTGCTATAATTATACACTTCGGAACAAGTGATATATAAATTGTTTCACATATGCATGTATCTCATACATTTTTTTATATTTAAGGTGCAAAAGTAGAAACAATTCTTTTAGGACCACTTTGTTGCAGTTCTTTAACCCTAAATAACTTGTAGCATTAATTGGAGTTGGAATCTTCATCATAGTGGAGAAATGATTTTAGGTAATTAGGAAACTTTGAAGTATTTGAAAATCTGAATCGACATGTGAAATTTGTTTCAATATATAACTAAAATTGAAAAGTTTTGTGTTTAAAGTCAGTCAGACTGTTTGTACTTTTCATACAAAACATAGTGATATGACGTTACACTACAACATGCAGTACATTGTAGAAAAAAATATTCACTCTTTCATGTTCTAAAATATAAATTCGTTTTACAAATATTTCCATCATGCCAATATATAATTTTCCATTGTGAAATTGAAACACAGTAACATTCTCCATTATATCCCTGTAAATTTTTGTTATTTAAAATATATAATTTAAGGCAACTATCATCAGATCATATAATTGTTTGACTTTTGTATGAAGCATAAGAAACTTTTTACTATGACCAGTCTGGTCAGACTGAAGACATAGCATGTAATAAATTGAGTTGTAAATATTGAAGTTCTTATCTTATTGGGTAATTATTATCTGTTATTTCTTATGTATTAGGATAATTAAAAATACTGATAGGACAATAAAATTATGCATTTTATTCCAAATGCGTATCACAGATTACCTTGCCTAAATTATTTTCTTACAATATAGACTCGACCCCGATATTATTTAGAAAAACATGAGTACAATATCAAAATTCAGTATTAGTAATCTTTATAATGTTGAGGTTAGGTACTTATTACAAACAGTAATAACAGTGGTTACGAAGAAAAACATTGATAAAAAAACAGTAGTTCGATTAAACCGCAATATCATAGGTAAAGAATAAAAACCTAATATTTGAACGATTTTATTTCAATAATCCATCAGCATTGTCTATGGGGACCGGGGACATTAAATAGAGGCGCGTTATTTATTGCCTCGCGTGCGTGCACCGGACTTATAACTGCTTTTACGGTGTCCGCCATTTAATTTGAGCGTACATGCAATACACAGCACATGGCCATTACATGGAGACTAGAGAAATACGGGAATCTAATTGTCGCCTCATCCCTTCGGCCGGGCGGTGGTGGTGGGCCGGCCACCACGGGGGGCGGTGCCGATAGCCACCGGAATCGAATGTAGAACGTAATAATTATCGGTGGTGGTGGTGGGCTGGTGGGCCGGTGGTCGCGGTTCCCGCGGCCGACCGACAACAAACCGTCGCGCGGCAACTGCTCATGACATATGCATGAGAACGGCACGGACGATGCCGCCGCTTAAAATATACAAGGACGGACGGGGAAATTACTAGAGAGGCAAATACATACAAGATGTCTCCCGCCCGGCTGCGCCCGTAGCGTGCCGCACGCCGCGAGCCTCTCCAATTACACTCACGAAACGTCCGACCGATGCCTTTCTTACTATTGTCGACTATTTTTACCTCCTAACCACCACCTCGTCTTCATAAGTCATGAAGACACCCCCATTACAAAGTTAAATGCATCATTCTCAATTCCTTTTGTTTCACTTACACGCAAATGAAAGAACTGTGTACAGAGTTCCTTAGACTGATTGGCATAATAATGCGTTTCAAATGGAATATTTGATAGTAGGTGTCTATTGAATTCCCTTTCTTGTGACGGTGTATCATCTAATCGACTGTTTTCTATTGTAAATATTAAATTATGTTTAAAGTATGTTTTACAGCATGATTACTTAGGTACTTCTAATCATAGTTATTTAGGCTTTATCATCACCATCATCATAAGTTTATTTCTGTCCACTGCTGGACATAGGCCTATTTAAGCTTAATCCTTATCCTTACTAATATTATAAATCCGAAAGTAACTTTGTCTGTCTGTCTGTTACGCTTTCACGCATAGAGTACTGAACAGATTTAAATTAAATTTTGTACAGATATAGTCCATAGCCAAGGAAAGGATATAGGCTACTTTTTAACCGACTGCGCTATAAGGAAGTAATGTTTTACCCGTTAAACGTCTCTAGGCGGACGAAGTCGCGGGCGGAAAGCTAGTTCCCTATAATATCTAATGTATTTTTTTCATTAGAGAGCGAAAGTTTTGAAAAGTCTTGATTTAGTATCAGTTTATGTAAAATCTGCAGTAAAATACTATACAAGCGTATCAACTGAAGTTTTCAACTTCGAAATATGTTGATCTGAGTACTAAAGACCGGTCACGCGTAGGTATTATCCATCATGGCGTAATACATTTGATCGACCCCTATAAACGTCCGAATATTAGAGAAGGCTAGCCGCCTCGGTACCTGGGTAGCGCGAGTGACATTAGGCCGCCCTCGGGCTCCGCCGGGGCGCAGCAAAGAAGTTATGATCGATAGGAGCATCAAATATTCACGTACACCGCCGGCCCATGAGGAAACGAAATGGATAACCGTTGTCTGAAAGGCCACGAGGGGCGTACGTGGGCCTCTCAACTTACCCTCTTTTCCTAATTATGTAACTACTATGTAATAAAAAAGCATTTCCGAATTGTTCAATTTACAGCAGGCACACAACGTTTTGCCTAATTGATGGAACGAGGCTACCGAGACACTTTCAATAACTTTGAATACACAGTAGCTATGAAAGAAAGGACAAGCAAAATATTCATCGCTGTAGGTGTATCTACTTTGTTTCAATGTATCTTATGTTTCCACGCTGCTACTTAAGAAAGTTAAATAACAGGCCAAACTAGAGTCTTGCCAATGGCTGATCTGAAAACCACGCTTGGAACTAATCAGCAAAAGCCAGGTTTTTAAGTAAATAAATCCCAAACCAGAAGATCCAGAAGTTTTCACACTCGGTATTAGAATTACTCTACCAAGTCGCATATTGCATATTGAAAAGATGATATACTAGTAACCCGCCCTCGCTTTCACTCTGGTGAATTTTACATAAAACCTTTCTCATGAATCCATCTATATATAACAAAAACCGCATCGAAATCCGTTGCGTAGTTTAAAAGATTTAAGAATACATAGGGACAGAGAAAGCTACTTTGTTTTATACTATGTAGTGATTAGTGTACTGATAGCCTCCTACATTGGGTTATCGTCATTATTATAACGTAATTTAATTGTTCTGATTCCCACATAAGTAGCTTGGGCAATTCTGTTACAGATATCGGTAACAATATCTAAAAATACATTATACCTATTAAAACAAGATAAATAATACGCACAGACAAACATCGGTATTCATTGAACAAAATATCTTGGGCGGGGTCAAACGCAGATCTCTTGGGGCAAGAAGTTGAAGGCTTGAGTATTCTCCATATATTTGTTTTGGTTCAATTAAGTCAGTAGAACCATATCATATATGAAAGCAACATGTTCACTAATCTGCTATTAATTTAAATCATCATTCTAAAATTGAACGTAGTTGGGGCAAGTATCCAGAGATGTAAATGTAGCAAACGGGCTACCGGTTAACGTCGTAAGTAAGGTTGTAATGCTTTCACAGCTCGTTGAGCATTATCCTACGGCGGATTGAGACGGGCGCGGGCTACGCCCCCGAGCGTGAAATAAGCGCGATTGCTTTGTATCAAGTGCCAATGACAACCTCCCCGTTTCAACTAAATATTTAATATCGACGGTCCCTACGTATATAAGGACATGTAAAAAAAGAGGTTTTTTTTTTATTGCATTTTTCGCAATTATTTATCTTTACGCATACGCCCATATATATATTTTTTTCTAAATATTAATAGTTTTGCCAATTTAAGGAACGTATAAGAGAACAAGTGTGATAATTACAAAGAAGCATTGTCGTAGATGCGGATATCTATACATATCCTTTTGTACTCTGTTATAAAATGCGCGCCAAATCTAGCGAGCGCGGTCATGTCAAACATAACGTCATTTACGGGAGATTCCCCAAAAAACGTGTCGATTCGTGTTCATGTGGTAAAAAGAGACAAGTTCTAGTTCAAGATAAAATTTCTTGGAATAAAAAAAGAGAAGTAAAAATTGAAGCGGCTCATCCAGACATTGTTAAATTTAAATACAACTTCTCCGAAGAAAGCTATAGAACTTTAAACTGCGAACATAAAAAATACTGGGGGAGTAAAGAAGAAGGAAGGTCTGATTCTAGAAAAATTATACAAAGAGGCAATTCCTATCACTGAAGTAAAATACAAAGACTTAAAACATTTATGTGGTACAATGATTACTTAATCCAAAAAAGTATCATATTTTCTATAAGAATCTTAATAATGGTAAAGAAGAGGAAGGTCAAGATGAAGAAGATTAGAAATTGATTACGTCTATGTGCTTTATTTATAAAAAATGTGTTCGTTTTATAACATAATAATTCAATTAGTAGAATAAACCTGTGATTATTTTTTGTTACACATACTGAAATTACTTAATAATTGTTAATGATAAGAGAAACTGTGGTTCACGATGAGACAATAATAGTAAGAATAATAATCATCTTTGTTATTATTATTATAGTCTGAATTAATACATACATTGTATACAAACATACATAAAATCACGCCTTTTTCCCAGAGGGGTAGGCAGAGATCACTTCCTGCCATGTGCTACGATCCTGGTACACCACTTTCGCTTCTTTAACATCCATCATTCTCTTCATGCATGCTTGTCGATTACGGGTACTTTTGGTTTGACCCTTCTTCAAAATTTGGCCTATTTGCTCATGGAAGGTCTTTCTTGGCCTTCCCTTGTCGACATTTCCATTTATGCTCCTTCTATGTATCCCTTTATTTAATTTCTAATTCTATCACTCAGTTTCACTCCTAGCATACTTCTAAGTGCTCGCATCTCTACTGCGTTTATTCTACTGTCGTGCTTCTTCTGTCATACCCAACCTCCGCTTCCGTATATTAGTGTCGGGATCAACACTCCCCTATGAACCGTAAGACATGCCTTTTTGGACACTTTCTGACTGTTCACAAAGGTGTGCAACGCTCCGTCTGAATAAAGCTGTGATTATTTTTTGTTACACATACTGAAATTACTTAATAATTATTAATGATAAGACGAACTGTGATTTACGATGAGACTACAAATCAATATAAAAAAAGTTGATTTGTTAGATGATTGTCACTAAAAATAAATAACTCTTTAATATAGAAACTTGTACTTTAAATAATTTATTATTACTGAGACTAAAATAAGGTTTTATTTATAAACCGGTGTCTCAGTGTTAATTTTATTATGGACTTGTCTTTTTTTACGTTTGGCTCTATACTTGTGCCGTATTAAACACTAGCAACGTAAAAACAGACATGTCTCCATTAATGTATAGTTTATACTTAAGGATAGCTATCCTAAGTTTTTTAAGGTATGGTTTTGAAAATAATGATAGTAATTTATATATTTATTAAACATTGAATTGAAAAATAATTTAATTTAAAGAGTTGGTATTACCCAAGTATATACAGGTATCTTAGATTTGTCTTGTATTTTTTCATTTTGATAGCAATGTAGAAACGGTCAACTGTCAGTTTTATCAAGAAAATCGATAAAAATTAAATATGTACCAATACCGTTACAAACTTCCTCAAACTAATAAAACTTTGGAGTAAAAATATAATTAAAATTATTCATACCATAATTTGTAGAGAGATTTGAACCTTAATTTCGCTCTCCTGTAAACCTATGTTTTTGACATGTCGCTTTATACGTAGGGACCGTCGATATACATCTTATTGCTATTGCCATAGACGTACTTGAATATGCTCTTAACGACAAGTACGACCGAATACAGTAATGATAATTAGGTATTTGTGCTTTGATTTTCCGATTAAGTAGATCCTAATTCAAAACGCCAATAGTAATATCGAGTTTAGACTCGCAACTTTGAGTATTGGTCAGATAAAACTTCAATATTGTCTTAAAGCAAATACCTAATTAAACGGATAAAACTTTCTAAATCGCCATGTGGTTTCCCAGTGAACTGTAACCATTGTTGGGCTTGAAATGTTTATAATATAGAACATAAAATTTTGTAAATTATATTTTATACGACTACTGCTAATATTTTTCTTAAATGAGATTCGCCTCTTAAACCTTCTGTTCGTTTCATTGTATGATTGTTATGTAATAAGTAACCCAGATAACAGTAGGCAATAACAAGGTATTTCCACAGCTTTTTCCAATAATCGAATGTTTAGTTTGGTGAACGGCTTTCGCCAAAGCCCCTATTAATAATAGATTAGCTCCTTTCCAACTTTTACGCAGACCGTACCCTTATTTGTCGCACTTATATCGTTTCTATAAAACATATGCAAGGGTGTGCGAGAGTACCCATCTATTCCTTTCATATTATGTTATTTATGTCTAAAATTACCTACTCTTTGGTTTGAAAAAAAAAATTAATTGTATTTTCAAAGTTTCTGAGCTTTCTCAAGTTTATTTGGTTTACCCAATTATTTCTTTGATGTTTGTAGAAAAGTAGTAATTATAACATATTTAATGGGTTTAATTGCAACGAAAAGGTCTAATTATGTATCGGCTACTGGTAATTGTTGTATAAGACAGCTGGTGGTTCCCTGGTGGGCGACGGGCGGAGTCCGAGACTCCCCGCGGCCGCGCGGGTGGCGTGCGCTCCTTGCGTTCTCATACCTCGCTGAATATTTCAGCAGCAGGCTGAACAAAATTACAGACTTCACCTCAGCCATCGCGACTTCTACAATTACCCGTTTAAAATATTATTCCTTGGAAAAGAAAGGCGGCTGAAGTACAATTAGGTCAGCGCAGTATGATTGTCATTGCAGCCGCTCTCTCCCACGGTACACTTGATATAATATGCTGGGCCCTGGGACCACATGCCGTCTCGCATCCTAGGTGCCACTTAAAACTAGAATAGACGTAGGATAGCCCCGAAGGTGACCTACTTCATGCTGTCTTTGTTTTAAATGTAATTGGCGATACTAAATGTGTGAAACGGTGCACCTGGTATAACATTAGTAACTGAAATTGGCGGAATCAAGAATACAGGATGCCCTTTATCTATTTCAAGATATTTGGTTTAAGTTCGTCCGATGAGGAGTCCCCTTAGGTGCGTGTGCCTTGCTCGCAATTTGTTTATAATATTCATAATAAAAGTTATTAAATAATTCAACACCTTTTAATATAAAAAGTTATTGAGGGATTTTGAATTTGCGAGTGTACCTACTTTTGGGCGTACTTATTGCAATTTAAGGTTCATGCAAGTTTATATGAAGGATGCACGTGCACGACATTGTTCACGACAGGAAACGTCATTGAACTAACTGACCTGTAATTACATTCACCTATTTGGTACTAATATTGAAAAATTGTAATTAGGTTTGCGACAAAGGATATGTTCAGTAGTTGCAGGAATTGAGTTATATTTGTTTACCGACTATGTTTATAAGCCCTAGCTGTGGGCTTTAGGAAAAGTAGTTTGATAATCGACCTGTATAATTTTACAGCAGTCCAGGTAATTAGGTTACATACTAATTTCATGTAGGACGATTGTGACGCTCGACTGACAGTTATGTAATCTTGCTTGTCTCGTGTTATTATGATGATGATAGTGTGCATGCATTTTTGTTGTAGTCCCGTCGTCTTGACAACGTTTGTCTTCGATGTCGCCTGATCGGCTACTTATTTATTGGCTATCGACAAATAGAAATAAACATTTTTATGTATATGTAACTTCCTACGTTTAGCTTTGTGCTCAAACCTAATAATGTTATGTGCTCATGTATCCCTAGAATAAATAATTTTCACATGAGTTTTAACATGGCAAAGTATCTGTCTTTCCATTATGGTTCAGAAAATTTTGCCAGTCCAAGCCTGTCTATCAATGTTAAGTACCTTTGTTATACCTACATTGCACATTTATTAAAATTCTTCCAATATCATACCTACTGGTTAGTGTTTATTTCCATTTGGTTGATCTACATAATGTTCTGCTCGGCAACTTTATTGATAAGACTAGACTTTTTGATGTATCCTAACTAGAATCTGTATTAAAATTTTGTTTAGATTGGACCCATCGTTTGTGTGTCCGAGTGGCACTTCGCCGGTTCTTGTAATTTTAACAATTGGTTGATGTTGCCGTGATCCCGGCTTGACCCAAAAACCCTTAGTACAGCCGCGACAACCTCTGGGCTCGTATAAATGTAATGTAACCGTCAATTGAATACGTACGCGAAGAGATGCCTAAATCAGAAAAGTGAATAGAATAAAGTGAATCGTCATAAAGAGCTTTATATTTTATATTGCTCATTATAGGGAATCGGATTATCAGATTTACCTGTATGTAATATTATTTCAACGACATCGCATTAGGTAGGTTGGCCTATTACTAGTTTGGTTTGCTATTAGACGCCTATCTCATTCAGGATATCAGTGGCAATTATTTGGTATATTTGCTTTAAATACATTTGAAATACAATATTAATACCACTCGATGTTAATTGATGTTTGTCTTTATAAAAATTAGGGCTGGCTTGACAAGTATTGACATTTGAGGCATAGTGACAATAGGCTGTACAATTATTTATTGTGGTCAATTTGTTAAGTGAACTTGTACGTGGACATTATCGACTTATAACGACTGAGTCGCATGCGAACGTCGCCTCAGATGGTTTATGTGTAAATTATTTATTATTTACAAATACCTAGGTATTTTGTTATGACCATCCAGACCTGCTGCTCTTTTAAGCTTTTTATGGGCATCTGGAGCTTTATCCTTTTCCAAAAAAAGTTCCTATATCAAAAAGTCTTCTGGCTCATTAAGGTTCTCAAAAAGTAGAATAGTTCGATCAAACTGACTGATATCACCTAAACTCAGTAAGGGTAAAAAATACCTGGAAACAATATAAATTTTGTGTAACTACTTGCAAGGATCATTAGTGACGTTTTATCACAAATGTCTGTTCGGTTCTGTCCACCTACACTGTGGCAATATTTACATACGACTACGCATCCTATACCCAAATTAAGATGACGAATAAAGCTAAATGACGTTTATGTATGTAACATGTATCTTATTCAAAATTAATTATTTTATACATAAATCGATCGTTGATATCTTTTCTATGATAGCATCGTTCATTTAATTTCAACTATGATGTGTTGGACTTTAACTATAATGTCATAGCTAACAAATATGCTTAGACCATTTGTAAACATTGCCCACCTTAATGCAAATGCCTGTGCGATGCTTATCGGTTCTGTCAAAGGTACATGTAAATAGGGGCAGTTTCGTGGAATTCACGCTGTGTGCACAAAGCCTAACGACCATCATTACTGGGAAATCCTTCAACTTACATTATTGATACAAACTTTCTTTTCTTAATTGATTATGTAAATAAGTGGTAGTCCTCTACCGTTTACTGAAAGGCAGTCAAAGGCCAGCGTAGTGTAAGACCTGTTCAAATAAAGCATGGCTTGTTAGGGCGGCGGTAAGTGCAGTGGCAGCTTTACTAATTAGTAAACGAGCTAGGTCTTGGTGCACAGGATAGAGATCTTAGTAGGCTTAGGCATAGGACAGGGTGTCTTGCGGTGTTAGTCGTTAAGTGTTCGTTTCCGGGGCACAATGAGAGGCAGGGTGTTATCGACGGGGCGGCGGGCGGTGCGCATGTGCACCGGCGGCGCCCCGGAGTCTCGGGGGTGCCATACTAACGCCCGAGCGGAGCCCCACCGATGCCAGTCGCCTCGCGGTTTGCGCCCTAGACGGACGAAAATACTAACATGCTCCCTAACGTGCTCATCCCTCACCTCACATGTCACAATGTAGGTTATCGGAATTATGCCAAGTGTTAAGTCTTTTTTTTAAATCAAGTCCATAAAATTCTAATTGGATCCGTCTCTTGTTTTAGGTCGTAATCTCCGTAGTCTAAACGCTCGCAATAACCAAAAATTGGTAAGTAACTTTTCTTTTTTATGAATGTATTTGTAAAATGTTTTTTCTTTTGCAATTTATGTTTTTTGTTATCCTTCTTATAAGAATGAATTGATAAAAAAACCTTAAAAGGATCCTTTGTTCATTGTTTGCTTGCTTTATGGAGCTTTTATACTGTCTTGGATAAAGGATAAATAAGATTCTACAATGGTTTGGTTCATCAATGGTTTTAAGTAGTTTTATTTTATCTAGTTCCGATAGGTTTATTTAACGCGAAGTCTAGTGTGTTAAAATAGATATTTCTTCCACGGCACGCAATGCTCACGCAAGTAATCTTGAGCAGGTGAGGGCAGAACCCGTAGTGACATTTTGAATTTTTCTGTGTTCCTTTTTCACAATTTTTTGCGCGCCGTGTGGCGTCTTTGTGCCGCGAACACCTGCCGCGCCGGGGTTGCTGCGGCCGATCCTTTGCCTTTTCGTTTTTGCCCCATGGACTCAGAGCTATAGTTGCTTTTCAACTTGATCAATAACTGTTTCCGTCTTAGCGTATGCTAAGATTCATTATTCAAAATTAATAATATTGTCTTAAAATGTTTCTAAGACATAAATTATTGAGACTACTCACTTATCTTCGGCTTAATCGAAACTCGCATTTTACGACATTCACGTATTGACTTTGCAAATCTGGGGGCGTTGAGCCACTCCGCTTATTAATGCGGTCCAAATGACTAACAAGTTCGCAAGTCAATTCGGCACAATAAGTTGTGTGTTTGAAAGGGGCTACAGGAAATTAGGAATGTTGTGTTTTCGGGGGCGCCGGTGGTAGAAGGCGCCCCTTTGTACGGTTGCGAATTGGCCGCGACGCAGCACCTGCGGGTGTCAGTGACCCCGCTCACCTGCTCGGCGCTCCGCCCGGTACGCGAATCCATTACCGTACGCCGGGATTGTACGCATCATACCTCCGAGCGCATGACACAGTGTCCCACTTATACACTAACATTAATCTTGTGCAGAGCGATGTATCGATGATGTTGGGCGGACGCGTTTATTATTTGGATTGAAAGGGACGTAGAGCGCCTGTTTAATTAATTATCCGTATTGTTCTACGATTGGAATAGTTGGTGTAATACTTTGAATGTACGTACGATGTCTTTTGCATAGAGCATGCGTTTAACGTTCCTGTTAGTGGCGATAAGATTTGATTCATTCAGTTTTATAGTCTTTTACTCTATTTTGGAAGATTTTTCGCTCGTCCTTATACTGTGTATACTATGTCTTTGGCATGGCACTTGCCTTTCAATTTCTTGGTTACGATTTATTTCATTCGAAATGATAGCATCATAATTCCAAAAGATTATTCGCTCCTTTGTTATAATATTCAAAACATTGGTGTTCAATTAATTAATTTTCAAATATTGGTACCTTTCATTGGTTTAGGTCTGCTGTCTATTTGATAATTCACGAATACTTTTTGAGTCTTGAATGTTTATTTAAAATTCAGTTGTGCGCACATGAGCGATTTGATTGCACATTCATTGACATATCCATTGTTCGGCGGTGGCTGGCGGCTGCAGCTCGCAAAGTGTATTTTACCCGCAATAGTTCCTGTTGGAATTTCTATGTCAGATAACATTGCAACCAAGTCGTCGTTGTTTCCGTGGCAAGTTTCGTTATTTCTTCTGAAGATAAATATTGCCGCGGGTTTTGGTTCTACTTTTGTATTCATATATTCATTCAAACCTAATCTAATGTTGTTTTTATTTTATTTTTTCATTGGTTCTCATTCCATACAACTCGAACAATGTACACAATAAACTTTTTTACTTTTGTTTGTGTGATTTCAAAATGAATTCATTTATAAAGCTCAAATCCGCATAGGAATCGCTACATTTCAGGTTTAGCCTGAAACATAGGTTTGGGCTGGTTGGTTATAGGTAGTTAGATTGTGTTGAATATATAATGTTTCACAAAAAGCTAATGCTTCACCCGCGAATAAAGTCGTCTAGCAATTCATCATATAAATTGGGTTGTTCTGAGCTGTCCACAAAGTTTGTTTGATAGTCTGGTAGTAGGGCAGCGAAATCGATAGCTCGTGCCAGCGGCGCGTCTCTGTGGCGCCCAACGTGGGGTTCCCACAGCTGGGCAATACATCTGCATTTTATAAACAATGTTATTACTCTCATTGGATAATTTTGTATTCAGACTTTCTTAGAATCTTTTTTTTTTTTTTTTTTTTTTTTTTTTTTTTTATAAAGTGGCTAACAAGATGACCTCACTCCACCTGATTGTTAGGGGTAGTGGGGTCCAAATATGGAGGTCGACAGGCACAATAGACCATATTGAGCCTGTCGCACTCACCCTGAAAGCCGTGAAAAAGGAGACCACTGCTGCGGCAACAACGAGACAAGGCGTGGAGTCTTGCATTGGTATTGAGCTGTGCGGGTCCGAGTTGGCCAGTCCGCCGGACGGAAGGGCCCCCGTTTCTACGGGTCTCCCTGGCCGGCGGCCTGACCCGCTCCGCCCGCACAATACCGCCGCTAAGACTCCACTGGTCCGGCGCTTGCCGCAACAATGGTCCCCCCTGGCTCCGGTTCGTACAGTGCTGATCCCGGAACGCGACCTGACCAAGAGAGGTCAGAGTCACTTGGCGGGTTTTACACAACTGTATGGTGGTAACAGCAACCGGTCGACAAAATGTCTCCCACCTGAAAACCTGAAACCTGTTTTCTTTTATCTAAAAGAATAATAAAATATTGGGGTATCTATATTGTATTGCAAAATGAAGCTGCAGTCAATGGTCGCGTATAGAAACAAAAGTAAAGACGTTTTTCTACGTCTTGTCTTAAATGAGACGTAAACAGTATTTGATTTATCACAGATATAAAAAAAATAAGATTGGACCGGCATTAAGCTATGCCGTTCAAGTACATTTTAGCACATGAACGGCAATCATCACTATGAAATACATTGAAAATTACATTGCCAAACCATGTACCCTTCTTTGCCTTTGCAAGCATTAGTCTGTTTATCAGAAAATAATGAAAAGTTTTTGCAGATAGCAATAAAAATATTTTTGACTCGGTAGTCCAGTCATTTAAGGTTTTATCTGCGGGAAAATTCCTAGTGAGCTGAATTTTTGTATACATCTTCAATACGGCGTTATAATGAAAATATAAAATAAAATACAAAAATCGACATTGATATCGTGCCGGCTAGAAAAGTTATAAAGGTCAAAATGTCACGAAAATCTGTCTTTCGCAAATATCTCGCGACCATTAGGTCGTTTTAATCAACATATAATTTTCAAGTCAAAAATCGAAAATTCTAAAATTGTTTATCTTGAAATTCCCTACAAAATGTCTCTTGCATTTTTTTATTGTAAAATTAACCATTTTCGAAGAGAGAAAGAGGGCTGAGAAAGCTACGAGAATGACTCCGGTACGGTATTGTATACCGTATATCAAGTCGTACCCTATATTGATTTTTATTCATGTGTATAAATGTCTTCAGAACTTCTGTCTCCTACTTGGTTAATGACCAAGTAGGAGATAGAAGAAATGAAAACAAAGACATACTTTATAGAGGTTTAGGAACATAGTAAAATCTACTATATGTGTATTATACAAACGATGGCTCGACTGGCAGATGTTTTATTGTTCCAAAACCAGTCCCTTTATACCTGCTAGTGCCTGCCGGACTGCGTTTAGCTCAGTTGAAATTTTTTTCTTGAGCGTTAAAGACGTTATTTTGGTAGTTCCATGCTCTTAAACAGTTTTAATAATGAGTGATACATGTTTTTTATGCAACGAATTGCTATCGGATGATGATGTAGTAGAAGATAGGCGTGCTCTACAAACAATAAAAAATGCTAGTATCGCTTTCTTAGCGCTCTTCTTAGAAAACAGTTAATAGTACAAATAAATGATTTTTTCCGCAGATTGGGGTTTAAATTGCTTTAAAAAATTATTGGACTATGGCACAGACTTGGTTGCTCTCACGCTATTTCTTCTCAAAACGTAGGAAGGAACGTAGATCATTAATATTTAGTAAAACAATAATTAAAGACTTGTAGTAAACTATAAGTTATTTTGCAGAGAGAATGAAGAGAGACGCGTACGGGGACGACGGTCCCGTGCAGAAGCGGCAGCGGCACTCGGACGATGAGGTCACCTTCCTTATTCCTAGTAAGGTACGATCCCAACAATTATTTATTTATTGATTCCAGTTTAAGATCTTTTTTCTGAACGGATGTGATCAACATCTACTTATGAGTACTATAAAATTTCTACGGCAAGAAAATTCTCGCGCGATTCAAAATACATGAAGCGCTATCTATACTGTCTTGCGCCAAACAAACACACATTCGCATTTATATTATTAGTATGGAAATGAATATTATCAAGCTTTGACCTACGGTTCCAAGCGTCGTGGGTTCGATTCCCACCTGGGACAAATATTTGTGTGACGAACATCGGTGTTTGTTCCGTGTCTAGGTGTGTTATCAAATATATTTTAGTATATTTGTGTATTCACTGTTGATTCTGATATCCGTAATTCAAGTGCTTACGCTACTTACCACGGGAGATCAGATCAATCCATGTGATGTGTAATATGTATTATTTATTTATTTTAATCCCCTATCCGGTGTTTATCAGGAGTTCATAGAGTGTTAAACTCTAAAATATTATTAATACCATTAAAATGAATACTTAAAAGTCGAAAATTACATTAAACCGGATCCGGACCGGATCACCGGAATTGTGTTCTTTAAAAGTATACAAATATATTATATACTTTCGTAATGTTAACCAAACTCAACACAAAAAGAATGGCAACACTAGAAGAAAGACAAAAGCAAAGGGCCCAGTTGTAGCGAGCCACCGGCGCGTTGATTCCTCTTGGCGGCCCCCTGCCCTCAACACTGCCCTGAGCACTCTTCATTTAATTTACAGGACTTCTTTGTGGCTTACAGTGTTGACGTACATTTCAAATGTAACTTTTTCGTTACGTTACAGGAAATGGAATTTTTTTCCTCAAACATTTTGAAACCTAGGGAAATATGACATTTTAGCCGTCATCGTAACATAAACATCATCAAAGACCCATTAAAACTTTGTGTTTCATACACCACTAAAATCAAGAGAATTAAAATGATGGTTATCAAAGATTTAGAGTGGAGTCTATTTCTAGCTAGCTCTGCAAATGGACTGTGAGTGCTCCGGTTTGAATCTGGGCAACATTGGGGTTTTCTGTTGAGTTACGAGGCAGGCGTGAGTTAGGAGTCAGGAAGTAGACGGATACACGCCCGCAGGGGCGGACCGTCAGTTCCTGAGGCCCTGCGCTTAAACGAACGAGGGGCCTGTCCAATAAATCAATAATTACAATGCAAGCTTATAGACCATAGTCTCGCATTATATTTATAACTATAATTAACCATTTTCATCAATTGACGTTTTTTGGTGTTTGTGTCCAGGTGGCTGGCTCTATCATCGGAAAAGGCGGCGCAAATATTTCAAAGCTGAGAAATCAGGTCAGTATTAAATTAAAATTAATTACACCCGAAGAAACCATGTAATAATGTTTGGAAAAGCATAGTTTTAATGTAGATTCACCCAATTTCCTCATAAGTAGGTGTAAATCGATTTAATTATTAAATGTAATATGTATATTTTTATACAACCATTTATTGACAGTTCATTAATCATTCTACTTATTAGGTACGCTTACAAGGTATTACTCATAGTGGTATTTCCTAATATTAATCAAAAATATATCTACGAAGAGCATGAGAGTATACGTATTTAATATAATGCTATGTAATATTGTATATTTATTGGACATGGTATTTTTAAATATCTATTAACATTTTCTCGTCACAGGTACCAACCAATCTTAAATATATTTTAACTGTACTGCATTCCGACTCCACCGGATAGAGAAATAAAAAGATATCTGATCTGAATAAAAGACCAATCAGACCCATACCCAGTACTCTGCGTCGATTTCTGAAACGCGACTTGCCTCGTGCCGCGGCACATTCGAGACGCGAAGAGATAGTCGAGAGATGAGACGCTAAACGATCGCAAGTTTCGCTGGCCGGTTCGGCCACCGAGGCTCGCGCCAGCGGCGAGTCCGTAGGCCGTAGACAGAATAACCCCCCGGCAGCCAGTTACAGGTGTTTAGCGCCCCCGAGACGCCTCTGTCGTTAGTAGCGCGAGCCCCGCGCCTCCGCGCCTCGCGCCTCCGGCCCTCCCGCGCGGGCCGGGCGCGGGCGCGGAGGCCCGGGGCTCCGCTACAGCGTGTCTTGGTTGCCGGTCCCGCCCCGCCGGACGCCGCTGCCCCGCACCCGCCGCCCCGCCACGCAGTACAAAGCCTCTATAACAGTCCCCGATTGCCCCGGCCCCGAACGGTAAACTATATCGCCAACATCTACTCTCAATATACAGCCCGAGCCGCGCTCTTTTATACTCTCGTCAACAGTCAGGAGTCGGATCGTGTTCGAACTGTCATCAGCTCCCGGCGTTACTCGCTTCATTCCGACCGTCGTTTACCCGTCCCTATCACGACACCTCACAGGACGATGCACTACTGTTACGCTGTACGCCTTCCGATCTTCTGTACACCTCGGTGTCCCTCGTCCCGCTCATCAGCCGCGAGATGTTACCAGGTCTTATCCTACCGCTCAAGTGTTTCTCCACGATGGATAAATCCTATCAGTTTCGAATATTATTTCTATTGACATCACGATTTCATCGCCATCACGCTTGTTACCGGCAAACAGACTTCCCTGACCGTTGATTTTTTACTCTGCTGATCAATATTGTGTTGTGACTTTTTTATTACGTATCTCTCAGGTACTCGGCGTGTATTGACAAAGATTTTATTTTTCAGAGTGCTCTCAATAACCGCCCCGGACGATGAGACGGTTTTAGAGATCGTAAAAGAAATACTGCCGAATTTGGCTGATGTAAGTATCGTGTTCGTTTACGTATTGTCAGTATTCATTTAGTGTTGGAATATGTTTATTTATGATGTGTTGTTGGCAGGGCGGACCGAAAGGAGGGAGCAATGAAGATTTGGACGTGCGTCTACTCATCCACCAGAGCCGGGCGGGCTGCGTCATCGGCAAGGCGGGCGCGAAGATCAAGGAACTGCGCGAGGTGAGTGCCTTTACCTACGCTCGTTTATAACGCATAATTGTGAGGAGCAGATGCGAGCGCCCGCTAGTCATCTGCCGCGGGCACAGTTATTCGTAAATAAGTTTTTATCGAGTCCGGGACACGTGGTGTTCGGGGATGAAGCGCAGATGTATGAGCAGCTGTCGCCGCCGATCTAGAGGTATTATCATTTTATCGGATGAACCCAATGCACATTTTACCGTCTTTACCTTCCATCCCTACAAATAAAAAAGCCTAGCTTGGGATACATTTAGATAGAAAATTCGACCTTTTTGTAAATATAATAACATCATAACTTCTTAAAGCAGCTGTTTAGTTTGAGAGCCAAGACACTTTACATGTAGAAGGTCTCTTCAGTCGTCGGCCAGACGAATTAGTCAACTCAGTGTGCAGTTGGCGAGGAACAAACAAGTTAAGCACTCTAATAACTGCAGAGTGCATCCCGCTGGATCAATTACCGCTCGGCAACTCCGCTGGCGAAGTTTTAAAACGTCCGCGGACAGCGGATGCGGCAACTTCGCAATCTGCCCGCTAGCTCGCTCTGACTCGCTCCGATTTATGTCTGAGCTCGGAATATATTAGTCATATCGGGAAAACTGAATGCATACATTATTATGACTTGCCATATTCACAATGATGATGATGATATTCACAACTACTCACAAATTATTCCTATAGTGTAAGTAGACATCGCTCTTCGCAACATTTCGGGACAAACATTTTTGTCATCTATCAGCTGTTCTCGCTAGTCCATTGTTCGACATCGTAAGAATAAGACTCGCAGAATCAATGATAGTTACCTGAGGTTACCTGAAGCATTTTAACAATGAGCATTATTATATTACTTTTGTTGACAAAAAACAGATGAATGTGCGTATACCCGTTTTGAATTAGAAAGGTTCATATATTTCGCCCTTATTTATTGCGAACGTCTTCTGCACATATTGTTGACAAGAATATTCATTGTTCCGTGTTTCTCTATCTCTATCTAACTATTTGCAACTTTGAACGAATTTCATTTAGCCAACTTTAGAATTGTCGGAACTCAAATTGACAAGTTTTTATTAGGCATTACATTTTGTTCAATTACACGCAGAAGTTAAAAAATTAATATTTTTCTCAGAAGCTTCAACTATTAAATAGCCCCAAGGAAAATTATACCCTGGGAAAATTAAATGTATGTATTTGAAATTTCTGGATTGCAAACTTATCTATAGCTAAAAGCTAGTTGGATATAGTTTGAAGTATATCATATTGGTTTTGTATCCGTAAAGCAAAACATTTTGCATTTCGACCATTTAATTTGGAAACTTGGCCGTACACGCAAAGTGTACAAAATTAAGTGTGGTTAATGTTTTGTGTGCGGCATAAGATGGGTATTGTCGGCGATATTTAGAACCTTTGCTTGATTTTTCGTATATAAAATGGAAATTGTCACCACGTTGTGCGCGCGTGCGGCGCATCGCAGATCACAGTCGTAGATCCTCGGAGGATCCTTTGCTTGATCTTTCGAATATCATAAAGAAAGTTATGCTTCTAGAGCGGCATAAGATGGGTATTGGGTAGACGTGTTGCTGGTGTCTGTGTCGAGTTGGCACATGCGCCGCGGCGGGCAGTCTATGATCTTCGGAGGATTTGCTTGATTGTCTAAATACAATATAGAGAAACTGATGATTCTTTGGCGGTGTATAAGATGGTTACTGGGTAGGCGTCGTGTGTCGCGTGAGCTGCGGCCGATAATCTTCGGAGGATTTGCCTAATTTTTAGAATATCACAGAGAAAGTGATGTTTCCCGGGCGACATAAGATGGGTGTACCGAACGTAGGCGACGTGTTGCCGTGCCCGTGGAGCCGGCGCGTGCGGCGCGCAGCTGGCGGGCAGGTGCGCTCGCAGCCGCCGGAAGGCGCACAAAAAGCGCGCACCTGGGCGCGACCCGGCCTACCTACTTGCACAATGAACCGACGGGCTCCTTACGACCGGGATACATTGGCGGCGGCGAATGTGCCCGCTACTAGCATGCGGTATAAGACGTTCGCTCGTACCGACTGAATCCTTACCCACGCGTATATTTACCTACTAGCTGTGCAAGCGACTTAGTCCGCGTTTGCCCCCGTTTTTTACACATTTTCCATTGTTTCTTTGCTCCTATTGGTCGCAGCGTGGTGATATTTAGCTTCCTCAATAAATGGTCTATCAAACGAAAATATTTTTTTAGTTCGAACCAGTGGTTTCTGACATTAGCGCGTACAAACAAAGAAACATAATATTAGTCTTTTCTAGTAATAACTTTAACAGATTTCATTACCTTATAAAATGATAAAGTTTTTCATACCAAGGAAGTTTATCACCAAGTCAATTTAGGTAAGACGTTTTCTCCTCCGCAAGTTCAGTGCTGATGACAAGGCTACGAAGCTATCATAGTATTCAACCTTCAGTTGGGTAAATTGTACACCGACAGAGATGCGAATAAAAATCTTTAACTAATGTAGCCCCAGCATTAAATAAATAGACCTTTCGAACATGTGGATGCGCGGCCGCCGCCTCCCTTTGCCGACCCTACGCCGGTGTTAGTCAGGTAGATTCGGTAAAATACGAAGCATTCTTTTATATAATGTCCCGAATGACGAGTCCTGTATGAACAAAGGCGACATACATCCGTGTGCACAGCATTGAAAGTTTCGTGCTCGACACATAGTGAAGCGGTGTGTTTCACAGCCTTAATTACAAGATAGGTTATTCAATTTTGGAGCACTCAAACATTGTAATAAATTCAGGAAAAAAATAGGTTACAAAGTTGTTGAACTCGAATAAAGAACGGCAATAACGAAGTCGCACAGCAAATGTAAAGGTTGAATGTAAATATAATTTTATTCAAAAAGGAATTCAGCCGACGTCACGCGGGTGAATCAATGTTTATCGAAAACATACATGTACAAGTTTCTATTATTACTTCGTGGAAAACCCGCAGTAGCTAATGTACATAGAAGTTCCCGATTAGGTATTGTTTGTAGGACAAACAATGGAAAGCGTGTTGATGCTTGAGTAATTCTCCCAAAGGGTACTATCACGTGTGATGGTGGGGTTTCATCCGTCGGAAGAGCGGGCGCCGGCTCGCGTTACCGCACGTGACGGAGGAAGCTTTTTTTTAAACCTCATATCCTTTAAATAGGTGAATGAGTGGGTAAAAAATAGTAGGGCGGATGTACGCCGTAGATAGGTTTAATGACGTGAAATTAACAGGCCTCGGTTCTTCTCTACAGGCGTAGGTTCTTACAAGGCTGTTGCTCGTTTAGCTTTAACATTTATACTATGCCCCTGACTAAACTTTGAAAAGTGTGTTCTGTTTAACCCCTAAAAGGTACATCGAATAATCATAGCCCATGAGTCGGATTCGGGGCAGCATACCTTTCCAAAATTGTATGTTCTTGTTGAACCTAAAAAGTAGAACCGATAGACCTCAATATGTCCTCAACGTACCCGCACCCCAGGGGCTATTACCTAGTAATAACAGTAGTGTAGGTTGACATAGGTGTAATTTGAACGGTGCGCGCATATGTCGTCGGCGTAATTAGCGGCGCCCCGGCCGCCGCGGCGACACCCACAATTAGGTACCGGGCACGCGAGTCGCGCTTCCGCCGTACGGCTTCGGTACACCGAATACCCAGGTACCCACACCGCGCACACTAGGTATTTGTTTCACCATCGATTCCACCGGACACACAAAACCGTGTAGAGTCCGCGACACATCGAGGTTCATCCACGAATATTGGCCAGTGTGTAAAGCTCCAGCCTTAATACCAGTTCCCACGCCACCTACACATACCTACCAGGTATTTGTTTCACCATTGATTCTGTCGGTGACACAAGCTCCTAGGCAGTTAAAGATATTTATAGAGCATTTAGGTACATAGAAAATATTTCGGAACTTTTATGTATCAGTTCCCGCGCCTCCCGCACTCGCCAGGTATTTGTTTCACCACCGCCAATGACACAAACACAGAGGGGGTTTTGAGAGACACACATGAAGCATTTAGCTACATGTACGTTTTCATTACATACAAAATAGATAGTCAATCGTGTCCACTCATACAAAGGTTAATTTTGAGAACCATTAAGTCAACCACTAGAATCAAAAGGGTGCAGGACCACTCCATCCGCCTACTCGCCCCCGACGACCTATACAGCATTATTAACTACATAAACCACTTTACTAATATAGACTCAGAAACCCGGCAGAGACGGATGCGATTCCAGGTATTTAAAGAATTTCTCTCGGCAAATTAATTTCCGGTATGCCAGTTCTATTTCTATAAATGTCACATCAAATCAAGTGAAGCTATAAATGCTAGAATAGTGTTAGCTTTTAGATATTTTTGGCGCGACCCATTTCTCAACCTAATCTAGTTCGATACCTGGATTCCATTAAAATATTTCAGCACAAAAGTATTTCTAGGATACAAATACTTGATTAAACACATACTTAATAACAGCGTTATAATAAGGGGTTTATTTAACTGACAGTTGTAAGGTCTACTGCGGAAGGGTCCAACCAAGGTGACAGATGGTTAATAACTTGAAGCCAGGCTTGTCTTAGGGGCTGCTTCGTTTGACGGTAAAGTTACCTGCTACGCTAAAAATATCGAAATTCTTATTAATTTTTCAATAGCACAAAAACATAAATTATGTTTTACAGTGCGTCGGGAACATGCTACCGGTTTATTCATATTATCGGAATACACCTGTCATATTGATCTCCCCGTATCTACCCTGGCAAGTTACGCAATATTAAGCTGAATGGCGATATTTGTGTATTTGATCAATCAAATGTTTAGCATTGATTTCTTCCCACTGGATGTGTCTGGGTCCGCTTTATTTTTAACCTGGGGTCTCGCAGTGGCGGGCCGAGCAGCGGCGGGTTAGTAGGTTGTGTAGGCGTGCCTCGGAGCCTCACAAGTGCAGATGGCAGGGCAGGTGGTGCAGGCTGCGCCCGCTCGCCGGCTCATTACTGCGCCGGCCGCCGCCGGGGTCGGACGCGCCCGGGACTCGCTCCGACCCATCGGGAACTAACAAAGAGTGCCTTCGGTTACCGGAAACTAGTGACGATCGAACTGTGTTCAAGTTTTTCGAGTGCTGTTTTTAGAAAGTGTGCTTTGATTTGGGGCTTTAAATTTTTTTATAATAGTGATTGATTATTTGGGATTTTTTTTGAAGTGCAATACTTAGTTGAAATTAAATAATTTAGTATTGTTTTGTCGCTTGCGGCGCTCGCGATGGGCGGGTGGGTGTGTTGTTTGTGCGTGGCGGGCGGGCGCCACGTGCGCCGGTCGATGGGCCGGCGCCTGCGCGCCGCGCGGCCCGCTGAGGCCCCGATGACACCCACTCCCGACGATCGCGTTAAATATAGGTAATGCCCTATGAATAATTAATACCGAACTACCGCCTCGCCTTACGTCACAGTGACAGCGCAGGGGCGATGTCTGGAACAGCGGACTGTCAAAATTAGGCCGCAAGTCACTTAGCACGGAATTGTGTCATCGTTGATTGTTCTAACAAATGAGAACTGATATCACGAGATATATTCAATTAACTTTTTATTTAATGATTATATTTTTAACAACGAGCAGCCAGTCAACTTGTGTTACATTATTGCAATTTTAGATACATTACGAATTTTACCCAACATTCTAATTCTGAAAGAATTGTTGCTGTCGGTCCTATAGTTTATCCTCACATTCGTACTTTCTTAGTACTATTTCCTACCACTTTATCAAACTCGACCATCCCGCAAATCATAAATTCTCAACTTAAAAACTACCAAGACGTGAAGTTTCCCCGAAACATTGACAAAAGATTTCTAAGAAAGTGAAAACAAATAGTTTCCTATACATGTATAGTAGTAGTGAATTAGTGATCATTGAAGTGATTAATCGATTAATTAACATTACGATTAATTTAGATATTTTTTATAGAGTTCATATTTTATTATAAATCAAACTCGAGAAAAGCTGGGTTGCTCTGATTAATCACTGTAATGATGAAATGAAAAATCACCTTTTATACAAATCCTAAACCAATCAACCTGTTAAGTCATTTTCAGTTTGCTTTATGAATTGCCTGTCGTGGTCGTTCATTGGTAAACATATTCTAGTTAAATAACTTTATTTTCTCAAAAGGATCAAACATAAGCGAATGTGTAACGAGAATTTATATAAACTACATAGATACAAAATTTGATTGGGCTATTATTGTTGATATATGAAACTACACACTTAAATTCGTAGATATATGAGATCTGGTAATAGAAAGTTTACCTATAACTCGATCTTCTGGGCACTACACATTATAAGTTAATCTATTCGAGTTTCATTCCTTCAAGGTCTTGGATTCCGCTCCGTACACATTAGGTCATAATACCTGAGGAACCAATTGTATCGTCTGCTCGAGCAATTGTCTCACCTTTTATCAAGCCGATTACTCTAGTTTTCTAGCATACATCTATTCGTAGAGTGATGTTTTTGTTAACATGGTAGATTATTTGTGATTTAAGGCGTGTCTAAAAGCAAAACGTGTTAAAAATATTTCTTTACTTACATACTCCTATTAAGATAACCATCCCATTATGATTGGAGAAATGTTGACTATGCTCATCATTTTGAATTTAGTTAACTCACGGTCTTTGTCGCTTTAACAACAATAAATCAGTATTATATGTTATTCTTTTTTTATATAACTAACAAGATGAGCTCACTACCTGATGATAAGCGGTAGTGAGAACCAAATATGAGGTCTACAGGCACAATATACCATATTGAGCCACCCTGAAAGCCTGCTTACAGTTTGCTTATTGTTTGCTCTTTTGTCCATCAGAAAACTGGAGCCCGGCTGAAGATCTTCTCGAACCAAGCGCCGCAGAGCACGGAGCGCGTGGTGCAGCTGCTGGGCCCGGCCGACGCCGTGGCCGCCGGCGTGCGCGAGGTGCTCGACCTCATCCGGCAGGTGAGCGTCAGCAGCACTAGCAAAACCGTCATCATCATCGACTACTGTATCGTTTACATTAGCGGGCAGATGGCGTTCTTTTAAATAAAATTTTGTCGTTCGTTTTCTGCTTTCGGATTCTGGATTTCTCAGCCTTACGATATCATTGAAACGTGGTTTATGAACACCCGTCATAAGATCACGGCAACTCGCGATCTCGTCGACCGATAGGATAAATCTGCCCGTTTTTAGCACCGGAAATCACACATTCCATTGTATCCATTCCACCGTACGTCGAACGTCGCAGTGACCGGGCCCCGCTCGCTTCCAGGTGCCGATAAAGGGCGTCATCCAGAACTACGACCCGCACAACTACGACGACTTCTACGCGGAGGAGTACGGCGGGTTCGGCGGCGGCGCCGGCGCGGGCGCGCGCGCCCCCCCGCGTCCCGCGCGCCCCCCGCCGCGACCCCCGCGCGGGCTCTCCGCACCGCGCGCGACACGCCGACTCGCCCGCCGTGCCGCCCCGCCCAGACCCGCCTTCGGAGACTTCGCCGGGCCCCGCGGCGGCTTCGGCGGACCCTCCGCGGCGGCGGCGGCGGCTTCGGCGGTGGCGGCTTCGGTGGCGGCGGCGGCGGCGGCTTCGGCGGCGGTCGCGGCGGGGGCGGCGGCGGTGGCGGCGGCTTCGGCTCGAACGGCGGCGGCGGCGGCGGCCAGCAGGAGACGACCACTCAGGTCACGATACCTATAGACGTGAGTGCTCGGATCATATATGAATCCCGTTACATTAATAAATCTAACTTGGTTTTCTCTGCAAATAAAAAAATACTTTCCAGTCTTAAAAAATATACCTACCTATTTCAAGTAAACTCCACCAAATATTAAATTTTAATGCTACATTGTTTCCCATATTTATCTAATTAAATCCGTACAAAATAGTATAATAATAAATACGAAGCATCAAAACTCTCATCGCTAACTCGTGTTTCTGCGCGCACGCAGCTGGCGGGCGCGATCATCGGGCAGGGCGGGTCGCGCATCCGCAAGATCCGCGGCGACAGCGGCGCGCGCATCGAGATCGCCGAGCCGCTGCCGGGCTCCGGGGACCGCATCATCACCATCACGGGCACGCCGCACCGCATACAGATGGCGCAGTACCTGCTGCAGCAGAGGTAACGTCGCAGCCTTGCATACACACTGCACTACTCTGTACACCGGACGATCACAAACCGACACACGGATTAGCCCTACAAAGCATGCTGGACCATATCAGCCACATATTACATTGAACTCTATTTCTTTGATATAAAATTGAAAACCAAAGCAATATTTTTGTGAAATCGTACTTTGTAGGGTAGGTCGTTAAAACCAAACTAGGAAATTTAAAAAAAAAAACAACAGTACTTACACATTGGTTGAACTCGCGTAACACGAAATAAATTGTTTGATTTGATCACGAGTCGACAATCCACTCGCTCGCCATAGCTAACTATCAAAATTAATTTGTTTTGGATGAATAACTAACATATTCATAAAATTCATGTCATTATCATGTCGAGTCACCAATTAAACATGTGCGGGCAACGAATATCTATCACATCGAAAATGCAAATTACCTAACTCATTATTGACATCATTGTGTAAAAACTACGATACGATGCATTTGTTATTTTTATCTATGAGCTTTGTAACTCTAATACTTAACAATTGTTGGTTCAGGATATACTTACTGATAATATTGTGTTGTCATTACTAACACATCATTGTTTTGCAATAGAATGTTTGAAGAATTCCCTGCGTTGGCCCCCAAACAAAACTAAGATTTAGATAGACGTCGATGTTGTAACGTTCAGGTAACATACTGCGAAATATTGGTAGATTTGTGTGTAATTTAACAGTCAGACTGTTAATGTATGGAGTAGATTACAATTTGTATTATCGGGGGTCTTTAGTATTTTGTATAGATTATTTGGTATATCATATTTGGCCTTGTAGTATTATTCTATTTTCTGTTGATTAAATGCGACATTGAACTAAGAGTCTAACTGTCATGTTATTAACATATTGTTTTCTAACATATCAACTCTGTGACTAACATGTGTTTGGTGAATAACATATTTCTAGGTGCGACCGACTAATGGGCAGCGGATGCGGCGCGTTGTATGGAAGACTAGTGATTTTGTTGTTTTGATTTGTGTACTAACAAGGAATCACTAATCTGCCTACAAAGCGCCAGCACACACTTCACATCGAGACTTCACGCTGTGACTATCTTAGTACTAATATTTTGTATGTTTTTGATGTTAACAATTGTGTGTATTATATTTTTTTGTGTAATCATGTGGTGTAGATATGAATCCCCTTTTCAATGATATTGTACTAAAGAGAGATTCCTTTCCGCAGTGTGCACGAGAGCAACCTGAACCACGGCGGTCGCGGGAACTTCTGATTTTGGATTTAATCACTAAGCTAATCTCTTTAGCTTTATGTTAACCACCTCAAATTCCGTATATTTGCAACCTGTAGTGAGGCTCATCATAACTGTATTATAATGTAAAGTGTAACCAATAATATTGAATAATAAGTAGAGGACAGTCTCTGTTTTTTTTTTCAATAATAAGGCTGAAGATACAGTTAGAGATCATACCCAATACATTATGGAAAATCGTATTTTTAAGCAATGTTTGTATAACGAATCCTAACCTCAAATAAATAAGACTTGATCTATTTATCCTTTTATACATTAGTAAAAGTTTGCTCCTGTGTACATTTCATTTATATACTGGCGAGATTATACGGTAACTCGTGAATGCATTTATGATTATAATTATTATGAAGAGATATTTAAGTAAGATTGTGTGACTTATTCATAATTTGTTACATCGATATACTTTTAAGTGAATAGGAAATAGAATTCAAATAAATAGTTTATTTTGTGATATCTTGGTTTTTATTCTGCTATCCTCCATTCAATAAAGCTGTATATTGTTTATGGCACTCAAAAAGCTACACCTGGTGCCGATGACAAAGTAACAATATCAAAACGATAACGAAGTTCGAAAAGACACGATTTACATTACACGCGATATATCACGTGGTCAATCTAATGTCAATCCCATACATTTTATTGAAATGAAATGAAATAATTTATTCTGCAAATAGATTTACATGAAATACTTTTGCACGTCAAGTTGTAAATAAATAAATCATATATTACATAATTCATTGATGTCCAAGCGAGCAGCTCATCATGTCATTACTTTCAAACTTTGTTATTGTTACTTTGTCTACTAAGCCTTCAGGGCGGTTGACGTTAACAAGTAGGAATTATTGTAAACGACGGGACATGTTGGGATAAATTATATAAATACTGTTTCTACTGTCGAACATAAAACTTGAATAAATTTAAGCAGTATAGGTATAAATGATCTATTTATTGAAAGGTGAAATATTGCTTTTCGTTTACAAGGGCAAAGTGAAACGCCCCCTTTTTTTCTAACAGACATACGACGATGATGGCTAGGAGTAACCACGTCATCATCCACACCACCCCACCTAATCCCCATTGGAATTCCCCATCAATGGGGAAAAAGTTCCCTTTTCCCCATAGATAGGGATGTCCAATGGGGAAACCCCCAAAACAAGTGTTCGAGCAGGGGTAAACTGTTTTCTCTTGTAAGATTATTTTATAAGGAATAAAAGTTAACCCTTAGACCGCCAGGCGCATTAACGCAATCCTTACCTCAGACGCCAAGCGTATTTTTAGGTATTATTTTGCCTCTATTCACTAGTGATGTGCATTTGTATAAAATAAATTAATTGTAAACGACGATTTTCTTTAAAATCTTTATTACCTCACGTATTGTTTGTATATGAAATCACATTACGTAAACGATAACATAACAACTAGGTTATATTTACTCATAGAATCCAGAATATTCCAAAAAATTCATATGAAATAGTAGAATAAGTTAACATCTTTCGGCGTCACTAGTCACGTCTTAAAGCGTCCGTGGCGTCTCAGAAGTGTCTTTTCATAACAAAAATAGTGAAGTAATAACATTTATCGATGATGAATTATTAGGAAAAAAATGTAAAAACCATACAAATAATTCCACGAGATTTTTTACATTCTACATATTTATTCAAAACAAAAAAGTTTCAATCCAGCTTTAATTTTAACTAACTGTATACTTCGTGAAATTTTAGTGGTTGTTTTACCGCAGTAAAATGATTCTATCTTAGTACCACAACAGATTTGTGCAGTTCTTTTTTATTAAAATCAATAAATGCAGGTTTTACGAAAGGTATAACCGAAACTCGAAAGCTATTACTTAGGGCGTAGAGGTTCTTTATTAGCTTTTAGCATCGATTTCATGCGGTAATCAGTACCTGATTACGTGACATCTATAAAATAGCTTTTCATGTTTTCGAGTTTGAGAAATTGTTAGATTGAAAAAACCTTTTTTTTTAGTGTTTGATGATTTGATAGTATTACTAAAGGCAAATCGCTCTGCCACGGGAAAACAACCACTAAAAATTCACGGTGTATATACTTTATGAACTGAACTAAAATTGTAAAGCAATTAGCATGACTGTGCTTGTGAACAGGCACCAGGGTTTGGTCTGCTGGGATACAATTTTGACTATATTTTTTTTAAGAATAGGTAATTAGGTAATTAATGCTAATATGTCCACTCACAACAAATTTAAATAGTCTGTTGAATACAGCGAACATTATTATTCAATAGAGGTAAAATATATTTCTACCTTCCCACATGTCCCATCATTATCAGAGATACGGCCATCGCTTGTGACGTCACAAGCGGACGACTTAAAGCGTCTTTGGCGTTCCTGAGTATGATATTTAGATAATAGATAGTGAAGTACCCTGATTTATCGATAAAAATATATTTACCCACATTTTTATATCTTGATTTAAAGATTGAGACTTTTTAATTCTATGAATGTAAAAAAAAAGATTGGCTTTTAATACAATACTAGTTAATTCCTTATAAATCGTGTGGAAGAAGTGAAAAGTATGTGTCGAGATTGTAGCAAATGGATTGATTCATGGGTGCATCCAGCTTTTTGGCCAGGAGGGGCAAATCAAATTTTAAGTTCTGGGCCAGGGGGGAGCAAATCAGGTTTTTTTTTGCTAGGTGACTATCGATAATAGAATTAGATATGATGCTTAATAACGACATCATATCCTTACCGACTTAAAAGATTAATTGTAACCTTAATTTTTATCCATTTCGATACACACATACTATAAATAAACTAATTGATCAAAACAAAACGATGTTCTAAATCCAAGTCGGCTGTAAATGTAAAATCGAAATAATGGTTCTTAAATTACTACTTGCCTGCTTTTTTATTTTATTTACATCACTACATGACGCATAAAAGCGTCTTTGGCGCTGGGGGATATACTTTTAATAGCGTATAAATTAATGTTTAGCAATTTGCTTTGTTCTTTATAAATTTGATAATTGAATTGATTTAATGTGACGGGTCTTGTTGATCATTAGTTGTTCTATTCGCATATATAAATAAAATAATCTTTCACGAAGGATTTATTACTAATATTTGCACCTGAACTTCTGACCAAAATCTGACGCTTTAAGGCGTCCTTGGCGTCTGGGTGTAGTTTGCAAATGACGCTTTAAGACGTCCTTGGCGTTCAAAGGGTTAACCTTGCAACCCAGGTTATCCTAACAGCTCCCCTAAGGATATCAGCTTAGAGAATATCCAAATATTGAGAGTATGGGCTTGATAGAGAATATCCAAAATCTATGAAATGGAATAATAGGTGTATACTATACTCCCCAATTCTTACTGCTGTGCGAGCACCTGCTACACAAAAAATAGAGTAATTAATTGTTTCATAGCTATTAAACCACACACTTGTATAAATATTAAACCATTGAATATTGATGCACAAGGCGTTTTGTGTATAGGAAAACATTTTGCCAGTACTTCACTGCTTGAAAAATGATAGTTTGATAGTTATGACATTTTGCTAGAAGTACAGAATAACACAACAGTTTTAAATCAAAGGCATACTTTTATTATGTATTATTTATACAAAATGGATTATATTTATTAAACAAACATAATAATATGTATCATTTTCAACATATTTTTTTTATAATATACATTGAATGTTACATTGATCTTTATTTTAAGAATCACATAGTTTTCCTTTAAAGGATGTATAAAATTGTTTTCAAAAATACCACCACAACTTAAAGCTCATCAGTCAGATAGATTAGTATAGTTCATTTGTCATGTTGAGTGTTTATCTGGATGGTGTAAATTGAACCAGATATATATAGGTAGCACAACACAAAGTACAAGTAACATGCACACTAGATGAAACCACTTGAGTCCAAAATCTGCTCCATGTGATGTCAACTGCTTCACAACAACCGCCTCCACTGGCATCTTTTGTTTATTCGGCAAAAGTTGGGTATCTTCTGATATAGGCTCATTAATTTCCGTATCTGTATATGGAATCACAGATGGTGCTAGGGTACTATTCATAACTACTGCATTACAATCTACTGCATAGTCACTATTATTTATTCCTATATCTTTTATCTGCACATTGTGCAGCATTGGTTGTCCAGACTGGTTATTATTATGTAGCAAGTCTTGTACAACATGGTTTGTTGGAACATGGCTTGAAGTTGATGGAACAGGTTCAGCAACTGATGGCATTGGCAATCTCTCGGTCAAGACTGAGTAGGGAGTTACAGGTACTTTGATGGTTCGCCTTGCAAATATTTCATTATCCTTATGGATTTGATTAATCCTTTTTAATTCTGAAACCTGCAAATGAATAAAAGATAATTTTATCAACATTCTCAAGTGTGAATTTTCATTCAATTGTATCGTAAATTTGTCACAACATTTGTTTTATTAAATTTTTCCTTTAATTTATGATATCTCTCTATCTTTCTATTCAAGAAATTAAGTCAGAGAAAATCTAACAGTGACATTTTGTCAACATAATTTTATGAACTGATCGTAGTCAGCATCTCTGTTATCTTTATTAGACAAAGGTTGCATTGACAGATAAGGATGATGTGCAAATGTGATAATATTATGCATGCATGTGAGTTCTAAAACAATATATTTATTGAAAATGATGTCAGTACAACCAAGTCTTTGTTCCATTTGGAATGTATGAGTTTGTCATAAACAAGGTCAAATTTTAATTGAAAGTGCAGAACATAATATCAACAGTTACTCTTTAAGCTTTAACATAGAGAATACTTACTGAACAATAGAACCTCAAAGCAATAGCTTGTAATGTATCACCTTCCTGAACCTGAGCTTCGATAAAATGTTCCTGTGGTTTCATCCTGTGCAATTGTAATTCACTTTGGTCATAGTCCTCTTTCTTGCTGTTTCCCATATTATAAGATATCAGGTCATCTCCGCTGTTCATCACACGGGCCCTAAAACTACTACTTCTTAGGAACACGTAAACAACAACAAAATGTTAGAATAACTTTATTTATTACTACTCACCTTTGTTTCATTTTTACGTACTACACTACCACTAAGCATAGGTATATCTAGCATGACCTGAACAGTAAAGTAGTTCTACCTGGCATCTCCGTAATGAGAATTTATCTTTTAAAAGCTGCTAAACAGCTGGTGCTGAAATTTTAGATCACGAATACAAAAAACCAATCCTTTTGACAGCTTAGTGACAGTTGGCAAGTTTATACTTTTTTATGACGTCATATGTAGGCCAAGACATTCAACAGTTGAATAATATAGATATTTCTAAATCCCAAAGAACAGGTACTTGTAAAACGAGACCGATAAGATGAACTCATTAAAATATATCGGCCTTGAGCGATTATAGTATGTTATCATTTGAATACCCCATATTTCAATGGGATATTACAGCCAATGTAACGCCAATAACGATTGTAACCGTAAGGATAAGGCTCATGAATGTACCGGGGAAGGGGCAGCTGCCCCTCACCTGGACGATGTAGTCGTCCCTACAAAGTATCTTCGATCGATAGTCACCTCCTAGCAAGTAATCTGATTTGCCACAATGCCACCCCTTGGCTCAAAAACCTGGTACGCCTGAGATAATGGTCACTCAAACGGTAATTTACCGTCGCACGTACCATCATAAAGACGACATCATCACCAGGACACTCTCATGAGCTTTAAGATGCTTTATATTCTTGCCGCTGTCCCTGGTAGTGTAAAGGGAGAGAGTAATAAGAATATACCAGTACAAGGCAAGAACGAAATAATTTTTTGTTTTATTACCGTTGAGTGAGGTGGCTGACTAGCAGGTATTCATATGTAGTTATATAGGTAAAGGATCCTCATTTGCCATACGCAATCTATTGGAATTTTTAATGACTTCAAAAGTAAATTTGTAATGAGGTGATATTCCGACATTGAATCCCACCAAAAATATTTTTACCGCAAAAATAATGGAGATCTAAAAGAATGGAAATATCAATGAAAATTTCTGTTATTTAAAAAAAATGTGAGATTGATCCTTACTAGCTCTTTCAAATGGAATATCTGTACATAAGTATTCGAAGGTTGTGCTCTAGAGAGGCGAATTATACAAGTGTTGGCGCGACACTGCGTAGAGCGTCCACAAGACGCACGCAAATTGAGACAATCTAGACATGGTCACCACAGGGCCTACCATTGTACAAGCAAAATGTATCCAAGAACAAAATCTGGAAGAATTAGCTACCTAGCTAGTTATTTCAGATTTTGCACTAGTATACAAAACAATATCCAAATTCTTTAAACTTTACTGATGAGTTAAATCTATTTTTTTGGGTCGTGAAATAGGGATAAGATCAAGAAAAGAAACAACAATATTGTTATCAATCATTTTGTTATAATTTGAATAATTCCGAGTATTTTACACAACAGTTACAGAACATAAATACCTTTGGTATTGCGCCGGATGTGTTCATAATTGCACATAATTTATTCCCGCTAACTACATTATGTACAAAAAATACATTAATACAAAAACTAACATCATCACTAGGTACAGGTAACATCATAAATTATTAGTGCTATATAAAATGCCTATAGATGACAATATCATGTGATTTAATTACTTAATTTTATTTTGGAAGAATAATAAAAATAAAAAATAATTTGTACCTGTCATTATTAGTCATTGTAGTAAAAAAGTTTATTTATCAGGATGTGACGTGATTTTTAGTTATACAGTATGTTTAATGTTCATAATAGTATAATTTCATTCATGTAATTAAGACAACAAATGGTCAGCCACACGAAGCAGACAATTTATAAAACAAACGAAATTTAATTATTAAACTCTGTTAACAGTTATGCTACAATAGTTATAAATGTTTGCTCAACAGAGTATAACAGATCCTTTTGCTATAAAATTTAACCATGGAAGCACAAAAAGCAAATGAGAAACACAAAGCAATACTTATGAAGGCCTCTGACATGATATTATTATTTAATATGTATCGAACCAGTCAGAACGTAATAAAGGATAGGAAGATGTATACAAAACTTATTGAAAGGTCATCTAGATGCACTAAAGACCCAAACCCGCCACCACCACTTCTACTACTTCTTAATCAAAATACCCGCTCGCAACAAAAGAAAAACATAAGCCTTTTTCTGATGAAATCATTTGCAGAAACCACAGACTTTTATCTCAAAGAGACAATAAAGGAGATGTACTACTTTTTTTTATATTAGGAATGCAAACGAAGTTGTTGAGTTTTAGAAAGTTTTTAGGAGGTGCTGGCAGACAAACGGGAATAATGCTGTATGGAATAAAAGTGGGAAAGGAAGCAAAGAAAATTAGCAATAGATATTTAGGAAGGGTACAGAAATTAACCCAGCAATTGAGGGAAATCAAATAACTAGTTCTAGACAACTAGAGACTTGTATAGACAGGATAGAAGAAGGCGAATCATCTTTTGTACATATGCATTAGACGATCCTATCTTGTCCCTATACACTTTCATCAAAGACTCATCAATAAACTACAGTGTGAAGTCAACCGTTAACCGATATATGGGACTGAATGCGAATGGGACGGTATACGTCAGACCCGGAAGACGGTAATTGAGGTCAAAGGGAAATAAGGTCATAATGGGAAAGCGATAGCTGGAATGTGAGGAGCTGGATTCTGAACATTTGTCGCCCGCTAGGGAAAAGGAGAAAAAAGAAGAGAAAGATATTGTTTTAAAGTACCGTGATGAAGTAGTAGTTGAGGACCCTTCCCAAGAGGAAGCTGATATATTGGATACCGACGAGGACATATAATTTTGATTAGGTTTAATTAGAGTGTACCACATTATATTTGCTGCATGGGAAAGACAGTTAACACTGCCTAAGTAGTCCCTTTTTTTCGCCTCCCTAGGCGACCTTTTATGGACCCTTTACGAACAATCGGCCTGTTTTGTTTGTTTGTTGGGTAGGTAGTAGGTACAATAACATATTCAAATGAAAGTAAAATATAAATACAAAACCGGCACAACATAAAATATCACAGTAATCAATAATAATATTAAACACAAAATACAATGGATATAAAGTCGAAATTGTAGACTTTAGTTCTAAAACCAAATTAAATATATCTTGTAATAAAGATTTATTGTGACAAATGTAAATAGCTAAGAAACTTATATTAATACATGTTTGATATACTTTAAACTGTCAAGTGATATTAATTGACACTAGTTGAATATATTATGGAAAGTCAATCAACCATGAGTATTTTCGTGAAAAACAAAAAATGAGTATATAAATTGATATTAAGTGATGATTAGTGTAATTAATAATACTAAGTATTCATTATGTTTACAGAAACATGACAGAAAATAAGCAAAGAATCATAATAATCCTTCTTTAATGGAATGTCTTGATGAGAGTAGGGTAATTCCCTAAATTTGGTTTTAATAAATCAAATATATAATTACATATAATATATATTATTTACACAGCAATATCAAAAGCATTTTTTCTTGCAAAATTATTTACAACTTTAATGAAATTAATCAAATAGTATTTGTGCCCTTATACTTACTCAGATTGAGTTATTTGAAAAGTAATATTTAAAATACCATATTAATTTTAAGTTTAAAATGAGTTCAAATAATAAAACTGGAATGACAAGCTTATATGATATCTACATAACAATTTATTTAAAATACCAATATACATAAAATACAACAGTCTGATACGAATTGATTAAAATAGTAAATTATTAGATTTAGTTAAAGAACAAATGCTCATAGTACATACATAGGTGACACATTATTGAATCAAGTAAAATATCCGGAATAACCAGAAAAATAAAATAAGTATGCATAGCTGTTGTATAATAGTATCATTATATAATCATATACTTAACAAATTTCAAAATAGGTAACTACTCATGGTAGGACGATGAGCATGCATTTTGTTCAGTCCAATTTTGTGAACATATTATGAAATACAATAACTTATATAAAAGTTAAGTTTTGAATTTCATTCAAGGATTGAATTTAGTAATCGTATGATAAATACGACATTGCTTTAAATACTCATTACAAAATGGTATGTTGGATAAATGTTATCGAATGCACATTGTTCAGTTTTGTTAGGCAGATTTTATTAATAGCAGTTATAAGTCAATAGTCGACGACAACTATCATCTGCCCTAGTTACGCCAAGAAGTATAATATAACTAAGAAAGCGTTTTTTAAAATAAATTAATAAAAAATGTGCAGAAGTAGGTACTCTACAATTTCATTATTGTGTAAATATGTATGCTTGTAATTTCCTTTAACATATTACCGATTTTTTTAAAATTATACTTGAATGGATATGTTCTTTTCGACATTAGTTGTACTAATATATACAACGTAGCAAAATAACTTTGATAGGATTTTAACACTTATTTACCATAATGTGACTGTGTGGTAATATTGCTCAATTGGTTTAGATTAACAATGACTATAGCAAAAATTAACACATTATCAAACTACAAAGCGTTTCAACAAATAAATGTAGTATAGGGCGTTGCTTATACATATCACAGGTTGCGTCTAAAGGCGTATACAAACGTGAACACAGGTTCAAGTTCATATATGTCTTAACATAATAATATACATAATACTAGGGTGACGATGGTCATTGGGTATACAGCCTAATATGTTACATTAATTAATAAATAACGGCACATTACCTTACATCTATGACTTAATTTATTCAGGGAACATCATCGTGGATATATTCATTTTATAAATAGTTTATAATTGAGGGGTAGCAATCGGTCTGACCTACTTCATTTATCATTATAAACGGTAATCACACGACTCTTTTCACTCAAGCAAAGTTTATCATTAGTTCAATAAATACAGTCAAAGTTTCGGGAGATCATATTTTTTAAACGAATGGTAAACTTAGATTCCAACCCATCAATTATAGGAAGTCGCTAAATAGTTTCAATATAGTTACGAGATCCATGAAAAAATACCAAATTACTTTGTATAAATGGCAAGACTTAGTATGTCCGCTACATTTACCCATTCAAGTCAGTCGCACAGACGTATCAAATCTGTTTCATTCGAGTCGTGACGTGATTATTATATCAAGATTAAGAGATTGAGGGCACCTTCAGTGTATTGGTTCTGTGGCAAGGGCGTATTAGGGTGTTTTTGACTGTAAAATTTGATTAGAAACTTATGGCTGCAAAAATTGAGAACCTCCCATTTAGAAGTCGTTTGAGATGTTCTGATCTAGTATGGCCCCCAAGTATCTACCCACGTTCTCATCGTTACATTAGTCATTGTCAGTGAGGGTTTTCGCGTATGGGAAATTCACTAGATGGCAATACATAGGCGTGAGGTCCGACTGCAACATGATTGGTTATCAGTGACGTGTCATCGACAGATGTCATGTTAACGTAACAGTAAAACCCATTTGAAATAAAACTAAGTTTACAGATTTAACTCGCGTATACACACGAGAACAGCAAAACTGTTATTCTAAACATATTATTTAGAGAGCTCTACTAAACTTAGCTTTATATCAAATGTATAGTTCGCGCAAATAATAGACAACAGTTAACATCATACGTCTAGCCATATCTACGAAAACCCTCATTACGCCACACTAGCCATCACCCCCCAATCCGGCCCTGGCCACATCGCTCCCTCCAGCGGGGAATCCCCTCACGCGTTGTCGAATCCCTGGAAGTCCCCGGGCCAGTTCTCGCGGCGCGCGGCGCGGTCCGAGCCCGTGCAGGCGAAGAACGCGTCGCCTTCGAACGGGTCCGACTCGCGCGTGAATATGTTCACCGATTCCGACTTCTTTATGTCTCTGTGAGCGAAGATACAATATAATTGACGACTTGCTCGGTGGAACAGTGGTTATTAACCTAGAATCACTGCGAAACCAGCGGTTCCATGAGCCATGGGTTCGATTCCCACTCGGGACAAATATTTGTGTGACGAATATCGGTGTTTGTTGCGTGTCTGGTTATTAAATATATTAAAGTATATTTCCGTATCCACTTTGTACGTTAAGCGGCGCGATGTCCACCTCGTCTTCCTCGGCTATTGAAGCGGCGCGTCCCCTCGGCGTGGGCAGCGCGGCGTCACCGAGTCAAATTCGACAATAGGACGTATAAATAACAATCAATGCATAGCAATATACCTGTGAGTAGGCGGCGGTTTGGCTCTCAGCGGCGCGATGTCCGCCTCGTCCTCCTCGGCTATGGAAGCGGCTCGTCCCCTCGGCGTGGGCAGCGCGGCGAAGTCGTCCTCGAACAGCGACCGCGGCGACACCGAGTCGGAATCGAACCGGAAGCGAGTCGCCGGCGAGTCGCCGTCGCGGCGCGCGCTGCTCGCCGAGAGCGGGGACGCGGTTAGGTCCTCCGGCTCGAACGCGAATCTGTAAAGGAATGAATGGTGTCATTGAATGAAATTGATCGTACATGAAGTCATTATAGTGATCTGTATCTTTACTCTCTCTTAGTAATCAGCGTGGAGCGATTTAAATGAAAAAAAATACGTAGTCTATCAATCGATAGACATGATAATGTTTTATGACATTCTCAAGGGCAATATACATACGATATTCATAACTTATTTATACAAATTCACGTTCTGCATATACATAATATGCTGACGGGCCGCGCGTTGTCGACTGTCGCTCTATATTATGCTCACTTGGTCCCTTTTAAACTGAAGTACTGTGGCCTATATTACGCTCACCTGGTCCCCTCCAAACTGGAGTACTGTGGCCTCTTCTTCCCTGCAGGCAGCGGCGGCGCAGCCTCCTTTCGCTCGTAGGGCTCGTCTCTCGGCGAGAAGTCATTGGAGAAGCGGTAGCCCCTCGCGGGGCGCGCACACAACTCACTTGCGAAAGTAAACTGCATCGTGTGTGACTGCTATTTCACCCACCTGGTCCCCTCCAAACTGGAGTACTGCGGCCTATATGCAGCCTGACTGACCCGGTGGAACAGTCGTTAGTGACCCAGGTTCACTACCTACGGTTCCAAGAGTCGTGGGTTCGATTCCCACCCGGGACAAATATTTGTGTGATGAATATCGGTGCTTGTTCCGTGTCTGGGTGTGTTATTCAATATATTTAAGTATGTTTGTGTATTCACTGTCGATTGTGATATCCGTAACACAAGTGCTTAAGCTACTTACCACGGGATCAGATCAATGTTTAAGAAGTTGTGTAATATTTTTTTATTTATTATATTATGCATACCTGGTCCCCTCCAAACTGGAGTACTGCGGCCTCTTCTTCCCCACAGGCAGCGGCGGGGCAGTCTCCTCTCGCTCATAGGGCTCGTCTCGTGGCGAGAAGTCGTTGGAGAACCGGTAGTCCCTCGCGCGGCGCGCGTCGTCCCGCCGGGAGCGCCGGCGCGGGGAGCGCTCGGCCTCGCGCCGCCGGCCCTCCGCCCCGCCCCCGCCGCCCGCGCGCCGCCCCGGCCAGCCTAACGTCGAGCCGTACCTGAGCACATAAGGTAGGACATAAATACAGAGTATGGATTCAATAGGGAATATGCATACATCTGTCAATCAATCTTAAACTTTCAATAACTTATGAAAATATTTGAAATGAAACTAATTTTACGGATTAATCACTCGTGTAAGTTTATTGTTATTCTAAAATCTAAACATATTATTTAAATGAAAGTAGAAAATCGATATCAATGAAAATCAGTATCTTAAAATTAGAACAGAAATCACATTCATGACTTGAACCACCGGTCTTTAGATATTGCTTTCACTGCCGTATCCAATTGAGCTACCCAGGTGTTACTTCATTAATGCCTTACGGGCATTGATGAAGCCAGGGGTGGCGCCTTCACCGGAAATGGTTTGTTTTTACAATTTTAATTAGAGCCTCAATTAGCACTAAAATAACTTATTATGGATCGTTCGTGAAAATCATACCTATTCAAGGATTTATTATAAGCGCCACGTATGTTGGCAACACACAACAAACACCATTAAAATTAAAAATCACGGTACCTCCTATCGCTAGGCTCTTCACTTTGTCTCATCTCTGCCCTTCGTCTCGTTTCCCGCCACCCTAACGAACCGTAGTTCCTCTCTGTAACAATAAAGCAAATAACACGTAAACTATAAAGTTTTTAAACGTTTTTAAAGTGTTAAACAAATTTCGACATTTTTTTAAATGTAATAATAGTTAAGTACCAATGACAGTTAAATCAATTAGCATTTAAGATAATTTACGTGGTAAAATTAAATGATTCTTACCGTCTCTTCTCCATCGCTGGTCCGACCACCGATCCCGAGGCGACGATCTTCCGGATCCGCATCCGTCACTGTAGCTGTAATCAAAACAAACGTTTGGTTATTTATTCAAATATATAAAATAAGAAACTGACTGACTGACATATTAACGCACAGCCTAAACGGCTAAACGTAGGCACATTAAATTCCCACGGGAACGAGAATTAGCGGGAAAAACCTTTTGTATTAAAAATCTAAACCGCTTAAGTTAGATGTTTGAAATTTGGACCTGCATGCCTAATTTTAAGCATAGCCATAAACATAACCTTGGTAAACTTAAAGCTTATTTGCAACAAGATATTGCAAAATTCTTCCTCCTTCCTCCATCCTTTTACTTCGATTTTGATAGTTTATTTCATAATTTATTTGAAACCAATCTAACACCTATGTCTTTATTGATTAGACCCTAGTACCTTACTAAAGTAAAAAAAATATGTTATATTTTTTTATAAAGATAACAATTAAAAACACACTCACTCTTCCTCTTCATCATAAGAATGCCGCGGCTTCCGATGCCTGTCCCTGTCCTTGTCTCTGTAGTCCTTCGCCCTCTCTCTACTCCTCGAGTCCCTGTAGTCCCTATCCCTGCTGTAGGGCCTGTCCCACATGTCGCTGTCCCTGTCCCGACTGCGCCTGTCCCGCCTGTGGTCCCGGTGGTCCCGCTCCTTGCTGACATCCCTCCTGTCCCGCCCGCTACCCGAGTCCCGCCGGTCCCTGGCAGAGTCCCGCCCGTCCCTGCTAATGTCCCGGTCTCGGTCTCGCAAGTCGCGTTTGTCTCTGTGTTTCTCTTTCTCTCGCCCGCTGCCCGAGTCTAGGCACTCTCTCGACCCTGATGAGTTGTGCCTAGAACAAGAATAGAAATATGACATTAACAACTTGGCCTTTCGTTAATAGCGCGTTCATTTGTTTTCGACTTGTGTGATCTAACACAATTAACCTACTTGAAGTTGAAAGCTAGTGCATAGACATTTATCAGCACGTTTCGGATAATGGTTAAAAGTTAAGGGGTTGTCCCAATAATGGAAGATCTTAATTCGATCTATGTGTGATGTGCTCGGAGGCTAGGGCCTGACGAACGTGTTGAAGCCAGTTCAAACCACGCCACGAACCACGAACCAACCACGTGTTTCCAAATTTGTAATGCGTATGTACGATTATTTGACGTTTTAACGGTGAAGGAAAACATCGTGAGGAAACCTGCACTCTTACGAAGAAATTCTAAGGTTGTGTAGTCGACCTACCCGCACTTGGCCAGGGTGATTGACTAATTTCTTATTAATTTTAAATTTGAAAAAAAAATAGCATTCATGACCCCACCTGAACGGGGACTTGAACCACAGTACCTGATATCGCGTCGCAATGCAATTTTTTCAAATTTTAAATTTACATTGAGCTTTGATAGCATTAAAAAAAAAAACAAATAAAAATAATTTATTTTCGCCCTAGTTAAGGGTAGGCCCGTGCCCCAGCAGTGTGGCAGGACGTATATGGGGGCTGATGTTGATAGGAAACATCGGTGCAATCGGTAGTGCGTACCTGGAGTCCCTGTCCCGGTGGTCGCGCTCGCGGTGCGCGGGCGGGCGCTGCAGGCGCGGCGCGGGCGGCTCCTCGTCCCACGGGGACACGTCCCGCGACGACGACGACGTTTGAACTGGAAATTTAAATGGATACTTATGTAACGTATGCAAACTAGATGCCAAAATAATGGGGAAGTGAGCTATCTCGTGGGACTATGAGAGAGCAATATAACTCAGACTCATACAACGCTCCCTAAACTGTTCTTTGTTTGTTATTGTGTAAAATTATCTAGCTGTTGGCCAATATTTATTGATATAGGCCATCATGGCCTATATCAAAACATCGGACACCAAATTCTTAATTTATTCACCAACATATATATATTTCTATCCATCCAAACAGGCTAACTCAAGCCCTTTTTGAACCAATGGAATGGAATTCTGGACCTTACACACTTGACATATGGTCCAAAACAAATGAAAAGTTTCAACATGTTACGTCCGTATAGAGGGTAGAAAGCAGTAACTCACCGCTGTGTGCGGGCGGCGGCGTAGCGCGGCGGCGACGGCGGCGCGGCTCCGAGTCCCTCGAGTCGGAGGAGCCCGGCGACGCGCCCGCCAGCACCGCCCAGCGGCCCGCCGCCGCGCCGCCCACGCCCACGCCCACGCCCACGCTCGCGCCCGCCGAGCCCACGCTCGCGCCCACCGAGCCCACGCTCGCGTTCGACCCGCACACCGCCACGCATTTCTCTGTAAACGAATCACGTTCGTTATTTGAGCGGTATAAAAAAAATAGACAATGGAAAAAATAGATGGATGAATAAAAAAATTAAAGAGGCGTTTTGCTGACGTCATAAATGCGGTACATCTTTTTAGCATAAAATTTCTATAAACCAATCAAACACACACACATAGGCACGTCGCCGATCATAACGTCATACGTTGTCGTTCTCCTTGTTTAGGTATTTTGTGACGAACGTTATTATTATTTTCCAAATAATCAGAAAGTAAAATATTTGATGGCACATCAATAACCTTTTTTTTTTAAAGAAAAAATTGCTCGTAATAAATTGCATAACGATTCGGCAACTCTGACCTATAGTGATGTTGGGGGCCATTATTTAATCCAGTTTCTCCTACAGCAACGATCACAAAGTTGTAGATCGCATCCACTAACGATGATGACGTGTTACCGTCACTCACCCTTGGTGGCGGCGGCGCGTTGTTGTCGATGCAGTCGAGGAAGCGTTCCGTTACGATCCACTTATGATCGTTTACTAAAATTACCTTTGAACCATTCTGACTATTAACTAAGGGGTTTGTAAAGGGACATTTGCAAAGTCAACTAGAAAAAATGGATTTGTGGTCTAGGGGTGAGAGCCATCCGCTCCCCCGCCGAAACCGGTGATGATATCAAGGCGAGTAGCCTAGCCAAGCCATCATCGTAAGTCAGAAAAAAAAAGAAGAATTTGTGGTGTGGGCCATTCTGGTTAAGGTGGGCAGTCAGTTGCAGTCTGTCTCTTCGTAAGTAGTGACGTCACTCACCCTTGGTGTCGGGCGAGGAGCCGCTGGGCGCGTCGCTGGCGGAGGCCGAGAGGCGCGCGGGCGGCGGCGGCTCCACGGCGGGGCTCCGGCGGAACGCCTCCTCGACGTGCGAGAACGACAGCGAGCTGTTGTCGATGCAGTCGAAGAAGTCCGAGTTGTCGAAGCCGTCGGACTTCTCGTCGGACTTCTTGCGCTCCTTCGGCGGCTCCGGCGGGAGGGACTCGAACTCGTCTTGCGGCGGTTCCGTTATCGTTATCTCTCTTAGCGCTGCGTATCTAAAAAAATAAACACATATCATTATCAGCCCATATAACTACGTCCCCACTGCTGGGGCACGGGTCTACCCCAAACGATGGCGATAAGGCCTAAGAATTACTATACACAGATAACTAAATATATTGTAACATCTTGTCTATTATTACATTTATACGTAACGCCATACTTTTACGTCGTTATTTGTAACTAAAGGTCAGTCACAAATAACGGCGGCGGTGGTCCCTCAAAAAGAAAATGACACTGTGATTTTACTGAAAATATGTTAAAATTAGCGATTGAATTGACACTGTGATATAGAAGTTGACGATATAACAAGGCCAAGAAGATAAGTAATTTTCTCCTACACACTTTTATGATAAAACTTCCCGTTTCGCTCAAAAGTTCATAAAACTGATATTTGTGACATTTGACCTTGAAAATTTTATAGTTGCGTACACCCTACAATATGTAGGTTTTGAGACAACTTTTAGGACGTCAATATACAAGTATTTACAGACTTACAGCTGGGTATCTCGAATTCCGAGATTTTTACCTAATTTGACTGGTCTATTAACATAATCGCATTCTTGACCCCGCCTGAACAGGGTTCCCGTTTAAATATATAAATAAATAAATATTACACAACATCACATCCATTGATCTGATCCCGTGGTAAGTAGCTTTAGCACTTGTGTTACAGATATCAGAATCAACAGTGGATACACAAATATACTTAAATATACTAAATACACACCCAGACACGGAACAAACAGCGATGTTCGTCACACAAATATTTGTCCCGAGTGGGAATCGAACCCACGTCTCTTGGAACTGTAGGTAATGAACCTGGGTCACTAACCACTGTTCCACCGAGCCAGTCAATAATAAAATAAAAATTGTAGAAAAACGTTCCAATACCTATCGTTGGTATCCTCCTGTTTTCCGTCCACATTCCCGTTGTCCCGTGGCGAGACGCTCCTCCTAGCCTTCTCAATCTGAAGAGTCTTCATGACCGATTTAATATCCTCTATTTTCGCGTCTATCTGCGACGGCTTCGGGCTGACCGAATTCCGGAACATGTTGAACGAATCCAGAGTCAGTTCGTCGAGCGTCTTAAGCGGACTTCTAGAAGTTTCCTTCGCTTCCAGCTTCCTCTCCTCGTTCGCTCGCATTATATCGTTGATGGCCGTCAGCTCCTCCTTCTCGTCGGAGTCCTGCTTCGTCTCCATATCGTCATCGATCGGGTCCAATATCGACTTCGACTTCAGCTCCTGCTCCTGTATCTCCCTGAAGGCGGCGTATCTATCGTAGGACGGGTTTGCCTTCTTGTCGAAGTCGTCGAAGTTGGCCACGAAGGTGTCGCTGACTTCGGAAGTCGGTGCGAAGTTGTCTTCGAACTGCGGCTTGAAGTCTTTGAGGGAGGGCGGCGCGGGGGCGGGGGCGGTCGCCGGAGTTGGCGCGGGCGCGGGCTTCTCTGGCAATATCTTTGGTAACGCCGTCACTGGCTTCTCCTTGTTTACCGATGGCTCGACGTTGATATGCTGGAAAGGTAAAAAATAATATCAGTTTTGATATACACCGTGAAATTTTAGTGGTTGTTTTCCCGCAGCAAAATGATTCTACCTTAATAGCACAATAGATTTGTGCAGTTCTTTTTTATTAAAATCAATAAATGCCAGTTTTACGAAAGGTTTAACCGAAACTCGAAAGTACTTTCGAACCACTTTATCACTTAGGGCGCAGAGCTTCTTTAGCTTTAAGCATCGATTTCATGCGGCAAGCAGTACCTCATTACGTTACATCTTAAAAAACAACGATAACTTCTCTCGTTTTCGAGTTGGAAAATTATTATTTTGAAAATTTGAAAAAAAAAATTTTTTTTTTCAAGGAATAATTTGCGTAATTCGATAGTATTACTAAAGGCAAATCGTTCTGCCACGGGAAAACAACCACTACAATTTCACGGTGTATAGGATACGGATGACAGCCGATAAATTGTATGCCGGTAATTTATTTATTTGGCACAACTTACAATCTCAAACATCTCACTCACTACACTGGTAACATTGTAAAAATGAATTCCTATGACTGTTGACTGCCTCATTGGTCTATTGGTAGCAAGTGCTACGTTAGGACCGAGAGGTCCCCGGTTCGAGTAAGGGGTCGGGCAAAATTTGTGTGAGATTTTCTGTAATGAAATTACTCAGCCCGGAGATAGGAAGTTGGCGGTTGAACGCCCGTGCCTCGGAAAGCACGTTAAGCCGGTGGTCCTGCGCCCGATCTCTCATCGGTCATGTCGGATTACCGTTTCACCGAATTATGAGAGTAAGGGAATAGAGAGTGCACTTGTGTACTATATGTCCTGCGCACTTGGCTGATCTCAATTGAGATCGGCCGCCATGGACGAAATCGGTCGGGAGCCTTATTTTATGCACAAAATTCAGTGAGAAGAATGTTAGCTAAGAGGACATGTTATTTATTTGTTGAATGCAGTTAAAAATTATTGTACTTGTAATATTGGATAGTCCATCGTTGAACTTTTACAAAGTTACTTACACTACTTACCGCTCTTTCGTTATCCGCCGCGAGATACGACCTTAGGTAGTCTGTGAGCTGAGGCAGAGTCATAGACGACAGTGTTGCGGAAGGTACTCTTAATCTGTAACATAATATATTCAGCAATTAGATTTGAACTTGTGTTAGATTTTAATGGGTCAAATATCATCATTAACAGTGTCTTGTTTTAGTAGCGAAAGCCATCCGCTCCCCTCAAGTCCGGTGATGATGACGAGGCTACTCCAAACCATCATCGTAGTCAGTTATAATGAAAGAGGTTTATAACTTTCACCTGCCACTCTCCCACCCTAATTACAAACTGACTTGGCTCGATTGGTAAATTAAGCCGGGACTCCGGACAACTATTCGTGTCTTGAGTATTTGTGGACTGATAAGTGACGTCTATGAGTACATCATACTCATTCTCCCCCGGCTGCATCGGTACTGACCGGCGGGCGAGCTCGTCCATGCTGCAGGTGAGCAGCTGGCTGAGCGTGATGTCGAAGCGGCGCGCGGTTGGCAGCGGCGGCGGCGCGGGCGTCAGGTACTCGTCCTCGCTGCTGTTGGTCGCGCACGACGACAGGCGCGGCTTTATGGTGCGGTCCGCCTGTAAACATACATAATATAACTATTTGACTTGTATAAAACTGATCATCATCATTAGGTTAAGTATATACGTCCCCACTACGAGGGCACGGGTCTACCCTAAACTTGGACGATAAGGCCGTCAGTCAACCACGCTGGTCAAATGCGGCTTGCTTGGCGGGCTGGATATCCAAATGGATAACACAAACTTAGAATTTCTTCGCCGGTGGCGGTAGTCCTTTATCTCCCTAACTGTCATACAAGGCTTGGAGTAGCCTCGTCATCATGCGGGGTAGCGGATGGCTCTCACCCCTAGACGGTGGCGCGGCCTTCCAACCCTCCTTTGATTTTCTAGGTGTTTCAGCTCACCGCTCTTTCTTGCGCGCAAGATATAGATATACTAGCTGTGCCCGCGACTTCGTTAGCGTGGACTACAGGATTTTACATATCTTGTTGCAACTAAGCTAATGTCTAACTGTAAGTTTCTCCTGTTATATATTTAGATTGCGAGAAGAATATAAAACGTCCTCACTATAGGCTCCTTCTTCCTAGCGGGCCAGTGTCGGGCGTCTCATCGTGGTCGTGGGGCGGGCGAGGCGGCGGGCCCATTCTTGCGCGCAAGACATAGATATATTGCTATAAGAATAGATAAAGCTCTCACTATAGGCTCCTTCTTCCTAGCGGGGCGGGGCAGCGGCGGGCCGGCGTCGGGCGGCTCGTCGTGGTCGTGCGGCGGGCGCGGCGGCGGGCGCGGCAGGTGCGCGTCGCCGGCCTTCTTCGGCGGCAGCGGCGGCGGCGGCGACCCCGCCTCCGCCGCGCGCGCGCTCACCTGCGGCCGCTGGCGGATCGAGCTGCTCTCTGTCACCTGTGGGGCGGCCGGGCGAATGGTAATGCAATGTAGATCGGACGATAAATACTAACTAACTAAGACGTCCGGCCGATTTCAGCCATGGCGGCCGATCTCAACTGAGCTCAGCCGAGTGCGCAGGACATAAACACGAGTGCACTCTCTATTCCCTTACCCTCATAATTCGGTGAGACGGCAATCCGACATGACCGATGAGAGATCAGGCGCTGGACCACCGGCTTGACGTGCTTTCCGAGGCACGGGCGTTCAACCGCCAACTTCCTAACTCCGGGCTGAGTAATTCCATTATAGAAAAACTCACACAAATTTTGCCCGACCCCGGACTCGAACCGGGGACCTCTCGGTCCTAACGCAGCGCTTGCTACCAATAGACCAACGAGGCAGTTGACAGTTACTGGACGATAAATAGGTACAGATTACACTGAACTGAAAAACGGTCTGAAGACGTCCCAGAGTTTAACCCTTTACCCGACAGTGGCAACCATATTACCATCATAATTTAAACTTTGTAACCTTCCTCAAGGTATAAGGTCTAAAAGCAATGAAATTTTCGAAATAGTATACTGGTCAGACAAAGTAAAAGAAAAAACATCAAAATGATAAAAATTGGGTTATCTCAATCTCTTATCCTTCAAAGTGACAAAAACATTAGAGCTAAAAGTCACCTCACCTGTCTCTGCAGGCGCGGCGACTTGGGCGCCGGCTCCGGCGGCAGCGACACCTGCAGCGGCCCGTTGAACACGTTCCGCACGCCCTCCGCCCCGCCCTCCGCCCTCTCCACCTCCCGCTTGCTCTTCGCCTCCTCGCGCAGCGGCGGCGCCTTCGGGAACTCCTGCATGCTCAGGAACGGGTCGTCCTTGAACGAGTCCGAGAAGGGGTCCGTGTTGTCGAAGGGGTCCGTCTCCGCGAAGGGGTCCGCCGCGAACAGGCTCCCTGTGAACATGGCGGCGGGCGCGCGCGCGATCGACACCGAGCCGCCCGAGTGGCGCGACAGCGAGGTCATGGTCGTCGCCGCCCCGTAATCGGGCTTGGCCTCCGCCGCCGGCACCAGCTCGCTAATGAGCGTCTGACTCTGAGTCGTCGGTACGAGGTCTTTGAGCACTTTCTTTGGCGGATTTTTGAGCTCCTGAAAGAAGAGTTTTTTGTCAACGTAAGGTTTACTGCGGCCGGTGCCGAGGGGGTCTAGTTCGGTGAATACGTCGTAACCGAGCGACGGCGTCGTCGAGGCGGGCTGGCTCACCTGCAACAGGTAGTCACCATGAGACTAAATAACACCATGCCCTCCGTGCAATCATGACACTTCATTAACAATTTGAAATTACAATCTGGATTAGAGTTCTGGGCCGTACATCGAAAGCCGATATGCGATCACATGTCTGCGATTGACCGTGGCGAACGTAATTTTGTAGGCCCCTAGGACCGGAAGCTATTTAGAAATCATAATATAAAGAACTCAAAATTATCATTCAATAGTTTACTCAACAACACTATGCGTATTCGAAATACTTTTTCCTAACATGCTCGGGTTCATTGCGTAAACAACGATAAAGCGAAATCTTTTACGTGAAATCAAATAAAGTTTCTATAGAAAAAGAGGACAACGAAAGCCAGATAACGTGTCATGTTTGCAAATATTTATTTAGTCTTATGGTAGTGGTACCACAATAAAGTACTTGACTATTTCTATTGCGTTAAATAATAGATAAGAAGGCCAAATAAGTGTTTTGTAAAAATAAAGATTACAATAATAAGCGTTAGCACAAATAGTCAAATACTCCATTCTATAGAAGAGTTGCAACATGTAATTCGGGAAAGCCAGACGTCACATACAAAAGGTTCTATTGGATACACAGCATACATATTAGCGGTCGGTGCACAGGATAGTCAAATGCCATGCTTCAGAAGGAGACTTCGGCAAATGATAAGTTAAAAATAACTCAAGTCTCAAGTCAATACTACGTAAGTAATATAAGTACGATCCTAATTAAAACTAGGTGCAGGTTTCAAGTAAATCATAAACAGTTTACTCTGTGCCAGATAGCTACTATCATAGTGAAGATAGTTGTTTTGATTGATGTAGGTATACACTACAGTCAAAATATAACACTATCAAATAGTACTTAGACATGTTTGTTTTTGTTTGCAAATATATGACGTAACGGTTATTCCATTGCGGCATTATATTACTATTTGATATCAAGTATAAATTTAAAAAAGTGAAATTAATATTGTGCAAACTAAGGTATATTAAGTTGTGTTAAATGAATTCGACAGATATACTTGTAACTTATTAGCATTTAATTAGGAGCATACTGACACACTAACAAACCCGCTATTCATGTAAGTAGACTGTTCTAGATGTAAGATAGCAGAATCTAGTGTCTATAGCTGCATTCTTCTAACTTCGTTAGAGTACAATATCAAAAACATTAAAATTACTATTACTGTGCTACCTGACAGGCAAAGATTCTAGAATAGTCTTAAGTGTAATTAGCACCATTAGATCGACATTATGACGAATAGTCATTTAGGCACGAAACATACAACAACTGTAATCACTAGTGTAAATCGCGAGGATGTATGGTGGCAGATGCTCTGCCGGTTTTGTTTTTTATCGCGGTTATATGTTTCGGCCTTTAAGACACAGCACGGACTGAGCCACCGGGAACATTCGTCGGAAACTAGAATGACAAAAAGTTATTTGCAATTCGGCTGCCTTGCTAAAAATGTATTAAAACGCACACATAGGCAGTAAAGAAGAATGATTTTAAGATAGACTTAGCAGCTCGCTTAATATAAAAACCTGTGTGGTAATATTTGATCGAAATCTTTTTTCAAATGTCACACTATAGTCAGTCGAATACTCCCGGGTCTTTAGGTAAATAAATATTCGTTATTTCACATAATATAACTGCAGCACCGAAGAGCGTAAGGTATATTAGAAAACTAACCGGTGGTTCGGGTAAGTTGTCGACGAGTGATGACGGCGTGTCGAAGTCGGCTGCGACCGACGCTAGGTCGAAGGGCAGAGTCGCCGGCGTCTTGTTAGGGCTGAAGACGGTACGCGTGGTGGCCGGGGTGTTGCGCCCACGGCTCGAGGTCCCTGATGGCGGCGGGGGGAGCAATCCCTTCTGGAACACCAAGGACAACTGTGACAATAAGTCGCATCTCTTTAAGGGGTCAGCAACCTAGTGGGAAGCATATTGGCCAAGCTGGATCTCTGTCAGATGGAAGTTAAAGAGGCAAAACAGTGCAGAATAATAACAAATTCCTATTCCCAACCAGCGTCGTTGCTAATTCGGGAGGCACGACACAATGCTCAGTGGGGGCCTTTTTAGCAAGTAAGATTAAATTAAGTTTTCTCCATAGTGTAATTTTGTGTATTATAATATAAACACGTTTATTCAATAAAGTTTATTTTATTCTATTCTATTCATGTTATTTTTAACATTACGTCGTCATTAAGTGGAAGTGTACATTTGCCCTTCAGTGGAACACCGAGTCCATTGGCCATATTTGAAGACCTTTATCAACATTCTTGCAGTGTCCACATAAAATAACTTACCTATGACTGCAAGGACACAAAAAACGAGGTAACTACTCCGGCTCCAAATTCCCAGGCGCAGTCACAACGTTGTTAATTGTCTACTTAGGGCCTGAGGATTGACCTATTCTGTAAATGTAAACTACACCTATTTTATCCTAGTCTCGAACTCTCTTTATACCTGTGACTGCGCGAGCCCGATGAATGTATCCGGGATCATCAGCCCATCGACGCTGCCGCGAGCACAACTCTTGCTCCAACTCTACCGCCAGTCATATCTAAAGAGTACATTGAATAGACCTATTCTGTAAAAGCGAACTACACCAGTCTCCACATACCTGTGACTGCGCAGGCACGATAAACGAGTCTCCGAAGGGGTCCGTGGAGGGCGTGAGGCCCTCCACCTGCGTGAGGCCGCGCCGCAGCGAGCACAGCTCCTGCTCCAGGTCGACCAGCTCGGCCACGCCGCCCTCGCCTCCTGGCTCCACACTCTTTGGCGTCGAAGAGCTGGTTTCGCCCGTACTGGTTATGATCTGGTGACAACCAATAAGGAATGAAAACGTTTATTTAGTGACAACAAAAATAATTGATACTAATAATAATATTAAAATATATGAATAAAATTCAAACTGTGCTACTATAAAGGTACGCCCTCGGCATATGTCTTGGAATCGCAAACTCCACGACGCTGATATTCCGGACATGCCTTCAATAAATGTTACTGAGAGCGATGAAAGTGAAGAACTCAGCTTTAGTAGCCAGTTCCAAACGTAGCTGGGAGAAGAAAAGATTCTTAACGACTATGGACATACAAGAATTAGCGTATCTTTTTAACAGCCCATCCTAAGACTATCATGGTTCTCAAAGTTTCCGCAGCCTAAAGGTTATAGTAGGTAAGTGTGCATCTGTTTTAGGAGGCAACATAATACCTACTAACAAAGTACCATACATAACATATACATTTATTACAGACACAGAAAACCCGTCTAATGAGTTGAGTGAGTGATTAGACGACCCTGGTGTCTATTCCGAGTAATAGACTTTTCAATTTTCTTTCTTTTAAATATCAGCTAAATTATTAAGTTATTTATAAATTTTAAATAAGGTACTTATTTTTCACACGTATCTAATCTAGTTTAAATATCATGGTTTCACAATAAATATAACACAGTTGATATGTTTGTTCATATAATACTTATGTATAGTTTAAATCTACTTGTTTATTTGCATACAAATCGTCTACCGAGGCAGGTGCCCGGTAGTTTTGAATGATTCCCGAAAGGCCATCATTGTTGTCGCCCTAATCATATGTATCATTGTCTTCGGAAATCATTTCAATTTCAAATGTGATGCAATATTTTCCCGTGTGTGCACTCTTTGCAGACTTATTTATGGATACGAGGTCGTTCGTTATACCTACATTTTGTGATCAGGGACATTGCCTATGAAATGTTTCTTACATAGGTATGTTTCATATTTGATTTATTTGGAGCTAACTTATTATTCTAAACATTTGCGTCATGCAATTATTACAAGAGCGCAACTATAAACTAATTTAATACTTTAATTTTCGTTTTTATTTGCGTGTTATTCGTCAAAATGGCACACAATAAACCTATGCGATAATATATTTACAAAGTTTGCATAAAGGTGAAACCAACATACATTATCTCTATGACATATTATTATACAATACATATTATAATTCTTTGAAAAACAAATACGAGCGCACTTAGTTTAACTTTAATCTGACTTTGTTTATTTCAAACGTATAACTGTAATGAACTCAGTCGGGTTCAATTGAAAAATTTAATCTAAGATCATAAGATGATGCGGATGTAGTCATTACGACAAATACCTCTAATCGTGGTAATAATTTCAATGATATCAGTAGTACGTACGCGAACGAGGGGACATATTAATAACCGTATAAACATTCCGGTGTGTCGCATTTTGTAGGTTTATGTCAAGTCGAAGTTTTTATTGCGAAGTAAATGTGGTTACAGGTCTAATATTAAACGATCTTACATACTTAGTTACCCCTTTTCGGGTATATAAGGGCTAAAACTATGTATGTAGCGCCGAGGAAGATCGTTGGTGGAAGTAATAAAATATACAACTTTTCTAAGCCGTATAAGTGGAATTAGTCACAAGAATCTAATTTAAGAGGGCAACCAATGGAATCTAATAACATATAATTTTTAGACTGATAGGATTTTAACAAATGAAGGCGACAAATAAGGCCATAGTAGGTCTTACGATACTCACGAATACAAACACACATACCTAAAGTGCGATGATGGATGATATTAGAACAACCCTTAAATAAAAAAAAAACAAAGCAAAACAAAAATAGAAAATAAATTAATACCAACCTATACGGTACAAATATAGCTTTTTTACTTGCGACAAACCCATTTACGTACAGTTATAATTCCTTGAATACTTTATTCGGCCAGACATTAGTCAAGCGAGCGGCTACTTTACAATGCAACGATGGATACAGACGACCCAAGTAGCGACCGATGTTTGTTGACAAAACACTTAGCTATGTGGTGTTTTCACGCCGGTCGACAGCCACACACAAAACACATGCCAGGGTATTAGTCATACAAATGTTACTTTTAAAGTTCTTTATGTTTTCTTGACCATTTATAAGTACATAATTTGTACTATATTCATTGCGGAAGTTACTTTGTCTGTCTATCGCGCCAAATCCACTAAAGTGATTAAAATGAAATTTGGTACACATGTATTGAGTCCGTGAAAAGATAGAGATTAATATTATAAGCAATGTTGTATGACACTAACGACAACATGCGAACGGAGTCACGGGATCAATGCTAGTGAACGAAGTTGGGAATTTGAATGCTTACTCGTATAACAGACGACTGCTTACAATGACAGTCTATTTATACGTTCACATCATCAAAAGAAATTTCAGTTAATTTCATTTACAGTATTTGAAATACTTTATTTGTTTATTTTTTATTTGTATATTGAAACTGTTACTACAAAAAATGCTTTTAAATAACCAAATATAATAAAAAGTAAACAGCAGATGGATCATTATTTGTGACTAAATCTGGCCCTTTTGTCGGCGTACGATTATTCATAATACTGTTTGTTCAATGACTTAATGTAACTTTCGAATGATTCATATTGCGTCTGTTAACTGTCTGTTTGAGGACAAATATCATCACACAATGAAAACATGTCCATAGCATTTATTAGAGCAGTTATTTTTAATTCTTTCTAAATGATATTAAATTGTGTGATTAATAATTAGGCACTTGAATTTTCGTCACTTGATGTTGAGTAGGGTCTTATTTCACAAGTTACCGATACGATTTTATATTAACCGCAGGTCCGCAGTCGGCCGTAAATAATCCATTTAAACATTTTGACAAAATGTTCTATATTGTTTATTGCCACTGTTGGCATTTACAAATATTAGCCGTATAATAGCCCTAAGGGTTGTTTGACAACTATAGTTAGTGATTGTGTAGGAGCGGGCCACGGTTTCCATCTGACCCAATTCAATTTTATCTCGAAGTAAACGAGTTTGAGGAGCTTATTCCGCCATGGATTGTATCTAGCCTCAGGGTGATTGCAGGGAGATGAGATAAAAATGTATCGCAATTGACACCTTGACAATTTTGCTGCCATCTTCGAGTTGTTATGTTTAAATTTTCCTCTGATGATTCCCATTCTATGAATATAGAAAATCATACAAAAAATTACATCAAATCATATTATGAGCATAGTTGGTTGGATATATAGATAATAGTTTAAATTGATGATAAATAATTAACACTGACTGAATATATCTTCCTGTGTAATTACTTCTTATAAGTATATGTATAAAACTTATCGCTAACAGTATCAACCCACTGCTTCTTGAAAGAAACAGGGCCACCAACAAATGCGCACTCAGGTCAGCCATGACTTATGTAGATATGGCTACTACCCTCTTACCTTGACCTTGGTTTCAGCGGCTGCCGCGGCCACGTGCCGCACCAGGGCACTCGCAACAGTCTTCCCCTCCAACTGCTGTTTGGCCATCTCCACCTCCTTCTTCTTTAACTCGAACACTACTTGGAACAAGTCCCGCATCGCTATAACTACCTGCAACAATGCAATTTAGTTTTGGTTATACAATTCTCAAGTGCAATGTACTTATATGTAAAACCATGATTTTGAAGAAAAAAATATATTTGATGTATGTTTAATGTTTTGGGCAGAGGTGTAACAAATATTGATAACATCTTCTGCCATTTGTCTCTTGTAAGTGAAACTACTATTTCACCTTATAATCATTACTATTTATTCACCATTGAATCGAACACTTCCCTGCTTAGGATATTCACAGTATGTATTTGTCTTGCATCAGCGCAAAAATTTGGTAACTTCCTTTCCGAGTTATAATGCTGCTGCTTTGTTTAATGGAATCTGGCAGGCATTGGATTTAACGGACATTAGCTGGAGCGCTAAATTATTCACGGACGTGGGAGGAATAATAACGGGACTGTACAAAATCAAGCTTTGAAGACATTTTAGTCTCTCAGATGCCAGAAGCTGGTAATTAATCAATTTATTAGTGTCGGGTGCACTTCGACAGCTAATTGGTTACAAATGACTAATGGATATATGGTTCGGCTTTTGGTATCGTGCACCGGGAGTCGTCGCTTTGGGCCCGACTTACACTCATAATAATATGATGCATGTAATGTAGGTACAATATAAACATACATTGTTATAGTAGTTGATGTGATACAATATATAAAATATTATTTTATATCAGTATGGCATGCATACAATAGAATTCTTTCCTCCTCTCTGTAAATTTAGAATTGTTTAAAACAATTGACAGGTTGCATCTTTACTTTATTGATGGCAAGTGCTTGCTAAGAGAACAAGGGATCCGGGGTCAAAACATTGGGATTGACCGGCATTAATAATGGTTCACACTCATGATTGTCCAGAAACATTGCACATCGTTATTTTTATCTCGTGATCCAAGTCGGAGCATCCATAATGCATAATGTCAAGTCATGTGAATATCATTTTATTCAATCAGCCGTAAGAGTGGAACTAGGCTATCCAAATTGTCTAACAAAGCATAAAAGAGTGTAGGTAGGTTTGAACCAGCGAACAATGTTAACAGAATCGATATAGCATGCGAACGGAAGTCGAAGCGTGCTGAAGTCCACAGTATTCGGCGACCTGTATTATCGAAATTAAATCACGCTGAACAGTTCTAAAGCCGCATGAGTGTAGTATATTTTTTGCTACGTTAAACGTCTAAAGTTAACTTAAAGACCTAGAGAAAATCGGGTTTATACCTACACCTAAAATGCAGACCAACCCCTGTGTTAATCGTTAGACCTGTATCTGATCAATCTTAATTGTTCACTCTTGCATAATGACGTAGATGAACCCTTCATTATGGTCCGAAGACAACCAGAGTCTCTAGGAAAACGTTACAGTTATATTTACTTTCAGAGACAATGTAAGTAAGTATATTCGAACAAAGTCATACCTACCAGATTATGCACTGACTAACAACTTCTTTACCATTAAATTAGAATATCCAGTTCACGTTGGGGATATCACCGGCCAACCAAGTGGAATAAACAACCATGCCATGACGAAAGTTTATGACCTATTTCGTGGAAACTTTGTATATATTTGGTTAAGTACAGCAGGAGCATTCAACTGCAGCAAGGCATAAAATCAAGCAATATAAAAAATCACATTAAACATTATCTTATCATAATGTTATTTTCTTCAGAATATTATTGTATACATGTTCGTGACCTAAGACTGACAAGGCCTAGAGAACATGTAAAGTTACGTCTCGAAGTGTATCGGGTAATTTCTTGCAAACTATTCGACATTTCCTAATGTATAAAACTGAGTATAGTATAAAAATGCTAACGAATTCTTGCAATACAAAGACAAACTAAGATAAGTTTACTTTTACAATAGAGTTGCGTGCTAAATAAGGGTTTTATTTGAACACTGCGTCATTGCGTCTGACATACACTGAACATTGTGTCGAGTCTCCCTTGGGGGCCCCGGACGCAGATTTTAGAATTGACATACTGCATTACTTGACCGCTCCGTTGATCTATCGGTAGCAAGTGATGCGATAGGACCGAGAAGTCAACGGTTCGAGTCGGGAGAGTCCGGGATTCGGACAAAATTTGTGTGACCTTTGTGTTAAGAAATTACTGAGCCCGGATACTCCGAAAGCACGTTATGCCGGTGGTCCTGCGCCCGATCTCCATGAAACCGAACTATGAGAGTAAGGGTGTTCCCTTGCTCTCAAAATTAACAAAGAATGCAACACAACTTGTTGCAGCTGATCTCCATTGAGTGAGATAGGCCGCTATCGTCGAAATCGGTCGGTTGCCTTATTTTACTACATTACTTACTTGACTAGCAGCTTTATCAGTCTTAATGCCGAAGAATCTGTGTCCGGTGTCTGGAGAGCCGAAAATGTACCCGAAGGCCCGCGAATCGGTCATGTCCTGGGCTATGAACGATATCTTGTGCACCGGGTGGTGATACAGCGAGTCCTGGAGAGAATATCAATATTTGACACATGACTACGCTTACTAGTTACACTCATGAATGTATAGGGCTGGTGAGTATCCGGCTCTGGATAGTAAAATAGTAGGTAATATTGAAATATTAAAAATTGCCAATGTCACTAGTTACCGCTTCCAAAGGTCAAAGGAAATTGAAAAAGAGTCCACAAGACTTTCTTCTTCTCTTGTCTTCTTAGTATTACTTATTTCTCGTATTATTTGGACTGATGGATAAGCTGTATTCTACTTAAAAGTGACACACATGACGCAACGTGTGTCACTTTTCCCTGAACAAAAAGTTGAATGCATTTGATCGTAAAAAATACAATGTAGAGCTCAAATATTATTAGGATAGATCATCAGTACTTATAACATATTCTGATAAGATGGCATAACGTAACAAAGGCATATGTCCACCAGAAGATAAAGCCGATTGTTTTGATGATAAATGTGTTAACGTTGATCTAAACGTCAGTAGTGTTTATTGTAGTATGATGAAGACAAAGAGATACATCTTGATGGTAGGTATAACCGCAAGTAGACAGTACTTCGTACTTACACCAGTCTTATCGTCCCGCAACCGCAGACCGTCAATAGCTACGTGCACTTGTATCCTCTGTTTGTGCTCGCCGGCGGCGCGAATCGCCATTTTGAGATCTGCCAGCGCTTCCTGGCACATCCGGTCCCCCCGCGCTTCCGGCACCTCGAGCACGCCAATCAACTTGGCGCGAAACGAGACGCCTTCGCCGAGGAAGCGGCCAGGCTCGTTCTTGTCTAAAAAAGAAGTTACTATTATTCTTTAAGGAACTCCTTTCAAATACTGGCCAGTAAGAAGAATGAATCTGATTGTGCAGAATAAAAAAAATATATTTTTCTTTATTGCATTCTAGAGCAAACATTATTGTTTTGTTTTTTTTTTTTGCAACAGAACACGATTGGATCTCACAATACGAACTCAAATTAATTTATGAGCTCGTTTAATTACTAGGTCACTCAAACAAATGTAAGTAGGGATAGACAGTCATAAAAATTAACTACGATGAATCCACACAGTGCGTAAACAAGCGATCAAAAAATAAGCAAAACAATTTAGCAGAAACACCGTTTCACATCACACATAGCCGACAAAACGGAACGACATAGCACCTTTGTCGAGGAGGCTTTTTGATTCGGTCTTTTTGGGTGTAATTTTTTTTATTCAGCCCGACAGCGGAGGCCACGGAGCGAGCAACAGGAGCCGAGTGCAAAATAAAAGTGAGCACGGGTTGTCCTATTTCGGTCCCTGTTTACGGTGCATCATTGCTGGTTTAATTGAATTTCCTGTTTTTAAATTTAGAATCTTGGGATTCGTTGGGGTCAACCTCTCTACTAGATCTCATCATTCAGGATAACCTATGCTTTAACTTCCTTTTAAGGTCAATACTGATCATGTATTATTATTAGCAGATAAGTAGGTACTATTTACGTTATGTTAGTGTTACGCAAGCTAAGTTAGTTGGCTATGCAAATAAATATGTATGCAAGGAAATTAAATAAAATCAAGGTGATGTTAGTTGCATTATACCTAAGCCAAAAGTATTTATCATTTAACAGTAGCTGTGCACTAACTAATCACGTCACGTATTGATTTTTATATAATATCAAATGTTTATCAAATTATCACCTTATGTTATAAGATGGTATGAAATTATAAAGGTTTAAATGGTGATTGAAATAACCATGGGTCTGAATGTCCCAGATCTAATATCATACTCCCATACGTTAATTATTATTATTATTGCTTCGTATTTATAATTCATAGACACGGAATTACACTGTAATATCGTGAACCAATACATGAAAAAGGGTCTTCAGAGAGTCCTTATTGTTTTCGCATCTGATTGTATCGAGCTTTGCCTGTGGTTAATGGAAAACGTGAGGAGCCTACAGTATCAGATATTACTCGTAGTCGTAATGTATTGCATGTTACTAGATTTATAAACGTTTAATAGCGGCTAGTTACATGTAATTCACTTACCGATATCATTAATTGAAATGTAAACCCGAATAGCAAATACTAAATGGTCAATTTTATATCGCCGGTATCTTCCTTATTCTAAATTTAAGGCGCTAATTTCAGATTTTTTGTTTTTACTATTACCTAGATGGCCAAACATTTTTCTCTAACAAAGGTTATAATATAGCTCCTGACTTCTGCAGATTCAGACGTCATCATCTAAAAATAAAGGACAATGGGCATTTTGGGCTAAAATAAAAATCGCGTGGCAGTCTCAAATTTCAATTGCATATCATAGTTCGTGTCATAAATAAAAACTTATTATATGGCAGTTACTTCGAGTCATGGTTAGATATAGAAATATAGAGTGATGAAGATTGTTATATTTCATTAACGTATTATTACATAACTATTTCATTTTGATAATTGTGTAAAAGCAAACAGCGGTTTTTTTTTATTTAAATAGGATAATTCAGAATTACAATAAACCTGCGCCTACGAAAAGTGACATTTTTTTTTATAGTATAAACTCGTCTGACGAAATCACCCAGCCACGGCACGATACCAAGATGAAATTCGATTACCTGCTGCGTTTTTAGACACTATTATTATAGACGAGTAAGATTTTTTATAAAAAAAGCATTTTTTTAAAATATTAAACTAACAAGATAACCTCACTCCACCTGATGATAAGCGGTAGTGAGATCCAAATATGAGGTCGACAGGCACAATAGCCTTTCGCACTCACCCTGAAAGCCCGCTTAAAGAGGAGACTATTGCTGCGGCAACAACGAGACAAGGCGTGGAGTCTCGCATTGGTTTGAGCTGTGCGGGTTGGCCAGTCCGCCGGACGGAAGGGCCCCCGTTTCTACGGGTCTCCCTGGCCGGCGGGCTGACCCTCTCCGCCCGCACAATACCGCCGCTAAGACTCCACTGGTCCGGCGCTTGCCCCAGCAATGGTCCCCCCTGGCTCCGGTTCGTACAGTGCTGATCCCGGAACGCGACCTGACCGAGAGAGGCCAGAGTCACTTGGCGGGTTTTACGCAACTGTATGGTGGTAACAGCAACCGGTCGACAAAACTTCTTTGGACGTTTTTATATTGTACCTTTTGTATGTGATTGTATTAATCATAATAAAATCTTAAAAATATGGTCGGTTTTTTATTTTCTTGTAAACCTTTGAAAATATTAGACTTTTTAATAGTTATAATATACACTCAACAATAGGAATATTATAAAAATAAAACAATTTTTGCATTGAATCATCGAAATATACAAAGACAACAATATTCGATATCTCCTAAACTAACCGGTATATGCTCACGATTTTGTTTTTAAATAATGTTGTTTAATAGTGCCTCGCAAGATATACTGATTCCGGAGACTGCCACTCAATTTGAAAAATAGACCAAGCTCCATACATTTTTGCCCATTGTCCTTTAACACGGAAACGTTCGAATTCCTACAAGAATACAATCTTGCGAATGACTAGACACACTTGAGGTGAAATAATAAAATTATTTATGTATTTGCATTTTCATTTCATAGACATTAAATAAGTCATCAAACAATGTTTGGCCCGAAGAAACATCTAATGTTATTTGTGGGGATTTCCAGACCTGGTGGCAGACGCGAAAAATTTAAAATTTAAATTGTTTACCCTTACCATTGTTTCGTGACCATTGTTGCTAATTGAAATACTTTTTACGCGAATGCCGAACGAGGGTAATGTGTTCATTTATCGGTGACTTTCTTCCGAATTCTTTCCCTAATTAGGCTATTATCACGTGTATCTCGTGATCGTGTATGGGTAGTGGCTCCATGCGGATAGCGTATAGTCGTCGTTTTGAAAGTATTGTTCTTTAAGGATCCACATGGACACAACAGATCCTATACCTACAGTAAATATGAAGAAATCATCTGTAAGTCTGATATTGGTTTAGCTAATGATATCGGCATCTAGTCACACGGACGGCAGCAGACAGGCAACTCTGGCATGCGAAGGTACACACAGAAGCCTCAAGTTAATGCGAAAGCGTATTGTTACATACTCACCGAACTGCCGCAAGAGATGCTGGAAATGACACACCTGCATTATTCAGTCAGTACAAACCGACAAATAGTAAGTTACTCCCCCCGCCGCACCACTGCTGCTCAAACGCCACGGGCCCACAACACACCCTCTGTCCAAAATACCAGGGGTCACTAATTATGATATGGGACTAGCACGTGAAACGGAACACACGATGCTAGCACGGAATCTTACAGTTAGTAGGGTGTACCTTTATCCGATCCATGCATATTACATGTTACAACAGAAATCGCAAATTATAATAAAGCTGAATGCGATAACGTGGTCGAACTGATACATCGAGCGCTAGCTAAACACCGCATGACCTTAGAATTGTAATCAAAAAAATATAAGGTACAAAATGTTATGTGAAAAGCTTGATCGAGCTATAGGTACAGTATCACGTTTCGGACTCACATTTGCAAGGGCTGGTTTTCTTACGGAGGGTTTGCATTGGAAAGTCAGTCGGTAACTTGTGATTAAACATCGGGAACGTTTAACCTTTCGGTATCACTGAAACGTAAATGCACTATTGGAGTTAACACCGTCGGCCGCGAGTTCACATCGGAGGCACTGTCAGCGGGTATGTAAAATGCAATATTCCAGTTACACTTGGGGGTTTATTGATTTTCGCGGTGGCGGTCGCGACGTGTACAGAGGGTTTCTGGCGCATCGCGGTTCGGTTGTTAGTGCATGTGGTCCGCGAGCGGGCTGTCGGCGAGCGAGTGTCGCATCATTAGCGGGACGTGATGAGCGTTCGGCGTGTCCGGGCGGCTCCGTCCCGGCCGCGGCGCTCCCGAGGCTCGACTCGCCGCGCCGCCGCGCCGCCGGTCGCGCCCCCCGCGCACACACGCGCAACACAACCCCTAATCAATATTTGCGCCCATCTCCGTGCAACGTTAACGGCCTCTCTCAATGAAATCGTGTTCATATTATTTGACAGCGCAAACTGACTTTTTATTACGCACGCTCTAATTAAACTGCAATAAGTTTTATGACTGTACCATTATTTATATTTTAGCTCTCTTGAAATACGTCTGTTAAGAAAACATGTAACAGAGTGTGTACCTATATTATATTTAATAGTTTAGAAAATGATTGGATGTTTAATCTTATTTCTACATCTAGTTATTTGTTGTACTATTGACCCTAAACTGTATTAAGATTCATTACATAATTAATGTTAAAGTTTATAGTTTCGTAGTCTGACCTATCTACATGTATTTACTATGACATTAATAAGTTTCGTATTTAAAAAAAATATGTTGTTTTATTCTCAAACATAACATAAGAGGTCTTTTCTATGCTTATTTAAGTTATCATAATGTACTGGAATAAAAAATAAATTTGGTTCAGATTCATGTAACTCAATAAGATCCTCAACCGATATTAAGTATAAAGATAATCTACCTATAAGAATATTTTCACTGCTAGTCAATGAACAGACATTGTTAATAAAGGGCTATCGATAAAATATAATTTAAAACTATATTAATTGATTAATTTAAAGGCCATACACTCCAGCAATGAACTCTGAAGGCTATTTGATAAGTTGAACTGTCACATAAACATGCCAACTTTTATTTACAAATCATCATGTTGATGTGATATGCTAATTAAATATTCTGCATAACTTGATAAGGTGACAAGGAGAGAACCACTTCCTAGAACAATTAGTTACAGAAATATTGGTGATTCTTCTCTTATTAATTTGGGTAACAAAGAAATTTCTAGTTTTATATTTAATAGAATGCTCTGAAAATATTATTGGTTACTTTAGGTAGCATAGGAAGATTATCAATATCATGAGGGAATAGGTCCTTCAAAAATGTAAGCAGTTTTTCATTGGTGATTAACATATCATAAAATCATGCCTTTTTCCCAGAGGGGGGCAGTGATTAACAATACTAGGAAATTTTATTATTACATTTATGAAAAATTACATAAAGTTCTATTATTATATTTGAATTTAAAATAATAATATTGGTGTTTTTTTCTAAGTTAGATACTTAATTACCATCATGGGGTGCTTGACTACTGTCTTAACGAAAGTTTAAAGTATAGTAAGCAATATTATATTGTAGTATTTTATCAAAATAGATACTGTTAATATTAATTACTAACTGTATAGATACCTACTCAAGAATCAAAACACAAACTGTGGAAACCACATTACATATTGCGCGAAACCGTTAACCAGATTATTATTTTACATCTATTCAATATATTTCATAAAGCCTAAACGCAAAACGGGTTCGGATGCCGGTCATGGTTCCCTTTTGTTCGACCGAGACAAGTAAAGCAATTTACATGTATGAAAGCATATATCTTGAATGTAACTTACCTCTAATAACTGCCATCATGAGGAAAACATCTCAAGGATGCCAAGAATTCGAGAAAATAACCCGTCCTTTTGTTTCAAATAACAATTTACAGAAATCTTCTGCCCGTACGCTGGACTTATAACACGAGCACCAATTTCCAATGCAAAGCTACTCGTTTAAATCAGAAAGTCTTATTCATTTAACTAGTCCTATCCGTTATTGAATTATCGTAAATCCGTAATTAAACAAACATTAAAATTACAGTACAAACTACAATTTGTACGCTCATCTCAATCTGACAAGCAGACAACTGACCCAACACAATAATGACAACTATTATCACTGACAGATCGATGACAATGACAGATAAAATCCAATAATTTTGTTTATTAAAGGCATTAGCATTTTACGTGCCATAAACATGTTTTTAAAGCATATATTATTATTTGCTAATATTTTAGGATTTGTGCAAAGCGCCATTATTGGAGATTAAGCATAAAAACTGAGATATCAAGTAAAATCTGGCCTCAATCCTTTCCTTTATTCTAATGGATTCTTAAGTTAAATAAGTTAAGTTACATCGCTAAAGCTAATGTAAGTTGAAAATTATGATAGCGTTATACACCAATGGAAATAAAATAGAGGATAATGAGACTGATGATAACAAAACAACATTAAAAAGAAGGCTGTATACACTGGATTATCTTGAATACATTTGGTACCGAAAAAAAGGCTTTATCGAATGACAACTGACACATCCAGCCGCCAAATACAAAACAGCTGATTTGTAAGTAAAGTTGAGCTAAGAAGTTGGAGTTTTTCATGATTTGTCGACTTAAAAATGAGTATTATTTTGAAAGGAAATAAATTCTGTTTGTTGGACCACAAAGATTATCTGACAGGCCTATTCAAAGATGTGACCGATGAAGATTCTAAGCTACTTTCTTTTGAAATTATTCCTAAGTTATTTTGCATCAAAACTATAGAAACGAAGGAAGGCAACCGAAAAAGAAAGTTTAAAAGTGAATTGCAGGCTGAGGTTTGTTTTTTAGTTAAAGTATAGCATCTTTGGTAATTTATGAATATGATGATATAAATGTTTTGTTATTTATTGTGGCAGAATTTGACACCTTGCTTTATTTTAGACCATGACTGTTAAAGAACACTATAATAATTTCATGACCGATTTGCCACATGATTTAAAAGATATAGGATTGAAAAAATTACATTTAGCTGAGACTAAAGAGGTACGGGAACTATCCCAAAAACTTTTTGAGTCTACTTTATTTGATCACAAAGGTTTGAGTGGTGGCAACAACTCAGGAAAACCATTGAAGTGTATAGTAAAAGGAGATTGTTTTATAATACCACAGAATTCCAGGTTAGTAATGAATTTGGTTTAGTTTTCCCTTTTTTTGTATATAAAACCATAATTTAAATGTTTAGGTGGCTAATTGCATAAAATAATCATTGTTTCAATCATACATTATTTTAGTCGATATACCTATTAATTTTTGTATTTCTCAAATAATTATCATATCAAGCCATTTCAAGAAGAAAATAAGCATGTAAGAGCCAAAAATAGCAAGAAACTGTTTTAAATATAACTGCGAACTTATTTTGCATCTTTGCACCTCTCCTGTAAAATATGCAATATGGTGGTTATGATGTTCTTCTTGAAAAAGCTTGTTGTGTCATATAACTTATATTTTAAAATTCTCAGGTTTTTATGTGGCTGTGTCACAGAACAATGCCAGAAATTAAATGGAAATAAGTATGATATACTTATAGCTGACCCCCCTTGGTGGAACAAGTACATACGGCGCTTGAAGAATGCTAATGACAAATTAAGGTAGGGTTCAGATCTTCTTAGTATGTTCCAATACCAAAATTTTTAAAATTTTACTTAATATCATAGTCATCAGCCCATACACATTCCCACTGCTGAAGCATGGGCCTATCCAAAACTAGGGCGATCAGGCTTTAGTCAACCATGCTGGCTAAGTGCGGGTTGGTCCCTTGAAATTTCCTCAAAGGTGTGCAGATTTTGACACATTTTTCATTCACCATTAAGGGGTCGAAAATTGTATATTAATTTCAAACTTGAAAACACAGTATATGATAGGGTTAATTTATTGTTAAAAATGTTTGCACTTTATGTTACAGTTATTCCATGATGCATAATGAAGACATCGCTGCTATACCTGTAGGGCCACTTCTAGCAGACAACTGTCTTGTTGCAGTCTGGTGCACCAATTCTCCAAGCAACATAGATGCAGTCAAAAACTTAATATTTCCAAAATGGGGCATTGAGTTTGTGACAACTTGGTACTGGCTGAAAGTGACAGTTGATTATGAACCTCTTTGCCCATTTGGCACTGGATGTAAAAAACAACCTTATGAAAGACTTATTATTGGTAAAGTTGGACAAATTAAAGAAATACCACAAGAGAATGTTATCATAAGTGTACCAAGTGCATTGCATTCACACAAACCACCAATATTGGGTAAGATTACACTTGATTTAGACAATCAACACTATTCAATGTTTGTGATTAATTTTAAGCTTACTTCGGTTACTTTAATTTGTTTGACACAATTACATTACTTCATAGTATATATAGTCTAATATGAAACTCTAAGTCAAAATGTTGTTCCAGATATACTGAAGCCATATTTGGATAATGAAAATCCTCAAACATTGGAATTGTTTGCAAGGTACCTTCTTCCAAATACTACTAGTGTTGGTTTTGAGCCTTTGAAATGGCAGCACATATCATTATATCAATTAGCAAATAAAGGTAATGCTAGTTGATACATAGTTATTTAATTTATAACTTTAAATCTTAATTTACTTATAAGGACAACAAAAAACACATTTTTATAAATTAAATCTCTTATTTAATTAATTAAGTTTAAAAATAAAATTGAAGAGGCTAGGTTAACTTTTGCCATTGGCAATAACAGTCTTCCCTGTCTTCTTAGGGTATCCATCTGGGTTCATTGTCTGCCATCTCCAGAAATCTTTGCCTGTGAAAATAAAAATATTTAAAGTATTTATTTTTGGGTTTCATGCATCACAGATCATGTCTGTCATGTCACGTCAAAGTTGTAATCGAAGAATTTTAATTACCCCTTAATTTCTGACATTTGGATTCGGGAAATCTATGCTCTGTCACTGTCAATTACGGTTTAGAAAGAGACAGAGCATAGATTCCGACCCCTCCTGAATATGTATTGTAAATACGTGAAAGTGTGTAAATACGAATCAAACAGTAATGTTTAAAAGTAAACTTACACATCTCCTCAACACTGAGTTTGGTGGTCCATCCCAGTTCTTCCTTAGCGAGAGTCGCGTCAGCGAACATGGCGGTGATGTCGCCCAGCCTCCGCTCAACGTACTTCAGGGGGATCTTGGTGTTCGTGACCCGTTCAAACACCTCAACCAGCTGTTTCACTGATACGCCTCGACCCGTTCCTAGGTTGTACACCTGCGGAAACAAAAAACAATCAACCTGTAGATACACATAGGTCGATCTTAAATATGTCATACATATTGATTTGGCCAAGTATTAAAACAATAATTAGATTTTTGGATGAAGTAAGCTGTAAAGTCAAAGCTCCCATCTGTCTAATTTTAAGAGATTCGCTCTTGTCGGTGGATCAATTTACACTTACATTTATCTAGTTCACACTCCCCCTAATATCTTACTCCGTGTTGTAAAACTCCCATACAATATTTTAATTTAAACTTCAGTATATAACTTTCAGAATTCGGCCGATAGAGTGTTTCTCCCTTTAATAAAAACAAAAATACGTAGGTACTATATTGCAAGTAAAATAAAAAATAAACAAACCTTAAGTCTGACATGGTTACTGCTGAGCAAGTTGAGGGCAGCTACGTGTCCGCTCGCCAGGTCCATAACGTGGATGTAATCTCTTACACCTGGAATAACAACAACAGTCTGTATTAAAACTAATCGCGTCCTCCATACTTCCAGTGCTTATACATACATACAGTCACGCCTTTTTCCCAGACGGGTAGGCAAAGATCAGTTCCTGCAATGTGCTACAGTCCTAGCACACTATGTGCTCATTGTCCTACATAATATCTGTGCAGGACCCTACATATTTTTGGTTTACACCATGTATACAGCATTAAAATTATTAATATGACGGCTGTACTTATCTAAAATCTAGAGAGACTAGGGGTTGTCCATTAATCACGTGAGGCTTGAAAGGGGGGGAGGGGTTTGATAAAAATCACGAAAATAACACAAGGGGGAGGGGGGTGTAGTAAGATATCACGTGTATTTATTTTCTCGTCAAACGCGCGATTTTCCTATGTATTCAGAAAATTTTAAGTTTCTTTGTAGGTACTAAAAATACACGTGATGTCGAGAAGGGGGACGGGGGCGGGGGGGTATCTTAAACCTCACTATGTATCACCAATGGGGGAGGGGGAGTTAGAAAATGTTTAAAAAAGATCACGTGATTAATGGACAACCCTAGCTGTTTATTTTTAATATGCCATAAAAACAAATAAATAGCCGAGATTAAAAAAAACGTGCTTTCTTTGTTACTTGTAGTAGTGCTTACCAGTCCCATCAGGTGTGTTGTAGTCACTGCCGAATATTGTGAGCACAGGTTTCTTGCCGAGAGCCACTTGCGCCATGAAAGGCATCAAGTTAGTGAACTCCTTGGTGGGGTCTTCACCGATCAGCCCTGAAGGATGCGCGCCGACAGGGTTGAAGTACCGGAGAGATATAATGTTCCATTTCTGAGAAAAAGATTGATAATCGTTCAGGTAAATAAAAAAAATCTACTTATATTGGGCAATGGACACGGCCACCTGACCCCAAACTAACATAGTTTGGGTGACTGAGACTCTTTTACATACAAAGATATTTAATAAAAACATACTTAAATACATATTACCACCCAGCCACGGAATAAACACAAATGTTCATCACACACATGGATGTTTGTCCAGATTGGGAATTGAACCCTCTTTGACCCGTAGTCAGGGTCACTAAACACTGTTCCACCGAGCAGCCTTTATTCATCCATTCAAACTATATTTGAATCTCGAAATCCAGACATCAAAAGTTTGTTTTGCACACGGAATTGAGAATCCTGATGTTAAGGTGACTAAAATAGATTGACTTTTACCAAAATGAGTTATGAAAAATCAAGTATGTTATTATGAGATTCAAGTTTTACACATGCCGGTCAGTTTATTTAGCTCGATTTCTAAAGGTAAAGTGATTCAATTTGGTGACAACCTTGAACTTAGTCGGATTGTAGGCCAACAAACTGGTTTTGATTTATTGGCTCTGATTTGGAGTTAATGTGAATTCTTGATAATTACTGATAATGATAAGGGGAATCTTTAGGTGCGCTATCTGAATCGATTCGTAATGCTTTTTTGGAATGTTTATCGGTTGACTCAATTTTGGAATACAAATAAGGTATTTTGTGTTCACTACTTACCTATTTTTTTTTAATGAGTCAGTCTAGAAAATCTACTAGGTTTTGACATTTGTTTCACGACTTAGAGCACGGGCACCCACTAGACTAGACGGAGAGCAGACAGCAGTTTGCTTCCAATTTGCCTACCTATAAATTTAAAACCGCGCGGCTAAGATGCTGCGTATCAGGCGCATGCAGAATTAGTCGGTGGGCGAAACGCCACAAACTGTGAGCCGCTCACTTTTCGACTAATGGGGCAGCTCCCTAAAAGTTAGCCAGTCTTTTGTTCCACACTTGAAACAAGAATGTTGAATGCTGCTCCAATGTAAAACATAAAGCTCTGATCTGATCTACTGCTAATATGTACCTAACTCACTACCTATAGTACATAAAAAAATCGTCCGACCGATTTCGACATTCTCTACAATGGACATCAGCCAACTGCGCACTAAGCACATATTATAGTGCACAAATGTGCGCGCAAACACAAGTGCACTCTCTGTTCCCTTACCGTCATAGTTCGGCAATCCGACGTAACCGATGAGATATCAGGCGCAGGACCACCGGCTTAACGTGCTTTCCAAAGCACGGGCGCTCGTCCGTCCGCCATCTTCCTACTTCGGGCTGAGTAATTTCCTAAGAGAAAAACTCATACTAATTTTGACCTCGGACTCGAACCGGGGACCTTACCATTTGGTCCTAACGTACCACTTACTACCAATAGACATACCTCGTCTGCAGCACTAAGGTCTTTGAGCATCTCCTCGATGAAGTACTTGGTCCGTCCGTACACGTTGGTGATGCTGCCGGTGGGATGCGTCTCGGTGATGGGCAGGTATTCAGGCTCGCCGTAGACCGTGCACGATGAAGAGAACACCATTTGGTAGCAGTTGTGTGATCGCATTATCTGTAGGTGGGAAATATTTGCTTTTCAGTTTTTTTCTTCTAATCTGCAGATTAAGTTTAGAGGATTAATCAAATTAGGATTTTGTCCTAAAGTAAACGTTATCCAGTCTTACCAGTAAATCTATCGTACAAAATTGTAAGCTAGGATATATTTTTTTACTTTTCCAGATGTTAGACCAAAGCGATGTAGTCATAGGTCAGTCAATTGTTTGTTGTTCTCTTTTATTCATGCATTCTCATCGGTTACCCTCAATAATTACCAGAAACAACTACACAATTACGTGCTTGCTTACCTCTAACAAGTTGAGCATACCCAGAAGATTGTTCTGGTAGTACAGAAGTGGTTGCTGCATCGATTCGCCAACGGCTTTCAGGGCAGCAAAGTGGATTACGCAGTCTACTTCATGCTGAAATTAGTAAAGGACGGATTCAGATCTACGCATATTTATGAAATCCAACTATTTGGTTATGGATTTTTATCTCGTCCGTAGGTAGGTCCTGCGTGTAGGTACTATATTGGTGGTAACAATGTTCATAAAGGACAAAATTGGCCTGGGTTAATTTGTTTCTTGGATCGGTCCGAAAAAGTTCACAACACTTTTCTAATACCTGGTAGATTTTGGAATACGGGGTTGTTTTTTAATGTAGCCTTACCTACCATTGAAAGCTAACGATCAAATAACACCATTGAAATGACGTACCTTATCAAATATGTCCATGATTTGCTGCTTGTCCAGCAGATCGGCTTTGTAAAACGTGATAGTCTTGCCAGTGATGATTTCTGCTCGTCGAAGAGCCGGGGAGCCCTCTTCATCGCCGACCGCGTTCACGAAGTTGTCTATGGCCACTACCTCGTGCCCAGCCTGCAGCAGGTCTACCACGCAGTGGCTACCGATGTACCCCGCCCCACCCGTCACTAGCACTGTCTTGAACCGCGGCATGTTGCCTTTTGTTTATTCTGGAAAGTTAGGAGAGCGGTTTAATAAAAAAGATTAGAACAAAGTAGCGTTAGCAAAAGTGGTTACGTGCACGATAGCAGCTGCATCAATAAAACACTATGTTGGTAGCAGTGTTTTTACTAACACAGTTCTACAGATTTTATACGGTTTGCTGGTCCCCGTCCATGCGGGTATATGTAGATCTGCATATTAAATTTTAAATAAAAGTTTTGTTAATGACATTTGACTGTTTTTCAGCGTGAAGATACTGTTAGCCAAAAGTTCAAGTACCCTTTATTCTGTTTTTACCAGCTGATCTTACAGTTTGAAGAAGAGTATCCTAACGGTAGTTGTAGGAAACATGCATTTAAGAAATCCGAATGTGTGGACAATTTTGCGAGATAAGTATGGATTTAATAATAAAAATACTTCTGCCATATGTAGCTCAAAATGCTATTACACCTACATCCATACCATTTACAAATGCGATGTCTACTTTGATCATATCACCAAATTAGTATAACAGCGGACGAAATGACTTGTCTGTTTTAGTAATGGTGAATGTTTATCATCGAAGTCCTGTAGACCTGTACCTTCAAAGTTCCGATATACTTGGATACTAGAGGTGCTATTATGACTACGTCTCTTAGAACTCTCATAAAACTAGTTTACACTCAACGAGTTTTCGCTTGACGATGATACTCAACTAACACACGTCCCATTAAAATTCCTTGAAGAAACCTATTGACGTTCCTACATCACAGAGTCACGGAAATCTTAAAATGTACTTAATTTTTTTTTTTAAATATAAAAACGATTCTATAAACGTCTCTACAATAATGGACGATACAGTATCGGAAGTAATTAGTGTTGTTAACTACGATTAAACAATCACAAAACAATGGCGACCGTTAGTCGTACCGGCAGAGACTGATTGATACTTAGGTTGTATGTACGTGGACATTTAATATTGTTAATTCGTCAAACAATGCGACCTCTTTGGCTGAATGCGTGAATTCCTTTTCTATTTATCCATTGATTGTCTTGTGTTCCTGCTTGCATTTTCCTTCTCTTCTTTAAAGTAAAAAAAAAAATCTATTAAAGAACCAAATGACCCCATAATCAGCCCATGACATTTAATTTGCGATTTGATACTCGATAGTTATTAAAAGTATGGTACCTACCAATTATTATTCAAAGTAAATGGGGCGACTATATTTTTATGGTTTCGTTAACCTTAGTCGTCAGAAATCCATTGATTATTTATAAAGCAAAACAAAACTGTCTAAAAATAAAATAAACTTAACTACACTGAAATAAACTGAACAATCCGTCGTATTGTTTAAGATGCATTTTGAATTATGCATGATTGTATGTAAGTATATTACGACACTCATTGCAATGTGTTCAATGTTTAATACTTAACCAAAACCAAGTTGCCTAATGTGTTAACTTTTAAAATCCCTGCATATTTCAATGATGTAAGACTATTTGTGTTCCCGTCACATTAAGTTATTACAACTATGTACATAGATAGATGATTCATGTTGGAATGGCCTTAGCTATCTCGCATAGAAAAGTCAGTATTTTATTGCGAACAACCTCGTGTATTATATATCTGTGACTCCTTGACTATATGTAGTTTTATAGCACTTAATATTAATTAAAATTTAACAACTTATGCGGATAAAAGTTCCTTATGTTGTTACGCAGAATTATTAAGAACCCTACAATCAGAATACCTACTTTATCACGATTTATTTGTTGAATCGTTTGATAGAAGATATTACGAGCATTTAGGTGTTGCACCGTAATAAAACATATGTTTACTAAGGTAATACCATTTATTTATTGATTTTATTATTATTAAAGCTGTTTAACATGATGATATATTTGAGCTTTTGGCATTTGCTAATAAGAACAGAGTCCTCTTCCATTCTACTCATCGATATTCAAGATCTGTATCTCATTAGAATCAAAAAATGTTTCCGAGCATCCTTTGTCAGTCCGGTGACTTCCCGGCGGTTTTGCCAAGACAATATGCTATTAAGTGCCTAGTGCTGCCCAGAGGTTTTGGTTCTGTTGCCTGCTGTTAATTCTGTTTTGGCCAAAAATCGTCCGAACTTTGGGCCTCACCGAAATCTTGCGTTCTTTAGGTCAAAGAACGCGCGACGATAAATTCTTAAAATAAAGTCTAATTTTCTTTCTTTGTACTTACCTATATTGTGTGGGTAGAAGTGAACTTTAATACTAATAATAATGAAGGGAAAGAAGAACAATTTAAATTTAACAAATAATCATCATCATCAGCCCATATACGTCCCCACTGCTGGGGCACGAGCCTACCCTAAACTAGGGCGATAAGGCCTTAGCCAACCACGCTGGCCAAGTGCGGGTTGGTCGACTACCTACACAACCTAAGAATTTCTTCTTAGGTGTTTCCTTCACCGTTAAAGCGTCGAATGATGGTACCTATGAATTTCAAATTTGAAAAACACATTGATACCTGTCGGGGTTTGAACTGGCGACCTCTCGCATGGCAAGCAACGACCTTAACCGCTCGGCCATCGGCGCTTTTTGTTAATTAACAAATAATTTTGAAGAAATATTGAAAAAAAATGGTTTCATTTCGTATAACATAAAACCTTCACCGCAGATTCGGTTTCGGTTAAACCCTATGGCGGTCGCATCACTATTTATTCAGTTCGAAACGCCTTGGCTCGGTCACGTCGGTCCCGCGCGAGGAGCCTCACGATCTCCCGACTCTAATTAACTTTTGACGGCTAATTACGGTTTTATTTGAGCGATTAAGTAAATGCTAACGCAAGGACGTGTCTATGAAATTTCTTTAGTTGGAATACTATTTGCATGCAGATTTGTCGTGGTTGCATTTAATTTTAAAATTTCAATATTAATTATAATAGGTTGCCTGTGGGTGGTCATGATTAAAGTAATTTTATTTTCAATAGTGACATTATAATTTTTTTTTATATGGTTCAATTTTAGAAATAAGTTACTCGTGTATCTAATTCATCGGTCATCACCTGAAGTATCTAGTTACTTACACAGAAATATTTGACGAAAATAAGAACAGAGAGACTGGGACTAGTTTCTTAGTTCTTTTGCATTAAGAATACAGTGAGCTATCAGTTCAAAGGCTGATTAAATTGTATTCACAATACAGTTTCAAAACCTAAAATCAACTTTTCAGAAATAAGTTCATGAGTTTTATGAAGCGGGGTACGTTTAAATGTCGAAATATCCGAGGATATTTTGCATTCTTAGCGCAAAGAGACTATGAGAGGAAGACGCAACTGTCATAGTTTAGCAGCTAATTTTACCGCTGACGGTACATACTACATTGCACAGTTAAATGTGAAGGTGTCCTGTCCGTCATTCACAACTTCTCGTTAAATGTTCATCAAGGAGGCATTGAATTGCGCAAAGACAAACGACGTATTATACTGTTGGTCGGTGTCGGTCTGTCTATAGGGCCTACAAAATTTCATGGTTAGGGTAGTTGAAGATTTTAAACTTTCGCACGTGCTTTGAGAATTTGGAATACGGAACGGTACTACGGCAGTAAATAGTAGCATATATCCGAGGAAAAGCGTTCCCGAGTCGTTCAATATCTGGCAAAGAATTTAACAAATACAAAGTAGGTTCATATCATAATAAATCAGAATTTATGACGCCATAAATGGAAGTGTCAAGGAAACCAATAAGTTGGCTACGGCTATTCCTTATCTGCATAGTGATCAAAGCAGGTCATCTTAAGTACCTAGGCACATAGTGTTTCCATCCATCGTTGAACAAATGGAACATTCTTAATACCTACCCGTACCTATGAGCCATTTATTATTATAAAAGCTCGTAATATAGGTAAGTAAAAAACACTAGATTTGAGACTCCCTTTATTAGATCTTTTTTAATTGGTAGGTTTTTTTTACAAAAGGTAATAATCATCATCAATTGAGGTATACTAGATCTCTTACACGATACTGCCTTAACTTCTTACATGCCTTCACCTAAGTAATAATTTCCCAGAAATATATCTAACACAAAATCGTGAGTTGGTCAGGTATTCTTATTTATAATCTTATCGGAAACTAATTTTAAACTTTAAACGTCGATTAATTACATAGACGGACATAATCTCATCAATGAAAAATTTCCTTTTTATGTCTATGTTGACGTAATTTCCGTATCGATGATCACATATCAATCGTTTAATTAAACTATTTGCCGGCAATCAGATAGCGCATCTGTTTGAGTAGGATTTTTTTCGAATATGATAATCTATTATTTGCTTTATCAATAATCAATTAACTTTTCCTAATACCTATCAATAACCATTACAATATCTATGCATGATACCTATTTTCATAATAATATGCTTTTTGACCGATAATAATATAATACGAAATAGTAAGTAAGTCGTCTGGGAGAAATTATTTGGAAAGGATCCCTATACTTCTTATGACAAAAATCTTTGTAAAGTGAATGGGCCCAGTATGTTATTGCGATAATATAGTTATATCCTGTTAAGGTCCTACTAACCTCAGTTCGACTGCAATTGCCATGATTTTTTTTACAAATGCATGTAAATTAATAAATAAATTACAGAATATTTCATACAGGGTAATTGAAGTGAAACGTTATACCTATACCAATTTTGTTATAAAATCTGAAAACGTCTCAAATATATACGGGCTAAGTGAGTCGTAGTGAGTGAGTAATCTAAGTTTCCCATAATTGCATCTCGCGGTGCCGCCGTTCTGACGCATGAGATGTTTTTTTTTATAATATCCTGTTGCGGGAAGGGTTCATGAACCTTTGGGATACAAGCAAAGCCTGTAAGTCTTAAATAGCATGCAAAGCGAAGAGTTAACGTGCACAGAAGTGCTATGAATCCACAGACAGAGCATGAAGATTGGAAGGAAATAGTTTGTGGTGTGTCGAATGACACAAGTTTTGTTTAGAAAGAAATTAAATTTTTCCCAGAACTAAGAGTTATCACCGATATACCTAGGTAATAGATTTCAAGATTTCAACGTTTTATAAGGGGGTGGAGAATTCTATTCAATTCTCTACACAGACTACAGAAGACTTAAGAATTTATTTATCTGTACATAACTACTTAGTACCATCATAATTACGTTTATTATCTTTTGATATAGCTTATTATAAGAAGCCACAAATAAAATAGAATGCAGAATAATAGGTATGTAATCTGGAAAAGGTGAAGCTTTCTAAAATTTGGGTGATAGGTATCTGGGTTAAAGTTGAAGTGATTATTAAAATCCGTTAACCTAATATTTCTCTTATACTACCTATAACGCTTTTGCGTTGGTCGGCCGCGTTATTTTTCTTGTGCTGTTTCCACTTTTTTGTGTCTAATATGTAGAAATTTGATCAAGTCTTATGTACTTTGAATTATTTATAACATTTTGTGTAATAGTTATGGTCTAATATCGAATGCATTCTTACAAGCCAACATTTATATAATTTAATCACTTAGGATAATAAGAATAGAATGGTTTCAACTTTCATTTAGCACTTTTAGACTCTAAATAATCATTTTAGAATAATGTTCGAAAGAATGCGCTATAAAAATATCATATTTATAATAACTAGGTAAGTGTAAGTTATTTATGAAAGAGTGCATTAGTTAGCAGTCTCGGAGAACGCATCATATTGATTTAATTATGTCTTTCTCCCGTTACATTTTTCTCACGATAACTATTTAATTACCTACATAGAAAGTTGGATTCGCGGCATTCTTTTCCGTTTAGCACTGTTGTAAATGTTTGCAATAGTTAAGTATTTAACGTTATAATAGAAAAAAGCGTTATTATTAAGCAAGCATCAAGTGCATCACACAACGTCAACAAACAAATCGATGGTTTAACTGTTTCGCGTAAAACATGGCTCACTTTCACATGACCGTTAGTCACTTACCGGTGATTCTATCGGGTTCCATAGACGTCGATCACTGCACTGAGTCGGGGGCGACCGACGCTCTGCGCGCACGCATCAGACTGAGCTACACTGGGCTACGTCGCGATTGTCTACCAGCAAACGTCACCGATGAAGTTTGCGAACTTGGGCACGCAGTCACACTTGCGCGAATGGAAGCAGGTTTGTTGACCAATTTTGATGGGTCAACGACTCCGTGAACTGTTTCGGGAATAATTTGGCGGGATCAAATTGGTTGGAATGCCAATTTTTTGGGAGGAGTGGTAATCGTGCAGTTGGGTTTTCCCGTTAGCGTATCATTTGATGAATAACTTTTTGGGATGCTTCATTATATTCGTTCTTTCCTTGGTGGTGATATCTGCGTATATCGGACAACGAATCCAATAAAGCTGATTTTTTTAAATTCTTAAAAATAACTTTTCGACTTCATTCGACTGGCTCGGTGGAACAGTGGTTACCCAGAGCCAATAACAAGGGTTCCAGAAGTCATAGGTTCGATTCCCACCCGGGGCAACACGGTGTTTGTTTCGTGTCTGGGTATGTTATAAAATATTTAAGTCGATTTGTGTATCCGCTGTTGATTCGGATATCCCACCACCACCACGGGATAAGATCAATGAGTGTGATGTTGTGTAATATTTATTTACTTAAATTTATGACTTCCGATAATATTGTGCCACCTGATCACATATTTTTTGTTGTGTGCTCGGATTAAAAATTAATGGCAAGTAAGATTACCTACTTTCTTGTTTGGGGTAGTTAAGGAAACAGTTTTAAAATGACATAATACTCTAGCTATGTGATAACTAGGTTAAACTAGGAAGAACGCGTTCCAACTAAAAACTAGTTTAACAGTGACATATTCACCTACAAAACCTTTGTAACACGAATGTCGAACAGTGAATTACTATTAGATAGAATGTTCACGCCGGTGTGACGGCGGCCGGGCACGCAAGCTGGCAGTGACCTCGGCTCGGGTCTGCCATCCATGTGGCCAAGAATCACTGAATACCGTAACCTGTCCCCTCGTTCGATTATGCTAATATTTGGTACATTTTCCACTAAATGATTCGTAACGCTACTGTGGAGATGAACGAATATTGATTTTAGAATCGTCGTGTTCCGCCTTATTTAAAGGAAAACGCATCGACGGCCTAGTGGTTTAAGCTGTTGCTTGCCATGCGAGAGGTCGCCAGTTCTAAACCCGCCGCGTACCACTGTGTTTTCATAATATGTACGATTATTCGACGCTTTAACGCTGAACGAAAATATCGTGAGGAAACCTGCACACCAACGTAGAAATTTTTGGCCAGCGTGGTTGGCTAAGACCTTATCGCCCTAGTAAAGGGTAGGCCCGAGCTCCAGCAATGGGGACTTATATAGGCTGATGATGATGATGAAAGGAAATAACGGCTATTATATTGACATAGGATAGGACCTTAAAGCCCGATCTGTTCTTATCAGAAAAAAAAACAAATAGTACCTACACTGAAATACAATGGAGAACGAGTATTTCTTTAGAAACCGCTATACGCAAACATTCCAGGTTGCCAAATCTGTATTCTGTCGTGAGGAAACCTGCACACCTAAGAAGAAATTCTAAGGTTGTGTAGTCGACCAACCCGCACTTGGCCAGCGTGGTCGACTAAGGCCTTATCGCCCTAGTTTAGGGTAGGCCCGTGCCCCAGCAGTGGGGACGTAAGTATATGGGCTGATGATGATGAAATCTGTATTACACTTATAATTTTAATGACTAGGTCACTTTTAGAAAAATAGGCTTTTGCCCAAAATATTGACTGAAAAATTCACATTTCAGTCAAGTCTTGAACAGTCAAGTCAAGTCAAGTCAAGTCTTTAACATTGATATTAAATTCAGGCAGCCGGTGACGATGACCAATTTATAAACATGCTGACTACAGTTGTCTGTCATTTGAACATGTACCTGAGATGCGTCTTCCGTATTTTAAACAATGAACCAAACAATACACAAATTGAACCAATAAAATTTATAATGTATTCTGGTCGCAAATTTCCAATCGAATCGAACTGAAAATAGGTAGGTAGGTTAAGGAAATAAGCTTACATTATTTCCTCAACATAAAAAAAATATTAATGTATTTTGGAAATCAGGACTTTAGCTGAAAACAGGTATCATCAGCCCCGTTCAGGCGGGGTCATGAATGCATTTTTTTTTTAAATTTTAAAGTTATAGCTATCATCATCATCGGATAACTTAAATGCAAACGCTATAACGATACGGCATCTTTAATGCGAATAATAAATGTGGGTTGCTTGATAATGATAACGTTTTTTTTTGCTTTTTATTAAGTAAACACGATTACTACAAAATATTAGTATTTAACTTTGAAATATTCATAGCGTTTAGCCACAGCTGTATTTGCCGACACAGATTTTATCGTCCGGGTGCACGGGGTAGCGTTGCTCCGACCGCGCCAAGTCAACTGGATAATCATTGCTTGGACCTGGGCATATTTTATGGGATACTATTTTTGGAATGTTGTGCTCAAAATTCTAGTTACTCTTATAGGTAAAGTTCTCTACATATAGGCAATCTTATATGGAAGATTAGCTTTTATGTTGCGTTTGCTTTAGGTTGTATTCTTCAGTTTTAAGTTGATATTGTCTTTCTTAATACTTACTATGATTATTTAACTTGCTTCAGCGTCACTAACGAAAAGTATCAATCTACACTGATTTATGTATCGGTGTCTTTTATCAAAGGAATCACAAAATAAAAACATGTGTTGCTACTTACTTTTATCACGCACGTGAAATCAGTTAGAAACACTAAATACTAATTGATTATTTATCTAATTATTTATAATGATTTATGATAATGATCTAGTAATTTTCCCTTTATTGGATTAGTATAATTTTAAGTTGGATGTATGATATATTTATTCATACTGGCTCGGTGGAACAGTGGTTAGTGACCCAGAGCACACCCAGAGTCACTACCTATGATTCCAGAAGTCGTGGGTTCGATACCCTCTCTGGACTAATATAGTATATTAGTCCGTTAGTAGTTTGTTCAGTGTCTCGGTGTGCTATTAAATATATTTAAGTCTATTTGTGTATCCACTGTTGGTTCTGATATCTGTAACACAAGTGCTTAAGATACCACGGGATCAGATCAATGTATATGATGTTGTGTAATATTTATTTATTTATTTATTAGACAAGTACAATTCGTGATTTTTGCAGGTACCTACGCCTAGAATAATTTTGTAAATAGTACCTAAATAATTATTTAAAAGATGTCCTAGTCCAGAAATAAAACTACCAAGTAAATAAAAAGAGTTTATTGCTTCCTTCAGCAAATAATGTAATGTAATAATAAATCAATACTTCAATGTTTTAAATGACAAAAAACAGTAGTGTCAAAATTTCGTAGTGTTTGAATAGGTATGTAAGTACTTTTCCGCAATAATCCGCAGTACTGCATACACATGTACAACTGAACGAATACAATTTAAATACTGATATTAAAATCTGATAACTAACAAAAGTTAACACTGAAATTAAGTTAAAAACACAATAGTCATAATAATGGTAAACTTTTAGCACAAATGTACTGGATTTTATCCGTGGGTGTGCTATCTTTGGCGATGGCGCTACAGCCATATTCAATGGTAAACCAAAGAACTGCTATTTTTATTCATAACGAAACATGTGTACCTCATCGCGAGCACCCATGCAATTCGGCCAGATGTTTCGTTGATAAATTAGAGGACGTACAAAAGCAGGCACTTCATGTAATATCACAAACCAGTCATTATATGCCATTATTTTAGCACCATTCTCATATAAAACCTCTGTCCATCCTCTAAGTTATTTATCCTTACATTATTTGATAATTATGATATTATGAAAAATAAAATATGGAAGTGGTCACATTCAACGACTAAATAAAATAAATTGCGTAAAACAATCTTATTTCATAACAATAAAAAAAACTCTACCAATAGGCAGATATTAAATTATAGGTACAGAATAATTGTGAATGGCCTATGTGAACCATAGAATCCGTAAAATGCTATTTACATAAAGGAAGTCGATAGTCGTGTCGTTTCGATTGAAAACTACTAAACTAACATAATTCCAATGCTCCATTTTTCAATATTTTTATCACGCATCATGAGAAAGCCTGGGAAATTAATTATTAAGCTTACTGAATACTTATTCTTATGGTGGATCTTTATTATTACATACAATATGAATCTTAACTATTTTTGGCATCGTAGGTAGGTTTCCTATAATGAAAGTATCTGATACAATATAAATTACGATCAATAGTATTTTGAAAAATAAATTACTAAGTAGTTGGTTGCTGTTACCACCATACAGTTGTGTAAAACCCGCCAAGTGACTCTGACCTCTTTCGGTCAGGTCGCGTTCCGGGATCAGCACTGTACGAACCGGAGCCAGGGGGGACCATTGTTGCGGCAAGCGCCGGACCAGTGGAGTCTTAGCGGCGGTATTGTGCGGGCGGAGCGGGTCAGCCCGCCGGCCTGGGAGACCCGTAGAAACGGGGGCCCTTCCGTCCGGCGGACTGGCCAACTCCGACCCGCACAGCTCAATACCAATGCGAGACTCCACGCCTTGTCTCGTTGTTGCCGCAGCTGTGGTCTCCTTTTTCACGGCTTTCAGGGTGAGTGCGACAGGCTCAATATGGTCTATTGTGCCTGTCGACCTCATATTTGGATCTCACTACCGCTTACCATCGGGTGGAGTGAGGTCATCTTGTTGGCCTCTTTATAAAAAAAAAAAAAAAAAAAAAATATTATAAAATTCAAAAGCTTCTAATTGTAATATTATGAACAAATAACAAACTTTCTTCCATAGAATTTTAATGTATGAAAAAGGTATCAATACGAAAGTATAGTAATTTATTTTAAAACTAGAAATCATTTACACATTTAACACATCGTACACACAAACTATGACTAGTCAAACTTAATACTAATGAAATCAAAACTTTGGTCGTTGTGCCATTTTTTTAGGATTTAAGGGACTTTTACTATTTTTTTGTTTTTTATTATTTTATATATTATGGTAGTTATAAGGAAGCCGTCGCAATTTGTATTGTCGGTGTCAGTTGATGAAGTGGCTTACTGGAAGTAAACTGAAAATAAAATACAACTTTAGAACTACATAACCATTTACTTCTTATCGTAGTCATTATGATGAATTCTGACTTGATCTCTAATCTCTGTAAATAGGCAAGTACTGCGTTAGGAGGGTACTTATTACAATTACCAACATACAAGTATCCTCACTGTAACTGATGAATCATATTTCTCCACTAGAGATAAAATAATACGATTTCGAAGAGTACTTCCTATTCGTAAGAAGAGTCCTATTCATAAAGAGGTATGCCACTAATCCTACCATTATCCAAAGATACATACGATCAGGAGGATGTTATTTATAAATCTATAAATGTATTAGTCTGTAAATTCCAACTCACCCACTAATAGTCCTAATTAGTCTTCTTAGCGTCTTTGGTCTCCTCCTTGGGCTGTCCCTTGCCCAGGAGCTTGGCGAGCGAGTCCCAGATGCCGCCCATGAACAGCGCGCAGAACAGGTTCTCGAAGGGCACGAAGGGATCGTGGATGCCCAGCAGGATCGACGACAGCTGCAAGGAAAAACAGGAAGTCTAGCGTAGAATATTGTATCTAGTGCGGGAAGCTTGTGAATTGTTTACGAAGGTAGACTGATTAGTGTCTTTTGTGTCAAATACTTGAAACGATGACAGCTGCAGGTAAAAACAGGAATAAGTCTAGCGTAGAATATTTATCTAGTGCGGGAAGCTTGAGAATGGTTCACGTAGGTAGACTGATTAGTATCCTTTGTGTAGTTTATCCTAAGAAATACTTGAAAGGTATAACTCTATACCTTTCAAGTATATATACTCCTTCTTTAGCAATAATAATAATAAATAGTAGGAAGATTATTTATTTATTTGTCCCAGATATTTTGATATTGACATTATCTTAGAAGATAAGATCCAAAAAATATGAATGTGCAATGTACCTATTTTTCGAATTTTTAGGCATCAAAAGGGATGGAATCTAGAGTTTTATTGCAGTTCAAATCATGTCTCCGTGCTCAAGAAACTAATCCAAATTGTCGTAAATAATGCGAGATTCCTGTACAGTACTAAGTGATTTAAGTTTTGCAGTCACGTTGTAACACCACAAACGATCAGGGCTAAAATATTTCATCATTGGTTGGTGAAATTCTTGGAAACACGATTATAGCGTCATTGTATTATTATTTTTCCTTTTGTGCACCTGTTCATAGAATTTCAAATTAATATCTGTAACTACGTAGTTTCAATATCTTATTTACCCATTAGAATGCAACTCAACTTATAATTTGTATTTATTTCGTTATGTTGGTGAAGTAAAATATATTAAACGGACGTCAAATATGGCCTGTGATCTGCCTCCAGATAATGGCGGTAGGTACGATCCGTGCGGCTTTTTACTAGACTTGGCGAGGGTCAACTACCGCTGCCGTGTTCCCATATCCTATTTATGTACCTTAAAGTAGACGAAGAATATGACGATTCCGAAGTAGACGAGAGCATGCGGCGCGGAAATGAGGTCTGTCTTCTTGTCCAGCACGAAGATGATAGACGCCACCAGGGATGCCTTCGTGTAGCTAAGTAAAGTAAGTAAAAAAAGCTTTTAATTTTTAAAGTAGCTTTAAGCAATATAAGAAGTTTTTCATTTTTTTTACGTTGAACTGCGCAATTAAGACTCTTTAGGTTCAAAAGATTTTTTACACTGAATGACATACGATGATGGCTTGGAGTAGCCTCCCTCGTCATCATCACCATACTTGCGTGGCGTGGTTTTTTTTTCAATAAATCAGGACAGGGCAGGGGTGTAGCTTAATCTTATTAATAAAATCTACTTAGATGCTCCTTGGTCCTAAAACTTGTACTCACAAGCTGGGCTGCATGGTCTCCATGGCGGTGGGGGTCCAAGCGCCGCGGATCAGGCGCTCCACGAGTTTGGTAAAGCCGGCGCCGTTACCCTTTAGGGTACCTGGAAGTAAAAAGTAATTGTTCAAGAAACATTACACACACTAAGTACTTACATCACTGAGTGGATGCCTGTTTAATGTAAATTTCTTTATTTTTATTTTTTGTCTTTTTGTGCCTATTTCATTTTTATTCTTTTATCGTTATTTTCTAAAGTTGAAAAAAGGAGATAAATTGTGTTGAGAAAAACATCAGGGTACCTAAGTGTCTCACAATTTACCTATCCTAAGTAGTAATCAACTTTTTTTCTAATAATCCTCTTCTTCATTTCGTTTACCAAAAACGTGGTTCTTGATCTGTGTCTAAATATTTAACTATGCTATAATATTTTATTTATACATTCTTATTTTATTAGGCACCTAATCAAAAGTTAAACAAATAAATCCAGTTGTCCAAATAGAGAGTTGAAAGTGATTAAATAGAAGCGATCTTTTCTGCTATTTATTTGATCAGGTGTTCTCATATCATAATTAACTAAGTATGGCACCCCGGCAAGAATAGTGTCACAATTCTTAATTAGTTATCTCAGGAAAATGAAAAGTAATTGGTTTTTGTTCATTTATATGTACATCAACAGTTTAATGAAATTTTAAGTCTAGTAATCGATTATTACAGTTTTGTAATTGTTGGTGTATAATGAAAGTGTGAAAAATGAGAACAAAAAACCCATTATTTCCATTTTCCTTAGACACCTGATATTTCATTGTGACACTTTTCTTGTCGTGGTGCGGTATATAGAAAATATTTGCGTTACCAATTGTTTGAAATCGAAAAATAAACAAAACTTACGTACGATAAGTACTCAGATATATTACAGGTAAAATACCGAAGTCTGTTATCCGTTTCCGAAAACCTAGATTAGGTATCTGTCTGCAAATAAGCGCATTGAGGTAAGTCTAATTAATTACTTTGTACCTAGTACATGACGTGTTTTATCATGTGCTACTTTCGCGAGTACCTTATCTAGGCACATAAATGGTAGATATTATTGTAATTGTTCGAAATTTTGAAAGCCATCAAATATATTAATATTGCATATTTTTTCCCCTGAATCATATTTGAACAGTCTTAAATACTAATTTGCTATCCTTTATTTCAGATATTAATAAGTAGATGATACATATGACTGCTTATGTGGATAGTTTTACTTAATTACTTATTTTTAATTCTCGAAAACCACATAAAAAATCATACAACCCACCATAGACAGGCACTCCCGACCATATGAATCGCACAACCTTACGTAGTGCCGAAGAGACAACGAAATATGAAATTAAAAGAACCTGTTTTTTAAGTCTGCTTAACCCGTTACTCACCGACGATGATCATAATGACCCAGGCGTTGGGGTAGAGTTTGGCGGCGTGGGTGACTCCGTCGTAGACCTTCTTGGCACGGTAGATCTCCTTCATGGCGGATGCGACCACCTTCACCGGTAAGAACTTGGCCACTTTGTACCCGACGTCGAACGGAGTGTAGAATACGATGTACCTGGTTGGAAGATTATTAAAGTACTATTTATTTATAAGTGTAGTAGTAGCCTAATATTTTAATTCGCTCATAAAAACTTCGGTGTTTTACAAGTATTCTTAAGCATACTTAATAGAAAATCAGCTACAAAAATAGGTACAGCTATTTTTCTGTAGCTCTATCCCCTCCTCTTATTTTTTGGGTTAGTTGCGATTTCACCCGAAATCGTCCAGTTGTAGTTTTACCCAAAAATCGCAACTGGTCTTTAAACAATATGTTCGGGTGAAATCGCAACTGGGGAATAACGCAACTAACCCATTTTTTTTATCTTTTGTTATTAAGTCATATGTATTTGGCTCCATTGCCATGCAGGGGAGATAAAGTACAACCAGAAAATTTGGCGGTAGTACACTTTTCAAACAGATTTCTTTAAACACCATTAGCCCCGCCCACTGACCAATAGAAGAGCACTTGAAGAAAATCTGTCAAAATCCAAGCAAAAACGTTCCAATAGTAGGAGAGCTAGCAAGAATTTTTTGGTAGGTATTTGAGGCAAGCTGAAAACTTATCCTGTACCTCTCCTATTATATCCCAGCACGAAACTGCAGACCTGGCTGGTGAGTAGCGGGGCTAAAGCAAACCCCCAAAAATATTTTTCATCTTTTTATTTATAACTAAAAAATAAGACTCACTAAGACAATTATTTCGATGGAACTTCTTCCTGTCAGGTGAACTGACAAATTATATTTTTTTGGATTATAAAATATATTTTTAAATAAAAAATATTGGGGGTTTGGTTTAGCCCCGGTACTGCGGGTTTGTGTTGGGATATAATAGGAGAGGTACAGGACAAGTTTTCAGCATGCCTCAATATCTACCAAAAAATTATTGCCAGCTCCTTGACCACAATTGGGCGGGGCTTGCTCTGACAGACGCGTAAGTGCCAAGCGATTTTCACCTTATAGGTGGTCGACCGCCAGCGTTGCTGATAGTACATAGCTGAATAAAACTTGAGTAGACTTCAAGTTACAAGTCATCAGCAATAAGTTTACCATGTAACAGTGCCAATAACAAGTTGCGGAGTGTTCTTCAATGGTGCCAGCATGGGCTCACCCAGTAGCCCGTTGACCACCATGCCCCCCGCGAAGATCACCAGCATCGTGGAGAGCCAGCAAGACAATGGGTGCTTGCGGGAGAATGCCTGGGCACCTGGAATGCACCAGAATAGGTATATATGTAAGTTTATACATATTTATATTGAAAAGGATCGATGGAACAGTGGTTTGCTACCCTGGCTGGCGGTTCCAGGAATCGTTGAGGTTCGATTCCCACTCGGGACAAATATTTGTGTGACGAACACCGGTGTTGTCGGATTTGTATTTATAGATTCTTATTCTTATATGTATGTATGACTCTGACGTGGGCGTACTATATGGGTAGTACAAGCTCTGCTTAGTTTGGGGTCAGATGAACGTGTGTGGAAATGTCCCAGATAATAATTTTTTTTATTTTTATTCGTGCAAGGCTTCTTTGGGGCAACGCTGCATTACTCCACGCATTGCCGGCATTAGGGCCCTCTCTTGTCGAACGGCTATACGGCACACGGACAGACATTTGTTTTCATACAAAATACCGCCGTATGTCAAGCGTTTTCGTACGCCGAAGCTTGCTGCATTGTGCTTTTTGTACCTACGAAAACAAACAACCCGTGGGCTGTCCGACAAACGGCAAGGGTACGATACGAAACTTATAAATTGAAAACGCACTTAGAGTAGGACGCGGTTGGGCAATCGCTTATGGCTTAAAACTCAAAAAGGGCGCAATAGCATACAATCAGTTACTTTCTTATACCGTAGCATGACTAGGTATCCGCTGCTGCTAGCCCTAGGCCTAGGCTTTAAGAAACATCCAACCCCAATTACTATGACAAAACGTGACAATTTATTCAATGACATTGAAAACTGAATCTGTCCGGGATATTTACCATGTTGTATTATTTTTATGACCTCCTGATATTTCGGCACTGTTGCAAGCGCCATGATCACGGGTGAACTAATCACCCGTAATTATTCTAATGTGTGCAACCATGACAGTTTAAAATTATACAATGATATTGAGTTTGAAATATTAAAAAAAACGACAAGTGAAAGTCGGACTCGCGCACGAAGGGTTCTCTTCCCTATTAATTTTGTGAAAAAAAAATCGCAATGTATTTGTTGTTACAGCAGCAATACAAATACTCCATCGGGAAATTTTAACCGTTAAGATACAGCTTGGTGACAAAACGGACACCAAACTCTTAGTAATAGCGTAATAGGGTCCCGTTTCTACCCTACGGGAACAAAACAAAAGACTAAAGTGGTCTATAGTTGTGGCCAAATCTACTCGCGGTACTCTCGCCCGTTGTTCATAAATTTCTAGCGGTAAACTAATTTTTGTCTCAACAAAATCACTTCATACAGATTGATGACGTAGTAAATCTTAGGTGCTGACTGATAATTTCGTCGTAACTCATCAAGGCTCGTTGGTCTAGGGGTATGATTCTCGCTTCGGGTGCGAGAGGTCCCGGGTTCAAATCCCGGACGAGCCCGTACCATACACCGTGTTCGGTGACTTTTTATTTATGCATACATATGTATTATTTTGGATTAGAAATAGGTACATTCTATAAAATTGGATTAAATACAATTAAAAAAATATATATTTTCAAAACTAGTTTGTTCCTCGCAAATAATTCTATTGCATGTTGCGCCATCTAACCGCGGCACTAGGAAGTCAATATTAGCATGACTGAGATCTGAACCTCGATGCTTTTTTCCCTGTGCAATTTATTTCCGTCACAAAAAAGGTTTGCCTTTACCACTTGGACGATTATAAAGTTATTTGAACTAAATAAAAAAGCGCGTGATAGAAATAAATGGTAACAAATTATGTAAGTTACAGGAATGTATCAAATGTAAAGAATCTTCTGGATAAGATAGGATTGGTTATGATATATTTACATCTACTTTTTATCAGTTTTAGTAAGTTGATAATGACAAAAGTACTGAGTACTGATAATTCATTTATGATGCAAATGCATCAAAATAACAGGACAGTAAAGTTTTTCTGAAAGGATAAATAATAGCCCCTTTCTACCTATATTATCATTAGTACAACTGCGGTTGACTGTGGCCCGCAGGGAACAAGTCTATTTTTAACTGATTAGGTGTCTTTATTTTAGTATGTTCCGAGCTTTGAATAGCCGAAAGATGATTCAATAAATACCTTACAGGATACGGAAGTGAAATGCGCGCATATTGTGGCGGGTTTTATAAAACAACAAATACTAACCAGCTCCTAAGTCCTCCCTGACGGCAAGAGCGCATAGCAAAGAGTGTGCTATGTCGAAATACGGGTACATTTTCAGTTTGATGACCTGGTTGGCCAGGTCCAAGAATGCTTCGGGATCCATGGCTGCGAATTTGTGTGGTCTCTCACGTTTTTATTGAAATGATGGCACAACTAAACACCGACAATATCGTGGCACGCTTAGCACGCCACGACTACACGCGGGCGGAGTGGCCGCGAGACTGGGAGCTCGTTCCTCGATGCCGGTTAGATTATTTTGGGCCGAAGCACTAAAACAACATGCGGCGAGCCGAGTTATGCTCACTCATTTTGTGATATTGTCACGTTTGACAGTGAGCGGTGCCATTAGAACTTTTTCATTTTACTTTCGCTTTGAGTGACACGACAGCATTGGATTTGTTACTGTATTTCGACCGCCACCATTAAGTTTCCGTAGTGTAGCGGTTATCACGTGTGCTTCACACGCACAAGGTCCCCGGTTCGATCCCGGGCGGAAACAGTTGTTTTTTTGGCAATATTTTGGACCACGAAAGGAGATATTATAGTAGATTCGCTTACCAAATTCAATAATATGTATAACAGAAAATTTTCTTGGCCTTAAAATAAAAAACCTTTAACTTTAAAAGTGTATATTTTATAACGACTTTACATTTTATAAACAATTACAAAACTTTATCAATATAATTACATCATTCAATGATAGCTAAGATAATTTAGGATACATAGAACATAATTAAACAATAGGAACAGTTGGAATTTCTTCAGTCTTCTGTTCGATATCAGACGAACACAGCCTAATCTTTGGGGATTCAGTTTTTGATAAAAAATTACAAATGTAATTTATTAATTTATCCTACCACATGACAGGGGTTTCATGCCGATCGAGTATTGCACCTGCTGGGGGAATGTAGGTATCGTTAGTTGAAACTGAAAACACGATATGAATCAAAACAAGATCATACAAACTATATACCTAACATGTTATCGCTTTAAAATATGCATCGCCGCTGCTCAGTGTAGAATTGCACAAACCGTTTGTAAACATTCATTCAAAATATCTACGTCTCCTCTGCAATGTTTCTTTACAAGGTTATTTTCACCCAATGAGAAATCTCCACGCAAACGAATTACCTCAATCATCATACCACGGTACCTACAAGATAAGAAGAGTTTGTTTGAGTGGTAATTTTCTAATATTTTCAAACCACAACGTTAAGACCAATATTCTGACATTTTGTCTTCGTCGAAGAATAGGTTTATGTTTTTTTTTAAGTGTCTTCATTTCTCAGTTTCAACTAACAGAAAATATCTTTCAGATGGTTATCAAACTAATACGAATTTACACAATGTTGGAAATATAAAATAGAACAATAAAATTGTATAAAAAGCCTGGACAAAACTAACACTAAACATAGTAAACTTAAAGTCTAAAATAGATATGAGTACGTAACAAGGTTGCGCTCAGCGCTTCGTTTAAATGCACAGATCTAAATCACTAAACATATAATAAATTACGAAAATGAATATCCTAGTTCTTGCTGTCTAAATATTAAAATTGTAGCACTTATAAAACTGTAAGAAGCCTACAAAGACCATTATATAAAAAAATAAACTAATAGGTATACATCCCTGATTTCCAAATCATTATAATAAAAGCTTCATCACCCAATTGCTTTGTGTATGCATATCAATTCTCATCACTGGTCGTAAAATAGTACATCCCTAAAGAGATTCTAAGACTAAAGTAGAAAAATATTTAGTTGATATAATTTTATCCTTATAATAAATATATATATCGACGGCGCGCAGTCTTATCTTTAGAATGGCGTGCACGAGAACACAACATAAAAGTTACCTTCTATACTAAGGCTTCGGAAAAACTAAACTATACAAATTTCAGACAACTCATTTTACTTGTAATCTGTGCGCAATTATACGCGATGACTGGCATAGTGATATTCTGACTGTACTGCTAATATTAGTCGCTACGAGACATACTAATTAGTACAAATAAACCTTTATTACAAACACGGATACGGAAGTCTGCAGAGGTTAAGCAGAAAACAGAAGATAAAACAGAAAGTTATTACAATTTATAGATTAACTCAATATACACATTTTTTTGAGATTTAAATAACATTAATAGTGATAGTAATTATTATTAATAGTCCTTGTTTTTTGGTAAGTTTAATCCCAAAGACAACCATGCAAAAATAAAGCTCGATTTTAGTAACTCGAAAATTGTTAGTAAAGATATTATACACACTCATCATTATATAATGCGCTATACCTTAGTCATTTATGCATAAAACCTTTCTTATATTACGATTTACATTGAGAATTCTATAGCAGACAAGTGACCTTCATCGTATAATTACGATAAATCGATTGCTTATGTATTGTAATAATCAAAAATACATAGAGAGCATGCGTATCCATATATCCATAACAATTGTTTGTATCGGATAAGCTTGTACATAATTTGGTGTCTAAGTAAACATTACATAAATAGCTTAAAACAACATGACGTCTTAGAAGGCCTCTGTACCCTGCTTTACAAAATTCTTTATGCGGAAATGTGGAATGGATAATCTGTAATACAAATATTTTATTTTTTTTACTTACTTCATAATATAATGGGTTGGGTTTAACTCTCTTGTTTGGATAATACATGCATGTTGGCCAGTATTATCCAAACAAGAGAGTTAAACCCAGACCAAAAATACTATTGATTAAGGCATGAACCATCTTCTATTTTGATATATAGTCTTGGATTTTAATGTGGGGTAGATACTTGCCTCATTTTCTTCACATTGTCACATCCGCTGCTTTGGTTTTTATTACACATACATCAGAATCCCTCCTTTCACTATTGAGACCTGAAAATAATAATATAAATAAACAAGCGTGTTTTTTTGTTACAAAAAAGACTATGAATGAAGTATTAGTAATATATCTTTTTAAAAAAAATACAGACGAATTGAGAACCTCTTTCTGTCTGAGTCTGTTAAAAATATTTTCACAGGTAAAATAGTATGATTTATTAGCTTTAAATATAGTAATAACATTAAATTGTTCTATACAGTGCGGTTCTATACAGTAATTAAAAAGCCTTCGTAGCACGATACTCTGTTCCAAAAAAAAGTGTTCCGAAAGTATTCTATTTTTCAATAAGTACCTTTCTTGTCTGAGGAGTTCACTACGGCTCCATTGGCTGAAAACGAGAAAAAAAATCATTACTTCACAGCCAACATACCGATCTCTTTAGCGTTTATGTGTTTCATTATATCTCGAGTGAGGGCAATAACGGACCAATTCTTTATTGTTTCCGTACCGGTTTTTACATCGGTCCTGTTCTGGTACGTTTCAGTCTGTAGGAATAGTGATGTTTCCTCTTTGGCGGACACTGTTGTTCTTTGAGACGAATTGGTGAGGGCGGCGTCTTCGGCTGTTAATTCGTTTGCCACGTTGTTGTCTATGGTTGGGCTGTTGTCTATAAAGAAAGAAAGAAAACATTTATGGACAATTAACCAAAAATATAAACTTAAGAGAAAAATATGCACAAATATAATATAATGATCAAAAGGTTATGTTTCAGCATGTGCCGTAGCAGCCGCAAGGACGCGACGGCGCTGATATTCTGGCAGAACCTGGTGAGTGAGGCGACAGAAGAAAAACCAAATGAAAACAATATAAATGAATAAATACAAAACAAAAAGGAGACAAATTTATCTTAACAGAGTAACATCAAGCATGCTTCAATATACAACCCGTCATATGAACAATTAAATGTAAATAATATATGAAAGATGTGGAGTAAAAGGACGACCAAGAGCTGCGCTTTCATAAAACATAAAATTGTAACTGTTCCTTGTATTTACATTTATGAAAGTGCCATATTTGTCAAGTCCAATCTGAATAAGTTTCAATTCAAAAAACGGGAGCGCCAAATGGGTAAACTGTGTCTTATATCTATCTAGAAAGACTACATTGTTTAGCAAATCTATATTTTGCAACGGTCCCAATTATATTTAATCACATTCCTGAGAATATTCGAACCACAGATGACATCCGTATATTTAAAAAGAAAATGGCCGAATTCCTGATTGACAAATGTTATTATGCAATTAATGATTTTTTTTCTGACAAAATTAATTAAATTGATTTTTTATTTTTTACTAATTTGACTAAGCTATACCTTATAAATTTTGCATGCCTATGTTAGGCCTAATATAGTGGAACATCTATAAATTTAAGACCTTTACCTGTACTTATACCTGTATTATGCAAATAAATTATTTGATTTGATTGCGTAGGAAAGAAAATTAAAAAAAAATTACCTTTTCTTTTTTTTTCCTTTCTTTTATAGAAAATAAAAAAAATATATAACTTTTCTCTTTTTTTTAAATGATCCGAAGAGAAAAGTAAACAAAAGAGGCCTCATATCTGTTACCGTCTATGGGCGGGCTGTCGCTTCTCTCTGGCGTGGAGACGGCGCTCTTGCTGGGCGTGAAGTTGATATCAGCGCTGGAGCGGCGTGGCTCGGAGATGGCGGCCTTGGTGTTGTTCTCGTTGTGGAGTACCGTGTCCTGGTCCGAGTCGGCCGTGTCCGACCGGTCGCTTCGGATGCTCGTGACGTTTGTGAGCTGAAATATATCGGTAAAGTCGTGAAGTGAGATTATTCATTTCTTATCTACATACATAATATCACGCCTTTTTTCCAGAGTAGGGGTAGGCAGAGATCACTTCCAGCGATCCACTTTTCACCTCTGTGGGAAACGCGACGTGACGGGTTGTGGACCACGTCGCCGCCATTCTGCCTTGTGCATTGTTTTAACAAGGTCATTGCGTTCCCACGAGTAGCAAGGATATATGACGGGGGAAGGAAAAGGGGAGGAAGGATGCTATCGCCTCGGATGATTTGGACTGAGTCGATAGTAGCTCGAGGAGCCGGGGTCGCTTACCCGTATACCGTTCACCAACCACCGACATTTCTAATCTATACTTAATACTATAAAGCTGAAGAGTTTGTTTGTTTGAACGCGCTAATCTCAGGAACTACTCTGGTTCAGGAAGGCTTTAGGATATAACATCACGATGCTACCAATAATGTGTAAAATATTGGGGGAAAACTCTGGCAAAGTCGCAGGCACATTTCCGTTTGGGCTCTCGTAACAAGGTTTTACAGCCATATTTTTGGACCTTACTCAACAGTGGCGCCGTCTAGTGAACCCAAAAACGATAGGGCTATCGTTTCAGTATAGTATACCCTACTCAGTACCCGTAATCGACGAGCATGCATGAATAGATTGATGAATTTGAAAGAAGCGAAAGTGGTGTGCCAGGATCGTAGCACATGGCAGGAAGTGATCTCTGCCTACCCCTCTGGGAAAAAGGCGTGATTTTATGTATGTGTAGTGTATTGACAAGCACGAACTTGTCTCGTCGAGTCAGTCTGTGTCCGACCGGCCGCGAGAACGGCAGTGATGGTGTGTTGTCGAGCCAATATTAGGCGTGCTTAGTCAGTGGTATAGTGCAATACGCAGGAAACTACAGTAAAATAAATAAATAAATAAATATTGCACGACATCACATACATTGATCTGATCCCGTGGTAAGTAGTTTAAGCACTTGTGTTACAGATACCAGAATCAACAGTGGATAAAAAAATATACTTAAATATATTTAATAACACACCCAGACACGGAACAAACACCGATGTTCGTCACACAAATATTTGGTGGGAATCAAACCCACGACTCTTGGAACCGCAGGCAGTGAACCTGGGCCACTAACCACTGTTCCTACGAGCCAGTCGGTATGTATACTCTACTCACAGTATAACTGGAGTCATCGTCAGAGTCCGCGTCGAGGTCTCTCATCATCCGCTCCAGGAGCCGCTCCATCGTGGTCTCGGACGCCTCCGCGCCGCCGCGCTGCTTGCGCTTCACTACCTGACAACAACACCACGTGTCAGCAACCATCGGTTACAACGTAGCGAGTCAGCAACGCGTGTCAACAAAAGCGCGTGTCAGTGACATAGCATGTCAACAACAACATGTGTCAATGACATAGCATGACAACAACAGCATGTGTCAATGACATAGCATGACAACAACAGCACGTGTCAATGACATAGCATGACAAGAACAGCACGTGTCAATGACATAGCATGACAACAACAGCACGTGTCAACAAGATCGCTATCTTGTTCAACAACGACACATGCTATGTTGCTTTTTTTCATTATTTTAAGTTATTTGAAATTTCAAATTATGCAACTTGTTTATTTACTAGCTTTCCGCCCGCGACTTCGTCCGCGTAGAGACGAAGTAGTAGTAGAGTTTAACGGATAAAACATTACTTCCTTATAGCGCAGTCGGTTAAAATGTAGCCTATAACCTTTCCTAGGCTCTGGACTATATCTGTACCAAATTTCATTTAAATCTGTCCAGTACTCCATGCGTGAAAGCGTAACAGACAGACAGACAGACAGACAGAGTTACTTTCGGATTTATAATATTAGTAAGGAATAGTAAGGAATAAGGAATAAGTAAGGAATATTAGTAAGGAATAAGGAATAGTAAGGAATAGTAAGGAATGGTAAGGAATAGTAAGGAAGTAAGGATTGCACATTAATATGTATGTAACATATAAGTATGTAACAAAGTACAGTTTACGAATCCTGTAAGGGTGAACTAAATCAGGGTTACTTTTAAGTAGTAGGCAACATAATGTAAAATACTAGAAAAGTTACTTTTCAAGTAATATTCTGATTATTTTTTTGTTTATTTATTATAGTTTAAATATTTCATTGTTTCAAGGTACAATCCTGTCATTAGAGGCCCAGCCTGGGTCCCAAGAGCCTAGCATTACGCACGTGGTGTTGTTGTTGAGGCGCGCGCGGCGGCAGGAGCCAGCCCCAGGGCCTCGCCCTCGGGACGCGTGTCAGCTACACTCACTCACCAGCGCCTCGGTGTTGTTGCTGACGCACGTGGTGTTGTTGTTGAGGCGCGCGCGGCGTCAGACGCCAGCTCCAGGGCCTCGCCCTCGGGACGCGTGTCAGCTACACTCACTCACCAGCGCCTCGGTGTTGTTGCTGACGCACGTCGTGTGGTTGTTGAGGCGCGCGCGGCGTCAGACGCCAGCTCCAGGGCCTCGCCCTCGGGACGCGTGTCAGCTACACTCACTCACCAGCGCCTCGGTGTTGTTGCTGACGCACGTGGTGTTGTTGTTGAGGCGCGCGCGGCGTCAGACGCCAGCTCCAGGGCCTCGCCCTCGGGACGCGTGTCAGCTACACTCACTCACCAGCGCCTCGGTGTTGTTGCTGACGCACGTGGTGTTGTTGTTGAGGCGCGCGCGGCGGCAGGAGGCCAGCTCCAGCAGCGCTCGGACGCGCCCGAGCCACGGTCTCGCTGGGGCGGCCACGCGCGCTCGCATCACTCGGCTGCCTTGGTATTTGAGTGTGCGAAGGTAGCGACGCTTGCTTTGAATGTACATCACCTAGAAATTGATAGCAGACATGAGGAACTGAACCTCTTGATCCGCGCCGCTTAGGTCTGCATGGAGGGCGCATTGCAATGCTGTCTAGCAACAGTTGTTCGGGAGTGGAAAGGAGAGGGTGGCGTTGAAGCATCACCCTTTTCTTTTTTTTTCCTACCCGACATACGATTGATGGCTTGGAGTAGCCTTGTCATCATCACCGGACTTGCGGGGGAGCGGATAGATCTCACCCCTGTTTATCTCCAACAATACGAATAACACGTCGCTGCAACTTATCGAGAGCATCTAACAAATACTAATATTTTCCAGTTTTAGCAACCGAATAACTCAAATTTAGAAAAAACAAAATGAACGATTAAAGCAAAGTTATAAAACAAATTGTGCGTCAAGTGAAACTACCACCATCAGAGTCCGCAGGCTGGCATGGACGAACAAATGCGTCTCGGAATTTGGATTTCAATGTTTTAGGCTTATTCATTTGCCTTGCCTCTCATCGGCGCTAGGAATGTCAATTGGAATTCGTTTCGCAAAATTTTTTGTAAACTTACCACATCAGCAGATCTTAACGGCGGTTTTCCCATAACCAAGTTGACGAGCGATATCGACTCTCTGGTAACTCGAAGCGCTATCAGCAGCATCAGGAAGAACACCCAGGGCAAGGGCCTCACCAGCTCTGGCTGGGGTCTCTCGTCTTGATCCACTGGAAACGAATCATTGTTAAACAAATATGGTGAATGTCGAACTTGAGATGTGTGTATATCAAGATAGTCACTGAGAGTCAGTTCGAGTACATATCCTTAATGGGCTTATTTATAGAAAGGAAAGGAAGGGGCTGGCTTAGTCCTCTTTAAGCAGCCTACCGGCGGAAGTAAGCCAGTCTGTACCTGGCCATGTGGAATATCACTGATGAAATGGACAAACCAGATCAAGACTGCAAATAAGCGCTCAGTTTACGAATTTCAAATGCAATGAATGATAAATTGATATAAGCACGACGAAAGGCGCCATTTTACGAACGAATAATCGTATTTACATATGAAATTCAAATTTTAAAAACAGTGGTACGTGGCGGGGTTTGAACTGGGGACCTCTCGCATGGCAAGCAACGACCTGAACCACTCGGCCATCGACGCTATTATCCAGTTTGCCCCACCATGTCGTGGTTGGGCAAAGTGGAACAGCCCGGACGTCTTCACATGTATCATGAAGCTTTAGTGGCATTTCAGTGGTACATACGTGGCGGCGGCACGGCCCACCGCGCGCACTTCTCGACCACCCAGAGCGCGCGGTCCAGGTGCCGCAGGACGCTCTGCCCCAGCCTGTAGCTGGCCGCCTGCTCCGCCAAGTTCTGAAGCACCTCCTTGCCGAATGCCACTAGCTCCATATCTGTTAAAAATAGTCATAGAGCATAAGTAAATTAAGTTAAATATAGCCATAACAAGTATAATAATAGCGGTGGAATAAAGGAACTCTATTTCCACTGGGAACAAATTGTTGTGTGACGAACATCGCGGTGTTTATTTCGTGTCAGGGTGTGATCATGTATTTATGTAAATAATAAGTAAGTTATACATATCAGTAGACCACCATAGTACAAGCTCTATTTAGTTTGGGGTCAGGTGGCCGTGTGTGAAGATGTCCCAATAATTAAACGAATTTTGTGAATCGGTCCACAAATGAGGAAAGAATCGTTGAAGTGACATGTTCTGTGGAGATATTATTATAAAGTTAAATATTTGTGAGTACAATTATGTCCAGTTCATCCAAACGGTTTGTTATGCTTTCACGCAAGAACTAATGAATGAATTTTGATCAATATATAATTTTAAACTGTCATGGTTACACACATTAGAAGACTGTAACTGTTCGGGATATTTACCATGTTGTTTTGTTTTAATGAGCTCCCGATATTTCGGCACTGTTGCAAGCGCCATGATCACGGGTGAACTGTAGGACTGCGAGAATGACGGTAGGTCTAAGGGCAGACATATCGGTCTACCCTCTTTCTAAGTCTTTTATTACGCACGACACCACTACCCTCGTTCACAATATTGTCACTCCGAATTCGATCACAACACACTACTTACTAAGATGTGATACTGTACCGATATGTCTGCCCTTAGACCTACCGTCATTCTCGCAGTCCTACAGTTCACCCGTGATCATGGCGCTTGCAACAGTGCCGAAATATCGGGAGCTCATTAAAACAAAACAACATGGTAAATATCCCGAACAGTTACAGTCTTCGAATTTTGATCAAACTGTTCAGTAGCTACTATTGCTACAGTACAACACACGTATGTATGAAAAGACAATTTTTTACCCAATTGAAACAGATTAGTGTTCGATTGGATAAAAGTCTTCAGGCGGTCTCGCTAGTATAATAATAAATTATTAGTTGACTTTCTAAACTTATTTTAAGTAAAAGCGTTGGAAGTTTGATTGGAAATAGCGATGCGCAGCGTACATATATGTACGCGAGTTTTATCTGCGCTGGTCTGATATATTTCTTATCAACCTATACGAGGTGACTAATAGGTGTTTTGGATTTGTGGCCGTGCTGATTGTAGATTACCTAAGCCTCAGCTTGTTTAAAAGGTTTCATCTGACTCATTAAGAGAACTGATAATATGGACTTCTTACATGTACAAGTCCCCACTGCTGGGGCACGGGCCTACCCCTAAACTAGGACAATCAGGCCTTAGTCAACCACGCAGGCCAAGTGCGGGATGGTCGATCTTAGAATTTCTTCGTAGGTGTGCAGGTTTCCTGACGATGTTTTCCTTCACAGTTAAAGCGTCGAATAATCGTAATATGAATTGCATTTTTTCAAATACAGTGGTAGTTTATCCCTCGCCATCGACGCTATGTTTCTTAATTAAGCAAATAGGTACGTTGAAATACGTTAAATGATGTGCTGAAGTAAATACTTCTAACTTACCTAATTAAAGTAAATATCGTGAATAAGGCCATAATTAGATCACACCGATTTATCAATACCTAGGTGTTCGCGTTCATTAGCTGTTGAATTAGTTTAATGAAGCCGACGTGACAGTGTTATCGTTATGTTATGTGCCAACGTCCAGCAGGCATCTCAATTACACCTATTAAATGGAAAGTCACAAACAACCTGGGAATACATTTTTTTAGAGATTATGATTGTCCTACCTAATACATAGGTGTCATAGATACATATATCAAAATAGCGCGCTTCCGAAATTATGTAAAACGAATACGTTCTCTACGATGATCGTACCATTAAGTTAAACCGAATTTTGAATATTTTATTTTATGATATTTTTAGTACGGTGAGATGGATATATAAGGGCTTCAATTAGGATTGTAGTATTATAGCTGATAGGTAAAACATTTCATAATTATCAGATGCCGGTTCCTTCGTGAGTGACGTTAAGTTGACCTTTGAATCGGAGGAAATGGAACTTTTACGAAGCGGTAATGAGATATCTTAATTAAGCCGAAGAGAATAATCAAATTAACTAACAATTGGTCTTAATTTTTTAATTCGATAAAACAATAGGTCAAATGCGAACCGGATACGCGCGTACACGGCGTGATTTTGAAAAATTAACGATCATAAGTTCATCGCTTAAGGCGAGGAGGCGAGTGCACTTGAATGAGTACTGAAATAAAAAAGATCCAAATAGGTTTTCAAATGTTTTTGTCTTCTTATGAAGCACACAAACTAAATACAACTGGTAACTTATTTTATTTTTTTTAATTTATTTTATTTTAACTATTGCTGATATGAATGCCTACAGCATAGGATCATGCCAACATATTTATTTTACTTGAAACTCACCTGTCTTGATAAACAACACAATTCCAAAGTCACAAATCTGAACTGTAGTTTTGTTTACTATTCTCACAATACTAGTTCTGATTACTTTGTTTAGGCACTATGAACCCTTTGACCAAACAAAGTGAGACAAAATGGGAGACACCATTCACATTTTCTGTGCATGCCGGTGGGCACAATGCAGTGTTATCAATTTTCAGCAAGACACAACGCTAATGAGTGCAGGATCGAGAATAAATACATCATTTTGACTTCTTTATACCTTAGATAAGTGGAAGTGGCAAAGGGCAGAGGTCAGTGCAATCATAGGCAGATATGAGCCAGTGAGACAAATACACAACATATCTCTAGTAAAATGCACTTTGTAAACTTATATGTACAACTCTTGCCACTATTAAAATGTTTAATTCAGTTGGTTGGGGTTTATTTTTATAATTTAATTACTTTTAACTAAAGTTTTTATTATACACAGATTTTAAAAGGCAAAATTATATAGTATATTTAAAAAAAAGGGACCCAGGGCTGAGCTATTGAAAGCTCTGAATTAAAACTAGACATGCTTGATAAGTAGAAAGTATTTTTAAAGATATTGAGATAGGTAGTCAAATCACTTTTTAAAACAAATGGAGTTCTTGACTATTTTTAGCTACATTATTAGTTTACTCATCACAGTTTTTATCTGCAGTAAGTATCTAGTTGATTAGATCATTATCATCAAAAATTTATAGAATTCTTTACTTCTACATTTTATGTGATCAGCTATGGTAAGAAACATAATTTACCAGCTAAGTTTTAATAATGTTTTGTTAAGTGTTATTTATTATGAATAACTTTTTCTAATTAAAAGTATTCCAAAAAATAGAGGTATATTTCTCTTGATATTCTTATATTCAAATAGGATTGTTAAGCAGGCAGTGACGGATCTTTATTTTGGCTTGGCTTATTATGTAGTTTGGATTAGGTGTCTTAATACATAGATATAAGCCACGTACCGACGCTTCATATGCAATGAAAATAAAATAAAAGTACCTACATAGACAATTTATTAATATGTACTACCTACATAATATTGATTCTACCATTCGGAGATACTAAATTTACAAGCATATTGGTACTTGAGCAGGTAATGCGGTTATTTATTCATCAGTCTTACAATAGCGATTATCTATTTACCGTCGGGGAATATCGGATAGCGGTGGCTCAGCTTTATAGTGCCAATTCAAGCCCACAATTACTATGTTTTCCTACACGAAATTCGTGTAATTTAACGCTATTTAGATATTTTAATATGTAACCGGCTAAATTTATATGGTTAAGTACAAGCATACGCTAACATGCACAAAATATAAATAAAATAAAATAACCTTGACGATTTGATTATGCTCCCGTTTGACACTTTTGATGTTGACAGTATGAATGACAGTTTATGTGCAACATAGACAATTTTTTGTAGAATAGACACAGCTTCTCCATGTATAAAGCACAAGCACATGCAAATATTTTGGAGAATACAGAAAAGACTTAGGGTGCGTTTAGCCGATAGACAGACTGGTCAGAATCTGAGAGTGCTGAACAGCATTTGACAATTCTGACTACAGTATCGGCCAGAACCATGCTGAGTGGAAATGAGAGAAGTGAAGTTAGCTGTTATTCCGCCATATGACGAATCTATCAATCAATCTGAATACCGCCACTTAGCATTCCTCAGCCGCGTCAGCCTATGCTACTCAGCAATCGCCATTTTTCTTTCTGTGCTGACAAGATTTTGTGTCGGCTAAACGCAGCCTTAGTCTATGGTCCCAGATTTCAATAAAAAATTATAGCATTTTTTGTTATTGTCTGTGGTGATTTGCAATGGCGTGACGTACGATGGCGCGTTTAGCCTCGTATAAAAATAATTAGGTGTAAACATAATTTTATAGTGAAGTAGTACGAATCATAAAGATGTATCTCATCTTTTTGGATTAGTTTTAATTTATAAGGTATACTTTAGCTACCTAAATATGCATAAAATGATTCGGTAATGGAATCCCTCGAAGAGTCAAATTGTCACTCTTTGAGCGATAGTTTTTCTTTGTATGAGCGTTATTTGAGAAGTTTTAACGTAGTGGATAACTTTGTAGAAGAAAACAATCATCTTGAGCCAGCTGATCGGCCGTCGTCTATAAACGGTGATTATGAGAGTTCGAACAGTCGAGGTAACATTGATTTGTCAGCTGTTCGCCAAACAAACGCATTAGATAAGCAGGGTGAGTCTGCCGAGCCAGAGTATAATCTGCTCAACGGTGCACTGGATAACGTGGATAAAGAAGTGTACTTGGACGTAGACAACTGTACCAAGTTGGGATCTCCTTGCACCCCTCAAGCGTCGTCTCTGTTGGACTCGTCAACCACAGCCGACCAGTGCACCTTGCATGATAAGTTTCAGCACATAGAGCCGCCACTCCTATCAGAAGAGTCCCTTATATCAAAATCAGAATTGACTAAACAACCAATCTTCATAACCTCTACTATGGAAAATAGTAATAATGCTGTAGACAGCGTGCCTTTGTTTCGTGACGTCAGACCTACCGAAAATGTATTTAAGCTTCCAATAAGCGAATTATCATTCAATGGCACTCTGAAGCATGTGCAGAAACTGAAACCAATAGTAGATCCTTTAACAGCTTTGAGTTGTTCCAATGCTTTAGCTAATCTAGATGAAAAGTCTAGTGATCAAAGTTATGAATTATCAAGTAGGAATGATGATATGGCATCAAGTTCTGATGCAAAAAGCCTGTGTGAAAATAGACTGAGTAGTGCATCAGAAGATCATAGTTCTTCTGAAAAGAATATGGATAGAAACACAGAGAGTACAGGAGACTCTCAGTATGAAGAGAAGATGTGTCCTATGGTGAATGAAGATGGCAGCAGTAAATGGAATTCTGAGCAGAGCTACTCATCGCTTGAGGCATCTTTTGATAGTGGGGTTAGATCTCCGGACATGTTCTCTGATGATGATGAAGATGTCCAAGCCCCTCCACCTGAACCATTCTGGAACTTTTTGAAAGATTTTGAAGCTTATGACAAAAGGAAAGTCAGGAAAACTGAGGTTAGTGACAATTTGGGTGTGCTTTCTTTGTAAATAATTCATTAATTTCTGATGTTTCACATTTTGAGTAAATTTCAAAGGTCAATGAACTCTTCAGTACACTATGCTTGTTTCTCAAACATTTGTAGCATATTATATCTAAGCATTTTTGTAAAACATAATCTGAGAACAAAGTTATTTTTACATTATAACTTATACTGTATAGAATAATCACATGATGCATTGTCTTGTGAATTCTTAGTGTTACTAATATAAAATACAATTTTAGCAAATCCTATCAGGAGTTCTACCTCCACCATCAGTCACAGTCCTCAAAACTGATGTTGCAACAATGCTGAAGAAATACTATTGCTTCTTGCCGGCTTTCACTGAAGAGGATAAAGTTGTTACTTCAGAGACCAATGCTACAACTCCCACAAAACGAGTTTCCTTCATACACATACCAACTGGATTGGGGGAGCCACATCAAGAAACTACGCAAGATTTTACTGGAAAAAGTGAAACTTCAAACTCCGAGAGGCCTAAATGTAGGCTGTCAAAAGAAAGTACAAAATCTGATTCTGAATTAGACACAAGCACTAGTGATAAGACAATAGACCTAAAGAGGTGCACTGAGCTGGAAGCCACTGAGACTCCATGGCCTGAAATAGTTAAATGCAGACATTTTGATGTATAGTAAGTATCTTTGGTCAAGATTTTATAACATAAGTTTTTAATTCTTATCTCTCAACAGGTGGTAACTTAGCTTTGTCTTTAAGGCTTTTAGACATATAATTAAATTCTTATCAAGCAAGCTATTGATAATGGAGCACATAAGGGCACATGCACATTAATTTATGCAAACATGTCTAGGTTATGTGCAAATGTGTATAACATGTTTATTATATATGAATTTTAACTTAAGTTGTTTAAAAACTAAAACCTTTGCTTTAAATATTGTATACAAAAGCATCTGACTGATTAATAGTAACTAAATAAAACAAGTTATCATCACTTCTAAATTAGGTTAATTATCTTTTTATCATCACATGAATGGAAATTAGGCTAATCAATGTATTATTATTAATTGTGTTATTATTATTGTGATCTTAATTTCTTAACATCAATTTCCAGCTACAATCTAACCAAGTATTCTGAAAAGTTTGAAGGCTTGGCATTACGGTATGGGGAGAGGTTTGTGGGAGCAGAGACGGACTGCAGTGTCAGCATACATTCTGGAGGTCTGCAATCACCTAGCAGTGCTAGTAAACGAAAAGCTTTGAGGTAAGACACAACTAAAATTTATAATCCAACTAATATTATAAATGCGAAAGTTTATTAGTATGTATGCATGTTTGTAATTCTTTCATGCAAATACTACTGAACCAATTATGTTGAAATTTGGTATGCAGGTAGCTGAAGACCCATAATAACATATAGGCTACTTTTTATTCTGGAACTCCCGCGGGATTGGTTCCTAATATTGATCATATGTTTTCCTCGCGGACGAAGTCGCGGGCCGACTCTAGTATAATTCAGTGAAATGAATAGGTTATGTTTATAGACAAAGTCAGAAATGCAGTTACTTGTTTGACTTGGACAAGTATAGTTTTAAATATTGATATTTCATTTACCAAAATGTTTTCATAAATGCAACATTGCAACCTTTCAGGTGGGAGACATTTTGTCGACCGGTTGCTGTTACCACCATACAGTTGCGTAAAACCCGCCAAGTGACTCTGACCTCTCTCGGTCAGGTCGCGTTCCGGGATCAGCACTGTACGAACCAGGCCGAGGGGGGACCATTGCTGCGGCAAGCGCCCGGACCAGTGGTGTTTTAGCGGCGGTATTGTGCGGGCGGAGCGGGTCAGCCCGCCGGCCAGGGAGACGCGTAGAAACGGTGGTGCCGCAGGCCGCCCGCGGCAGCATAGTACAGGGGCCCAACGAGGACTAACCACCTCCGAAGGCTGCCCTGCACCAGGTCGCGCACTTAATCCCGGAGCGGCTCGTCGTGCCGGGTGGTGCCGGAGTGGGACCCGGCGTCGCTCCGCCTCGAAGGGGGTAGCAGGGTGGCGTCGGCGGACTGGCCCAACTCCGACCCGCACAGCTCAATACTCAATGCGAGACTCCACGCCTTGTCTCGTTGTTGCCGCAGCAATGGTTTCCTCTTTCCCCGTCCCCCTTTCACTCTAAACTCGATGGCAGTACAACACACCGCAACAACGTCTACGGCGGCACCCCCAACTCCCCACCCCTCGCTGTTTGAGGGTGGAGTTCACTAACATCCGTGGACTCCATGCAAACCCTCCAACGCCGATCCACCAGCGCACTCTCGAGACGGCCCGAAGGCCTGCGATGTTGTTTTCTGACAGGAGACTCAGATTGGCTGCCCTGCCGATACGGCATGCAACCCCAAAGCTATCCGGGCTATGAGCTGGAAGAGTCCTTCCAGCCAGGCCATGAGTGTGTGCTACCTTTTCGTCCCAGGGCGGACGTCTGTTGTGTCCGTCTTCACTGCCTCGAAGACCCACATCCATCTCCATCCTTGGTGTGCACGTGATGGTTAGGGCTCTGTGGGCAGAGTCTACGTAATGCATGCTATATACGATCCCCATAAAGGTGACACTGAGACAACTCGACTCTTCGACCATCTGAGTCAGAGCAGCGGAGACATCAGCTCAAACGCGGTTCCCCCAATAGCGAGGCTGTGGTGTTTTGAGGGGACTTTGTGCCCACCATGACACCTGGTTGGAAGCTCCCTAAAACAGACCATGCTGGCCGGACCGCCCACGCATTTGCTCTCACCTGCATGACCTGAGCGCAACTGGTACTCCAGCCCACCCGGATGCACTGATATGTGTCGGTCGAAGCGCCGCATCCTTGTTGGACCTTCTGCTGACGAGCCACCCATCCAGGGTACCTCGTGTCAGTCTGTGCCCCGCTGGCGTCCTCCGACCACTGCTGCAGTGGGTGCAACAGTGCCATGCACCGCTCCCCCACAACCCGTGGAGGTGACGCGGAGACATGTGGCGCTACTCGTCGGCAGATTAGGGATGTATCGCGTGAATACTTCGCATCCATCCCTTGGGGGCAGTGCTGCTTTGGAGGAAGTGATCCCACGGAGTGTGCAGCGGCTATTGCGGGTGAGATCAGTCTTGGAATGGGTATTACATTCCATTACTGATGTCACCAGCGGTCGATCATAAAGATGATCTCTGGTTCAGTCGTGGAGTGCCGCCACGCAGCGTTGAACTGGGAGCAACGGACGGCGTACCGCAACTGGAGAAATACCAGAGAGCTCATCGCCTTACCAGGGATCTAATATTGGCCCGCTCACGATTAAAGCAGCCTACAACAAAGCCACCAAGGCCACCAAAGGGCCACTAACGGAGAGCAGATGCCCGGCGGAAGGTTACGTGTTGGCGCAGGACCTCATTAGGGCATCCCACGGGTAGCCGCTCGCCTTTTGGCGCCTGGCTAAACATGTGCAATCCAACTTCTGCAATACTGCCTTCGCTGCCCCGCGAAATATCCTGACGGTTCACTAGCGCTCATCAACCGCAGGAGAAGGCAGATCTGCTTGCCAATCTTTTTGCGGCCAATTCACACTGCATCGATGACGGTGGAGCACAACCGCCTAACATTTCACATTGCGGTGCTCATATGCCTGGATCAGAATCAGGCAATGTGATGTACGTGCTGAGGTTGCAGTCACTTGATGTAAGGAAAGCTAGTGGCCCGAACGGTATTCCAGCATTAGTACTCCAAATTTGCGCAGCGGAGTTGTCTCCAGTACTCACGCGCGCCTGTGCCGCCTCTCCTGCTTTATACCTCGAGCATCGTGCCCCGAGAAGCGGAGAAGAGGCGAATGTTCAACCTGTTCCCAAAAGGGGACAGGTTCCCGATCCTGCCAACTACCGACCCATAGCTATAACCTCAGTACTGGGTAAAGGTGTTTCCGTGAGCGAGGATAATTAACGCCCAGCTCATCCGCTACCCTAGAGGATCACTCGCCGCTGCTGCATGACCGTCAATACGGTTTTAGAGCCAACGGTCCCACGGGTGATCTTCAGCGGCGTTTCGCACCTTCACTGGGGGAAGGCTATGGAAGCATGCCTGCTTGAATCTATGGCGGTTAGCAACTTGATATCGCAAAAGCGTTTGACCGTGTATGGCATCCGTTCGCTTCTCTCAAGCTCCCGACATACGGTCTGCCACCTCGCTTGTGCAGAATGGGTTGCGGGAAGTTTTTGGAGAGGGACGCAAGGATTCGTGTCACTGTGCAGCGGACGCACTTCTTGTACATTTCCACCACAATAAATTCGGTTGTACCTCAAGGTTCCCGTTCTGTCATCGCGACATTGTTTCTGCTGCATATCCAATGACATGTTGTCACTAGGCAACATTCGACGCTATGCAGATGACAGCACTTGTCCATCGCACGTTATTTCGGAAGACCTGGGGTAAAACAGACCGAAACCGAGGAAAGAGGAACCTTCTTGTCACCGAGCCTTGACGGAGGTCTTGGACCGCATTTCCGATGGGGCTCATGCAATCTTGTCGAGTTCAATGCCAAGAAAGACACAGGTGTGTGTTTTTCTAGTAAAGTGTCTCGCTTTCCTTTTCCCATCCTACTCTTCAGAGCACTGCCGCCTTACCAATACAGGATAGCCTTAGCATCCTTGGCATGGATGTTCGCCATACTGACCTGAACCAACGCGGGATTACATCGAGAGCGTCATTAGAACAGCCTCCCGCAAACTGGGGATCCCTGAAGACAGAGTGCGGCGATTTTTCCACACCGGTGCAAACTCTGCCTTCTTTCTCGCAGGCACAAGTTCGCCCATGTGTGGAATATTGCTGTCACCTCTGGGATGGCTCCGCAAAATGCTTGCTCGACGCCCTCGATAGGTTTGCGGCGACGTGCTATCCGTATTGTCGGTGATGTAGAGGTGTCCGAAACCATGCGAGCTCTCCAGCTACGTGGGAGACATTGTTACCGGTCTAAGTGTTCTACTACCGTCTCTATAATAGGGGAATGCTCCGAAGAGCTATTCCAAGCTAGTCCCTCCCTCCCCTTTCCACTCCCGAACGACACGTGCCTGTGGACAGCGCTGCCATCCACATACAATGCAGGCGCTGGTGGCTCGGACTAAGGTTTAGCTCCTGTTCTGCCCGTGCCATTAAGGCATGGAATGCCCTTCCAGCTCATGTTTTCCACTCCCTCCTATGATTTTATACTTTCGTGTTCCATTACACTAAATATTAGTCTTCATCATGTGTAGACCCATTAAGACTAATATTTAGTCTGTCTTTGGTTATGGTTCCATACCATGGAATTTCAATGAAGCAATTTTTACCTTGATGCATATTTCTGGTTTATCTAGTTTAGGATCTTTATTCTAGTTTTTAATAGAGAATTGCAGTTTATAATGTTTGTATGTGTGTGTTATTATTTTATATTCGGTACACGTTTCTCAGGTTAGCGCAAGCCAAATCGCCGGGCCGGCGGCTGTCTCACCTGGCCCGTCGCCGCCAAACCTTCTGCAGTGCAGCCACCATCAACGAGAAGGCGCAGTCCTCGGCCGCTAAGATGGTGCTCATTGACAAGAAGTATGTATTTCTACCTGCTCTGTGTTTATAATATAGTAAACTTACTTACTTACTAGACTGGCGCAGCGACCCAAAACGAGTCTTGGCCTCTGATAATAATAATATAGTAAACTGCTTTTCTTAAATGATGGATGCTTAGGGTTCAATTTGTAAATTAGATTTTAGGGTTTTTGCTGCATAAGATGCCTAAGATGTTCCAAACCTTTCATAGCCATATTTTAAGGTGACTGTGACAACCCCAGAGAAGAAAAGTGTGGTCATGATTTATACTGTTATCTTTTTTCAAACTAATCTCACAAAAATTGCTTTAGTTTCTTCCCTCACAGAAAGCTGATAAACACATCAGAGAGGAAGAGTCCTAGGAAAAGGCGGACGCCCGGCAAGAAGACGCCTGTGCGGAAAACCCCGGGGAAGAAAACTCCGGCCAAGACTCCCACAGCGCGCAGCGGGGGCTCCAGCCGAAAGAAGTCCATAAGGAGGCTACTAATGGACTCGGATACAATGACAAGGTCCCAGCCGACACGAGAGACGCTAAAGAGAGCACTGTTTGTTAGCCCGGAGCATAAGCGTATGCCCCAAGTAACTTCGTCTGTGCCGGCGCAAGCGATGAAGTCAAAGAGGGCTTTGTTCACTGGCTCCCCGCTCACAGCCGAGACTAAGAGCTGTGATGGCACGCAGAGTGACTTCTTGAAGAGGAAACGTGACGCGCTGGATGATACGCCGGAAACTAGTCGGAGCAAGATAGCCAAGAGTCTCTCCTTTGGTGGGGACACCGCGGGCGGCTCGCAACTGTCATTCAGTCGCCGCGCCTCAGAGAGCTTAGTGCCCAATAAAATGGAGATGAATGAAAATCATAAGCAGGTGGGTTCCGTCTTATCAATATGTGTTATCAGAGATAAGCGAAAGTCTGTAACGACTTTTAATGCATCTTGTTATCTATTTGTAAATATTTTTTATCTGTTGTTAAGTATACTCGAAGTTAAATAAACTAAGTCAGTTTTAGTAGCAATGTATGATCCAGTGAGTGATGTGACATGATTATACATACAATTTACAACATGGATTTCCATTAAAGACTTTAAAGGAGTCAATTTCAGTTGGTTAGGTATCGGGTGGGAATTTGATTAAGGTGGATGTATTTAATTTAATTCTTAAATGTGACTGCCCTGACTTTCAACCCAATTTTGGTATATATGCACTTGAAATACGGTCTATATTGTTTTCGATTTAACTGCCTCGTCGGTCTTTTGGTAGCAAGCGCTGCGTAAGGACCGAGAGGTCCCCGGTTCGAGTCCGGGGTTGGGCAAAATTTGTGTGAGTTTTTCTGTAATGAAATCACTCAGCCCGGAGTTAGGAAGTCGGCGGTCGAACGCCCGTGCCTCGGAAAGCACGTTAAGCCGGTGGTCATGCGCCCGATCTCTCATCGGTCATGTCGGATTGCCGACTCACCGAATTTTGAGAGTAAGGGAATAGAGAGTGCATTCGTGTACTATAATATGTCCTGCGCATTTGGCTGATCTTAATCGAGATCGGCCGCCATGGCTGCAATCGGTCGGACGTCTTATATTATATTGTTTTATTTTCCTTTTCCTTTAAAGTGTTACTTCCATGTTCAGAAACTCGCATGGGCGGTGTCGGTGGCGCTGCGCGCGCACGGGCGCGGCATGGCGGCGCCGGGGTTCCGCGCCGCCGCCGCCGCGCTCGCGCGCCTCACGCGCCGCCTGCTCGCGCTGCCGCCGCACCGCGCGCGCCTCGCCGACCCCCGGCTCTCCACCTCCGAGACTATGCTCAAGTGAGTACCGGGACACTTACCATCCTTACTAATATTATAAATGCGAAAGTAACTCTGTCTGTCTGTTACGCTTTCACGCATACTACGGAGTACCGAACCGATTTAAATGAAATTTGGTACAAATATAGTCCAGAGCCTGAGAAAGGACATAGGCTACTTTTTAACCGACTGCGCTATAAAGAAGTAATGTTTTACCCGTTAGACGTCTCTACGCGGACGGAGTCGCGGGTGGAAAGCTATTATAGTTGAGACCGTCTAACCGGTTCATGTCCTCCCTCTCGTCAACCCTCAAGGATCTTTTGTGTTTACTCCCTGAAGATCGACTGCATTAATGCAATAATGTCGCGCTTACACCAGCGCCACACTAGGCGCATACTCCAGGGATGAAAGCCATCCACTCCCCCGCAAGTCCGATAATGATGACAAGGCTACTCCAAGCCATCATCGTAAGTCAGTTAGGATAAAAAACCGGCCAAGTGCGAGTCGGGCTCGCGCACAAAGGGTTCCATAGCAGCAAATATAATAAAAATCAACCTATCTCAAAAACTATAAGAGATACTTTGATCAAACCAAAAATCGTTGAAAGAGTTAATTAGCATGCATCACCTCTATGTTTTTTAGAATTTTATACCCCGTAGTTATAAAAATAGAGGGGGGGGGACATACTTTTTACGACTTTGAGAGCTGATATCTCAAAAACCGTTCACTTTAAGAAAAATGTTTTTTAGAAAACTTTATATCATTTTAAAAGACCTTTCCATTGATACCCCACACGGGTATGTACATCGAAAAAAAAAATTTCATCCCTCAGTTACATGTATGGTGGGCCCCACCCCAATTCTTTTTACTATTTAGTGTCATATTTTTGTAGCGGTTCATACAACACATATTCCCATCAAATTTCATCACTGTAGTACTTATAGTTTCCGAGTAAATCGGCTGTGACAGACGGACAGACGGACAGACGGACAGACGGACATGACGAAACTATAAGGGTTCCGTTTTTGCCATTTTGGCTACGGAACCCTAAAAAGGCGGATACTCTGCAGCGGATCTTCCCTTACGAAATGCCAATACATGTGGCTTCATATAAATTAGGTAGGTACAAGTAGCGGGCACACTACACGCAAGATCGGTCGCTACAATTTCTATGTATTGCTATTCTGTAACGGATGATGGCGGTGGTCTCGCTATAGCAGAGTTTTTTTCCTAACCGACTTACGATGATGGCTTGGAGTAACCTCGTCATCATCACCGGACTTGCGGGGGAGCGGATGGGTCTCACCTCTATAACTGTAGCTGAGCGTGGACGGTGACTGTGCCCTCTTACGTTTACTGTCATCAACAGCCCATGCAGATAATACGACTCGAGCCTACCCTTATCTAGAGCAATCAGCTGTATTGCATGTGGGAGTACACGCACGAAAATTAAAGAGCTCTTAGTCAAATGCATGGTTACGTAAACTTAGAACTTCATCAATGGTGTGCAGATTTCTTTAAGATGTTTTCGTTTGTCGTAAGAACATCATATAGGATCACAAGATATTAAGATAGCCATACTACTGGTACCTATCTATAATCAAAATTGTCATTTGCCAACAGAGTCGCGCGTCTGTACGCTTTCGCGATTATCCAGGGCCGCACCATCGACGATTGCTATGAAGAAGAGAAGGCGAAGCTCTCTGCAGAGCCAAACAAGCTCTCTGGATATATATCAGCTAGTGCATACCAACAAATGAAGGCAAGGCAGCCTTCCACAAGTACCTTCACCTCACAGATCTCACAGATTAAAGAAAATACCTACAACAACAGTTCCGTAAAACAGGAACAACCCAGAAGTAACTCGAAGAATATCCTTCAAGATAAACTGGTTAATATCGATTCCAGCTCAAACAGCAGCAGTGGAATGAGCATCCTTGATAAAGGCAGCCTGGGCATTTTCAAGTCAAATTCTATGCCCTCTTTCGAGGAGGCGGCCAAGATGAGAGCCCGAAGACAGATTAGCTTTGACAATGTCGACTTTCCTAAGAGGTGATGTGTTTGTGAAAAGTGACTTTCATTTCCTTTAGGCTTTTTATGACTATCAAAAAGTGACACAAAATCTACTTGAAAAGCATCCTTTAGTTGAATTTCCGGTTCCTTATACTTTGTACATAACTGGCAATTATTATTATTATTATTTATAAGCGTAAATGATTTCAAGTTGATAATATTAGAGAGATACCCCTAGATTAAGATTTTTACTTTCCTTGACATTTAAAATGTAGCAAAATTAATGTATTTGGGAAAACTCTCTTGTATCTTTAAATGATATTATTGTCAATGACGTGGGTTATTTATGCTCTTGTTTTGTCTTAAAGATTTATTTTGTTGTGCATGATGTCCTTAGCAGTTAGTAGCTCATAATATTCAATGACCACTGTTAATGTCTTAGTAACTTAACGTAATATTTGTATTCGTGGATATTAGGAAATCAAGTACATTTCGCTTTTTGCTTGATCTACATATCTAAGCACAGTAAATATATAAAGTAAGAAGTGTGTGTGTCTTTATACTGTATCGATGTAGTGAATGCGTTACTATTGCTGAGTTTGATCTCAGATATTTAAGTGAAGTAATAAATTATTTTTTCCTCAACATTACATGTCTTTAATTCAATGTTAGAACTTTCTTAATGAGTCAAATGGCCCTAATATGACAACCGCGAAGGCTTACTATAAGTAAGTCTATTGGGAAGAAAACTCCCATTAGTACTACTGGTAAGACTACTGAGAACAGGGGATATTTTCACCCATTCCATCTTCTATGATACATATGAAAAAGATAAGTTAGATGAAAGCTGTGATTGGTCAGATTTTTCAGTTTTTGCATGATTTTTCTCATCAATTGGATTATGTATGAGTAAGCCTTTTTATTGTTAGAGGCATTTTTGTTTACCCATCAAAGCGTCGGTTCTTCCGTTGTATGATATTGCTTATCTACAGTACAATATGCTAAATCAACCAGATTAGATTAAATTTATAAAGCAATTATTATCCGTTTATTCTTTTAGGCATTAACCTAGACACATGACTGATTGTATTCATTCGTAAATCAAAACTGTGAAAATGGGCAGTTCTCAGAGTTATGCTGCCTTGACTGAGGATCTTTTAGAAGACTACACTACTTTGACATATTTGGGAAAAGCGGAGATATACCAGTAAGTGTGGAGCACTTTTATATTTGAGTTTGTTTTGCTTTATATAGATAATTTTGTTCATTACATTCCAAATTCCCCTTTTATCATCATAATAATAGTTACGCAGTGTTGTCCGAAAATACACATCAGCCCTAATTGTTACAGTTTGTGGAAGAAGTTCAATTCTATCGATCCAGAAAAATTACAAGCAAATTATCATCACAGATTCCCAAAAGAAGACATAACGAATAAGTTTGAAGCTCTGAGGGTAAGACCGTGGTTTCGGTATTTTCAGTTTAACTTTGTAGTGCATTATAATATTCCTACAATATCTAACAAAGTATTCACTAGCATAACATAAAAGTTGGCCTTTAAAATGTCTTTTACGCGTCTCTCAGTGAAAGTAATTCAAATTTATTTACAACTCGTTTAAGCCTTCTTTAACTTTACGGATAAGCCTTCCTTTTGAATCCCTCAATCTACTTATTATAAAAACCGCATCAAAATTCGTTGCGTAGTTTAAAATATTTAAGCATACATAGGGATATAGGGACATAGAATACTTTGTGTACCTACTCTGTAATAATATGTAAGTATCTACTTTAAATATGTTTCGTGTGTAATGTCTTACTCAACTCAACTCAATCCTTCAACAGGTTAATCCATTCAGTGACAGAATATTTCAAGTGTTTTCTTCGTTGAACGACGATTGCTTTTCATTTGAAGATTTGTTAGATCTGTGTTCTGTGATGAGCGCTGATTGCCCGCCTAAGGTGAAAGCAGCGTGGGCTTTTAAAATATTTGGTTCGTATTACAACTCCTTTTTTAGCCAATTCTGTGCTTGTTTCTGGTATCCTTACTATAATATTATAAATGCGAAAGTAACTCTGTCTGTTACGCTTTCACGCATAGAGTACTGAACCGAAATTAAACGAAATTTGGTACAGATATAGTCTAGAGCCTAGGAAAGGATATAGACTTACTTTTAACCGACTGCGCTATAACATAAACATAAATATCTGGGACATTAATATAAATATAAATACATAAATAAAGAAGTAATGTTTTACCCGTTAAACGTCTCTACGCGGACGAAGTCGCGGGCGGAAAGCTAGTTTTCTATAAAGACCACTGCGTGCTACTCAGTCTGAACTGGAAATGAAGTGAAATGAGTGTAATTACTGTGGGCCGCAACAAGTGCTATAACTTGTACCTTAAAGTGAAAACTATTCAAAATCTGTGAAAACCTCCTGCGATTTTATTATTAAAAGTTATTTTTTCATCAGACCTAGACAGTGACAATCAGATCTCCGAAAGGGACGTTAGTGAAATCTTGGATCGACTTATAGCGTTTTCCGAAACGGCAGAAGACCGCTGCCTAGACAAGGAATCGAAGGCAAAAATCGCTGAAGTGGTAAGAGACGATATTATAATTCATATTCGAATAGACATCACGTCTATAGTTAAGGGGCCATCCATAAATACGGCACACGTTCAGGGGGAGGGAGGGGGTTGACGTAATGTGACATTGTGTGATTAGGGGGAGGGGGTAGTTAGTAGTTTTCGTGACGTCACTTTTCCGAACGCTGTGTTAAAGCGCATACTTCTTATTTTTTGCACTTTTAATAAAACCTTTAAATTTAAAAATATGTGACGTCAGTTGTAAAATTATGTAGGAGGGTCCCTGACAACTGTGATCAGCCGGGCAGCCGTTACAAGGAGGGTGGTGTAATTTATGGATGGCTCCTTAGTAGGTACCTACTAATCAGCCAAACGAAAATGTTGGACATACTCTCTTTTGTTTTTCACCCGTAGGTAACTCCGTGGCTACATTAGTGTACTATGGCTATAAGATTTCTATTACCTAATGTCTGTCTTTTTACTTTTTTTTAGAGCAGGATAGTAACTCGAATATTCGCCGTAGCCCGCTAAAGTAGTAGTCTAAGAAGAATCATTGATAACTTGCTTTTACCACATTCTTGTTTTGATGTTAATTAAGACACATGTAAAGTCTTATACCGTGTTTACATTTTCAGATAGTAAACGAAATCAATTTGGATAATAGCGGAACGATTGGATCCAACGAATTTGAATACATCATGGCCAGACTACCTGAATTTGAAACTTCATTTTATCTCAGACTGTAAATAAAACAATATCTATTGATGTCAAGTTTTTTTTTATTAAATTTGTATACAGTTAAAGTATAATTTTATTACAAGAAAGTTTGCCTTGTAGTGTAAGTGTATATTTTAATATATCATCATAGTAGAATCTTTTGTAATAATACCTACAATTCGAGTGATATTTTTAGCTGTATCCTACGTTAGTGATATAGCTGAATAGGACCCAAAGATCAGGTGAGGCGAGCATACATAGTAAATTTTTCGTCGCTTAGAAAATACTGAATAGGCAAGTACAGGCTTGTGAGACTAGTATGGTAAGACCTATTAGTCAATACCGATGATAGTGACCTGTGTTTCTTAACGCAGGTAATAGAGGTTTGTTTACTATCTCACGAACAGCTTGCAAGCGGCCTTATTGAACCGTCCGGCGAGCGTGCGGTCCGGCAGCGCGGGGATGCCGCTCGTACGCCCGGTGTAGCTCGGCAGGACCAACGGCTGCTTGTACTTCACGTTGAACGTCGGGAAGTCTAGGTACGTTCTGAGGAACAGAGGACGCCTTTGAGGTAAGGTACAGTCTAACATGTAAAACATTGGACTGAACGCGCAATTGGGAAAAGTAGCCACATTATAGCTACCTACTTAGTATACATTCAATTAGGGATAAGGTTCCTGTCTACCTATCTACTTTGTTCCTGAAATATTATACATGAAGGTACGTATTCATTATTGCATTCCATCTTTAGGTACTTAGGTAGATGTACAATGCCATAGAAGTATTATGTTACTGAAAAACTGAGTCTTCTTTGCGCAATAGGGGTGCTAAAAGTCTCCATTTATGGACGGAAGTTAATATACCTACTTAGTACCTAATGCCAAAAATAAAAAATCGTATCTTTATTTAGTGGCGTGGGGGTACTTACGGTGTCATATCTGGTGGACATTGGCCGACGGTCACAGGCTCTTTGAAGTAAAGTAATGGGTGATAAGCTTTAGGATAGCCTCTGTAGAAGTCCCTATGGCGTTGACTTGCCTAAAAATAGTGCACTTGTGTTACGGTTATCAGAATCAACAGTGGATATGTACACAAATGTACTTAAATATATTTAATAACACACCCAGACACGGAACAAACACCGATGTTCGTCACATCCACCGAGCCAGTCAATAAAATAATTATGAATTAACAAACTGGTATATTGGTAGCAAGCGCTATTTAAGGGTCGACAGGTTCTGGGTTCGTTCCTGCATCTACAAAAATGTCACCGTGGGCGAGTGTCATTAGGGCGCATTGAAATTAATTAAGTGCCATTGTATTTACATAGTAACAAAAACGCGCGTCCGCAGCGCTGCCGTCAATCGTATTTATTACTATGGGAATACACTGCTGCTGCGTGGCACTTGCCGGAATCTTTTGGACAATTACTTGAGTATTTTCAAACACGTACATAAGTAAATATTGGTTGTAAACTTACTTCGTAAAAAGTGTCTATCTCATCCTGCCTTCCATTGTCACAAAATAATATATCCATAATACACAGTAAATTTTCGGTTATTGTAAATTAAATTTTGGTATAGATTAACTGACAAAACTAGAATTTCAAACAAGCTTGTTTAAATTTGGCGCCTGTATTTTGACATCTGTTTGAAATTTTATTTTTATTGACTTGGGCATATGAGTCATACAGCCAATAATTTTTCTATTCTTTTACTATAGTATTTCATTTACTATATACTTTAGATAATAAAGAAAAGAAAATTATTATTTCTGAGAACCTGTTTAATATTCATTATCTGATAAAAAGTTTACATGCAGGTTTATTAAAACGAGCAGCTAAATTGCGATCAGGTAACTGAGGAAATGGAGTTGTGCGTCCTGTAGTGGCGGGTAGCACAGCTGGCTGTTTATATCTTACATGGTAAGCTGGGAAACTGAGGTAAACTCTGTAAATGACAATTTTATTTGGTTAGTGGTATCAGTATAGAAATTAAACACAGAGGGGACAACCAAGAAAATGTTAAACAAGTGAGGTAACGAAAAATAAATATTTTCCTTATAACTTAATATCAGTTTTACTTGGTAGTAATAGTAACACACTTCATTAATATTCAAATAAACATCAAAATCTTAGGCTGCTATTTATTACATATTTCAATTATTGAAAATTTTAATACTTACTGAGACATTTCGGGTGGGCACTGTCCTTTATACTCAGGCTCGCGGAAATACGCATAAGGATGATGAGATTTCGGATATCCCTTATAATATTCCCGATGCATTTGGCAAACCTGTAATATCAATTTTACGATTGTACGTAACGCTATGTCATCTATGAAAATTTACAGCTTAATCTATACATATATCAGAAATGGTTTTTCACCTTATAAAATGTTTCTATTTCTTCTTGACGTAAAACATCCACAAATAATGTAAATTTTACCATATTTATGAAACTGGGATAAGATTAAATGTGATACAAATAATGAAACAGATGAGAGACGTTATGGCTGGTTTTGAGAGATGGACGTGACATAAAGTCATATAGCAGAAAAAAAAGGCTAAATGCAATGTTTTTAATTCGATATGCTTATCATAGCTTAACTTATGTAGAATGGAAGAATATCTTTAAAAAGCGTGGAATAAATAGGTCTAATTTATGCATTATTCGTGCATTTGTAATAGACAGTGAAGAACATGTGAAGAAGAATAATGTCAGTCAGCGTTTCTTTTATCTGTGCTACAAATCTGACGGAATGCGCGACAGATTGATAAACGTCAAAACAAGATTTCCTAAATTTTGTTTTACTACATAATTTACTATTGTGATTATTTATTCAATATAAAGTTTTCGCCAACCGAAAGTACTAACTATGATTAGGAAATGTGCACAGAAGTTATAATATTCTATCATTAAACATTAAGTGGTTGGCTGATAATTTGGGTGTACTATTTTTGTCCGCTCCACATTCGGTGCATTGGAATAATTTTGACATCCAGGAAAAGATGTTCTTCCTGTTCTTACGGTGAGATCCTATGCTTTTTTATTCTAGAATGTGATATGACACAATTAGGTTAGGCGAAACTATCGTGTGTGCTGGCGTATGTCGCGTGGGAGTAATGGTCATTTACATATTTTTTTCTCGGACATGTAATTAATTGACGATTGTCGTCTCGTATATTGTTAGTTTTATTGCATGCTATGAAACACTCTTTTGACTAATTAGAACTTTCATAACATCCAATTAAGATGAATAAAAAATAATCAGCTGTTCACATAAGCATAACAAACTTTACACTTAATTTTAAATTTACATTAGAGCTGGAAGTATCAGTAAAAACCACAAATAAAATATTTTCTTCTGTAACTCATGATCGTGAATGGTATTCAGTCATAATAATTAAAAGCAATACTGAGATATTAATTTGATATGTATGCAAAGTTTAGTAATTTCAGCTAATGCTTTGCATATAATTTGAATATTATTACTACTTAATTAACAATACAGTAAGTACAATACCAATCAAAGATCCATCTCTTTATAATGGTACATCATGATTAGCACTATTTTATTTCATATTGTTCTATTCTAACTCACATAGATGTTGAGTTGTATTATATTAGGTATTAACTTTGATATGAGTCATTGTTGATATCTGTTGTATTGTTATTTATCAATACCTTATCTAATCTTCATAATGCATTGTTTCATCGCCTTGCTGAAATTATTTCTGTGTTAGGTGTTATTAGAATCCATTATCACTGCACAATATGATAACAGATTTATGTGTAGACATGTAGTATGTAGTGGACAGTAAACAGTTTTAAAGTATTTACATACTGGTGAATGTTAGTAGTAAGTACATACTGATTACTTTGCTGCTTTTTTAACTTGTAAATAATAGTTTAAGATAGGTTTGTATTCAGTATCAGTAGTAAGTGTAAGTGGCACTTTTACTTCTTATTGATGAAACCATCCAATTTTAAATTATTCTCTACTAGCTTTCCGCCCGCGACTTCGTCCGCGTAGAGACGTTTAACGGGTAAAACATTACTTAGCCTATTACCTTTTCTAGGCTCTGGATTATATCTGTTCCAAATTTCACTTAAATCAGTCCAGTACTTTATGTGTGAAAGCGTAACAGACAGACAGACAGACAGAGTTACTTTCGGATTTATAATATTAGTAAGGATTTTGCGATTTGAGTACCTATAAAATTTGTGAGAGATAAGATTTTTTTATATGATAAGTCAGTTTAATCTCTTTTTAATTAAGATAGTTGCATATAATATGTTTAGAACATCACTTGTTATGATATTAGGTCTTATTTGAAAGCTTTTAAATATTAAAAGATGTGATGAAAAGCCAGATATAGAGTAAATGTATTCCGCTTTTCATTAACTGTTCTCTTTAATAAAAAACTGAATACTGTACCCCTTAATTAGGTTTATGAAAAAATTGTAAACAAAAAAAAAACCGCCTTCAAAAACCCGACTCACTTAAAATTACAAAATAATATAATACGAACATTTATAATCATCTGGGTATGAATTTTATATGTTGTTGAAGGCGGTGCCGTTTATATTTCAAACAGACAAGCACAGAGTGCTTCTTTTTCCTCAAACTTTTGATTGGCACCGCCTTCAAAAACATATAAAATTCATACCCAGATGATTATAAATGTTCGTATTATATTATTTTGTAATTTTTAGTGAGTCGGGTTTTTGAAGGCGGTTTTTTTTTTGTTTACAATTTTTTTCATACTTATTAGTGTAAAATTTTTTGTTACCCTATTAGTTCAGCTCACCTGTAATACTACTGATATTATAACTAGTAGTCTTAATATGTATACAGTATTGAAAGAATTATCCTTTTACTCCAAACAATTAAGGAGTTGACCTTCCATCATCAGCTCAGCATCATAACATTATGATTGCAAGAAGCAATGCCAATATCACTTCAGAAAATATATAAAACGCGGTACATGTGCCTATAAAATTTGAGGGTTACCCTCGATTTCTCCTGGATCCCATCATCAGTTCCTAGTCTGGTCACCCTATTAGTTCAGCTCACCTATAATGCTACTGATATTATAACTATTAGTCTTAATATGTATACAGTATTGAAAGAATTATCCTTTTACTCCTAAGTATTAAGGAGTTGACCTTCCATCATCAGCTCAGCATCATAAGATTATGATTTCCAGAAGCAAATGCCAATATAACTTCAGATAATATGCAAAACGCGGTACATGTCCCTATAAAATTTGAGGGTTGCCCTCGATTTCTCCTGGATCCCATCATCAGATCCTAGACTGGTCACCCTATTAGTTCAGCTCACCTATAATGCTACTGATATTATAACTAGTAGTCTTAATATGTAGACAGTATTGAAAGAAAAAGAATTATCCTTTTACTCCTAAGTATTAAGGAGTTGACCTTTCATCATCAGCTCAGAATCATAAGATTATGATTTCCAGAAGCAAATGCCAATATAACTTCAGATAATATGCAAAACGCGGTACATGTCCCTATAAAATATGAGGGTTGCCCTCGATTTCTCCTGGATCCCATCATCAGATCCGGGACTGGTGAAAATGGGACCACCTCGGAAGTGAACTGTATCCAACCAAAAAAAAATTTTTGAAATCCGTCTATAATTGACGAAAATATCGGTGAACATACATAAAAAAAAAAAAAAAAAAAAAAAAAATATTATACATACAGACGAATTGAGAACCTCCTCCTTTTTTGAAGTCGGTTAAATACTACTCAAGCATGAAGTATTTATTTATATTATTAGCTTTCTGAAAGCAAGTCTTTACAGTAATACTATATTAGGTGTAATAGTAGGGGAGCCCACGATGCTAAATTGGGATTTACTCGAGCGTCGTCGGGACCTATTTGATTTTGATTATTAGATGGTAGAAAGAAAAAAAGTTCATATGATGTATACCCTTTCACCAGTGGGGTGAGCTTCTGCAGGCTCGCGAAAATGTAAAAAAAAACAGTTACATGGAAATACTCGAGCGCGTCAGATATCGATAGTGTATATTCCCTACGTATCTTTGATGACGAGCGTATGCTAATCTGCCAGTTTGCATAGTGGGGGCGGGCATACAGAAGGGTTAAAAATGGGAAAAAAAAAAATTAACTCGAGCGCGTCAGATATTTGGAGGGGATGTTGAGTGAGCCCCAACGAAGTTCCTATTCAAAAGACTGACGATTCGGATGTGACGCAAGCTCGTGGCGGTTTTTTGAAAATGTAAAAAAAAATCGCCATTTTGAAATACTCGAGCGCGTCAGATTTTCATACAGACGATTCAGCTTGAAGTCCTTGATGTGCTGATTCATAATCTGACAATTATTTGGAGGAGTTTTCTTAATCTGATGGTTTGAAATAATATCCTTTATTACGTTTTTTTAATGATTATTTTTTATGATTTCTTTGTAATTTCTTTTTTTATACAGTCCATCGTGAAAACGAGCATTATAAAAAATATTTTTTATAAATCTTTATTAGTATTTTTATTTTTTCAAAAAAATAAATTTTATTATTTCACGTAAAAAAATAATTATTAATTTATTATTCAAAACGTTACATGATTTTAAAAAAATGTGTACATAAAAAAATGTTAAAAATAATTTATTTTCAATCTTCATCTTCATTGACGTTATTGACGATTTTTTTTACTTCGGCTTATGGTAATCGTCAGATTATATTTTTGCCGATATCCTTGAATTATTTCCATCACAATAAAAAAAAATTCGACCGCGCTCGAGAATGTCCAGGTGTCGTTTTTTTTTTTCAACTTTGTCACCCTCCCGCACTCTTACGTCACGCTCAAATTGTCAGATTATAAGAATACATACTTTTTAGCATGTAATTAACCTACTATACCTTAATCTGACGCGCTCGAGAATTTCCAACTATCGTTTTTTTTTTACTATTCTGATGGGCTGCCCTACGCGCGCGGCCCTATATAGAGGGCTTAGATATGCTGGAGGTACTCAACAAGGTGCAAGGTATCACCCCGTATGTTAATCTGCCACGCTCGAGTAAATCCCAAAATCCCCGCTTGGGCTCCCCTACTATAAATATCATTCTTATCATGAATCTAATCATTGGCATAATGGGACCCTGATGATAAGGTCAGGCCAAACCCTGTTTGATATTATATTCTGAGGATATTATTTTAATTCTGTAAGTTGATAAAAGTACTTACTGATGATTGCAATACTAAGAATATTTTCTACTATATCATTTGTTAATTTTATAAGTGTTTTCCTTTTGCATTAAATGTGGTGGGGTGTTTGAACAAAAGAGGCTATTTCTTACTTGGCTATATGAAATTAGGTAGTAACTTCAACTTTGCGCGATTAATAGATATATGTAGTCGCGAGTTTCTTATTCGCTTAGGCTCTATTGTGTATGTATTGTATAATGTATAATTAATTGTAATATAAACCTAAATATATGTATGGTTTATATTACAATTAATTAAATACATTATATATTTTCTAAATTTGTACAAAGGTACTATAGTAAACAGCGAGCATTGAGCGGAACTGCGAATATAACCGCAACTCCTGTTCGAAAGCGGGACCAATTGTAAATAGCCCAAAGTACTAGAAAGTAATGCAACTTTTTCCTTGACTTCCAAATTACGCGTCTCAAGACTTACATTGTCGCCTGTTATGAAACAAGTAGATTAAGGGCACGTCTTCACTAGCCTTACCAGGCTAGGTAGTGAGAGGCTAACAGTTTGATAAACCGCGCGGCTCAGACGCTGCATATCATACATAGGGTTGCCATCACCTAAACTGGGGACGCCGGATAAACACGGCAAAATCCCCTTGTCCTCCCTGTCCTTTTTCCCTCGAATTCCGAAATCTGTTGTCTATAAAATACGAGTGCGTCTGAAAAAAGAGACCATTGCGTTTTCGATTGAAAAAAAATAGTCACATTAGGTGCAACCCGGACACTTTAAACACCCCTGCCCGGACAGCCCCCGGATGACTTTCAAACTACGGAAAATCCGGACGGATGGCAACCCTTGGCATACTACCCTGGGTATAGGCAAAACGCCGTAAACTATGAGCCGCTCAATGTTCGCCTAATGGGACCGAGCCCTAACGGTATCAATAAACTTTGTGTCGTATACTGCCAACATGTCAATATACTGTGTATACTGCACCTGGACACGGGTCTAACTGCACACGTGTCTGATCGCCACTAAAAGTCGGCAAGGGCTATAAAGTACGCTTGTGGTCAACGGTTAACATAATCCAGCGGAACTTATTTTGTTTTTATTAACGGCATCCTGGCAAGTATCCATTCGATATACAAAAAGTACAAAAAATAAATAAACAAATCTTGGTGCCTATATAGATGCATTACTTGTTGAACTAGACAGTGGTTGTTACATCTCCCTAACTACTTTGTCCTCTTGTCAAGCAGGTAGGTATTAGGGCCACTTCATGAGCACTCAACGCATTTTTTAATGATACCTTTCGAAATTGTATAAAATATGTACCTATGTGGCTAAATGTCTTACGAAATCTATACTAATATTATAAAGCTGAAGAGTTTGTTTGTTTGTTTGTTTGTTTGAACGCGCTAATCTCAGGAACCGCTGATCCGATTTAAAAAATTCTTTCACTGTTGGATAGTCCATTTATCGAGGAAGGTTATAGGCTATATTACATTTTCAAATATGTAACAATAAGTGTTTTAATCTATAATATAAAAATGAATCGCAAAATGTGTTGGTAAGCGCATAAATCAACAACGCCTGAACCAATTTGGCCAATTCTTTTTTTTAAATGTTCGTTGAAGTCCAAGGATGGTTCTTACGTTGAGAAAAAATCGAATAATTGCCGGGAAAACCCTAAAAACAGCCCTTTTCTTTTTCACATACAAACGTTTTCTAACTAAAACGTAGAATCAATTTGAGCTTTATTGCTATTATATAAAGCTCATATTAAATTACAAGCACTCACTTTTATCTGGGTGTTCCTAACGTCAAAAATTTTTACAATTTGTTTTGACAGGACGAAGTCTATTGGGTCAGCTATTGTTCATAAAATTACTCATAGATGGCATCGTGCTTTGTACAGCATGCCATAAATGCTGTCAAGTTTGATATAACATGAGTACCTACGTGATAAGTTTTTTGGTAGTTCAAAAGATGGCACTGTGCTCTACGTATTACTTCGATATTGTATTGTGGAAAAGTTTGTATGTAGGTATACCATACGTCAAATGTGCCATTAAATTACGTAAATTACCAGAAGGGTTCTGAATCGACAACATTTATCGAAAATATTCTAATTGTTGCCTTTTTTCTATTTTAATTTAACAAAATATTGTCATCTAATTGACATATTTTTAAGCTGTCAATATTAACGAGAGCATTCAAATTTCCATAATTGCCGAATTGAAGAAGGTTGGTTGTCAAAAAATTCATTGATATTAATACTCAAGGGTTTGGTATCAGAAAAAAGAATGAGATGATCACAATGCGATTAATACATTGTATGCACCAACCGGGTATTAAATATTCAATCAAATTGAACAAATTCAATATTGAGTTCAAAAAATAATATGTAAATCAATATAAAAGTATAGCATCAGCACATTTTATTTGGTAGAGCATAAAATTCGAAAAGAGTAAATGAGGGGTTTGCCGGGGATTAAGAAAGAACATGATTCAAGCACACAGTAAAAGCGTCGAATAATCGTACATAGGTATGAATTTAAAATTTGAAAAACACAGTGGTACGTGGCAGGGTTTGAACTGGCGACCTCTTGCATAGCAAGCAAATACCTAAACCACTCGGCCATGGACGCTTTTTTCCTCTCTAACTATAAACTGCTACCTGGCTTTGGAATAGGACGTCCTTTATTTCACTTTGATCGATGAACAATTAGGATTACTTGAAGATGATCTATTCAATATGAGGAAGCTGTTTACTATAAACATAGATTTTAGGATTTCGTACGTCGATAAGAATAACCGAACCCCTATATAGGATCCGTTTATCATAGTCAATTTTTGTCAAGGAGAAAATATCAAACTAAAAGTTACATCAAATACTCAGGTCTACTGTCCCTTCATCTGAGCCAACACAATCAAAAGAAACATTCATTTATGCTGCCAATTTTTGACACTCGCAAAGGGAACTACTATCTGCGAAGTACTCAGATTCTCAAAATTTAGAATAAAGCAACGTCAAGTACAGAGAATTGCGTAAACTTTAAAAATAAATTGCGTTGTGCGAGTCCGTCTTGCACTTGGAATTTTCTTTATTTTTTCTTTTCTTGGGTTCTATTCCCACTCAGCACAAAATATTTCTGCGATGAATACCGATGTTTGTTCCGTGTCTGGTTGTGCTATTTAAATATTTAAATGTATACCACTGTTCTGATAAAAACAAGTGCTAAAGCTTCTTACCACAGGATCAGATCAATTAATGTGATGTTGTGTAATATACTTATTTATTACTACACGATAAACAACAGATGGTGATGATGATATAAACCAAAATGATTTTTTTTAAATGTTTCTTCCGGTTGACTAACTTCTTAAGTGGCAGAAAAGATTTTGACGGGACTACGACTACTTTTAAGTTAAAAAAAATTCAAAATCCTGTAGTTCACGCGAACGAAGTCGCGGGCACAGCTAGTAATTAATAATCGTAATTGTTTTTATTACTATTACGGATGTACTTAAATTGCACTAAAACTTGATTTGTGCGCTTGCCGCTGACCCATTACCTATTTTATAGAGTAGTTATTAATACCATATATTTTGTTGATAAACAAGAAAGCATTGTCGGTCAGTATGTTTGGTCAGTTACATAGCTAGTTTTCGTTAGTTGAGTGTAGGACGTTTAGTGAATAATCACTTACGTAAAGAGATTTCGAAACGTTAGGGATAGATGTTCTAGTTAGGCGCCGCCAACGCAACGGTGCGTACCCGCGTGCCATCTTTAGATCACACATTATTATTGTAACAGTGCAAGTTTGTATGCCCACTTAGCATCCTAACATTCCTAACCCTGCCTCTTCCGGTTCTATTTTTATTTGGGACATTCCATACATGGCCACCTGACTCCAAATTAAGCAGATTTAAATACATATTCATATCCAGACCTGAAACAAACACAATTGTTCATCACATGAAAGTCCGTGGAGATCGGACCCAAGACTCATGAAACGTTAGCCAAGGGCACTATCACTGTTTTCCACCGAGTTAGTCAATAGATTCCTTCAAAATTATCATCCACCATCTTGGCGTTTTCCAGTTGTTCCTTCCGCTTATGAATGAATTTACAGGTTTCTTAATAAGACATAGTGATAGAGGTAATATCTCACATCACATCATCAGGCCGTCACAGTCCATTCCTGAACATGCCCCAAAAACGCTAGGCACTCTTGCCTAGTTAGGTATGTCTCAAATAAGAGGTATTAATTGTAACAGCTCTAAGGCGAGCCTAGGTCACAGTTTACGTATCATTTAACAATGAGTAATCGCGCCTGAATGAAAGGATTATAATATGGTAGGTATATGACATGTTGAGTCACATCAGTTTATTGTACTCTTCACTGTCCAATAGCTGATATTTTGCACATGCCCCTTCTGAGTTCAATTGCCATAACGCAGGGTTGTCATTTTAAATAGAGTGTTATATTAAAAATAAAAAATATTGATCAGAATGGAATAAGAGGCTTATTTAGAACTATATGTGCACTTTCGCACACGGCACATTGTGTAATAAATACTTAGTTTGACGAAAGGAAAACGAGCCCATACACTTTAAAACTAGCTGGTTTCCTGAGATACAGTTTACATCTTTATAAACTGCGGTATTTGATTGTTTTACTATGTAAAAGAACACAATTTAATTAATGAAAACTATAAAAGTGCAAAAGTTACTCGCAATTAGAAAACACAACCCTCCAATTGGAGCAGTCGGGTAAATATCGTGCAAGTTTGAACCCATACAGCGTTTCGTTTCGTCGTCCTTTGTTTGATAACAATTCAGTCGGCATGGATACCAGTTCAATATTGTCCCGTGAACCGAGTATACGATTTCAGTGCGATGCTATCGAGTATTACCTATCTGAGCTATTAATTATATGCGGCGTTGTAAACAAGATATTTGATATTCAGTCATTTAGTTATCGTACCAAAGTTATATTTTTTGTAATCTGTATCATTTGGAATTGTTTATTTTGGTAAAGATAAGAAACACGTAGTATTTAAGTGTTTTATTGTTCAACGTGTTCTTGTTGAGAGTGCGTGACCATGATTATAGTGATCTAGTTAGAGGTATGTATAGTTAATGCTTATGCTCGTTTGTGGATAAGTAGTTTCGCATTCTTAGCGGTTATTTTCTTGTCACATATGCCTTATTCTACGTAGCGCAGAGGTCAATACTCTCAATCACCTTAAAGCAAGGTAATTAAGGCTAAGAATTAATTTAAATGTAAAATAAATACCGTGTCTCAATAATGCCTTCACGTGTTTAGCCATTGAAGGATGTTTTGAGGATAACGCGTTGTAATGTAATGAGACATGCATGCATGTGCATGCATCTATACGTTATTATTCACTTTGCCGCTCGTTTTTAATCACAAATGAATAAATTGTATTAATTTTTTGAGTTTAGTGCTGCAATTTCGGCTCGGATTGTACCTACATACATTTAAAACGTGACTAATTTAACTCTAACTTAAATTTCAATTTACGGGAAATGATTTTTATTTTGGAGAAATTCTATGCTTCTGCATAGAATTTCTCCAGTTTTTTTTTCTGATTATCTAAATATTTATAACCACTTGTGCAAGAGTTAGCACTGAAACAAACTAATTAAGACGTAAGTTATAATAAATAATCCAATAGAAAGGCAGGGTCAATAAACTCCTACTGGATACTCTACGTTTAGGGTAGAGAGAATTTATCCAAGTTTTTTTTTTCTCCTACAAAACTCTGTTACAGTTCCTAAAAATGCAGAGTTTAGAGAACCGCAGGGATATATTAGATCTTTCTTTATTTTATAAAATCATGAGACATCACCTGAGTTGTCCCATACTACTGAGTCAATTTAACTTCAGAGTTCCGTCACGATTGCCTCGTAAGCCTATTGAGCCTCTTTCTTGTCCCTTCAGTAAAACCGTTATGGGTGCTAACTTGCCAATCTCCAGAGTGTGCAGGTTATACAACAAGTATAGTGGGTGCCTTGATGTTCATTTCACATCTCGGGCTAGATTTAAAGCTACACTATTATGTAACTTGACATAGTTTGTTTTATTGTTCTACGTTTTAAATAATTTTTGTTCTTTATTTTTCTTTCATTATAAACTTAGATTAAGACACTAGGTTAGACATTTTAAACTTATTTGCACGCGGTGTATACCTTCAAGTGATTAAGCAATCAGCTTGAGTATCCTTGCTTGTATTTATTTTAAGTATTGTTGTATTAGTCGTTGGTGTACCAAATAAATAAATAAAGTGTGCGTGTGCACCTATTGCTAATTAATATTTTAGGGGTGAGGCTCCTCGTTAGGAAAAAAATATCAACCAATCTATCAATATCGCGTAAAGTTATTGGAACGTTACAAGATTTGTACACTTCTCTTTAGCATACCACTACAACTGTCAACCTTGTTGGTCTTTTGGTAGCAAACGATGCGTAAGGACCGAGAGGTCCCCTGTTCAAGTCCGGGGTCGGGCAAAATTTTTGTGATTTTTTCTGTAATGAAATTACTCAGTACGATGTTAGGAAGTTGGCGGTTGAACGCCCGTGCCTCGGAAAGCACGTTAAGCCGGTGGTTCTGCGCCCGATCTCTCATCGGTCATGTCGGATAGCCGTCTCCGAATTATGAGCGTAAGGGAACAGTGAGTGCACTTGTGTCTGCGCGCACACATGTCCACTATAATATGTCCTATGCACTTGGCTGATCGCAATTGAGATCGGGCGCCATGGCCGAAATCGGTGGGACGCCTTATTTTTTTTACAACTGTCATTTGGTCCGTCCCCAGCTGACGCATAGCGGTGGCAGTGTGATGGTAATGACGTGTGCGGGCATGGGCGACGCGGCGCTGCGCGAGCGGCTGCCCGCGCTGTGGCGGCGCATCGAGGACGCGCACTACAGCTACCTGGAGACGGACGACAGCCCGGAGAAGTTGCAGCAAAAGAAGAAGCTGGAGGGTGAGACGGGATGGGTTTCATTCCTTAGCTTGGTACTGTGACGGGGAGAAGTTCTGCCCGCGCTGTGGCGGCGCATAGAGGACGCGCACTACAGCTACCTGGAGACGGACGACAGCCCGGAGAAGTTGCAGCAGAAGAAGAAGCTGGAGGGTGAGACGGGATGGGTTCTATTTCTTAGCTCAGTACTGTGACGATCGACGACCGGGAGAAGAAGAAGCTGGAGGGTGAGACGGGATGGGTTCTATTTCTTAGCTCAGTACTGTGACGATCGACAGCCCGGAGAAGTTGCAGCAGAAGAAGAAGCTGGAGGGTGAGACGGGATGGGTTTCATTCCTTAGCTGAGTACTGTGACGGGGAGACGTTCTGCCCGCGCTGTGGCGGCGCATAGAGGACGCGCACTACAGCTACCTGGAGACGGACGACAGCCCGGAGAAGCTGCAGCAGAAGAAGAAGCTGGAGGGTGAGACGGGATGGGTTCTATTTCTTAGCTCAGTACTGTGACGATCGACGACCGGGAGAAGAAGAAGCTGGAGGGTGAGACGGGATGGGTTCTATTTCTTAGCTCAGTACTGTGACGATCGACGACCGGGAGAAGAAGAAGCTGGAGGGTGAGACGGGATGGGTTCTATTTCTTAGCTCAGTACTGTGACGATCGACGACCGGGAGAAGAAGCTGGAGGGTGAGACGGGATGGGTTCTATTTCTTAGCTCAGTACTGTGACGGACGACAGCCCGGAGAAGCTGCAGCAGAAAAAGAAGCTGGAGGGTGAGACGGGATGGGTTTCATTCCTTAGCTTGGTACTGTGACGGGGAGAAGTTCTGCCCGCGCTGTGGCGGCGCATAGAGGACGCGCACTACAGCTACCTGGAGACGGACGACAGCCCGGAGAAGCTGCAGCAGAAAAAGAAGCTGGAGGGTGAGACGGGATGGGTTTCATTCCTTAGCTTGGTACTGTGACGATCGACGACCGGGAGAAGAAGAAGCTGGAGGGTGAGACGGGATGGGTTCTATTTCTTAGCTCAGTACTGTGATGATCGACGACCGGGAGAAGAAGAAGCTGGAGGGTGAGACGGGATGGGTTATAATTCAGTTCGATCTCATTTCTTAGCTCCGTACTGTGACGGTCGACGACCTGGAGAAGTTTACTTTAGTTGTTGTAATTTGCTAAAGCTACGTTATTTGCATGTACGAAAGGGGTATCCTTGAGTTAAGTAACCCTGGAGGCGTTCCATTGCTTCCTAAATTCCTTGAAACCTGCGTGCGATTGTAAATTGTTTCAAATACACTACCTAATCGACATTGGTATCCATCGGGAATTAAAAACGAATAAACTTAGCCTACTCCAGCCCATACACGAGCTGATGTTCTTCCGTTTATTTCAGACTACATCATAGAGTACCTGTCCCTCGTTCCCCACGAGTGCAAGTTCGGTCTCCCGGAGACCAGCAAGGTGTTCCAGCGGACCGTGAACGAGCTGCCCGAGTTCAGCGCGTACCGCGCGGGCCTCGGCTGGGCGGCCCTGGCGCGGTACGCGGGCAACCTGCTTGCACAGCCCTGGCGGAAGGAGTACAAGGTTATAAGGGTAAGTGGATCGGATGATGTGTTCGTTCAGGGTAGATTTACAATTGTAAATACACTATTAACGATTGTAAATCTACCTAATAAATAGTAGAAAATGATCACATAATTCACATACATCTGATCCTGTGAAAAGTAGCGTACTTGACGCTACTTTTCACGGCTATTTTAGTTATTAGAAACAACAGTTGAATATTTACCAAACATATAATTATCTTGGGTGGGGATCTCGAACTCACAAATTTGGCGCAAGATAGTGAGGAACTTGACCTAAATGTTAAGGAGTCAGTCAAAATTACAACCTACAATATGCAAAAATATGTATTATTAGTCCAAGTTATACTACTTCAAAACTGTAGTAGTTTACAAGTCTGTAGTCAAGTCATTACACTAAAACAGTAAACATTGTCCATAACATTGATTCTAATAACTTTTGCAGTTATACTGCGGCTACTTCAAACACGAGGTGGAAGCGAATCTAGTCGGAGCAGAGACATTGCTCCACGCGATGGGGTACCGGCCGGCGGGCGCGGGGCGGCTCGCGCTTGACGCGCCCGTATGCCCAGACACGGTGGCGGCCATCTCTCGCGACGCTCTGGTTGCACAGTGCGAGTGCCAGGTGAGAGGACTAAATGGGGTAATATAATAAATAAATAAACAAAAATTACATACATTGTTCTGATCCTGTAGTATATTTCTTACAGTTTCAATTATACTTTTAAGCAATATCCGAGTTTGGATTCTCCTTGTGCCAGGAGAGCCCGCTCTCTTATAGCTAAAAGAGTTTATATAATATTTAGATAGAGCAGTTGTTACATAGAGAATCAACAGTGGATACAACAATACACTTAAATATATTTAATTAATAACACACCCAAACACGGAACAAACACCGACGTTCATCACACAAATATTTGGCCCGAGTGGGAATCGATCTGTGGAACCGTAGGTAGTGAGTCTGAGTCACTAACCACTGTTCCACCGCGCCAGTAAACATCACCACCACCAGTCTTGCCCGTGACCACGAGCGCTGTAAAAAGCTCGAAACGTCGGATCTCCAAATAATGTTTAGTATACACGCGAGTTTAATCCGTAAAATTAGTTTTATTTCAAACCAGTCAACATCACTAACATCGTCATTACTAGCATTACTATACTCATTTTATTGCGGCGTCATTAGGAAACATTTTAAAATAAATCATTTTAAACTTTTAAAAGGGAAACAGTATCGTTTTGTTTAATTAGAACATTTAAAAAAAATACCTATGCAGTTCGTACACGTAGAATGGAAGGTAGTAAGTTCCATCCTACGTATACGAACTGCATAGGTACTTTTTTAAAATTTTCTATTACATTAAATTAAACTAAACGATACTGTTTATCATTTAAAAGTATAAAAATATTTATTTTAATATTTTTCCTAATGACGCCGCAATAAAATGAAAAAAGTGTGCAATAAAATTATTTTCGTTTGTCAAACGTAAAATGCGTGATTCAGAACACAATGAAGTGTCACAGGGATCATCTTAGCTGAAAAAGAGTATAACACCGTATCGTTTGGTTGCAGATAATGTCCCAGATCTGGGAGGGCGCGTGGGGGCGCGGCGCGCGCGTGTCGTGGGCGGACGTGTGGCGCGCGCGCCTCGCCACGCGGCCCGCCCCGCGCGACCCGGGGCTCTACCTAGACGGTATGTGTAGCATCACTACATACTTTAAAGACAAGTCGCTTTCCGCGTTTGTCTGTCTCTATGTATGCTTAAATCTTTAAATCTACCAAGATAGACAAGGATTTAAGAGGAAGGTTCTTGTGTATAATGTAGGGTCACTTGTACAGTATAAAGAAAGCTTATGGTACTACTTTTTACCACTTGTAATGATGTATTGTGTTTATGAAAAGTTTATCAAGAAGAAATTTCGCAATGTAATGCAATGGAGGGTAATGTGTTTATAAATATAGAAGAATATTCTAAAATATAGAAGTTTTTTTTCGTATGGTTGGTTTTGAGTAGTTTCGTCATCATCACCGGTCTTGCGGGGGAGCGGATAGCTCACATCCCTATGTTTTAGAAAGAAAACTGCATCCATTGCGATAAGTAACTAATTTGATATTTTTACCTGTTCCAGGCTCCTCTGAAATATATTCAAACATCCCAGTGCCGGTGTCGGACATGCACCGGAGCCGCGCGGCCGACGCGCGCTGGGGGGCGGCGCCCTGCGCGCACGCCTGCGCCGACCCCGCGCCCTACGCGCTGCCCCCGCACCTCGTGTACCCACCCGCCTCGCACCCCGCGCCCCTCGTCGTCGGACCCTACGGCGTCCCCTACTACTACCCGGTCCAAGCTCCCTACATGATACCCACCCCCGTGTATGCACCGATAAAACACGCCACCACTGTCCCCGTCAACGGGTACCCCCCGCCCACCCAGTACAGGTACCCCGCCGTCCCCACCGCTCAGCTGATCGAGCTCGACACCCCGTCCGTTTACGAGAACGGAAAATTCGACAGAAGCGACGACCGACCCCGGAGGCGAACGGACGGGTCCCGGCGAAACAGCACCTCCAAGTCCGGGTTCAGCGAGGTCTCGCTCCCGAGCCTCCCCCGCTCCGACACTCAACCGGCTCTGAGCAAGGCTCGCGAGGACGGCATGGGGACGTACGAGAGCTGGGACTACGTGTTCAGGAATCTCTCCAGCAAAGACCAGGAGGAGAGCAGGAGTCGGTACTCCCCCTCCCTCGACCGGGATTCGAGGACCCTCGATAGGTTAGACCGGGAGGAGCGTAGAGCAAAATACCAACCGACCACGCTAGACCTCGAAGACGGCCTGCAAGCGCTGAACATCGACAGGTCCTACGACGAGGACGCGTATCGAACGGCAAAAGTGAATGAGAATCTAATGAGACTTAAACAGGAGCAGGAGTTGAAGCGGGCGAAGCAGCTCGCGAGGAAAACCGAAGAACGGAGGCCGAGGAAGTTAGAACCGATAGCGAATCCTAAAGCCGACGCGCTGATAACGAGTAAAGTGGCCCCGGATAAAGTGAAGCTGCTCACTAAGAAGGACGTCAAAGAGAGGAAGGAGGTGATCAGGCAGCAGAGCTCGGTGAATGGCGCGGCTACTAAGGTGAAGAAGCCGGTGAAGCCGGCGGCCGAGCCCGACAGGCCGGCCAAGCCCAGACCAGTGGAGAACGGACACAGTAGCGGGCACAGTTCGAAAACTACTCCAGGTAAATATATCCGGTATTATGTTGGATTTAGATTTTATACTCTTATATTCGTGCTCATATTTTTAATACATTTTTATTTTTGCACTTTTGAAATGCATACACAATTTTATAGAATAATTTAATTGCATAATGATTCAACATACTTACGTTTTTTATTCATTATTTTCATGATTGATCAATACTGGAAAAAAGCATTCGTAAGAGTGATATAGGTACATCTCATTAGTGACTAATGGATTACTAACATAATATATTCATGGAAACGAATGTGACCAAACAGTTTTTACATAACCTTCACTCCTTCCACAGCCGCAACTTCACAACCGAACTACGACCTAAAAGCGCAGCTAGTCGTATCTCTAGACGAGATCGACGCGCGCCGCTCGCCCCCCAAACCTATACCGAACGGGGTCCCCGCCGCCTCGACCGCCCCGTCGGGGTGGGAGTGCGGCACGTGCACGTACCTGAACAGCGGGGCGCTAGCGGCGTGCGAGATGTGCGGTAAGTCGAAGCGCGCGCCCGAGATCCAACCGCTCACCTCCGGCGGCCGCGAGTGCCCCGCCTGCACGCTGGTCAACCGCCGCGACGCGCCCGCCTGCGACGCCTGCGGGACCAGCCTGGAACACTGTCCTACCTATATTTAACCTCCTCGCTTGGCTTGTTATAAACACTCGCCCGCCCGGGCGGGAGGGGTTAACGAATATACACTCGCGGACTTCTGCAACTACAGTTGCGAGTAATCACATATCGCCTCTTTGCTGCGATAACGTGACATGTTAAGAAATTGGGATTATCAAGAGGAAAGAAGCGATATGTATTGTATGAAGCGAATTTTTTTAAAGCACGCGACTACATGTTTGACTTATTGGCTGCCAGAATTATTGCAAACAAATGATGCTGTTTAAAAACGTTGGCAGTTAGTGGGTTAACCGGTAAACTGACCCAGAAGTAAATACACTAAAAATTTCCATTGTCACAGCCTATGGGCTGTGACCCTGTTAAAGGCAAGATCTAATGTTCAATACGAAGCAGTCAGGCGCAGATGACAGAGGCTGGTAGTAGTCGATTAAAGGCGCAGGTTTAGTGCTTCGCCATATTTAAAATATTGGGGCAAAGGTGCAAGTCACTTAGAGAATTAGATAGTCTATGACGCGGGATTAACTCGACCTATATCTATCTTAAAGGGGTGGATGATGTGACCCGAAAATATTACGTCATACACAACTCTGTGGATTCAATCGATAAATACGCCGCCCACATTTAGCTATAACACCTTGCAATAAAATATGCGCTTTGCTTCTTCTGTAGATCTATAAGTTTTCTTAACGTTTCCTTCATACTTATCATAAATGATTTTTATGGATAAGATGATGGGTTGAGCGTATTTAAAGATTTGTATCTCAGAGTCCCTAGGTTTCCTAGAAAACGACACAGTACAAATAAGTATAGAGGACTTATTGTTAATTTGTTTTGTTTATCTGAGCAGTTACGCCTTATACGATAGAATTAAAAAACAAGGCTTCTGTAAAAGTTATTAGCAAATGTTATTAGAGAAAATTATGCGAGCGTATTTTGTAATGTTTGAATATGATTGTCGCCTACTCCTATTTGTACTGTGGTACTAAAGCTTGACTTGGAATGACTTGAAATTAGAAAATAGGTAAACAAATAATAACAAAATAAAAAAATAATCTTCATTAATAAAAATATAAAACGTATAACAATACAACATATAATAAACGAAAGCAATACCACAAAAATATAAACCACAAAAATATAAACCATAATAATTAATAATACACTAAGCAATGTAACAGCTTTAACACGTACATTTCCTATTTAAAATGCAACATTGGGAGCAATAGTAGGTACCTATATTTATTTCCTGAATAATGGGCAAAAACGTAAAGTAAAACTTTTACTATCTTTTTTTCACGTCAGCATTTAAAAAGCTTCTTACTTAGCATTTATATGTTCATCTATAGATGACATCCTAACTAAGGAATAACTATTCAAAGCCTTGTGTCTAAAATCAAGTCTTTCCATGAGCAACGATATTCACGACGAGCGCGCGAGTTTTCAACTATCGGAAAGTTGATTAATCTGGTTGCCAAGTTATTTCTAATCATTTATTAGTATTTATTTTTATTAGCTTAGTTTTGTAAGTCTTTTCTAGCACAAACTATGTTTGCCTGGTCCCAGGCGAGGAATGTTATGATGTTTATCTTCCAATAACGATTTCCTTATTCGTATATTTATTGAAGCATATTTATGGAAGAGTTCCTATATGATATCTGGTGGTTTTGGATACATAATTCTTTTGGGAAATTAAAGAGCGAAGACATTTCATTAGGCCTAATTTCACTTATATTCGATAAGCATGCAAAGCAAATGCTATGTTCGGATTTTTTAGCTTTCACTATTCAGAACTTATATCAACTATATAATATCAATTGTATAATACGGAGCATATTATACTATTCATTTGACTTATGTTAAACAGGTATTACAAAACATTTAATTGACATTCCTAACATTTCTCAGTCACAAATCTAATTACAAATTAACAGGATTACAGTAATTGTATCACAACGGTACGCGATGACAATTAGTTAATTACTGATGCGAAAATAAAATAAACGCCAATGGTTTTGTAATTGTTGGATTGAAATCAAATGAGTAAACAGTAATTGAACCACAAATTTGCAGTTTGATCGCATTAAAATAAAAACCAATTTGAGTGGAGTGAATGTTGAGTGGAGAATAACATTACTTGCGTGTTTTTTTTGTTTGTACGTATCACTAATGTATACCATTTAATATTTCAGAGTACTGTTTACTATTTCCGATCAAAAAAATATGATCTACTATAATGTATAATTTGTACTTCACATTGGCGCAAAGATAAGGATTTTGTATAAAATACTATAAATTTCGTTCCTATTTTTCTTTGCAGTCCTTGGTCGTATTATACATAAAGTGTATCTTGAGATTTATTTTAAGTGCCATACTTTACCAGAAAAGAGGTGTTTGTCTAAAAATATGCAGAAAGTGCAACAAGCAAGGCGGCATTGATAATTGGCTAAAATATTTACTTAAACAAACTAATTGGATGTATATTTCTTCTGTATAACACACTATTTATAAAATCGTATCTATGTACTATCTACACTGTTAGTTCTTCAAATATTTATCATTCAATATTTCAATTGATTACATGTACGCCTTTTTTATATTTATGTAAGTCAATGTTATGTTTTGTAATGTTATATAACTAATGTTATTTCAGGACTGATGTCTTCTAAATTGATCGACAAAATAATATAACGGAATTATGGAGTTTTGAGTTTGAGCCTAAAATGTATTATTAGAACAAATAAGCGTGTTCCTCTATAAAACACCATTTTGATATTTATAAAAAATATTTTCATAATTGTGTGACTTAAAACATTCTTCATATTTATTATAAATCAAGTTGTGAAAAACTGTTACTGTAACTTGCTAAAATTGTTAACTGATTTTATTTTCTGACTCTTAATGTATTGGTTATCCACTAATTTTGTTGTTTTGTCGAAAGTATCTCGTAAACACGACTACAAAAGAAGTTTCTCGTTATTTGTCTCCTTAATATCTCATTAGTGAAGTCATATGGCTGTTGTTTGAAGTATATGTATTAGTCATGTTTTGGACCATTAACAGAGAATTACCTACTATTGAGAAATGAGAATGCCAGTCGACTTGATTGCATTGTGTTTACGCTGACGTTGTAGATAGAGAATAAATACACATGTTTATGTAGATATCCCATAAAACCATCGAAATTAACATTTAAAGCTTTAACTAATGCATGTTGTAATTCAAAATTATTAAGTAACAGGGATTTTTGTGTCTCAGTCAGAGTATCAATAGATGTTAGGAAGCAAACTGTTTGTAATGGTTAGAAAGTAAATTTTCATGTATCACTAGGAAGGCAATTACTTATTAGGTTAAGATGGTTGGATTTATTTGTATTATACAATCGGCTGTCATGTAAATCTAGGTTCTTGTAGTGTCGGGAATCCAACAGTTATGGGAGTTCTACATAATAATGTTGTATGATAAAAGGTTTTTGTTTTGAGCTATTGCTTTGCTGCACAGGGTACTACGGGGAGGGCCGCGTCGCGTCAGCGTATTTTAGAGGTATTTTAACATAAAGGAACGATATATTATATGGCTTCGTCGTGGACGAGTTGAAATTATCTCGAAATTATAATAATAAATTAATAGTGTTCGTTTATTCGCCTTCTAAAATGCTTTAATGTTAGTTGAAAAATAGATAACGCTTTTATTTTTGTTTTCTTTTTGATAAATTATTGATCTGTGTATATAATTGTTAGTGTTTGTAAATAGTAGATATTAAATATATTTATTAGAACGCAGTTTGTGATTTATAATTTATGTTGGAAGGGATAAACGATTTTAAAATATATGTAATAATAAATTAATGAAAAAATATAACATCATTTAAAGGTGCAATTGTTAACATTGGTAATTTTACAATCACAGTTTGCGGGGATGAGCACAGTGTTATAGAAATGAGTGTAGCACACAATGGGTAGCGTTAGGCAGCATACATACATAACGCACTAAGGACGTGTATTTTTCTATTAAAAGAATAGTAGATTTTCAAAACCAATTTGTAAGACAAGTTGTGCTTCACGTTGAGTTGCCTTTAGTTGATTCGAGAAGACTTAAATTATTGTAAAAGCAAAAATTATAATAGTTATACAGATAGGAGAAAGTATGTCTTTAATATTATGAAATGAAAAAATAAATAATACTGTTTTTCAAATAAGTTTTTTCATTCCTACTCCATAATGCCCTGTATTTTTGTTGCAACGTGGTACAAACGCCTTTCGCGTTACATGCAATATTAAAATGTTGTATATGTAGGTATAATAATATGACAAATCATAAACATTTTATTCAGGTGTGAATAAAAAATATTCAATAGAATTTAATATTGGTTGATCACTTAGTTAACCCCTTTCTATAGTAGAATTACCTCATATTAGTAGGGGAAGAAAAAAATAGTTGTGTATAAAAATAATGTTTAATATCACAATAAATTTTGTCGTCCACTAGTTGCGAATAATTTCAGTCAATATCACAAAATTCATTCACGTCATCGATTGTTCCGTATTAGTAATGTCCATGCTGCACCTTGTGTCCAAGTTGACCTTGGCCATATCCACCTTGTCCCTGGCCAAGTCCAATTTGACCTTGGCCCTGGCCGAGTCCAATTTGACCTTGGCCGAAACCTCCTTGACCGAGACCGCCTTGTCCAAGTCCGATCTGTCCTTGACCAATACCGTATCCGCCTTGGCCTTTGTGGCCTAATCCACCGTGCTCGAAGCTACCATGTCCTCCATGGCCTCCATGTTCGAAGCTGTCATGTCCACCGTGGCCGCCGTGACCGCCATGTTCGAAGCTGCCGTGCCCACCGTGGCCGTCGTGTTCAAAGCTGCCATGGCCCCCGTGGCCTCCATGTTCGAAGCTGTCATGCCCGTGTCCGCCATGTTCAAAGCTGCCGTGTCCACCGTGGCCGCCATGTTCGAAGCTGCCGTGTCCACCGTGTCCATGTTCGAAGCTGTCGTGTCCGTGTCCGTGGCCACCGTGCTCGAAGCTACCATGTCCCCCATGTCCGCCATGCTCGAATCCACCGCCATATCCTAAAGTAAGAATCGAAATCGTTAAATGATGAAGCATTGTTCAATATCGATATGACAACCGCTGCACTGGTTGTCCAAATCAAAAAATATAGCCTATCTATCTATTAATAGGACGACTATTGCTAGGTATTGTCTGTATCAATATCCATGCATTTAACTGATCCTATTTATTGTGTTCGGTATAGAACCATCCATAAGTTAAGTAAGAATACGTAGATAGTAGTAGGTAGAATACGTAGGTACAAGTAGAATTCTTCCTAAATATTTATTTCATAGTCTTACTAACCTGGTGCTGCGGCTACCACGGCCACTAACGCCAGTGAAATAATCTGAAATTAAGAAAAAAAAATACATAAAGTAATTCTGTATTCGATTTGCTGTATTCTGTAGCGGTACCATGAGTTAGCTATCGAAAACTTACGTAGATACGTTAAAAGCCTATCGAGTTGTTTTTATTTCCTACGACCGATTTTAGTTCTTAGTGTGACCACCAGGGGCGCTGTACAAGTTTTTCATAGACATATTTACGTAGGCGATATCGAGTCCGTAACTTTTAAACTCATGGTAGCGCTACTGGACAGCAAGTCATATTTTAAAGATATATCTAGGTAATGAAGTGTGCAGGTATTTGTGCAATATGTCTCGCAATCGGTTGATATGCGTTGAAAATAATTTTGAGATTTAATTCGGTAGCTCGATATCAGACAATTATGTACTACTAGTATATAGGTACCTAATTTAAACAACGTCGCTGCTTATTAATAAGACATCAATTGCGTAATTGTATCCGTCATTAAAAAAATATTGGTACTTTATGTCAATTAAGGTATATACCTTCCGGTCCTTATTAAAGCATAATGTATGCAAATATAGGTTTATGATTGGATAAACCCTTACATCAATCGACATATTAATAGTAAACGATTTCGTCCTAATTGCTAGCCCCTGTCTACGGGCATGTTATCATACCGATCAATCAATTTTATTACTAAAACAACTTCGAAGTCCCGTTACGGAGATCAATGACTCATAGATGGGGTATCCTATCGAGATTAGCGGTTGTAATGATAGTGTCCGACTTCGGTACGTCGGGTGCAAATGGCTGATGATTATCTACGAATCAGTGGATCACTATGCATAGGTATAAATTATCGCTAGTTAGTCCATGGTACTTTTGAGTAACCATATAATTTGCGAATATTACAGAATATTGTTCATCATGAGGACAATGATTCTCTTTTTTTGGCGGGTGACGACTCTGTAGAACCCCACGATTAATGGTGGGGTTTGACCATTACAATGTATGGTACATATTAAATATGATATCACATGTTTAATAGTTGGTTTAAAACTCAATTTCAATATTAGGTACTAGAACTAAGATCACATATCGTAAAAAAAACTAATCAATTGTTTTAAATATGTATGTAAGTAAGTATGTTAACATTCAAATTTTAATTATGTTCATTTAATTAATGATAATTTTAAAAATATTGAATCCAGTATTACTTTTTTAATTTAGCCGTAGCATAGGTACGCTACGGCTAAACTATCTTAATTCTAATAAGTTGTTAGATACGTAATATTTTAGACTTCCGCGATCCATTACACTAAATATTAGTCTTTATGGGTCTATACGCGATATTAGGACCAGCATGGTCGCTCACGACCATGATTGGTGTAACTCAGTCGAAACGTTGGGCAGTAAGTAGCTAGACCCATAAAAACTAATATTTAGTGTAAGTTGTTAGATAATTCCGGAAAAAACTTAATTACTTTTGTGACAACAATTCAGAAAATAGCGTACACACGTCCCTTCTATGTTTAAGAATAACAGAGTTTTCGGTCAGTTGATAGATTAGGCCCAGGGCCAACAGCTTAAAATGTTTACTGTTTGTGTCACGGGTGGAATTTTACATAATTATGATCCGATCTGGAATTAATTCAACCACCCTTAATTTAAGAGTCTAAAATTACCAATCTTAATTATAATCCTAATCCTTTCTAATAACAGTGAACATCAGCAATGTAACAATTTTAGTTATTTTGATTTAAATGATTTTAGCTAAGTATTTAAACTTCAAAATTCGCTCACCAATAATCTTGCCATCTTAACTATTACTTTATATCCGACACAAGCTGTCCTTGTAATGTATCTCTCACACTAACTCTGGGCCAAGTTCGCGGCCGTCTTATATACAGGGTGTATTCGCTCGAGACCATTATGACCGCAATTGACATCAGATCATCTTGTTCTAGCGGCGAGTTGCCGGCATATATCGCACTCGGGCTTATCTATAAATGCCTGGCTTAGCCTAGCCTTAGACAATTTTATTTATACTTTATACTTAGATGGCTAGCAAATTAATGAAAAGAAATGCTAAAAAGAAAATGAATTCGGTTGGTGCGGTGGTTGTTAAACGAATCCGTTTATTGAACTCAAGTTCAGGTGGTAGAGACGATTTACTTGGGTGCTAAGTGACTAATGGCGTTAATTTACCGCTGACTTTGTAGAATAATGGGAATTAAAAAAAACCGAGATGTGAGGAGGGTTCAATAAAAGAACATGCCAAATATATAACAATTTTTCTCGCATATTACTTTCAGTGTTGCTTGTTATTTCTACTCGCTTCTGATACGCAGTTTTCGAAAATATGAATTAACATATCCTCTTTAGAGGAGAAAAAATATAAACCATTGATATGAGAGAACATAAACCGATCATGATATAAAACAAGTGAAATAAGGATCTTAATAATATATTTATTATTAGGTATGTATTCAAGGATCTCTGAAAATGTTCATTGATTATTATACTAACTAGGAAACAAATCAATTTTATGGATCGCAATATAATAAAATTCTTAAAACTACTAATTTGCTGTATGTAATCATCATTCCAGCTACATCATCAATAATGATCGAATGTGGCTACGTATGTTATTATTATTACTAAGGTAAAGAGGTAGATATACTTTTTATGATTATGGCCATAGCTGTTATTTTAGTTTTTGCATGAATCAAAAAGTTAGCTGTAAACTGTTGTGCACCGAACTGTTTAATGACAAACCAAAGCAAAGTAGGTGTTATATTATATAACAATAAAATAATTAAATATACCAAATCTTAACAAATTCTGCTAAAAATATTGACTGAAAATGTTTTTTTTCTTATTTCTGTCAAGTGTTTAATAATATCATGAATGAAGAACATAAAACTAATAAGTATGGAAAGTATCGTAGAACTTTAACTAGGGTTAAGTTTAAATGAACACTTATAATTTAAAAAATTCAACATTATGTAGATTGTGAAAATAAAACTATCTTCATAAGTAACAGTAACTCGAAATCAACATTTAAGATCGTAGCGCGTGCCTTAACTAAAACCATTGATTGTAGTCTTAAGTTGTTTTGTTTTAATGGCACGTACTTTTTACATCTTAATCAGCAGTCATTTTGTGCACTATCGATTAATCGTTTTATAATTATTTTATTGATTTTGATTCCCTTTATATCTGTTGTTGATCTAGCTCCGGTTAATATTCCATCTGCTTTGTAGGTACTTTACCTATCGAGCTATTATTGAAATGATAGTTCAGTATTTAGACTGTCGGATAAGTAGACAGACAGACAGGTGGACGGAAAATAAGAAAGTACCTATATGAAGGATTTTTTTCTTTTGAGGGCTCAAACTTAAGTACAAGCTAGCTTGATATATTGATTCATGGTTGTTTACACATCCGATGTATTCAGCAAATAAATTATTCAGTATTCATGTTTGCACCGCAGCAGCGGTTAGTTTGAACAGGCTTTAAAACTACATTTTGTAAACAAAACAAATGTATCAACCGGTTTAACGTGAAGTTGCTCACTAAGGCTGTTATGCAAATAGCAATAATAAAAATTAACGTCTGCCGATGCCTGTTTTAGGATTCCCTGCTAGAAAGAGTCACGATTTTGATGCCGCAAACGAAGCAAAACTAATTAATTAATTCGGCACCGCCAATTAAGATTTCCCCGAGTTTGTAGAGGGTGTAAACAATATTGTAAGTTTTCGTTTATACTTTGTACTTACAATTTCTGATAATTTACAATCTCGCAGGAATAATTCCTAGAATAGGTACGAAAAATGGAACTGTACATTTTCATATGGTCTACAATGATTCAAAACTAGTAGGTACTATCTATGCGTGAAGTTAAAATAATGATAATTTATAGTAAACTTTCTACATGTTTAGTAAGATGATTAAATGAAATAATTACTCTAGTATTTCCTCTGTATACTATTTTAAAATATATGCCCATATTTTTGACGATAATCGTCGTCGTGACGTACATACACAAACCAATGTACCTATGTTAATACTCTGTGATGGAAGTATGCTAAAGGGTTCCTTAGCCCTCTGTCGAATATACCTAATTGGAAATAAACACACATTGTATTTACAATAGTATCAATGTAGTTAAACCAATCCACTTAAAACCACCACATGTAGGTAATTTGACTATTGTAAAATTTAATAATTTCCTGTTTCTTGGGCCATTATCTACGTAGATGGTCTTCAATTAAAATCTTATCTTATCTTAACGCGGGGACCGTACAACCGGTTCACGTCGACCCTCAGGGATCTTTTGTGTTTCCCCTACCTCTATACACCTACTCCCTGAAGATCAAATGCATTAATGCTATAACGTCCTTGGGTCAATTAAAATGGTTTTTCAACATTTTTTTTTATCAAAATTACAAAAATTGATTCATGTAATTGATACAAGAAGTTTTATACTATACTCTTATGATCTCTAGATTATTTGAGTGGTACATAGTTGCTTACGACAGAATAGCGCTCCTTTACAGATGCACAAGTTGATTAGTCGAAGTTAAATTATAGGCAATACCTAATACCTACAAAAGAAGTATATTTTTAAACAAATTATTTGCAGTCCTATAATTTATAGCGGTTATATTATATTACATTCAGAATAGTGGGAAAAAATAAAACGGTGGATTTAAAAAGTACCTATATTTATTAGGTAACTTCTTGCTTCTAGCGCTACGGAACCTTTGAAATTGTTATGTAAATCTCGCCGACCATTCATGGTTCCCTCTTTGAAGATCGAGTCCGACGTCATAGTATTTTGTGATATTTCCTGTTACCAGGCGTCGGGACTTACCCACCTCACACTTCCAAGTAAAGGGTTAACAAAATAACATTGCCATAGGTTTTTTTAATGTGCAAAATATGGAAATATCGCGTACAGAATTTTAATTAGATAATCAAAATAACATGTAATCATAGTTGTTATTATGAAGTATCTCAGAATTTTAATTGACTATATTACAGATTCCGTGTATTTACAATACAAAGCTTAATTAACTCCTACAGTTAAATATGAGCAATGAGTATCAAGAGAAATGTCGTTGATGTCTTTTATTCAGACAATTTTTTAGGCTGTTTTGTAAAGCTTCTTGTTGTTACATACAACTTAGGAACAAGAATGGTATTTGACAATAATACGATATAAATATAATTTTTTATTTTGAATGGTGTGGCGTAGAACACGAAAAATTGTTAAGTTAATTATAATCTTAGAATAAAATCTTTGATTCAAATAATTTAGTGCCTTTGGTTAAATAATTGCATTAGTTAATAGCATATGAGCGAACTATTTCCAGTATTTTATATTATTATTAGCCTTTATACCGCGTGGTGATGGTGCATGATTTTCGAATATAATGTGGAATGATTTATTCTCACTATTAAGACTTATCAATTGGAAGGCTAGTAATGAAGTCTACCTCTAACATACGTGTAATATTTTTTCATTCTATTATATATACCTTCCTTCTCACCTTGGCAAAATATTTAATTTACTTAGTACGAGCATGAGCTTGAGTTTTACTCATTAATTTGATTAATTTGTTTACAAAGAGCAGTGCATTGAGCTTCCTTGGAAAATTTGCAATATTATACATTGTTTAAAATTCAAATTAAAAAATTATACATATTTTATAACGTAAATGACGTCGTATGTAAATTATTAGATATATACTTACCTACGTACGTCATCTACAACTAAAAAATTAATGGATTGTAATTCTCGAGTAGCGATTAGAATAGCCATGTATCATTTTATAATAACAATTAAAGTAGATATCGGGTTTTTAAGTACTAACTCGTTTGGATCTACTTTACATTTGCGAACGCATGATCAATCCTTAGTTTAAGTTTAATTTGAAAATATTGATTATTATTAGCAAATTATGTATGCGGTGTATAGGTAAATAATTGAACAAAAATCACATCAACTTATATTTTGTAATAATATAGTGATCCGCCCTCACTTTGCTTTGGGAGAATTTTACATTATTACTAACTTTTCTATTGAATCCTTCTATATATAACAAGAAACCTCACTAAAATCCGTTGCGTAGTTTTAAATTTAAATAATACATAGGCATGGAGGGAGGGACATGAAAAACGACTTTGTTTTATACTAAGTAGTGATAATGGGAACATGCCACCTGGTCGCTTTATACTGTTTAAAAATGTTGAACAAAACAAGAACCGCCTTCAAAAACCCGAAACACTAAAAATTACAAAATAATATAATACGATCATTTTTTGAAGGAATTTGATCTGTTTTTGAAGGTGGCTGCGAAAGTTCTGAGGTAACACACATAAAAAAAAATACAGACGAATTAAGAACTTTTTTTGAAGTCGCTTAAAAATGTAACACAAGTAAGTCTGGCAACAAAATGATTCTACGGGTTCCGTTTTTCGTATCAGCTCCATACCCTTTCTATTTACACATATCTTAAACAAGTCTTAATAGTATTTATGCTACTTAAAATTAATAGTTTCTAGCTCTATATCCGCCTTGTAGTGAACTCTGGAGCATATTTCGTCTAATATTATTATCGTGGTGGGTATAATAAGGATAGTAAGCACCAGTCTTTCTGTTGAACACTAAGTAGGGCGGCATGTTGCTATACTCTTTTGATGACCAACTTCTGCCGTATGCACTCCGTTTTGCCTTCTTAGCGAGTTTCTGATGAGATTTCTTTGAAATCTTTACATTTTCAATGTTTTCAAGTGTGTGGTCGACACTGGGCAATGCTAAATTGTTGTGTTTGTGTTTCTTTGACTCTACTGTTAATACAGCATTGAGTACGACGCAAGCCAGGATGATCTGAAAAAGGTCAAAGTTCAATTATTTTATGTCAACTTTTTGTACCAACTTTAGGGTCAAAGACTAAAGGAACTAAAGGTATACTCGGATTTGTAATTCAAGATCAAAAAAACTACGACAGATACGTCACTGTCAAAAGTGGTAAAGTCACCTATGTCACTCTCAAGTGATGATTTCAGGTTTCGACAACCTTTTCGTAATATAATTCTTTATTTCATTTAATGCCAACATCACTTATTGATAATTAAGGCGTATAAAATAATAATTTCTTAAAGTAAATCATATTATATCTAGTTTAGTCAATCATACTATATCTAATAATGGAATGCATTATTTAGATATAAAATACGTTCTCTAAATTGTATTGAGCCTGACTATTACTTACCTATTATAACTTCTAGTAAAAAACTTATAAATAACTCATGTCTAACTAATTTTAAGAAGACATAATTTTGAGCAATAGTGGAGGAGTCGGGAAGATTTTAAAATATTTTCTTTGTTACGTATTTAAACAACAAAAACTTAACACAAAACATAAACTTAAAACAAAACAAAATCACCACGGAGCAAAAACATTCGAACACTCGGAACAGTTACGCATTATTTCCCGATTAGTTATGATGTGTAATAGGTATATTAATTGCGTCCGAGTATGTTCTTAACTTAGCTTGTAGTTTATTGCACCAAATGTTATGAATCCCTGAAGTGTTACAAGTACAATACCATGTTTGTTACCAAAAATTACCGATGTTTAAGTTTTTATTAAGTTGTCTTGCATTTATGGAAATATTAATAACTGGAATTACTGATGAAAATCATAGGATTAATATTACCAATAAATTTGTTGTATATGGTTGTTTTTTGCAAAAAACTGAATTTACTATTGTAAAAATATTTTATTGCAGTGGCAACCTTGTAGTAGTTTTTTTGATCTTGAATTACAAATCCGAGTATAGGTAAAGGTACTTCAGTTAAATCTTAATTGGAGAAGCGTTAAACAATAATATATTATTGACCTCGAGGTAAACTTGTTTTAGTAGGTATTTGGTGATCTTAAGAAAAAAAGACGATACTAAACATAAAATAAATATTTATCTTTAAAATTATTTTTTAAACAGTTCAATATGTAGACCTACTATGGATGGTGGCTATCCAATTAAAGTTATTTAGGCTTATGATTTAAAGGCAATGGAAAACCAAGCTTCCTCTGGTTTAAAAAAAATGAATAGTAAAAAAACATGTATTAAGCCGTGTCGGAACACATTGCAAGGAAGTCTGTTTCCTTTTTTTTGGAAAATGTTTTATGTATTATCACCCTGGGGGCGGTAAAGTGCAATGTGGCACTTCCGGCACTAATGAGATGCTAAGGAAACCTACTTCCTAATTATATAGGTAAGTAGTACCTATTTAAGTATTTGAGTGAACTTATTAACTTAGTAAATAATTAGGTAAGTCCCTAACTTTATGAACAATTCAGCGTTCGCGTTAGTATCAATATGGGATAGGGTCTATCTGTAGTTTTATTGGATTTCGTTGTTTTTTATTTGTATTAATAAAGAACAGCATGTACAGAAAATACACAATATTATATTGGCATTCTATTGATTTAGCTTATATAACGAACCCTACACGTCTCTAGTCTACCTATGAGAAGATGACGTTAGTAAGTATTTCTTTTACATACGCATTTACTATTTATGAGGCTACATGCATAACACATTGTCCTACAGAAAAACGAAAGTGTTATAAAAAAGTACTTATATTTTTGCAACACAAGTGTGAATGTCACACTCTTCATAACTTTCACTTATTTTTTTTTTCACTTTTACTCTCGACCGAGATCAATGTCACTAAATAAAGAAACAACAGATGCGTTGTATGTGTTATTTTCGTATGCGAAATGTAAATAGGTATGTGTATGTACATACACATGTACATTTACATGTACCTATGTATATATAATTTAATAAATCAATATTGCACAACATCACATACATTGATCTGATCCTCCATCCATTGATAATCCCGTAGATTAAGCATTGTGTTACGGATTTCAGAAAGAACAGAGGTATACACAAATATACTTAAATATTTAAATGACACCCAAATATCGTACACATTATTCGTTCGTTCATTTCAGGAATATTTATTATTATTATTTGTCCCAAATGGGAATAGAATCCACGACTCTTGGCGCAGGACTCTGTGGTAACAATTCGCCATGGAGCTAGGCTAATCTAATTGTAGAATAAAAATTGATTGTATAAACTAATTTGGTTTCTGAAAACGATATATAATTATATCCCCAGAACCTGAAGCTAGGGACAGTTAAAATAAGTGCAAGTGGCGTTTTAATAGATCTACGTATTATATTATTATAATGGACGAAATAATAATACGATACAGAACCGGTTTTCTTATTATTATTAGCGTAGCTTTCGCATAACCCACAGATAGGTACAAAAAATAAGATTAACAATATGTTTCTTCGGACCCCGGAAAAAAATTATAATAATTCTGTTACTTTTGTTGCATGTCGTGTTGTAGCAATAAATGGTGATCTATCCTTACTTCCTTACTAATATTATAAATCCGAAAGTAACTCTGTCTGTCTGTCTGTCTGTCTGTCTGTCTGTTACGCTTTCACGCATAGAGTGCTGGACCGATTTAAATGAAATTTGGTACAGATATAGTCCAGAGCCTAGGAATGGTTATAGGCTACTTTTTAACCGACTGCGCTATAAGGTAGTAATGTTTTACCCATTAAACGTCTCTACGCGGACGAAGTCGCGGGCGGAAAGCTAGTATTTATATAAATAATTGACCAATTTTTAAAAAAATATATCTATTCTGTTCTAGTGATAAAACTTTTCACTCACCCTCAATATTAAAAGCCGAAGATTTGATTCCATCGTTTAACAATTACGCTTAAACAAGTTCACGTCAAACTTCTAAGTGAATCTGTTAACTGCAAGCAACTCGGTGCAAGTAAACCTTCCTTGAACTTGAATTTGGTATTTATGGTGATAGTTTGTACGGAACCCACCTGACCCACATGGGACCATTCAAGAACAGAAAACCATGGAGTAGAGTGCACGAATGAGAGTCTGAGTCTGTTTTTTTTCCTAGGTGAGTTACGATGATGGCTTGGATTTGCCATCATCACCGGATTTGCGGGGGAGCTGATGGCTGATGTAGGCCAAGAGCGCTGTTCATCGAGCGGTTTAAATATAATACATAAAATTGTGTACCTACAATATTGTAAATTTTCTTTCCTGGTTTGTAAGAAATATTATATTTAAGAACATGATATTTTTTATTTTATATTAATTAGGCGGTTAAGGCGATGGCTTGTCTTCCCGTCGTATGAGGTATCTGGTATAGTAATAACCTGTTTATTAGTTTTCTATATATTCAAATCTTTAAATATGTTATGAAGAAAGGATTTTGTAATTAATTGCCAACACACCTTTAATTGAAATGTCTATGATGGATGATGAACCGCTCCATTACAGAATAAAGATCATTGACAGTGTAAGTCATACCAACAGAAAACCTTGTGTTATTGTTAATCTAAACAAAAACAAGAACTCTACAATATTCGTCCATCACCCCAATTTATAAGGTACTAAATAACAAGTCAAAGTTTCCTTATCATACCAAGAATTAAGTAATTTTGTTTGTTATCACCAGTTTATATTACTATATTTTAAACAAGAATTGCTTTATTAAGTAGGTAATACCTACATTAAATGTAAACAACGCACTTCCATATCACAATAATTGTTGTGTTATGTAAACAATATAGTATGTTTTATGTACCAAAGATCTACTTCCCAAGTAAATGTATCATAACAATTTTAACAAAGTAGTACCTAAACACTTAAATATTCAACAAATTACATTTGGAGATGTCTTTCGAATTTATAATTTTTGCAATCGCGTAAACCTGAACCTGTGTATAAAATCCGTCATTTGCTGTAAGTTTTAGACAACTATCTGCAATTAACTTTAAGAGCTGTGGATTTTGAATAATTTATTTATTTATGAATAAATAAATACCTACATGAGAAACTGAAATATAAAACACTTTTTCTTTTATTAATCAAAAGAGCGAAAAGCAAATCGTCTCCACGCTTGTTCTGTTCCGCCTATTGGGCTTTGTGTACATAGTTTATTTGCAATGACATGCCACTGTCACACTGACATAGTCTCGCCTCACTTACTAAACTTATAAAATACTGGGCTCAATTTTCCGCCTGACCTACGTAGACCAATATTTATTTATTTTGTAAAGAAAGCACTTACAATGAACAAAATATATATCACAGAATTTTGGAAAGTGACTTTTTAATGCTGATTCTTTTACTCGTTCAAAAATCTGAGTCAGGAAATAGAAAGTTCTCCATGAATCATCCTGGAAGAGTGCAAACAATCTTACACCATTCTTTCTTCACAAAGGCACTTCATGGTATAATTGATGAAAATCATAAGATAAAATACTAAAACGGGACTAGTAGGTGTAACTATCGTGCAGAACATTTATTACAGAATACCAAGAATATAGTAAATTTACTATACTGAATGATGGACGTGATAATTAATTCTCGTAGTATTAACGCGATTAATGCAGTCCGCTACGTACCGTGGATTAACTTGAATTGAAATGCATTACAAGGAAAGTTGATCGGTTGAACATCAAGTTATTAGACATAATTAGGGTTTACCTAATAACCTTGCCCAAAACGGTAGCCATTACATAAATTATGCTCACTAACTAACTGATTATAAGGTTGAAAATCAATTATGTTTTTTTGGGAACCTGAATTTTTGTTCTATAAAACTAGTTGCAGGCCTTATGTTGCAAGAGGACTTTTATAAAAGTGACCTTCGCCTTGAAAGATGTCATAGTCGAGTGTTGTCAGCATAATGGAGCTCAAATTGGTTATTCTATCGGTAAGTACTAACTCAATACAGTTATAAAGGTTTATTTAAACATACCAATAGTTATGATGTTGTAAAAACATACAAGTGTTTTTTTTACCCTAGAGTAGATATTGTTCTTAGGTAAGAAGCAGAACCGTAACATAGTGGTACTTTTTAAATTCTGAAAATTAAAAAAAATAGTTTGTATATAGAGAGTATTCATATACTTACAGAAAATAGATTTATTTAACAAGTCAACAATACCATATAGGACGAAGTTATATACCGTTTTTTATTCTTTTACACGATCTTTCACGGTTTTCAGTTGGCATGTTTTTCTTAAATGTTAGAAGGGGTCAATTTATTCTTCTTCTTACACGTCATTATACGGTTTCCAGTTGGCATGCTTCTCTTGCCTGGTGCCGCCAGCGCTGGGGTCCTCCCTCCTGGCTGCCAAGGCAGTCGCGGCGGTGGGGGCGGCGAAGGGCGCAGCCCTACTGGGGGCGGGGGCCCTGGCCGCTAAGGGCCTTGCTGTGAAGGGCCTCGCAGTTGCTGCGGCTAAGGGTCTTGCTCTTAAAGGTAAGAGATAGTAAATAACGTACGGGTGATGATGGAATAACGAAGAGTCATACGATTCATAATACCTACCGCGATGTTTTTGAGTACCTACTAACATAGTTGTAGTACTTAAATACCTATATAGTAAAATTCGTAATTTGTAATTTTTTTTCGAATTGTAACGAGCTTACTACGTGTGGTCTTAACTGTTGTTTTTATGCAGGCAACCAATTTCTAATTGTGTGGACCTATAAGCGATTTATTTATGATGTCATATGTTAAAAAATGAAGTCCTGGTCTTCCTAAAATTTTTCTGTTATATCAGATATAGTTCTTTAGACAGAGTACATATAACGCCCTCCATCCGCTCCCCCTCGAGTCTGGTGATGATAACGACGCCACTCCAAGCCATCATCGTAGGTATGACAGTTAAGAAAAATAAATGTGCGTGTCTTTATTCAGGATTGCTGTTTTGACCATGTGTGTTCATTTGTTTTATTACGATCATTCTTCATCAGGAGCGGCGGTGGTTGGCGCTAAAGTGGCGGCGGCCAAGGGAATAGCGGCCCTTGGTGCCAAGGCGCTCGCGGCGAAGGCTGGCTTGGCGCTGGCCGCCAAGCAAGCCGTGCACAGCAAGGTGGCTGCAGCCGTCGCCGCTGCTAAGGAACCCGTGGTATGTATTAGCAGCGTAGGCGTACATGTACTTTCTACCTACCCTACAACTTACCTTCAATTTTGACCATTAAATCCAACTAACATACAATGCAGGCGCGGGTGGCTCGGACCAAGAGGTTCAGTTCCTCTTTTTGGCCCCGTGTTATTAAGGCATGGAATGCCCTTCCAACTCATGTTTTCCCTCCTATGATCCCGGATTCTTCAGGCGGGGTGTGAAACGGCATTTAAGCTGGCCTTCGGGGTGAGTGCGACAGGCTCAATATGAGTGCCTGTCGACCTCATATGTGGATCTTACTACCGCTTAGAGAGAGGTCATCTTGTTAGCCTTTTATAAAAATAAATCCGGGCTTATCCTACCTCGTGATAACATATTGATCTAATGTGATGTCGTGAGTTCTGAGACACTATCAAAGTGTCTCATATTTACATATTTATAAAATCTATATCTGAACATTTTTTTGTAGAAATCTGATTTTTTTTTTCATAATTAAAGGTACAGTAATTTTTTTTTCTATTTATGGTTATAAATACATACCTCTCCATAGACACGTGGAAATAATACATAATATGTAAATTTAAACATTAGGGGTATTAATCCAAGTTTAATGATTTTTCGATAGTAGTACACACACTAATGGTTTTCAATTGAATGTTGGTAACATTAAACTACTAGAACATCAAGTTGTTATCGCGTCAATTCAAGCGGAAAGTCCATTTTTTGCGGTTCAAATGTGTTCATGATCTAATGCTGTTATCACCAATTCGCATAAAAAGTTGTTGATAAATAAACATAAGAATATCATCACACACTACATTGAACTGATAAAAAAAACCCTAGAGTTACGGATATGAATTTTAATAAACAAACTCGGTTACAGCCAAAGCACTTTCATCACGCGGATATTCAATGAAATTCATGACATAATATACGTAGATGAAAAGACCTTCATATCAATAGTTTAAATGCTTATTTATTGCAATCGAGATCGAAAAGTTACACTACGTGCCTATATGGGTCGAGGAAATTTTATCAGTTAAAAATCAAGTACATAAAAACTATAAATAGTCATTTAATTTTAGCTTGTTTTAATGTTTATTTTAGCAAAAATAGTATTATCATTTGAACCTTGTCTCGCTGAACTAGCACATCAAATAAACAGAGGGCACTTGTGTCCGTGCACACACTTGTGCACTATAATAATTCTTAGGTATGTCCAGCGCAGTTAGGTGATCTCTTGAGATCGGTGTCATGGCCAAAATCAGTCGGACTCCTTATTGATACTCCTTAATAGCACAAAACTTTGAAATATTTGGCAAATATAAGTAACCTTCTTAATTTTAAGATAAATTTTCTTCACAGTATTAGCCGTGTAATAAATGTTCTTACCTCTCGTTTCTCAGGTAATCCCATCTGTAGTGATCAGGCCGCCCAGCCTATCCAACATCATCGACCGTGCCAGCCATCTAGCCAGCACCGTCCACGCGGCTGCCAAGAGCAAGTCCGTGGCGGTGAGCCAGCTGCTGCTCTCCCTTCTGCCTTCGAAGGCCATCGTCCAGCCTCCGACTGTGGTGGAGGTGCCGACCCTGGTGGAAGTGCCAACTGTGGTCGAGGTGCCCAAGTACATAATGGCGCCGGAACGGCCGTCTGTCGCCGTCGTTGGGCCGACTATGAACGTCGTTTATGAGTGAGTTGAGTTTTGGTACTTTGTTCTACAAAGACTTTCATTGTTAAATTATTTTATGTAGTTTACTATTGTTCTAAAACTGATGAGTCCACGCTAGCTGTCAACATTTTGATTTGGTTTTTGATTTTGTTTGTTTGTCTGCATGCAGATGACTAGGTGTAATACATCATGCTGTCGGTAGGTACTAGTTGCGCGCATATTGTGTCAGCTTTTTACGGAGTTGAAGATAACTCGAAGCACGCTTTTTTCAGTCTGTCATTTGGAGATGTTGATTAATTAGCTACTGTTTTCAATTTTATGTAAATAAGTATACTCTATCTACGAGTATTACCATTTTTGATTAATATTAATTTATTTTACTTGCCAAAACTTGAGATCCTAATATTTGTTAATTATTTTTCAGAAAATCAGAGGGCCCGAAGTTTTACCCCGTACCGATGGTGGAGAAAGTAGTGAAAAAGTAAATTTAATTTTTATTAAGTACTGCGTACTTTCCTATTGTAAATTATTTTATATAATAAATGTACATACCTACGTAAAATGTATTTTGTTTTCCATCTTTAAAAACCCTAGCGTTATTCATTCAACTCTACAATTTTACTTTACAAAAGAAACCTACTCTATTCCGGATTCTGAAAAACTGATTATGAATAAATCAAATAAAAAATGGTGACATCAATGAATAATGCCAAGCAAGTATTTCAAAGTAATGTTTTAATATTCGTTACATAAATGTATTTATTTATTTAAAAATTGTAAAAAGATAGTACATAGATTGGAAACTCTTTACATGAAACAACCTAACCCTTACGTCCGCCTATCCGTCTAGCAACCACACAGGTTGAATAATGATACTTATTAAAGGATTGAAGTAATATTAGGACATGCTTTTCTCCCATGTTAAATCGGTCAATTGCGTTGGAATTCAATCAACACAAATTGGTCGCAATTTGTAAAATCGATTGCCCAATAGGCGAATACCAATGACACGCAATGTGCAACATGGTTGTATTCTAGTTTTCATAATGCAATTTTTTTCCGCTCTTGCCCGAGGCGATAAGCTGTTTGACATGCTGTTTTCGGCAAATAAGTGGGTCGTGACGCGCAGACCGTGGAGACGATTTATGAAGAGCGTCAAGCTGGTTCGCTCCCCGACGTCTGCCTGCACTTGTAACATGCAAATCGATTGCGTTCGAAGGAACCTATTATGCAGATTGCCGATTTGCAGAATCGTTTTGCGCTACGTTTCCCGTCCTCACGGCTTGAACCGAACCTCCAGCGGTCGGATGCAACATGTAATTGTGAGTATGAAGGTGTTACGAAATACCTACTGTCCGTTTTTACTATTCGGATAAGTTAGCTACGTCATAGAGCGGTTTCAAGCTAGGGGATGCGCATCCGACCCGCTCCGACATCTTGCGTTGTGTGCGATTGCGCCCGCACTGGCCATCGATTAGTTTTTACTGGACACCCTAATGATATTCAAATAGGGCGGCATCGACCACTGTTTAGCATTGTTAATGTGATGTTAATAATTTTCGAGGTGGTATAAAAGTGCAAGCATTTTTGTGCAATGCATCATAATTGCATCGCACTGCGTGATTTAGTGTCGTATCACAGCAGGCAAAAGAATATTGTTTTAGCCATGTCTCGACTTACGGTAAGATATGGCTTGTGCATTGGATATTATGGGATTGTGCCACAATTAAACTTGGACAATTAGTGGGAGAGGATCGATTTTCTTATCCATAAAATTTGGTTTTCAGATCCTTTTCGTCATCGCAGTAGCGTATGAGGTGGTTGGAGAGGGTAATTTTTTTATTGATATTTAGAAATATGAATATGAAATATATTTTATTACAATTTTATTTCTTAGAAGACTGGTGGAAATTATAACGATGATAATATGCTTTTAGGAATTGCAAAGGACAAGCCCGCAGATTCTAAACCGGATCAATCTGGCTATGGAGCCGTGTTAGCCGCCGCCCCCATCGGGCTCGGGCACGGCCTGGGTCTCGGCGGCCCCGCCGTCATCGGAGGCCCCGCTGTCATCGGAGGCCCAGCAGTGATCGGTGGCCCAGGACTCATCGGAGGCCCCGCGGTGCTGGCCGGCCCCGCGCTGGCCGGACCCGCCGTGGTGGCCGCCCCCGCCATCGGCAGCGGCATCGCGCTCAACAACGCGGCCGCCGTGGGCGCCGCGCAGCTCAGCGCCATCCAGAACGCGCAGGCCGTGCAGGCGGCGCAGATCGCCAACTCGGCCGCCGCCGCCATCCAGGGAGCCCGCGTCACCGAGGCCGCCGCGCGCGCCGGACAGGTCAACGCCATCAGCAACGCGCAGGCGCTGGACGCGGCGCGCGTCGCCAACGTGCAGCGCGCTCAGGCTGCCGCTTGGGAGAACGCGAGGGCCATCGAGGCCGCTAGACGCGCGGCCGCCGCCAGCGCCGCTGAAGTAGCGCGCGCCGTCGAAGCCGAACGACTGGCCAACGCTGCGCGCGTCCAGGCTGTGGCCATCGCCAACACTCGCGCGGTGGAAGCAGCGCGCATCGCCAACGCTGCCCGCGCCCAGGCCGCCGCCGTCGCGTCGAGCGCGGCGCAGGCGCAAGCCGTGGCCGACTCCGTGGCGCGCACGGCGCACGACGGTCTGGCGCTGGTGGGCGGCGGGCTCGTCGCCGGCGGTGGTCTGGTGGCCGGAGGAGTCCCGGTGGCGGTCGGAGGCGTGGGCCTGGGCGGGCTCGGGCTGGGCGTCGGCATCGGCCCGGGTCTCGGCTACGGACACGGCTACGGCTACGGCAAGGCTATCCACTAAACGACAAATTATTTAACGATTCCGAGAAACTCTCCATTGTTAACAATAACCAAATTTCTACATCCATTTCGTCCTTTCGTAGAAATGGTTAGCGGCAGTCACAGTAGATTTGGTCAGGTGATGTACATATTATTATTTTCCAAATTGTGGATTCGAAAGTCTTTGTCTTGCTGTATTAAAAGATAAGCATATGAACTTGACTTTTATTTTTTGCGTGAATAGCGATACTGATGTAAACTAAATAGTAGGTGTAATTAAAAAAATAATACATCATTTTATTGTGTTTATCTCGCATTCCTATGAACCTACCTACTAAGATAGATAGAAGGGATTGGATTTCAATGTATCATTCAGAGATTTATTTATTTATTAACCTACTAGAAATCCATAAATGCATGAAAATGTTCCTTTATGTCGATGATTCACAGCGAATTAATCAGATTACAAACAAATGTATCAATGACTCAGTAGGTAGACTTTTAAAATAAATTTACGTTTAAATTTGAATAGTTTAGTAATTATTACATGTACTAACGATGACGCTTCAGTGTCTCACCCCAGCCGACACGACACTAAGGAACATTATGCAGCGATAAAGGCAGATAAAATAGACAATAAAATAAATACTAACTCCACACCCTGTTGTACTCTTCTGCAACTTTCTGGAAAGACGGCAAAAGTTATTATCTGTGTGTGCCTTATCATCATCATCACTTACTTTGAATAAAATGTACATTTATACAAGAAGTTTTCTAGCACGAGCGAATTTTAGATATCATCATTAGCCTTTTAAATCATATCCCATTGCAGGCCTTCTCTGTAGAACGCTCTGCACTTCAGTCCTGCGCCAGTCTCATCCAGAGACCTCCCGCGGCTTTCTTTCTGGGCCACCGCTCTGTCAGGGATTGGCTCCACCTGCCTTGCCACTTTTATACGTAATTCAATCTCCTATCTTCTTATTTTTAATTTTGCCGAATTACTAATAATACATAATTATTAATTTGATAGATCAACATGCAATTTTATCAATCAAGGGCCAACTTGTGCTACAATCTCCGTTAGATTTTGCATCCAATGCACAAAGGTTCTAAATATCTGTTCTCGAGTTTCAAGTTGTAGCTAAACTATAGTTATGTTATCTGTGCACTGTGCTAAACCCTAGTAAAAAAGAAAAATTTATGGTTTAAAAAGCATATTCTACTCATAGTATTTTTAATTCCGCTGCATTGATATGAACATTTAGAGAAGAGAAATAAACTCCGAAAGACATCACATGGGTGCAGCTATAAGTAAATGTATTTTAACAAACAGACAGAATAATAAGTACGTGAATATAACTCTTTAATTATAAATTTAAAATAATGATCCTAACTTTTCCGGTGAGGTCAGGTGCTGATAACAACGAAGTATATAAAGATTTTCTCGTTAACTCAAGCAACATTGTAAAACTCTCTCATGAGAATTCAAGTATTATTCCATTTAATTTAAGAAATGGCTTCCAAAGTAAGTAGTCTACTTATACATACTTACTTTACTTCTGAAGTATTTTTTTTATTTTTTAATTAGCCTGTGCTGTCCCACTGCCGGGGAAAGGCCTCCCCCTGAAGTATTAATTGTTAATTTTAGTAGATTGTTAATATCCATTAATAGGATGGACTTTCGCAAATGAAACGACTGTAAGGACTTATGTATGGTCTACGATCATATTAAAGGATAATTATCATGAAGTGGTTAATTATAGTTTTTTATTAAATTAAATATCATAATATCTATTTATTCATTTATTTCAAAATTTTACTTTTATTTCCAGGTAGCTCTTGTATTATTGGCGTTAGCCGTCACTTGTTATAGTAAGTAAATTATACATTAATATTGTCCTACTTATTGTTGCCCTAAATTGTATAACAGGAGGTCTAAAATAATAAATTTTATTCTAAACTATTAAAACGGTCCACATTTTATCAGCTTTATTTTGAAACTGTGTTCATAATAATCGAAATCTTTTTGAAGGTCTACCCTTCGGCGGTGGCGGGCATGGGGATGAAGCTAACCAGGGCTTGCCCAGCGGTCGCGGCCAGGGTGGATTCGGGGGAAACGAAGAACAGGGAGGGTTCAGAAGAAATAACGGGGGATTCGGCGGCGGTGACGGGCAAAGTGGATTCAGGGGAAATAACGGGCAGGGTGGATTCAGAGGCGGTAACGGGCAGGGTGGATTCAGAGGTGGTAACGGTCAGGGTGGATTCAGGTACGGTAACGAGCAAGGTGGATTCAGGGGCGGTAACGAGCAGGGAGGATTCAGAGGCAGTAATGGACAAGGAGGATTCAGAGGCGGTAACGAGCAAGGTGGAACCGGCGGCAGTAATGGACAAGGTGGATTTAGAGGCGATAACGAGCAGGGTGTATTCAGGGGTGGTAACTAGCGGAGTGGATTAGGGAGCAGTAGTGAAGCAGGCAAGGCAGATTCAGGGGAAGTAAATTAGTTATATTTTTATTTAGCCTGTTCTGTCCCACTGTTGGGAAAGGGCTCGCTCGCTTCACTCTAAAGGTGTTTATTGTCTCTAATAATAAAATAATGAAAAATAAAACTTATTTTTATTACCTTTCTTTAAATAGATCTGGTGGTTCTGGTGGTTCTGGTGGTTCTAGATCTGGTGGTTTACCAAACCGGTACTCCAGAAACAGAATACCCGGTACTTTACAACTTGTCATTATTTCACGTGATTAGAGATTAGAATATAAGTAGGTCTTAGCAGTTACCCTAAACTAGGGCAGTTGGAGCACAGCCAGCCCAACTAAGCAAGTGCCTGGTTTTCCACAGGTTTCTTCACGATTGTTCTTCCGTAATGAGAGCATATTATAATGAAATTCAAATTTTAAAAAACCCATTGGTATAGTACACGGATTGATTTGAACGAACTTGACGTCGTACTTACCCTGAAGCACTTGAGAAATATTAACGTACTTGCAGTTGTGTACAATCGATTTAAAAACCTTATCTTCTTCTTATCGTATGGTTGATGAACAACCTGGTGTCAGAGTTTAAACCGCCCGTAGGGCTCTGACATGGCTTCATACACCGTTGAAAAATCTCTCAGGTGTACTGGTTTCCTCACGACGTTTTCCTTTACCGTTTAAGCGTCGAATGATGGTAATATGAATTTAAAATTTGAAAAACACCTTGGTACCTGGCGGGGTTTGAACTGGCGACCTCTCGCATGCCAAGCAACGACCTTAACCACTCGGCCATCGAAGCTGTTTTTTACCAAAAACCTTATAAAGGTCGTAAAAAATTTGCAATGACATTCGTTTGGTAGATAATTGCCTACTTCGAATATTATTAATCGAGAAAGCTATTTGCATATTAAAATGTTTATGTTAGAAATTGGTAGGTAACATAGGTACACTCTCAATAAGTAATTAACATTATTAATTAATATGATACTCACCTTTGCTTGTTTATTTGTTATTTTCAATAGTGCAATTTTTTTTTCTATTTAATTATTAATGTGAACATATGCACTTACTTTTAAACCCGATTTTACTCTGTTATATTTGTGCTTGATTATTTTAATTTATAATAAATTCCATATTCCATATGAATATGTACCGATGTACTTTCCTCTTGGGTCCACTGACAAAGAATTAAAAATCGTTAATCCTTACTTATATTATAAATCCGAAAGTAACTCTGTCTGTCTGTCTGTTACGCTTTCACGCATAGAGTACTGGACCGATTTAAATGAAATTTGGTACAGATATAGTCCAGAGCCTAGAAAAGGTTATAGGCTACTTTTTAACCGACTGCGCTATAAGGAAGTAATGTTTTACCCGTTAAACGTCTCTACGCGGACGAAGTCGTCACAGCCCAATCTACTGGACGGATCGAGATGAAATTTGGCATGCAGGTAGATGTTATGACGTAGGCATTTGTTAGGTAAGAAAGAATTTCCCGAAGTTAACACGGGAACAGGAATTAACGGGAAAATCCTTTTGTATGAAAAATATTTACCGCATAAGTTAGACGCTTGAAATTTGGCATGCAGGTACCTTAATAAATTTAAAGCTTAGTTGCAACAGGATATTGCAAAATTCCTACGGGTACGGGGGTAACAGGGAAAAAACTTTTGTATCAAAAAATCTGAACTGCGTAAGATAGATGATTGAGATTTGGCATGCAGGTACCCTAATGAACTTAAAGCTTACTTGCAACGCGATATTACAAAATTCCCAGGGGAACGGGAGTTATTGGGAAACAACTTCTGTATGTTAAATCCTGTAGGCCACGCGAAAGAAGTCGCGGGCACAGCTAGTGTAATATAATGGGTGATTTTTTTGAGGTTAGGATTTTCATGCATTAGTATTTGCTCAGATTTTTTGAGGTTATGATTTTCATGCATTATTATTTGCTCAGTATGCTTTGACATTTCATCATGAATAGACTTACTAACGAGCAACGCTTGCAAATCATTGAATTTTATTACCAAAATCAGTGTTCGGTTCGAAATGTGTTTCGCGCTTTACGCCCGATTTATGGTCTACATAATCGACCAAGTGAGCAAACAATTAATGCGATTGTGACCAAGTTTCGCACTCAGTTTACTTTATTGGACATTAAACCAACCACACGAATGCGTACAGTGCGTACAGAAGAGAATATTGCGTCTGTTTCTGAGAGTGTTGCTGAAGACCGTGAAATGTCTATTCGTCGCCGTTCGCAGCAATTGGGTTTGTGTTATTCGACCACATGGAAGATTTTACGCAAAGATCTTGGTGTAAAACCGTATAAAATACAGCTCCTGCAAGAACTGAAGCCGAACGATCTGCCACAACGTCGAATTTTCAGTGAATGGGCCCTAGAAAAGTTGGCAGAAAATCCGCTTTTTTATCGACAAATTTTGTTCAGCGATGAGGCTCATTTCTGGTTGAATGGCTACGTAAATAAGCAAAATTGCCGCATTTGGAGTGAAGAGCAACCAGAAGCCGTTCAAGAACTGCCCATGCATCCCGAAAAATGCACTGTTTGGTGTGGTTTGTACGCTGGTGGAATCATTGGACCGTATTTTTTCAAAGATGCTGTTGGACGCAACGTTACAGTGAATGGCGATCGCTATCGTTCGATGCTAACAAACTTTTTGTTGCCAAAAATGGAAGAACTGAACTTGGTTGACATGTGGTTTCAACAAGATGGCGCTACATGCCACACATCTCGCGATTCTATGGCCATTTTGAGGGAAAACGGAGAACAATTCATCTCAAGAAATGGACCGGTAAGTTGGCCACCAAGATCATGCGATTTGACGCCTTTAGACTATTTTTTGTGGGGCTACGTCAAGTCTAAAGTCTACAGAAATAAGCCAGTAACTATTCCAGCTTTGGAAGACAACATTTCCGAAGAAATTCGGGCTATTCCGGCCGAAATGCTCGAAAAAGTTGCCCAAAATTGGACTTTCCGAATGGACCACCTAAGACGCAGCCGCGGTCAACATTTAAATGAAATTATCTTCAAAAAGTAAATGTCATGTACCAATCTAACGTTTAAAAAAAAGAACCGATGAGATTTTGCAAATTTTATGCGTTTTATTGTTTAAAAAAGTTCTCAAGCTCTTAAAAAATCACCCGTTATAATTTTTAACTACCATAGTCAGTGTAACTATGGTAGCTAAAAAAATTAAAAATATCCGGGATATTTAACATGTAGTTTTGTGACGGGTGAACAGTTCACCCATGATCTTGGCGCTTGCAACAATGCCGAAATATCGGGAGCTCACAAAACAACATGGTACCTAAATATTCCGGACATTTTGAGTTTTCTATCGCTAATGTAAGTTTGCCTATTGTTGTGAACATAAAATTTATCAATGCATTAAATTAAGACTATTAGCACAAAGCTCCTTTCGTACATTCTAGTAATAAAAACTATGAAACCTATAATATAACCCCTTCTTCAGGTCCTATTAATCATAAGGTTTTTATAAAGAAGTGTAAATATAAGGATTATTAATTAAGAGGAAATCATTTCACTTAGAGGGTGGTGTTTAGTAGGAAAAGTATATCAGGACAAGTCCCATTTATGCTCAGCCATAGTCGGCCTGGATCAACGCTCCAAGAACAAAGTTGGTAAAGTAACAATACTTTGGGGCTCTTTAGGCGGGTTATGAAACTGCATCATTGCAGGCCTCCTTTTGGTGAGAGCAACTGGCTCAATAGGGTCTGTCGATCTCATATGTGGACCATCAGATGGAGTGAGTTCTCCTGAAAGTCTATTATGAAATTATAACCCATTCTTGATACACATAATAATAATCCCGTGTGGGGATCGGATGTAACTGCTAACACAAAAGACTCGACGTTGTTAATGCTTATGTTTCTCTAATACACATGAACGAACAAACCAATATACAAACACCTTGTTAATGAAACTAATGCTTATAAGTAATTTTTTTCACCACAAACGTATGATAACAACGCATATATAAACCGATTTAGCACATTGTAAGACAGTAGTCCTCCACAGGTGATCCTGAAAATGGATTTTAAAGTGAGTATCTTATCAATATATTAATTTAAACTGTCATAGTTACACTCATTAGAAAATTGAATATGTCCGAGATATTTATCATGTTTCTTTAAATTATCGAGATCCCGATATTTCACAGTGTTGCAAGCGCCATGATCACGAGTCAACCGATAAAACATTGTAAATATTCCGGAAATATTCAGTTTTATGACTAAATAATATGCCCTGGATATATTACTTACAATACAACTTAACCAACCATTTTGTATTGAAAGTTGTATTTTAGGTATACTTTAGTAAAATGAGTTTTTAAAATATCTTCTATCGCGACAGGCTCAACATGTTCTATTGTGCCTGTCGACCTCATATTTGGATCTCACTACCGCTTACCATCAGGTGGAGTGAGGTCATCTTGTTAGCTTAATATAAAAAAAAAGAAATTGCAATCCCTTGAACCAGACGCAATTTTAACCTAAACTGGTATTGTTACATTGATACAATACTAACAATTCCACTTTTTGTAAAATAATCTGCAGACTTGTGAAAATTTTGGGCTTTATAATCAAATAAAACAAAATATTAATATGTAGGTATTCTATAAATATTTTTTTTTCAGGTCACCAGTGTGCTGTTGGCATTAGCCGTAACATGCAACGGTAAATTTTTCTATCCTAGGTGTATTCTATTATTATATTTTTTTTCTAATATATTTTTTTATTAATATGATAATTTTGTGTTGTAGGTCTAGGCATATCTCTGAGTGGGTCACCTCTAGGAGGAGGGTTAAAGGGAAAACTTGATACTGGCTTCGGCAGTATATCAGTCGGAGGTGGTGGAAAAGGGGGACTACTGGGATTGGGCGGAGTGAAAATTCCGGGAATTAACGTTGGATTGGACGGCGGAGTGAAACTGCCAGGAGTTGACGTAGGTGGCGGAGTAAAACTCCCGGGAGTTGACGTAGGATTGGGGGGTGGAGTTCAACTTCCGGGAGTTGACTTAGGATTGGGTGGCGGAGTAAAACTTCCGGGAACAGGTGTGGGATTGGGGGGTGGAGTAAAACTTCCAGGAGTAAACGTTGGATTAGACGGTGGAGTACAACTACCCGGAGTTGACGTAGGCTTGGACGGTGGAGTACAACTCCCAGGAGTAAACGTTGGATTGGACGGCGGAGTACAACTGCCGGGAGTTGGCGTTGGCTTAGACGGTGGAGTACAACTCCCAGGAGTAAACGTTGGATTGGACGGCGGAGTACAACTGCCGGGAGTTGGCGTTGGCTTAAACGGTGGAGTACAACTTCCCGGAGTTGACGTGGGATTGGATGGTGGAGTACAACTCCCAGGAGTAAACGTTGGATTGGATGGCGGAGTACAACTGCCGGGAGTTGGCGTTGGCTTAGACGGTGGAGTACAACTCCCAGGAGTTGACGTAGGATTGGACGGTGGAGTACAACTCCCAGGAGTAAATGTTGGATTGGATGGCGGAGTACAACTGCCGGGATTTGGCGTTGGCTTAGACGGTGGAGTACAACTCCCAGGAGTTGACGTAGGATTGGACGGTGGAGTACAACTGCCGGGAGTTGGCGTTGGCTTAGACGGCGGAGTACAACTGCCGGGAGTTGGCGTTGGCTTAGACGGTGGAGTACAACTCCCAGGAGTAGACGTAGGATTGGACAGTGGAGTACAACTCCCAGGAGTAAATGTTGGATTGGACGGCGGAGTACAACTGCCGGGAGTTGGCGTTGGCTTAGACGGTGGAGTACAACTTCCCGGAGTTGACGTGGGATTGGACGGTGGAGTACAACTCCCAGGAGTAAACGTTGGATTGGACGGCGGAGTACAACTGCCGGGAGTTGGCGTTGGCTTAGACGGTGGAGTACAACTCCCAGGAGTAGACGTAGGATTGGACAGTGGAGTACAACTCCCAGGAGTAAATGTTGGATTGGACGGCGGAGTACAACTGCCGGGAGTTGGCGTTGGCTTAGACGGTGGAGTACAACTCCCAGGAGTAAACGTTGGATTGGACGGCGGAGTACAACTGCCGGGAGTTGGCGTTGGCTTAGACGGTGGAGTACAACTCCCAGGAGTTGACGTAGGATTGGACGGTGGAGTACAACTTCCGGGAGTTGACGTGGGATTGGACGGCGGAGTACAACTCCCAGGAGTTAACGTGGGATTGGACGGTGGAGTACAACTTCCGGGAGTTGACGTTGGATTAGACGGCGGAGTACAACTGCCGAGTGTTGACGTAGAATTGGGGGGCGGAGTACCACTTCCGGGAGTTGATGTAGGATTGGGGGGTGGAGTAAAACTTCCGGGAACTGGCGTGGGATTGGGGGGTGGAGCACAACTCCCAGGAGTAAACGTTGGATTAGACGGTGGAGTACAACTCCCAGGAGTTAACGTAGGATTGGAAGGCGGAGCAAAAGTTCCGGGGGTTGACTTAGGATTGGGGGGCGGAGTAAAACTTCCGAGAGTTGATTTAGAATTGGGGGGTGGAGTAAAACTTCCGGGAACTGGGGTGGGGTTGGGGGGTGGAGTACAACTCCCAGGAGTAAACGTTGGATTAGACGGTGGAGTACAACTCCCAGGAGTTAACGTAGGATTGGAAGGCGGAGCAAAAGTTCCGGGGGTTGACTTAGGATTGGGGGGCGGAGTAAAACTTCCGGGAGTTGATGTAGGATTGGGGGGTGGAGTAAAACTTCCGGGAACTGGCGTGGGATTGGGGGGTGGAGTACAACTCCCAGGAGTAAACGTTGGATTAGACGGTGGAGTACAACTCCCAGGAGTTAACGTAGGATTGGAAGGCGGAGCAAAAGTCCCGGGGGTTGACTTAGGATTGGGGGGCGGAGTAAAACTTCCGGGAACTGGCGTGGGATTGGGAGGTGGAGTACAACTTCCGGGAATTAAAGTAGGGGGTGGAGGAGCTATAGGCTCCGGCGGGATAGGCGTTGGATTGGACGGTGGAGTGAAAATCCCGGGAATCCAAATTGGATTGGGTGGAGGAGCAAAAGGTCCAAGATTTCAATGGGGTCGTGGGGGTTTTGGAGGAAGTTTTGGGCCCGTTAGATTTGGGGTGGGTCGCTGGTAGGTGAACATTGAAAAGGGCGTGCCTGAAGGAGGTGGCGTTGATCTCAATGGCCGGCTCGGTGGCGCCTCTGGTGGCGGTGGGTTCAGTAGGGGGATTCAACGTTAATATATAGAAAATTAAATTATAATGTTGCTTCCTAGTTTTGGAATAATTTGTTCTCTTACGAGTGTATATTTTAAATTGTTACTTTTGTTTATTTAAATTTGATGTCGTTATTGTATATTTTAATAAATTAAATATTTTTTTATTGCAAAAAGATGTTTGTATTTTTATTTAATGCTAAGTACGACTACCTACTTCCCCAAATTAAAGCTTAAATCTTTTAGAAGACTTTTATCGATGTAATACCCAAAACAATAATTTTTAGAATGGTTGTCCGTATATCCAAATGAATGTGAATTAACCCAAATTTTATAATTTACATTAGAGTTTTAAATAGCACTAAAACAACAATTCTTAGTACCTATTAGTGATAGTACTAATCCAACCTATCATCTACCTATATCATAAGTGCCTAACTTATACTAATAAAATTATTAGGACATATTTTATTATGCGCTTAGTGTACCTGCCAGCCTATCAAGGCACTCTACCTACCTACTACGTGTAAGGAGTTAACTTAAGTACGTACTAGGCGCTGATACATACTAAAGTTAACCACTGCATTTAATCATAAAACCATCTTAATAGTTTTTAATTGTCTGTGATTTCGATGTTACTAAGCTACCTTCAATAAACCGGCCAAGTGGAAGTCGGACTCGCGCACGAAGGGCTCCGTAACAATTATGTAAGAAGAGCACTATTATTGTATGGGGACCCCCCTTTATATTTTATAATATTTCTTTGATTTAGGGCCAATTTTTCAATGGCCCCAAAAATAAGGACACGTCACTACTGACACTCACTGTTAGATACAAAACGCCCATAATTTGGTCTTCTTATAATTTACCTCACCTATTAGTTTTATCTGGCCATTGAAAAATCGGCCCTTAGTTAATTTTTTATTTTATCTGAAAATTTCAGCTTTCTAGCTATCACGGTTTATGGAATACTTAGGTACTTCTTGGAGATGGACAGACGGACCGGAGGCTTAGTAGGTACCTAATAGGGTCCCGTTTTTATCTTTTAGTCACGAAACCCTAAAAACCATGTTCTTAAAAAACGTTAATACTGCGTATACGTATATTATCAGTTCTTAGACTTATGTTGAAAGTGTGCTTCAAGGAATTTGTCAGGGGTCAAGTTCGGTTTTAAAATATTATTAAAATGTTCACACTAACAAACAAACAGTAGTGGTCAATGTAAATACTGGCTCTTATCGATTATTATTATGTTTATATGATCCCACATGGGGTCACTTGATAACAGCGCCTATATAAAGAAATCCTCAGTTCGATTTCGCAACATAAAGAATAGTCTTTCGTCTCAGGCGCTATAATCTATCTAAAAATGGCATTCAAAGTGAGTACAATTAGTATGAATTCATAAATACATTAGCCAATTTGTAAATAAGTGTTTCCGATTATTATGTTTTCTTTTTTATTATACTACAATAAAGTAGTAATAGCAATACTCTATTTATATGGAAAATTTGTACTAACTGATATACCTAACCATCGTTTTGTTAGAAAACTGAAACTGCCCGGGATATTTTTCGGCACAGTTGCAAGCGCCATGATCACGGGTTAAGTTCCCGGACAGTTTCAGTTTTCTAATGTGTGTAACCATGACAGTTTAAAATTATACATCGTTGAAATGAAATGAAATGAAATGAAATAATTTTATTTGCAAGAAATATGGTTACATACAAGTTGTTACAAATTTATAGTATACAGATCAGCATATTTCACCAACATAGGCATGCAAAATATATTAACAATAAATGAGAATAAGATCCTCATAAATTCAGTTGTTAACAAAACATAAACTAACTTAGAAACTAACATACTAACAAAAACAATTTTCAGAGATCCAGTCTATTATTATTACATTTAAAGTATTCTTCTAATGAATAAAAGCTTTTTTCACTGAGCCACTTGTGAAATTTAATTTTAAACAAATTGTTCGGCAAACATTTAAGATCTTTTGGTATATTATTAAAAATTTTTATGCACATAGCATCACATTGTCGAAGATAGTGGCTTAGGTTTGGGTTAGTATTATACATTAATTTGTAAGGATCTCGTGATGGTCTAGATGTCTGGCTATTATGTATTTTAAAAAAATTGAAGTTATTTTTTACAAAATTGGCTATTTCAGAGATGTAAATGCAAGGAAAAGGCAAAATGCCAAGGGACTTAAAGAGTGGCCTGCAGGTTTTGTTGTACTTTTAAAACAAGTGTTTAGTTATTACAAATAAACAGATACTTTCTAAGGTCGTAAGATGTGACTACATATTTGATAGTGTACGTAGGTATTAGGATTGTGTTAACAGGCGGTTGGCTAACCATGCGTAAATTTAATTTATTACTTTATGATTAACCTATTTTTATTTTGGGTAATCATCATCATCATCATCGAGAGTATTCTATATTATTATTTTTTATTTTCAGATCGCTTGTGTAGTGTTGGCGCTGGCCGTCACATGCTACGGTATGTATTAAGTTCTATAATTTCTTAACATAGATTTCCTAGATTGACTAGAATTGTCAAAGACCAATTCAATCCTGATCCCCCAAAGAGTATTTTTTCTAATCCACTTAAATAGGTCAAATCTATGAAAATAGGTTCTATAAAACCCAACGGAATTGACGCAATATTAAGTGTTTATAAGGTCTTAAGAGCATAAACGTGAAGAACTTAAAATATTTAAAATTTCCTTGTACCAACCTATCTATTTATTTAAAAGGTTGCCATAATAAGTATTTAACAATAAATATCACACCAAATCACATACATCGAACTGATCCCGTAATAGGTAACTTAAGCACTTGTGCTACGGATATCAGAAACAACAGTGGTGCACAATTATACTAAGTTACAACTATACCCAGCATGGAACAAATACCGATGTTCGTCATACAAATATTTGTCCCGGCGGGAATCGAACCCACGACTCTTGGAACGACACCGTAGACGGTTGTTATTTATATTTTTAAAATTGACATCTGTCGATCGTTATCTAGATGTAACGTAACGTCGTAAGAAATTGGGTCATTCTCTAATGTTCTTGCCCATCTTTCTAAATTTGATAGCCTAATTCCTTAAGGCATTCAAGTACGTATTTATTGATATATGGTTTTAATATGTTGCAGGTTTACCCCATTACGGGGGAAGTCAAGGTGGTTACGGCCAGGGCAGCCAAGGGTTCGGCCAGGGTCACGGTGGATCCGGAAGTCACGGCCAGCCGGGTGGATACGGGGGCGGAAGCCAAGGTGTTTTCTATGATTCTGGCTTCGCAGGCGGTCAAGGCCAGGGTGGATTCGGTCCCGGAGGTCATGGTGGATACGGCCAAGGAGGTCAGGGTGGATTCGGCCAGGGAGGCCAGGGTGGATACGGCCAAGGAGGTCAGGGTGGATTCGGACAAGGTGGCAGCCAGGGAGGATTCGGCCATGGAGGAAGCCAGGGAGGTTTTGGTCAAGGAGGCAGCCATGGAGCCGGTCAGGGACATGGCCATGGAGGCCAGGGCGGATTTGACCATGGTGGTTACAAAACTCACGGATATTAAATGGTGTAAAAGATTCTGTACATAGATTTATAGGTAGATCTAATTTTTATAAATAATTATAATAAATGCATTAACCCTTGATCAAATACAGCATATAGAATTTTTTCATTGGTTTTCGCCGGTATTACAACTACATAAGGTTCAAAATATGGTGGGAACTATTTTCCCCGTGTCTTATTAAGGGTTAAGCAAGATGGCCGTGTAATCTTTTAAACCCTCGCCCTTTTCTATACCTGAATAACATCTCCACCACGTTGTGAAAGACATTACTATTTACAAAGAGTCCAGTCCATCCTAACTCGACCACACTTACGTTATAAAGCTTTAAAAAATAAACAAGTAGGTATTGGAGCTCCATTTTGCTTTATTTATACATAAATATTAATGTCAGCTTGGTGAATCATTGGGTATACGCTGGTCCGTCAGTTGCTTCCGCTAGTTCTTCCCGAGATCCTGAAGGCTCTTTGCATCGGGAGCCTTGGGGAGGTCGGGCAGTTTGGGCGCATCCGGGATCTTAGGGATTTCGCTGGGGATCTTGGGAATGCTGGGGAGGTCCAGGCTCACCACCGCGGACGCCAGCATCAGGAGGCAGACGAAGATCTGAAACAAGGAAGTATTTGAAGGTGATGAAGAACATAAAGCTATCAATGTTTTATTGCATGCAGACGACACAAATGCTCACTATTGTAAGTAAACGCAACATGTTGAGACTCGATGTGAGATCGGACTATCTACAGTTTAGTAAGACTTTACGCATGTTTTAGATTTGTTTATAGCTGATGTTACAAATATATATTATATAGGTACTTCAATCTGTGAAGACGCGCCCGACTACTTTTGAGTTAGGGATCCATGCGGTGCATGGGAGGATAGGGGGGACGGAGAGAGTTTGTGTAGACTCTACACTACAGTGTAGAGAGAGTAGTAGAGAGTAGTACAAACAAATTTAAAAACTAATTCATTCTAGAGCTCGTGTGATCTTTAGGGAAAGTATATAAATAATTTATCTGGTCATACAATAAGTAGGTAGTCCTCCTGGTTGCCATTTTTCCGCCCCTTAACTTGCCTTCGCAAAGAACTATCGCATATAGTCAAAAATCGGGTCAAAATCGGTAGACCGTCGGGACGCTGGACAATCTCTTCGAAATCGGGACACTCCCGGAAAATCGGGACGGGTAGCAACTCCGGTGCGAGTGCACCCTTTAATATAAGGGATATGGAAGTTTTCGTGGATCGAACTATCTATAAGCTATATATAAGTAAACTGGAGTGCACTTACCACAACTCGAGACATGTTGAGATTCGCTATCGAACTAATGATACAAGCCTGGACGACGTCTCCTTTTTATTCACTTTCATAGACGCGTAATTGACAATTGACATAATGAGAGCGATTAAATTGGAGCAAAAACAATGAAATTACTCCCAGTGTAATGACGATTGGCTGATAAATCATTCGATTTTAATTAATAGCCTATGTAATAAGAGTTACATGACATGTCCTGACTTTATAACGGCTCCGGGTGGTTTTTTTTAATGATTTCCTAATGTCTTCACAAAAAAATATTTAGAGTTAACTACGTATAGGTAGCCCGCTTAAAGGTAAAAAGGAAGAGCCGACTTCTTTGTCCGATGCGTTGTAAGCTAAAAGATAGGAGACAAAAAAATACCTATCAAATTAAAATACGGTTGGCGTATTTGGTAGTGCCTCTGTCTAATACGCCTAGAGTAGTGGATTCGATTCCCACTCGGGACAATTTTTTTTATTTTTTTTTTAAATATAAATATTGCACAACTTCGCATACATTGATCTGATCCCGAGGTAAGTAGCTTAAGCACTTGTGTTACGGGTATCAGAATCAACAGTGGATACACAAATATACTTAAATATATTTAATAATACACCCAGACACGGAACAAACACCGATGTTCGTCACACAAATATTTGTCCCGAGTGGGAATCGAACCCACGACTCTTGGAACCGTAGGTAGTAAACCTGGGTCACTAACCACTGTTCCACCGAGCCAGTCAAGTTTGGTTCGAGTCTGGCTGTTTTATATAATTTACTTGTGTATCCAATTGTTGTCTCTAATATCCGTAACCCATGTGCATAAACAACTTGCACAGGATAAGATCAGTGGTATGTGATGGTCTAGTTTCTACAAACCTACCAACGTATTATTATGTTCGCTCGTTAGTTCATATATTTATTTACGGATTACCTTCGTACACATGATGTTATAGCGTGTCTCTCTTAGGTGCCTGAGATTGTTCATAGGTAGGTACTGTCTTCTTAGTGGCATGGCTTAATAAGCTATCATCAATTAATGTAATTAGAAAAGTAACAATGGTCATCGTTGATTAAGACTACATTATATCAACGCATTTCCTATTAACGACTATTAGGCGCACGTGCAAAGTAGTATACAGGAAAATATGTCTTATAAAGTGGACTTTTACTGAGATTATAGGATGCAGAACAGGTTTTTGAACTACTTACTTACTTAATTATTATCTTCTGTTCGCGACATCACGCATGCGTCATTTATTTCGCAAAATAAAAAAGAACTACCGAAGCACCTACGTTTACTCATTCTAAGTATCTTAATAAACTCAAAATGGCTATCTGTATTAAATTATTCATCAGTGTAATTATTTTGGTAACATCTAACATCAAGGTACCGAAAGATTTTAATAAATTTACTGATAAATTAACTGTTGCCCGATGCATTTATTAGTACAATTGTGTTTTATGAAGACATGTAGGATCTGGACAAGTTAATTAAGAAATACTAATATTTATTAATTATTAATTCATTTTTACGCCCATGATGAAAAAAATAAAACCAATATTTTTATATAAAACTTAATTTAATTTTGTATTGTATGAAACGAATAACAAGAGTCGTCGGCAACCACAAGAGCTACACATTTAAGATGAGCGTTACTTTTTTATATATTCTGTCAAAATACAAACAAAAAAAAAGTGTTGCTTATAAATTGGGTAGGTTACGATGAATATACACAGATAGGCATCATCGTTTTTTCATGTTTTCTATGTGGATTTCGACGGGTGTCGGTGAAAAGTTGTGGGGTAAGCAGGTGTAAGCATGCCTGGTTGTCAAGAAGTGGTCAGGGTCAGTTATCTTGCTGGAATGATGTCTAACCTCCTCGAGCCAAAGGGTTAGGTCCTGTAATGGTGTAAAACATAATTTTACATTAAAGCAAAACTTTTAATAAAGTATTCACTGTAAAACCATAATTAGGTACGCAGGTTAAGATAAACTAATGTAGGTATCATTATATTGTTAGTTAAATAAAATTATGTTTTCAGGTAAACAAAAAAAATTGAGGATCCTGTTTCAAGTTTGATTTATAATGTTCTATTTTATTGATATTACCTACTACCGTATCTCTAATATGACTATGCTACATTACAACATAGATTTTTATGGGAATTTATTAACTAAAAATATTTAAAGCTTATACATACGTGGCTTGTATGGGTACTGCTGCGCCCCACCTCCTGCAAGAACGTGCGGGTATAAGAAATATGTTGTATGTAATAAATATGATACAAATATATATAATAATAAACATGTAATAATGAATCAAACAATGATAATTGATTTAAGGAGTTAGGTAGGTAAATCATCATCAACAGTCCTATATTGCAATTATAGTGATTAAATTAATATGAATCAAATCAAGATGTCTGACGCTGCTACTGAAGTACCTAGGTATGAATTTATAATAAATGTACTCACCCACGAACATTGGTCGGTTGGCTGAAAAAGAAAAATAACATAAATTTTACGATATTATTATGTACATCAAGGTTACAAGGACTTCCCCAAAGGCAATCTACAATGTAGAGAGTCCATTAAAAATGTGACATACCTATATATATAATAAGCACGACCCAACGACCTGTGCGTTTTTCTATAATTTGTTTTTTTTGTTATTTACCGCAAATTTAGAGATTTCCAAAAACTTTAAGAGATCATTATTTTGGGCGGTTTAAGTTGCATTGGTCACAACAACATGTGATATATAGAGCAAGATAACTATAGGTACTATTACCTATAGAGCTACGGAGGTCTAAGTACTCTACTGGTAATCGCTCAATTCTATTACCAGATTTAAAAAATCAATTCATAGTAACTATCTTAAAAATATTAATATAGTTTATTTATCAATACTCACATGGCCCTTGATTTCCTGAAATAAATAAAATCAAATGTTGATTGACATGAATAAATAGACATAATTTAACTTATGGAAGGATTAAAGAGAAATGGTTATAAAGGTATAACTTTAGATGTAATAAAAAGTCCGGTAGGTACATGACCTTGCACCAAGTGTAAAATTATTAAAAGTTCGGCAATATTGGTACTTAAATAGCAGATAGGTAATTTCAAATATTACTCACCTACGAAAGCTGGACCGATAGCTGTGAAAAAAAAACACAAGCTAGTTTACTTACAGTTAAAATAATTACATAGATTCATGAAACGTAGTAGAGTTTGAGTCTACCGTGTAGCTAAGTACAAAATCTTGGCAAGTTGTTGTGAAGATCACACTGTTATATTTATATAATAAATAAAAATAAATATGTAGGTTGGAATATTAAATTTGATACTCCGACTATAGTCCATTGTAACATGTTGTGTTTAATTGTATTATAATCATTGAAGAACCTATAAGTATGCATAAAGTAGGTATAAAATAAAAATACGTACATGGCCTCTGGAATCCTGCGAAAAAAAACAATGTGATGAGTTTAAAGCAAGAATAGCAATCTACATAAGCATTTACTTCTTAAGTAGATAGGAGTTAACGTAAGTACCTTAAGTTAATAATAATTTTATGCGACTGAGTTTTCTTTCGTTACCTTACTGAATACACTAAGTTTAAAGTTCAATTCGGTGTAGGTAAAATATTTATTAGATTTATCGAAATCGATATTTTTGGGACGAACATATGTATTATTATTATTATTGTGTGACATGATCATCAAAGAGGTCTATAATATTACATATTATTCTGATATATACCTCTCTGCGCTGACACCATCGCCATCACCATGGCTAATAGGAAGCAAATAATCTGTGAATCAATAAATCTACATTAGTTATAATAATAATAAGTCTTTATTACCAAAAACACAGCCATAACATAACAATATATCTGTGACGCCCACACTAGGCTAAGCCTGTCTTGTGAGGAGTTCTGTTTATATAGATATTATTAGATATATGTACTTACATAAGACGAGATACGAAAGCTACTTGAAAACAATTTATTTTTTACCATTTTACATTCTTAAATTCGGTGCAGAACGATTCTATTTTCGTATGTTATTATTAAACAATAAGAGATTCAGTCGAATTTAAAATGTTTTCTTAACACCTAACTCGTGCAGAAACATGTCTATTCCAACTGACTATTAGGTACTGTATTTTGATTTTTTTTTCCCTAACTGACTAACGATGATGGCTTGGAGGAGCCTTGTCATCATCACCGGGCTTGCGGGGGAGCGGATGGCTCTCACCCATAGCTGTATTTTGTGACTATTTAGTTCGACTAGAAAAGCAATTAAAACTACGGGATAGCAATGAAAGCATTTAGGTAATATTAAAGTCCCTAGAATCTAAAATCGGATTTGCACCCCAAGCTCAAAACCTGGGTACACCCATGGCTGCTATAAGTATCTACTTACCAGAGCTGCCTTCATTTTGACGCAAAAATGTTGTTGCTTGTATTATCAAATTCAATAGTCTACTGATGCTTAGTTTTAAGGAGAAGCTTTTATACGCTGCCTTGTGTAATTAGGTATATGTAGGTATGTATGTAAGGTATACCTAAATAAGTAAGCAGCCAAAAGTGTTTGACACGTGATCAATGTTTGCATATCTTCGAGTTCCGCAGGCCGCAACTTAAACGACATTTAATCGTTTCTACGATAACTTAGATGCTTGGTTCTGAAAGTTCTAATATCCGATAAGGTAACTAAGTTGACTATTTTCATTTCGATATAGCTTTGTGGTCTCCATATAGCTTGGTAGACCACACTATTGATGAGCACCTACAAAGATAAAACAAGAAAAAAGAAGAAGATAAAATAATTTACTTGACATTTCGAAAACTTGCCGATATAACGAAGAGTTTTAAAATAACTTAATTCGACTGGTAGGTATTTTAAATTTCGCGTTAACTAAAACATTTTACTGCTAAGTAATTACAAAATTGTACTTAAGTAAAATCAGACTAAGGTTAGGTACTAAGTAGGTAGTCTATTGCAGGGATCTAACAGGTCCCCAAGCGGGCTTAAATATATGAATATTATTACAAATGCACCCTGTGCACTGTGATGTGATGTCAGATATAAGGAGGTATGTTAAAGAAAAAAGTAGATAATTGTACTTACAAGTATCTACTTTTTTCTTTAACATACCTCTAGAAAATAAATTTATAAGAAATTAATTTAATAGATAGCAGAACCCTCGGACACCGAGGTTTATTTGATTACCTAGTTTATTTACTGACAGAATCGCAAATGAAGTTTTGCTATTGGTTGATTTACCTGTATTAGATAGCTACATGCGTTCGTACTTCTTATGCTGATTATATGTACGAGATATGTAAATGTGCAAATATCTTTGTGTGCTTTTGACGAGCACAACATTATCTAATATAGGTGCCTACTTATTTTCCTGTCTAAACTTCATCGACTGACTCAAGCATATCAAACAAAGTGCCAAATTCCCAGGAAATGTTATTGTGAGGATAAAAACAACACCTACCGATATGCAAAGGCAACGAGCGACACGGTCGCTTAAAGTACCTACCTACTTACGTCTAGGAAATCAGTAAGTATAATTCACTTTTGTTTTTATTATACCACATGTTAATGGTACCTATACACCGTGAAAGTTTAGTGGTAGTTTTCCCGCAGTAAAATGATTCTATCTTAGTAGTACAATAGATTTGTGCAGTTCTTTTTTGTTAAAATCAATAATGCCGGTTTTACGAAAGGTTTAACCGAAACTCGAAAGCACGTTCGAGCCGCTTTATGACTTAGGGCGTCGAGCTTCTGTAGCTTTAAGCATCGATTTCATGCGGCAAGCAGTACCTGATTACGTCACATCTTATAAAAGATCGATAGCTTCTCTCGTTTTCGAGTTGGAAAATTATTATTTTGAAAATTTGAAAAAAAAAATTTTTTTTTTTTACTTTCAGTACCTATATATGTTACGGCTAATACCCGAAGTTCGACTACACCTAGTTTTAGCCGGTTAGAACTAGGTGTAGCCACTTACTCTTGGATAAAACTAGTAATAGCCGATTGTTTTCGGGTAAAACTAGGTATATCCTTCCTCATGCCGGCTACAACTAGGTCCAGTAATTCCCTGTTGGATAGAACTAGGTCTATCCGATATCATTCCGGCTAGAACTAGTTCCAGACTATTCCTGTAGGATAAAACTAGGTCTATTAGATACCATTCCGGCTAAAACTAGGTTCAGACAATCCCTGTTGGATAAAACTTAGATGCGTGTCCCGCGACACCTTCCGCCCCGCGTCACACTCATGACTCACAGCATCTGCAGCAGCAGTGCAGGGTGGAGGGCGTAGCGAGACACGCGCCTCTGCAGGTTGTTGTTGTCTGCAGTCATGTCATGTATGTTTATTACCTTCTTTTAAGAAACTATTTAAATATTTAATTAAATTAGCTAAGAAGACAGTTACGGTGCGTGATGATAGTTTTCTTAATTTGATGTCAATGATATTATACTTACTATTATAAATAGTTTATTACATAATTGTTTGATGTCAAATAATTAACCAGTAAGAATCTTGTAAACAATCTTATTTATTGCTGACTATATTTTTGTGGGAGACTACACAAAATACTTAATAGGTACGAGTAAAACGTGTGGATATTTAGATTTTTAGATTTTTATTTAAAGGTAAATCGTTCTGCCACGGGAAAACAACCACTAAAATTTCACGGTGTATACAATGAAGTAATTGATTAATTCGATCAGGTAACCCAATAACATAATGGATTTTTTGAACTCTGAATTGAAATCAATAAGTATGTATTATTATCCAGCTAGGTACCTAAGATCCAGAAAGAAAGTAAACCTACTCGGAACCTACGGAATAGCGGGACACTACGAGCAATTAAAATGTTACTTTCAGTACCTATATATGTTACGGCTAATACCCGAAGTTCGACTACACCTAGTTTTAGCCGGTTAGAACTAGGTGTAGCCACTTACTCTTGGATAAAACTAGTAGTAGCCGATTGTTTTCGGGTAAAACTAGGTATATCCTTCCTCATGCCGGCTACAACTAGGTCCAGCCATTCCCTGTTGGATAAAACTAGGTCTATCCGATATCATTCCGGCTAGAACTAGTTCCAGACTATTCCTGTAGGATTAAGCTAGGTCTATTAGATACCATTCCGGCTAAAACTAGGTTCAGACAATCCCTGTTGGATAAAACTTAGATGCGTGTCCCGCGACACCTTCCGCCCCGCGTCACACTCATGACTCACAGCATCTGCAGCAGCAGTGCAGGGTGGAGGGCGTAGCGAGACACGCGCCTCTGCAGGTTGTTGTTGTCTGCAGTCATGTCATGTATGTTTATTACCCTTCTTTTAAGAAACTATTTAAATATTTAATTAAATTAGCTAGAAGACAGTTACGGTGCGTGATGATAGTTTTCTTAATTTGATGTCAATGATATTATACTTACTATTATAATAGTTTATTACATAATTGTTTGATGTCAAATAATTAACTAGTAAGAATCTTGTAAACAATCTTATTTATTGCTGACTATATTTTTGTGGGAGACTACACAAAATACTTAATAGGTACGAGTAAAACGTGTGGATATTTAGGAGACGTCAAATTAAATACCTAAGCAATGTTACTGTGTTTCAATTTCACAATGGAATATTATATATTGGCATGATGATTATATTTGTAAACCGAATTTATATTTTGGAACGTTAAAGTATGAACATTTTTTTTACGATGTACTGCATGTTGTGGTGTTTTTTTTTTCGGGAGGACTTAGCTGTTAGCCTCAGACGGCTTCTACAACTTCACCGGAATGGCGAGGGAGCGGAAGGCACACACCCCTAGTACATTTAAGCAACGTTTGCCTGAGGATGCCCCCTAACGGGGCTCGAACCTCGGCTCAGGGCGTTGCTGGGACGGTCCCGAATGCGGACGTAGGTTTGGGGAGAAACGACCCGGCAAGTACCGGTATCGGGTAGTGAGCAGAGACGCGGAAGCTGAAGGGCGGTTTCGCGACGTTCCCCGCCGGCGGGGGCGGAAGATCGGACGGTTATTTGAAGTGTTAGTCTGTGTCGCGAACTGTTGGGCCAACGTGATGGGGTCGTCGGGGTCAAGGAGAATGTTCCTAGACCTACGCTAAGAACGTGAAGCTACGGAAGGGGTGTAGTTTTTCGCATGAGCGACAAGAATGTTCGGGTATGTTGTGGTGTGACGTCATTTTGTATGAAAATTGAAAACGGTCAGAACTATAAACACATAAGTTTTTCAATTTTGGTCCTACTCGTATGTCGAAACGACTTACACATGTCGATTCAGATTATCAAATACTTCAAAGTTACCTAATTACCTAAAATGATGAACATTCTCCATTACTACGTAAAAAGAAAAAAAAATATTTAATTTCCTTTCACGAAATATCATTGCCCCACGTCTAACAGTAAAAAAATAAAATGTCAATGCCAAAGTTGTTGACAAACGTACACGAAGGTCTTATAAATCGGGAACCGCTTGAAAATATTTATACAGTGTGCGGAGACTATGATTACTATCATTACTTGTGCGATGGATTTGATGACAGGGTATGTTTGAGATAAATAAAGTTTAAATGTATAAGGTGAAAAGAAAAACTAACCTAACATCTTTGGAGTCACCAAATTTTCTCAGACCCAATTAAACTTATTTTATTTATTGTAAAAATATTTGGGAACCCCAAGTAGACAGACTCTTAATAATTTATGAGGAGCTTCAATAAGGTCGCTAGGTAGGACAAAGTAGAATAGGATTACCTATTTATGGCAATAATAACTATTATTGTACTTACTTTCAGGGTTGGGGATGTGGGTACAGAACTCTTCAAACTATGTGCTCCTGGATAAACCATAATACCCAATCAGACAAAGATGTGCCTTCTATCCCCCAAATTCAGGAAATATTAGTGGAAATGGAAGACAAACCACAATCATTTCTGAGATCAAGACAGTGGATTGGTAGTGTTGAAGTAAGTTAATATTAATCCATCCTATGCTTCATAAATACAGTAGAATGGTGATTAACCAAATTGATTGGGACCAAGGTTGGATTGGCAATTAAGTTCACCAATCATGTCGTCGATTGTAATATGAATTGATGTAACCGCCAAATGACGATTTTACAGGAGAAGCGAAAAACTGTTTTACAAATCAGAAAAAGTATTATAACTTTGTATTTATTTGTCCAATTTTGGTGTGTTTTTCACCATTATCTTATTATTGTGAGATCTTTTAGATGAACTGGTTCAAAATAAGATAGCTATTATAGCTTCGAAAATAGCCTGGCGGTTACATCAATTATTTTGCAAAAATATGTAGTTACGCTAGTTGATTTACAGATATAATTTGAAAATCAGTTGGCAGTTTAATGTATGTCACAAAATATCTAAGAAATATTAAAGTAAAGCACACAGTTTTAGCAAAGTGGAATTACGTTATAAACAATTTGCTAATAAATTTTCACACTTATTCACTTTTATGAAGGTTAAATATTAAATAGAACCCGTTAATTTAAGATAAGTAGCGGCATGGTAATTAAAAAACAGATTAAAAGGTACAACATATTATTATAATAATTAGAAATATGTTTTATTACAATAACTATTTGTTTTTTTTTTAGAAAAACACTAAATTTACTCAAACATTTAAACATAGTTATTTCAATTACCTATTAGACATGTGTGGGTGTTATAATAAATCACAATTATTTAATATACAAAAATAAACCCTTATTTTTACTAAATTAAACAAAAAGTATAGTTTAATTACTAAAACAATTACTTTTTGATAATAGGTGGAACATAAAATTCTACTTTTTCGTATTTTTCTTCACTCATTTTCCAAATTTTTCTTCTTCTTGTCTCTTTTTAGCCATTTCAACTGTCTTTTCACAGCTTTTCCTGTCTTTTTTTCGGCGTTCACTGCTTTTTCGTGTTTCTATTCATCCTTTTGTATCGTCATCTTAATTTCACTCTTTTTGTGTATCTTGATGTTATTCTTTGAATTTCCTACCGCTGCAGTTTTTCTTTTTTCGTCATGTGTATGTTCCTTTTTTTTAGTTTCCTTCATATTTTATTGATTGTCTTTCTTTAATTCCGTCAACTTCCTCACTTGAATCTTGGATTGCCTTGTCATTATTCGAGGTCTCGTCCTGTATAATATCGTCTTAGTAGTCGACTTTGTCGATGTAAGGGAGCTGTATGTAGTCTTGTACGTACTGTTTCAGTATCACCTCATCGTTACATAGCTTCTTCGGGTCCATGTATTTCTTTGTGGAAATAGGTAGTCGCTGCATGTACTGTTTATGCAGAGAATAATTTGGTTTATTACACTGGCCGACAGGATTTTTGTAACGGATACCAATTTACTTTATTGTGAAAGTATTCTATGTGCTAAATATTCTTCTCTACTGCATTATATATCTTCCACGTCAGGTTTCCGAGTAACATGGGCCTAAAAATAATAAATACGCATTTAGGGTCACTTTCTGAGACATGTAGAAAACTTTATATATTTTTTGACAAACATTTAAAATCATATCATTTAAGTTTAACTCTTGAGCCTTTAAATACCGTTGGGTTTGTTCAGATTTCATTTTTCTACTAGATATACCACTTTGAAATTTGGGATTTTTTCCCATACATTTATGATCTTCCTGTTTGTATGGGAAAAAAATTAAAAACTTCAAAATTGAATATCTTAAAGTAGAAAAAATATATCTTAGCAAACCTAATGATATTTATAGGGGCAAGGATTATTCTTACATGACACGTTTGTAAATGATAGTCAAAAATATAGATATATTTGCGACATAAGTGACACAAGTGACCCGTAAACGCGTTTATTGGATTTTTAGGATGAGATCTCTAGAGCTTTACGTGATATAAAACTTGTTTATGAAGCTTGTGGTTCCAGGGATGAAAAACGATTTTTGTTGACCAGTGTTATCCGTCACGATATCTGCGTATTTGACTGACCTTTTCCTTTTCCTTTCTTTGTCGTCTTTTCAGTTCTTAGACCTAACGGTTTTTTGTTAGTGTCTTCATCATCTTTCATCGTGTATTTTACTTCCATTTAATTTAGGTTTGGAGTCTTTATTGTGGCAATCCGGATATCTTTCAACCTATAATTTTGGTTTAAAGTCGTTTTGGAAGTAAATATTAATAAATCACAACACACAATGTCTGTAGTGTGAAGAGTTGCTAGAACAAACTGCCCATTGATCACAATAAAAAATCATAAACAAACGCATTATGGTGATACTTGTTGCTAACCACGAATTGTACGATTGTCTCGCTCTTACCTAACGCATAACAAATGAAAAGAAAAGAGATAGTCTAAAAACTGTTAACAAGCGTCTTAATGTATACACCCGATTCGTCCTAAGCCGTCAAGCAAATGTAATGTAAGCGACAAAACTTGTGGCTTGAGCACAAAAGTGATAATGTAAGCGACATTAATGTTACAATACATACGAAAATTAGCGTAACCGACAATAAGTAATATTGTGGAAAATAATTGAGTAAGGTAAGAGTCATTTTGTAATAAATGAGATTTACATCAATGATATTTTTTCAACTTTGTTCTTCACGTTAACCTAATACCGTGAGATTTCACAAAAACGGCCCATAACTTAAAAAAAGTCATGTGAATTGAAAAAAATGGTTAAGTAGCGGTTAACGTACTCGACATTTTTTTAAAGATATCAACATTTTAACAACACCAATCGATCCGGATTGAAATTTGCAGTCGAACTACATATATAACTCATTTTCGACATTTTGGCGGTTACATCAATTCATATTACAACCGACGATGTCATGTAGTAACTTGCATCTAATTTGCAAACATAACACTTGAAATATATGGGACTCAAGTGAGTTCCATTAACAAAATATTACAATTTCTCAAATATTTTGTACAAAAATAATTATCAGTCTTAAAGGACTGATAAAATTAATCGGCATTCTACTATAATCCTACTTTTGAATGAATTAACAAAATAAACATTAAAAATCTTTCAGGTGTGTTTGGTGATAGATAAACTATATGACATTCCTTGCAAAATTGTACACGTGAACAAAGGAGACGAACTGAAAATGATAGTAGACAAGTTGGTGGCACACTATAAGACATTTGGAAGTCCCATTATGATGGGAGGCAATGAAGACTGCATGTCAAAAGGAATCATGGGAATACAAACTAGCGAGGATGATGCTAGTTTACTCAATGTGGTAAGCTTGACTTTAACAAAAATAAGTTTATAATGAGTAACATTTTAAAAAAAACCGAAATGTATGAATTCAAAGGAACCAAAAACTAGATGTCCGGCTAAAAAGGCTAATAATAAAAAAAAATCATGACGTAATAAATTAAGTTTGTTTTGTAATTTTAAGCAAAATAAAAAGTTTATATATTGAAGATAATTAAGATCAAGAACTACTTTCTTTAGGTAAAATAACATTTTATAATATCTGTGAAATCACAAATCACTGGTTTTTTTTGGCATCATGTATGAGGGAAATTATCTAAAGATCCAAATATAAACAAGTAACACTTTTTGCTGCAATATGGGTGTTGTGCATAGGTACTTATAGTATATGCATAAGCACTTAATTTGATGATGTAAGCACACTGCAGGAAGATATCTCGATAATATTTGCCATAACTATAGATCTGGGACATCCTAGGTTGTAACAAGTATTTTTTGTATAATATTTGCTGTAATAAGGAGTTTTAGTGCCCTAACTAAACAAATAGTATTTGAGTATTTATAAGTTATCAATGAATGGGTAAACTGTGTCCACTGTTGTCAGTATTTTTGTTATTTTTATTTTTTATAAATATATTATTAATATTTTTGTTTTTTAGGATCCACACTATGTAGGAAAGGAACAATCTCAGCAATCTATTCAAAACAAAGGTTATATTAGATGGCACCCATTGAGTGATTTCTCGAGTACATCATTTTACAACTTGTGTCTACCTCAAGTGAAAAGCATGCATTTGAAATAACTATTATGTTGTTGTTATTTTTGAATAAAACTTTTTGTGTTTATATAATCAGTCTTTATTTTTACTTTAATAATACTTTAATAAGACATAAAATTATTCTAATAACTAAATAATGCATTGGTATAAATCACAATCTGAACACTAAAGTGACTAGATCAATATTGAATACATTCTTGTTCGAGACTGTTAAATAAGAACAGTTTAATGTCAGTGATATTGCAATCCTTTAGTCAAATTAGAGATAATCTGTGTACTTTGATATCGAAACATTTCCTTTCATGATTGGTAAACCTAATCGGTGAATATGTAATATATTTAAAGCTAAAATAATTTTTGTTATCGTTTTAAAGCTAAAACAGATAAACCAAATAGTCAGTAGTTGTATATGTGTGTGACTATTATAAATAACTCATCATCACTATTAAATAAGGTATGTAACAGGAATGTAAACAAACTTCTCCCTCAAATAGGTGTTAGTCAGTGTTCATGATGAGGCAGACGCCCTGCAGGATCCAGTGGCTGCAGTGCTCCGTGGTCCACAGGTCGGACTCGAACACCAGGCCCACTCCCATAGCGTTCCGGCGCGTTGATGTCGTGTACACGGGCGTTCGTAGAGTATTCTGGAAACAAAGAGACATCAAATACATTTGACAGGCAATAGCAAAAAACTAAATAAATCAGGGGATCGCAAAATATTTCTAAGAATACCAACGTTTCCCCCATTTTTGCTGCATAGTTACATGAACGTTAAAAAAGCTTCTGCGGGTCACTTACGGTCCTCACGGGCCTTGATTTGGACAGCTCTGTTTTAGATCATTGGTAGGCACGTAATGCTAACTAACGAGGGCTATATTATATTACTAGCTGTGCCCGCTACTTTGTTCTGTTCTACATGAGGTTTACAAACAAACATTTTTTCGCAACTCCCGTTCCCGTGGGAATTTTGCAATATCGCGTCGCAAGTAAAATTAAAGTTTACTAAGGTACCTGCTAAATTTCAAGTGTCTAACTTAAGCGGTTTAGATCAGCTTTCGTACCTGTAACTTGAGCTTGTGGAACTCAATAGGGATGATGTACATGATGGGCAGCTCCGTGACGAGCACCTTGGGATGCGAGCGGCGCAGGCAGCCCTCCTCCAGGTCCCAGCGCGCGCCTTCTAGGTACATCCCGCGGACGTAGGCACCCTGGTAGAGTATATTATGCTAAGTACCTTGTTGTTTACTACTTCCTAGTTGTTAACTATCTTCCTACATGTTAGGAATGATCTACCACACCAGTAGGTACCTGATGTGGCTAAAAGTCAGATGAAGCTTTTAATCTTCTGTGGAAGTTCCTCACTCTCAAAATCTACGAACGTAAATTAACTGAAAAAAAAAATTACACACTGCCCAATAAAGTAGAAATAAAATATAAAGTATATAGGTGCATAAAGGATACGTAACCCCTGATGTGTGTTATAAACTTTATAAACAATAAATTAGTGAAATGGTGTTCAGATTCTTAGTTACGGGCCTTTTCAAATCGCTATTACATCTTTTCGATAAGTACCATAAGGTTGTATGTAGGTGTTACCGTAACGGGTCGCTCCTCGATATCGTCCGCGTTGGTCCACTTGGTGACGCGCGTGAACTGCGTGGAGCGGTCCAGCGGCCACGTGTAGAGGCGGCACGCGATCTGGATGTGCGCGATCAGGTACGACTCCGGGATCTGCAGGCCCGACAGCCAGATCACCACTGGCTCCTCCATCGTCGCCTGGGCATTTAGAGCAGGTTTTTAGGTTGATAAACGTTGTAATTGTTACTTATAGGCAGACAAATCGGCAGCACAAGCAGGAACTGCGGGTCACGGAGATGAAGATGCTGCGCTGGATGTCGGGAGTTACGCGAGCAGATCGCGTAAAGAACTCCCGAATTCGCGGCAGCCTTCATGTCCGAGACATCGCTGATAAACTGCAAGAGTGCCGCCTACGTTGGTACGGTCATGTTTTACGGAAACCGGCAAACTACGTAGGGAACAAGTGTCTAGCCATGTCGCTACCGCCGGGTCCCGGCAGAAGGGGAAGGCCCAAGAAGGCCTGGCTTGACGTTGTAGTGGATGACATGCGTGCCAACAAACTCTCCGTAAAGGATGCCGAAGACCGTGCAAAGTGGAGAGTTAGGAGTAGGAAAGCGGACCCCGGGCTCCGCAAGGATGCAACCGGGAAAACGCCAAGATGATGATGATGAGGCAGACAAATCAGCGATTAGATCAACACATACACTTTTAAGTTTTAATATCCTAGTGCTTTTAATGTACTTACTTATATATTAGGTAAGTATGCTTCGTACCTGTGTATGATGTAGTGGTCTTCTATTTATCTCATCAGTGGCAGATCCTTTTTAGGGGGGAGAGCCATCCGCTCCCCAGCAAGTCCGGCGATGACAAGGCTATTCCGAGCCACCATCATCAGTTAGGAAAAAATGTGGAATCCTTGTCTTGGTTAATATACCCCTTTGTGCTAATTTTATTTTATTGTCCTCACCCAGTTCGTGTACTACCTGCGAAGGCGCGCTATGAAGTGGTCCATCCAGCCGCCGAGCCCCTTGCAGGTGGCGGGCGCGAGCGAGCGCCACACGGCCGGCAGCTGCCCGTTGAACAGGCTGTCGACACGTCGCCGAGGCGAGTCCCGTACACATGCAGCACGGTGCCTGCAGTGGTCTCACCCAGTCCGTGTACTGCTTGGTGCGCGCTATGAAGTGGTCCATCCAGCCGCCGAGCCCCTTGCAGGTGGCGGGCGCGAGCGAGCGCCACACGGCCGGCAGCTGCCCGTTGAACAGGCTGTAGGATACGTTGTCGAGCACGGCGTCCATGCCGATCTCGCCCGCTAGAGCTTTGCGGAGCAGCGATAGAGTGCTGCGCATGCGCCCGATTAGCCGGTTGAACCTAGATTAAAAGATATAGATAGGAAAGATAAAGTTACTTAATTGCGTAGCTTGAAGTTGAGCACGACAAAAATGTAGCTAAAAGTGATTTCATCACTCAACCTCGGGCAGAAGCTCAGTGAGTAAGTAGGTATTAGGTACTTAGATTCTAATGTGTGGTTTAATCACATTAATCGGATCTGAAAAACTCCTCACTAGACAGGTTTCATTAAATAGGTACATAATTGTTGGATGGTCACTAGTTAACCTTGTCTGTGATTAACCTGTAAGCATTGTCACGTTATAAAAAGATTTTTGATGTTACCTACAGTTCAGAAATATATGCTATGTCACTGTCAAGAGCATACTTTAAGATAGAGACATTAGACGGAGCATAGTTTCAGAATTCGAATTAGATTCCGATACGTTGTGAACAATGTTGTTCATACGTTACAGAGCGGCGACCTAGATGTACGTAAATGTAATAATGGGCTCCTATTCCATTATGTATTAGCTAAAGAAACTCACTTAGAGGAGCTTAAAGATTCTCCGAAAGAAAGACGCTAAAATGGGGATAGATATCCTAGTACATGTTTCTCTTTTGCCTGGCGCCCCTGGCGGGCTGGGTTCAAGGACTGATCTGTTAAATAGTACACAAGCATCGACCTCTCTAGCTCCTGCAGCAGCACGACGAGTGTGGGCGTGATGTTCATCTCGAACTGCTTGCGCACGCGCCAGATCTCGTACAGCGCCGGCAGCTTGGCCAGCACGTCCACCGCGATCATGTCGATGAAGTCCTCGCGGCTCATCGCGCCGCCGGAGTCGCCTGAGATATCATGTTCGATATTAGGTACTTACATTATTACTTAGTTTATCATCATCATCATCAGCCCACTTTCGTCCACTGCTAGACATAGGCCTCCCCACTTAGTTAATTAAGTCAACCATGGATATGATAATGGAAGTAGTTCATATCCTGGGCCCTGGGCTGCAACGAAGGGAGGCGTGTCTAATAAATTACTTATTCAAGCTTACCTATAGAACCTATGCATGCATTGCCAATCCAAACCATACTTTTGTATCCCATCATTCATGACGCAATAAACGATTTGACTTTGATTTAATTGTATAATGGAACGTATCGTACTTCGTATCTATCGTACTATCGTACTCGAATTCAGTGAGTCTGACTTCGTGGTCTGTATGCAGATCCTGCAGTGCTACCTGGAACGATGTTACGCGGCCAATGGACCTATTCCCTGGGCCACTCTCAAGTATCTATTCGAAGAGGGAGGACCATTAAAATTTCGTAAAATAATCAATTACATTGCACAAAAGAATGAATACCAAATAAAAGAGCAAAAAGCCAAAATCATGTTACAGAGAATGGCCGCCCCTGCATTGGATGTGAGAAAAATATTGTCTTAACTCACTTTTAACAGTTCTAATACAGTACTGCCGTCCTTTAGCTATAGTGCCGTTATGTGACAAAACCGCATTCGGAGAAAAACGGGTTTAAAGAGCGCGAAAGAAAAAAAAATCGCTAAACGAAAAGGAAAAGGTTTATATACAAGTGATATATATCATTACACAGGTATTTACAAGAGCTTTAATATGCTCAAACTCTCATAATTCTATGTGTTATATATTTTAAAATATTTTAATTTAAACGTTTTAAATCAGGATTGCTTTAGATTTACTTAATAGAAAACATAGCTAAAATGCCGCTATAGATACCTTAACGGCATTTAAGTGTTTGATTTTGAATAACTTTGATAAATTTGTAAAATGAGTTTCTATCTAATATATTTACTTAACTAAAATGCCGTTAAATAGATTAACGGCGTTTTAGCTCGGTAATCTTATTCTTGTGTCTTGTGCATTACTTACCAATAGTGCAGCTAACTGTTCATAACGGCATTTAAGTCGAGCATTTCCAACATAAATTACATAAGTTTTACTATGCATCTTTTACTAATGTTTATTACTAGACTAAAATGCAGCTAAAATCAAAACCTTTTGCCGTAACGGCATTTTAACTAAGCATTCATAAGTTGATAATTTAGAAATTACAATGTAGTGCATTTATGTAAAAAGTAATAAAACCGTTTTAAATCACTATTTAATTTAAAAATCTTCACATTTGTTCAAAACTGTTTCACTTCAAAACTGTTTCACATTTTTAAATTAAATTGAGATCAATTTGTATCAATCAATCATCAATTTAACTGAGACTGAAACGATTTCATTCAATCTTGGGCCGTAAAAAATTATAACTTGTAATAAGACGAAATCGGTATTAATCGATAGGCAGGATACCTTATCAGCTTTAAGAGAAAATTTTGCAAGTATTGACATACGAGAAATGAGATAATGGAATCGGAAAACACGAAAAGAGTGAGCTAATTCCACCGGCCGGCACAACGCCCGTCAACTGTCAATGTCAGTAATAAAGACAGTCGGGTAAATAGACCATAGATCCATTTATTGGAATTGAAATCAATTAATTATATTATCATCATTGTACCGATATTATTGTTTTTTTTGCAATTGATACGACACATCACTATGTTTGAACTGTGTTGTGTAACGTTTACCGTGCATTTACTCACAATTTGGGTTTACTTTCTATTGCAAAATACTTTTTTCCTGTAAATAAATCGATTAATATGAATAATCGATTTTTTTAGAATCTTTTTCATATTTCTCAGCACGCAGAAACCATTTTTTTAGACCATATACCAATCCATTACAATTGCGGCCCACCATTTTCAGTCTCCTTCAAAAGGTAAGCCAATTTTTATTCTGAGAACTGCAATTATCTAACCATAAATGTATATTTGGAACATCTCAATGGAAGAGAAGCAAAAAATTATAGAAAGCTGACTATATAATTTTGTTTTTTTTACAGCAATTGCGTCGTGCCAAATAACTGTCAATAGTTTAAAGTGAGAAGTGGTTTTCCCAACAGGAACAAAAGTTTCATTAAAAACAGTAAACAGTAAAAGGATATATTTAAAGGTTTCCATTTTATGGTAACATTATGGCTTTTTCAAGATTTACACTAAAATATTTCTCATAATCATTGTTGATTGATTTGTGTTCATTGTACACGTACAGTTCCCTTGCTTTTTTATATTTTTCGCGTTGTTTAGCCCAGTCAACACAAACAGCACATTCATAAACAATACATTATAAAATTTAGCATCATGTTTGGATTACTTTTTTGTACCCTATAGGCTTCGCACAATTCACTCTCTTCGTTTCTGAGCTGAGTAAGACTTATTTTCATATTTTTTACGTGTTTTCTATTAGATTCATAAGATACTTTTTATCTGGGTAAGTTTAAATAAAATGCAAATGCATGAGTTTTACATTAAAATCGTTCTGTAAACAGCGTGGTTGATGTTCGTTGGAGTCTGTAATGAGGTGCCAATGGGTTAAATGTTACTATATATTTGTTAATAAATCCCGGTCAAATGGAAGCGATGTTTGATGCTTGCTGCGCTAATCTTTTGATTTTTCGGTAAAATTATCATGCAAAGGTTTGTCATTCGTTTTTTCACAGACTGAAGATGTTTGTTATTTCTTTAGGCATTTGCTTGATAATTTTACAGAAAAATCGAAAGACGCGGCAAGCATCAACAATCGCTTCCTTTTGACCGGGATTTATTAACGCACATATAGAAACATTTAACCCATTGGCACCTCATTACAGAGGCGAACATGATCCATTGCGACGCTGTTTACAGAACGATATTTACCAACCCGGGACGATCCATTAATTACATCACACCTCAAGGGGGGGGGGAGGGGGTCCACAAAATGTGACATATCGTGACAGGGGGGAGGGAGGAGTTCTATGTTTGTGACGTCACAACCCTCACTACAATGTTTTTACACAATCTACTAAAGTTTAAAAAAAATATTTCAGTTGTTAACTAACTTTGTGTAATTATTATATTATTATTATACTAAACTAATCTTCAACATACTCGGATTTGTTTGGATGTATTTGTTGCCTATAAATTTGATACTATTTTTCTGGCAGAGTTTAATGAATAATTGTTTTCGAAATAGCGAATGTACTTCAAAGGCAATAAGTCTCAATTTACAACGCCGTAAGCGCGCTGTACACCTGTGTCTGTGCCCTTTGTGACAATTAGTCCAGTCAAATTAGGTAAAAACCTCGGAATTCGAGATACCCAGCTGTAAGTCTGTAAATACTTGTATATTGACGTACTAAAAGTTGTCTCAAAACCTACATATTGTAGGGTGTACGCAACTATTAAATTTTCAAGGTCAAATGTCACAAATATCAGTTTTATGAACTTTTGAGCGAAACGGGAAGTTTTATCATAAAAGTGTGTAGGAGAAAATTACTTATCTTCTATTTATCTATAAAAATTGTTTGTACGTTTTATTCCTAAGATTCACCATTTCAGAGATACAGCGATGCAAATAGTTGAAAAAGTTGTATTTTTAAAAGCTTCCAGGCCCTCGTGCGATTGTGCTAGACAGTTAAAATTTTCACGAATGATGTATTTTAGTAGCCTCTATAACATCTAATACTAGAAAAAGCTTAAAACCAATGTTTAAGTCGGTTCTCATACAAAAACTATGGTTTTTTTTTTCTCACACTTGGCCGGTTTTTAACGTGGTTACCCCAGTAAACCTATTCCAGACGACACCTTTTATACATGAAGAACACGTTGTTTATAAGGAAGCCTAGTTAAATAATTGTTTTGTGTTTGTGTTAATTAGATGATAAGCAATTTTCTCCTACACACTTTTATGATAAAACTTCCCGTTTCGCTAAAAAGTTCATATAACTGATATTTGTGACATTTGACCTTGAAAATTTAATAGTTGCGTACACCCTACCATATTAGGTTTTGAGACCACTTTTAGGGTGTCAATATCTAAGTATTTACAGACTTACAGCTGGGTATCTCGAATTCCGAGATTCTTACCTAATTTAAGCTTAAATGACTGGACTAAATACCGGCGCACGCGCTAAGCCTTTGACTAAGCCGACAAGTGTCGATGCCGCGATTTTGTTGCGATTTTAGTCTTCATTTACCAATTGACTTTCGCTGAGTGACATACTAGCTAGTTTACGAATTATTATTTACTTAAAAGCAAAATGAGCACAACTACGACAAAAAACGACGCTGAAAAAGTATAAAACAAGACTTTTAGAACATACAATACTATTTTGAAGTATGCAATATTTACTATGTAGAGATAAGTTTTCATGTTTGGAAAACCGCAGTCACACGTTGTCAAAGTGCTACGGTAGGTAGGTACTTGTGTATGGAACGTGTGACTACGCCTTTCCAAACATGAAAACTTATCTCTACATAGTAAATATTGCATACTTCAAAATAGTATTGTATGTTCTAAAAGTCTTGTTTTATACTTTTTCAGCGTCGTTTTTTGTCGTAGTTGGGTTTTAGTTTTTAACTTTTTATTATTTGTACTATTTTGGTGTTAGTAAGTAGTAAAGAAGCTATGAACGAAAAGATGTGAACTATATGCAATCAGTCCATGAATATACGTAAAGTCACATGCAAATGCTAGTAATATATATATATTTAAAATGTACAAGTAAAGCGCTTTCCAATGATACCAAACACGGCGTATTTATCTTAACTTTATTTTTTTTACTCTGTATGTTTTGTCCGCTAGTGGGCGCCACATTAGATTTTGTGAAACCCTATATAGCCTATAACCAGCGGACAATTAAGACGCTTCTAATGATATGTCATTTGTCGAATTCTGACAAGCAATTTAGAAGTTATGTGGAAACAGATGAACATACATACATACATACAAACATACATACAAACATACATACAAACATACATACATACATACATACATACATACATAGCCTGTCAAAATCATAACCCTCCTTTTGCTTTGCCGTAGTCGGGTAAAAAGTAAGGTGGATTTGGGTAATCTTTACCGTAATATATATTGCGCAGCATATGCTGATTCAAAAACTAAACGAACTGAACTAAAAACCTAAATGTGACGTCACACTAAGGGGGGAGGGTGTAGTTAATTGTGACGAAGTGTGACAAGGGGGGAGGGAGGGGTCAGAAAATCATGAAATTGGTGTGACGTAATTAATGGATCGTCCCCCCCCAACTTACCCTGATAAAAAAGTATCTTTTTAAACTTATAGAAATCACGTAAAAATATGAATCTAAAAGGGAGTGAATTGTGCGAAGCCTGGGTTACATAAAAAGTAATCCAAACATGATGCTAACCTTAATACTGTTCATGAATGCGCTGTTTGTGTTGACTGGGCTAAACAACGCAAAAAATATAAAAAAGCAAGGGCACTGTACAATGAACACAAATCAATTTAAAATGATTGAGAAATATTTTAATGTCGATCTTGCAAAAGTCATAATCTATAATATAAAAATGTATCGCAAAATGTGTTGGTAAGCGCATAACTCAACAACGCATGAACCAATTTGGCCAATTCTTTTTTTTAAATGTTCGTTGAAGTTCAAGGATGGTTCTTACGGCGAGAAAAAATTTAATAATTGCCGGGAAAACCCTAGAAACAGCCCTTTTCTTTTTCTCATTTTTTTGACAGGACGAAGTCTGTTGGGTCAGCTAGTTTTACCATAAAATGGAAACCTTTAAATCTATCATAATATTATGTCAACGACTTGCTGTTTAAATGAAACGTTTGCTCCTGTTGGGAAAATCACCTCTCACTTTAAACCATTGATAGTTATTTGGCACGACGCAATAAAATTGCTGTAAGAAAACAAAATGATATATATGTAGTTAGCTTATTATAATTTTTTTCTTCTCATCCGTAGCATCTCTACGTACTTCCATATTTATATTTATGGTTAAAGAATTGCTGTTCCCACAATAAAATTAGGTTTGGTTTCATAAAAAAGAATCCGAAAATATGATGCTAAACTTTATATCGTTCATGAATGTGCTGTTTGCATCACAAGTTTTGCGAGTTCATGTGCTCTGTGATACATCCTCTCTTTCATGCCCTTGGACTGAGACTGCGACTTCTTTCAACGTTTGGTACATAGTCGCAGGGTCGGACTGAGCCGCAAGGGCCCGGGTGGCAAATCACAATGGGGCCCGAGTTTTTTTTTTTTCGGAAGGGACTGATCGCTGATGGCCGTCTGAGGCCTGTTTAGCTTAACCGGACTTGCGGGTGAGCGGATGGCTCATAACCCAAGTAGCCCAGGGCCCGAGACTATATCACGGTGATGGGATACTATCGAAAAATACTGAGATACACAAATCGAGATAAACAATAAAAAAAAATTATTATAATACTAAAATAATAAGTAGGTATTATAAATAATAATTACAGGTAAATCCTATACCAAATAATATACAGGGTGTCCCAAAAAATAGTATCAAGCGAATGACCTGAGTTAGTACACCCCGTGTATGTTCCTCGTTTTTTATAGCGTTCGAGTTATGGTTTTTTTCCTAAACTGTTGAGAATAATTGACATAACCGATTTAGAAAAAATCCAAAGAAAAAAGTATTTAATTTTTTTGAGAAATTCTTTTTGCAAATAAATTTTCATTAAAATTGTGATATTTTTTTATCAAAATTGATTTGCAAAAAGAATTTCTAAAAAAGTCAAATACTTTTTATTTAGAAATTTTTAATCAATTATGTTAAATATTCTCAAAAGTTTTAAAAAATCATAACTCAAAAACTATAATTGGAAGTTTTCAAAATGATGGTACAAACTGTTCCATTTAAGTTATGGAGTCAAATATTTAAGGCATTAAAGAAGAAATCATGGAAATCAATTTAGAAAAAGAAATTCTAAAAAAGTTAAATACTTTTTTTAGAATGTTTTAATCGGTTATGTCAAATATTCTCAAAAGTTAAACAAAAATTATAACTCAAAAAATCGCGGAATATAAATGGGGGTGTTTTAAAGCCCCACGGGTTGTTCTATCTCAGGACATTTGCTTGACATAATTTTTTGGGACACCCTGTATAAACCTAGCTACATTTTTTTTTTAAAAGAGAACTTTCAGCTTTGTACTTAATGACTCGATCGTAAAAGCTACTGTTTTTGTCATCCTTGATTATATTCGATTCTGTATTCAACAGTTCCAGCAACGGAATCCAACAGTTCTCCATTGGAGAACAAAGTCTCGTTTAAATGCTGAAAATCTTCTCTCACATTGTGATAATTACATAATATACGTCCGGAGGTTCCTACAGGACGATTCCTCAAACCAGCCAGATTAATCTGATACGGCACTTGGCTTAGGCCGCGAACCATCCGTCAAAATACCGGTATTTTAAATTTCGAAGATAAAAATCGCACGATTTTGTGTAAATAAAATGTATGGTGACTCATTTAAAAATTAAGGAGTATTAAATACAATTTATTGCATTAAACTAGAATTTTTAGTTTCCGAGATTTTTCGGATTCTGTAAGTGACCCGGATTCATTGCTCTCGAGTGCAATCTTAGCCCATTACATTGAATTGTTACAATTTAAGGACCGAGTATTGCATTTATGAGAAGACGCAATTTTATTTTTAGAACATGTTTGTAGTGGTCATTATAGAGGAAGATCCCAGAGCTGCCAGACATCACTTATTTTCTAATGGACAAGATATATACGATTGAGTAGTGGTGGGGTGTACTATCATCATATGACAGTTGCTACCTTGAACAGACGGCCATTTTTCATATATCAACCAATCAAGGTACATAGAAACACTGCTCACCTCACTTAAATAGGCTAGTTTCCTAAGTCTGATTTTACATAAAATTTCACAATTAACAGTTACATATGGGTAAATCAATAACATAAGTGAAATCGAAATTAAAATTTCTTACGAAATGAGACAATAATAGGCATTTGAAGTTAGGTGGGAAAGTCCATTTTTAAAGTGCGAAAATTCAATAAAAACAGTATGCCATCTTATAAATTACAAAATTAGTAGTAGCTTTCACTATGAGAACATATTCGTAAAAGCAACATTTGATATAGCTGCTGAACAAAGCTCTTACGATATTCATACTCGTATACAGAGGGGTGACGTCATAGCTCTGTGCGACATTTGTATGAAGCGTTTTGAGCTCGCCCAAATGATGTGCTATTGAAACTGTGATATCTCCGGGAGTTTTCCAAATATCAAACCATTCTTTTAACAACACCTTTGCAATTGTGTTGTTCATCCATCTATGTAAAAATTAAAAAATAGGAAACTACCCTATTCTGATGGCTTATTTTAACATATATTTCACACAATATCATTAAAAATCAGGTTTCATTACTCCCAGACACATGCGGTCGGCGGTTTTACCTTACAGACGCTTTAAAGCTATGAAAAAATTTATTAAGTTTACTTATTTTCTGATGCTTGATTTTTATATTTGTTATTCAAACAAACATTTTAAAACGTTTTGCAGACGGACAGACCGATCCAAGGGGCCAAACATTCACCAGACCCAACTGTTTTAGAATTATTTTTTTTTATTGAATTTAGTTAAGTTTTTCTAATAAAATAGTTTGTAAGGTACAATTCTATAATTATTGCGGTCAGATGAGCACTTTTCAGTTGTTTAAATAACATATATAAAAATCAAGCATCAGAAAATAAGTAAACTTAATAAATTTTTTCATAGCTTTAAAGCATCTGTAAGGTAAAACCGCCGACCGCATGTGTCTGGGAGTAATGAATCCTGATTTTTAATGATATTGTGTGAAATATATGTTAAAATCAGCCATCAGAATTTAAGTGAGGTGAGCAGTGTTTCTATGTACCTTGATTGGTTGATATCTGAAAAATGGCCGTCTGGTCAAGGTAGCAACTAGTCATATGATGATAGTACACCCCACCACTACTCAATCGTATATATTTTGTCTATTAGAAAATAAGTGATGTCTGGCAGCTCTGGGATCTTGGACCATTAGTCAATAGAACTTCATGTTTGTGGGGGCCCTTGTCCCCCGGCCGCCATCTTGAAAAAGGGATGAGAAAACACTTTTTTCACGATATCTCGGAAACAATGCTTCTTTTTTGCTGTAAATGAAAAAAAAATAAGGGACGATCTCTTTATTTTGCTAATGACTTCTTTAATCGTCAATTTAGGACAAAAAGTCATTTTAAACATATTTGTTGGAAAGGCAATTTGCTAATAGCATAAGCAATATTTTTGTGAGAAGCATAGTTTCCGAGAAATGCAAGCGGGCGACACAGGCCTGTGGGGGGCCCGCGCAGGCTGGGGCCCGGCTGGCAAATGCCAGCCCGACTGTATGGCCAGTCCGACGCTGCATAGTCGCATTATAGTTAAGTAATGTGGGTTAACCGCATTTAAGTCGTGCAAATTGAATGACAGCAAATTTATTAAACAAATTTAAAACGCCGTTATTGGACTTTAACGGCGTTTTTGTTTAATAATTTTACTTAACGGCGTTTTAGTCTTGAAATGCCATATAAACGCTTTCCGAAGAACAGCAAAACAATATTGCCGTTAAAGTACTTTAACGGCCTTATTGAGAAGGAAATTCAAATAACGGCAATTTAGTTATGTAATTTCAGTAATTTTTTAAGATTTTCAGAAGTTAAAATCCTTTAACCGCGTTTTAGTTAAGAATCTTAAGGTAACTGCATTATAGCTATGTAACCTCGCAAAAACGGGGCACTCACTCGTAGTTAACGGCATACTATCTCAGAAACTACTCAAGATATAAAAAATTGGGAAAGATGGTTAGATTCCGCATATTTTTCTTATTCGGATAGTATTCAAAAGTCAAAAATGACCAAATGTTAGTTAACGGCATTATAGCTAGAGGACGGCAGAGTAGGTGAAGTCACGGTACTATATCCGTAGCGTAAATACCAAGTTCCGTTAGCAAAAGTTTGTGCAAAAAGCCAACGTCACGCGGTGTTCCCAGGCGGTCACCCATCCAAGTACTGACCGCGCCCGACGTTGCTTAACTTCGGTGATCGGACGAGAACCGGTGTTTTCAACGTGGTATGGACGTTGGCGACATATTAATTGAAACTTTGTGTGTTTATCTGAATATTGCTGTTCTCTTCTGTTGTATGTTAATGTAGGCGCTTTCGTCCCAAGTGAACGGATCTGCTGTGTGAAATACCTAACTATGAAAATAATACATGCGCTTGAAGCAGATAAATTAAACAAAGTCGCTTTTCGTGAATAACAAACAGAATAATTATTATACACGCGAGTTTAATATTAGTAGATAATATTTCAATGAGAAATTTGCTAGGTATACGTAGGCGTAAGGTTTAACTGCTGCTACTACTTACTATTATTTCGTTACAAAATATAATATTTGAGATTGAGACCATTAAGTTCTAAATAAAAGTTAAATAGGTAACTTACCATTCTTGTTTACGCGAACTGAGCAGCATAGGATTTGAATATATTTAATTAGTAGATACAGTAAAAAAGACATCATTTAAAACTTCATAAGTTTTTAAAACAACTTACCCTCTTCCTTAGTTACTAGATGCGTGGAAATAACGAAACAAATTTAATAATAAGTACTGATTAGGTATATTACAATGAACAACCCACAAACTGTAGTTTTTATTTTAAGAAAATACTTACTTATTTCATTTAATACTATGATGATATCTTCTAGCTCTAAGCAGGTTGAAAATTGGCTGTATCTAATGCTTCTATTGAAGATCGAGATAATGTAGCTTATTACATGATTGAAGGCAGCGATAAGAAGGAGAATAAAAGATACGTACTTGTCTGTGGCTGCAGTTCTATCAGATGTCCCCACATCTGGCGCACGGCCTGGCTGAAGTAGCCGATCTCTGCATTCGGGTGCAGTCCGAACACTTCGGGAGTGTTCGCTAGCGGCAGTACCTCAATGAACTCTATAAAGAATAAGTAGGTATACATCATCAGCCCATATACGTCCCCACTGCTATGGCAGGGGATTACCCTAAACTAGGGCGATAAGGCATTAGTCAAGTAGGTATACGGATTTTGTAAACACGCTGTAGTAGGTACCTAATATCTTTATGTTCGGGTTTTCAAAGGTTCCAGCGTTTCCTGCGCCCATTCTCAAGCTCGGCTATATGTGTACCGTATTTCATTAAAATTTTGTAGTTTTGGCCTCAAAGCACAACAGGCAGAGCTACACTCGCATGGATGACTATTGTATATAAATGGTAAAGATGGGTTCGTTTCCTTTGAGCTAAGTATATATAAACTTAAATGCCAAAATCACAACTATTCAAAACGCGACAGTTTTCTTCAATGAAATGTGCCTTAGGACCAGGGTTGCCACCTTTCGAAAAAAAAATCAGGAGGATCGGCACCCCCGGAAAAATCGGGACGATCTGCTTAGTAGGTATCATTAATAGCATTTATATATAATTAAAGTACCTATGTATTGGTCCCGCTCGCCGTCCGGAGGTATGACGTAGTCGTACACGGTGTCGTGGTAAAAGTGGAACGGCTGGAACTTGTCGAACAGGAACTCGCCCATGTACTCCTCCATGTAGGTGCGGACTACGCGACGGTCGAAGTCGTCTATCACGCGCCCGCCGTACATCACCTGGGCGAATTATTTATTAAGTTACTAGTGATCCGACCTCGCTTTGCTTCGGATATATTAATACCCCCCCTTTGATTTTCTAAATACGGGAGGTATTTCCTATCCATGCATAAACCACATCAAATTCCGTTGCATTTATAAAGATTTAAGCATACCTAGGGACATACACCATAAGAGACTTACTTTATTTTATTGATCTGCTTCGAGCGTAAGTATGTATTAGTGTTCATAGTTACGTATTTCACACGGCAGACCCATTCACGTAGGATAAGAGCGCCTACATTAATATACAAAAAGTGGTAGTTACAGCAACATTCATATTAAGATACAACGTTTCAGCCCGCATATCGCCAACGTCCATACCACGTTGAAAACACCGGTTCTCGTCCGATCACCGAAGTTAAGCAACGTCGGGCGCGGTCAGTACTTGGATGGGTGACCGCCTGGGAACACCGCGTGACGTTGGCTTTTTGCTAATTCTCTTACATGCCTATTTAATAATTTTGTGATTTTGAACGGCTTCTTTTCTTTAATTTTAAGTTTTGCTTCTCTAACCTTTGATACAGGAGACTAATAATAATTTTGTTAAGATTGCCTTCACGCCATTCGCTATATGGTAAACTAAGAATATTTGTTTGAAAGGTCACCCCCGTCCTTCTTGCGGGCAGCAAGATGTTAACAAATGCTTTTATTTTATTCGTTTGTTATGCTGAGTACGTCATCCGTAATGTTACGCTTCTTATTTGTCTCATTTTACATTTTATTCGCCAACGTCCATACCACGTTGAAAACACCGGTTCTCGTCCGAACACCGAAGTTAAGCAACGTCGGGCGCGGTCAGTACTTGGATGGGTGACCGCCTGGGAACACCGCGTGACGTTGGCTTTTTGCAGTTTAGTTTTCTTACATATTTTATAATGTATGTGGACGAACTGTACATTTTTTTGAATTAAGTTTCGTTCTTTAAACCTTACAGGAATATAAAAATATTAGTACAATTTGTTTGCCTTCCCGTCGTCCGCTACGTGTAGAACAAAACAAGTTATACTATTCGGTACAGTACTTGATTAAAAACTACTTGTCATCTGCCCGCATGGAGACAGCCTCGTTAATTATTTTTATTTTCTACAGTTTGCCACAACGATTCTTATTTATTTCATTTAACCGTTCATTCGCCAACGTCCATACCACGTTGAAAACACCGGTTCTCGTCCGATCACCGAAGTTAAGCAACGTCGGGCGCGGTCAGTACTTGGATGGGTGACCGCCTGGGAACACCGCGTGACGTTGGCTTTTTGCTCTTTTATTTGGTATTCATTCTTTTGTGCACTGTACTAGATTATTTTATGTAATTTTATAGGGCTCACCTCTCCGAATAGATACTTAAGCGTGGCCCAGGGAATAGGTCCCTTGGCCGCGTAACATCGTTCCAGGTAGCACTGTAGGATCTGCATACAGACCACGAAGTCAGACTCGCTGAAGTCGTACGATATGTTCCATCCGATCTTGTCGTACTTACGCCGTTCCTGAAAGAATAGAATATTACATAGTGTATAATTTTTTATATCTGCCGTTTCATCCTTATACTTGAAACTAATGAAAAACTTCATACCGGCGTTAATACGTTAGGTAATCAAATTAATGGATCATAAATCGTTAGTGGATCTAACTAATCAAACGTCTTGATTTAACCACTATCCTGTCTAACCTGGACGTAGGTACTGTACGTCTATTGTACCTTTTCAACTACTTTTATAAATCTATGTCAGACTTTTTTACATAGCTAGCTTCAGTACAATTTCTTAGATTCCATTATGTCTTAGGTCTGATAACAATATTTAAGAGCACAGCGCACAATGAAAATAATCCCGTGGCTAGGTAATTATCTTATTAAGATCATTACTTATTATTATGCCACTGATAACACAGTTGTAAGTATATTCCAAGTCGCCTAAATTTTGCTTATTATTGAAATGAAGATTTCCAGGACTGTCCAGGACCAGTCTCTGATTAACTTCCAATTTCCTAACGAACTCTAATTTCGCTTATCTCTTTACTATGTTTTTGCTATAACTATTATTCAAGGCGTTACCTGTACGACGGCGTGGAAGAACGCCAGCACGTAGACGAGCTTCTTGAAGGCGGGGTGCGGGCACTCCTCCAGCGCGTGCGTGCGCATCTTGAAGTACGTGTTGCGCAGGTTCAGCTTTAGGCCGTTAGGGGGCTCTGTCACCACTGGCGACACGAAAAACAGTTTAAAAGAGTAATGGCTATTTTTAATAAAAAGTGCAAGTGCAAGTCGGACTCGCGCACGAAGGGTTCCGTACCAATTATGTAAAAACACATGTCTATTGTATGGTGACCCCCTTCATATTTTATCTTTTGAAAAAAAATTTCAGCTTTCTAGCTATCACGGTTTATGAGATACAGCTTGGAGGCAAACAGACGGACAGACAGACAGACAGACAGAAGGATAGACTAACGGACAGACGGACGGCTAGGCTAGGCTTTAAGTACGGAATCCTAAAAGTGTTTACGGAGTACTTAGTCTCGGAAAAAGTACTTCGCTTAATGTCTTATTAGTAAGATTCGTCAGGTATGTTGCGAAGTAGGTAACTAAACCCGATAAACTTGGTCTAAAATAGCATTCGGTAGCACAGGCAGTCCGTAGTCTAATATTAAAGGATCTATAACTGCGGACTCAAAATTTTATGTATTTCACTTTGCTAAATTAAATGAGGCTTGATTCCAATTTCATTTAATTTCACAACTTATATAAAATTATGGCGGCGTTAACATTTTGGCTATTGGTTTATTCTCCAATTTCTTACTGTTATATATAAGTAATTAAGTAACTAGCCAATTATGAGCGAGATTGGCTGTATAAATACTTAACGCATTGACGCATACCCCGAAATAAGGCATGACATTTTTAAAGGAAGAAAGCTTTATTAACCTTTAAGTGCTAGCTATATTTACCTTTAAAAGATAGCTTTATTTACGTTTAAGTGATAGCTTATTTACGTTTAAGCGACAGCTTTATTTACGTTTAAGTGACAGCTTTATTTACCTTTAAGTGATAGCTTTATTTATCTCTAAGTGATAGCTTTATATACCTTTCAGTGACCGCTGCAGTATTCCAATAGGGAACGTCGGAGTAGGGTCAGTGGTGAGCCACAAACGGTACTCGGGGTGGGGTTTCTCCATCAGCTCCAGTTGCTTCTCCAGCTCGCGCAGGAACGACACCAGAAGGTGGCAGTTTTGCAGGATCAGCCACTGGCCGTGCGAGATCGCACCTTCGAGGAGAGCTAGCGCCGCCTGCACGGAGATAAAACTGACAACTCGTACCTCTCTTTTTCCTTAACTTGATGGCTTGGAGTAGCCTCGTCATCATTACCGGACTTGCGGGGGAGCGGATGGCTCTCAACCCTCGACTCAACTCGTGCCTAAATAACTGTTTATTATGGGTATACATGCGATAAAGGAGTAGCAAATATCACCTTGCTTGAAGTCTGGGAAATAAAATCGTAAATACCTCGCATCGTAACTACTTATTCAAAGGAAACCAAATTACCACCTATGAAATGACGGTTAGTTATATCAAAATTGAATTCCACTTCATGGAAATTCTGGGATAATTCATACCAACTACCTGGGCAGATTTTATAAAATTTTGATTAAGCTGAATGAAAATTTAAGTAGGTGGTATCTAGGTAGTTACCTTAAAGAAGTTATGACGTTTGTTTTTCCACAAAAAAGCTGTAAATAACACGCCAGTGTTCATACATTAAAAATAAGTAAGTAAGCAGGTAGCACACCTGTTCTGCAGTTCAACTTACTCCTTCCTGGCCTTGTCCAAGTGATAAATACTTGAACTTGCCGCCGCCAAAGCCACACCGGTCCGCCAGCTTCATCAGGTCAGCCGTCGGGTCCGACCCGGGACTCAAAATAAACACCACCGGTGTGTACGGTGTCGTTTGCTCCACTATCATGTCCAAGCTGAAAAAAAAAACAAGTATGCTAAATAAAAAAAATGCAAATGATACAATGCAAAAAAGCCAACGTCACGCGGTGTTCCCAGGCGGTCACCCATCCAAGTACTGACCGCGCCCGACGTTGCTTAACTTCGGTGATCGGACGAGAACCGGTGTTTTCAACGTGGTATGGACGTTGGCGATAGAACAGTTCAAAGTATAAAACAGATAGAATGAGCGTCTAGTCTCTAAAATTGTTTAACAAAAAAAGAACCGCCTTCAAAAACCCGACACTCTAAAAATTACCAAATAATACAATAAGACCATTTATAATTATCTGGTTAGTATTTTGTAGTTTTTAAAGGTGTAGGCGAATCCTTGCGTATTTCGGACACGTTGTAAGGTAAAACGACGAAAATCTGGAGAGACTCATCATAGTCGGCAATACAGAAGGCAAACGTTCACGAGGCGGATTGCCGACACGATGGACAGACCAGATCAAAGAATCGTCAACCAGCAAGTTTCACCAACTCGTTCATGATGCGATGGACAGAAACCGATGAAGACAAATAATATGCTCCAAATGCACATCCAATGATGACCACGATCCTCAGTCATGAGGGGCCGACTACAGAGAGAGAAAGGTGAAGCCGTTTGTATTTCATGCAGATAAGCACTGTGTGCTTTGTAGTTTTAATATGCTTGTTTCGCACCGCCTTCTAAACATATCAAAATCCTAAGCAGATAATTATATAAATGTTCGTAGTGTGTCGGGATATTGACGGCGTTTCTTTTTTTGTTAAAAATTGTTAATTCATACTTTTTAGTGTAACATTTTTCTAGTAGTCTGAATGTTGAAAGAATTATCATTTTGCTCTTTACTATTAAGGAGATGACCTTCCATCATTAGGTCAGCCTCATAAAATTATTAGGACCAGGTGTGAATACTTGTGCAGCTTTAGAAAATACACAAAAAACTTTATATGTGCCTGAAAAATATGAGGGTTGCCCTCGATTTCTCCTGGAACCCATCATCAGACCCAAAAAAAGAATTATAAAAATCGATTCACCCAGGCAAAAGTTCTGAGGTAACAACCATAAAAAAACAATACACATGAATTGAGAAACTCCTCCTTTTCTTTTAAGTTGGTCAAAAACGTTAGTCTAATATTGTACGGGTATAAAATAAAAAAGCTATGGGAATGTGTAGACTCACAAAGAAAAAAAAAATTTCATACTGTACTTTTCAAGGGAGCAAAAAGCCAACGTCACGCGGTGTTCCCAGGCGGTCACCCATCCAAGTACTGACCGCGCCCGACGTTGCTTAACTTCGGTGATCGGACGAGAACCGGTGTTTTCAACGTGGTATGGACGTTGGCGACAATCGCATCAAAACTTTTGAAATGGTGTTAGCAAGCCTAACATACAATGGTCATGCTCGCTCAACGATAACAATGACGTCATCGGCATCATACTAGCTCCCCGCCTGCGACTTGTCCTCGTTGAATGAGGGTTTTCGCGAATAAGAACTTCACTAGATGGCAATACGTAGGCGTCAGGTCCAACTGCAGCGTGATTGGTTATTTTTGACGTGACATTGACAGACATGTTAATATTCACCAATCACGAAGCAGTTAGGCCTCATATCTGCGTCTTGCCATCTAGTGGATATCTTTTACGCGAACACCCTCATTGTTAATCGCTTAAAATTGTCTCACCTAATGAGCGGCGGGGTGATGTACTCCTCGCCCATGGTGACGGTGATGTAGCCGGTGAGCGCGCTGTAGATGCGGTCCACGCGGAAGCACCGCAGTAACATCAGGATCTCGAACGGCTGCAGGATGTCGCGGTATTTGTTCGGTATCTCTTCCGTTTCGGGAGTGTCGCTGTCGAACCACTGTAATGGGGAGGGTCTTCTTTGAGTACTTTACAATAAATTAAGACATCTATACAACGAAATAAAATTCAAGTGTCTGAACGACTTTTTACTTAACGGGGATGAATTTATATCGGGTAAGTACCAATATCAAAAACACAATTAAAACAATTTTGTCTGTCTGTTTGTTTGTTTGTTCTCGCTTATCTCCTAAACACAGCTGTTTATGAGTTGTGTAGAGGTGGTGCAGCCACCAACCCTTTGGATGGGATTTTCACTACTAAATAGCTATTTTTACAAGGAACAATAAGTATTGGCTATTTTAATAAACCATTTCCACACGGACGAAGTTGTGGGCGGCCGCTAGTATATTATAAATTGTGAATTCTTAATAATATGTAATATCAAAAGGTTTCAATTGACACGAACAGATAAATAGTCGGGATAATAGACATGCGTTATTAGATAAATAACAGATATCTACCTAAAGCTAAGTACTTAACCCTCGACTCGTCGCGTGGGGTCTTTCAAAGCCCAGGTCTTAGACAATTGCAAAATTTGAACGTTTAGAATTAGTTTGCAGATCCGTTACTTTAGGTAGCCTCCTAAAAAGGATTACGGCTTGCGATCGCGCCATCGCAACTTAGCCTGGGCGTGTATGTTCTGAGATATGACAGTGTGTTTCTGCGCAAGGCTCTGAAAGACCCCACGCGACGAAGGACGTAAGTAAACTTTTACTACTGACCTAATGGATTTTTATTATTTTATTGTTTATATTTATGTTTTATTGTTATATAATATATATTATAACAGTAAAACATAGATGACAGACAAAATCAACGTATTTTAAGATAGTTAGAAGAAGAAGATCCGGAAATTGTTGGTGGTGATGTGAATGTTGATTATCCGGAAGAAATGAGTGAATATGATACAGACTCTGAGCAGGAAATTGAGGAAAGTGGTCTTCTTGAGCAGGACTATCCTTCAGTTGTGTCAGATAGTGACGAAGATGATTAGTAACCTATTCACTGGCTCGAGTTTATCGCTGTTGGGCACTGCGACTTCTATTTATTTTCCTCAACGTCTATTCCCTGAATACTCATATTATACAGGACACTTTCAACCCATCAAACTAACGTCCAGGAAGCGGAATGTTTTTTTTTAAATAATAAGTATATGAAATGTATCGTCAAGAATGTCAATCACGAGCAACTGTGCCGACGTTACCTCATGATTTGAAACTTTGAGTACAATGGTTTACTATACATCTCCTCTTCGCGACTCTTCTCCTGATGATGCTAAGGTTACACCTATACATGTTACAAAGCGTTGCATTCACTGTCCAAGATGTACAGATAAGAACTATACATGGATTTTTTATAATTACAAAGGAAATATTTGCCCAACCATACCAAAGCCATATATACTGATTTTATCCAAAGGAATGATTAGGTAGTTCACTTAGTTCTAAGAAGTATATATGTTTTTGCTATCGTTTTAGTTAATTTATATTTTATTTCATCATTTAGATCATTAATATCAAATATATCTTAAAAAAAGACATGTAGTCCTTTGGTTTTTTATTTTAAGTTAACTTAAAGATGAATAAGTAAAATTAGAAGGAAAAATTTAACTCCTATTTCTTTAAACATTTTTAAATATAAATAAACATCTTAATTGCAATATATTTACTTTTTTATTTTAATGTAGTCCTGTTCAAATTCAAAACATTATTATTATGTCAAAAACTTATGATTCAATACCAATAAATTGCTTTTTATTTTTGGGGTCGCTACAGACCCCATGCGACCGTTCATGTGATAAAAGTGACGCGACCGACGGAGGGTTAAGTATTACCTACCTATTTAATTCAAAAAGATTTGCCCTAATAATGGCCACTTTTTTATTCTTTAATTGCTTTTTTATTTTTTAATTGCTCATTTTCTTTAATTTCAAGTTTTGCTTCTCTAACTTTGATACAGGAGACTAATAATAATTTTGTTAAGATTGCCTTCACGCCATCCGCTATATGGTAAACTAAGAATATTTGTTTCAAAGGTCACCCCCGCGTCCCCCGCCCTTCTTGCGGGCAGCCTATGATGTTAACAAATGCTTTTATTTTATTCGTTTGTTATGCTGAATACGTCATCCGTAATGTTACGCTTCTTATTTGTCTCATTAACCGCCAACGTCCATACCACGTTGAAAACACCGGTTCTCGTCCGATCACCGAAGTTAAGCAACGTCGGGCGCGGTCAGTACTTGGATGGGTGACCGCCTGGGAACACCGCGTGACGTTGGCTTTTTTGCTTCAACGACTTCCGTACATACGACTTTCCTTCTAATTTCACTCAACCTAATGAATAATTTTACTTCCAGAACAACGAATTTATTTTAATAGTACGTTTACTTACGTCCAGATAAGATGATAGCGAGTACTCTTCTCATTATTTCGGTAAAAGGAAAGAAAAAGGTAGCATAAAAAGGTTACCTCTTGCCAGACGTCAAGGTCCCTTGTGATATTGTCCGGGAGCGGAGCGAATATTTCAAAGTCAATGCTTAGTTTCATGATGTCTTGCCAGCCCTGAAAATAAAACAATGCAGGGAAGTGTATGCAATAGTATCTCAATAAATTACATATAACCTAACTAGAATACCTGCTAGACTGATTGGTAAATCGAATTGGAGGGGCCTTCACTTCTTTGTTGCTCGGAAGCTTGTTTTAAATACTTATTTATCTATCTTTTACTTACAAGCAATTTAAGTAGCTGATTTTTCATCACCTATTTAATGTTAAGGCCTGATCACCCTGTTTTAGGGTAGCCAGCAGTCGTACATGGGTGTATCTAGTATAGGTACCTACCTAACGTAACGGGAGTGTAAAGAGGTCATGTCGCTAGCGAACATACACGCGTGTCATTAGCTTAAAAATTAGGAAGTAAGCAATATCGATAGTTACTATTCAATTACTGATTATGTATTTTTGGATTTACTCAATAAATTGACATCGACGAGATAACATGTTTTAATCATCATCATTCTCTAACCTCCGGTTACTAGATGGGCTAATTTAAATTTATTATTTATTTATTATTAACGAGTTACATAGAAACTTAAACTAGTAATACAGTTTTGACCGGTACAACAAAAACCAGTTTAGGTTTTACCGTGAAATCAGAACATATTATTAATATCCCTTTGAGCAACAAAGACAGATAGATATTTATTCCCTCAGAATCTTCTTCGTCTTTACCTGTGAGGGTATCCAAGCGGCGGGGCAGGCGCGCGGAGACTTCTCCAGCGACACGTTCCCCTTGATGAAGAAGTCTAACTGCGCTTGGCTCACGTGGTCTTCGCTCTGCTCAAGCTTTATGTCCATTTGGAACGAGAACAGGAGCTTGTGCCGTTCGAATATACCTGGTCACAGTAAACACTGAATTACAAACCGGTCAAGTGCAAGTCGGACTCGCGCACGAAGGGTTCCGTAAAAATTATGTAAACAAACACGTTTATTGCATGGAGACCCCCTTTAATATTTTATCTTTTATGATTGTTAGTATTTGTTGTTCTAGCAGCGACGAAAATACATAGCTTGAAAGCTGTCATTAACCGTGATAGCTATCAGATACAGTTTGGAGACGACATACGGACAGCAGAGGCTCAGTAATAGGGTCCCGTTTTTACCTTTTAGGTACGGATCGCTAAAATGAAATCGATTTTGATTTAGAGTCCTGTTTGTTCTCTCAGGAAAAAGGCCAGGAAAGATTTTTAATAATTTCGTTATACATTATGTTATGTTAGATACTCACCTGTACAGCCATAATCGTATACGTTCTTTGTGAGCATGTCGATGATATTCCTCAATCGCCTTGCCAGTACAACGTTGGGCATAGCTTTGCGTAGAGAAAACGAAAACACCTGTGAACAAGGTCAATATTTTATAAGTAGCTTTTACAGTCTGTATTCAAGTATTTAAGAATCAACATCGCCAACGTCCATACCACGTTGAAAACACCGGTTCTCGTCCGATCACCGAAGTTAAGCAACGTCGGGCGCGGTCAGTACTTGGATGGGTGACCGCCTGGGAACACCGCGTGACGTTGGCTTTTTTGCTTCAACGACTTCCGTACATACGACTTTCCTTCTAATTTCACTCAACCTAATGAATAATTTTACTTCCAGAACAACGAATTTGAATCTTACGTCAGAATCTTATATCTCAGAATATTATTAAGCTGTTGCATAGCTTTTACCGCGGGCTTTGAGCGCGGCGAACGAACCAAGAAATTCCGTAACGAAAAAAACCTCACAATCGTCTAACGTCGTTTCAGTTCGGTAAACTTCGGCACGGTGTTTGTGTGCGTGCGGTTAGACGTACTGTACGACTCTACGAAACTCGCACGAATCGAGACGAGCTGCTCCGAAATCGGACGATGCTATGCAATAGCTATACCGCGGCAGTCCCCGAGTGCCACACGTCTTTTTTTTTTATTTTAATAGTACGTTTACTCACGTCCAGATAAGATGATAGCGAGTACTGGTACATAGAGTTGACTCCGGCCATGTCTGACAGCACGAAGAACAGAATAGAGCCACGTTTTGCGACCGGCCGGTAGCCGTCCCGAAGTTTTTCTATGTCTTTGGTCGTCGCTTCGGCTAATTCCAGTTTTTCCATAACCTGAAAAACAAAATTTAACAATCTATGGAGACAGTGATAATGGCAACTCAAAGTTTGACAATGACATTCATTAATTACTTATTGGTTTCATTAATATTTGTTATATGTAAATGCCACCAGATGGGCAAGTGATAATAAAAGGCTGATGATGATGATGATGATATGTAGGTATTTGTTCATTATGCATGTGCATTATGTATTGTATACAACGACTTCATACCCAATAGACACCTAATAGAGGACAAGAGTTTTCAGACAACACATCAGATAAATAGATCTTATATTAAACCACGCCCACTGATGCTTCGTCAGTAACGACCAGATCTGAGACCCGTCAACATCTCTGCGCTCGCTTCCAGAAAAAATTATAAACCTTGTTGCCATGGCTCCTTGTAGCATAAGATGGTGTGGAAAAGATAGCAAGAGCTCAAATTTTAAAATTGATGGCATTTCGTTTCACCGGTTAGTGTTTTTAATCAATTAAAACTAATATTTTTTGTTTGACCGGAGGCCATCTTAGATGGCCGGTCGGTCGGCGTCATCAACCGCCCATCTCTTTCTTTAACATGCAGTTTTATATCCTTTATCCTTATCGTTCTCCGTGCCCGTGTACGTAGTGCTGTACCGTACCAAATACTTAGAATCAATCGATTTCGATTTTTAATTGGATAATTCTTAATTATATTTTGCTAATAAGAGTTGACTTTAATTTATCATATTTTTTGATCTTTGGAAATCCCCATCAATGGGGATAAGTGAACTTTTTGTCCACTAATCCCTATTGATGCCTCTGATGGGGATTTGAAAAAAAGTTGTTGATAAAGTTCACAAATTATTAATTAAACCAACATATTATATGTATAGATTTTTTTAAAAATAAAATCGCGTAGTACAGGGATGAGAAGGTGCCCTTGTTTATTTAGGTATATAATGCAGCACTTTTGTCCAGTAGTTTGTCCCTTTAAAGAAATTACTTTCGATGCCTATTTGTTACTAACATACAAATCTTAACTGTTACTGTAAAATTTTCGTTATGTCATCTTCAGCGAATCGGTATCCCAAAGATAGTGAAGTGAAAGAAAAATAAATCAAAGCTGGCGGGAACACTGGTTACCATCAGCGTATGATATATAGCGTAATTTGCTCTTGACATTTTACTCAGGACTGCTTTATTAATATGAAAAAACGTCGGAGACTCCTCACATTTGCCATATCTTCACTGTTTTTACCACTATTGGTGAGATAATTATGTCTACACTAAGTAATTAGAGGGTGCCGTACCTAAATAAATTTCAGTCGGAAGACACCAATTATGTCTTTGACCTGGCAATGAGTGTGATGCAAAAATATGTATCAACAAGACTTGCATTTTTATCCAAGTCCGTCGATCGCAAGCCGTCAGTCTGGCGAATATTTACAAAATTAATCAATTTTAAAAACGATTAAATAAATTGTTATACGTAAAACTACAATATACTCTCTTTATTTCACTAATGTCATTCACACGCAATAAAAATAAATAATCTTTTAAAATTTCACCTAGCTATCCGATACAAATAGTGACAGACAGACATGTTTTCCGTCTATTTGTCTGTTACCAAGTTAGGCCTCTACCACGAATGTTCATCACACGTCCAACAACAAAGGTGGTCTCTCAGGTTTAGGGCCCATTTTTACCGTTTGGGTATGGAATATAACAATATAATCTATACTAATATTATAAAGAGGAAAGATTTGTATTTTTGTATGTTTGTAATGAATAAACTCAAAAACTACTGGACCGATTGCAATAATTTTTTCACCATAAGAAAGCTGCATTATTCAGAAGTAACATAGGCTATATTATATTTTTTTTAAAATTAGGGATCCTTACTAAAACTCCAATAATGTAACCCAAGGTGTAAAAAATAGACTTGAAAAATTCCTTACGTCGCCTGCGCTGCGAAAACTATTGAAGATAGAACAAAACCATTTACTAAGACTTTGCAGAACTCATCATTATCTACAAAAAGTGTCGCGACAGCATATGTCTAAATATTATAGTTATGTCACAGCAAGCGGTTTTTTATTCTAAAAATTTAATTTATATGCCGCCGCTTGAAAGGGCTCTTTATTTGTCCCTTGGTATTAATCCTTATTAAAATAAATTACTTTATATTCAAGACGGCTTCAACACCTTTTTATTACTTTTTGAATTATTCAATTCGGACATTTAATTCGGAAGATATCACGAGTTTAAAAATGCAAGTATTAGAAAAAAGTCGCGTGGTTGCCGCCACCGCGCTCAGCTAGCCAGCATGCGATGTAGGCTTCATGTAAGCGGCACTGGGGTACGGGGGAGTCAATTTAATATGTAATATAATAATATTATAAAGAGGAAAGGTTTGATTTTTTGTTTGTTTGTTTCGAATAGGCTCCCAAACAACTGTACCGATTTGAAAAAATCTTTCACTGTTGGAAAGCTACACTATCCCTAAGTGTCATGGGCTTTTTTTAGATAAAAATAAATAGATTTCTCTTACGGGGTTAAAATATATTACATAGAGATAGAGATATCCCCGAAGCGAAGCGAGGGCGGGTCGCTAGTGTAAAATAAATAAATCAATCATGTATTCCAGATATATCTTAAATCAAATGAAATCCATTAAATGTAGGTAAATATAAATTATAGGTCCAAGAAAAAGGTAATTATCTTTTATAATATTTTTAAATTATGTTACGAACTGCATCAATTTATCGATTACCTATTTTCAAAGAAAACTTATGTACCCCATCCCTATGTTTTGTGGTGATTTTGCTGCGACCAATTAGCATTCAGCACCCTCCCCCCGCGTACCTCAGGTAGTTGACTGAAATGTTTGCATTGCGAATAATTGACATTAGGTGTCTATTGGGTATGAAGTCGATGATTGTATATTATTGTGTGTTGTGTACTACAATCTGTTTTACGGGGCATTCCATGCCAAGTGGACAGGTAAAAAATGTTGATGCTTCAGATTTCAATAATATTTTACTATGTTATACCTATATAGGTCCTCAACATATATTATGAATATTTTTACTCTGTGATATATAGTTATAGATTTAGAGGCTAATGAAGTTTTGACTCTACAGCAGGAATGCACTATTTGTAGTCCCAAAAAACAATATTTATTATGTAAAAAAATTAAACTTAATACATGAATTTTATAGTTTAGTTATTGAGCTTACTTTTGACATTTTTAGAAAATGTTTTTTTTTATTTTTTTGAAGAAAAAAATAGATTTTTATTTTTTATCCTCGATTTTCTCAAACTTGGACCACTTTAATTTTTATTATTTTTTTTCCTAAAATAGCTCATAGTATGTAAATAATCCTTGCCAAGTCTCATAATGGGCCCGGGAGTAGTTTAGGAGCTAGACCAGTTACAAGGCCGGAGCGCAGCGGTAGGCGCCGTGCCGCGCCTGCCGCCCGTTAGTAACAGTTTGCAGAAACATTTGATTTTATAATTAATTAATTGATTTTTCTTAAGAACATTAATAATTCAATAAACAACAGGTTTATTTACATATTTTTACAAGGTTATGAGTCTTAGCATTGCTGGTGCGTTTTATAATAACACCCTGAGCTGGACAAAAAAACTATAGTTGTCGGCAAAACCGCACTGAGTAATGATGTTACCTTCTGTAATACTCTCTTTTAACTGTCTGAAATATTGAGCTTGCTGGTCTGCGATATACGCATGTGGCTTCAGCAGTTCCAAGGCTGTGCAAAGGCTGACGAAATCATCGGAAGGAAGGACTTGAGTGGCGATGGTGAAACGATCTGTTTGCGACTTCTGTGACAATACCCGGTACAATATATGGGTGTTTAGTGTTTACCCGTGGACCCATTGGGTCGGCCCATTAATTGGGTCGGTCCACGGGTAATTTTGATTATAAAACGCACCAGCAATGCTAAGACTCATAACCTTGTAAAAATATGTAAATAAACCTGTTGTTTATTGAATTATTAATGTTCTTAAGAAAAATCAATTAATTAATTATAAAATCAAATGTTTCTGCAAACTGTTACTAACGGGCGGCAGGCGCGGCACGGCGCCTACCGCTGCGCTCCGGCCTTGTAACTGGTCTAGCTCCTAAACTACTCCCGGGCCCATTATGAGACTTGGCAAGGATTATTTACATACTATGAGCTATTTTAGGAAAAAAAATAATAAAAATTAAAGTGGTCCAAGTTTGAGAAAATCGAGGATAAAAAATAAAAATCAATTTTTTTTCTTCAAAAAAATAAAAAAACATTTTCTAAAAATGTCAAAAGTAAGCTCAATAACTAAACTATAAAATTCATGTATTAAGTTTAATTTTTTTACATAATAAATATTGTTTTTTGGGACTACAAATAGTGCATTCCTGCTGTAGAGTCAAAACTTCATTAGCCTCTAAATCTATAACTATATATCACAGAGTAAAAATATTCATAATATATGTTGAGGACCTATATAGGTATAACATAGTAAAATATTATTGAAATCTGAAGCATCAACATTTTTTACCTGTCCGCTTGGCATGGAATGCCCCTTACGTTACGTCATAGATAACAAGAATTCATTCATTTATTGTTCGGTCCTAAAGTTTGGGATCCTCTGTCGCTAACGTCCATACCACGTTGAAAACACCGGTTCTCGTCCGATCACCGAAGTTAAGCAACGTCGGGCGCGGTCAGTACTTGGATGGGTGACCGCCTGGGAACACCGCGTGACGTTGGCTTTTTGCTTTTTTATATTGACTACTAGTTCGAACTAGTAGTCTATAAAAATCATCGTTGATGCATTTGATAGTCCCCTTCCCTGTCTCTTGCGCTAAGAGTAGTGGGTTCGATTCCCAATCGGGAGATAATGTTTTTGTAATATAAAAATGATACCTGCTTATTTCATCCAATTTTATTATAGTCCAGTCAAATTAGGAAAAAATCTCGGAATTCGAGATACCCAGCTGTAAGTCTGTAAATACTTGTATATTGACGTCCTAAAAGTTGTCTCAAAACCTACATATTGTAGGGTGTACGCAACTATTAAATTTTCAAGGTCAAATGTCACAAATATCAGTTTTATGAACTTTTGAGCGAAACGGAAAGTTTTATCATAAAAGTGTGTAGGAGAAAATTACTTATCTTCTATTTATCTATAAAAATGGTCTGTACGTTTTATTCCTAAGATTCACCATTTCAGAGATACAGCGATGCAAATAGTTGAAAAAGTTGTATTTTCAAAAGCTTCCAGGTCCACGTGCAATTGTGCTAGACAGTTAAAATTTTCACCACTGATGTATTTTAGTAGCCTCTATAACATCTAATACTAGAAAAAGCTTAAAACCAATGTTTAAGTGGGTTCTAATACAAAAACTATGGTTTTTTTTTTCTCACACTTGGCCGGTTTTTAACGTGGTTACCCCAGTAAACATATTCCAGGCGACACCTTTTATAAGTGAAGAACACGTTGTTTATATGAAAGCCTAGTTAAATAATTGTTTTGTGTTGTTTTCAGTATTCAGAAGATTTAAGAATTCTGCGTTTCATTAAATTAAATTTGGTTAATGGATAATAATAAATGGATCTTCACGTTCATAATAGAGTTAGATGGACAGTTAACATTTGTAAAATGTTTTTTTTCAGTTATACTTCAAACAGAAATTCTAATAATTGTTATTTCGTACTTTTTGACCCATAATAAGCAGTTTGAATGTACTGAAAAACAACATAAAACAATTATTGAACTAGGCTTTCATATAAACAACGTGTTCTTCACTTATAAAAGGTGTCGTCTGGAATAGGTTTACTGGGGTAACCACGTTAAAAACCGGCCAAGTGTAAGAAAAAAAACATAGTTTTTGTATGAGAACCCACTTAAACATTGGTTTTCAGCTTTTTCTAGTATCAGATGTTATAGAGGCTACTGAAATACATTAGTCGTGAAAATTTTAACTGTCTAGCACAATCGCACGGGGGTCTGGAAGCTTTTGAAAATACAACTTTTTCAACTATTTGCATCGCTGTATTTCTGAAATGGTGAATCTTAGGAATAAAACGTACACACAATTTTTATAGATAATTAGATGATAAGTAATTTTCTCCTACACACTTTTATGATAAAACTTTCCGTTTCGCTCAAAAGTTCATAAAACTGATATTTGTGACATTTGACCGTGAAAATTTTATAGTTGCGTACACCCTACCATATGTAGGTTTTGAGACCACTTTTAGGGAGTCAATATCCAAGTATTTACAAAGTTACAGCTGGGTATCTCGAATTCCGAGATTCTTACCTAATTTAAGCTTAAATGACTGGACTATTAAGCTGTTTTGGTTTTTGCTTTTTCGAATTATTTTGACAATCAAAAGTACTCATGGATTTAATAAGCTTTCTCTTAATTTGCCCTCAACTCCTCATTATCAACTACACTACTCACCTCAGCAGCCTTCGACTTGGTATTCTCCAGGGTGTTGACCAGCTCGACGTTGTCCAGCATGTTCCCTGTGGAGGTGGCGAGCTCCCGCAGCAGCGAGTCCTCGAGGCCGGACAGTAGGCTTTTGTTGGCGCTGGTCTCGATGATGAGGCTCTCACGCTGCTCCTCCAAGTCGGAGCGTTCAGCGCGCACTACCACGCTGAGGAGCTGGTCTTCTAGACCCTGGGGACAATAGTTAATGTTACTGTAGATACAGTCAGCGTAAAATGTGGTCTACCACCCTACGGTTGAGATTCGTTTGAACGTCATGAAACAACAAGGTAAATAAAATTGTGTCGGTGAAAAGTCAACCTTAGCGATCGTTTAATCTAACAAAATTTTTTGTCAAAAGAGGTCACTTTCATGACTGACTGTACTTATCTCGATTTTATTAATAGAAAAATAAATACTGAAGATTTGAGAGCCTCCTCGTTTTCGTCCGTTGATAATGATGTATGGGTATATAGCAAAATTATGTAATTTGATGTAACTTTAAGGTGAAAATCCGAGTGCAGTAAGTAGCAAACCACATGTTGTTATCATTACGTCTATTTTGTTTGAAGAACTGAAGAGCATGTAATCAGAGCTCGTCCCTAAGATTTAGGTATAGATTGGACAATTTTCGTTTAATGTTTTAAAACGAATTGCTCAAGTAATAGTTTCAGTTTACATAGGCTTCTTAACATTTCAGTAACCGACTAATAATCAAGAAGACTGTTTTTAACTTCAGTACCTAATTTCCCTTCGGCCACTTTCGAAACCAAGTTCCGAAACCGGTTCTGAAATAAGAATTTTATTTCTTCTTTCGAAATTGGTTTCGGTAAAAGAATAATATTTCTTATATCGAAATTCGTTTCGAGATAAGAAAATAGTTTCGTCTTTCGAAACTATCAGATCGTAATCAAATCCTATATATTTGGATGTATAATAAGTAAGACTCGAAAGTTAATATATGTAATATTTATATTTAATTAAAATAGAAAACAAAAAAAAAATTATTGTTAAGAAAACGGTGCAATAATTTCAAGGCATTGGCCAACCGGTATTTCTTTTTTTTAAAGCTGTTGGATTGTAAATGTCTTCATCGATCTCCATGTATACTTTGTTCCTCTTAGTTGCTTTTTTGCAAACTCCGGTTTCATTTTTCACTTGAGCTAATGTAGGATTCGTAAGCACAGAACTCCAAGTGATTCGTAGTTCTTATTTCTTCCTCGCTGCTGCTGCAAACTTTGTGAAAATTGTTTTGCCCAAAACATTGCCTTTTAAAAGATTTGTTAAAATTTTGAAATTCTATGTCATTTGGGCTTTTATTCATTACATAGTTATATCCTTTAGTAATAAATGTGCGGCAAATAGGCTAAGCCTGCACAACGAGCTACGTGACTCTTTTTTGACACTGGAGTTTAAGTTCAGTTTCTTAGCCTTTCGGAATAATGCCCTGTTAAAATGGAAGTAGCATAACTTTATTTCGATCATTGGAAAGACATCACTTGAAGGGTGATTCCTAGCATGGCTTATTACTCAAAATCTAAAGTAATCTTCTGTGGTTCAAATGATGGCATTTGTGATTTAATTAATCGGAATATTTATACTTTAGAAGTCTCCTTTTCCAGTTTTCGAGTAAGCCAAAAATTAAAGGGGGTAACCACTTGGAGGGGTGGCACTCCAAATTAATCAGATTCATTGCGCGTACGAAATTACGAATCCACAATAGGTCAAGTTTTCTATTTTAATTAAATATAAATATTACATATATTAACTTTCAAGTCTTACTTATTATACATCTAAATATATAGGATTTGATTACGATCTGATAGTTTCGAAAGACGAAACTATTTTCTTATCTCGAAACGAATTTCGATATAAGAAATATTATTCTTTTACCGAAACCAATTTCGAAAGAAGAAAAAAAATTCTTATTTCAGAACCGGTTTCGAAACTTGGTTTCGAAAGTGGCCGAAGGGCCTAATTTAACATCTAGTTACCGTCCCAGGATTGGACATTAAGCTACATATACACCTTAATTATATTTGTCTTAAAATCATGAACATTATCTGTTCTTCTGTGTTCTTTCATCTATTCTTGATATAGTTACCTGTACTGTGACGGTGTAGTTGATGACGACGGCCTTGGCGTAGGCGGCGGGGTTGAACTGTGGGTTGGCGAGCTTGGTGGTGAGGTACATGCGGAAGTTCGGGTCGTAGTCCACCTCCGAGCTGCCCAGCATCACGAATGTTCGACCGCTCTCCACTATCGATAACAAGAATGTACTTGAGGAGTATTACACTTGAATACATAAATAACAGGTACGGGACAAACACCGATGTTCATCACACAAATATCGAGGATCGTTTGCACGATCCTAGGGCAAGAGGTAGGGCACAATGTAGAATGTTCATGATTTTAGGTAATTATGCAGCTTTGCAGTCTTTGATAAACCGAATCAATATGTGTAATTCACAGTTCAGCATCATGAAAAACATGAACAAATGGAACAAATGAAGCTGGGCGATTTTTTTGCTAAGTGTGTTGCCAGGCATATCGCAAGTCCAGTAACGTCGCGGCAGTAAAGTACGTCGCCAAGAAGAAGATAATATTGTCGTCAGACTTAGATTATGGGCTATAAAATGGCAAGCTCCAAAGTTTTTCCACGAAAAGTATCAAAGGTTGACTATTATCGAATATTGATTTTAATGAGAAAACGCTAAAATAATTAACATAATTATCAGTTATTTATCTTATCTATCTGATGGAAGAGTAGGCTTACATCAATACTGGAGCCGATGGTTCTCACCCCTGAACAATATCACTGTACCGTACCCTTGATATTCTTCTCCAGCACGTTGTCAACCACAGGGTCTATGTAGTCGTTGACGTCCGCGAACAGCACCGGCATGCCGTATTTGATCGCCATCTCTAGCTGTCGCAAGAACTGCGGGTCGTTGAAGGACAGCACCTGAAGGATTTAGGGTAACTGTTTGATATTTGGCGTAGTGGGGTAAATATAATATTTTTTTATGACATGCTCCATTAGACCGAAAGTCATCGGCCACGACGTTTCAACGGATATTTTTAACTAATTTAGAGACTCTAGCTGTGCCCGCGACTTCGTCCGCGTGGAATAGTTATTTACGCGGTTTCGATTTTTTAATACTTAAGTTTGCTCCCGCTAACTCCCGTTCCCGTGGGAATTTTGCAATGTCCTGTTCCAACTAAGCTTTAAGTTTACTAAGGTACCTGCATGCTAAATTTCAATCATGCGTCTAACTAAAGCGGTTTAGATTTTCCATACAAAAGGATTTTCAAGCTAATTCCCGTAGGAATTTCGCGAATTCCTTTTTTGGTGCACCTCTACGGTACCTAAGCTACGTCCCTTCCAATTTTCAGGTGCCTACGTTTAGCTATTTAGGCTGTGCGTTGATATGTCAGCCAGTTAATCAGTCAGTCAGTCAACATTCATTCGTGAGTACGTATTTATTTAGATAGACTCATGAATGTTGAGGAAGTAAGAGGATGTATGCCAGTACCCTAGAAGTGAGATGGACGTTGCTTTCTAATAATTCAAGTAAAAGGTAAGAAATAGAAATAAATAAAACTTACTCTAAGTATGACTGTTTATCCGTTTACCTATAAGCTATTGATAATTTTTAATAGTCAAACAGACCTTAAGATTATTTTTAGCCTCCTTCTTCTTGATCCAGGTAAGCGCTTGCGTCTGCGGGTCGATACAGAGCGGGAAGCGGGAAGCTCTGGTGGTCAGGATGCCGTTCTGCACCGACAACTCGTCTGGAGGTAAGCCTTCAGAGTTCCACCTGAATTATGCAGCATTTTGTAGGTAACTTTTTGTTTTTAAAACTTTAATGGCTTGTATTGTTTGAGTTGTGTCATACCTTTGGCCAGATATAAGAAGTGTGGAGTTGATTTGCCGTTACCTAAATACCTAATCTACTTATGGCATCCCCGTACATACCAAAAGTTACGCTTGTAATCGCATACTTAGGTAGTAAGTTAAGCTCTATCAAGGCGAAAACAAATCGCCAAAATCAATCAAAACACTATTAATCATCTCTTACATGCTAGTAAACGTGAATAAATCATAAATGTAATAGGTACTATGAACTCCTCTTTAACTGTTAATGGTAAACTCACCCGCTGATTTCAACTTCGTTGGTCAGATTCCTTTCGATCGTGAAAGGCTCAGTGAGCGGGATGCCTTTGTCGCGAACATCACCCAACCAATCCTCGTAAATCATGGTTTGTCGGAACGAAAATGAGAAAGGACCGGTGTAACTCAGGAACGACGCTGCGAGCAAACAATTGCCGATCAACCTGAAAAAAGGAGCCAAAAATAAACATTAAGTAATGCTATTCAAAGATATCCTTTAACCTCAAGACACATGATTCGTACACAGAACAGTCCTATACACAAACTCAGACCCAAAACAAAATCGTTTACGTGCTACACACTAATATTTGACCAGAGTGGGAATCGAACCCACTTAGCTTGGCGTAAGACAGGGCGTACTATCCGATGCGCCAATGAACTAGTCAACATAAAAATGCAAAAAGCCAACGTCACGCGGTGTTCCCAGGCGGTCACCCATCCAAGTACTGACCGCGCCCGACGTTGCTTAACTTCGGGGATCGGACGAGAACCGGTGTTTTCAACGTGGTATGGACGTTGGCGCACAAATATTTGAAAGAAGCAAATATGAAGCGTACCGAATTTAGCATTGTAGAAATAAAAAAAATATCCTTAAACTTAACGGGCTTCCTTCCTCAAGACACATGATTCGTACCTCGACTGCTCCACATACAATGCAGCCAAGTCGATAGTCCACCGTTTCTGTTCACTGGATAAGCCAGACATGAGCTTGTCAGCTGCGACAAGTCGCCTCATCATGATATCAGTTTCTTCTTGCAACTCCTGCCTTCGCATCATGGCTGTGTCGTATTTGTTGTTCAGACCGTCCAAAGTGCGCTGAAATGTTATAAATTTTACAGAAGAGTCACAATAAGTACCTATGAAGAATGCTCTTGTTTAAGATTTTGGAATATTTGACAAGTATGTTTATGTTGTCAAAGGCAGTGCCCTCTTTACCCGTAGGGTATGAACATATTAGACAACTGTACATATCAGTATTGTGCATGTATGTATAGTAAGAAAAATAATAAATGAGCATATTAAAGTTCTCAACCGCCAAACAACAGCTTTAATCATAATTCAAAATAATTGCGGCATGAATCACTACATAGTATAAAAAAACCCTACCTCTGCCCTATACTTATACTTAAATCTTTAAAACTACGCAACGGACTAATAGATAGAAGGGACTGAAAGGAGAAGATGAAAGTTTTTATGTCAAATTCACCCGAAGCAAAGCGAGGGCGGGTCACTAGTATGATATAATTGCGACCTCATTTATGTGGATCTCACTACCGCTTACCATCAGGTGGGGCGAGGTCATCTTGTTAGCCTTTTATAAAAAAAAATATGTCTAGGTACCTGAAGACGGTCGATTTCTCGATTCAACGAAGCGAGATAGTTCACAGCTTCACTGTATTCTTTCTCGAGGGCCTCTACTTTGTCTTTCTTCGGCTTCACTTCTTTGTACACGGCGCAGTAGCCGAGGACAGCAATGACGAATTTCAATAGACCGTAGCTAGGAAATAATAACATCAATATAGTGCATTGAAATACCATAAGTAGGTATATAAAACATTTTCATTGAACTAAGCTAGAAATATATTGATTGTAACTAAACATACCATGGATAAAACTCTTAGCAAAATCAGATAATATATGAAACCTGTGTGTGTAAGTACGTCTACGAAAGGGTTTCTGCCTAATCCACACGCAATCAGATGCTGAATGTTTTCTATTGCATATATTACCTAAGTTAAATTCTAAATTAGCAAGAAATTAACCATTATTATTATTATCATCATCATCATCATCATCAGCCCCCGGGGCGTCTTTACCAGGGGGTGCAAGGAGTGCGGTGCACCCGAGCGCAAAACATCCAGGGGCGCCTGTCATGAGCTGGATTTGAAAAAATATTCATGAACAATTTTTTTTAAATCTTTTATTACGCTTTCGGCGCAATTTATGTAGGTGTGAGAGCTATCCGCTCCCCCGCAAGCCCGGTAATGATGATAACGAGGCTATCGTAAGTCTGTTTAGAAGAAAAAAAAAGTCACGTGCTGCACCCCGGCGCATAATCGATTTAAGACGACCCTGATCAGCCTATTTCTGTCCACTGCTGGACAAAGGGCTCCCCAAATGCACGCCATTTATTGCCATCAATAAATAACAGTTATTCACCCGGCTTTACTGATCGACTGCATAGTCTCCAACTTCTTGCTCTTCTTCATGTGCGCTTTGACCGCCTTCACTTGCTGTTGAGTGATCAGGTCGCAGTTCATCTCCTGAAGGTTCCTCAGGAAGTTCGGGTCGGCCATCATGCCCTTCGCTCCCTTCCAGCTCACGTCCTTGATGCCGCGGATTATCACCACGCACTCGCATACCACCTGAAGGAAGGTACGGTAATTTTTTTATACTTACATATTTTACAACAATATGGAATTAAATGTCTTATGTTCTTGTGTTATGGATATCATAATCAACAGTGGTACGCAAATATAACTACTACAATAGACATGGAAACGAAACATAAAAAAAACCGATGTTCATAACAAAAACATTTTCCCCCGAGTGGGATTCGAACCCACTGCTCTTTACGCAAGAGAAAGGGGACTTCTTCTAGATACAACGAACTAGTAGTCAAGTCAAAAAGCAAAAAGCCAACGTCACGCGGTGTTCCCAGGCGGTCACCCATCCAAGTACTGACCGCGCCCGACGTTGCTTAACTTCGGTGATCGGACGAGAACCGGTGTTTTCAACGTGGTATGGACGTTGGCGATAAACAATCTCAAATAATTTGTGTCATGGCACCCACCGTGTAACTAACATGCGTTATCTATCTAAAATACTGTTTGCGTTTGTTATGGCGTCCTTACAACTTGACATAATATCAAAGTTCAAATAAGCCGAAAGAAGTTCAAGTAGAAATTGGCAAGATTACCTGGACAGCCTCTGGCGGCGTGGCGAAAGATCTGATCTCAGTGATGTCGTTCTTGTCCAGATCTGCCAGAGCCAATCTAGCCGCCTCTAGAGCCGGCATGGCGGCGGACAGCGCCTCCTCCGCGTCAGACTTCTCTTCGGCGATCACGACGCTCTGCTCGGTGATCTCTACCGACTTGATGGCGGCCACGTTCTGTTTCACCACCGCTGCATCCGTGGCTGGAGAGGTTTACCATTATTATGTACTAGCTGTGCCAGCGACTTCGTTCGCGTTTCCCCCGTTTTTGACACATTTTCCATTGTATCTTTGCTCCTATTAGTCGCAGTGTGATGTTATATAGCCTAAACCCTTCCTCGATAAATGGTCTATACAACGCAAAAAGATTTTTTCAAATCGTACCAGTAGTTCCTGAGATTAGCGCGTTCAAACAAACAAACAAACAAACAAACTCTTCAGCTTTATAATATTAGTATAGATGTAAGAAAGAAAGGAAAAAAATATTTATTGATCATAAAAATAAAAATACAAACCAAAATAAAACAAACACACACAAATATATAAATTGACCAGAAAGTTCTGCCTTATCATGTGCCGTAGCAGCCGGAAAGACGTGACGGCGGTGCTACTTTGGTAGAACCATTGGGTGGGTATGACATGAAGGTGGCCTACCAATAACCAAGCTAATGAGATATTTATTCGAAGACAAATAACGACTAACGAGAAATGTATAATCGAGTGTATTACTTTTTGCAAGAATTTTATGGCTACACACGTCTCTCTTATACTCCGTAAGAATTTGTTGCCTTTCGTGAGTAGCCTTGTCATCATCAAACTCTGTATTGTAGGTATTTATTTAAAGACGGACGAAAATTGTTAACTGCATCATACAGTACTTAAGTAGGTACTCATAGTTAAAGCTAGTTCACGTACCAACAGATATTTCTTTCAAGAGTATCTCGCACTCTTTTGTTTGCTCGGCGACGATGACTTTCTGCACAGCTAACTTAGCGTTCAAATCTTCTAGCTGGACGTTTGCTTCCTCAATTTTAGCTAAACCTCCTATTAGACGCTCGCACTGAAATATGATACAAGATATCACTTAGTGACTTACATAAATAAGAGCTTACCGACATAGAAGCAGGTACCCTGTTTAGAAGTAAGTATGTTGTTATTTTAATGATGTTTTATCATCGTAAATGAACTAATCACCAATTATACTAAATTCAGAACTCGTAAAAAAAATTTGAATTAGAACTTTTTCATTGGCCAAAAAGATTTTATCGTGCTAATACAGGCCTAACGTCAAGGGTTTACCACTACATAATATAAAGCAAAGCCGCTTCCGCGTCTGTCTGTCCCTATGTATGCTTAAATCTTTAAAACTACACATCAGATATTGATGCGGTTTTTTTAATAGATCTATCTATTAAAAAACCACATCAAAATCCCATCACCGCCACACCAAGCGCATCAATTCCCGGATTTAAGGGGAAGATTTTTATGTTTAATATAACCAAGTCCAAGCGAGGGCGGGTCACCAGTTTAATCTAAAGCTATCGACAAAAAAAAAAGACCTGCGCAACAATAAACGCGTCCTTCTCGTTCAGCAGCGACAGGTAGTTGGTGAGGAAGTCCATGTAGTGCTTGGGCGTGACGTAGTTGTTCCGGCGCAGGCGCAGCAGGAACTCGACCGAGTACCGAGCGACAGACATGTGCACGTGCACCACGTGCTCCACTATTATCGACCGGAACTCCTCCGGGATCTTTTGAACCTGCAATGAGAATAGGGAATATGCATAAATCTGCAATTTTGAATTTTTCAACAACTTATGAAAAAAGGCTCAAACATACTAAAATGTGAAATAAAAATAAAAATCGGCTCACAAACGAAGGATTTATAATGAATTAAAGTTAATTTTCTATCTCTTTCTTACAAAACGGAGTTTTTTATGGATCGCGTATGGCCGTAGTATAATTGTGACGTCATCTGCCATATCGGATCTCTCTGTCCACCCGGGAACTTTAGACAGCTATATCTCGCTTGTCGTTAAAGTAAATTGAAAAATAGAATTACATTCATATTTCTTCGACATTAAAGATTGATTTCTATAATAAAAAAAAATGTGTGCATATTCCCCATTTGAATTTTGGCAGTTCTTTATATTTTTTTTAGCAGTTCGAATGTTGGCGGAGGGACGGCGAAGGTTACATTCAAATTATATCTCGTGATATTCAACGTTCGTAATCCTACATACGCTTCGATAATAAACCAGTTACCAATTGAAATAAATATTTTAAAAAGATAATATTCGTCATGTATCGTATAAGAACCATTTTAAATTACTTGCCAGAAATACATACTGGCTCTATATAATTATGTGTTTACTTACATCAGCCAAAAATACATTAGCCACGGCTAACAAAGCTTGCTTGGGCCACGGGAATTGCCAGTCAATCGTCGTGTTGTTAACTAATCCTGGGAAACTTCGACATCTGCAAGATGCAAATATTATAGGGATAAATAAAAGATCTGCAACAAGATATTACATTTTTAAAAGATGATGAAGTATTTACCCACCTGTTTCTTAATATATCACCGCTTGGTGACATAGATAGAACTACATGTAGGTTGTCAGCACACTTGTTGCAGAAGAAATTCCATACTGCATCTCTAGAGAAGAAAAAATAGAATGACCATGACTTCAGTTCATGAGGAATTATTTTCATTTTAGGTATATGTCTCCGAAAAATAGCAACAAGTTTGATCATTTCACTCTATCTCAAAATAACAAAAGGTAGCTGAAATGTACTATTCAACACAATGAATTTAAGTTAATTAGTCAACTAATGGCTCCTGGCAGTGATTTTATCACAACTAAAATAAGCCACAAATGGGCCGATCGTTGCTAAGTGTACTATTAAACGATACATTATTACCCGTTGTTCAAAACACTGTTCTCCGATTGGTTGACGGACAGTTTGTTTACGTTTAGACCGGTCTTCTTTCATAAAGCACTTCGAGCTGAAACCAAACAGCTTCTCTACTAGAAAACTGAAGCTTCTAAACTAGCTTCTCTACTAACTTGGCGATCCCGTATCCCGCATCGTTGCTCTCGTTGCGCACGGCGTTGATGATGGCGTCCTTCTCGTCGTCGCCAAACAGCGCCGGGATCATGCCGATCATCAGGATGTTGTTGATGAACTCTAGGAAGCCTTCCTCGAGTATCTGTTGAGGTGTTTCAAGCAAGTTTATAATAATACTAGCTGTTCCCGCGACTTCGTTCGCGTGGACTACAGGATTTTACATACAAAAGTTTTTCCCCGCTAACTACCGTTTGCGTGGATTTTTTTCAATATCCTGTTGCAACTAAGCTTTAAGTTTACTAAAGTCTACTTGCAGTATAAAAAATGTGTTCTCAATATTTGGGTTTTCTCTGATATCTTTCGATTGGAATGTCCGAATTGAATAATTTTAAAAGTTTTATAAAGATATTAAAATATTCGTCACTATAATGTAATTTATTTTGATAATGTATTATTTGAAAATACAAATATAGAGCTTTTCCTAGCGGCGGAAAATAAATTAATTATATTGAAAATTAAAACACTTATTGTGACATAACTATAATAGTTAGATATATGCTGTTGCGACATTATTTGTAGATAATAATGTGTTCTACAAAATTGTACTACATTGTATATTTCCAAAATGAATACTTTCCGCAGCGCACGCGATATAAGGATTTTTGTTTTACATCTTGGGTTACGTATTTGGGTTTTCCGCGGATCCCTACTTTAAAAAAAATGTAATATAGCCTATAACCTTCCTCGATAAATGTACTATCCAACACTGAAAGAATTTTTAAAATCGGACTAGCGGTTCCTGAGATTAGCGCGTTCAAACAAACAAACTCTTCAGCTTTATGATATTAGTATAGATAAAAGATCCTGTGGTGTTATAGATCAAAACTACCTATAAATCCATAGATATTCAATATTAATCATCCTATCTGTCGAAATTGCATGTGCAATGGCTTTGGGACTCAAGATTATTTAGAACCTCAAATTTCAAACTATTTTAGAAGCAAGTTTTATGCGTGACCGTACAATAAACATTGAAAGCGAGAAAGAAAGAAAAATTACTGGAAATATATATTTTGAGGCAAGGCTTTGCTCGCAAAGCAAGGAGACCGCATTACTATAATAACTTTATTTCAAGCAATTCAGCTATGGTTTAAATAATTTTGAAACAATGTCAGTACCTGTGCCGCGGTGAAGAGGAAGACAGTCTTCTTCCCGTCCACCCCGAGCTGGTTGTACATGCGCTTCATGTCGTCCTTGAACGTGTTCTCGTTGTAGTTGCGAGTCACTGTTATTTCGAACATTTCGCATCCTAAAAACACAACCATTAATCCATAAATAATTTAATTTTTAAATAAAACAAATAATGAAATCCATCCCATTATATTATTTTGACAATCTTGTGGTCACTAATTAGTCGATACATTGAAGAATAAAAAAAATATTGTTGCGGGAACGGGGTACGTTTAATTCAAGATACGCCAAAAGTCACTAAAAGACAATTAATTTATTTATCGACTAACAATTACACAATTAAACACTTAAAAACACAATTAAAAACACTTAATTACAACACTAAACACGGAACACTAAATTACACTAAAGCACTGAATCACACTAAAACACTGAATTTCACTGAAACTATTCGCAGGTAACGCACTCGATCACTTCTAGTTCGCAGGAGACTGATTCGCTTCGCTTTCCAAATCGGAACTGTCCCGTCGCGTCGTACATCCCGCTTTTATACCCAGTGAGGACGCAGCTCTTCGCGTGGCGTCGAGAATCTTCTCGCGGGGATCGAAATTTCTAGAACTCGCTGGAGCTCGCTCCGACCGACCAGAGTGTGTGACGTAGTATCGTGCAAGCGAATATAGACCTTATCCATACGACGATAAGACTAATTTCGCTTGCACGGTCTCTCAAGGTCGTAATATTATTATTACTTTAGAACACTCTAGAGCTCGCTACAACCTACCAGAGTGTGTAGCGTAGTATCGTGCAAGCGAATATAGACCTTATCCATACGACGATAAGACTAATTCCGCTTGCACGGTCTCTCGTGGTCGTAACATTACCCCCCTCTTAGTCATGCTCGTCCCGAGCATCATTTGACCCATGGTAACGAGCCAATCGATCAATGTGAACAATTTTCGGCTTGCCTCTTGTCCCTTGTTTGATCCGATAGGTTAAGTCGTTCAGCCTAGTGATGATCTTGTATGGTCCTTCCCACCTTGGCTGGAACTTCGGTGATTTGCCCTTCTTCCTGAGTGGGTTGTGTAACCAAACCAGACTCCCTTCTTCGAAACCGTCGGTGTTGGCTTTGCGGTCGTAACGGGTTTTCATTCTTTCGCTGGATTTTAGACTGCAGTCTCTGACGAGAGCATGTACTTCATCCAGGCGCTTCTGCAGGTCAGCCGCATATTCGGTTACTGGTTTCGGAGCTTCTGGCGGTGTCCCAGTCAACGCGTCTACCGGAAGCCGCATTTCTCGACCGAAGTTTACCATTGCTGGTGTTGCGCTGGTGCTATCGTGGATCGCAGATCGGTAGGACAGCAAGAAAAGCGGTATGTACTGGTCCCAGTCTCGTTGATGCTCGTCCACAACTTTGGCCAAGTGGTTTTCCAACGTTTGGTTGAATCTCTCGACCATGCCATCGGATTGCGGGTGTGCTGGTGTAGTACGGGTCTTATGCATACCCAACAGTTGACAGACCTCCTGGAACAGTGCTGACTCAAAGTTTCTTCCTTGGTCTGAATGTATTTCAAGAGGCACACCAAATCGGCAAATTACCTCGTGGACTAACTTCTTGGCGACCGTCTTTGCTTCTTGATTAGGCGTAGCGAAGACTTCAGGCCACTTAGTGAAGTAATCTTGGACCACAATGATGTACTTGTTTCCCTCATCGGATTCTGGAAAGGGGCCAGCTACATCTACTGCGATTCTTTCCCATGGAGCGCCGACGTTGTACAGCTTGAGTTTGCCCTTACTTCTGGTTTGTGGGCCCTTTACTGATGCGCAAGTCGTACATTTCTTGCACCAGTCTTCGACGTCCTCCCGACAGTGTATCCAGTAGAACCTCTGTCTCAGCTTCTCTAGGGTCTTCTTCACGCCTAAATGTCCCCGGATACCCCATCGTGTATGTACCTCAGTAGAGAAGCAACCTGTTTACGGGGTACAATCAGCTGTAGTGTCGTTTGATCCCCTTTTGGTGTTTCCCATTTCCTGAAGAGTACTCCATCCTTAATCTCCAAACTGTCCCATTGTGCCCAGTAACTTTTCGTGATGGGGCTTGATGATGCTACATGGCTCCAAGAAGGTTTTTGACCTACTTCTTTCCATTCAAATATTTTCCTCAGGTCACTATCCTCTTTTTGAGCCTTTTTGATAGCGTCTTCGCTCCATTCATTATCAAGTCCCTGGGTGGTAATCATCCGGACTTCTTCTTTAGTCTCCGTCTTAGAACAATGACTGCAGGCCACAGGACAAGGTCTCCTTGATAGGGCATCGGCATTCAAATGCGTTCTACCACTTCGATGTTCTGTTGTGAAATTGTACTCCTGTAGTTGCTCTAGCCACCGCGCCACTTGTCCTTCAGGGTTCTTAAACTGCAAGAGCCATTTTAACGCAGCATGATCTGTCCGCAGGGTAAACTGTCTTCCAACGAGATACTTGTTGAAATGCTGTAGAGTCTTTACTACTGCCAACAGTTCCTTACGAGTCACACAGTAGTTCCTTTCAGGTTTTGAAAGTGACTTACTGAAATAGGCGATCACCACTTCCCGTTCACCTTGCTCTTGCGATAGAACTCCGCCTATGCCAGTATTGCTGGCATCGGTGTCCACGATAAACCTTCCTTCTCTGTTCGGGTAGCCAAGTATAGGACTGGTGCAGAGGTGTTCTTTTAATCTGACGAAGGCTTGATCACATTCCAAGTCCCAGGCGAATACTCGTTTATCTTCCGTGAGCCGATGAAGAGGTTTCGCTATATCAGAGAAGTTCTTGACAAAGCGCCGGTAGTATGCGCATAAACCCAAAAATGATCTCACGTCGGTCTTGTTAGCTGGAATAGGCCATTCTTGGACAGCTTTGATCTTCTCTGGGTCAGTCCTTACACCTTTCGATGAAATAATGTGACCTAAGTAGGCGACTTCTTCCTTGAAAAACGTGCATTTCTTTGGGCTGAGTTTCAAGTTTGCTTCTCGTATTCTGGTGAAAACCTTCCTCAGGTTACTGACATGCTCTGTGAAATTTCGACCCATGACAATGATGTCATCCAGATAGACCAGGCATGCATCACCCAGAAGTCCAACCAGTACCCTTTCCATCAACCGCTCGAATGTCGCCGGAGCGTTGCAAAGACCAAAGGGCATGACGTTGAACTGCCACAATCCATTCCTAGTTCCGGTCGTAAATGCCGTCTTCTCTTTGTCTTTTGGATGGATGTCAACTTGCCAGTACCCACTCTTAAGGTCCACTGTTGAGAACCACTTCATGCCGCTCAACATGTCCAGTGTGTCGTCTATACGGGGCAGAGGGTAGCTGTCCTTCTTCGTTGCATTATTCAACAACCGGTAGTCCACACAAAACCTGGTGCTGCCGTCCTTCTTCTTAACCAGGACTACTGGCGAAGACCACGGGCTAGTTGAAGGTTCTATGATGCGGTTCTTCTGCATCTCAGCAACCATGTCTGCTACCTCCTTCTCTTTGGCAAATGGAAGGCGTCTAGGCCGCTGCTTTATTGGTGGCGCGTCTCCCGTGTCTATTCTGTGTTTAACGAGACCTGTCCTTCCCAAATCATGGTCACCCTTCGAAAATATGTCGTTGAAATCGAGTAACAACCTTTTGGCTTGCAGAAGTTCCCGCTCAGAGAACTTGTCCTTACAATTTGCTAGGAGCGGCGTGACGTCATCTCGTTGACAGGATTCCGGTTCCCGGGCCCTTTTCAGCCTTCTGATGGATTGACCTGCATCGCACCGTCCGATGACACAGTTTCTTCGTAGCTGCACTTCATCTCCGCTAAGATTGATGACTCGCACCAGCGCTCCTTTTCCGGTCATGGCCAGAGTTCTTGCTGTGATCCAACTCGGATGGTCGCCGCAGTTTTCTATGACGACGCTTCGCCCTTGACACGCAGTGTAAGGGAATCTAACTTTGACCAGAGTTTCAGATCTCGGCGGTAGGGTCGTATTTTTCAGGCAGTAAACTGCGCATGATCTCGCTCCCTCTAGGAATACTTCTTGTTCGGGGAAACTAAGTACTCCTCTAGCGACGTCTACCACACACTTCTGGTCTCTTAAAAAGTCCAATCCGATGATGCAATCGTCCGTGATGTCTGCTATGAGAACGCCGTATTCAAAGGTTTGTTCTCCAATGGTTATCTTCGCCATCGTCTCACCGAAGACGGTAACTGGCTGGCCTGTTGCTGTTTGAAGCTGAACGGATGGTCTCTGATTCCACACAATAGTCCTTTTCAATAGCTCCGGACGCACTATTGTTCTTGAAGCACCGGTGTCAATAGTAAAATGACACGTTACGCTGTTCAGCTGTCCAACCACTGTAAGGTTGTTCCCATTACCAATCTGTGAAACAGTGACGGTAGGGGCTCGATGTTGACCAGCCAGCGCCCGCCCCACGGCCCTGGCTTCTTCTAGTTTAACGACAGCTCTTCTGCGTCCACCTGTGTAGAGGACGCTACTGTCGTTCTACGTGGCCATCTTCGCTTGGGGCAACTACTCCGAATATGGCCCCTCTCGCCGCAGCCGTAGCACATCGGACCCAAAGAAGGTTTTTCCTTCACGACAACCTCCCGAAGTCGTTGAGTTCTAGCGTCTTGACGCACGGCTTCCACCTCCAAAGCATGGGCTAAAGCTTCCTGTAAGGTCTGATGATGGCTCAATTTCACGGTGTGTCTGACGTCTGCGTCTCTAATTCCATCACAGAATGCTTGCGGGATCATTGATTCCACCATTGTCGGGCATGACACGTACGCACGTCTGACTAGCCTTTCGATTTCCGTTGCCCATTGCTGCAGATTCTCACCAGGCTTCTGCTGTCGGTCGCGGAGTTGTGCTCTATACGCGTGTTCCAAGTGTTTGTCGCTGTACTCATCCTCTTCAGTGCTCTTTGGAGAGCACCTAAAGTTCTGTTATCCGAAGGCAGGTTTTCCAACGTGAGCAGGGCATCTCCACGAAGAGCCAGAGTCAGAGCTATCAAGGACTCTTCCTCGTTCCACCCCTTTCCTTTAGCCACCGTCTCGAACTGGTACCAAAATGCTGCCCAAGACGTCGTTCCATCGAAGTGGGGTACTTCGATTTTCGGAGAATCCGACACTACCGTAGCACCCCGGGTCCCCACTCTTGCCATTTTGGTATGCAGCTGTCGCATCTCAGCATCCACCTGGCTCAGTCGATCCTCGTGTTGGGTGAATCGGTCTTCATGTTGGATGAATCGATCTTCATGTTGGGTGAATCGATCTTCATGTTGGATGAGACGGTCTTCGTGTTGGGTGAGTCGATCTTCGTGTTGGGTCTTGACGCTTAGCACATCATCCTTGAGAGCATCAATCTGCTTTTCTAATACTTCGTGCTTCTTCTCAATAGCCCCCAACAAACTCTTGCTTAGCTCTTCCTGGCGAAGGTCTTGCTTTTCCTGGCGAAGGGCTTGTTCTTCCCTCAGTTTAGCGAATTGTGCTTCCTGAAGTCGGGCTAGCTCCTCCTGGCGGCGTGCTTGCTCGCGGGCTTGCTCCTCCTGGCGGCTGGCTTGCTCCTCCTGGCGACGGGCTAGCTCCTCCTGGCGGCGGGCTTGCTCACGGGCTTGCTCCTCCTGGCGACGGGCTTGCTCCTCCTGACGGCTGGCTTGTGTCTGCAGCATTTTAAATAAGTCTGCAAGCTCCACATGCCCAATTGATGTTTGAATTGATCCCTCCGTTGAAGTGTCTTCACCCTCTTGCAGGGCCGCGGTTTGACTCCTTGTTACTCGACCCTCACTGTCTTCTCGTGGTGTAAGAGGCATCTTGAATCCCACTTCTGACACCAATTGTTGCGGGAACGGGGTACGTTTAATTCAAGATACGCCAAAAGTCACTAAAAGACAATTAATTTATTTATCGACTAACAATTACACAATTAAACACTTAAAAACACAATTAAAAACACTTAATTACAACACTAAACACGGAACACTAAATTACACTAAAGCACTGAATCACACTAAAACACTGAATTTCACTGAAACTATTCGCAGGTAACGCACTCGATCACTTCTAGTTCGCAGGAGACTGATTCGCTTCGCTTTCCAAATCGGAACTGTCCCGTCGCGTCGTACATCCCGCTTTTATACCCAGTGAGGACGCAGCTCTTCGCGTGGCGTCGAGAATCTTCTCGCGGGGATCGAAATTTCTAGAACTCGCTGGAGCTCGCTCCGACCGACCAGAGTGTGTGACGTAGTATCGTGCAAGCGAATATAGACCTTATCCATACGACGATAAGACTAATTTCGCTTGCACGGTCTCTCAAGGTCGTAATATTATTATTACTTTAGAACACTCTAGAGCTCGCTACAACCTACCAGAGTGTGTAGCGTAGTATCGTGCAAGCGAATATAGACCTTATCCATACGACGATAAGACTAATTCCGCTTGCACGGTCTCTCGTGGTCGTAACAATATTGTTAGATAGATAAGTAGGTAACGTATGCATAAGTTTAGCCATAGGTTTAGCTATATAGCCAAACTTGACGGGAAAAATCAAATCACGCTTCTAGCGGCTACCGTGTACGTACAAATCATTAGATACTCCTAGAAAATCAATTCTAGTTGGGTTTGATTGAGTGAAACTTGTATTAAGCCCGATGATCTAACTATGAAGCCGCCCCGGACGTGGGGAGGTTTACTTATAAGGCTAATGATGTGAAGCCGTCGGACCGTTAGGGGTGAGGGCCATCCGCTCCCCCGCAAGTCCGGTGATGATGACGAGGCTACTCCAAGCCATCATCGAAAGTCAGTTAGAAAAAATGTGAATCCTTCGGGCCATGCCTACTAACCAGCAGCGAAGGCAGCCAGCCGGCAGATGGACTTCTTGCCGGAGCCGCCGACTCCGATGATCATCGCGTTCCCGCGGTCCATGCGCAGGATCCGATGCGTGCGGGTCAAGTGCTCGAGGCAGTCCTCGAACAGGACTACTGACATCTTGCCCACGCGTTCGTTGAACTCATCGAGGATCTAGAGGTGAAGAAGAGTGGATCATCGTTATTTTGCGCTGAGTTACGTAGTATGTATAGAACGCGCCAGATAAGTTGGTTAGCCTGAAGGAAAAAATTAAGTTACCAACGTCCGATAATAACCTAAGCCAATATTATGGGTTATATGAAAGTTATTTCTATAAAAGGATACCAAACAAACCAAGCTATAATATTGTTAAAATAAGCAAAAAGCCAACGTCACGCGGTGTTCCCAGGCGGTCACCCATCCAAGTACTGACCGCGCCCGACGTTGCTTAACTTCGGTGATCGGACGAGAACCGGTGTTTTCAACGTGGTATGGACGTTGGCGATACGAGATTCGAAACATTGTATGTTAAAGTGAATACCCTCATTAGTAGGCACACACAAAAATAGACTATTATGTATGACAATGAACCTCTTAACGTGTATGAGTCAGTTATAAAAAAATAATTTGTCGCTAACGAAGGTACGCAAAATCATTATTAGCACAATACCTGAACGTATTATCGTTGCAATTTATTATTTCGAAACAACAAGTAGTTACCCACCGTAACTAAATGATTATATTCCTCATATCAATAACACTGGGCAACAAAACTAATGTGTTTTTATGCCACAAGAACCAAAGTAAGGTTTTTTGAATGACTTCGGTGCGATAAACATGGTCCTCTTACACAACTTTTCTCTATTAGCTCAGATTTTTGAGATATCCCAGCTTAAAAATCGACAAAACGCGTTTTCGGGTCACTTTCTTGGACATGTAGCCAATATATTTTTTGATAAACTTTTACAACTGTGTCAATTTATTAAACGTAACGTGCCACTAAACATACCTATCGTTGGATTTGCTCAGATATCAGTTTTTTACTTCAAGATATTTATTTGTGAAATTTTAGAATTTAGCCCCATACAAACAGTAAGATTTTAAAAGTATGGAGTAAAATTAAGAAATTTCAAAATTGAATGTCTTGAAAAAATAAAGTGATATCTGAATGAACGCAGCGGTATTTTTTAAGAGCAAGAGGTACACTTTATTGACTCGTTTGTAAATGTTTGTCAAAAGTATATGAAATTTTACAACATGTCTCAGAAAGCGACCCGAAAACGCGTTTTGTCCATTTTTAGGCTGGGATATCTCAATAATATGAGCTAATACAAAAAAATCTTCAAGATATCCATGTTTAGCGCATATAAAACTTTCAAAAAACATTACTTTGCTTCATGTGGCAAAATCTCTGTCGATCAGTGTAATCAAAGGTTAGTTAGAAAAGGTTAGATTTAAAAAATGTAGACAGTTCAGCCCCTAATAGTATAATCAGCTTTATAGTTTGTTTGTTTGAACACGCTAATCTCAGGAACTTCTGGTTCGAATTAAATAATTCTATTTGTGTTAGATAGACCATTTATTGGGGGAGGTTTATGGCTGTATAACATGTCGCTGCGATCAGTAGGAGCAAAAATGGAAAATGTGTAAAAAAGGGGGGGAACTCGTGCGAAGTCACTGACTGACACAGCTTGTAAATCCTAAAATACAATGTTAGAAAACTAAAGTGCAAAAAGCCAACGTCACGCGGTGTTCCCAGGCGGTCACCCATCCAAGTACTGACCGCGCCCGACGTTGCTTAACTTCGGTGATCGGACGAGAACCGGTGTTTTCAACGTGGTATGGACGTTGGCAATGTGCGAACCGAAACGTTGTATGTTAACGTGAATACCCACCAAAATAGACTAAGTACTACTATGTATGACAATGAACCCTTTAACGTGTATGAGTCATGTTAGCTACGCAAAACTATTGTTACAACTGATATTAGCACACTACCTGAACGTATCATCGTTGTAATTTATTATTTTAAATCAACAAGCAGTTAAACATCGTAACTAAAGGCGCAATGAAATTTGACTTAATCATATTATCACGTACTTCTTGGAAAAGGAAGTAAACGGCTTCATAGTCGAGCAAGTCCTCGTAGTATCGAATCTCCTCTTCATCTAGAGCGTTGCGGTAGTCTCCAAACAACAAAGGGTCTCGAAGCACGTACTCTTCAAGCTAGAATGTTAACAAAACATTAATTAAATATTCGTCGTGGGTTCGATTCCCACTCGGGACAAATATTTGTGTGACGAACATCGGTGTCTGTTCCGTGTCTGAGTGTGTTATTAAATATATTAAAGTATATTTGTCACTGTCGTTTCTGATTACCGTAACACGAGTGCTTAAGCTACTTACCACGGGATCAGATCGATGGATGCGGTGTTGTGAAATATTTAATTATTTATTTATTGTTATTTTCTTGGGTCAAAGAAGCCATACCACTATATGTATGAATAGTATCACTAGGCTTCCCACGTCTGTTGGTCCCTCCCTATGTACCTATGCTTAAATCTTTAAAACTACAAAACCAATTTCGGAACTAGATAGAGGGATAGAGGTATTTCTAAAAAAATTGTGTTCCTATATATGAGGATATCTTACCGTCAGCTCCTTCTCTACTTCAACTTCCTCCTCCTCTTCTATCTCAGGCTCGGCGGCCTCCGCGGCGGCGGTCGCGGCGGGCTTTGGGATGTTCTCACCATATTCTAAAATAACAATACAATAGGGTATTTGACTGTGGTTGTTATGTTTGCCATTTTTATGATAATCAGTTAAGTAAAACAATATTATTAATGAAATCGAAACTTAAATTTTTGGCGAAATACGACAGCAGAAGACATTTAAAGTTGGGTGGGCAAGTCCATTTCAATATTGCGAAAATAATTTAAAATTTCGTTGTCATCTTATAAATAACAGAATTAGTAACATCTTTCATTATGAAAACATATCCATAAACGCAACTTTTGATGAACCTGCCGAACAAACTTCCTAGGCGCTGCATACAAGGAACAGGCGTGTGAGATATCAAAGTGATACTTTCAACAGTGTCTTTGTGATCGAGTGCTCCATCCAACTATATCAAAATAAAAAATAGTCAAATACCCTATTATTATATCTAATCTGAACATACTCTCGCTCCGGATCTTTCCTGGTGCGGAGACTGTTCATCGCCATCCAGCACCGAAATGATGCGAGTGTGAATTGTGATGGGCACCTTTGGGCCGGGGATGAGATTTTTCTTTTTGCGTAACTTTGACAGTTTTTTAAAATTCTTATACAAATGTTTGTAACTCTAAACATATAATAGCAAATATGAAACTGATCGCTGTCTGTACACAAAAGATAGTACATATATAGAATTGTGACTGTATATTATACATCAAAAATTGAAAGAGTAAATAAGAAAGTACCGAGGTGTTCCCATGCGCTCATCGTTTGGTATGTAATTTGATTTATTCTTGGAGAACCCAATAAGGTTATATTTTAGGCGACGGAGAAAGTAGTCAAAATGAGTGTAATAAGTTACCGTCTTCCTCCTCCTCAACGAGTCAAAATGAGTGTAATAAGTTACCGTCTTCCTCCTCAACGAGTCAAAATGAGTGTAATAAGTTACCGTCTTCCTCCTCCTCAACGAGTCAAAATGAGTGTAATAAGTTACCGTCTTCCTCCTCCTCAACGAGTCAAAATGAGTGTAATAAGTTACCGTCTTCCTCTTCCTCAACGGCCGCCTCCTCTTCGGGAATCACGATCTCCTCGAGGACCACGGGCTCTTCCTCCGGGAAGTACTTCACGATGTGCTCCTGTATGTGCTGCCGCATCAGCTCGTTGTCCTGAGGAACAGCGCCAGGTTGATGAGGGAATGAAACTTAATCTGAATGGATTCGGATACAGCACACAAGGTTAGTGGCACTAAGTAGTATAAAGAAGTTCTGTTGCAATGACACACATTGATAGATATGTCAATATACCAATCATGCTGCAGCTGGAGGACCTCACGCCTACGTATTGCCATCTAGTGTAATTCTCATACGTTTCTCATACATTGAAATTTTAAACGCGTGAAGCTTGTCATTTACAGGGTTGTGAAAGGGAAACATTATTTTGTCTTACTCCTTTGTACCGCAGGAACAGCAATTCCTATTAGACCGCGTTTACTAACAATAGCAGTCGGGATAATGACAGGCGCTAGTTGAGAGCCATAGTGTTAGGCAGTCTCATGTTACTATTACTACTAGCTCCTGGGCTAGGGGGTGTGAAGGGTGCAAAAGGTGCATAGCTTTTGCTTGGCTAGAGTTTGCTAAAGCCTATCTATGTAGGAAATATATAGCGGAAGTATATATTTCCTACATAGGTAGGGGAAGGTCAAAAAAGACCTATCATGACCAAATAGGTCTAATTTTGAAGAAGGGTCTCAAAAGTACCCGTAATCGACGAGCATGCACGAAGAGATTGAAGGATGTGAAAGAAGCGAAAGTAGTGTAGCTGGATCGTAACACATGGCAGGAAGTGTCTACTACTCTGGGAAAAATGGATGGATGTATGTATCTCTTAGAGGCGACCGACCTGCATGTTGATGAGCCGGTCGCAGATGACACGCGTGAACTCGTTGCGCCAGCAGCGCACCACGGCGCGCTTCTCGCTGAAGAAATTCGGGTGCGTCAAGCACATGCCCGCCGCGACGCGGGACAAGTCACGCAGGTTGAAGATGTAGTGGAACTTCGCCGGCGTTGGTGGCAGGTCCACTATTATTATCTGTCGAAATTATTAATAGTTTGGGTAGATCGGTTGAAAACGAGTCGAGTCTTTCAGTGCCTATAAATTTTGCGCGAGCAAAATCGACGTCAGTCGTCATTTAAGGAAGTGAATTTGCTCGAGAACTTTTAGGGGCGGGAACCATCCGCTTCCACGCAAGTTACGATGACAAGGCTACTCCAAGCCATCATCATCAACTATTCGAAAAAAGGCTCGAGAACAAATAAGCACAAAAATATGTTTATATGAGTTCATTGGATAGGTACTTCTTCTTCTTTTCGAATCGATGGCAAACTCAAACGTGTTGAAATCATTTAATACTTCAGTATTATTAAGGAAAATAATGCTGTACATTACAAAAACAAAACTGTATACCTATCTACTTAAGATTTGAAAGCTCAGTTCAATGAAAATCTGTTCAAGCTAAGTTCAAAATACATGAAAGTTAAAAACTTTTGATAAAATCAGGACAGAAGTAGATTACCTTATAAAGATCCAGCGTCATTTGCACAATTTTGTCAACAATTTCTTTTATCTCTTCGGGGAATATAGAGAAGTGACCGTTCAGTATCGATGTATAAATATGACGCAGAGTATTTTCAGAAGGAAATTGTAAATTGTACACGGAGAACATAGATATGAAACGTGGATCCACCTGAAATAAAAATAAATTTGCTTGCAACTTTGAACTTTTGAAAGGAGCAAAAAGCCAACGTCACGCGGTGTTCCCAGGCGGTCACCCATCCAAGTACTGACCGCGCCCGACGTTGCTTAACTTCGGTGATCGGACGAGAACCGGTGTTTTCAACGTGGTATGGACGTTGGCGACAGCGAATTGCAAAGTATGAAACATAATCTTTTAATCCGCGTCAATAATATTAATTTAAGCATTATAGCCTCTATTTGAACGAGGATAAAGCTTCAAATGAATGGTTTTCTACGTTATGGAGTTAATACGAAGACAATGTATTAAAAGGAACGTGGTAGGTAGGTACTACAAACTTTTCTCCATGTTAATTATCTTAGCTGGTAACTTACATCGTTTCTGCCTCCGCCGGCTTTGCCCATAGCTGCTATGAACCCTATGTCCTTAAGATTTTTCCAGGTCAAATCCTTGCCTCTGTCATAGAACCCTTTCCGTTCGAACAATAGTTTTAGCAAAGCTATCGGCTGTTGCGTTCCGTATGTGTCGACCTAGAAGTATTAATAGGATTGTTTACATTTTTTTTAAAAGGAATTATAAAGGATTACACCACAACACGTCGTAAATCTCTATGATTTTTTACCTTTGATTTTGACGAAAGATGGACACCTACTTAGTTTATAGATGCCTAATGCCATTATTATTAGAGATGCGCCGAATAGTGGTTTCACCGAATAACCGAATACCGAAAAGTACTATTTGGTTCAATCTTTGCCGAACCGAATATTCGGCCGGATTATTTGGTTTCTCATCTAAAGTTAGTTAGTAGAAATAAACAATCAAATTTTATATCTTTTTCGGTCATATGTTGACCAATAATTTGACTGATATTGGGCATTATTTCACGCACTATTTTTTTGGGACAAAAATAGCTCGTTCTGTATTCGCGCGGTGCGGTGAGTAAATCTTAAATCAAGTTTTAGTGAATGTTAGCCATAGTGTATCTGTATAGGTTAAGAAATAAATATGTCTAAGATGTTAAAATACATGTTGATTCAAATTTACTTATTTATAGGATTATTTAAATTATAAAAAACTTAAAGCTTACATACGAAGCTTGTCTTTTAGCTCTATTCTATGTCATGTAGTCAAGAAAATAGATATACTCAAACCGGATATATTCGGCATCAAAACCGAATAATTCGGCTGAATACGAATAGTGGAAATATTCCCGAATATGCCGAATACCGAATACTAACCGAATATTCGGTGCATCACTTATTATCAACGGAAACAATTATCAATCCATTATTTTGTACAAAGATAAAGTAAAAAGTCGTTATTATAAGCAGTGGGTCAATTCCAATTACGAATTTTACTCAATGAAACGCGTTAACGTGAATTTGTTTAAAATCGAACTTGCCCGAGCCGATAATTAGTTTATAGAACGTACGCACCCAAATGGCCAATCCAAACATGTCTAAGATGGGGTGGACATCGGCACTAGGGGGGCTCTTACACCTACGGGGCCCCGGGCTGCAGCCCAAATAGGCCAAATGGACGATTCGCCCCTGCACTCATGGGCTACCCACTACCACCCACGAACTTGTATTAAATTCAAATCAATTATTGCTTATCACGATGGGTTACAGGTGGTAAAATTAGAGTATGAGTACATCATGCTGACCCTTTAAGTTACAATTTATTATAACTAATTAAAATTACTTAGAATTATAATTAGGCCTCTGTATAGCGCTTACAATGGGCATGTTCATGTCATCGACGAAGACCAGCATCTTCTTCCCGACGGGCGGGCCGAAGGTGTCCTTGGTCCGTTTCTCCACCACTGACTCCAGGTTTCGCTGTACGTCCATGGAGGACGTTCGAGATGAGAAGTTCATCTGCTGAATGAGCTGCGCCGGACATTGAAATAATTAGTATTGAAAAGATTTTTTTATAATGGACTAGTTTTAGCAAGCAACTCCGTTCTTGTAGACTGTAGAGTATTGGCCATAGCAGAGGTCTATAGTAGATTTTGTATAACTTAAGTTTTTGTTAAACTTGAGTGTATAACTTCACTTTTAGTCATTTATTTTTATTTATGGTGGACGTTGAAAATAAAGTAATAGATATAGAATTCCAGACCAAAGCTAAAACCGTAGTTATAAAAAATAAAAATTTTTTTTTTATTTACATTTGCAATAATATTCGATAGTACTTACTTGCAAAATTCGAAGCAAAAATAAAAAGGATTGGAGGCGCCGGGTATCGATCCCGGTACCTCTCGCATGCTAAGCGAGCGCTCTACCATCTGAGCTACGCCCCCTGATAACTACTGAATCGAAATTAAGCAATACAAGCTCGGATACCGGTCGACTACTTACTATTACAGTTTATTATAAGACCGGTCTATTTCGTAAGTCCCCAAGACACAGCTGTCGGGCATTACGCAACACTTTACATTAAAACTCTATAGATGTGCGAAATGGGTACGGTCTATCCTAGCAACAATACAATGGGGGTATTTAAACAGACCCAGAATATAAATCACTGCAAATACTATTATCGCTGTTAAATTTTAGGGAAATCAATAAAGAGAAACTATTACTACAGCTATAGATACGTTTTCTTATTATTTAAAATAATTAACCAAACAAGAAGGAATGTTGATTTCTAATAAACTAAGTAAACATAAAAATAAAAAATAATATGTACAGAATGGTGAGAAAAAAAAAATATCAATAGGGAGCAAAAAGGCCAACGTCACGCGGTGTTCCCAGGCGGTCACCCATCCAAGTACTGACCGCGCCCGACGTTGCTTAACTTCGGTGATCGGACGAGAACCGGTGTTTTCAACGTGGTATGGACGTTGGCGACAGTAATATTGAAACAAATCTACTGTAGCATTGTAATACATAATATACATGTAATTAAACTCACGTATTTATCGGCTGGTAATCCATGCAGATAGTTGGTAATTATAGCAGTCTTCGAAGTTCCTGTGTCACCAACTAAGAGTACCGGCCTTTCTACCTAAAGATGAATATTAAATAACGTAAGTAATTAAAGGAAGGTAGTATGTAAGAAAAAGATAATTAAATATAAAGTTTTTTTTACTCTTCTCGGTTTAATGGTCAGAAGTTCACACAATCCCACATTTCGCTACAATCGTCACCGATAGAAAAGTAAGTTCTGCTATTTATGACAGAATGACTATAATCGACTGCGGCACTCACACTCTCCATAATCTTGATGAGCCAGGTCAGCCTCAGCGTGTCGACTGTCGGCACCAAGATCGAGGGGAACTTCATGTCACGGTTGTGTTCATAGTCGGGGACCAGCCACACCCACGCCTCCCACGTCAGAGTTGACAGCTCCAAGCAGTAGTCGTATAGAGTCGGGAAGCCCATTGGGAAGTGCTCTAAGTAATAGATGATCAAAGTATGAAAGTTTCTCTAAATAATTATGTTACATTGTGTGTGCAGTGATAATTCTATGAGGAGTACAAAAATAGCAGTAGCTGTGTGTCGTCAGCCATCAAGTTGTATTGATACAATGCAAAAAAGCCAACGTCACGCGGTGTTCCCAGGCGGTCACCCATCCAAGTACTGACCGCGCCCGACGTTGCTTAACTTCGGTGATCGGACGAGAACCGGTGTTTTCAACGTGGTATGGACGTTGGCGATACGAAATTCGAAACATTGTATGTTAACGAGAATACCCTTATTAGTAGGCACACATAAAATAGACTATTATGTATGACAATGAACCTCTTCACGTGTATGAGCCAACAAGCAATAACCCACCGTTTCTCATATCAATAATTAATCAAAGGTTAGTTTTTTTTTCCGGGAGGAATTAGCTGTTAGTCTCAGACGGCTTCTACAACTTCACCGGACTGGACAAAGGTTAGTTAGAAAGGTTAGAGCGTGAAACTAAAAATTATTTAAAACATGTTGACAGTTCAGCCACTAATAGTATAAAGCTGAAGTTTGTTTGTTTGAACACGCTAATCTTAGGAAGTACTGGTTCGAATTAAATAATTCTATTTATGTTAGACTAGCGACCCGCCCTCGCTTCGCTTCGGTATACCTCTATCTCTATATAAATATTACATTAAAATATAATATTTATTATCAGGTACTTATTTACCTACGAAACGAATTTAAAGCGAATTCAAAATTCCTTCAAGTTAAAATCAAAGTGGCAACCACGCGACTTTTTTCTAATACTTGCATTTTTAAATTCGTGATATCTTCCGAAAGAAATGTCCGAATTGAATAATTCAAAAAGTTATTTAAAGGTACTGAAGCCGTCTTGAATAAAAGAAATTTATTTTGATAAGGATTAATACCAAGGTACAAATAAAGAGCCTTTTCAAGCGGCGACATATAAATTAAATTTTTAGAATAAAAAACCGCTTACTGTGACATAACTATAATATTTAGACATATGCTGTCGCGACACATTTTGTAGATAATGGAGAGTTCTGCAAAGTCGTAGTAAATGATTTTATTCTATCATCAATAGTTTTCGCAGCGCACGCGACGTAAGTAATTTTTCAGGTCATTTTTTTACACCTTGGGTTACATTATTGGAGTTTTAGTAAGGATCCCTAATTTTTAAAAAAATATAATATAGCCTATGTTACTTCTGAATAATGCAGTTTTCTAATAGTGAAAAAAATATTGCAATCGGTCCAGTAGTTTTTGAGTTTATTCATAACAAACATACAAAAATACAAATCTTTCCTCTTTATAATATTAGTATAGATATAGATTAGTATAGATAGAAAATTTATTCAGGGAGCCTTTGCGGCTGTATAATATGACGCTGTGACCAGTAGAAGCAAATAAACAGTGGAAAATGCGTAAAAAAAGGGGGGGAAATGCGTGCGAAGTCACTGACTCGGCTTGTAAATTATAAAATATGTTTTTAAGTAAACTAGCAAAAAGCCAACGTCACGCGGTGTTCCCAGGCGGTCACCCATCCAAGTACTGACCGCGCCCGACGTTGCTTAACTTCGGTGATCGGACGAGAACCGGTGTTTTCAACGTGGTATGGACGTTGGCGACGGTTTTCTTTAAATAGTTTGTTTGATGGCACCCACCGTGTTACTGAATGCGTTATCGTAATAATGTTTGCTCCGGTTGTCATGACTTCTTTAGAAAATACTAGCGGCCCGTCCCGGCTTTGCACGGGGGGACTTAAGATTTTTACATAGTTTTACATTTTATTATTAAATTATTAACTTCGAAGTCTCGTCGCCAAAATGACATAACTTTGGAGCAAACATCTAAATAATTAAAACGGTTGTTATGGGTAAACTATAAAAGGTAGACATTTTTAAAGATAATGTTAAGATGAACAATTCATCCATAGAGCATTTTTGTATAACTTTAACTATATGCTCAGCGCACGCCACGAAAGGCCTCAGAAACGATACTTTTCCCCCGTTTTTGAAACATTTTCGGTTACTGCTCCTCAACTATAGTACCTAGCGTGATATTATATAGCCTATGTTACTTCTGAATAATGCAGCTTTCTAATGGTGAAAAAAATATTGCAATCGGACCAGTCATTTTTGAGTTTATTCATTACAAACATACAAAAATACAAATCTTTCCTCTTTATAATATTAGTGTAGATTACAGTATTGTTATATTTTCTAACGTTGAAAAAGTATACTGTTTTATTACCGAGTGGAGAATACTGTATACTATTTTGAAATGTCCAATAAAAATTATTACTTGAACATCTACTTATGAAATATAACATGTGTATTATGCATTACTTGTGGTGGCCTTCTTCTCCGGGTTGTCTTCTACCAGCATCATCGGGCACGCTTTCTTGATGTAGTTGTCAAAGTCATACCGCCCGTCGTCAACAATAGACGCCCCCAGGCTGTTATACATAGACTGTAGAATAAAACACAAAAAAAAACTAAAGAAATGCCCAATCAAGTAACATAATACTTATGCATACATTTTCAGGATCATAAAGATTTTCAATAATATTTTATATGATTATCCAGTTCCACATAAAAATTGGAGGCGCCGGGTATCGATCCCGGTACCTCTCGCATGCTAAGCGAGCGCTCTACCATCTGAGCTACGCCCCCGATATGTGTACTGATTAAAAATATACCTTTATCAAAATCTGTTTGTTAATATCTTGCAAATAAGTGAAAGGATTTACGTCACCAATATAATTTGCAATACTTATTCATTCGTTGAAACGTGAAGCAAAAATGTAGCGATCAAATTACAGCATAATGCGTACCTAATCAATGAGTACTTATTGCTAAGAATAGATAAGAGGGCGACACATTATTTATAGCTATAGATGTATTGTATGTATACCGAATTATAGCTTACACACACGCGCGTAATTTTAGAGCATACGTCTTTTAAAATTGTTGAAGTGTTTCTTAACAAACTAATTAAGCCAAGGTAAGAAAAACATCGTAAGTACGTATAAATTCTTACCAGACTTATTTACCTACAGGTTTCGGTGTCACTTGAATACTTACAACCATGAATACGCATTCCACTATGGACTTGTCAATTTCTTCATTCTGATCCTCCTTGTTAGGCATCAGTCCGCTGATCATGTAGCATAGCTGGACTACCTGGTGGGATTAGAATAATAAATTAAAATTACTTAGAACTTTGAACCCTGTTCCATAATAACTGCCCTCTGATTGATTAAATTGATTCTAAACAATATGTATTTTTAATATTAACGACACGCAAGATTCAGTTTATTACACTTCCATAGTTCCAGAATTCGATTCCACTGAAGAACCAAATATTACGTCACGTATTATCTCGTGGAGTAACGGAAACGGACATATCTTACGAATAACAGAATCGATAGTAGATACCCTAAGATCATTCTTGAAACATACTTACATACAAAATTAACTTTATTGATTTGTATGGAAACGTGCCCTCGTCCGCTTAACACAGCGTTGGCCCTAAGGTACCTAATCAATTAGATTGACCACGTGTTTATCGCGTCTTATGTCAATCCTATGCATTTGATTCTTTCTCGTTTTGATATTGTTCTTCTGTCTACGGCACTTGGAAGCGGCAAGAGCTGGTTTCCGTAGTTCGACCACTTACGAAATCGAGTTTTCAGCCTACACGTACCAGGTTGAGCGGCGTTTGCGGCACGATAGTCTTCAACGGTGTCTGCTGCTGCAGACCGAACATGCCGAACACGATGTAGTTGATCGCGCCGGCCACATAGTGCTCGAACAGGCCCGCTAGCTGCTCGCGCTCCTCTTCATTGTTGCGACCGCGAAGCCACCTGGTGGTTAGAGATCAAAAAGACAATTTTCTTAGATGAAGACAATTTTCTTAAATAAAGTAAGCATGGTTGAAGCGTGGAAGTCACAGTCACCGCAAGAAGGATCGCATTTTTTTGTAAATACATTTTCAAACACAGCCCACATCAATCCGAAACCGAACTGAAGTGTTAGTCCTAGTATAAATAAAAAGTACAGTTATACACCGAACTGAAGTGTTAGTCCTAGTATAAATAAAAAGTACTGAAACAAGAAAGGGAAGTATCCTATTTCTACGTGTACTCGAACTTCTTCTTTGATCTTTATTTGATGGGATCCTACAGAAATAAATTTCACTTATGCATGACAAAAGTGATTACAACTTAGTTCCAACTCAGTATCTACACCAACAGCACAGTATCAGTCAGTATCACTGAACTTAGACAATAACTCACTTGTCCCAATAAGGTTGGTAGCCCAGATTCTTCGGATCCACAAACACCATACCAGCTCGGGATACAGTGGCTGGTGACGCGTAGTTCAAGTCGCCGACTTCGAACAGCAGCGAACAATACGGCGCGAGCCGAATTCGTTCGCCGTTCGCGAGGGTCAACAGGCGATTGTCATCCATCACAGAGTTCATGTTCTCAATCCATAGCGCGTCCACGTCTCCGTCGAAGAGGGAGTAGCGGCGTTCGTCTCTGTCTGCTGGTCTGCGAAGTTATACAAGTTGAAATAAAAGGGAAGAATGGAAGGATTAAAATAGGCTTAGCTTTATGACTGGACGGATGGTGAAGCTGGATGCGAGTAGCCGAAGATAGATAGGAGAGGATCTGCATTGGGCTGATGATGATGATTATAACTATATGACTCATCTTCACTAAGAAGAAGTACATAAAAAGTCGTAACTACCTGTTCATTTCACGGAATATCCTCGAGTACAATCCGTCAGTCCAATCTCTGGTGACTGGATCTAAAATACCGTACAACTCAATAACAGAGCACGCCTGAAAAGAATTAATTTAATGTTTTAAACACATGTCGAATTCATCACACGTTTTGTTGAACTACTCTTAAAGATTTCGTTTCTTTACGATAAATTAGTACAATTGTGAGCAAAGTAAAATTCCTATGTAATTTATTTCGGTTGGCTGTTGGCTGCTAAATATTTAGCCAGTGTTGTGCAGTCATATTTGGATCTCACTACCGCTTACCATCAGGTGGAGTGAGTTCATCTTGTTAGGCTTTTATAAAAAAAAAACTATGAAAAACTAATTTTATGTAATACCTTGGGGTTCAACACGGTCAGTTTGGTGGGCAGCCCTAGATTCGTCTGAGCCTTGACAAGGGTCTGCAGGATGACGCTCTTGCCCCCGCCAGTCGGGCCCACAAGCATAGAGCAGTGACGCGTCATCATCGTCTCGTATAGCTGCACCACTTTATCCACCTGAGTGACCAATTAGCAAGACAAATAGTAAAAAATAGAGTTCGCGACCATGATTGGTGTAACCCAGTCGAAACGTCGGGCATGATGTATTTGCTACTCCTAATAACGCGTGTAGACCCATAAAGGCTAATATTTAGAGTCATTCATAAAATCTAGTAAGACTGAACGACCTTTAAAATCTCAGCGTTGAGAAGGTGAACAGTACATGCTATTGCACAAAGATAACATATAATCTTTTGATGTTTTCATATTCTTCTAAGAAATAAACTCGCAAGACCGAGGCGGGTCTTGCCACGAGCGCTGTAAAGAGCTCGAACTTAGTTTTATTTCAAACTAGCGGCCGCCCGCGACTTTGTCCGCGTATTAATGGGTTTTAGTAGCAAGGATGTATTAAAATAGCCTACATGCCTTGTAAAATTTGTTATTTATCAGTGAAAGTTCCGTCAACGTTCTCCCATAGAACGTCCCCCCCCCCCCCCCCCCAATAACTTCCATGGGGGTCGAATTTTGAAAAAATAGTGTCTTTCTAGTGTGCCAGCTACCTCCATACCAAGTTTTATGAAAATCTATAAACACGTAAAAGTTCTCCCATCACTAATTAATTTTTACCAAAAGAGGTTGAATTTAAAAAAAAAAATGCACTGGTGTCTCTCCGGAGTGTCAGATACCTCCATACCAAGTTTCATGAAAATCGGTTCAGTCGTTTGAGCGTGAAAGAGTAACAAACATACATCCATACATACAAAATTTCATCTTTGTAATATTAGTAAGGACGTGTAATGTTTGCGCAATTTGCACAATAGACAATAGGATATTTTCCTAAGAGTTGTGCCTGGATACCAATCTAAATTTAGATAAGCTAAATCAATGAGAAAGTAAGAGTTGAAATAGTCGACATCTATTTATTGACCTTAGTGAGAATCTACGAAAAAGACTACAAAAAATATTCCTATGAAAAGATAAAAAACAAACGTTATCAGATTGAATAACTAGACATAAGAAGCAATCCTGACCTGATGCCCCAACACGATGTATCCGTCCGTCTCCAAGACCTCGATGACGGCTGCGTTGAACTCCGGGTAGCCGACCCGCGGGCACTCCAGCCCCGGGAACAGATCCTTGATCAGACCCAGGAAGAGAGGGACGTCTTCGAACACGAACTTGGGGTGATTCATGTCCCTGTATTAATATTATTTGAACGTACGTAACTTAATTTCTTTCAGTTTAGATCATGATCATGATGATGATTAATAAAGATGCAATCATCATTATCATCATCAGCCCATTTCTATACATTATGTAATGTTACTGGCAAAATAAATAGGATATTATTTTATCTTTAGCTAGCTTTAGTAATTTCAGCGAAATGAGGATATGTGCTACGCAATGGTGTTTACGCTAAGACTAATTCTCTGCTCATTTAGATCATTTAAATAAACGAGCTACACATTTGCTAAGAAATTTGGCCAGGGTGGATAAGACCTAGGCCCTAGTTGAGGTTGGGCCCGTGCCCTTCGGTGGAGACGTATACGGTTTGATGTTGACTGATGATATTTACAGGAGATAATGTATATGTAGGATCATAATGTTCTTTGTAGCTAACTGGCCACTTTATTGTTTTTAAAGGTCAAGAGTTTAATTGTATTTTGGTTTTGTATCAATAAATGTTTCCTATTCTATTCTTTTTCTAAGAGGATGTCGTAGGTTCTAGCATTAGGGTCATTTACAGACCTGAGGGCCCTCATGAGCACCATGATCTCGCTGAGGCCCGGCGAGTCGCGGCGCAGTTTGCCCGCCATTCGTAGCACGGCGGTAAGCGCGCGTAGTCCCCAGTCGTAGTGGGACTGCTTCGACAGTTGCTCGCGAGCCACTTTGTATAACACTGTCATCTTCTTGGCTAGAACCTGAAAAGACACATACATCAAGTTCAGAATTAAAGCATAGTCAATGCAAATTTTTTTTTTAAAGGCTAACAAGATGATCACACCCATCACAGGTCACAGATGGTCACAGGTCACACCCTGTGACCATCTCACTACATCTTATCAGGTGAAGTGCACCTGATGGTAAGCAGAGATCCACATATGAGGTCGACAGGCAAAATAGACCATATTAAGCCTGTCGCACTCACCCCGATGGCCTGCTTAAATGCCGTTTCACGCCCCGCCTGAAGAACCCGGATCATAGGAGGAAGGAAAAACATGAGCTGGGAGGGCATTCCATGCCTTAATGACAGAAAAGAGGAACTAAACCTCTTAACAATAAAACTTACCTTTGCCGTAAGAAAACCATCGGAGAATAGCGATATCAGACATATCATCTCCAAATCGGGCAAGATGCAGACGACCGGACGGAACAGCGCTTTCACTGATTCAGGCAGCTCAGTGCGTCCCGCGTACCCCGGGTTCATTGTGATGAAGATGCCCACTTTACTGTCCATTGATATCTCTTGACCTTCAAACTGAAGTAATACGTGTTAAATTGTATTTAATAAAGATAACTAATAAAGATTTTGAACAGGTACGTTAGTTTAATTTTAAATTTCACTTATTTCATAAAAAAATCTCTAAAATGAAATGTGTCCATCAAAAATATTTTTCCTCAATCTTTGCTCCTTATTTTAGAGGTTTGTCGGAGTTAGCTGTTTATTTGCTGTGAACAGTGTTGAATATTATGTTACCACAGCATAAAGCTTTTAGGTCTACCTGAAAGCTTATACATTAGGTACAATGCAGAAAGCGGCTATACCTACTGAAAAATTGCAGTATAATAACGCGTTTTCTGCAAGATGATCCGTATAGTACCTAACCCACCCATTTTTAAACAACCCTGTTAAGTAGCCTTGCTTGTCTAAGTGCCCGTAATGTAACTATATCCCAGCTAAATGCGGAGAAAATATTACCACAGAAAAATATAACGAATAGGATAATGATGCTGTACCTAAATAAGCTCAACTTACAGTGAACCTCTTCAACTTCATCAACAACGCGCTCCTAATGCACTGCAGCTGAGTCGATATGACCGACAGCACCGATATGTCGATGCGGTTGAACTCGTCGAAGCAGCCCCACGCGCCGCACTGGCACAGCCCGGCGAGGATCTGACCGACGGCGCGGAAGTCCATGCCTTCGCCACAGTTGGTCACCACGCATAGGAGCCCGAGGGCTTTCGCTAGGTCCTTCGTTGTTTCTGTCTTGCCGGTACCGGCTGGGCCTTTGAGTAGTTGCAAAAAGTGGGATTTGTCTAATTAATAGGCTTAATGAAGTTTCAGTATAAGATAGACACAAAAAGGACTCATCATTGATAAGAATCAATCAGTTTCACCTTTTATGACTAACTCAAACTTACTCTATACACTACTACACGCAGATTTGAGATTACTGAGCAACTCAGAAATCTTAGTAAGCCCATTAATGCATACTTAAAATCCAGTCTCATGAAAAAAAATATGTAATAGGTGTATTTAAAGTTTAAATAGGGATATGATTCACTTCTTACCAGCCGGAGCGCCTCCTAATTGCATGGTGAGAGCTTGTGTGATGGTGAGATAGATGCGATCAGTCAACGGCGTAATCACTAGCCGACCGTTTAGACCCATGTATTCGTAGCCGTATTCAAAAACTCCTGTGAAAGACATAGTATACGAATGAGCTATAGTGATACAGTGCGCAACTTTGTGACAGCAAAATTCTCTAGAAAGAGAGAGACAGAGAGGAAGAAATCACAATCGCTCTCCAATAAAAGTTACGGAAGTAGTAATAAAAAGAATAAACAATCCATGACCATGATTTAGATAAATTTTCTGCTGTGTATTGTTACGGGCGAAACCTTCGACGATGTCACGAGCGTGCACATCGATGGTGGTTATCGTTACCTTAAGCCTGTATTTTGATACTTATTACAAAACCTTAAGTACCTGTGCATTGCCTGATCCACATGTTGTCGTCTTTCTTGAGCCAGTAAAAGCGGCTCTCTCACTTGAACTCGGTCGCTTCCGTCACGTCGTGTCGCTCGATGACGTAATGAATGTGTACATCGATGGTGGTTATCATTAACTTTAGCCCGTTTGTTTGGAACTCATAAAAAAACCTTTCAGTACCTGTGCATTGCCGGATCCACATGTTGTCGTCCTTCTTGAGCCAGTAGAAGCGCAGCTGGCTCTCCCACTCGAACTCGCTCGCCTCCGTCACGTTGTCACGGACGAAGCCTTCGATGATATCACGAGCATGCACGTCGATGGTAGTTATAGTACGGAACTTTAGCCGGTCGTTTGACGTTAGGTCTGGAAAATTAACATGGAATACCAAAAGTTAAAATGATCTGTTAGGCTTAGACAATCATCGTTTTAGGTTGAAATGGGATAGATGCTAAATAGTGGTGCGTCTTTTGAGGTTTTTGCCTACAAAAAAAATACCCTATGACCAAAGTAAATTTAGCACCCAAAGGAAAATTTTCGAGTTACAATCTAGGCTTTAATTTTGGCCTTCATTTGAACTTTCAACTGCAGTAGAATATACTTAATGTGATTTTATAACAATTTCATATAACTTATTAAACTCAACCTTATTCATCATACCTTGTCTCACTTTCACTACCAGCCCATCTAGCTGTTCATTTTGCTGCTGCAAATGTTCTTTCATGGCTCGCTTGTTGCCCTTTTTAATACGAATGAACGTCTCCTCCGTCTCGGCTGTCCACCAAACTCCGTTGGCTGCGAGGCACACCATGCCTTGGTATTCGAGGATCCAATCAGTTCTAATAGACACAATCAGGTTAGTATAAGTTCAAAGGAAGCTTAGAACACACATTGTCGTGAACGTTTGAGTAACAGCGCCAATGGTAATTGACAATATTGTTAACCTTTTGCAAATGTGCCAAGCAGTAAAGAAACCTCTTCATTTTTGAGATTTCGTAATTAGGGCTTACAAGTAAAAAATAATTAGTAGTAAAAATACCTTTGAACCTTCCAATTCTTGCCATAGTAGAAGATTGCCTTTTTAGATATGAACTTGTTTGTGTTACGCATTTCAATCAATACCAGATTCATCCAATCTTCTACTCTCCCTTCAGTATAGACAACACGCCTGAAGTCCATAATCTAGAGGTGAATAAGTTCGTTTGAAAAAATGAGCAGTGATCTTGGGTAATTTACGATCGTTAATAAGAAAAAACAACTTACTTCGCCTTCTGCAGATATCATCTTAGCAGCTACGGGTCGATTGGTATGATCAACATACAGATCCAATGCTCTGATGTTGTCAAACATCTGTCAAATGGAAAGACAATATAAAAGATTTGAAAAAGTATTGGTAATTTAAGTTACTATAAAATGATATAACAAACAATGAGTATCTGAAAGATGAATGAATGTCTTCTGTAGCTTTACCTTAATCATATGCTCCTGTACACAACTACACTCACTGCTGCCCAGAATTGAAAGTAGCTCATCAGTAGATATGAAGAAGAATCTTGGAAATATACGCCGTTTTGAATCCAAGTAGTCATTCAAGGACTTTTGGCATCTATGATATAAATAAAAACAAGTTAAGAATCTGATTAATATCTTCTAATTTCTAACATAAGGTTATTCATACTAATATTTGTCTACCTACAAGCTTTAACAATACAATTTTTTTATAAACTTTACTTACTTCTGAAGTCCTAGGCCCAAATTGATGAACTCTTCTAATCGCCCACTTATAGTGCAACAATCAACCACATTCAATCTTTTAGCAGTATCCAACATGATCTGAAATAAAAGTGCCATTTATAGATTACTGATTCCTAGTTTAAATCAGTAAAGAAAGTAGGCTTACCTTTCTAAAAGACTTATCAATGTCGTCAAACTTCTTAGCCTCTTCGGGCAACTGGACACGAATGTCACCGCCAACGAAGATACCTTCAAGGTACAGCCATTTGCGCTGTGTCGCCATCCATTCCTCTATCACCTCCGAGATCAAAGCTAATCGCCGTTCCCACGTGTGCACCACAGACAGGAACGGGCCAATGAACCTGGAGATTTATTTAATTGATAGTTAAAAATAGTAGGTTGAAGCAATAACTTTGTAGTCTTCGGTAAAATTCCTTTGAAACATAAATTTATTTTCTTTCTTTCTTTCAAACACGTAATTCTTATAATTTTTCTCCGACCAGACTAATTGTATTTGTGTACATATTATTTTATTTTGAACCAGTTATTTTTGACTACATGCTTTTATCTCTGGTATAGTTAAAAAAGATAACTTACTGAGAGGCAGCCATGCTCTGCAGCGTCATAGCATCGTCATCGAGCTTGACCACAACCTCATCGCACGGGTTCAAAGTGTAACCACGGTCTTCACCCCGGTTGAAATGGCGTGCAACCGTGAATGATATGGCCGCCCAAGTTTCTTGGACGTCTCGCACACCACGTTCAATTGCCAACTCCTGTGATGAATAAGTAAATTTTTGTCATGATTGAAATTGTCCTAGACAATTTCAATTGAGAACTACTATATCTACTGTACGGTCCTGAACTGGGTAATACAGTAGTATTTTGCCTATTATATAACTTACTTTGATAGCATGGTTCACAATTTCCTCAGCAACATCTTGGTACTTATGCAGTTCCATAGCAAACATGTTTTCTAGCGTAAACCGTTCCGGAGACATATCGAAGTCCTGTCCTGTTTAAACACGAATGTTACCGAGGTTAGTTTTTTTTTTATCTTAAATCTTACCTAATGTTTGTTTCTTAAAAAATAAATTCACGTATTTCTTATAGTTTACCTGTTTTGTGCATTAGTTCTTTCCAATGTCGCTCCCTCATGGCTTCGTTCTTAAGGGACACCATGAGAGGGACTACGTTCTTGAACTGCTTCATTTTCAAATCTAACATCAAGCCTGTGCTGTTCAACCGAACTACTTTCGGTAGTTTCCTAAAGTTAAAAAAATATATCACTTTTAACACTTATAGTTAAAAAGTCATAATTCATAAAATAAAAAAAAACAGTATTAGCCCACCTATATTCTTTGAAGAACTGTTCGATTCCGTCGACTAAAGCTTGAGGGTTCAAGTTCACCCAAAGAGTCTTAGCCCACAGTTCCCTGGCATTCTTCTGGGCTTTGTAGATTTTGTACACCTGATCCATGGCCTGGTAGTCAGTCTTGGCGCGGTTGAAGTTTGAGAAGTCCGCCAGGGGATTGTCGAACAGCTGTTCTGCAGCTTGCAACATCTTTTTACGGGACTCCAGCTCATCGAAGTATTTTCCGAATTCCTGTTTATGAATAGACATGTTTGCTAATGTTTCTTGGAGATATCGCTTGGTATTTATGTTGATAATTTTGTTCTAAATACACGCAAATCAAATTTTGAAAATTTCAAACATCGATGTCACGATAAAAATATTCATATAAACAAGTTTCTTGACCGACTGTACATAATACAATTCAAACAGATAACAATGTTAGTTACCTCCATAAGAATCAGGCCTCTGTCCATATCGTCCCCAACAATAGCAGGTCCTTCATTGTCGAACTTCTCCACAAAGTCGTCCAACTCTTTCAAGAAGTTGGATATCTCTACAACATTGAGCTTTGAGAACTTCTCTTTGGTCTGCTCAAGGGTGTTGCCTCGGAACAGTGATGTCTGGTAGAGGCTACCCCATGCTGTTTCCAAGTTTTTGGCGAATGCAATGTCATCATCGGACACCTGCAGTAAAGAAAGACGAAATGTAAGTATTTTCTATATTAGTTAAAATAAAACGAATTGCACGGATGAAACCCACGCATATTTAATGATGCTGAATAAATTTTGATGATTTTAGACTCTAATGAGTTCGAAACATCGTGTATCTAAATTTTAGAGACACGATGTTTCGAGCTCTCTTGTTTCTCTTGTTGACCTATTTGTATACTTAGCATTTAGTCGAGAAATACTGTACATTAGTAAAACAATTACCGGTGAACTTAATAATAAAATAAATTCCTTACAGGGCTCGTGATCACGGGAGACTTAAATTTCCTGAATTTCACCCGTAAAATTAGTTATATTACCAGAACGTTGCGAAATCATTATGACGATTTTCGCTGTTATTAAAAACTTTATTAAAACCAGAGTAAATTGAGATAAAAATGTTACATTATGCACTCACATCTATGCCGTGTTGCCTCAGCATGTGAAATATCTCTTGCATACCACGATACTTGACTTCAGCCGTAATGGTCAGAGCTTGAACTTGGGTGATAGTCGCCATAACTAATTTGAAATCTTCTAGACCTTTGATGTTCATGTTCATTGTCATGCGGAGGGACTACAAAAGGTGATAAAGTAATTTGAATATGGGAAGTTGCTGTGTATGTACTGTACAATTAAATACATTTTGAAACAGTTTACTAAAAGTGTGATTATTCTGATGTAAAAATAATCTTTTAGCCTTTTCAAGTATTACCTCTATTTGATTCTTCAAATCATACATATTCATTCTGGTTTTCGAAGCAATGCAGTGGCCTAGTATGTTCTTCCACTCCTGCGCATGTCCTTGCACCTGACTTATGATAGGCCTGAGATTCACCCGAATCGCACCAACATCCACAAACTTAACGTGATGATCCAAATCAGAGATTATATCTTCGAAGAAGAAGAACTTTTCATCGTACTTGAAGATTTGTTCGTGTTTATGAATGTACTTTTCACACGACAGGTTCTTGTCGAACGCCCAAAGATGTTGATACTTTTGCCACCTAAGAAAATGTGATCATTTTGCTATGATGAAGCTTCATGAAATTATATAACAGATGATTGCAAAAAGGGGTACGAAAATGAAACAGTAGCTTACTACTTAGTTAGTTGAGGATAAATATAAATGTTACTAACTTCTGAATATAGGTGTTAATGTCCATCGTGAGCCGATAGATGGTGTCTTGGATGAGCATAGTGATGTCATTGATGGAGACTACTCGCAGAATGTCTTCGAAGTACGAAAACACATAGAACTCGTTGCCGGTGGCTTCGGCGATACGCTGAGGCGGACATGGGAGGCAGGTCTTTTTCATCCAACGGGGGAAAGCTGTAAGCCTAAATAGAAAGAGGAAGCATTTTTAAAAAGCTAATAGGTAGTTGAAGAATGAGAGCAACATTCTTACTGCTAATGGTTTTCAAAGCACAGTTTAAAAACACATCAAATGAATAATGTAAAAGTGAATCGCTAAATGTGCTGGCGCAAATATGGGGAATAGTTGAATAAGTTTTTTGTGTTTGTAATTATCAAAAGAAGGATCTAATGGAAGAAGAAGAACAAGACTACCTACTTTGCCAAGACTATACATAAGTATGGACGATAAATAAATATTTTTTAATTTTGGTAAGAAATGTAGGAGACATCACCTGTTCAGGAAGTGCTTGATATTGTAACCGACGATATTGCACACTTCTGGTGAAGTGGGCCTCATAGTGATATCTGGAGGAACCAACACAGCGTCCACTTGGAACAGCGGCGTGGATTCACTGAGCATCTGCTGGAATTGTTCCAAGTTCTCCAATGTAAACCTGTTATATATAACAAAGTGAATACAAAGTTTCGTTATTTCAACTGTTTACAACTTAAAGATGGTTAGGGTCTACCCTGTTAGTAATATAAGGTACTTGTGTAAGGGGAAACTCGGTCTTTGCAAAGATACACAAATTCCTTAGTAATAAAGAAGATAACAAAACGAGTTTCAATGAGCGTGCAATTGTATGTGTGTGTGTGTGTTTGTGGTCGTAAAGATTTCATATTATATTAAACATAAACAAGAACTCTACACTTGTACTAAAGCGAAAGAATTCATACGATTAAATTATATACCAATACATTCGTCAATACTTACTTGACAAGACATTTGAAAATCTTCTTCTCCCAGTATGTATAATATGCATTCATGACATTGGACTTGCCGGTGCTAGTGCCTAAGATCAAGTATTCCAGTTTCATCAATATCGGTCCAACACGGTCGTATATACGAGACAATGATGCTACGCGTTTCAGCCTTTCGTTTTCGACTTCTACAAAGTATTGCTGAGAACAGAATAAACCGCTTCAATACAGGCTCTTAAAATATCATTTATTAGATAATTTAAGTCTCGACCCTGCTCTTCTAGACGTAGTCTTAGTAGTCTTTTAGGCGTCTGCCTACGTCTAGAAGAACAGGGTCGTTGCATATGTATTCATCAAGGCAAAAAGTCATCCGCTCCCCCGCAAGTCCAGTAATGATGACAAGGTTACTCCAAGCAATAATCGTAGTCAGTCAGAAAAAAAAACAAATATTCAGAGACAAATACACAAGTACCTACTTTGCAAGGATATAGCCAGGTATCGTCCGGTTCGCCCGTGACTGGGTCGACGTAGTCCTGAGGCCGGATCAATGGAAATAGGTCGAATAATTCCACTTGGTCTATCAGAAACTGAATTTCCTTTTCAACCATCTTCAATTGTTGGTATACCGCACGGAGAGAATTTTCACCTAAAAGATTGATTTAAGTATTTTTTTAATGTAATTATATTGTTTATTTTTATCTCGTTCTATAACCAATTAATCGTTCACTAGCTCATCAATCACAGTAGAATATAGTAATATTTGAGGATCGTTCGCAAAAATCAATCCTGAAGGAGGATCAAATACTGTTCATTTGATGGTGTTGACGACTATGGAAGATAACTAGATGTGACGGAATGGAAGCTTGAGTCTATAACCCAGGGCTCTTCAGGCGAAGCGTGAAATGGCGATTAAGCAGGCCTTCATAAATTGCGTCTGTCGACCTCATTTTTGGACCAAACTCTATCACTTACCATCAGATGAAGTGAGTTTCCTTCCTTACCTTTAGTAATATCCTTGATGTAATCATTAATCCCGAGCGCAGTCCACGTGACCCTGGTCAGGCCGGGCAGGATGTGCCTCTCCATATCAAGGAGGTGCTTCTTCATGAGATGAGTCTCCGAAGGACTGAGCGAAGCGGTGTTTGCGTTGTACTTGGTAATGACTTCTGTGAGAGCTTCCAGCTCATAGTATAGGCGGGCCTTTTGCATCGCCACGTCCCGAATGTTTGAGGGCAGGTCGAAACCTACAACGTATAGATGAGTTAGCATACATTCGACTAACAACGACCCAATAATAAGGTCAATACATTTATTAAGAGTTCTCATTGCAGTCCTCAAAATCAAAATGACTTAATCCACATACGCACGGCAATAGTTTGATTCTACCACCGGCCGGTTAGGAATGCCGATTTTATGAAAAAGAGTTCTTTATCGATGGGAGTTGTAACGTGAAAATTACCTAATTGTTCCATAAGCTCCGCCTCATGGATAACTTGGAAAATGTCTCTGTTAAAATTGGGGGAGAACTCCAAGTCATATTCTTGTACCAACTTGTGGACTGTCAGATCACGCCAAGTTACGTCCATCTGAAATCATCAAGATGTATGTTTGGATGCGACATACGGTCTGTAAGTACCGTGCTTTGAACTATTCGAAATTTGAAATTCGATTGAAGATCCTATATTAATGTCATGTATGGATACAATTTGTACGTAAGGAATGCATGAAATAGATGTAATGCTGTCTTGCGTTGCATTCAAAATGTTATGAATAAATAGTTACCAAGCCCTCTTTAGCCAGTAGGGATACTGAACTCGGTGATCTGACGTTTTCGTAATGTTGGCCGGGAATCCTCATCAACATAACTGGTAATAAGAAAATAATGAATTCACTGCAGAACAAACCGATAACAATTATTTGAAGTAAGTAACTAAGTTTCTAGAATATTGATAAAACAAAGCCTTAGCGCTCTAATAATATCAAGTGTTGAATTTCCTGATGTTTTAGTTAATCTCAGAATCGTCATAGTTGCAATAAATTCACTTACGGGCCTTGTCTCGGCGTCGCTTCTCAGCAATTTCCTTGTTGACGATATCGGCGGGGTGTAATGAGGCCAGAGAGGCTTTCTTCTTGGCCATATGCGCTCGACCAGCCGCCGTCACCTGCATCCCGCGACCGCTACCGGAAGTTGGTGGCTCTGATAGAACAAACATTAATAGTATTGAATTGTAATAAAATATTAATACTGGTCGCCTGAAAGCGACACATAGTTTTTGTACTGTTCAAATTTACATAAGACCTCGTTATAATACACACATCAATATATTCGAGCTCGAACAGTAAATTATCCCATCGACCAATAGTTATTAAAATTTATTTTTTATCAGGTACCGACAAATATCTTACCGTTTAGTTCTGAAGGAAGGCAGCATGTGTAAAAGGAAAAAATAGGTAAGTAATAAAATTACATATTATTCATAATTAAATTTTATAAAACATATAAACTGTTTTCAGAATTAACGAAAAAGTACATGATAAAAGAAGAAACTACTTAAAGCTAATACAATAAACAAAAGAAATATTTATGACACACCTTCCTCTTTCTTGAAGACTACTTTTAAAATATTCCTCTTCATCATGTTGTCTACAAATTCAGATGCTCCCTGCACCCACTCTTTGTATTTAGTATCCTCATACTCTTTGATCATCTTTGAGAACGCCTTGTATTGTAGAAATGCCTCTTTCTTCTGCTCACACTCATTCAACTCTGGCACCTAATAGGAAATTAGGTAAAACTTAGTAGAACCAACGACATTTCTCATACAAAAAAAAACCATTAGGATAAAAATAGAAATAGACTCCTAGCCTATTATACATTTTATATACACTATCTAAAGATTGTCCCAAGAATAAAGGGTATTTGTGATACCTTTTGAAACCTCATTATGGGTTGTTTCATCTTGTTGAAGAGAGCCCGAGCCCAATAGATCGCTCCTGCGACTGGCGGGTGATTACGGAGCAACGGTGGGTTCTTTCTAAATCGCTACAAAAACATTACATTCATATTAAGATCTTATGACCAACAGATGTATAGGCAAAATTGATAAAAAGAAAAAACGTACAGTAAACCTATCCTCAATGGCAGTGATTTCCTTGATGAACTGTCGCATGACCAAATCAAACTTGGTGGATAGTTGCTTGCGAATAGACTCGCGAGTATCGAACTCTAGGAACTTCAGTAACACGGTTAATGCCTCCTCCGAAGATCTGAAGAGTAGAGTAGAAATTAAACGCTTGAAATGTTAGAAAGTAGATTTCATACAGTCACAAAGATTTATTAATAAATTAGACTTTATTTTAACATAATCTTTTTTAAATCAAACTTATTATTCAAGTTCATTGGTTTAGATGTAATGTAACAAACAAGGGTCAGAATGACCTGTACCGAACAATAAGGTTGTATATTATAAAGCTGGCCGATTATTGTAACGTTTTGCTAGTATGAATTGAAAAAAAAAACTTTTAATTTCAGGACTGAATTAAAGTGATAGGCAGGAAGAGATCTCTGCCTACCCCTCTGGGAAAAAGGCGTGATCGTATGTATGTATGTAAGTATGAGTTAAAGTACCTATTTGGATAATTTACTCACCTCAAATTTCCAAAGCTCTGGTTAATATAATTCTTAGCTTCATCCTCGAGGTAGCGCACCTCGCTCCAGAAGTCGCCCATGATGACGTCCCAATTCTCTTTGTTGTCGAATACGAACACGCTAAAGTCGATCGTCCGTATCGGATAGACGAGATTCTTGACGCGTTTGCGTACGTCGTCGATCTGAGTTGGATCGCTAATGATGGACTTCAGTTCGTTACCGAAGATTCGCTCAAAGTCTATTAGAACCTGGAAGTTATGAGAGGATTGATTTTCATACATGGTTTATTGGAAGTTAAGGGACCTATATAGGACAGGAGCAGAAATCATTACGAGCATCAGGAATATGAATACCCATCTAAGACTCGCATTTACCTACGCGCGCACCAGTTCGGTTTCTTATCACCTGTCTCTTTCTCTTTAAGTTAAAATTATTGTCCAGATATTATCTAGAAAGATATAGCCTATAAAAGGAACGATTAACGAATTACATACCTACTACGGCGAGAGACATTACCTTTTTCTTTGTCGCGGTGAAAAGCTTTACGCACCGTCACCGGGACTCTCTCCCGGTGACGGTGCGTAAAGATGGTAAATGTCAGCCGCTGCTCCTGGGCGGAGTGCAATGCCCAGGGGGTGTACCAACTAAAACATCGCGGCATACCTCATCGCCTTGGCGAAGTCGTGGTGCTCTGGCTCAGCCCTTAACCCACAACGCCGCCGGCGGACAGCCCAGCGGGCTCCTCACATGCCCCCACTTTAGAGAGGGCGACGGGGCAACCCGGTACACGGTACACGTCACCCCGACCATCTACGGAGACCGATGCAATGCAGGCGGCGGTGTGCCCACACCTGCGAAAGATATACCTGGACGACATCTCATCTCCCAGCAGCGGCTGGTCGAACTCCCAGCGGGCGCCCTTGCCGCTCAGCTCGATGTTACATCTCGTAGAGAGTCCTTGTAGAGAGTGCCACATATCTATGATCTGAGGGTCTCATGTCCTAAGGACATCATACCTGGACGACATCTCTCAGGTCCCTGGCCACGGTCCCGATGTAGTCGGTGCGAGTGAACAGCAGCGGCTGGTCGAACTCCCAGCGGGCGCCCTTGCCGCTCAGCTCGATGTTACATCTCGTGTCCTTGTAGAGAGTGCCACATATCTATGATCAGACGGTCTTATGTCCTGAGGACATCATACCTGGACGACATCTCCCAGGTCCCTGGCCACGGTCCCGATGTAGTCGGTGCGAGTGAACAGCAGCGGCTGGTCGAACTCCCAGCGGGCGCCCTTGCCGCTCAGCTCGATGTTACATCTCGTGTCCTTGTAGAGAGTGCCACATATCTATGATCAGACGGTCTTATGTCCTGAGGACATCATACCTGGACGACATCTCCCAGGTCCCTGGCCACGGTCCCGATGTAGTCGATGCGGGTGAACAGCAGCGGCTGGTCGAACTCCCAGCGGGCGCCCTTGCCGCTCAGCTCGATGTTACATCTCGTCTCCTTGTAGACAGTGCCACATCTCTATGATCTGACGGTCTCATGTCCTAAGGACATCATACCTGGACGACATCTCCCAGGTCCCTGGCCACAGTCCCGATATAATCGGTGCGAGTGAACAGCAGCGGCTGGTCGAACTCCCAGCGGGCGCCCTTGCCGCTCAGCTCGATGTCGTCTCCTTGAAGAGCCACAACTCTATGATCTGACGGTCTCATGTCCTTACTTAGGACATCATACCTGGACGACATCTCCCAGGTCCCTGGCCACAGTCCCGATATAATCGGTGCGGGTGAACAGCAGCGGCTGGTCGAACTCCCAGCGGGCGCCCTTGCCGCTCAGCTCGATGTCGTCTCCTTGTAGAGAGAGCCACATCTTTATGGTCTGACGGTCTCATGTCCTAAGGACATCATACCTGGACGACATCTCCCAGGTCCCTGGCCACGGTCCCGATATAATCGGTGCGAGTGAACAGCAGCGGCTGGTCGAACTCCCAGCGGGCGCCCTTGCCGCTCAGCTCGATGTTACATCTCGTGTCCTTGTAGAGAATGCCACATCTCTATGATCTGACGGTCTCATGTCCTAAGGACATCATACCTGGACGACATCTCCCAGGTCCCTGGCCACGGTCCCGATGTAGTCGGTGCGAGTGAACAGCAGCAGCTGGTCGAACTCCCAGCGGGCGCCCTTGCCGCTCAGCTCGATGTTGCATTTCGTGTCCTTGTAGAGAGAGCCACATCTCTATGATCTGACGGTCTCATGTCATAAGGACATCATACCTGGACGACATCTCCCAGGTCCCTGGCCACGGTCCCGATATAATCGGTGCGAGTGAACAGCAGCGGCTGGTCGAACTCCCAGCGGGCGCCCTTGCCGCTCAGCTCGATGTTGCGCCGCGTCTCCTTGTATAAGGAATGCCACATCTCCATGATCTTCTGACCGGCCCGGGCTAGTGTTAGCACGTCCTCGTTGCACTTGCTGATTTGGAAAATTGTGCATAATACATGTAACAGCTAGATATATTTTTGATGTGAAATCAGCTTTATCATCATAGTTATCATCAAGCTTATGATATATCACTTGGAATACCATCTCAGTACCTATGTAAGTAGGTAGTGAGTAGATTTCTATAATATTTACTATGGGTTTATACCTCACTCACGATAAAAACAGTAGCAGATACGTAGCTCTTGCATACATCCCAAAACGTTTCGACTGGGTTGCACTTATTTCTGAGAATCCACCTGATAACGTAAGATCTATCCAAGACTTTCGCGTTCCATTACACTAAATATTAGTCTATATGGGTCTACACGCGATATTAGGAGTAGCAAATACATAGCTACTTACTGCCCGACGTTTCGACTGGGTTACAACAATCATGGTCGCGAGCGAACTGGGCAGTTTGCTAGTTCGCAGTAGCTATGTATTTGCTACTCCCAATATCGTGTGTAGACTCATCTCATAAAGGACTAACATTAAGCCTGTTAAGTCGAAGAAAATATATTCAGCATCTCGACGTTCTAGTCAAACAAAGGTAAGATAGAACTCTGTCATATAAAATCACGTCACCACTTACTCAAACAGCTTGTGGACATTTAGGAACCGCTCCAGCTTGTCGCAGAGCGCCCAGGAGATCCGACTCAACAACGGCACCATGGTCTCGTCGGTGCGGTATCCCTTGGACAGCACCCACATCATGTAGATGCTCTCCACCAGCTCCGGAAGAGTTTCAATCACTTGCTGCAGGGGCGATTGGTCCTCAATCACCTATAAAGGTTTGGCTCGGTTATAAGTACCAGGGGGTTACTTCCTACAAATATATTTTTAGGGGTGATGATGACGAGGTTACTCCAAGCCATCATCGTATATCAGTTAGGAAAAAAAATATTAAAGTGTTATTCTGTTTTAATCTTTAAATCATAAATCATTGACCAAGCTTTTATAAATCCTAATAGGTAATATCAGTTACTGTGTCTGTGTTTTAAGCAACAGGTAATGATTTCTATGACTAAATGTATGTAATTCCCCTCTAGATGCATAATTACCGGTGGGACAACAATATCCGGGATAAAGCGATTCAATAGAAAGGCTCAATAGAATCTATTAAAATACAGATCTAAAAGATAGGGGCAGATAGAGGAAAGCGACATTGTTTTTAAATAGGTAGTGATACTATTTATATATACTTAGGTTTAAATACTAGGTACTCGTATTCATTAATGGCTTACGGTGAAGAAACGCATCAAAGTGGACAGGAATTTCAAGTTATCTCCAGCCAGATTATATTGCTCTAACAGCACTTCTTTGTAGCTTCTGAAGACCTGAAATGAAACATTGAATTAGATTTTGACGGTGATTTAATCGGAGGGAGCATACCAAATATATTATTAGGTAAATTATTTATGATGAGCAATCATCACAAGCAGACATTATTGTTATTATCGCAAATTAGTTCTTACGGGTTTATACTGATTTCTTAATAATGTTGAAAAAGCGACATCTAACAAATTATGCAAGCCGTTGTTACTTACTGGGAACAGCTAGTGCACTCTGTTTCATTACATTGTTTATTAGGAGTTAGTCAAGTAATTATACGCTAGGTGGCGCTTTTCACCACTATCAAAAACAGTAGTTTGTAATTTACGCGACTACAATTAATTTATTTAAGAAGCGCCGTAAATACAAATTGACAAACAATTTAATAAAAATCAAATAGATTGGATTATTTACCACACATTTATTTTTAAACTGATATTTGACACAAACTTTCGCCAACGTCCATACCACGTTGAAAACACCGGTTCTCGTCCGATCACCGAAGTTAAGCAACGTCGGGCGCGGTCAGTACTTGGATGGGTGACCGCCTGGGAACACCGCGTGACGTTGGCTTTTTGCTAGTATTCTTCCATACCTACATATTTTGTTATTTATGTTGTTGAACTGATTATTTCTTTATTTTAGGTTTAGCTTCACTATCCTTTGATAAAGGAGTTCAAAAATATTTTTTTTACGTATTACCTTCACGCCCTGTTCGCGGCTTATTCCGTTTATCCACCCTAAAATAGCCACCCTAAGGTGGATATTCGGAAACGCGCTCCTGTCTATCCACCCTGAACGGTGGATAGCCGGAATTCATATAAATGTTCCTCCCGATTTTCCACCCTGTCAATGTCAATACAGTCATTTACAGAAACATACTTACACAACACAAACCCGGCCCAAGAAACTTCGTCATTCATTCATTCGTCGTCATTTTCTGGACATAGGTATTGCAAAATTTATAAATTGCTGAAAATATTTTTTTTTAAACGTATCTTGTCTTTGCGTGCGATCAATAAAAAAATATTTCATATCTGTTATTGTGTTTTAGTAGCGAAAGAGCCTAAGTTTTAATTTTGTTACGAGTTTCTTACTTGTTATGGGTTCATTTGTCACAAAGGTAATTTTAAATGGTTTTCACCCAAATCCTACCTACCAACCCTATAGGTGCTTACATTCAATTTAGAATTTTAGATTATTTTACGTTATTAAATTAATATTCAAATTGTACTTGGGGTGAAAAATCTAAAGAAACATATTACGAATTCCGATTATCCACACCTGTTCAGGGTGGATAAACGGAAGCGCGTTTCCGAATATCCACCCTAGGGTGGCTGTTTTAGGGTGGATAAACGGAATAAGCCTCGTTCGCTACATCATAGTAAACGAAGAATATTTGTTTGAAAGGTCACCCCTCCTTGCGGTGGACAGCCTTTGACGTTAACAGTTTTTTTTATCTGTTCAGTATGCTGTACGCGTCATAAATAATGCAAAAAACCTTAATAAAATTGTCTAATTTAACAAGTCAACCGCCAACGTCCATACCACGTTGAAAACACCGGTTCTCGTCCGATCACCGAAGTTAAGCAACGTCGGGCGCGGTCAGTACTTGGATGGGTGACCGCCTGGGAACACCGCGTGACGTTGGCTTTTTGCAACTTTTGCTAACGCAACTTCTTATTTACGCTACCGATATAGTACGGTGACTTCACCTACTGTAATAGAACTGTTAAAAGTGAGTTATGATAATATTTTTCTCACATCCAATGCAGGGGCGGCCATTCTCTGCAACATACCGAGGATCTTGACCACCATTGGCTGCTTCAGTTGCTCGACCAGCAATGATATCTCCGCATCTCGCTCGCGCCAGTACTTGTATTCCGCCACTGGTCCTTCCCCTTCCCGCGTCTATTAAAACACACGTAGGTATTGTAAGTATGTATCTCCTACAAAAATTATATTGCGGATGAAACATATTAAACATTACATACATTTATTTGAAGGCCCGTTTGAAGCTAATTATTTCTTACTTAATTTATTTATAACTAGTGACCCGCCCTCGCTTCGCTTCGGGTAAATATTACATACAAACCTTCCTTAAGAATCACTATATCTATTAAAAAAAACCGCATCAAAATCCGTTGCGTAGTTTTAAAGATCTAAGCATACATACGGACATACAGCGAAAGCGACTTTGTTTTATACTATGTATTGATAACCATTCCTCTGTTGGGCAATGGTCTCCTAACCAAGCCCTCTAAAAACATTTCTGAAAATGTCTGAAATATAGTCATAATGAGGGTTACGAGAGTGTGTATAAAATGAGTTGAGTTGTAAATGATGATGAGAACTCAATTTATTAAATAACTAGCGACCCGCCCTCGCTTCGCTTCGGGGATATCTCTATCTCTTTGTATAATTATATTTTAACCCCGTAAGAGAAATCTTTTTTTTTTATCTAAAAAAAGCCTATGACACTCAGGGATAGTGTAGCTTTCCAACAATGAAAGATTTTTTCAAATCAGAGCAGTAGTTTCGGAGCCTATTCGAAACAAACAAACAAACAAAAAATCAAACCTTTCCTCTTTATAATATTATTATATTACATTGACTCCCCCGTACCCCAGTGACGCTTACATGGAGCCTACATCGCATGCTGGCTAGCTGAACGCGGTGGCGGCAACCACGCGACTTTTTTCTAATACTTGCATTTTTAAACTCGTGATATCTTCCGAATTAAATGTCCGAATTGAATAATTCAAAAAGTTATAAAAAGGTCTTGAAGCCGTCTTGAATAAATACAAACTTATTTTGATAAGGATTAGTACCAAGGTACAAATAAAGAGCCCTTTCAAGCGGCGGCATATAAATAAAATTTTTAGAATAAAAAACCGCTTGCTGTGACATAACTATATTATTTAGACATATGCTGTCGCGACACTTTTTGTAGATAATGATAAGTTCTGCAAAGTCTTAGTAGATGGTTTTGTTCTATCTTCAATAGTTTTCGCAGCGCAGGCGACGTAAGGAATTTTTCAGGTCTATTTTTTACACCTTGGGTTACATTATTGGAGTTTTAGTAAGGATCCCTAATTTATTTAAAACAATAATATAGCCTATGTTACTTCTGAATAATACAGCTTTCTAATGGTGAAAAAATTATTGCAATCGGTCCAGTAGTTTTTGAGTTTATTCATTACAAACATACAAAAATACAAATCTTTCCTCTTTATAATATTAGTATAGAAGTATAGATGTTACAAAATAATGGATTACCAAAAACCTAAGTAGACTGTAGTACTTATATGGCGGAGAATACGGGCTAGCAACTACTTTGTTTCGAAAAAAAATCATCCCCTACGGCCAGACGACGAGGAGCTGGATCTTACGCTCGACGAGCTCTATTGACGTACACCAGTTGTTACATTGTATGCAACATGTTCTGACCTTGCCCAAGCACGCAGCAATAGTGGTGTCGATGTGGGTCTGCCACATCGCCACCGCCTCCTCCAGCTGTGCCATCAGCTCGGGGTCGGCGAACTCCACGCGCCCGCCGCCCTCCTCCATCGAGATGTCCGGCATCGGGAGCTGGATCTCACCTTCTATGTGCTCTATGGTCCTGTGTTAGGAATGTGACGTCATAACAACCCGTGACGATCATTGGTGATTTTTGTAGCTATGCAGTACGATGTTGGTACTCTATGGTCCTGAGATGGGATGGGAGTGTGAATTTTGACTTCGCGCATGGTGACTTTTCGCAGCGATGCAGTAGCGATATGTACAGTCAGCCAAAAATGTGCTCTACCACCCTACGGTTGAGATTCGTTTGAACGTCATGAAACAACAAGGTCAATTTTCCCTGGCAATAATATTGTGTCAGTGACTATTGTCAATCTTAGCGATCGTTAGGTATTCGCTATGTGCGCGATGATAGCGCCCCTAGTGGCGACAACTATTCAGGACTTGAGATCTGTCATATCATAGCAACTAGATGTTTTGATATGTCATATCATAGCAACTAGATGTTTTGATAAAGATTTTCGACTAGTTTTTCAACACAAAATAAATAAAAATTGTATAAAGTGAGTGTGTATATTATACCAAGTAATTTTCTTACTTCACAAAAATATGAATATTATTATAAGTATTGAATTTGCATCGTTTACTTTACGTACATAACGTTTTTACTTACAAATACAAGGGAATTTATGAAATTAAAGCAATTTGACACATGAAAGCACAGAATTATATCACATTTCTGTCACATCGTGCGCTTCGATCGATTTGCCGTCCCCCACCACCCACTCCGCACATAGCGAATACCTCGCAGAAACTTTTGTCCAAAATGGTAGACCACTTTTTTGCTGACTGTACATAATGCCTATTGGGTCCGACCGCCGTCGGTTAGATCTTGACCATTTTTGTAACTTTGAATTCCTGCGTTTTGACTTACGACTTTGACTCTTACTTAAAGAGAGTAACCGTACTAATGACTTCGGGATTCGAATAAAATTTAGAATCTCGTTGCCAATTTAGCGCTATGTAGGCAATTATAAATTAAATATAATATTATCGCTTACGCTTTGGACATATCATAAAGCGGTCGCATCTGTCTATGAAGAAGCTTAGTACCATGGCTTCCGCGAACCGATATGAAAGAAAAATATTTCACAAGCGAGCAAGCAAGCACTTCAGTTAAGTTAACCTACATACAATACTGATATAATGTAGATATTCATCCCTCCCCTGTGTACTGAAATAATATTATAAGTACCAACATTCACATTATTATTATATTTTAATCCTATACGTAAGTATGTATAATATTGTTTCTTACTAACCAATCAACGATGGAGACCAACTGTTTGATGTCGGTGGTGACTTCCTGCGCAGTGGTCTTCTGATCATCTGTTTTTACCATGGAAGATGAAGTGTGACCGGAAATCTACAAGAAAAATATATAATATCGCTTTCTTAAAGGAAATACAGGAATGAAGACAATACGCTCTTTTATAGTTATTCTAAAAGAATAACAAACCGGTGTGTGGCACACATTAGTGCATTACAATATATCGACTTATAACGAATGGAGTAAAATAAAAATATTACATAGACACTGTGTGTGAATGCGTTATTCACACCTTCACAGGCACAACAATATAATATTAGGTACACATCTTACGTAGGTACTAAAACTAGTGCATTAAATGTAAGCACATGTGATATTATTTATTTGGAATAGTGTTCAGTCTTGCATGGGTTAGCATGTAAATGTGCTTGACTGAACGGTCTTAATTAGGCATAAGACCGATTTCGGCCATGGCGGCCGTCTCAAATGAGATCAGCTTAATATTTTCTTCATATACCTACCTATCATATTATAAATAGGACGATAAATTATAACTTACAGCAAAATATAAAGCTGACGTCGGTTTTCGTATCGGCCTCTGACGCACTTCTGCTACCGATTCAGATCGCATGTTTTTGATTCTGCAAAGATATAAAAAAATAAAGAATTTGGCTCGCACATGAAGAGTAGGTACACCTTGTCATTTAGTAAAGTAAGTAATTTAATATTTATTTTTTAAATAATATAACATCTACACAACTGTCAATATTCCAAACGGTTATTGTTATCGAGCTAAAACGACATCTACAAAGCCTAATCTTTGTAGGTAAATGTGTATTATTTTTGACAAACAGTTATAAATTTTCTATATAAATCATTATATTATCATTATCTAACCAATTAACCTGACACTAGGTTAAATGGAAATAACATCCAATATTAAAAAAATATATAATATTTAGGTATAGCATGTGTACCGACCTTCTTTCAGCATTTTCTCCTCTTGCTATGTTTGACATTCTGCGATAATCCGACGGACGGAGATAATTCACCTAATAAAATAGAAATAATATAATATTGAGTATTAGCAGATGAAAAGTCAAGTGAGTTGCTCACTCTTGCTTCTATTTTATTGAAATAAGAGCAAGTGATGGGTGTTTATTTTCAGTAATTTATTAACTTGCGTGCTGTACTGTAACTTGCAAAGAGTTCACGGTGCATTTTCAGCATTTTAAGCGAAATCATAAATATCGCACAACATCACGTATACATATCTACTCTTAAAGAAATAAAATTCTCAACTGTGGATTATTTCATACTTTATTATGAGAATATGAACTTACTTGAGATGCAGTTTCATCCATCTTGTGGTGCTTACCAGCGTAGGATATTTGTCTCGATAACATAGCCGTATTGGATTCTTCAGTGCTTGCTGTCACTTCACGGAACTGATTCTCAAATAAAGGTATGAATGACTGCAAAAATAAAAGTTTTAATTAAGAAAAAAAATCCTTAAAATTTCGTTTAGTACTTTCAACTTGCTACCTGCCAATTACCATCAAATCGAATGTCATTATAGAAATCTACTCCAGATTCTTTTTTTTAATGACATCCAAGTCTATTGGCAGGTTATTGCTGCATCCAAGACCTATCTAGGTAGGTACTGACATACCTTCGATGTGAAATTTTCCATCCTAATACATTTTACTAGAAAATAAAAGACAAGTCATAAATAATAAAAAAGCGTCGATGGCCGAGTGATTAAGTTCGTTGCTTGCCGTGCGAGAGGTCGCCAGTTCAAACCACGCCAGGTACCAATGTATTTTTCATATGGACCATCATTCGACGCTTTAACGGTAAAGGAAAACATCGTGAGGAAACCTGCACACCTAAGAAGGAATTCTAAGGTTGTGTAGTCGACCAACCCGCACTTGGCCAGCGTGGTCGACTAAGGCCTTATCGCCCTAGTTTAGGGTAGGCCTGTGCCCCCAGCAGTGGGGACGTATATGGGCTGATGATGATGGTTATGATAAATAAAAAAGAAAACTCGTAGCCACCTCTTTCAACCTCATCCCGAGGCTCATTAGCACCTTCCCGGTGGTTGAGCCGATCAGGATGTACTTGGCCATCTTCTGCTCCACCATTATGTTGTTGTCCATCATCGGGATGCCCTCAGGTACGGTCCTCATGAAGTACAAATAGCGCCTGTTGCGATGCGTGTTGAGAGGGTGGAATTCACCAAACACCGGGACTAGTTTCGGGTATTGTATTATGCGAGGGATTGATTTCTGAAAGGTTCGATAGACTGTTTAGCAGACTGGACATACAGATGTTCTTATTTGATGAAAGTGTCTAAAAACAAAAATAAGGGCACAGTCAGGCAATAAACAGCTAGTGCAAGCTTTAGCACTTAAAATGTAGAAATTTGCAAAAATAAAGGGTTTACCTGAATATCAACATGATAACATGACTAAAGCAAAAATACATATAGGAACATTATTCAAGGATCTAACACAGTTAAAAATCTTACAATAACGTTGTAGAATTCCAGAGTACCATCTACTTCCGGGTCCAAATCCTCGGGGGCTACACAGACATGAAAAACATTTACATGATCAGTAATTAGGTACCTATAATATTCACGAGCTGCGCTTATACAGTACCGTAGCCAAAATGGCAAAAACGGAACCCTTATAGTTTCGTCATGTCCGTCTGTCCGTCTGTCCGTCTGTCCGTCTGTCCGTCTGTCACAGCCGATTTACTCGGAAACTATAAGTACTACAGTGATGAAATTTGATGGGAATATGTGTTGTATGAACCGCTACAAAAATATGACACTAAATAGTAAAAAAAAGAATTGGGGGTGGGGCCCCCCATACATGTAACTGAGGGATGAAATTTTTTTTTTCGATGTACATACCCGTGTGGGGTATCAATGGAAAGGTCTTTTAAAATGATATAAAGTTTTCTAAAAAACATTTTTCTTAAAGTGAACGGTTTTTGAGATATCAGCTCTCAAAGTCGTAAAGTATGTCCCCCCCCCTCTATTTTTATAACTACGGGGTATAACATTCTAAAAAAAATAGAGGTGATGCATGCTAATTAACTCTTTCAACGATTTTTGGTTTGATCAAAGTATCTCTTTTAGTTTTTGAGATAGGTTGATTTTTATTATATTGCTGCTACGGAACCCTTTGTGCGCGAGCATTTACACAATTTAGTAAAATTAGAAAGTCATTTATATTAAAGCGATTGAAAAAAGGGTTGTGGGCCACATGATTGCTGGTCAGCACGTTGGCGACCCCTGAACCACAGCTATCTATCAGCCGGGGAAAAGTTCCCGCCTACATACTAGCGCCGAAACTTGGGTAGCCTAGAAGAGAACCTTGCGGTGGAATATTATAGTGTGACCTATATTAGGCCATTGTTGCTTCATTGCTTAAATCCGACACCACAGTATACAGGCATACTACTTACATGAGAAATTGACGAATACCTAACTATTGTTTCAGCGAACTTTGAGATAGTTTTAAGTAGATACTACATACTTAACTTACTTGACTTTTTATTTATAGCATGTTTTGTTATAATTATAGGTTTTTGAAACAGATAAAAAAAACTGTACCCACTAACTTTTATAGCCCGGCCTAAGGAAAATAACTACAGAAAGTAGAATTTCAAATCCAGACCTTTTGATGTATTAGTATAATTAAATAGCGGCAAGTATTTTAGAACCGACGAATAGAAAGAGTCAATTATGAACGAATTTAATTATTTTTTTGTTGGGACGTTATCAATAGTGTTAGTTCAATCAAGGTAATATTAATTTAGCACTCTTATGTGACTTTGAACTGAGATTTTGTGTCTTGAATTGAAACGCTATGCTCAAGTTTACATGTAGGTACGAGATAGAGGTAGATCGTAACGAAACTCTTTGTAGTGTACATTAATGTTAGCGTGCACACAATACTTATACAGTGGCAAGCGAAAAATAAATAAATATCTGGGACATTTCCACACACGGTCATCTAAGCGTCAGAGACTGATATACATACATCATAATAATACATATTCACGCCCAGAGAATTATGAGAGTAAGGGAATAGAGAGTGCACTCTTGTTTGCGCACACACTTGTGCGCTATAATATGTCCCGCGCACTGATCTCGATAGGGTATTTGACTATTTTTTTATTTTGATATAGTTGGATGGACCACTCGAACACAAAGACACTGTTGAAAGTATCACTTTGATATCTCGATAAGTCGACGAGATATTACAGTTGTGCAATTTGTGCAATTAAGCACAATATTTGGGCGAGCTCAAAAACGCTCTATACAAACGTCCACAGGTGACGTCACACGCCTGTTCCTTGTATGCAGCGCCTAGGAAGTTTGTTCGGCAGGTTCATCAAAAATTGCGTTTATGGATCATCATCATCATCATCTTGGCGTTTTCCCGGTTGCATCCTTGCGGAGCCCGGGGTCCGCTTTCCTACTCCTAACTCTCCACTTCGCACGGTCTTCGGCATCCTTTACGGAGAGTTTGTTGGCACGCATGTCATCCACTACAACGTCAAGCCAGGCCTTCTTGGGCCTTCCCCTTCTGCGTTTATGGATATGTCTTCATAATGAAAGATGTTACTAATTCTGTTATTTATAAGATGACAACGAAATTTTAAATGATTTTCGCAATTTTGAAATGGACTTGCCCACCCAACTTTAAAAGTCTTCTGCTGTCTCATTTCGCCAAAAATGTAAGTTTCGATTTCATTAATAATATTGTTTTACTTAAATCTTACTACACAGTCAAATACCCTATTGAGATCGGCCGCCATGGCTGAAATCGCTCGGACGCCTTATTTTATACCGGTATACTTACGAGGTGGAAACGAATATTTCTCCTCAGGCAAATTTGGTTTCTCCTCCTCCTCAACGTGCTGTATATCATAGGTACTCTTAAGATCTTCCTCGCTCTCCGCAGTGTCCGCTACTGCACTCGCTATGGTTTCAATTTCCGGTAATTCTGTTACAATAAAACAATTAGTGAGTATTTAAGTCAGGAATTTAAAGGGAATAATTTAAAAAACGGGTGTTCTGCACTTAATACTTTTAAGGTCAAAGGATAGTACATACATACCTACTCATAGGAAATATTGTAATGGATATAGATTTTTTTTCTCAAAGGTTGTAGCAATCTAAATTAAATAACGCAATAAAACTATGTAAAACAAACTATAAGTAAATATGTTGATTTTTCTAGCTATCTAATCCAACAAACAAATAAAGAAAAATATTAACCAAAATCATAATCCAGCCGGTGGTGAAGGGTGTATGTAGGATCAGGAAGGAGGTTGGTTGGCCAGTGAAAAAAATAAAAATATTAATAAAATTATCAACTGATTAAAAACAAATAAATATTATTCTATTTATTAATGCTTAAATTAACATATAGAACTAAATCAAAATGATTTATTCATCAAATTATGTGCTTCATAACACAATTTGTGTAACTGGATAAAATAGGTACAGATTAATAAAAAGAACAAATTAACTCTTACCTTCATCTTCTAGTTCTATATCTGTAAACATAAACAGTAGTGATTTGACTTCAATTATTCAGTCCAGTATTTTTTTGTATTAAAGGATTTAAACATTTACTGCAATGCAGGAAATATCAGTTAAAAAAAATTATTTTAACAATAAAAACTACTGGCTAAATACCTTTCATACTTTTCATGCTTTTCATACTTTTCATGCTCTTCATACTTTTCATACTCTTCTTCATGATATCTTCGTCAGGCTCGGCAGGGGGAGGCGATTTCTTTCCTTTTTTCTTTTTTGAGGGTTTGGGTGGTGGAGGCGGGGGTGGGATTAATCCTGGAAACCATTTTTTTTCATATTACTTATTATAAAAAAACATGCAATAATTACAAAAAGAACTACATCATGTACCGGGAACAAGTAGTCAGTTGACCAAATATAGGTTTTATATACCATTAGATAAAACATTAAATCTGGGAATCTAAGCAAATAATGTAATGGTATAAAAACAACTTCAACAAATAATTCTACTTGAACTATTTGTAGGCAAATTTTCCAGGGAATACAATGTTTTCAAATTATTGAAAAAATATAGTCTTGCTAACATAGGAGCAACACTAAAAATTTTATAGCTTTTAATTAGGGGTGAGAGCCATCTGCTCACCCACAAGTCCAGTGATGATGATGAGGCTACACCAACCCATTCAGTTAGAAAAAAAAAACTAGCTTATAAAAAAACATATTGTAGGTTCTTAAATTAACTTACTCCATTCCGTAAATTCAATGTCCTCATGAATAAGTTTGTCCACAATAATCTTAGTCACATAGAATGTTCTTTTATCCAATGATTGTTCATTAGGGTTCAGAGGGACCGACAGGAATTTTGTAAGTTTCTCTTTCGCCTCAGGTGTGTCAAACATGTTGTAGAAAAGCTCTTCATCATCCATTCCGATGTATGCTAGGATTCTCTTCTTCAGCCATTGCACCCTTGGGTCTGTTGTCAAGTTCAGCTCTGGTCCAGAAAAGTGTGTTTCTGAACCCCCGGGAGAGGACAAGTTTGTTTCCATTCTATGAAAATGTTTTTATTAGTATATGTATTACAGATCTCACTACAGATATCACTGATACAAGGATTATAATACCACTACAAGATCATCTTTTAATTGGCCATCTGAACATGCTAGAATTAGCTACAAGTTACATTTTGTACTTACCCGCCCTGAAGATTACTTTTGGAGTTTGAAAGCAAGCTAGGGCTAGAATTGTTACCGAAAAAGTGAATTATATTACTTACATTGCTTTGCGTTTGAATAATCCAGACTAAAAAACCTTATTTATTAAAGTTTTCTTATCTAGTTGTCGCCTAGGATATCATAACGAATATAAACGATCTATATCTAATAGTATTAAAATACATAAAGTAATTAAACACTAAATCGATATTTTTATTTGTAACCAAGTAACAAAATACTATGGGAAACAACTGAAGTTTGTTTGTAAACAATCAAACATCTTTTCGTTGCCATAGAATCACTTTCAAACTGACAGCATATTGACGTTTTTTATTTTGGCGCCATAAATTTATTGGATGCGTTCTTGTATAGTAAATTTGTTTTTAAACTAAATATTAAGTTATATAATCTTACAAAATGTTTTATAGTTTTATAATACCTGAAATACTAATTCCAAAATGACTTAAACGCAATTGCCCGTATTTATTTACAAACCGGTAAACATTAAAACGGATATATTAGTAATAGGTAAACGGTAGTTTGATAGATAATATGGAACCTTTAAAAATTATGATATTATTACACTGCTATACAAAAAAAAAAAAAAATCTGCGGCAGGGATTTTGTTAATGGTTTTAGTTAATACTCATATTAAACCTTCACGCTGCATGCTTATTTATTTTTGATTCACTCTGGTTATTGAGATAAACGGAACTAAGGAATAATTGAAAATTTCAAACTACTGTACAAACATTGTGGTTCATTGATTTGTTTTCACTAACGTTTGTTATCTTTTCACGGATTTATTTGCAACAACTTACTTTATATCTATCAGACCCTGAAGTTATCAATTATAAATCGGTTGTTTTGTGTTCCAAGTGCATTTTTCCTTTCAAAAACATGAGTTTTCCACATAAACCTTGTTTAAGCGATCCTAACAGTTTTTGCTTTATTTGTGACAAGTTTAGTTTACAAAAGCAGAGAAAAGAGATCACAGAGTTTGTAAAAACAGTCTACCGAGAATATTTCGGGATACCAACAGTCATATTATTATGATGGCTGACTATGGCGGGACCTTGAAAAGAGATTGTCCTGACAAAGTAAATAAGAGAAAATCCCAAAAGAAAAAGTTTTTCATGTTCTTCATTTATTTATTCTAGTTAAAGGTACCCCAAACTATTATTTTTGTGTATTTTTATAAAGATAAACAATAAAAATAAATTTTAAATACATCTTTTGGCCCATTTATTGAAGCATTTTATGGAAAATGTTAGAAGCGTTTATCTCAAAAACTGGAGTCAATTTGACAATTCTGGTATTTTTCCCGTTATTAGTACACACGTCTTATACAAAATCGACTTCAAGTATGCCTGCCGCAAAATGACTGTATAGCAGTGTTATTTACTTTGATTATGTGCATGTGAAAAAAAATCGGATTATTCAGAAAATCTGGTAGGTTTGATAACTCGACTACGGCGAAGCGAAAAGGAGAGTTTAGACCTGTTTTTGATTGATGTAAGGCGTCCGAACGATTTCGGCCATGGCAGTGCGCTGGTCATATAGTTAATATTGTACAAGTGTGTACGCAAACACAAGTGCACTCTATGTTTCTTTACTCTTTGAGTTCGATGAGATGGCAATCCAACATGACTGATGAGAGATCGGGTGCAGGTTTAACGTGCTTTCCTAAGCACGGTCGTGTAAACTTCTTGACAGAGTAATTCTTTACAAAAAATCTCAAACAATTGTTCCCCGACCTCAGACTTAACCCGGGGACCTCCCGGTCCAGTTAATAATACGCGATGCAGGGGGCTTAGACAAAGTAACAATATCGAAACGAGAACGAAGTTCGAAAAGAACAAAATGCATGGGATTGACCACGTGATTTATCGCGTCTAATGTCAATCCCATACATTTTATTCTTTTCGAACTTCGTTATCGTTTCGATATTGTTACTTTGTCTACGGGGCAAGGGTCTAAGGAGATATTAAACAAATACATTAAATAGGTACAGACCTATTTAATGTATTTGTTTAATATCTCCTTCTCTTTATCCACATTTAAAACTTATCTGCAAGTTAATATTTGCAAAAAAATTCAAAAAGTATTAACCAACTTTTAACGTTCACACAGGCATTCTTAGCACCCATGTGAGTCCAGTTCCAGTCCAGTCCTCTCCAGTTACAAATAATGTTTCTAACATTATAATAATTGGTGTGAAATTAATTTTGCAAGTATAAATGCGGATAAAGTGGTTGTCCACTTGTTTTAAATTTAAAAGATGTTCATTATGTGATATATCAACTGGAGCAAAGGGCTGAGTGGAATGATGGTAGTTTCAATTAAAACAAATTCATCTTGTAATTACTTTATTACTTACATATTAAAACTTAATAACATAGTAAAAAGTCTTAGTTTTGTACTCTTTATTTACATACAGTTAAACTTATGATTCGTAAAAATATTTATCTACATGCAGTCACTACTTGATATAAATAAATAGATGCTTACAGCCGAATTTAAAAAGAAAACCGCCGAGACGGAATCACTTTAGCGTAACCATTGTCACTTGTGTTATCTTCAAGTTCTAATCTAGCATTCTGATTGTTTTGTCTCAACAACAAGTTTCCAACGGATGATTGAGGAGCAGAATATGACGAGGGACCAGCATATAAGTTACTAAGTTCATTAAACTGTCTGTCGATCTGTTTGACTGCAGGCGTATGATCAACAGTGTAGTCTACGTTAGATATCAGAGTAGCATCTTGCTTCGGACTACCGAATTCGTCAATTTGAAAAGCGTTCAATATTTTCTGCTGTTCTTTTTCATCCTCCAACTGATAACTTATTGAGGGGACAAATTGGAATGTAACTAAATTAGGTACACTATTATCTTGTATTAATTTAGCGCTCTTTTGTCCACCATTAGTTTGTATCAAATTGCCTTTGGTTTGAATATTTTGAGGAAAAGTATTATCTAATTTTGTATAAACATAAAATGACTCGTCTTTTTTGTAAGTTACTACTTTGTTTTCTTCTAAAGGATGTTTAATCGTTCCAACGATTTTATCTTGTAATTGAGCTGATATACCATTATTCGAATTTATAAACTTGTTAAAGTTTTCTTGGCTATTGAAGGAATCGACTTCACTGGTGGGAGATGCTTGTAATTTTCCTGATTGGAAAGGGATTGATTGAGATTGTATAATTTCTACTTCAGGACTCGGTGTCCTATTGTTATTACTTGGGAAACTACTAGGGCTGTTTTGAGGAACATTGGTTGACTGAATTAGCTTTGCACTTTGTCTATTGTATACTTGATTTGTCACGTCGGGTACTGGTAACTGGTATAACTGACCGCTGTATATTTCCTTTGAATTTGTCGGTATAATGTTTTGTTGGTTTGTGTTACTTTGATAGCGAGCAAATGACTGTGGACTGGTTGGTATTGAAGGAGCTACTTTATATTGTTCTCTTTGTAAAGGCTGGACTTGATATTGCGAAGTAGGCTCAGTGTACTGATAACCCTGGTTTGAGATTGTTGTAGGTACGGTGGATATAATTTTAGCAGATCTGAAATCTTGATTGTTTCCTGAAAATTGTGATGATGTCAGTTGTGATATTTGGTTGGTGATTTGGGCCAAGTCTTCATTGTTAACGTTCTGGAATTGTGTGGGCTGTGATGCTTGTTGTTGTGCTGTGTTACTGTATCCTTTTGCGACGTTGATCGAGTCAGCCAGTAAGGAGAACACCAAAGCCTGTGAATTGGAAATGTTTGATGGTTTATCAGCTATTAATTTGCCGATTGGAATAAAACTAGGGTTTGTGGTCTTTACGCCGGCATTATTAGTCAAAACTAAATAATTACTACTACCTGTATTTAATATTTCAAGTTTATCAAAATTATCATCACTATGGTTTTTGAATAAATAGGTGGCGATTTTTTCTGGGATTGATATTTTCAAAGATACTGTCCTCTCAATAGTGTTTGCTGGACGTAAAGACTCTTTGTAAAAAGGCAAATTAGAAAGTTGATTAGTATTTTGCTCATTATTTGTGAAATTTTCAATCGGTGGTTCAAGATCAGTGGACGGAGTTGACACTAAACGTTCACTTTTGCTTACTGTGGGAGTTTGCGCAGTGAGCTTTTCGCCACTATCATTGTTAGCCTGCTCTGGGGATAAAAAGTTGTCGTCAGAGTAATCTACAATGTTAATATCACTTTGGTATTGGCCAAATTGAACAGGAGATGCTGTATTCAAAAAGCTTTTTGTGTCTTTTACTATATCGTCGACTGTTAGATCAAGCTTTTCTTTTGTTAGTATGTCAGTAAACGTTAGATTTTTAATAGCAATGTGAGGTTGCTTGGATGCTACGGGTGTATTTTTTAGAATTTCAGTATTAGGAAGAGCATAAGCAGGTGATGGAGTAGTTGGGGCGGCTTTTAGTTGCCCACTTCTGAAGTTGTCCGACTGCTGTAAAGCTGTTGGTAGGATATATTGTCTTGATAGTACTGTTGGACTGATTGAAGGTGGTAAGTAAAGTCGAGATGAAGGACTGTATGTAGTGGGAGCAAGATAGAGTCGAGATGATTGCGTCGGTGGTACCGACGGCGTGAGATAGAGCTTAGATAATGTCGGACGCGGAGTTTCTACGATGACCGCGTTGGTAGTTGAAATGATTTGTCTCGCAGACAGAGTAGGTTTGTTATAGACATAAGGTTGTTCTGCCTCTGCTAGTTCTGCAGCTTGAGGAGTAGGCTTGTTATACACATATGGCTGTTCGGAATCTTCTAACAGCTTAGCCGAGGGGGTAGGCTTATTATAGACGTATGATCCTGAATCAGCTATTAATTTAGCCGCTTGTGTTGTAGGTTTGTTATAAACATATGGTGTCGTGGCGACTAAGTTTTCAGAAGGTGATTGGGTCGGCTTTTCATAAGTATAAGGTGTCGGGTTAATAAGTTTGGCACTTTTAGATGGTTTGACAAACCAGGTTTTAACGGTGATACGAGATTTAGGGCCCCCACGCTTCGGTTCGCGGATGGCTTGTTTTAACGTAAGTGTTTTAGATATTAATGTTGAAGGTATTTCATTGTTCAGACTTACCAAATTCTGTTTAGCTTCATTACCAGCCTTTCCGTTTATATCATTAGAGAATTGTAATAACGGCTGTTGATATGTATACGGTTGTTTGACTTGATTTGCGTTATATTGTTGTTGGTTCAGTGGTACAAAATCCACTTGTTTCCCACTATTCAAGCGGGAAGGATTTTGGTTGGATGTGTATTGAGAATTGAATTGATTGAGCTGTCCCCTTTGAATGTTTATTGCGTTTTGTGTGGTAATTGTTGGAGTCGGTCGTGTATTACTTAATTGTCTCTGTCCGTATTGTGCATTGCCATTGTTATAGCTTTGAGTAGGTCGTGACGACTGCAAGTTAGCATTGTTGTTTATTTGAGTAAATTGTCCTGAGTGTCCGTTCGGGATGGTTGTGCCTTGTGGTGCATTTTGGTACCGACCGCTTTGATATTGACCGTTTTGTCTTTGCCTTTGATATATTTCAGCTTGTGATTGTTGTTGTTGATAGGTATTAAACGCAGCTGGGAGGTATCGCGGATCGGGCGTAGATGCTGCGAATGATATCCCGTTGCCATTGAAATTTTGACCAAAGCCCTGTATTTGTTTGGCTGGGACGTATATGTTATTCGGAGTCCTATCGGGTCCAGCAATCAAGGCTCCATTGGGGAACACCGGTTGTCCGAAGGGCGGTTTGTAATCTTGCATCACGACGAGATTGCTCTTCATAGCAGTTTTGTCGTACGGATTTCTCATGGGGTGCGTGAGCATTTTCTTTATGTCTTTCATTAGCTGCGGTCCTAGTCTCAGACTGCCAAACTTTTCGCTGTTATTATTGTTGATCTGCTGCGCGGACGCTTTGCAGTTGACATTCATCCACCAATCACACACAAATACGGCCTGGTTGAAAAGCGTGCCGTTAGGACAGAGGAACGATTGAAAGCCGTATGTAGCTCCCAAGGTGCAGACTCTAAATACTTGGCAGTTTGTTTCCAAATCAGCATAGTATCCTGAAATGTGATAAATTATTTTGATTTATTGAAAATATGTCACAATTAGTTATATCATTATGTTCAAAGTGAAGATCAATAAAATTTATACAACGTAATTTTTCAGCAGCAATTTTATTGTAACTCGTAATATCGCATGCTTGGATTTTACTACCTTTTTAAAGGAGTATTATAAAATGCTCAACTTTAATTGGATATTAAATATAAATAACAGGGCTATACGCGTATCTACTATTTTTTGCCTCTGTATGTAAGGTAGGGGTATGTTAATGTTAGAACGTACTTATTTAATACGTACGTCTTTTGGAAACATAACGTATCTATTTCACTATCTGCCTACTAGAATAAAATAGTTTATTTCAAACAAATTACGATAGAAGGTACCTGGTGCTTTCCCTGCACACGAGAAAGAAGTTCTGGGTATGTTGCCAAGTGTGGGGTAGTCACTTCCTGGTTCCCCGGGAACGGCCAGGCGGATGTCCCATCCGTGGCCGTGGTGCTCCTGGTGACCGTTGGACCTGCCATTCTGGGCAGATGCCAACGATACTGTCAGGCACACTGGAAATGGAGAAGAAAAATGTAAAAGAAAAAGATAATTGTTTATTTAATCATAATCATCATCATCATCATCGTCGTCATCATCAGCCCATATACGTCCCCACTACCAGTAGGGATCGCCCTAGTTCATCACGCTAGCCAAGTGCGGGTTGGTTGACTACACAACCTAAGAATGCACTATGATAACAATATTACACAAAGTTTAATGCAGTAAGCTTCTTCTTTTTATCATCTTTTTTTTGGTTGATGAACAACCTGGTGTCAGAGTTTTTAAACCGCCCGTAGGCCTCTGACATGGCTTCACACACCATTGAAAAATCTCTCAGATGTGCTGGTTTCCCCACGATGTTTTCCTTCTTCACCGTTAAAACGTCGACTGATTGTAGGTACATATGAATATCAAATTTGAAAAACATATTTGTACCTGGCGGGGTTTGAACTGGCGACGCTTTTTATGCAGTAAGCTCAAGGATTGGCATTCATCAACAGCCCATATACGTCCCCATATACTTACGTACTACTGGGGCACGGGCCTACCCTAAACTATAGCGAACAGGCCCTAACCAACCACACTGGCCAAGTGCGGGTTGGTAGACTACATACTTACCCTATTAAGAATTCCTTCGTAGGTGTGCAGGTTTCCTCACGATATTTTCCTTCACCGTTAGAAGTGTCGAATAATCGTATATGAATTTGTACATATTATGAAGATTTGGCATTACAATGACAGTTAGTTCTAATGAGAAATAGAATATGAAGGTAGAGTGGACTGAAATGGAATGCGTAATGGTATGTCGAGACAACTAGTTCCAGAAATCTCTCCTCATAACCACCTAATATTGTACGATTTCCGACAAGAACTTTTTACTTAACTTGATTGTTGTGTAATAATAGAAATGACATAAAAATATTTTCATTTCTCACGCTTTTTGTAATCTATATCTTTAATAATAAATTATATTATGTAGTTCTCATAGATCTGTATTATCGGGCACATAGTTTCTTCCACAATACCATGTTGCAAACTTAAGTGCCATAGAGACAGTTCTCAAGGGGTTTTTGTGGGCTCGGTAATCAGGCAACAAAAAGTGTATCAATGCGTTGGATACTTGGTTGGCGTACAGCGTTGGTAGAAAATAGTGTGCTTAGTTACAGTTAACACCAAATATAAGTATTGTGTGCACGCTAACATTAATGTACACTACAAAGAGTTTCGTTACGATCTACCTCTATCTCGTACCTACATGTAAAATTGAGCATAGCGTTTCAATTCAAGTTACAATATCTCAGTTCAAAGTCACATAAGAGTGCTAAATTAATATTACCTTGATTGAACTAGCACTATTGATAACGTTCCAACAAAAAAAAAAATCGTTCATGATTGACTCCTCCTGTTCGTCGGTTCTAAAATAATTGCCGCTGTTTAATTATACTAATACATCAAAAGGTTTAGATTTGAAATTCTACTTTCTGTAGTTATTTTTCTTAGGCCGGGCTGTAGAAGTTAGTGGGTAGGTACAGTTTTTTTAATCTGTTTCAAAAACCTATAATTATAACAAAACATGCTATAAATAAAAAGTCAAGTAAGTAAAGTATGTAGTATCTACTTAAAACTATCTCAAAGTTCGCTGAAACAATAGTTAGGTATTCGTCAATTTCTCATGTAAGTAGTATGCCTGTATACTGTGGTGTCGGATTTAAGCAATGAAGCAACAATGGCCTAATATAGGTCACACTATAATATTCCACCGCAAGGTTCTCTTCTAGGCTACCCAAGTTTCGGCGCTAGTATGTAGGCGGGAACTTTTCCCCGGCTGATAGATAGCTGTGGTTCAGGGGTCGCCAACGTGCTGACCAGCAATCATGTGGCCCACAACCGTTTTTTCAATCGCTTTAATATAAATGATTTTCTAATTTTACTAAATTGTGTAAATGCTCGCGCACAAAGGGTTCCGTAGCAGCAAATATAATAAAAATCAACCTATCTCAAAAACTAAAAGAGATACTTTGATCAAACCAAAAATCGTTGAAAGAGTTAATTAGCATGCATCACCTCTATTTTTTTTAGAATGTTATACCCCGTAGTTATAAAAATAGAGGGGGGGGGACATACTTTTTACGACTTTGAGAGCTGATATCTCAAAAACCGTTCACTTTAAGAAAAATGTTTTTTAGAAAACTTTATATCATTTTAAAAGACCTTTCCATTGATACCCCACACGGGTATGTACATCGAAAAAAAAAATTTCATCCCTCAGTTACATGTATGGGGGGCCCCACCCCAATTCTTTTTACTATTTAGTGTCATATTTTTGTAGCGGTTCATACAACACATATTCCCATCAAATTTCATCACTGTAGTACTTATAGTTTCCGAGTAAATCGGCTGTGACAGACGGACAGACGGACAGACGGACAGACGGACATGACGAAACTATAAGGGTTCCGTTTTTGCCATTTTGGCTACGGAACCCTAAAAATCTGCACCGATGTTTATGCGGTCAAATTTGCCCCTTATATCATCATTGTTCAACCAAAACATGAACTGGGTATGTAAAATTCATTGTAACTTTGTCACAGTAAAGGCTGTGTCAATATAAATACTTTTTTTTTTTTTCCAAAACATCAATAAGTTCAGGTTTTACAGACATTTACCGGCCAGCCTACACTCGCGCCCTTTTAAATTCAATATCTCGGCAACTACATAAGTGGCATATCGAAATTACTCTTTCACGTACCTTTTTAAAATAAAATAGGTATGCGAAATTGATATACAACTTTGATTTTGCCACATTAAGCCTATTTGTATATGAATATAAAATACACTATTTATGGTTTATGTCAAAACATAAATCAGTCGGCCGGTCATTAAGATTAAATATAATGTCTCGGGAACTAAGTGACATAATCGAAAATAATTATACCGGAGCCGTTCTTAGAAGACTGATTTGACAATTTTTATTTTATATTTTGCAGTTATCCTTGTTAAGAGGAACATATTTAGCGAATCATAAAGAACAACTTTTAAAAATAAGACGTTATTTCAAAATGTCAAATGCACCTAATTATCTAATTATTTGCCTTTTATTACCTAAAATAATTGAATTATAAAAAGAAAACGTAAAATTTCCACTCTGTATTACGCTTTTACAAGGTTACGCCGTTTGACACGTTTTCCATAGTGACGTAGTGGGTAATACTAGCCAGGTATTTTTTAAAAGTAGGATGAAGGATTTAATAAGTATTGTATTTTAAAAATACATATATTTATAAATAAGGAACTTAAATTCAATCTTTTGGATGTGAATTAATGTTTTTAATAAAAAATTGTTATAATTAGACCTTGCTTGGTTATAAAGTGGAAATAACTGTTACTTATATACTTCGGCAATTTTACCGTTGTCCCTCACTAGTGCAGTCAGTCTGACATGTAGCAAATCGGCCAACTTAGAGCGGCTCTGGTATAACACCCGTGTCTGTAGACATTTTTTTAAAATTTAAACGAAACGCTTTTCACTTCACTTCACGTTTTTAAATTTTAAATTGAAAGGTAAAAAAATTAAATTTTCAATTCAAAAACTCAACATTCTCCATTGCTTGCAATGATTAAACACATATGATTATTATGTAGATGCGTACTAAAATGATACTCAGAACAAGCTTCAAATAGTAATGTTAGGTTAGCTTTGAAAAGTAGGGCTAAACGTGAAGATTTATTCGTTTTATCATCCACATGGGAGTTCGTATTTATTTTAAATCTAAATGTAAAAGGAGAAACTGACTGACAGACATATCGTCGCACAGCCTAAACTGCTAAACGTAGGCACTTGAAATTTGGCAGGGACGTAGCTTGGATACCGTAGAGGTGCACTTAGAAAGGAATTCCCGAAATTCCCTCGGAAACGGGAGTTATTGAGAAAAAAACTTTTGTATGAAAAATCCTGTAGTCCACGCGAACGAAGTCGCGGGCACAGCTAGTCTCATATAAATCTTATCGTTCAGTATTTTGTGAATTGATCTACCGATATTTATTTAAGACCGCTTTTAAAACCTGGAGCGTAGTAGGTACATACCTTAATTAAGTTTAAAAAATTGAATGCGAAAGCTGAATTGGTGGCCCCGTTTGCCAAAAGGTTGTCGATCACTGCCTAAGTTGTACGTTGTTTGATATTCCCAAACGAATATTGAATACGTGCTCTCGGTCATTGCTTGCAATTGATTGGTTTATTTTGTGTGAGGTAATCCAATCGAGAGGACTCCGGGGAGTATGGAGGGCAGTTCGTGTTGTTTGGTTATGTACCTGTTTGTTTTACAGGGGTTTTTTGCTGTTTCCGATTCGGTTAGAAGATTACGTTTGTATTGACTGAGCCTATTAATCTCTTGCCCTCATGTTGCAGTGCCTGGAAAGGGCAACTAAGTTATTAAGTTCATATTACTGTAAGACCTATAAAGTACCTACACTTAGTTCGCAATAAATACTTTGACTTTGACCTATGAAATGTTTATAGAATACGGCTTGTTTTAATTATAGGTACCTGCCTACATTAAACTAACTTTTCGCAAACCTGTCCACCCATATTATGACGTCGACTTTGGGATAAAAAATTACCCCTATAGCGCGTAGTAGGTTGAAAAGTAGGTAATGTCTTATCTTAGGGCCTAGACTCACCAAATGTTATTTAAATCAGTTGAATCGTTCAGAACATTTAGCGTGAAAGCGCGTCGGACAAAAAGACAGACTGAGTTACTTTTGCCTTTAGGTACCTATAATATTAGTAGGGAACGACGTACAGATAAAATAAATATGTAAGGATGTTGATGACTTATAGATTCTAAGTAGAAAATATGCCCTCAATTCTTGTTGGTATTAATTATAATCGAGTGCGTGACCCGGGTTACTAAAGACCGTACATTTTATGACTTGTCCTAGCAGATGAATTCTAGTTCAACCAAAAATGGGTCACAGTGTCCCTAGATGAAGATATGAATGTGGATGTAGGCACGTAAGTAAAACAATTACTTATAACAGAGGGAGATCGTTCACGAGGTGTATTTAAAAAAAACCGGCCAAGTGCGAGTCGGGCTCGCGCACAAAGGGTTCCGTAGCAGCAAATATAATAAAAATCAACCTATCTCAAAAACTATAAGAGATACTTTGATCAAACCAAAAATCGTTGAAAGAGTTAATTAGCATGCATCACCTCTATTTTTTTTAGAATTTTATACCCCGTAGTTATAAAAATAGAGGGACATACTTTTACGACTTTGAGAGCTGATATCTCAAAAACCGTTCACTTTAAGAAAAATGTTTTTTAGAAAACTTTATATCATTTTAAAAGACCTTTCCATTGATACCCCACACGGGTATGTACATCGAAAAAAAAAATTTCATCCCTCAGTTACATGTATGGGGGGCCCCACCCCAATTCTTTTTACTATTTAGTGTCATATTTTTGTAGCGGTTCATACAACACATATTCCCATCAAATTTCATCACTGTAGTACTTATAGTTTCCGAGTAAATCGGCTGTGACAGACGGACAGACGGACAGACGGACATGACGAAACTATAAGGGTTCCGTTTTTGCCATTTTGGCTACGGAACCCTAAAAATACTAATGCATATTACTAATTTTATTCTCAAAAACTTAGTTGTTTCTGACTACATCTTTAAACTTAACTAAAGTAGTTAGTTAGGATGAGGTACTTAGTTAAGTTGAATATAATTAATAAAATACATACTATAGTAGTTTTTTTTTGTCATAGGTAGGTACGAACGGATATGAGTTTAAAAAAATCCCAATCAAAATGTAGTCAATTAATAAACGGCTTCACGCAAAAAATCGTCAATGAATCCATGCAAAAATTTAGAACATGCTCCATGGTTCATATTTATGTCAATAGCATCTATTAAATTATTTTAATGGCCTAACCGTTACGAATCAAAGTTACGGCAGACACAAGTATTATATAAGAGGCGTATAAACAACACTCCCATGGAATTTCATTCATATTCATGTGATGAGCTGATTATGAGCAGGTGGAAGACCTGACCTTTCCACCGCTGTCACACCTTTAACTAGACCGAATTCTTAATTGTTATCTAACGATTTGTATTCGGGACGACGAAAAAATGCGACAAATTATTTGTAAAAGTTGTTATGAAATTTTTGGACGTGAACTCTACGCTAAATCATTACTTAATTGATTTCGTAGGCACTCGGTATCAGTCTAGTAAGCCATTCATAACGATTTTATTCTTATTTACTAATGTTGTAAATGCAAATCTGTCTTTTTGTCACGCTTTCACGTCAAAACTACCGAATCGATTTAAATATATTAGACAGTTGGTCCAGCTAGAGTCTGAGAAAATATTTTATAGGATCCTTTGTGACCGATTGCACTAGATATATGGGAGTAATATTTACGCCCTAAAAGAAGTCTCCACGGAAAGAGTTGCGGGCAAAAAGTTAATAGGGTGTAAATAAGTGATACCTACTCTTCTCTAGTCTACTCTGAGTATTTCGATTGGCCGTCTTTCCAAAAGCTAAAGTAAAGGAATCAGTGTTTGCGCAGGATTCAAACAGAATTTGCTCATTACCACAATTTAAATTATATTGTGCAATAAATAATACCTATCTAAAATGCAAGGATTATCGTCTGATTTCCGCAAACAAAATGAAAACCAGAATCGGAATAATTTAGTTGAGATCCGTTTTATTTAAATGAGAATGCTGAGTCGTGTCACCTGTGATCTTTGTGGCAGCCGGCTCGTGATCGATAAGATAACTCGTACCTCGCTGGTCAACGCTCACTGGGTGACATCCGACTTTCGCCCGAACAAGAGGCCTATTCGTTAATATAATATATTCAGTCCACATCTCTTAATGACCTACGATTTCGTATCATGCAATTATTCATTTCGCTTTGACGTAACATCTTCCTAAACTAATAGCATTCTTTTGATGTTATTGCGACTACCGGTGAGTTATTGGATGCGAAAAGTTTATTGATGTGACCTACGGCTTTGGAACTTTTATTATCTCTTAAGTAAGATGTTGGAGCCGGCTTAAGGATGTTACTAATATTTGGGTCAAAAGGTTTCACCAAACACAAGAAAGTGTAGTTAATAAAGACAAATAAGTTGCATTTTACCATTATTTGTATTTCAATGTAAAAGCTTTATTAATTGCAGGGCATATAGTTTTACATCTTTATTGAATTAGGTCTGCGAGATTATATACGTGATTATAATGTACATAATTGTTTTACTTAGACGTATAAATTCTTATGCTTATCATTCGTATGTTAATCTGTATTGTCATATAAAAGCTCGCTGCCCGATATCAGTCCGGACAATATTGGCATTCCCATCCAAAAATATTAAGGTCAGTCATAAATTTTCAAGTATTTATCGTTCATAAATTCTGTTTGTGTAAAACGTATTATGTAACAGAGCGCTGGGTTCATAAAACACGCCGGTTGTTCGTCTGTCCATTGCAATCCGATTCGGCGAGTAAATATTGGACATAAAATAATGGTTTGCTGGCATGGTGCCGTATTCTGATGAGCCATGAGAACTCAATATGATTAACTTATTGCCGTAAACGTAATAAAAAATGTTGTGGATACTTGAACTGTGGTACTGAAAAGAGATACTGTAAAAAGATGGTTTATAAAAAGCGTGTCAAATTTGATGATTTACATAGTTTGTTTAATTTTATTTAATTTGGCGTAGTTTTAATGTATTAGACATTTAGACTTATGATTTGAGTTAACTCTAGAGACACATTTTTAATGGTCCAAATTGAAGCTTAAAGTGCACTAACTAGGTATTTACACATATTTATGTTAATTACAACGAACACTTTCAAGAAAATTTTGAAAAATCATTTAATATAAGTACAAGAGAATAAAAATAAATTTAATAAACGATGATACATTCCGTATCCCCAGGGATTACGACCTTAGTATCCTAATCACTGTAATAAATAACATTAATTGAAGTTACAAAGCAATAAATATAAATCAATAAAATTTCAGCATTCAGCATTTTGTTATTTGTCCAATCTTATGGAAGTCAGTCACTGAACCGATCATAAAATAGGCACCTAGTTTAAGCTCAGATTTTCCAAATTGAAATCTCTCTTATGTACCGATGCTTCGGGTAAAGTTTTTGTAGTATTTTATGTACCCGGTCGTTAGTCGTCAGTCATTTAATATTCTGACATTCTCAGAATACACCCGACGATGTCAATTAGTCAGTCGGGAGCAAATTAAAGCGTGTGCAGCGATATTCGAGCATCAGCCGGGCTCGGGGAAATGACAATGTACAAATACTAAGTTAATCCCGAAACAAACTGACGAATATGACGTAACTATTGATTGACAGACACAATATTCTGTTATGTCCGTTATGTTATGCTCAGTCCGTTTTTATAAAGTTACTTTGATGGAATAACAACGATGAATAAAAGTGAGCAAATTTTTTTTTATGAAGACTCAGATTGACCTCTCTACTTGATGGTAATCGGTCGTGAAATCCACATCAGAGGTCGACAGGCACTATTGTGCCCTGATGTAGACCCTGATGGTATGTGATGATCGGTGTTTGTCCCGTGTCTGGGCGTGTTATTCATAATACTTAAGTATATTTGTGTACGAATACCACTGTTGTAGTTGATAATCGTAACACAGTGCTTAAGCAATTTACTTCGGAACCAAAGTCTTTCCGATCGAGATAAAGAAACACAAAATTTATGAAGTGTCCCTTGGGGCGCTTATAGGAATATATTACAAGCAAAGATTAATGTACTTGTTATAACTTCCAAACTATTCCGGAAATCAATAAACCCATATCAAAGTTTCTTTGATTGATAACATAACATCACTGCCAAGCCTGAAAGGGGTAGGTAGGTAGGTATTATATTTGTATAGTTTAAGAAGGAAATTGAGAAAGTATTACTCCTATAAAGAACAAGAAGTAACCTAAGGTTGAAAACAGTGTGGAAGCCATTAAAAGTTTGCTCATATCTGCACATGATAGAAGTTTACGGGTTAAGTTTTTATTTTATTATTGCATAAAGTCTTAAGTGAACGGAGTTACTTCAAATATTTAAGATATCAAACTACATAAAAATTACATATAATCAGTTAATACAGTTGTTGTCGAATTCTTTCATTCGATGAATGTGAATTAACCACAACTCTTCCGTCAACATAAGTTTTTGTGGACTCCAAAAATATTTGTATCTATAAGATTAGTATCTTACAGTATAGATACAAATATCTTTGGAGTTAACGGTTTTACCAATAGCTTTGCATAAGTGCCTAATAATTAACAAAGAACACTGCTTATGACTAAACGTCATTAGCAGTGGCGTAACTTATGGGTGGTACAGGTCCCTCCTTAATACCTAGATCCTGGAGTTGGTATTTTTTATCCTGTCAAAAGAATATATGCCTCAGACCCCAGATGGTATAGTTAGGCCACTGGTCATTATAGGACTACTTGGAAGATATATATAACTACTATGAAACTTTTTTTTTATTACAGCTTTGTGATATAACCTTATATGGGTTTTGAACCTGAGAACTAAGTTCTGTCGCTGCTTATCATAAATAGAAAGTCGAATGATCCATTAGAAATTGTTAGCCGATAAAAAGTGATTAGCTCACTTTGTTTACTTTGATAAAAGTTCCGATTTGATGAAAACGATATTGTTATCGAAATAAGTTTGGTTAATCTAGGGTTTTGTTATTACATAGTTTTATCAGCCACTTACCTAAAATAGTGTATCGCCACATCTTTAATGTCCAAATAAAGTCCAAAAGGAACACTTGAAACACACTATTAAAAAAACTATTCACAAAAAAAACTATAGCAAGGGGTGCGACATGTTAACACAAGAGTTGGTTGTACGAATGTTGAGTTGAAACAGTGACTGGTGGTAATATGATTCTGTGGTGACACTCTGCCCCCCACATAGGTGTGCATAGGCCAATATCTCGTGGGAGAAACCATTGCACTGAGTCTATATTATGGTTTCTATCGCCATTGTAATGTAGGTTTAACTTGTTATTAACTTTACGACCGTTTACTTGACAGGTGTAAATCGGTGGCTGATGAAAGAATTGTCCCAAATAGTCTAGATAAACATTTGCAGGTAAAAAAATCTGATATTTTTTATTTGAAATACGAGAGGTTAGACTTGTTTTCGGATTTTTGACACATAGAAGATTTGAATGTAGACTAGAAAGTAAAACAATAATTTGTCAAAATATGCAAATAATGATCCTGTTCACATTCCTAAGACGTAATAAGTCCGCTAGTCGCATAAGAATATAAAATAATATAGAATTGAAAACATGGGTTCATTACATTCAACTTATTAACCTCATTCAGTAAATTACAATATCTGAATGACAATGTTTTTGCTATTTGTACATAATGTATGACGAAAGTGTACGCATACTGCACACATTCCGTAGACAATTTAACAAAGCTCATATTCAGATCAGAGAGACATAAAAAGTGACGATCGGTCGGAATAAAGACATTACTCGAATTTTTGTTAAACAAATGCGCGAATAGGGATGGCGATTTAAATTCTTTGGTTTAGTTTTCCCGCCTTACAAACTTTGAGCATCACAGTTAAAAAATAAAAAAATATTAGAATCGACGCGAAATCGGGAGGTCCGGTGGTTCAAGTCCCCGTTCAGGCGGGGTCATAAATGCGAATTTTTTCAAATTTTAAATTTATGTAAGAACATATTTTCTAAAACCTTATCATCAGAAAAACCACACACCAGTGTGATAAAGGATATTTAAGTAAGATTAAAAGCTTATAAATTGGGTAACCTGTTTATGTCTATTTAAAATTGTCAATACTCATTAATAGACATGTGTTTCTCCTCTGAATCTTTACCATAATTTCATTTATTAATAAATAACAAAAATATAGTATTAATTTTTTTTCACACAAAAGTTTCATCATAAAACTTGAATTAATAGGTAGCAAATATGATCACAATGCCAGCTTCACTTTCCACTTTCAAGTGGATCGCAGCCCTGGGCGTGTGGTGTAAAGATCGATATTGATTGTCATGTGAACTTCGAAAAAAAAAAACGAGTGTGTACCAACTGTTACACTGAGAGGTGTGTACATGACATAATTGCATTAGTGAGATGCAAGTTTGTGCAACAATCGGTTAGTTTACAACACAATGAGATGACGGGGTGATGGTTTTTAGACGATTTCACAAAACTGGGACGCTAACCATGATATTTTACTGTAATACTATAATACGGATTAAGTCACTCTGCCTAACTTTTTCTGGAGCTCACATTGCTCAATGGATATAAATTAAAACTAAGCCCTGTAATATAAACAGTGTCTTTCCCCTGACTGAACTTCTATAAATATTTTACGCAACGAAGCGACCGAACCGAGCTAAGGCACGGACAGAATCTAGTAATTTGTAAATTTTAGTAGCTGGAAACTATGTATCTGAAATCTTGAGTCGGTGTTTAAACAAGTTATATACCTGAATGCGTGCGTTACATGGCGAGAGTCTCTTCGTTAGCTGATTATTAACAGAGTGGTCAGCTAAGACCCTTAGCTATTTCTTACATTACTATTTCTTACATTTCATAAAGTCGTAGTCAAATAAATATGCTGAGTATTTCCATCAAACTTAGTATGTTATAAACCAGAACTATTCGCTCTACCAACTTAGATTTTACTGGTTTTTGCCTTTCCTAAGGTCGAACCGTGTGAACTATAAGGACAAGACACAACACTTAATAAATAAGATTGTGAGAAATAGATAACATAGATACATATTCCGTATGCTGAGTAGGTAGGTACGTGAATTCGCTATTTTGACAGTTTTCTTATACACTTACATTAAGCTTCTATTAAGCAAGTACGAAATGGAAGTGTGAAACAAAATCGTGCGCATATTGGGATTACGCGATAGAATATGGATGAAGGTATGAGCAGAGTAAAAGATAAATATCGATTGTGTTGAAATAATAGGCAATAAAACAACAATTCTATTGGACACTAAATATATTTTATGCTCTACATAGTTCTATGGGTACTGTTTCTCCAACTGTACTGTACCAACGTAAATTACATTTATGTTTTTGGAAAAACACAGACACTACACTGGTTTAATACTTTTGCATTTTACTTGGTTTCAGTTTCAAGTCCTTGTTTAGGCTTCAAAGTGTACCATTCCACTGCGTGTAGTTTTTCAAATCCTAAATCTTTATACATTTTCAGTGCATTACTATTTGTATGTAAGCAGCAAGCGAAGACATCTTTTTTTTCTTTTATTCGTAAATTGCACAACAATTTCATCAACATCTTTGCATATCCTTTTTGTCTATGGTTTTCTAATGTGAACAAATGGGCTAGTGATCCTATTTCATTTACGAACACCCAAGTGATTAGTTCGTGGTTTTTAAATAGGCCATAACCTGTTTTATTTCTGATGAGAAGTTGGAAGAACCATTTTGAGCTGTCATAACGGTTTACCCAATAAGAATCGATTTTATCTATAAGCTCTTCTGAAAGCAGTTGGAATTTCACGTCATCAGGTAATCTGAAAACAAATATATATTTAGGGTCCCGAAATAATAGGTTTAGAATAACAATACACGCGAGTTCTTTCCACCAATTTGCAGCAAAATCGGTTCAGCCGTCTTGCGTTACGCTACTCATAGTAGCGTAACAATCACAACTTTTTTTTAATATATGTAGTGTCATGGGCGTATTAAAGTTCTGGGCCAGGCGGGAAGGGTGCAAATAAGTTTTAATGTGCACTAGGTATGAATAAATTTAATATACACGAGTTAAATTATATACGAATGTAATAGGTCATATACTTATTTCTAACGATATATATGTCAAAATAAGTATCTTATCTAATCCGATGCCCTCCCTTGTCCCCCCTCGCTACACCCATGTACTGGCTCGTTGGAACAGTGGTTAGTGACCCAGGTTTACCACCTACGGTTCCAAGAGTCCTGGGTTCGATTCCCACTCGGGACAAATATTTGTGTGACGAACATCGGTGTTTGTTCCGTGTCTGGGTGTACTATTAAATATATTTAGATCAGATTGAGATCAATGTATGTGATGTTGTGAAATATTTATTTATTATTATTATTATTTATTTATTATGTATACTTACTGTCCAAGTAAAGGGAAAGCCAATACTATGAACATAAACCTTACCCAAAAAAGCGTCGATGACCGAGTGGTTAAGGTCGTTGCTTGCCATGCGAGAGGTCGCCAGTTCAAACCCCGCCAGGTACCAATGTGTTTTTCAAATTTGAAATTCATATGTACCATCATTCGACGCTTTAACGGTGAAGGAAAACATCGTGAGGAAACCTGCACACCTACGAAGAAATTCTAAGGTTGTGTAGTCGACCAACCCGCACTTGGCCAGCGTGGTCGACTAAGGCCTTATCGCCCTAGTTTAGGGTAGGCCCGTGCCCCAGCAGTGGGGACGTATATGGGCTGCTGATGATGATGATGAAACCTTACCCAACATCTTCGAAAGGCCGACTCTCCCGGCTGAAGTAGACGATATGATGAGTAAGCACATAGCTAGTATCGCACTCCACACCAATCTTCCCAGCTACTCGAGCCACGCACGCCCTCATATGCTCCGGTAGATACGGCACTATTATGGTACTGGTCCAGTCGACCAATTTGGTAGATATTATAGCCTCTTCCAGTTTGCTCGTGTCGTCTTTTGGACATTGAATTATGACTTCGTTGAAATTAGCCTGTAAGATAAGAAAATTAATGGATTTCGCTAACTCTGCATCTTACTTATTTTGGGCGCTGGTCTCATACAGAAAGCTCGACCGGATTTCTTTATATTACCCCCCCTTCTAGTACCATTAGAATTTATTTTGGTGTTCTTCGTACCAGTCCCAAACTATGCGTTGTTGAGAAAAAGTTCCAAAGGCAGAAGTTTGCCCAGAAAATATTAGAAGCGACTATACCGTTGCGATAATTGAAATTACACCAAAGATAATAATATGTTAGAGCGACCAAAACAACGAGCGCGGAAGGTTGAATGAATTTTCCTAATCAATTTCACTTCATACATACGAGAACATACACAAAATCACGCCTTTTTCCCCAGAGGGGTATGCAGAGATCACTTCCAGCTATGTGCTACGGTCCACTTCAAACTATTAAAATTGTATAGCTGCTAAAAATAATTTAAGTAAATATTTAGCAGCGCTGCCATCCACATACAATGCCGGCGCTGGTGGCTCGGACCGAGAGGTTCAGTTCCTCTTTTATGCCCTGTGTCATTAAGGCATGGAACACTCTTCCTCATGGTATTGAATAGCCCTGTATTCCCTTCCTCCTATGATCCCGGGCTTTTCAGGCGGGGCGTGAATCAGGTCTATTGTGCCTGTCGACCTCATTTTATGTAGATCTCACTACCGGTTACCATCAGATGGACTAAGGGCATCTTGTAAAACTTTAAAAAAAAAATTAAGAATCTGATCAATGTCACCATATTCTACGGTACCTAAGAGTGCACACCTACGTGCACTCTGGAACAAGTTTAGTATTCAAATCGGCTTCATTTAGAAACTACTCAAAGAATGATCAAATTAAATGCCCTTTACTTAACTTTCAATCTGTGTTTTATTTTTTATTTGGCTTTTCACAGGCTTTTTAAACACAGCATTTAAAGATATTATGGAGATTGAACTTATTCTTCGAATTCTTCGACTTCGTCTTTTTCTATGCATTTAATTAAGTGTGACTGAACCTAACTGATTGGGGATACAAAAAGAGGAGAAAAATTACATTTATATAAAAATAGAACTTTATTGAATTAATCTCTTTAAATGTGTGAGTAATTATTATACCTACGAGTATCGTACTATGTACTGCGTCTCTAAATAAAAAAAAAATTTAAAACACTTTTTGGTGTTAATTTAATGCAAATTGAATACAATATTCGTTGCTAGTTAGGTAATATAGGTAATTAAGAAAATTCGCAATACACATAACATTTTAAAATCAAAAGGTAAACACAGTACTTATATTCATCATAATATTGGACTGAATCAGTAAATATTACTTAAAACTAAAAAGTTTTTAGCAGATAATTTACGCATCGATAAAACACCATCGCACTTCATGAAACTTCTCAAAACCAAGTTTTTCATATAACTTGCAGGCACTCATATTTCCTTTCCTGCAATACGCAAACACATTCTGTTTCTTCATTAAACATATATTACACAGATGTTTCATCAAATGTTCCCCATATCCTTTCTTCCTGTGATCTTCTACAGTAAATAAATGCGTTAATGCTCCAACCTCATTGATGAAAACCCATGATGCAAGTATTCCATCCTTATAGAGGCCATAACCAAGATTTGCTTTGGCCAGGGTTTCAAAAAACCATAAAGAGCCATTGTAACTATTGCGCCAGGTGACGTCTACTAAGTTGATATCTTCTCTCTTGAATATCGGCTCAAAAGCTAACTCATCAGGGGTGCTGCAAACAATGGATATAAATCCAAATTACAGCTAAATTATGATAGTATACATGGACTAAATCTAAAGTACATAATATTTAATTTTCCAACACCGTTATAAACTTATAATTACAAATAGTAAAGACGTCTATTCATGTTAGTGAATTTTGTAATCTTTCGAGAAATCTTACACCAAACCTAACATTAACCTTAGTTCAAACGTTATTATTACAAAATCTGCTATAAAGTAAATAAAAAGTCATTTCAAAATAAAATGGCCGAAAATGTACAATTATTGTGAGTGTGGATAATGAATCATAGAACTACTACCCTACGCCATTACAAGTTATGCATGAGTGACCACACACTGTATGGATCACGGGAATGATTGTAATACATTATAACGTACTGGTAGATAGCCTGCATAGAGACAGATTAAGCGCCAGGACAAAAGCATAGCACAGCTGACTACAGATTAACAAAACACCATCGCACTTCGTTTATTTTGTCAAAGCCAAGCTTTTCATATAATTTTATAGCACCCGTATTCCCTTTCCTGCAATACGCAAATACATTTTGGTTGTTCCTTAAACAGATATTACACAATTGTTTCATCAACAATTCACCATATCCTTTCTTCCTGTGGTCTTCTAAAGTAAATAGATGCGTAAGCGCACCAACTTCATTGATGAATACCCATGATACAAGTCTTCCTTGATTATAAAGACCATAGCTCATGTTTGCTCTGGCTAGGGATTCGAAGAACCATATGGATCCATTGTAGCGCCATTTTGAATCTACCAGAACGATATCTTCTTTCTCCAAAACCGGTTTAAAGGTTATCCCTTCGGGAATACTGCAAAATATCGGATTTTAATCCAAACTGTGACTGAGGAGTATGTTTCTATAATCCTATATATTCTTCAGTCATTGTTTGGATCAACAACTATCCTTAGTTGCCTATTCTTTAATTTGATATCGCTGGCTGGACCACATAATTACAAAGACCCTGGTAAATATTAGTTTGATATGTCGATATATTACATATTCAATAGCACATTGTTTGGGCGAGCTCTTACGCTCCATGCAAATGTGGCAGAACGCTATGATGACATTACGTAGTTTAATAGTACTGTATGCACTTCGTAAGTAACTCTTTTCAGCAGCGACATATATTAAATGTTACGTTTACGATTATGTTAATCAAGATTGCTACTAATTCTGAGATTTATTAGATGGCATAATATTTTAAAATTATTTCGCACTTTGGTCTTTCACATCCAATTTTAAATGTCTATAATTGTCCAAGTTTTTACATAAATCTTGCTTTTAATTATTAAATTACTTATAAAATGAGACTAAAATTAGATTAAGACCAAGAAAACTACTACTAGGTACTACTCTATTCCATAAAGAAGATATATGGGACCGTTTAGCTATTGATTGAAGCAACTATGACGGTAGGATTACACAAAGAGCTGTATGCAAAGAAGCCTTTATGAAACAAACTGCCCCTATTAGTATACTCACTCGGTAGTTTCAAACAAAGGGTGCTTGTCATTCAAAAGGTAGACTTCGTTGGGTTCAGTATCCTCATCTTTTACATTCAATCCCAGTTTTTTGGTTATTCTGAGAACACATTGGCGTATGTGGTCAGGCATGTAGGGAATCATTATTCGTTTCTTCCAATCGATAATTTTAGTGTCCATAAGACACTTTTCGAGTACACTGGTGTCATTGTTCGGACACTGTATTATGATTTCATTCAATGTGCCCTAGAAGATTCGATAAAATAAAAATGGTGTACAGATCTAATAATTATCTCGCATCAAATGGAACTACATATATCACACATAACTACTTATAGCATGCAACTTTAGCTGTTTGAGATTTTGTTTTATTGTGCTATTTTTTACGTATAGTCGTATAAATTATTATGGCACAAAGCAAAACTAAAAAAGAGTTGACACACACAAGAGTTTTAATCAGACGTGGTAATTATTGTCGTATTTGTTTTAATGTTTTTGCAAAAAATAATCTCAGTCTAGTTATTATCTTTTACCTGCAGTTTTCTGCATAATATACTGAAGTTATTTTATTTTAAAAAGGACATACGAACGTTCAAGTTGTTGAAAATTAGGAGATAGGCTGATGGTATCGTTAGTTGTATACTTACTATAAAAACTGATACCGATATTTTAAATTCTGTGTACGTAATGAGTGTAAAAAAAAACTAGCTGTGTCCGCGACTTCCTCCGTATGCATAAGAGACTTAAGGTAACATTTTTAATACATATACCCGCGCCTACAAATGTTCAGCAATGTTGACGTGGTTCTATAAATCAGCATAACTTTTCTATTTTTTAACTGATTGACATGAACCAAAGAATACATTTTAAGTAGAGCTTTCCGCAATATATTACTAAACACCACATTCAGATAGGATAAGCCGTTTCTGAGATTCGAGTGCAAGTAAACGCACATACAAAAAATAGACAAAAGTCCTAAATCATTGTTTTGGGTACTTTGGGTTAATCGATAGTCTTATAATATTATTTACCATGTATCATCCATGTACAGACAGCAATCCGTTACATGCAATTAAATACCTATATTTTTATTTCATTTCACATTTATATTATATGTAGGTACGTAAATCATTCTAGACAAGCTATTATGTAACCTGGTTCCCACCCATGCAAGAGCGATTTGATATCTTGATATCAAAGTATGCCTAATCCTTTTAAGACACTATTCTGATATTTTTCCTTATTTATCTTTCGTATGTTTTTATTGTGTGTGCAATTCGGAAGACTTTTATCTCTGAATCTGGATAGTAGAAGAAATATTATGCAAGCAGGTATTTATCGTAATTTGTATTTATTAAACTTTCTACTATTCCATAAATAGAATAGTGTCGCTTAATACCTACTTATTTAGTTATGTTATTTATAGCGTACAAGGCCTGAGATAACTCAATTGCACTTTTCCTCCTTTGAGCTAGTAGTTTCGTTTTAAACCATAGATTGTGGTCACATTGTAGATTTTAATAATGATTAAATCCAATCAAAAACATAAATGTGAAATGAGAGCCAAGTTCAATGTTATGATAATTGCCTTGGTTGTTGACTTCAACGACAAAAGAAGTGAGATCTAAATGGGTGCCAAGTTCAATGGTCAACCCAGAAATTTATTTATAAGTAACACTATAACATACCTATCATATCTTCTTATAACATAAGATAATGTATGGTGGTAGCCTATGAAGGTCTGTCTTGGCTAGTTTCTATAAACCTACCAACGTATTATTATGTTCGCTCGCTAGTTTCTACCAACAATCCAAATTTTCGGAATTATATAATAAAAACCGACAAATACTTGTAGGCTTAGAACTTGCGACGGCTATAATTCATATAATATGAAAACTAGCCAAGACAGACCACACACGGTGCGGCTTGCCAGTTCTGTTTCTTGAACTTGGCTTGACTCGCTACCGCGTGTCTAGATCTATTAAGAGATCTATTGTACCTACAATAATGTGCGTGCGTGCAGTAGAGGAGTTGCAAAATACCTACCCTCCAATCAGATAGCCAATATACCCAAATCGGCTCCAAGAAGAAATAAGAGTCCGAGGAAGCTATTACAACCCTTATTAAACTTCTGATTTTAAAATGATTGACATTGATCATTTTCGTTTCATAAATCGATGTTTTGTAGGTTCATTAAAATAATAATAAAAAAATTGCATACTACATATTATATTCTTTTTTTATTATTTTCAATTTTGTCGTTAAATGTAGTCTAAATTTGACTATTTCCACATATTAAAAGATTATACAAGGTGGGCGGTTAATGATGCCTGTGAGTGCAGTTACCAACTATCGTGTTTCTTTGAAACGCATTAGTAGACTATTTTTTATTTATGCTGCTCAGTCGCTACAAGTTGCCTTGGAGACCATAGATGAATGGGGAGGGGGGACAATATACTAAGTAGGTGAATAGGACATTGTTACTTAAAATAATTAAGTTTTACCAGATGACTTCATGCGATAAAAAGTCGCTGACCAAAACAAAATGTAAAAGTAGAAGATATATAATTACGTGTTGTTACTTACTTTTTTATTGAAAGCCACCATTCCGTTATTTACATCTCCGTAAGGACAGTAAACCTTAAACCCGTAATCCAGTCCTTGTTCCTTCAGATTCCTTTGAGTCACCAGACCGTTGTAAGCTGGAATACCCCTAGGCCAGTCGGCCAAGAATGCCTTCTCAAGTTCTACCCATCTCTCCATAGGTAGATATTGCAGTGAATCCGTACTGTCGTTGTCCATTTTACGTACTTATAACTGTCACTGTAGATGCACTAAGTGGCATAAACGATTCTAAATCTCTGACAATTGCACAATGTTGTGTTCCGCTTTTATTATCAACAAAAAACCACAGTTAAGGTAAAGTTACAGTAAAACCGGGTGGATAAACTGATCAAACAAATTATATTCGTTGTGATATTATATAATTCATGATTGTGTTCTTTTCAAAATTTAAGTCATAGAATTACTTTAGGGTTAGCAATGACAAACAGACAGCGAGGGTAATACAAGAATAAACTTTGAGAGTAAATATTTATAGTGACTACACACATTTACATTGTTATTATCTTTATTTGAATAACGATACATAGGTTTTATTATGTCAGCATCTGTCAGCAAGTCTATTGTAATCATTCAGACCTTCAGGCCAGCTCACGCACGCAACACGCGTGTACGAGTATTATGAGTCACAGATCGAGGCCGGAGTAGAGATACCTCGCTGTTCTATAAATAAACTGTGTCATGTCACGTCACTAATATCACTCTGTGTTGCCGGGCTAAAAATATAAGCAACCCATAGTAGCAAAACAAGTCCGTATGGACCTCTCTTGAGTACTACTTGATTTACTTACGTGATTAGTAAATACCTACGTATTTAGTTTGACTAAGTATGAGATACATTGGTTAATAGTATAAATAATAATAAGTAGAAAGGGAATTTTAAGTTTAAGACTACACATTTTAAGTAATACGTAGGTATACAGATTGTCTGAGCTGAAAATTGCCATCTTATTATGTTGCATCTCTAAATCTATGTGATGGGTTGTATGATAGGATTATTCTCTATTTGGTACGACATACAAATTGTACACATAGATAATAATGAAGAAGATAAGCTTTGTCAGTATTATATGCATGCGCAATTGATACGTTATATTGATTGCATGTGCAATCGGATCATTGGTGACCTGTTATTGTTCTATTATATGATTTAAGCAAGATCGCATTCAGTCTTAACGCGACGTTAAATTAAATACAACAAGAACAAAATAAAAATAATTATATTAGCTTAAGCACTTGTGTTAAGTACAACTTAGCTTGCTAGAAAATTATGTGACTTTTTAAATTACAGATTTGTTGAAACCGAGTTTCACACAGATTATAACAACCCATTTTACGCCCTCACATAAAGTCTAAAAGGAACTCTTGCTTAGTATAGAACTAGAGATTTCTGAGAATTTGTAATGAATGAAAAGACCTTCGACTTTTATGCTAAAGAATAAAAGGGTCTAATTATTTAAAAAATATTTTAATATTAGCTACTTAGCACTTATTCCTATCCCATTCGACAAAACTACTAGCGGCAAATGTTTACGCTTCATTAAAAAAAAACAACTATCGATCTTTAGTGATGACCACCCACCAGACGAGCCCAATAGTTTTGAAACCCAATTTCTCAAAGAGTTGCTGGGGCTTCGCATTCTCCTCCAGTGTAAACGCAAGAGCAGGATTGCCTTGGTCCAGCCGTGCATTGGTCGCCACTTTGGTTATGTATTCGGCGTAGCCTTTCCTCCTATGTCCGTCTAAGCAATACAAGTGAGTGTATGCTCCTGCGTTGTCCACAGTGATCCAGGCAGCAAGGTCGTGGGTATCCGAAGTATATAAGGCGTACGTGAGACCGTTCTTCATCAGCGCCTCGAAATGCTCGTACGATTCCTCCCCATTGCAAAAAGTCCAAGTCTCGTTAACCTTGTTCAGGTGTTCAGGCTTTAATGGGCCGACGTATGTGTTTTCTGGTGGGCTGTAAATAAGTTATCACGTGATAAATATCATAAATATCCTGTATAGGTTCATCTGATTGCATTCATCGAATTTAGCACGGAACATATTATATCAGATTTACTAATCAGATCAGTAGTAACATAAAGACTCGGAAGTGGAACTTTAGATGATCATACAACATATTATACTTCGGCTTCGTCCTCGGGATTAGCAAATAACACTTGTAGTACCGCCCAGTGGTTCGCCTTTGTCACACTATATTTGAGGAAGAAAAAAAAAAAGTATCTTTGACGTTTGGCCTGTCACTTACCCGCTTCATTCGCTTTCTAGTGTCGCCAGCGATCACACGTAGTGTCTTCATTAAAAGTGATTTTTTACAATGCCTTAGCTAAAAAAGTGAGGATAAATACGAAATTAGAATAGAAAGTTCTGCGAGAATGTTATTGTCGGAGTACCTAGATCTAAATCATCGGATAACCGGTCCGGCTCGGAGTCTCAAGGTCAGTCGTATTAACTTAAATGTTAATTTTATTGTAATATTTTAACCTTATTTTCAATTATATGCTGGGTTCTCGTGACACTCACCTACCCAGTAAACCAATTTTACAAGAGTATTATTGGAAGATTTTCTCTAATTAGTAAGCAAATCGTATTTTAATATCAAGAATATTAAGCACGCATAATGTTAAGCACGCAATATTAAGCATTCATAACGTTTTAATAAGTAAATGTGATAACGTCGTGTTATATGGGTTTTACCTGTAATGTGGGTTTGCGTATTTCTCTTTGGAGCTGTGCTACCCAACGAGTTAGTTTTGCGTACTGTTGCGACTGTGTCTTAGCTAATGATGTACTCGGTATTTAATAATTATAGTACACAACGAGAGGTTGTTGTTTACAAAAATGACGACACTCTTATGAAAAGTTTGACGACGTTTTGTAGGGGAAATTTGTTTTATACGATATTTCCGGGTAAGTAAGTCATGTTATATTATATACTTACCTGTTATGTGGGTTTGCGTACTTCTCTTTGGAGCTGTACTACCCAACAAGTTAGTTTTTTGCAAACAGTAGGTACTGTGAGCTTTTTCTTAGCAAATTATGTACACTGTATTTATTCATTACATTACACAATGCATTATTAATCCGAGAGGTCGTTGTTTACAAAACTGACTACACACTTATGAAAACTTTGACGACGTTTTGTGACGGAAATGTGTTTTAAGGATATTTCCGGGAAAGTAAGTCGTTTTATATATACTTACCTGTGTTGTGGGTTTGCGTACTTCTCTTTGGAGCTGTACTACCCAACAAATTAGTTTTTGCGAACAATAGATACTTTGAGCTATTTCTTAGAAAATTATGTACACTGTATTTACTCATTACATTACATAATGCATTATTAATCCGAGAAGTAGTTTTTTACAAAAAGTGACATCACAGTTAAGAAGAGTTTGACGACGTTTTGTCCAGGATATGTGTTTTTTGTGGGTATTTCGAATAGTATTTTGGGCTGTTTCATAGCTAATTATGTACACTGTATTTAATCATAACAGTGTGATGTGTGTTATAAAATACGGGTTTGCGTACTTCTCTTTGGAGCTGTACTACCCAGCAAGTTAGTTGTGCGAACAGTATTTTGGGCTGTTTCTTAGCTAATTATGTACACTGTATTTAAGCATTACAGTGTGATGTGTGTTATAAAATACGGGTTTGCGTACTTCTCTTTGGAGCTGTACTACCCAGCAAGTTTAGTTTTTGCGGACAGTACTTTGGGCCGTTTCTTAACTAATTATGTACACTGTACTTATGCATAACGGAGTGATGTGTTTTATAAAATACGGGTTTGCGTACTTCTCTTTGGAGCTGTACTACCCAGCAATTTAGTTTTGCGAACAGTACTTTGGTCTGTTTCTCAACTAACAATCATATTCAGAGCAAGAACGTAATAATAACGCTTGATGGGGTCGCTGCGCCCGAGCCCGAGGCGCAAGTCAGTCGCGACGCTGCGTCCTCAGCAGAATGCGAGGTCACGCGCGGCGCGAGTGCGGGTCCGAGGCGCTGCCTCCGACTGACGGGGGCCCTGGCGCTTCCTCCGCCGCCACATCCCACTCCGCCACTGCGTTACCTACTGAGGAGGATTTAGAGTCCTACAATGCAATGCTGGACCAGACCATCCTTGAAATATTAGGAGACGACCCAAATGTGTCCATTACCTAGGGCGCGGAAATTCATAAAGACCTAGCGGTCAGATTGGAGCATACTTCTACGCATGGGATTTCTAAAGTACTCCAAAAGGAGTTTAATGAGAAAAAATTACTGCTTTGTAACTGCAGGCTTATCAATGCCTTTATTAATACTGAACGCGATAAAAGTATCGAAATTAGGTTGAATCAAACCGCTACTGCCATGTTATCATGTCTAAGTCGTGCAATAAATTCTCTCATTACTAAAGCTGATGCAGAACCAGATTTGGTGAAGCTATTGATGGCCCCCTCCGAACAGGACCAGGCCATCGATCTCATCGAGGCCCTCGCAGCATCAGCCGTTGCGCGGCCGGCGCTAGACGTGGTAAAATATACAGGCAGATTGCCTTATTTTATGACCAATGGACCCTAATCGCCAACGTCCAACAGTCAATCAGTCCTTTCTTGTAATAGGGGATATAAAATTCCGCTTACCTGTCCAGTTACACAAACATCTGTCCCAACAAGTAAAAATCTTTCTTATACAGAAAGCTCAACTTTACAGAGGCAATAGATTACGTAATATCTACTGGAGCCATATCCAGGTATCAGCCAATAAAAAGCCAGTTTCTTGTCAAGCATATTTTTAGTGCCCAAGCCAAATGGTAAACACCGTTTCATTTTGGAATAAAAACATTTAATAAATTTATAAAAGCAGATCAATTCAAGATTGAAAATCTACGTACAGCTAAAATTAATTACAAGAATATGTTACATGACAGAAGTCGACTTAAAAGACGCTTACTAATTAATAAAAAGTCATCCTGATTCCAGAAAGTTTTTATGATTCCAATTTGACCAAAATATATATGAATTTAATGTATAACCATTTGGTTTGGGTACAGCGCCATATATTTTCACTAGGGTAATGAAACCGTGTGAAATGAATGAAGTCCGTTTGTTGCGTTCTGCCGGACTAATATCAACAAATTACTTAAATAATTTTTGGCTAATGGCAAACAATGTTTGTTTGCTACAACACAAACCATGAAGCTAATCACTTCTATTGGTTTAATAATAAACAAAGGGAAGAGTCTTAAGACTTTAACCAATTCATGTAGGTACCTTTTTAGGTTATTTTTCTAGATTCGGAAAATTTCCATGTCACATTACCTATAGATAATTAATTTCCGATTTATTTATTTTTTTCTTTCACAAATTTCATTTAAATTGAATTGCACTTAAGATTGGATTATTAGTTTCTGTTTGTCCTGCTGTGGAATACAGCTGGCTTTTTACAATTTCTTTTTGAGCGTATTAAATATTTAGGTTTAAAATTATATAACAACTACGATAAATATATGAATACGATAAATTACCTGCTGGAGCCTGGAGGAAAAGTGCAATACAAAAACCATTTTGTAGGATTAAAGAGGATAAACATGACTTGGAAATTTTCTCGGATGTCTCAAATACGGGGTGGGGGGCTGCCCATGGGAGAGAAACGGCTGGCGGTTTGTGGAGAACTCAAAAGAAAACGCAATATATCAGCTATCTAGAGGTTCAAGCTGCTTTTTTCGGGTTAAAAAACTTTGCCAAAAATTTGACTAACCGCCAAATTTTACTACGCATTGACAACACGACAGCCATGACTTACGTAAACTGAATCGGAGGTATTCAGGTTCCGCACCTCACAGATATTCCAAAACTGGCAATGGTGTGAATATCGCGGACTTTAAGTTATGGCATGTTACATAAGTTAGTCAGATAACATTATGGCCAACGCAGAATCTAGGCGTGTCGGATATAGAATGGGAATTAGCGGATGGCGTATACCAGGAAATAATCTTGAAGTTCGAGGAACCCCAAGTCGGCTTAGTACCTCTGTGGCCTATACAGCCCTGGACCCACTTTTTTAACAGTCTCTTGTTATCTGAGAAAATAATTTTAAAGCTAGTAAACATCCAATTTTATCTCTCTAATTCTAGCGATCACGACATACACACCAAGCTTACCCTGGTGGCAGGGCTCTTATGCGGACGGCGTGGTTAAGGAGGAGTGTTCCCCCGTCAGCAATTGATGTTAATTTGGCATCAATATCCAAAAATTCCAATAAACAATATGAAGTTTATATACGGCTCTGGATTAATTTTTTGTATTGTAAATAATTTAGGAGAAGGTGACAGAGTCAAATATTTTTTTTTTCAAAAGGATATTTCGGTTTCGACCATTACCCAAGTATCCCATAACATGGGATACTTCCATAGTACTTAATTATGCTAGCCAATTTTACCCAAATGAAACATTAGATATTAAAAAACTTTCGAAGCAACTCATAACACTCCTAGCTTTTTTGATACTATAAGTACAAAGAATATTGAGATTTTCTCCACCAAAATAAATACCACAATAAAAAAAACACCACGTAAAGGTTCAATACAACCTATTTTAGTATTGCCATTTTTCGAGAGGCCCGAAATATGCTCGGCAAAAGCTTTACTTGCTTATTTAGAAAGAGCAAACCTTATAAGGAAGGATATTGACTCTCTTATAATTATAATAATAATTTATTTATTAGCAAGAAACACGGTTACATAATAAGGTGTTAAACATTAATTCATCGCTTTAAGAAAGCTATTTAAAGCAGTAGGCTCCCAGACCTTAAGTCGACGGATTAACGAGATGTTGCACGATAGTAGTATCGATGTGGACGTATTCACCGCGCACAGCTCGAGCCACGCTGCCACACCCGCGGCTTATCGCTTAGGCTCAGTCTAGAACAAATTAGTCGAACCGCTGGATGGAGCGGCTCCTAGAATACATCGGTTCTATAATAGAACCACAAGTTATTTAAATGCTGATGAAGACACTTCTTTTACAACAACAATTGTTAATGGAACCCAATGAATCAAACCAGATGCTTGAATTGTTCCAATAGATTATGCTGATTTATATAATTAGATATAAACACAATATTTCATTATTTTTCTCTCAAAGTCTACAAGTGTTATTTGCTAATCCCGAGGACGAAGCCGAAGTATAATTTATGATTAAACGAACTTACCTGTACGTGAAGTTCTATCATAATTATATGAAGGCTTCGTCCGAAGGGATTAGCAACCCTCCCTCCCTGCGAAAGCTTTCCCCCTTTTTATGAAATATTTTCAGCTATACTCGTACTCTAAACTTAATGAAGCGGGTTAGTGACAGGCCAAACGTCAAAGATACTTTTTTTTTTTCTTCCTCAAATATAGTGTGACAAAGGCGAACCACTGGGCGGTACTACAAGTGTTATTTGCTAATCCCTTCGGACGAAGCCTTCATATAATTATGATAGAACTTCACGTACAGGTAAGTTCGTTTAATCATAAATTGTTTCGTTTGGAGATTTTGGAATTAAACATGATTAACTCTGTTATTCTATAGAATGTTCAACGATGAGGAGGAGGGTACATATAACTGTGAATTTAGATAGATGAAAAAGAGAAATACATAATAATATACTTACTCCATATTTTCATAAGGCTTAGCGTCGCTATCAAGAAAATGCTGACAAGCTGCACTTTCTTCTAGAATTTTCAGGCCTAACTTATGGCGTAACCTTCTCAAGCACTCCAAGACATCTGAATTGGACGAAGCCGATGAGACTTCTCTATTCCAGTTGATGATATTCGATATTTCCAAGGCTTTTTCTAAAGCAGCTAACCCTTCTGTGCTTGTAGGCGATATGTATACTTCGTAATAGTGCGGCTAGAAAATACAATTTTAATTGAAATATAACTGTAGTTGCAACTTTATTATACAGTAGGACTAAGATAAATTAATTAACCTAACTACATTTTATCTGAAAAATTAATTTAAAACGATTCTGGTACAAAGCTGCTGGAATGCACGCCTGATCGCAATTTTCAGAAGGCCGTAGATTAAAATCCCCAAGGCTCTTAATATTATAAAAATAATTTACAATTAATGAATAATACCTACAATCTTAGTAACAAATAACTTCCAACAAAATAATGTTAGATGCTTACTATTGCTTACATTGCTTACAAATAACTCAGTCAAATCATACAATGTTATTTCAATACCTTATCGCTAACCCGGATCATGCCATGCGAGAAATCGCTCTTCAAGCAATAGTATTTGTAGTTGTAGACATTGATGAACGTAGGGTGGGCTAGTTGGATACTCAGGATGCAATATCCTTGCGCTCCGTACGGCCAGTTCCTTCTAAACACGTCTTTGAGATTGACCATATCACTCCTTGACATTTCTACGAAGGGCTCCATGGCTTTTGGAATTTCTATATAAAAACAAAATAAATCATTACAGGAACGATTAACGCGAAAAGAACTCCTGCATTTACAAATGTGTTTGCAAACTTTTGTACTGTATACATAAAAATCTATCGAATCTTTGTCTTGTCACGCAATAAATTCATAGTGCAACTGTGTTTTTATCATAATATATTTATTGACTAAATCATCATAAAAAAAACTATACCTGAGGGTATATACAATTATGAAACTTAATATCTGTAAATGATAAAAGGCCAATGCAAGGTCTTATTTATAACCTTAAATATACAAATATATAATAAAATTACGTCAAATAAAATTATGTACATATATAATAATATTATGTCAACAACTTTAGTTGATCAAGATTCAAAATATGCGATGTATTAAAGTATACTTCTAAATATAGGAAAGCAATTTCCTTATGGAATATAACTAACATTAAATGGGAAAATTCTATACAGTTTTAACACAGATATTCAATTTAATTCATAACAAAGCACTTACCGGCTGCGAAGCGAATGATATCGAAGTATCGTAGGTATTTATACGGCCGAATATGAATAGCTACTACTAGCTCTAGCACAGATTGTAACGGGTAGATAAATTACTGCCTACTAGTCGAGCTAGGATCTCCCAAGTTATATGAGTCTAATTATCGTAGATAGCGCCACTGTCTCAATATATCACTTGGTACTGTTATCACTAGGTAAGATTAAGCTATATTTACGCATGCACCTTTACTTGTTTGCGCTGATTACTTGTTAGAATACTTATATCATTTTTGATAGTATTATTATGAAAGCTTAACAAAAGCGCCTACTCTATTGTGTTTTATTTTAGTAACAGAGTAAGATTATACGATCAAGCGACATCTCGTCTATCGAACAGAATCACAGACTATCATTATTTCATAAATGTTACATAGATGGCGTTATATGTACGATCTACGATTTATAATTTGGTTTGCATCCGCATGCGTGGTTCGGGTGAACGACTGTTATCTGTACGATAACATTTAAATAATTGACTTTAAAATAAAATTAATGTTTGTGTTTTGTAAAAAGCACAAGCGCCGCCATCCACATACAATGCAGGCGCTGGTGGCTCGGACTAAGAGGTTTAGCTCCTCTGCCCCGTGCCATTAAGGCATGGAATGCCCTTCCAGCCAGCTCATGTTTTCCCTCCCTCCTATGATCCCGGGCTCTTCAGGCGGGGCGTGAAACGGCATTTAAGCAGGCCTTCAGGGTGAGTGCGACAGGCTCAATATGATCTATTGTGCCTGTCGACCTCATATTTGGATCTCACTACCGCTTACCATCAGGTGGAGTGAGGTCATATTGTTAGCCTAGAATTTAAAAAAAGCATAATATATGAAAAAACAAGTTAATTTTCGATTAGGTACAAATATATTTTTTAAAAATCATCGGGGTCCTCGAGGATGACTAAAAGCTCTCACATTTGAAAATGTTTTAAACGTATGTGTTAGAGGGAAAGTATTCATATGTTTTAGAACTGGATAAGTTGAAAGAGAAGTCTTCAGAGAATTCACATATCTATTCCGATACTACTTTGTAGGAGGAAAAGCTACATCAATCACAGATTATACGTATAGAATAAGTACTAGGTACGTATACATGTTTATTATTCAAAGATTTACGATGCTTATGAATACGAGAAATTTGTTTTGCAATGTATCAATTCTCGTTCATGACTTATACGAATGTCTACGAATGTCTGAAAGTGGTTGTGTTTGCTTTTTATATTTCTTATGGTCCAAGATCCCAGAGCTGCCAGACATCACTTATTTTCTAATGGACAAAATATATACGATTAAGTAGTGTTGGGGTGTACTATCATCATATGACTAGTTGCTACCTTGACCAGACGGCCATTTTTCAGATATCAACCAATCAAGGTACATAGAAACACTGCTCACCTCACTTAAATTCTGATGGCTGATTTTAACATTTATATTTCACACAATATCATTAAAAATCAGGATTCATTACTCCCAGACACATGCGGTCGGCGGTTTTACCTTACAGACAAAGCGTCTGTAAGGTAAAACCGCCGACTAAAGCTATGAAAAAAATTTTACTTTTACTTATTTTCTGATGCTTGATTTTTATATATGTTATTTAAACAACTAAAAAGTGCTCATCTGACCGCAATAATTATAGAATTGTATCTTACAAACTATTTTATTAGAAAAACTTAACTAAATTCAATTAAAAAAAAAAATCTAAAACAGTTGGGTCTGGTGAATGTTTGGCCCCTTGGATCGGTCTGTCCGTTTGCAAAACGTTTTAAAATAGTTGTTTGAATAACATATATGTCGTGGATGGTAGAACGTCAAGCCCGAACCGGCTTGGGTGTGTTCGGATATTTGGTTTGGCGGCACTGATATCAGTTACTGTCACTGGTATGGATCACTGTTACTTGTCTATCGGTCACTGACAGATGTCATTGATAAGTGACAGATGACAATTACAACGGACTGACGGGTGAATAATTCACGCACTGCTGAATGTGACATCGAACTGTGCGGACGTGCCGCTAACCAATATTCGACTACACCGCGTTCCGAAGTGCTATCCTTCTGCATCCGAGCTACGCCTGCATCTTTTTGATTGTTTTCTTGAATAACGATTGCGAATACACTCATTGATCACATATTGGGTCTTATTTCGACGATTAATGATGGAGGAGGATGCGACCAGTGAAAAACGCCCACCCTGGCCCCTTCTACATCAGAAGTGGGATGTAACCAACCAAGTGGACGAAGTGACGACATGGAGGAAAAGCGGCGATTGTTAATGGAGCAACAAAACCAAAATTTTCTCGCTATGAAAGGACCGTTGTCAAGCCATGTTGTGCACCTGCCGGAGTTCGATCCTGACAATGTGTATGCAAGAATGTGGTGGCAAGGGCCACTACACATCAAGGAATTATCAAGCAACGGTGCCTCAACCAACGTGCCCTGCCAGCGTCGAGTGGATGTTGCTTTTTAAGCAAACCACATGATCATGTGAGTCTTTTTCATACTGTTGCGATTTTATTTGAGAATCAGTATAGTCTGTTTCAGTGCAAACATTTTCACAATAGTTTCGTTTAAAGTAATGTTTTTTTGAAAATTACTAGTAGCCACATGTAAAGTGTGAAAAATTATGTGAAATGCCTAGCTATCCCACCTATTATGCCTACCTATTATGTGCCTGATGCCACTAAGTGCTAAAGTTCTTAGACCTCAAGTAACTTGTGGTGGCTAATGGCAACTTAGAAAAACAGGAAGTGTGTATCTGGGTGTGTGTGTTCATGTGTGTGTGCTGGTTAAAATTAAAAAAAAAAAACTCATCAAATTGAACATTTGGCCGTATGATTTTTATTAATCCAACCCGTTATTTACTACTAGAAAAAGAGAAATAAAAAAAAATCCTGTCAATGTCAGTGCAATGAAAAATCTCGCTTGTCATTAGAATGCGATTAACAATTTTTGTTTCTCGTACGCATTGTTTAATTGATGATTCCATTGCAAATTCATACGGATGGGTAATTGAACGGAGATCCTTAACACTATACCAGTCAGTTGTCTACTGTGGGAAATATTTGTTTCAGATGCCATGCCTTGTACCCCAGGCATTTGTGAACACAGTTGGGAATTGAGATTGAGCTGCAGCACAACAGGCGGCTACGGAGCAACCAAGTCCTTATACCAGGAATGCAAGAAAGATACTGAGAGGATACCTTACTTCAGGTGCATTGCTTTTATGTTTAGACTTCAGAAATCCTTTGAGGTTGATTTACCTACGAAGTGTGATGCTGAGTTAGTCACAGTATGTGATGGTCACTTCACACAATGTCTGTCTTTGATAATGAGGAAAGTAATCAGACCAAGTTGGACCCTAAGCTTAAAGGCCCTTTTTAAAGTAATTGAGGTTTTGGTTTTGGTTTTGGTTTTCCCCATCCAAATGCGGATAGATAATTTTTGAAATCTTTGAATTCTAGTAGAACGATAGGTTCCCAAAGAGTTGGACAATGCTAATGATAATGACTTTGTTCATTTTGATTGTTGGTTTATTTAATGACACATGTTGATGGTACGGGTAACCGATGGACTGAGTTACCTTTAGTTGAAATGGCCGATGGACTGAGCCATGAGTATCCGATGGACTGGATACTAGGTGTGTTCGATGGACTGAACACTGTGAGAACCGACGGACTGGTTCTAGGCCGACGGACTGGCCAGAGTGTGTGTGTGTCTAGACTTGTGTTATTAATTAATTGGATATGCTGAGTAATGCCTTAGTTGCAGATTTGAACTTGGGAACTTGTCGATCAAACGTTACAATGTTTAGTAAAGTGATTTTTTTTAAGCAGAAGCTATTGGTTAACTTTTAGTCGGGATGGCCGAACGGTTCACTCTTTTGAGTTATTAGACGGTGATAGGTATACCACCACATGGGAACTACCTGCACAAGGTGATGATATTGTTACCGTCCGTAAGCAACTCATACGGATAGGTAAATGACCGGTACATTGAATGCCTTGAATTCATTATGTTTCTACCGAAAATAGTGATGTAGATGATAGTAAAGTGTGTCCATTGACCATAGTTCAACTGACTAGTTTTTTTGATTTTTAAACTTTGATTAAGTTAATGTGTATAGTGTAGTAATTTCTATGAACTTTGCTTAGATCAGAAGCTGAAGTATCACTCGATTTAGGTGATACGGTCACTTATTGCTCGATGGAGGCAATGTGTGGCTCTAGTCATTCTATGGGGATGACTAGATTGGTTATCGTCGCTCGATGGATGCGGCATGGTTATCGTCACTCGATAGAGGTGGCATGGTTATCGTCGCGCTCGATGGAGGCGGCATGAGTCATTATCGCTCGATTTAGGTGATGATGACGACCCTAGACGCTCGATAGAGGTGGCGTGGTTATCGTCGCTAGATGGAGGCGGCATGGTTATCGTCACTCGATAGAGGTGGCATGGTTATCGTCGCGCTCGATGGAGGCGGCATGAGTCATTATCGCTCGATTTAGGTGATAATGACGACCCTAGACGCTCGATAGAGGCGTGTGTGATCTGTTCAAAGCAAAGACAAAGTAATGGAGAAAGAGTTAATTAATTTTGAATGATTGACAGTCTGAATATTGGTCAATGGCGATAGGCAAAGTTATCTAATGTAATGTAATGTACGCAGTATTAATTGACAGTAAGAGTAAACCGGAATTCTGAATGTTGTTTTTAAGTAGACCCCTATTGTGGCCATCTTTTCTATGTGGAATGTTTGGTCAGGATAGACCGAGACGGGACTTTATGATATTGCCGCTGGATTTTGTTCTTTTCAGATCCATCACACAGGGACGTGTGACATGTCAAGATGGCCGTGTCGTGGATGGTAGAACGTCAAGCCCGAACCGGCTTGGGTGTGTTCGGATATTTGGTTTGGCGGCACTGATATCAGTTACTGTCACTGGTATGGATCACTGTTACTTGTCTATCGGTCACTGACAGATGTCATTGATAAGTGACAGATGACAATTACAACGGACTGACGGGTGAATAATTCACGCACTGCTGAATGTGACATCGAACTGTGCGGACGTGCCGCTAACCAATATTCGACTACACCGCGTTCCGAAGTGCTATCCTTCTGCATCCGAGCTACGCCTGCATCTTTTTGATTGTTTTCTTGAATAACGATTGCGAATACACTCATTGATCACATATTGGGTCTTATTTCGACGATTAATGATGGAGGAGGATGCGACCAGTGAAAAACGCCCACCCTGGCCCCTTCTACATATATAAAAATCAAGCATCACAAAATAAGTAAAATTAAGTAAAAGTAAAATTTTTTTCATAGCTTTAAAGCGTCTGTAAGGTAAAACCGCCGACCGCATGTGTCTGGGAGTAATAAAACCTGATTTTTAATGAAATTGTGTGAAATATATGTTAAAATCAGCCATCAGAATTTAAGTGAGGTGAGCAGTGTTTCGATGTACCTTGATTGGTTGATATCTGAAAAATGGCCGTCTGGTCATTGGTCAAGGTAGCAACTAGTCATATGATGATAGTACACCCCACCACTACTCAATCGTATATATTTTGTCCATTAGAAAATAAGTGATGTCTGGCGGCTCTGGGATCTTCCTCTATCATATTTATTTACTTTTATCAATCATCACATTACATTTAAAATCATAGTTTTAGAAGTCAACGATGATTGACAATGACTGGTAATTATAGGTCAAGTATCCAATGGGGGAATGGAACGGCCATATTTTGTATTTTATTCTTTTGATATTTCAGCATTACATTATAATCCACTGTTCTTAAAGGTTTTTGTGGAAAGCCACGCAAGCAATCGTTTAGACGATTAATTTATCTCGGCAATACAGCTATAAATGTTTGTAGGTCTTAGAGGCTACGAAGTAGGATATACAATACTTGTTACCACATTTATGTTTCGTATAAACTTACCGTCTGAAGGTTACATCCGTATTGTCACAGGAAAAAGCTCTTTGCGATTAATGTTGTCCATTATCATATTATTTACTTTCTTACGTATCAAATAGATTTATATGGAATAAGGAAATGGTTCTCCGGAAACTTTGTTTTTCTTCCTTAAAATGTTGCGTTTCAGTAACTGTATGTTCTACCGATCTAACCTGATAGCGGACAGAGTTTACTGGAACAAAGGTGCCTATTGGATTAAATTGACCGTACACTTTTTATACAAAATGGTCGTTAAATTATGACGTCATATTTTTATTCCAACACTCAGCACATTAAATTTCAAACGGTAACATTTTAAATATGTATGTTTTTTTATAATTTTACGTCAGCGAATACGAATAAATTTTTATTATCACTAATATGTAATAACGTGATTTTATGTAGGTATATAGATATGTAATTACATTACCTATTATTCCATTATGAAAATTACACATAGAAACATTCTCCTGAATTAAAATTTAAATTCTTTTAATGTGACAACTAATTTGTCAAGTTAATAATGAGTTTCGGGGAGTGTCATCAAAAATTCAGTGGGGAGACGCGTGTCTCAATCCGAAACATCAGAAACATATTAAATTAGATTTATTCTGCGTAAATCACGCACGGTTGCCGGTTAGAAAGTAATTCGGTAAGCCGTCTGGAGTATTCTTCACTTGGGAGTTCTTGTAAAATTACTTTACGAAATAAATATTCCCGTGCGATGCGTGTTTGTTTACCACATCTGTAGAAAAAAAAAACAATTTTGTTCTTCATTATTTAGTCGTTTTCGAGCTACTGAATCGATGTTGCCAAAATGCAGGATTTAATATTTCATTATTGTGGATTTTTACAGTGGATTTTCAATAAACTAATTGAAAATCCACAGCTTTTAAAGATAAATTACAAACTATTTGTCTTAAACTTGTTATAAGCACAGGTTCAAATTATATTACGCGATTCCGATTGGAGTAGTTCTGTTTCGTAATCAATTCTGTAATTTTTTTTATTACCTATATTTCACAAATATCGAATCATTTATGTGGTGTTATTCATGACTAGCTCCAGTAGTAACTGTATTCTCTTATTCTCAGATTTTTATTTAAAGTAGCGTATTTAGTTTTGCGTAAAATCGCGCCTTACAGATAGAAAGAGTTACTTTCGCGTTTATTAAATTCGTACCGTCGTAGTAAGGAAGTAAGAATACGCAAAAAAATCATCAATTGCTATTATTAAACGAGACGGAGCCAAAGAGTCAAATTCTCATTATTCCATTAAACTTCAATTTCATCAAATGATGCGATCAAGTGCAAAATGAAACGCCCTTATCCCTAATAGCCTTTATTTATCGTGCCCAATTGGCCCAGATGATTGCTTTCTAAGATCTTGACAGTAATTGAGATGTTCATTAAAATTGATTCGTGTACGGCTGATCTGATCTGAGACACAGCGGTGTCTCACCATCAGATCAGCCTAAAGAACAGTAATATCAGCATAAAAAAACAGTCACCTCACCGATCAATGAGCGCATTGATATTTTATCTTTGTTAATTTTTAGTAAGTATTTGTTGTTATAGCGGCAAGGGAAATACAAATTTCAGCTTTCTTGCTAGCACGGTTTATGAGACACAGCTTGGTGACAGATATACGGACAGACGGACGGCAGGCTTAGTAATAGGGTCCCGTTTTTACCTTTTACGTACGGAACCCTAAAAAGATTAGTTAACTTGAATAATGCCTGTTTACTACTATGTATACATAAACAGTCTATGATTAAGTTCTTAACGAGTAGCATTTTACATGTAATTATAAAAAACCTCAAAAGCCTCTTGTTTGGACTACTGTGTATCGTTTCCAGTTGTATGGCGTGTCCCGAAGACGCATCCCTAGGGACGGGGTCACAAGGCCGGCTTGTCCCGACTCGTGTTTACGGCTGAAGTAGGGTCGCCAACCTTACATATGTATAAAGTATTGTAATTTTGGATTTGCGTACCTACTTTACTGTTGACGAGATATATTGTACTCAAACACACTTATTTTTAAACTTAAATAAATAAAGGCGTCCGACCGATTTCAGCCACGGCGGCCGATCTCAATTGAGATCAGCCAAGTGCGCAGGACATATTATAGTGCACAAGTGTGCGCGCAAACACAAGTGCACTCTCTATTCCCTTACTCTCATAGTTCGGTGAGACGGCAATCCGACATGACCGATGAGAGATCGGGCGCAGGACCACCGGCTTAACGTGCTTTCCGAGGCACGGGCGTTCAACCGCCAACTTCCTAACTCCGGGCTGAGTAATTTCATTACAGAAAACTCACACAAATTTTGCCCGACCCTGGACTCGAACCGGGGACCTCTCGGTCCTAACGCAGCACTTGCTACCAATAGACCATCGAGGCAGTTATAAGTATTTTTAAACTTATAACGCTTTTATATTAAGTATTGAAGAAGGTGTATAAAAGATTACATAAATTACTTTATTTTTAGAAGTATGCTATATCCTTAATGCGACTGCGCCGTAGGTTAAGTTTCTATTGCTCGTTTTGAGAAATAATATATTTTACTGAAAAAATGTTAGCAGCCCTAAACTGAGGTCAAGATAAATGCTTTTAAGGTCGTTCCTACTGGCCCTATTGAGGACAATATTGTAGTTAGCCGTCAAATGTGTTTACTTTGTTTTCTTTGCTGATAACACGGGGAAGGGAGTTGTGCTAAGAGTATGTTTAGGTTTGATCCAATCTGGGACAGTCAAAGGAAGCTCGTTTGTGGTTGTATGTACCGTAGTCGCACGCTTGTTTATTAACTTTTAGGAAGGATATTATATTTTACATTAAGGAATATATTCGGGGTGGATTTAATAAAGTTAAGTCTGTATTCAAACCTGGAACTGTAAAAGCCAGTTCGGAGTCAGACATTTTCTATTCTGAAATTGCACACACTTGTGCACTACCTTTTGCTTATGTGTCTGTGTTAAACAATGTAACCAATATTTTTGAGATTTAGAAAAACATGGGTTAATTTTGTATCTTAGCAAATGGAAAGGCAAAATCACTCTACTCCTTCTTACCACCTCTTCATCCCGCTCCACTCCTAATCACTCCCTCCTATTTATCAAGAGACGAGGTCATTCATAGGTTCGAGTCCCAGTTGTGGCCGAGGCTGTCCAGCACTATCTTCACATATGAATGGGAATGAGCCATCCGTCAGTGGCCACAATAAAAGTTTACGACACTTCGACTATGAGAATCGAGACGGAAATATGAGATGAATCTTCGTGAGATATGGCACGGAATATTATACTAAGTCGTTCAATCTAAGTTTTCTGGCACATTTTTATGTGTGGGTCTGTTACGAGTTATTTTACGGGTATATTGTGGCATAGGTTTCGTGTTTAAACAGAGATTCATCTCAATAAATGTGTGTAAGAGTTTGGGATAAATAAATTCTGCTAAAATAAAATCCAAAAGTGATTAAATAAGCTTCGTATCAAACATTTTATCTTATAAAAGACCAATTGTTTAGATTTATTAAGCTCACATAGAGGTCAGTTTTCAAATGATACCGATATCATATCTACAGCGTTATACAAATTGCTTATGGGCGTTATTTATGGTCTTGAGAGGCTCGTAAATAAATCTTCCATGTGTATTAGAGCAGACTGAATCTTAAGTATATAGGGCAAGGATCGCCCTTATGGAATTCCGTGGGCGGTCTCAAACTGCGGTCGGTCTGCACTTAGCTTTTGACCTTTTGTGCCTGTCGTGGGATTAATGATTACTAAAATGTCATAGAGGCCGGATATGTTACGTCATCCCAGGGTTCCTGTATTCACAAAAAGAAAAATACAGGAACCCTGGGATGACGTAACATATCCGTAGAAAGAAGTGGCGTGTATTTGGGGAGGCCTATGTCCAACAGTGGACAGAAATGGGCTGATGTTGAGGGTTCCTGTTTTCATGTCCCATTTTGGATTTGAAGGTTATATGAAGCTAATTTATTAAATTATGACGATAGGTAATAGGTTATTCGGAGAAGCAAGTAAACTTTTCGCTGCAATAAAATTAAGTACTTTTAAACTAATGTAGTGCATTCCATGTATGTATGTGTCCGAATGGTTCTCTACATTGTATGCAGGATATTATATGTCTGATTCGTTTTTAATAGCGAATACTTAGATATAGGTAGGTTGGCTGTATACGGAATTAAATACTTGTGTATTATTGATTGGAGGATTCGTATACGCCAGAACTTATCTTTTAAAGCCCCAATTTAAAGAAATAAAAGAGATCCATAGTTCTTTTTTTCATACAGATTTATATCTCATCCTCAGTAATAAATCGAAAATTATTGTAATAGCCACTTGAGTACCTACTCTTATTTTGATTTAAATCGCTGCGGTCGGCTAGCTTTAACCTTTGACCTTTTATGCCTGTCCTTTGGGAGATTAATGATTGCTAAAATATCATACTCGACGTTCACATATACTGACGTCATTCGCTTAGCCTAATGCTCCATGACTTTATGATTTTCTAACATTATAGTTATGTTATCTGTGCTCGTCATAATACTTTGAATTACGACCGTGTCGTTAATTATGTTTTAAGGCCGTTTAAAAATGTCCATATCCTAATCTAAAGGTATTTTTGTACAGTACACTTAATACGTTTTGATCTATGATAAAATTGTTTAAATTGTACTACGGTATTAAATAAAATAAAAGAAGTCTGTTACCAAAGAAAATTCTCAACAACAAATTTCGATTTGGCTCTAATTAGTTAGAGCCAGGATTGGATTTGTTAAAACAATTTAATTTATTGTTATTTTGTACAAACAAAGACCGGTTTTCATTACACAGGTTTATCCAGACTGGGGTTCGAACCCACGGCTGTTGTCATATCGCAAGACTCCGCACTACCAAATGTATCATAGAGTCAGTCTTGAATACTCGTATACACACAGAAATAAAGAGTCGATGACATAATTTTACCTGCTTAAGTATAAATAACTCTTAAAGTTGAATTTTTCTAATTAAAATGTCAGCCTGCTTTTAGATTCCTGTGTGACCTTTTCCCGATATTGGCAATGTTGACCTTTAACTAAGATTCAGAGGCACAAAGTTGGTTACACTCCACAGCCAATTGCGGACATTTCCTATTAATACCTTCTTGAGCAATGAACTTTAATATAATTTGACTTGGTTTGCAAATGTTTTTTTAAAAACTGATATGAAACCCTATGGGATGAAGAACGTAACAGCATTCAACTTAGTATACCTACACGTTATACCAGAGCCGCTCTAAGTTGATTGATTTGACACAGGTCAGACTGACTGCACTAGTGAGACACAACGGTAAAATTGCCGAAGTATATACTGCCGTGCTAACGAAGAACGCAGTAAGGAAGGTTTTTGGCAAAATTGAGTTACATACATATTCGGAATCCTCACAATGAGCTCTATTTGGTACTTTTATCCATTTTTTTCTAGCTATTCGGGAAGTAGGACTTTTATTAAGATAAAACGCAGTAAAGCATTTCATCAGAAGTATTTTGCTTAGGAAAACTGCCGTAAAAGACAATACTGCTCTTTGCACTCCGGTATTTCTATGGCCTCAATTAGTTTTCACTAGTTATAATCGCAGTAAAAAGAATTCATGCTATTATGGTATGTACTTTCTTTAAAGTTAATAATTTCAGACGCTACTTTTAAACGCAGTGAAATTAGATACTGCGTTTTTACTAAGCCCTCTTTTTTAAATGAGTTTAATATAAGGTGCAAGTTAAAAATGCAGTAAGTTTAACTGCTGCACTATTTATTGGTATCCACTTTGGGTAACCTTCTTGATTATGCATAAAATAATAGCAGCAATAATGTAGACTGCGTTATTAATTGACAAAAGACAATTTTATGCTTTTGGAAACTACAAAGAAAGATCGCAGTATCGTTGGACTTTACTGCGCTTTTGATTAGTAGCAGGAGCTAGCGCGGATCGGGGAAGTATGCAGGGGCGATAGGTGTCAATCGCACGCACTGTTCGTTCTCGAGTAAGTATATAAATAAAATAATCATAATAACTTTTTGGTACACGAGTGCAAATACCATAGCTGATACAAAAACCTTTTAAATGGAGGTATTTCATGCCATCGGCGAGTATATTTTATTGTGATTTTATCATTTTATCCAATAAAATGTGTGATTGAGTGACATGGCAGTTTAATAGAAAAATATTGTTTAAGAACAACCTATTATAATGACAATAAGGTTGTTTTAAAATTATCAATTGTCAAATTGGTTGCAATTTTTGTATCAACTGAGTGTTGGTGGTATAGATATCGGTTGGACTCGAGCTGTGGATCCGCGAGTAATGATTGTGTGATTGATTCTGTTTACATAAATAGCACGGTGATTGAAAAATATTTGAAAAATCTAGATGTCTCAGTCTCACTGTTTCTTAAGCAGTATTGCCGGCAGTTGGCGGTTCCTATTTCATTATTATTTTATATTTCTTTAAATAAAAGAGGTAATGCCCTTGGTCTGGATACAATATATTATTGTTCCCATTCTCAAGAACGGTGATAAACATAATATTGCTAACTATCGCGGCATGTCTAAACTATCCGTAATACTTAAACTTTTTGAAAAGATAAAATATGATTCTCTTTTTCCTGGGGTAAGGACCTTTAAAAATATCAAATTAACATGGCTTTAATAGTGGAAGATCTACTGAATCAAATTTATGCGAGTTTATGGACATTACTTTTGAAACCATGGAAAATGGTTTTCAAGTTGACGCCGTAAATAAAGATTTTTCGATAGCATTTGACAAAATTCACACAATTTGTTAATTGCTAAACTTGGCAACGTCGGTATACAGGGCGATCTTCTGATCTTAGAAGTTCAAAAAAAGTTTAAAGTTAACCATCTGGTAAACTGCATATTTACGAGAAAGATCCCAAGCAGCAGCAGTTAAAGGGTACACTTCTAGTTTCATCTGATAACATCAGGGGTCACACATGCTTCTCACCTGGGGCCCCTCCTTTTTGATATTTATTAATAACACATATAATGCGCTTCTTTATGCTAATGATGCCAAAATATTTGCCCTTGTTAAATCTGTTGAGTTCAGAAATCAGTGTAGTCAGTTCCAGAATGACCTAAACATTTTTTGTGAATACTTTTTACTGAAGGAGCTTAAACTAAATATTAACACATATCACACAATTATTTACTCCCGTAAAAAAATGCCAATAAAATTTGATTATTGTTTCAATTGTGTATCGATTAGAAGGGTGACAGGGGTTAGGGTGTGTATCTGGGTATTTATCTTGACTGCGAATTAAGCCTTGCATCTCACGTGAATAATGTGACATCCAGAGCATACAGAATGCTGTTATTTGTGTTCCGTCATTGTTAACATTTAAAAATATAGCTACTTACATTATGTTTTATAACTCCTTAGTAAGAAGCCATTTAGAATACGCGTTCACCCACGTATGGCATCCTCTATATACCACTTATTTTGAACAAGGAGAAATAATTCAGAATAAGTTTCTGAAAAGATTAGGTTACAGATTCAGGAATTCAGAGACGCAACTACGGACATTACAAATTGCGGCGGGAGCATAGGGATAAATTATTTCTCTTCAAAATTTTAAATAATACTGTAAATTCTCCATATCTTCTCAGCCGTATTTATTTTAAATGCCCGAGGCTGACTGCTCGTTCTCAAGCTGTTTTTTCATGTAAAACAAATTACCCTGAAAATCGATTTCTTGTTCGTGTATGTAGCGTACAGAATGATTTTTAAAGTTCAATAGATTAATTTAATTGTAAACTATGTAGGTATTTTTGTTTCCTCCGTAAGGAAAATAAAAATATAAAATAGTACACCTACATGGGTATTGGATCCATTGGATCTGGGTGTGTTTCGTGTAAAAAATATGTGATGTTATTTACATGATGATGATGATGTTTGTTTTATTTTAAATAGTAACGCATTGTTTCACTTAATCATGAACCATTATTTGAATTAAAACATTAACATCAGTCTTTCTATAGTTTAAAATTTATAGAAAAAATATAGTATACTATCAAGTGTCAATAATTCGTGCTGCAAACATCAACTTACTTAATCACAACTTTATTACTGAGCTTACAGATTATATAATTCAGTAAACGTAATAAAGCCACCTAGTGTCATGTTGCCGAACTTGATTATTTTGTATTTTAAAAAGTTATACACCACCGTCATGTTCACGTCATAATTTTTTAAGGTACTGAAATGATTAAGTTTTTGAAGATTTTTTTTTTAAGTTGTGACAATTTTGAAATTCCTTATTTTAATAAACATTTCAAGTATTGAAATAGTTGTATTAACTATTCCTTCGTAATAATAGATAGTTTAAATAAATTACAAGTCAATAGTAAACTTTTTACACAAATTTTTGAAACTATTGCCCACTACCTATTGCATTTATCGTTTGTAGCTAGTACAAGAAATGTTACAAGAAAAGTATGTTTCACTAGAAAAGAACGCAGTAAGTACCAATTATAAAGATAACTTCAATATATAGTCGCATAAACTGCAAAAAATTACACAATTGTAAAAATGTAATAAAGATTATAGTATATTAAAGCAATAATCTTAAAAAAAAATTAAGTAAGTGCGTTATTTTCTCTTTATTCACCAACTTTAAGAAACGGAGCATTTCTATAGCACTGCATTTATAATTTGTGATAAGAAAATATAAGGTATAACTTCACTACAAGGCATAAACGCAGTAACCTGTGATTGCTAATCAAAAGAGCAGTAACTCCAACTTTACTGCAGTTTTGGTTTGTAAACCTTAGTGTTGTCTAGTAGGAACATGCTAAGCATAAGTTGTTTTTTTCGTTTTTCTCTGAATATACTAAACTTACAGCAGATTTTGTTAGTTTTTATAAAAGTATGTGTATTGAGCTATATTTTAAACACGCAACATGTTTAATCACCGTTAAAGAAGTAATCGAAAAATGTGATTATAAAAAAAAAACTTTAAGCGCCATTATCTCGAAATACCGCAAACCCTACTTACTGCATTTTTAATTAGCACGGCAGTATAAGTAACAGTTATTTCCACTTTATAAACAAGCAAGGTCTAATTATAATAAATTTTTATTAAAAACATTTTTTCACATCCAGAAGATTGAATTGAAGTTTCTCATTTAAAAATATATTTATTTTTAATATACAATACCTATTAAATCCTTCATGCTATTTAAAAAAAATACCTGGTGAGTATTACCCACTACGTCACTATGAAAACGTGTCAAACGGCGTTTCCTTGTAAAAGCGTAATACAGAGTGGAAATTTTTCGTTTTCTTTTTATAATTCGATAATTTTAGGTAATAAAAGACAAATAATAATATAATTTGGTGCATTTGACATTTTGAAATAACGTCTTGTTATTAAAAGTTGTTCTTTATGATTCGCTAAATATGTTCCTCTTAACAAGGATAAATGCAAAATATAACATAAAAAGTGTCAAATCAGTCATCTAAGAGCGGCTCCGGTATAACAGTTATTTTCACTTTATAACCAAGCATGGTCTAATTATAACAAATTTTTATTAAAAACATTCATTCACATCCAGAATAATGAATTGAAGTTTCTCATTTAAAAATATATTTATTTTTAATATACAATACTTATTAAATCCTTCATCCTATTTTAAAAAAATACCTGGTGAGTATTACCCACTACGTCACTATGTAAAACGTGTCAAACGGCGTAACCTTGTAAAAGCGTAATACAGAGTGGAAATTTTACGTTTTCTTTTTATAATTCAATTATTTTAGGTAATAAAAGACAAATAATTAGATAATTAGGTGCATTTGACATTTTGAAATAACGTCTTAATTTTAAAAGTTGTTCTTTATGATTCGCTAAATATGTTCCTCTTAACAAGGATAAATGCAAAATATAATATAAAAAGTGTCAAATCAGTCATCTAAGAGCGGCTCCGGTGTAATTAAGGTATTACAAAATATAACATTTTGACTGTTTCTTCACTGTTGACGTTACAGTTAGACATCGAACTACTTGTGCAAGCACTAAACATAATAATTTTTTACACCTTTTTTATTATAACTTAAAATTTTAAGAACATAATAAAACTAAAGTTCTTCGTATATAAAGGGGTAGACGCTGACTAGTTGTCAAGGGTAAAGCTAGTGAATAAAGTTGACTTTTTACCTATCTTTGCTATCTAACCTAACAGTTCTGACTGAGAGCACAAAATGGATCCCTTAGTACCGATTCCAGTAGAAAAATGGGCTGATATTCAAGAAAAACTTAAAAAAATGCGGACCCTGTTGAACAATGTTGGATACTGTGCCTTAAATGTGAACTTGAAATGCCCGGAATTAAGAGAAGCTTTTAAGTTCAACGTCTACAGTCCATATGGAGACATCGATAATGGATTCGTGGCCTTGAATGATAAGGTAAGAGAAAAGCGTTTAATAGCCATATTCCATTATTTAATCAAAAATAAAATATAAAATAATTTGATAAAAAAGTGTAAAATACTTGTTCTAGTGGAATACTACTACTATTATAAGTATGTACGTACAACTCTACATCAAAACATAGAGCAAAGGTAATCCTTTGCTCTTCCTATAGTTCAAGTAATAAACTGACATTTAATATATTATTCTCTTATTTTGTTCTTTTATTAGAACAAAATTGATTGCATATTATTCTCGATAAGTGAAGATACAAGATTACTAGAAGAAGCCATATTGAATACGAAACTGATTGATTGGAGTAAGCAAGTGTCCTTTGAAATGACGTCTACCCTCACCCTCAACGTTGTGAAAAACATTATTTCATGTTTGGGACTGAGTAGTTTTCTGACTGACTACACTACATTTGGTTTCGAACGAAGTAAGAAACCATTTATTTTGAGGTAAGTCAATTGATAAATTGAATAGTAATATTGATATAAATTTAACAGCTTTATTATGATCGATATGCTCACGAGACAGTTTATAGTGCATACATGATAGTAATAAAATTAATTACCGGTACACTCAAAGCGAAATAGTTACACAGAAACAGTAAACAAATTTATGGACAAACTAGCGGCAGCGCACGTCTTTATCCGCGTGGAAATGGTTTTGGCAGCAATGACCTATTAAAATAGCCTACAGGCAACAATATATTGTACCTTATAAAATCGGGTATTCTTTAGTGAATGTCCCGTCAAAATTGGTCTAGTCGGAGATTAGCGAGAATAAACAGACAGACCGACAAAAAAAATATTAATAGTGTTTTTGTTATTGCTACCCGATATAGATTCTTATGCATTTGGTAAAAAGTAGTTATTTTACTTTAATACACATACACTAAAATTTTATATACTTGTAAAGATTTGAAGCGAATTTCTTGTTCACTCTGTAAGCCAACAGGCTATACAACCAAAGTACACTACACCTTCTCAAACCCGGAAGTAGAATTGACATGTGTTAGTGAAGGAAGTCGGTCATCAATTATTTAACAAGTGATCCTAAGTTATGTTTATTTTTTTTAAACATGAGTAATTTGTTCCAGTTGTCCAACCGGTATATATCTGGCACCGTTGAGGGAACATCATATTGAAAGAGTCAACGAAACTTGGCATTACAAATATAATGACAGCTATTACTACTTCTTGAAATTAGCGAAGCACTACGTAGCGCAAGCAGTATACTCGTCTGATGATGATGAGCTGTTAGCATGGGTATTTTTGAACGAGTATGGGTTCATACGCCATCTTTACTGCGAGGAGAAACATAGAAGGAAAGGTTATGCGAAGTATTTACTAAAATGTGTCTTAAATGATCAGTTGGCCAAATGTAATGATGTGTATGTAAACGTCACTGAAAACGAGTCATCATCGGGATTTTATGAGAAATTGGGTTTTGTTGAAGTGGGCAATGGCACAACTGCCAGAGTGCAAAACATTAATATTATTACGTAAATTAAATACAATTTGCATGATTTTCATGGATAAGTAAGCCATAGTAATGTTGAATTAATTTAATTATTTTTTAATAAAATTATTCGTATCATTCTTAATAGATAAAAGATATGGTTCCTTGTGTGCGGCAAGTTTCGTAAACCGTTTTTCAAATAAAAATACAAATACAAGAAAAAATACTTCTCACTTTACAGGAAGAATATTATTTTTTAACTTTTACAGGACGAACAAACTATTTTGGGAAAACATTACTTATTCATTTCATCAAAGCATTGTTCAAATAGGACGTGAGTTCGGTATTTTCAGATACTCTATAAATTTGTACCGTGTTATCTTTAGTACTTTTCTCGCGTCTAGTAACTGCATTGGAGTCGGGAATCCGGGATGCTCCTAGGCCTTTGCATTTAAATGTGGCATTACAAGATAATTGCGAGAGATCAGCACTACGGAATGCAAAGCAGCAGGCAGAACCAAAATAAAGAGCTGCGATTACTAGGTAGGTATAGCTACTACTTGCATCTTGATATCATCTGTCTGATTTGACTAGTTCGATGGCTTGATAGAGCCCCTGTCCCTAGCGGCAAGAGTCATGGGCACGATTCCCACTCGGGACAAATAATTGCATGACCAATATCTGTAGTTGTTCCGATACATTCTGGGTGTGTTATCTATAACACTTAAGTATAAATGTGTACCTATACCAACATTGTTTATGATTTCCTTAATAAGGTACAAGTGTAACTTAGCACTGAATTAAGATGTCATTGTTGAAACCTTTTATTAGTGCAGCGGTTGTTTGCGCTTTGTTTTCAAATTTGATATTCGTATGTACGATTATTAGACGCTTTAAACTGAAACCTGCACGAAGAAATTCTAAAGCCAGGCGACCAATCCGTTCTTGGCCAGCGTGGTTGACTAAGTATAGGGTAGGCTGGTGCCCAAGTAGTGCGGATGTAGGTATATGGGCTGATGATGATTAGTGCAGCGAATCGGGACCGCATTTTAATTTTATAAGCTCGTTTTCGGAAGAGACTGAGTGCATGTCTACATATCGTACAAGCGTAAATTTCCTGCCTTACCTATATTTTTTTTTAAAATATTGCTCAACATCACATACATTGATCTGATCCTGTGGTAAGTAGCTTAAACACTTGTGTTACGGATATCAGCATAAACAGTGGATACACAAATAAACTTAAATATATTTAATAATACACCCAGACTCGGAACAAACACCGATGTTCGTCACACAAATATTTGTCCCGAGTGGGTTATTTGAATTTAGTACTTTTGGGTCAAAAGTGGAATACTTTTCTTTTTGGGCTTCAATAGCTATTTAAGTTTTGTTGGCCCCTCAAAATAGAAAACCGATAAATTTAGTAGTAACAAAGAAATACAGGATTTGCAGATTTCGTTCGGTTGACTGATTCAGCGGTACCACAAGCAAAAGAGTTGAGAGAGGGCAATATTTCAATTTGATGAGAGCCATATTCGCAGTTCTATTGCCGGGGTTACGGGACGCCCACGCGAGTCTTATGGGACGTACTCTTATATTGCTCCCCCAAATGTGTGGGGACGGTTGTATGGAAACTCGCATTTTTGTTACGACAGTTGTAAATTTTAAGGTCGAAATGTTGTGACCTACTCTGGTTGTAAAAATGTCCCCACAATTTGACTAAAACTTATATGATGGCATAGGTTATACAGTAAATGCAATCCAATGGTTTATGATTAATTTTCCGAAAAAGTGATTTGTTCTAAATTGTGTGGCACTCACAAAAGTAGGTACAATTGAATAAAATATTTTTATTGGCTGATAGTTATCGGGGCCCCTACGTAGTTTCGAATGCCGTTGTTCCACAAACGCTGTTGCGAATTTTTTTCATACTGCCTCATAAGTTCGAAAGCCTATATAGTCCAGTCAAATTAGGTAAAAATCTCGGAATTCGAGATACCCAGCTGTAAGTCTGTAAATACTTGTATATTGACGTCCTAAAAGTTGTCTCAAAACCTACATATTGTAGGGTGTACGCAAATATTAAATTTTCAAGGTCAAATGTCACAAATATCAGTTTTATGAACTTTTGAGCGAAACGGGAAGTTTTATCATAAAAGTGTGTAGGAGAAAATTACTTACCTTCTATTTATCTATAAAAATTGTCTGTACGTTTTATTCCTAAGATTCACCATTTCAGAGATACAGCGATGCAAATAGTTGAAAAAGTTGTATTTTCAAAAGCTTCCAGGCCCACGTGCGATTGCGCTAGACAGTTAAAATTTTCACGAATGATGTATTTTAGTAGCCTCTATAACATCTAATACTAGAAAAAGCTTAAAACCAATGTTTAAGTGGGTTCTCATACAAAAACTAAGGTTTTTTTTTTCTCACACTTGGCCGGTTTTTAACGTGGTTACCCCGGTAAACCTATTCCAGACGACACTTTTTATACATGAAGAACACGTTGTTTATAAGGAAGCCTAGTTAAATAATTGTTTTGTGTTGTTTTCAGTATTCAGAAGATTCAAGATTTCTGCGTTTCATTAAATTAAATTTGGTTAATATGGATCTTCACGTTCAGAATAGAGTTAGATGGACAGTTAACATTTTTAAAATGTATTTTTTTCAGTTATACTTCAAACAGAAATTCTAATAATTGGTTATTTCGTACTTTTTGACCCATAATAAGCAGTTTAAATGTACTGAAACGTATATGTATAGTACTAAAAACAACATAAAACAATTATTTAACTAGGCTTCCATATAAACAACGTGTTCTTCACGTATAAAAGGTGTCGTCTGGAATAGGTTTACCGGGGTAACCACGTTAAAAACCGGCCAAGTGTGAGAAAAAAAAAAACGATAGTTTTTGAATGAGAACCCACTTAAACATTGGTTTTAAGCTTTTTCTAGTATTAGATGTTATAGAGGCTACTGAAATACTTCAGTTGTGAAAATTTTAACTGTCTAGCACAATCGCACGGGGGTCTGGAAGCTTTTGAAAATACAACTTTTTCAACTATTTGCATCGCTGTATCTCTGAAATGGTGAATCTTAGGAATAAAACGTAGAGACAATTTTTATAGATAATTAGATGATAAGCAATTTTCTCCTACTCACTTTTATGATAAAACTTCCCGTTTCGCTCAAAAGTTCATAAAACTGATATTTGTGACATTTGACATTGAAAATTTAATAGTTGCGTACACCCTACCATATGTAGGTTTTGAGACCACTTTTAGGCTGTCAATATCTAAGTATTTACAGACTTACAGCTGGGTATCTCGAATTCCGAGATTCTTACCTAATTTAAGCTTAAATGACTGGACTAATAGGCTCGAACGATTTAATCGCGAAAGAAGCTCATTCGAAAAAAATTTTACAGCCTCATACGCACGAATGCTTGTTATTTCGTATCATAAGTACGATTATTCGATGATTTAACGGTGAAGGAACTAATATCCTGAGGAAACCTGCACAATTACGAAGAAATTCTTAGGTTGTGTAGTCAACCAACCCGCACTGGGCCAGCATGGTTGACTAAGGCCTTATCGCCCTAGTTTAGGGTAGACCCGTGCCCCAGCAGTGGGGACGTATATGGGCTGATGATGATGATGATGATGATAAATGAACATTGGAATTTAGCCATTTCTTTAGTTAGACTTTGTTCTTTGGTGATAAGCTTTTTAACGACTGGTTAACCAATCCAATCGGAACTCATCTCCACAAGTATCGCAAGACAGAATAGTTGTATCCAAGTATAGTGTTTGGTATCGCTCTACGTCAAACTAGTGCACTTGTAAGTTCTGAACATCTTGTTCGGATATCCAGGAGTGTGCCGGAGTCGGCTCAAGCCTTGGATCAGCTGATGGTAACGAGTCGCTAACTGTCAAAGAACTTCGCTGCGCCCTACTTCGGAACTTCGGCTCCCATTTGAAACTCGAGATTTGCATAAGAAAGTATTGTTGATGTGAATCGCTAATGAAGTTACTATATTGAATGTTTCATTATTACAAACCGATCGTAGGAATTGTTTACGTGTACCTACTTATCTAAAGTCATTTATACTCGTTTATTTTTTTTCTTCCGAGACAGAGCTAATGTCATGATGGTCACTGAGGATAACTTGTTTATTAACCTGATGCATGACCAAAGAGATAAGACGCCAGGATAATAGCTCAACGACGAAACATGGATGGCACCTGCCACAAGCAGGTATTGCTGCCAACATCCTGACTCCAAGACTATCCTGGTCGTTCTTAGCTCCGTTGTTACTTTAAATCCTAAACACGATCGTGTTAGTATCTTGGACATGTTCTTTCACGTTCGGCCTGTGGGCTATCCGAGATTGCTGCAGAACACTGCTGCGATATAACTCGTATTTCACCGTCGAACTCGCACGCTGTGACATATACTTGCCCGATTTACATAATATCATGCTTGCTGCATCTCATCACAACCCGGACTGTCCAATGGCGAATACGAAACTTTTGAAATTCCCAGTATCCTACTGTTAGTTTTAATATTTTCGAACCGATAACTTTTACGGTTCGCTGGATTTGTTTGCTTATACATTTCGATTCTTTTGTTTGAACCAAAAGAGTATTATTTTTGATTAGGATTAGGAGGTTACGATTGTTACAATGATGCAAGAAAAATTACATGTCATAACAGGGTGCTGAGTAGAAACTCATTAAAAACGGTTCAAGATAACGTTAGAAACTGAGAACTAAGTGTTGATCTTAGTAACTTAATCCAAAGCATGCACTTTTGAGTTAAATGCAGTTTGTACATGTAAGATCGTTAGCTTAGAAGTACATATATTAAAGCGGATAAAATAAACCCAGTACCAAATCACAATAGATCGACCGCAAATCTATTGCTAAATCAGATGGTTCTATTGCCTATCATCCCCATCATCTATGAATTTACTAGTTTCTCCAAATATTTTCTGTTATTCATGCTATTAACGGGGCTTGAACCACCGGACCTCCCGATTTCGCGTCGGTTGCGCTAACCTCTGAGCTATCCAGGAAATTACGTCACCGAATTTTTCCATCACCTTTTACCCGTTAGCCACGGGTGGCGCCACTACCGGTGTGATCAAACACTATCGGTCCGCAAACATTTCTTTAGTAAAAGTATTGGAATGGGTCAGTACAATAAATGCTGTTTTAAAATCGGGAACAAGTGAAGTAGTGCAAGCCAATCCAATTACCAAAGGTTTAATTTATGTTTCAAATAAACAATTCGGTTACTTCCTCAGCAACCCCGGCCAGAAGCTAAGCAAACTCGCCAAATAATAATTAACTTGTTCTGTTATACTAACACCGAACTATTAAATGGAAAGTTAGTAATTATGTAGGTACAAACGGTTTGTTTGATGTTCAAGTTTTAATGGCGCCGGGTAACACTTCTGTAGACGGTCCACCCTATTGAAACTATACATTCTCTTGTCTGTAAGGTGGAGTGGTTAACCTAACTAGATGCTTAACTTACCTATTCCAAATAAACTGCTTGAAGTTGTACTTGCACGATTTTTCTTTCGCATTATGTATAAAATAATGAGATATCACATTTTGTACGATACCAAAGACATTAACCTACTGTCCTAGGGGTTAAGTTAAGGTTAATTAATTAAATAAGTAAGTAGATTGATATACCTACATATGTTTGGCATCGGGTTTCTTTATCCACAGGTATTTTTACATTATTTACTTATTATGACGCCCTTAATGAAACGTAGAGCTCTCTTGATTGGTGTAACCCAGTCGAAACGTCGGGCAGTAAGTAGCTATGTAATAGCTACTCCTAATATCGCGTGTAGACCCATAAAGTCTAATATTTAGTGTAATGGAACGCGAAAGTCTAAAATCTTACGTAGAGCCCCCTTATTCAAAAATTCATTAATTTCGGTCAAATTACAAATGACAATTTTTTACCTGACCGAAACTGAATAAATAACTCCCTTCCCCCCCTCCCCCCCAAATATTCAAAATGTGTTCAAACTGATTTATATACGGGCTGTGTAATAATAATCTATCTGCTTCTTATCCTAACGAGAGTGCCTAAACCGAGTGGCGGAGTATAGATTTTCCGAATTCAAACTGGGTTTTAAGTAAAATATAGCAAAAATGTTAATGTTACAAAAGTTTCTTGTTGAAAGGGAAAAATAAATACGGAGTATACAAAATCAACGAAGTTTTCAGAAAACGAGGAAACTTCGCCTACAATTCAACATCATCAAGTTTCAAGCGTTCCTTCCACCCTTACATTTTGACTTCGACTCAGATAAGACTAAATTAATATCAATTACAAAGGTCTTTCACCCCATAGTCCTGCAAGATTGAAGCTTTTAACGTAATAAAAAGAAAACTGAAGACTTGCCAAAAACGTAAAACATTTGTACTCACTATGGGAAAACGCGATAAAGAAAGAAATTGTTGTTTTGGAGTTTCGAGATGGTTACAGAGAATTCTGATGTTTTATTTCGTAATCTCCTTTCGGGGAACCCCATTCATTACGAAACGTACCCGAATAATATTAATAACAAATGTATCTATAATGCTGTTAGTTCATGTAACTTCCATTAGGAAGCAAATAAATAAATCAAATAATACAACAAACGAACGTTAACATCGCAAATCCCGAGCTCAAAGGTGGGGCGCAACACGATTTTCAATTTGAACCCAGCCATAAAACCCTTGGACAAACACCGTCCATAATCATAAAGGGAGTCGGATCGGAAAAAACATGCCAAACACCACTTAAGTCATTAATAATCGCGTCGTAAAACGGGGAAATTTCAATGGATATCCCATCGTCGGCCGGTTATCCATTAAATAAATTTTATTCGTGTGATAAGGTGCGGGGCGGGCGGCGGGGCGGGGCGGCGCCGTCGAGGCGCCCTAGTCCGCGGCCGCCGCCCGTGCACCCTGGACGCTTCGCCGTCGTCGACAGCCCGCGCTAAATTTACACGCCCGTTACTCCCAGTGTGTACCAGCCACGCAGTCCGCCCACCGGTAGTGAAGTGCTAAACCCAGTGCCAGTGACCATCACACCCCCGGCTCCCAATGTAAGTACGACGACTTTGACACAACATGTCTTAATCACCCGACAAGCTGTTACGGCCATTTTATAGAATGCGAACGTTCAACCTTGAATGTACAGTATTTTGGTCATTGTAATTCTCGCTGATATCTTTTTTCGTGTGATAAGTTTCGCCGTTTCTAACTAGCGTATTAATAGCCTCGAATTTTCGTTATGTTGATCCTCTTGTTTGGATTAGGGCAGGCGGTCCCATTAATATTCTTAGAGAGTACGAAAACAAGCGACGGAATCATGTCAAGGTTTTGACACCTTGTTATACTAACTACTCGGTCTCTGTGACCGCCCAGCGTAGTCTCGAGATGCTGGGTGATACAACGAAACAGTTGAACTTTCAGCGTTTTCAAACTCGTTTGTAACGACCTTTCTGAGTTGAATCTCGACACCAGAGGTCGTTTGCCTAGAGCCTGAAGGGTGAGATAGATAAGCAAATAGAGGCTCTGCGAACTTGATAAATGAGAGACGTAACATCTCTTTTGCGAATGAGACTAATGGAATCCATTAGAGCCAACACAAAATCTACAGTAGACACAACTTGTTAGTACGAATAATACGTGTATTTGAGTAAAACGATATATTATAATGATATGAAAAAGATAGATAGGTACAGTTATTACTAGAAAAATACATAGTTAACAATGGAAATAGGAACCGTGTAGTTTATTTTTTCAAATTATGTAAGTCTGTTTAAAATAAATGAGAGTTTTATTAAAGAGTACATAGTGTGAAAATTTATCTATAGTATTAGTTAGGAAAATATGTGTCTATAATACACATACAAGAAGGAAGCAAATACTGTGCATATAAACGTACATAACACAAAATGAAAAGGTATGAGAGTAGAGGCAATTACTCAATTTCAGTAGTATCGACATTGATCCGTCAGCGGTTTCGTAAGAGATTGGGAAATCCACGTTTCCATTACAATAATAAGAGTTTCTCATCTCATTGGAGTTGCTATAAAAATGTTTGAAAACTTCAAGTTCTGAGGAGACATTGATCGATAACCGTCAGCGGTAAGACGCCTTCAAAGAAGAAAAACAAAAGCGCAACTACAATCTACAACAAAAGTGATTCTTTCGGGCAGTTTTACGGTTAGCTGAAGTGTCCTCTTCGTGAATGTCTTGAGATAACGCGAACGTTCATTGCATCCCGTCTGCGAGCAGGCGATTGGATCCGCTGTTTACTCTCCAGTGACACAGAAACACTGAACGCTCTCGGAGTTTTATGCATCTTCGGTAGAATAGGGACATAACTCTGGTCGCGAAAGACAACAAATACCTATTTCAATGTTGAAATGATCTTTAGAAACATGACCGCGATACCTGTTTAAGAAGGCGGGATTAAATTTAGATAGGATTTTGGATCGCTAGGATTATAAGATTATGAGAGATCAATAATTTGATCACGGAATTATGGAGCCGTGGGATTAATTGAAAGGCTTAGGATATACGATGCGTATATGGATCTGTTACATCGACACTACTGGCGAGCAACGAAATATTAACAAATACAAATAAATACGAACGAATAAGGAAAATAAAGGAAGGGAAATAAAACTAAGGAAAAAATAAGGTCTAGTAAATAAAACTTGCCAACTTTCTAAAGTATTTTGACAGTCTTCTTGCTCTCTTCGCGCTGAGAATAAACTATTTTGGATTTGTTCTACCAGTCTTCAGCCAACTATGAATTCCATGAAAATACCTATTGGTGAACAAATCGAAGTATATAAAATATAGTTCCTGTTATGCTCTTTGAAGGCGTTATTGCGATAACTACAGCGCTGATTGCCTGCCCTCTCTGAAGATTGCATTTGATGTTTACTGTGTCTTACAGAAACTTGAGAGGCTGGGTATCAGCTGATTGGTGTTCAGAGTTTATCGATTAAGTTACGGAATACGCATTAGAAATATGAAAACGTGATCGCTAGGTTTAATGAAACCGTATTCTCTGTAAAACTTTGGTGCTCTCATGCTTTGTAATTGTTAATTGCATCATCAAAAGCTTTTTCTCATTAACTGATTCTGCGGACTCTGACTCGGTTGATTGCTTTACTTTTCAAGTAAAATAATTAAAAAATATAACCCACTCATGCAGATAGCTGTAGAGAACAAAATGTAGGAAAGAGTTTTTAAACGCTTCCTCTTAAAATAATTGGTCTATATAAAACGAACTTTTAATGAAGCGACGCCATGAAATTTGATATTGAATACGATACGCCTCGTAATGGATTATCGCACCTTTTCGAGAGTTTTGCAAATTTTAAACTCCGTTGGAGCAAATTATAGAGTTAAAAGTATTTTCTTAGAAACTATCTCCTTTAAGACCTCTTATTAAATGTTAATATCGTGTTTGGATTTAATATAATAGAATAGTGGAATAGTTTTAAAAGAGTCCTTTCAGTATTAGCCGTCGCGTGGGATTTTCAAACGTCATTTCAAATAAAAACATCACAAAAGTTAACAAGAACATTGAATTTGAATTCTGATCCACCACACTCTTAAAGTAAAGTCTCCTTGAAATAAATTCACAGGGAATCCATTTACCGTTTTTCCATTTAACGGGCTTTATATCTGCATCCTCACTATCTATAGCCGTACGTTACAAGCCCGCCAATCTACTGCCACTATCGTCCGAAGCGATCTCTTATCGCCGCCAATCAGACACGAAAAGGGCAAAGTAGGGCCGAAAAGAGAAGGTCCAGATAAACACAGTTACATAAATCCGCTAGGTTATTGATGGGGCCGCAGGAAATTACTGCCGACCGAGGCGCCATGACTCTTCCGGTCCGCGGGACCTGGTTTTTGCTAACTCTTATTTTTAGAGAGATAAGACCCAAAATTGCAAGTGTGCTGAAGTGTAAACGCGACCGGTTTATCGTTCCGCTAATACGGTGTTGGTGAGGCTTTTATTGGTTGGGTGCTTAGATGATTTTGGCGATGGATCAGGATATCATAAGTTGATTGCGGAATGGATTTTCTGATCAATCACATGGTAACCCTGATATTATTTGGTATCATTAATAAAGATTATAATGTAATATTAAATTCTGTTGATAGGATACTCGTGAAATAGGTATCCCTAAAAGATATGATAATATGAATTGAACATTTGTGAATGTAAAATTGTAGCACGTATAAAGTAATTAAAAGATATCTTTTCTTTTTAAAAGCAGAATGATTTCAAGTCTGACGCTATGAAAGTGAAAATACTGGTCTAAAAATTATGTTTCCCCAATAAAATGAAATTATTCTACTGTATGTGTAATATAGGTGGGACTCTAAAATTTATTTCACAATAAAGTATGCTCCATAGGACGAGTATTTTATGTCCATTTTAGAATATTGCATGAGAAGTAAAGTTATTTTATGGGAGAGGGTGTAAAACGTAACGGGATAGTAAATTTAAAAATGGCTACTTAAAACAGATTCAGGCACGTTAAAATATTAAGTCCGCTTGCGATGTAACCTTATAAACCATTTAGAGTGTGAAAATGGGCAGTTAGGCTACAGTTGATAATTACTTTATTACTGTTTCCTATACATACACTCTTATAAAAGTTAATAGAACTTTTTGTAAAATATTCATATTTTTAGAATTAAATTTCTTCTGTAGAATATGAACATGAGTAAAATAGTGGAGGATTGCTAATTCTCTAATTATAATTAGAACTCTTTAGTCTTCACCCTTTTAGCAGTGTATACGTATTTTTACAAGAAGTGCACCTGTTTTCGAGCCCGAGAATTTGAAAGAACATAAAAAAGCTTATATTTACGTGTTATAAAAATGATTACTCTCTCATTCAATAACTTATTGCAGGGGAGCTATGTAAAATTGCATATCAACCTGAATGGTTGATACGCAATCTTTGTACTCAGATGATGCTGTGAATAGCGCATTTACATAAACTCTGCTCTAGTTTGGTTTGTACAAAGTTGAAATGGCACAAACGGGCTAAATTACGATCGGTAACATCCATCAGTGGCAGTGGGGCGGTCGGGGCGTACGGGGCGGACTAAGGGCGGACGTGGGGCGCCGGCTAGTCAAACTAGGGGCGGAAAACATATGTTTCTAACTATTATTCCGCAGAACTTTGTTGCACGAGTATAACTTGCTCGAATGTAACAAAAAAGTAATTATCGACAAGGACCCCTAACTTTGCAAATTACCAATTGACTGACGTGTTTATTTGAATGAATTATTCATGTAATGTCTCCTTGGGACGGTATTTAGTTGTAATCGATATCTTATTTTATTATGCTTGACGCCAGCTTGAAGCCTTCTAGTTCAATAAATATAAATTTTCCAGTAAAAACCTTTGAACACTTTTTTACATGCAAAACAAATTGAAGAGAATACGTCGTACGCCAAAAAATCCTCTAAAAATATGAATAATACATGTGAATTCTTATTATAGTTAATAACAATAGAGCCACTATCAACTATATAAAAGTACGTTTAAATATTGTATTTTATCATAAAACATTTTCATTGCCGTCAAATCGTGCTCATATTTGTTAATAATACATGGTAATCCTTGATCGTTCATTCAATACATCTATAATTACATTACGTTTCCTAAATCCAGCTTAGCAACGGAGCTTTTTTCGTCATTCCATATCGGAATTGCAGCCGATACGAGTCGTGATTAAAATCTCCGCGTGGGTGAGCCCCGAAGACGCGACTCACGCGATATTTTGCTCTGGCGACATTTATGGAGCACTCAATAACATCTCCGTGAGTTTTAACACAATCGCCGATTGATAATCTCATTTATCTTTCATTTGTATGATGGCTTTTTTGTAAATCGACCTGGAAAATCTCATCAATCAACTGTCATACAATCAACACTGAATAAATACCGTCAACGACACGTTAGTCTTAAAAGTTACAGTTCGATATTAACGCTTATGCCTCTGACATAAGAACGCTACAATGTCCAATGTGATACGTCTAACAAGCTTTCTCGAGGAATCTTCTCGCTTCTTTTTGAGAAGTCTTTGAACAAAGGTTTTATTTCTCGCTACTATTGTTCTTACTAATAAACATATACTTTTATGTTTTTATCAGATTACGTCACAACTCAACACGCGAAATTGTACACTTTTTTAGATATATTATAGAAATATGAAATGACCCGAACGCATTCATTGAAGGCGCCATAAAAAAGACATTAACGATGGTAATAAAATAATCTAGAGTCTTCATAAAAATGGACATTAATATTAGTTACGTGAATGGTATCTTTACAGCTCGCTTTCCTATTATGTTGCGCGTCGTACAACTGAAAGAAACATAATTGCCCTTTTTTGCAGAATATAAGAAATGTTGAATGAAAAGTGTGCAACTAATGATTTGATACGACTTGGAAGTAGTAATTTAAAGTTATTGAAAATACATAGTAACTATTATTTTGAAATACAACTGAAACACTGCTTTTGTTTACTATCCAAACGTACATTTACAATCCTTAGACGCGAGAGAACGCGACGTTTCACATAATACGTATTTTCACATTTTTTCCGCGCTCCCAAAACATAAGGATGCAATTTTACTCCATCTCTTTACAGAAAACGTGATAAAATTACAAAAGCTCTGTCTTTGCATTATTATGCAGTAGCAGTGCAGATGCAAATAGGATACCCATGCCATTAAATGCATACTACGAGCAACTCCGGGAAAGTATTCAAGTCACATGCATATTTAAAGTTCGTCTTAAATATGTGAATTCACTCTGGTACGGCAGTAGCAAAGGCTATGACATGGCAAGGAGTGAATCTTAGGTGGATAGCTGGTAGATGGAATTTCAATAGGATCTAATGCGAAAATTGTTTTAGAACATTTTCCTATGCATGGTTACACATATACACCGTGAAATTTTAGTGGTTGGTTTCCCGCAGTAAAATGATTCTATCGTAGTAGTACAATAGATTTGTGCAGTTCTTTTTTGTTAAAATCAATAAATGCCGGTTTTACGAAAGGTTTAACCGAAACTCGAAAGCACGTTCGAACCGCTTTATGACTTAGGGTGTCGAGCTTCTTCACCTTTAAGCATCGATTTCATGCGGCAAGCAGTACCTGATTACGTCACATCTTATAAAAGAACGATATCTTGTCTCGTTTTCGAGTTGGAAAATTATTATTTTGAAAATTTGAAAAAAAAAAATTTTTTTTTCGGCGAATTATTTGCATGATTCGATTGTATTACTAAAGGCAAATCGTTCTGCCACGGGAAAACAACCACTAAAATTTCACGGTGTATACATGAATTAGTCTCTACAATATGTTTTTGTTACTAACCCCACATGGCTAGAGAACTATCTAGCAGAGCTTTCTGATTTGTGATCATAAAACAAAGTCGGTTTATCTGTCCCTATATCTCTGTTAACTACGCAACAGCTTTTGAAGAATTTTTTTCGATAGATAAAGAGATTTAAGAGGAAGTTTTTTGTGTAAGGATTTTACGAAACGAAGCGTGGTGGGTCACTAGTATCGAATAAATGAAAATAATTAATTATGGAAGTTTTTTCTACTTGTAACAATTTATTTATATGTTGGGTTGGTTAAAATATATCGAATATTTAGATTCTATACAATCTAATAAACCTATCATCTCCATCAAATAGCATCCTGTCTTTAATAAAACGGTTTAGTATTATTTAAACTCAGACTCAGAGAGCTTACAGTTCAGTTTATCATATGTCTTATATGTATGGTAATACTAATTAATATTGTACCTATCTACCAATTAATTACCATTAATAAGTAAGCACTGACCAACCAAAACGTTTGAACTCACGATTGCTATGGTGCAGTGAAGAAATAAGTCACTTTGAGGAACAGCCAAATCATTTCAGTTTCCTATATGAGTTTAGTTCCTGATGTTGTGACAATACCCTCGACGATGCTTCGGCTCCTGATTTAGACAGAGCGTGCCCTATATCACGGTAATTTAGGGACAATACCGATTTAGAACAGGCAATTAATAAATGATGAAATTAGGGCATCACGTCTTAGCATTGTAATTCTGTTCTGAAATTGTTGGAATGTATAATTCGTTATGAAGCGTGATGTGAATGATAGAATGAGACATTTGATTGGAGTTGTAACAGTATCACGGTAACAGTATGTTAATATAGTTAGGATATAATTAGTTATTATCATATAATACTTTACAAAATAAAAATGAGTTGCAAAAAAATCTTAGTCAGAAAGTAATAGTAAGAATATGAGTTACGAGTAATAAGTAGTAGTTTTAGACCAAATGACGTTAGAGAACTCGATATTTCACAGTGATTTTTTTCTTTTTATGCTTTCCTATTTTTAATGATATTTTTTTAACCAACAATAAGACCGGAGGTTTTGCGTTCAATTCAATTCAAGTTCAATATATTTTTTCTCATTTTATCACATTTGAAAATCATCCGTTTCTCTCAAACTGACCTTATCTCATGTTCTTCTTCTCATTGCTAATGCTTCTAGTTCCTCGTACGCAATTACGCCCGAAAAGGGTTAATTGTAACCGCGTAACGGCTAACGGACACAGACGACCGCAAAACCTCAATCAGAGGAATGCCGTAATCGCGACGCCGCCAGCGCGTAATCCGTAAACCTCCCCCTCTCTTCCCCCTACGGAATTGTTCTCCAATGCCTGATATCGGATTATTCCACTTTTACCCACTAAGGGACCTAAAGGCAATACTTCGGCATTTATTTGACTGGCGCGGTGAAACAGTGGTCAGTGACCCAGGTTCTCTACCCACGTTTCCAAAAGTGGTGGGTTCGATTCCCACCCGGGGTGTGTCAGTTCAGTATCTGCTGTTGATTCTGATATCCATAACACAAGTGCTTAAATTTTTAATTATTTTTTAGTGCTACACAGTAATTACAAGTGCTTAAGCTACTTAACACAATGTAAGTATGTTATATTGTGTAATGGTGAGGGTGACGGCCATCTTTCACCCGCAGGTTCTGTGATGATGCTAAGACTACTCCAAGCCATTATCGTGTTCATTAAGAAACAGCAATAGGCCCCATATAAGGGTTTCATTTAATAATGCTGATAAGAAATTACAGATTCCACTAGGAGAAATAACACCATCTCTTTTGCCATTCAGTGGGGCGACTTGGTGGGGCGAAGTGGAATAATCCCTGATTTCAATTACAAGCACAATGATTGTTTCAAATTACGCAGTCGGATGGATGCGAGGTAGGAAACGGCAAGCAATGGGCTCTGGTTTGAGCGAACAAAAGGGCCTTATCTTGTTCAGCCGACGGCTTTACCCTAACCACTGAGTTTTCTAGGATGGAATATCAAATCACTATTACTGAGATGATTTATATCACAAAGAAAAAATGTAAAATCATCAGGTACAATCCATCCAATATATTTATATTACCTTTAAATTATACTTAATAACATGTACTGTTTTCTACTGGAGATAAAGCAGCTGATTTTATTCAGCATCAGAATGTATTGCTTACGTTAAGCTTATAACATCTTATTTCTTGAGAAAAGCTTGCAATAATACTTGGACGGGATTAAGAGACGCTTGTTATACAAGGAAGTCGTCTGTTTTTTACAGTTTGAAAAATACAACTACAGACAACAAATACAGAATCTACGCAGTGTTTTATTGATTAATTCGTATTTTCTTACCTGCCGCTGTATTTTATAATATTCCGAACACAAATAAATGTAATAGTTATTTATGAACTAGTTACCAGCCCTTGTTTCGCACGGGTGCAATGTTATAAAATTATCAGTATTTTACTACTTCATGAAAGTATAATACCTACATATAAACCTTCCTCTTGAATCTTATGTATGTGTAAACATGGTAAATAGACAGCGGAAAAACGACTATGTTTTATACCATGTAGTGAAGATGACAAGAAAAGTGACAGTTTTATTAAGAATTCAGATAATACAAATGTAACATTAAAAATAAATCGTATAGGTATAGTTTAGGTATACCAGCCGTAACAAATCCAAGAGTGTTTGAGTGATGTACGAGGCCGGTCACCAATCCCGTTCCGTCCGCTGAAACAAACTGTCATCATAATTCATGGGTGAACTAAATAATGACCCTCGGAGACCGCATTTTACTTTGACTAATGCGTTGAAACTATGAGTGCATCTGTTTCTAAAACTCAGCGTATTGTTCACCAAGATAATTTCAAAGTTACATAAAATTTGTGACCATGAAAATGGCACATTCTAGTTTTTGATCACATTGAAAAGTTTAAATGGAAATGAACAAACTTTGCATGACATAATGAATATCACAATCGCATAAAATGATGTTTTAAATGAGGTTGTTGGTTTGGACTGCAATTTAGTTAAAATCATTAATTTGGAAGGTACACAGGTCTGTCTATCACAGTGAAAACTAATCAAAATTCTGGTTTTAACATGTTAACCACGATGTGGCATAAATAAACTTCCACTTTATTCAATTAAAAGATATAATCACACATGATATTAAAGTAAAAATATCTATATCTAAATCTAAAAATTAAAAAGTTGGCAAGATAGCGTTAACAGTTATTTATAATGGACCGACCTACATTCGATATAAAAGTTAAATTGAAACCCGGTTCTTAAAAAAACAGGATGGTGAACTTCGTGGCGTAGTGGCTATCATTTTTGCGTTTGTTTTTACATTTGATGCGCGTTAAAAATGATACAAAGTTTATATTTTTGGTATTTGTATGTACGCTATGCGTAACAGTGAAAGTTAACAGTGATGCCTGTGCCCCTGACGTATGTGGAAGGTACGAAGTCCAAAGTGTCGGACGGATGTCGAGCTGTTGACTCTTACACATAACAATTTGGTTTATGCCGTGGTAGGTCTAGTAAGTGAATCAAAAATCAATTGACATTATATTAATCCATACAAAATCGCAGAGCAGTTCTTACATCATCATCATCATCAGCCCATGGTAACCTAAAAATTAGAATTAATTTCACTTACAAACACATGGGTGATAAAATCGATGGACATCTTTATTTTTCCCCAGTTCCAATAAATCAACTCTATAAATAATGGCTGCAAAACCAACATCAAAGATTACGAAACATTTAAAAAGAAAAAGCATTCGATATGATGAATGATTTTTCATACTTATCATCAATCTTTCAAAACGTGGCTATCGTATTGATTTAGACTACTTTGAATGACAAAGGTATCATCGTTTTAGAGAATGGCTTCTTGGCGCTCATCCAATCACCTTATAGATCTCTCGTAGTTTGAGCCATGATGATTCAGTTAGGCCGAGTTCCCACTAATAGATAGATATTCGTATGTAGGTCGTACCATTACAGTTAATATGTTACCAATAGAGTTAAGTAGGTATATATTGTGTTACGGGGGTTATCCAATACCTACCCATGTATCGGTGTCTTTGCAGTAAAAACTAAATGGTATTTTCTTAATTTTTATTAAGAAGGATAGGTATTTAGGGTACTTTTTTTATCAATTAAAATTTTTCATGAACCAATTCGTTTACCCTATCCCGATGACTTTGAAATTGGCACGGGGAGGGGTCATTAAAAACTCATATGTATTAATTTAAAATTAAGATGGAATTCAAGTTACACCTACTTCATTCTGTCATGTCATGTTTGCTCGTGTACAATGTCTAATTACAAACTGGATTCCATTTGCCTGATTAATATGTCCCGAAGCTTCCACTCTACATATACACCATGGTGTTGTTATAGCAATGAGAGTAAGAAAGCAGGGATGGATGGGGATTAGCCAATTGGCGGTTTCAGCCAGGGTCGGGCATACCACAAATGGCTCCTAAACACCTAAAGTGTAACTTGAAGCTATGAAAGGCGAAACTTTGTAACAAACGAAACGACCAACTGCGGATTTATGTACGTGATTCCAGTTTAGTTTTAACACCCGCTTTAGCATTCTGTAACAACAGTTGCATAGGACAGTGTGTTCGTTCAGGTATTTTTTAGCACATATATACTATTTGAGTTCCAAGTTAGTTTGTGAGTTAGGATGTCATAAACATGATATATTTGAGGTAAAAATGTAGGCGTTTTTCATTAACAAAGATGCAAGCAAACTTTTGACTGAATATAGCTTCATAATACATTTGATACAAAAGTAATTGTAAACTATTTTATGAGAGACACAGTAGTGATATATTTTTTGAGGGATCACTACACATTTAAAAATAAAACTAATATAATGGACTTAACTCGCGTGTATTGTTATTCTAAACATATTATTTAGAGACCTGACGTTTCGAGCTCTTTACAGCACTCGTGGATACGAACAAGAACATCCGTAATATTAGTTTTATTTCACACAGTTGTAAGTATAACATTCTCATTCTCAAAAATAGAACAGATATTAGAAACTGAGAGTGCCATATCTGTTTTATATCTGCGAAAATAATAGTAACAATCTACCGTCCCAGATATGTATAAAGATGACTGCAAACCTGTTTGATATTTTTCAATAAAAATCACGAACGTATTTCAAAATGTGCCATCACATTTTTGGTCCGTATAAAATCAGTCAATCAGTCCGATTACAAATCTTTCATAGAGACATAAATACTTAACTAGTAGTGTTTTCATTCAACATGATGATACTGTCCAATAAATTTTTAATAAATATTTCTTAGAACCAGTGTTGCTTGTTATGTTACATGATTAGATCCGGAATAATTTCATTAAATTTTTTTTTTTAAAAGATTTGTAAAATTTTCATAGTTTTGATTTTAAAGTTCAATCAAAACTATGAAATTTTACAAACTACAACTACGGGAATACAGACTTACTCGCAAAAATAAATGTCTGCAAAATAAAAGCTGATAGACTCTATTGATGGATGAAAATGTAGATAGCCTGTCAAAAACGATTAACAAAAAAAAAGGGAGCTATTCTATAGTCACTTTTACATTCGTGGAATGCCGGAGTCGTGCCTTTCCGATGCTCCGTCAGTTATTTTTGTTTTACAGTGGCATAAAATGTGAGTGCTCGTATCTTCCGTCTCTTATAGGGCTTTGTGCAACTGTGGCTGTAAAAATGTTAGTACTATAAGTCCCCGGTTACGGCGCGAATTATGTGTTATGTGACGTATTATTCGGGATTTAAACGGTAAAGGCCCTTGACGACATCTTTTATATCGCCTTGTCTTGGTCGTTTCGAAAGTTAAATGTACTCATATTCTATCTATAAAGCCTCACATAGTTAATGGCTTGTTGTTTAGTAAAAAATTATATTATTCTAAAAATCAAAACTTAGCTGTATATACTTTTTAGTTAATTTCATACTACCCAAACGGATAATAATTTATCCTATTGAACTGATTAGTTCAACGGCTTCAGCTTCAAAAAGTTTAAAGCAAAAATGTTAAACATAGCTAGCTAATTTACATCTAAATCTTGAGAAATAAACATACTAATAATATAAGCACAAGATTTCCATTTACAATGCAAACGCCTGCTTTCGTACTTAAGTAGTACTAAGAATCGGTGTTTGAAAATTCGAACCTTAAAAGGGTGAAGAGCTGAAGTACTGATGTTGAAAAGAGTTCCGCGAAATGTGACTTCTTCTACTTAAACGGAAAATGTCTCAAGAGGTCTTATTTTAAATTTATAAATCAAGGCCGGTTGGATTTCATGGTAAGCCCATAAATTATACTATTTCAATCAATTTGTGAAATACGGCTATGTCTAGTACTGGGCCATTTTTTTGCGGCTAGCAACAAACAGCGGTAAAATCAAGACTAAGATTATTAATGTGTGTAATCTCTTTAAAAAAATGCTCCATAGATCTTGACTAAAATATTTACCATTGAACATGCCCACCTCACCAGACTCGTAAAGTACGAGTCAGCGTACACAACAAGTCAACAGCGCGCCTTAAAATAATATACCGGTGAAGTTGTTATTGTTAATGAAAACAGACACGCGATACATACTGGAACAGCATTTTTCTGGTTCGCCATTTTCCATGTTGTATTTTTAGCTGAAACCGGCCACACGACGAAGCAGCGATTCGTCAATTAGGCTAATTATAGAACTGAAAGTGTAAGCAAACATGTGCGTACGTACACAAATGTTAACAGATGTGTTTAAAAATAGTATGTGCTACGAGAAAAAGTCTAAGCACGCTGCTGCAAGTTGACTGGCATTTCACCATTTTTTGTAGCGCTTTTTTATTCTGCACTCATCATGGGGTTCTTTTATGGGCCCATAGGGTAGATGAGAAACAATTATCCATTGCACAAAAGAAATGTCTACTAATAATATTAAACATTTAACAGAGAGCTGCTGTCCGCATTTCATTGAAGAGAATGTGCTCACCTTGGTTCTCTATTTCATCTCATAAAATTTTTATCCATAATTTTACATCTCATAATGTTTTATGTCCGAATCATCATTTGCCCGAATGATCATTATCCCTAACTACATTTATCATAATATCACTTGCCCTAAAATCGAAATCCCTAACTATTGTTTACCCTAAAATCTTTTGCCATAAATATCACAATCTATAAAGTTTAAAAGACATAAAAGGCTTTTCCATAATCGTCATAAGTCCGAAAGTACTAAAGGTCTTAAAATGTTTTGCTATAAATATTACAATCCATAATATGTGAAATGCACAATGCTATTCTATAATTTGTTACAAATCCTAAATATTCATTTGGCAAACGAGACATTTAACAACAGTGCCATCTTACAAAAACTGACTTATTATGTGTGACGAACATCGGTATATATAAATATATTTATTTTTATTTGTGTATCCACTGTTACATAGAAATTAAACAGTAGTAAATATTTTCTGGCGCTTCGCCGGCCGCTGCCGCGGCACGCTCGCTTCGCTCGCTCGGCTCGCGCGTTTTATGGTCACCAGTTCTAACCTAACCTAACCAAAATTCTAACCTTACCTAACCAAATTTATCAAAATAATGATTTTCCAAATATTGTGTTTTAATTTGACCCGTACCATATCTATTATCAGATCGATTAATAAAAGAAACATTTGCCAAATAAAACATTTTATCAAACTTTTTAGACCAATAGTAGTTTGGTATGATAACTCAGTTGTTAAATATTCATTTTGCAAAATAATTATTTGTAAAATGAAAATTTAACTGTTGATCATTTGGTCAAAAAGTAAGTCATTTATAAAATGATGATTTGACGAAACCATTTTTTGGCCAAACATTTTTTGAATAAAACAAAATTATATCATTCATAATTCGGACTAATAATATTATGATAAAGCACCATTCGTAGTAACGAACATTATACTATGTAACACTTCGGGCATTTAACTTTATAGCAAGTAATTTTAGGAGTTTTGATTATTATAGAACTCGATATTATGACACAAAATGATTAGAATTAAAGACAATTAGGGATTATGAAATTTCGTACATTCGAACATTATGGATTTTGATGATTATAGCAAACGTGTTAGGGATTTTGATTTTCGGACAAACGATTTTCGGATAAGAAACAGACTCCCGCTCACCTTGCCTCCACTATACTAATACGGGAGGCTGCTACATTTGTCAAAAAAAGATGTTTTTTTGGACCTGTATTAAATATATTAAGTATAATTATTTGATTAAGATATCCCATTACACAAGTGCTTAAGCTACTTAACACGGATTCAAATCAAAGTATGTGATGTTGTGTAATAAAAAATAGATGGAAGTTCATAGTATCATATCCACTTTGATTTTAGTTATTTATTTGCTACGCCCTCACATCACTTGTCATTTGTACTTACTACTTACCTATGTAATGTTATTGTATGAGTGCAAAAAATAAATAAATACTTAAATGAATTGTACCTACCGTATTGGGGGAATGGGGCCCTACCAAGATCTTTGGGCCCAAGCCAACCTCACGTGCAAGTGCGTACCCCTGCTGACCAACGAACGAGGCTCTGGCACCAGCTTTCCCTTCGGGGTTGGGTGGTCGGACGGCAGTCGCTCCCGTAAAAGCGAAACTCGCCACTTAATAATGGTAAGAAAAGCAAGGAAAAGAGCCAGAGATAGGGCGCCGCCGCAAAACGGCGCGCAGGAGTTTCGCCCGACTCCTGTGGCAAGTGGGCGAGGGCTACCGCGTTGGGGACGGACGCGGCTAAAGACGTTAGCCCCAACCCCACGGAAACTCCGCTTCGCGACGTGGAACGTGGGCACGCTTACCGGCCGCGCGAGAGAGCTGGCCGACGTACTCACCAGGCGGAGGGTGGCAGTGGCGTTCCTGCAGGAGACTCGGTGGAAAGGCAGCAGATCCCGGGCCATTGGGAATGACTACAAGCTGATCTACACAGGAGCACCTAGTGGAGAGAACGGGGTTGCGGTAGTGCTGTCCGGGGAGTTGCAGGATGACGTGTTGGAGGTGAAACGCTACAGCGACCGCTTAATGGACGTAACGGTGCTTATCGAAGGGGTTACGACCCACTTGATAAGCGCATACGCTCCACAGGCTGGTTGCAGCGACACCGAAAAGACCTCATTCTGGGATAGACTTGGAGAGGTGCTGCGTGGAATCCCACCATCTCAGGGAGTCGTTCTGGGGGGCGATCTGAACGGTCATGTGGGTGAGGAGCCTGAGGAGTTCGAGCGTGTACATGGTGGCTATGGGTTCGGCAGACGCAACGCTGAAGGGGAGAACATCCTCCAGTTGTGTTCGGCTGCCGACCTGGCTATTGTGAACACGTTTTTCCAGAAGAGGCCTGAACATTTAATCACCTACAGGAGTGGGCGGCACGCTACCCAGATCGACTTCCTACTCACTAGGAGGCACCACATCGGCAAAGTAGTCAACTGCAAGGTCATACCCGGAGAGAGTCCACCGTCTACTTGTCATGGATCTCTGCGTGAAGCCCAAAGCCAAAAGCTTTGAGCGCTGTCGGCGTCAAATAAGGTGGTGGCGGCTTGACGAAGACAAATCCCAGGTGTTCGTCTCAGCTATCGGCGACAAGTGCGCTGAGGCTGAGAACGAACCAGTTCAGAACCACTGGGACAGGATTCAGGCAGCCATAACCGAAGCGGCGAAGTCAGTGCTTGGCACGTCTAAGGGTGGACGCAAATTTGACAAGGAGACTTGGTGGTGGAACGACGCAGTCCAGAGGGAGACTAGGGTGAAGAAAGCCCTCTTTAAAAAGTGGCAAGCGTCCAACTCTCCTGAAGATCGCGACGCATACAGGTCCGCAAAACGTGCAACTAAGAAAGCTGTTGCCAGAGCCAGGCGAGCCCACCTACAACCGCTCTACGATAGGCTGGAATCGTCTGAGGGGCAGAAGCTTATCTATAGATTGGCACGTTCTAGTCAAAGCGGCACAGGATATCTCCAAGTGCCGCTGTGTTAAAGACCCTCACGGTAACCTACTATGCGAGGACCTCGCGGTGAAGGAGAGATGGCGCTCTTACTTCCACGAGCTGTTAAATAAACAGCATAGAGAAGTGCAGCCACCGGACCTCCCTCCAAATCTTGGACTTGTGCCACCGGTAACGCCTGAAGAAGTAGAGAATGCTCTTCGCCGCATGAAGAATCGGAAAGCTGTCGGAGCCGATGGAGTCCCCATCGAAGCCTGGAAGGCAATGGGTGGTCGTGGTGTGGGCATCCTAACTGACCTTTATAATCGCATACTCAGCACCGGCGGGATTCCTTGCCAATGGAGACTGAGTGTTATCACCCCGGTCTTCAAGGGCAAGGGATCAGTGCAAGAGTGCGGTAGTTATCGCGGTATAAAGGTCATGTCCCACACCATGAAACTATTCGAGCGGATAGTAGACTCTCGAATCCGTCAGGAGTGCACTGTCTCTGGATGTCAATATGGTTTCCGCCCCGGTCACGGGTAGGGCATCGAAAACCCGTTCAATTTTCAAAACCCGGGTTTTCGGGTTCCAATGTAACTGAAACCCGGGTAACCCGGGTTTTCGAGCTTTTTTCGAGCTTCTTGTTTTTGGTTAATTTTCTTTCTTTCTATTACGAAACATGCTAAAAGCTGGAGGTAAACCCGTAGTGAGGGAGTTTCAAAGGCTTTATAACGCTGTCCTGTTCGAAGGGAGAACTCTGGAAGCGTGGAGTAGGAAGGGTGACAAAACCCTTTTGAAGAACTATCTACCCATTTCCGTGTTAAACCACGTCTGCAAGCTATTTTTAAGAGTAAAATACTTGCTTGATGCCCTCGATAGGTTGCAGTGACGTGTTATCCGTATTGTCGGTGATCTCGAAGTGTCTGTAACAGTGTCGTAGCCATTAATGCGCCTGGTGTGAGGTGCGAGGTGCAAAAATGCGCCCTTGAGAGCTTATTTTGGTCTATTGTGCCTGTCGACCTCATATGTGGATCTCACTATCACTTACCATCAGGAAAAGTGAGGAAGCGCAGCGCCTGCATCGTATGTGGGTGGCATCACTGTCCAGCACGTGTCGTTCGGGAGTGGAAAGGAGAGAAAGGACTAGCTGAAATAGCTCTTCAAATTATTACCCATTATAGAGACGGTAGAGAACACTTAGAACGGCAATGTCTCCAAGTGATTGTAGAGGCTCCAGGGTTTCGGACACCTCCAGATCACCGACAACACGGATAGCTGCAACCTATTGAGAACATCGAGCAAGTATTTTGCGGAGCCATACCAGAGGTGAGAGAAATATTCCACACATGGGCGAACTTGTGCCTTGTACAAAAGGCAGAGTTGCACCGGTGTGAATAATCGCTGCACTCTGTTCAGGATCCCCAGTTTGCGGGAGGCTATTCTAATGACGCTCTCATTGTAATCCCGCTGGTTCAGGTCGCAACGAACATCGATGCCCAGGATGCTAAGGCTATCCTGTATTGTCCTGTAAGGGCTCTGAAGAGTAGAATGGGAAAGGAAAGGAGACACTTTACCACAAAAATACACACCTGTGTCTTCTTGACATTGAACTGCTGTCATCTGCATAGCAATGGATATTGCCTAATGACAACATGTCATTGATATGCAGCAGAATCAAAGTCAGCGACAGGACGGAACCTTCTGCACGTATCGGCCTACGGATGAACTTGGACAAAACCACTTGGTTCACGGCACCGTCCTCGAAGGTGTTCAAAAATATGTGTACCTTAGGCAGACTCTGCAATTGGGTCGAAACATCTTTGAGGACGAGTTGAATAGATGAATTGAGCTGGGCATTTGGGAAACTACGCAGTCTTCTCATCGTCAATCCCACAAAACCTAAAGACGGTCAGTGCGTCCTACCCGTCATGTATGGAGCCGAAACGTGGACACTGAAGGTACGGCTATTGCACAAGTTCAAAGTCGCTCAGCGGGTTATGGTAAGAGCTATGATCGGTGTTTCTCTGCGGGATCAAATCAAATCGGGAAGTTAGGCGACCCAAACCAAACAAAGCGAACCAAAATCGACATAGCTCATGGCATCAGCAAGCTGAGGTGGCAGTGCGCTGCCATCAGCCATAAAACCGACAACTGCTGGGGTAAATGGGTTCTAGAGTGGAGACCGCGTCTCAGCAAACGAAGTGTAGGACGCTCTCAGGCCAGGTGGAGTGATGATATGCGCAGGACGGCTGGTAGGAGCTGGATGCGAGTAGCCGAAAACGAGAAGTGGCGTGCATTTGGGGAGGCCTATGTCCAGCAGCGGACGAAAATGGGCTGATAATGATGATGATGGGTGGTCGACGAACAGACGGATCACCTGATGGTGATAGCAACACCAACATTTACAGAATAGTTCGTGTTTTTGTAAGAATTTAAAAAACCCGAGAAAACCCGGGTTTTGGTTTTTCAAACCCGGGTTTTTTGTGACTCTTAAAACGCGGAAAAACCCGGGTTTTTAGGACCGGGTAAACCCGGGCTCGATGCCCTAGTCACGGGACTATGGACCCCGTTTTTGCCCTAAGAATCATCATGGAGAAATACAGGACGAAGAACACGCCTCTCCACTTCCTATTTCTGGACATGGAGAAGGCCTTCGACTGTGTTCCGCGTGCGATGATTTGGTGGGCCCTGAGGTCCAAGGGAGTGCCAGAAACGTATGTTGATATCATTAGAGACATGTACTGTGATTCCGATTCTGTAGTTAGGACCGCTGTTGGCGACACTTTGCCCTTCCGTATAACCGTCGGAGTACACCAAGGCTCCGTCCTGAGTCCGTTCCTCTTCAGCCTGATATTAGACGTATTGTCAGACAGCATCAGAGACCACCATGAGCAGCCACCATGGCTACTTATGTATGCTGATGATATCGCGCTGGTGGACTCGGACAGGGGACGGCTGGTGAGACGTGTTAACACATGGAAGGAATCGCTTGAGAACGGGGGTCTGAAACTCAACGTGGCGAAGACTGAGTACTTGGCCTGCAACACTTTCAGCAGATCCCATGTCCGTCCGCATAGGTGAAAACACGGTCGAGCGCACGGACCGGTTCAAGTATCTGGGATCTGTACTCCACGCGAACGGCGACATCGACTCCGACGTCAAGGCACGCATTGCTGCTGCGTGGGATAAATGGCGGGAGGTGAGCGGCGTCACTTGCGACCCTAAAATGCCGGTTAAGCTGAAGGGACAGGTCTATAAATCCATCATTAGGCCTGTTCTCTTATATGGCAGTGAAGCATGGCCAGTACTTGAGCGGCACAAGCAGGAACTGCGGGTCACGGAGATGAAGATGCTGCGCTGGATGTCGGGAGTTACGCGAGCAGATCGCGTAAAGAACTCCCGTATTCGCGGCAGCCTTCATGTTCGAGACATCGCTGACAAATTGCAAGAGTGCCGCCTGCGTTGGTACGGTCATGTTTTACGGAAACCGGCAAACTACGTAGGGAACAAGTGTCTAGCTATGTCGCTACCGCCAGGTCCCGGCAGAAGGGGAAGGCCCAAGAAGGCCTGGCTTGACGTCGTAGTGGATGACATGCGTGCCAACAAACTCTCCGTGAAGGATGCCGAAGACCGCGCGAAGTGGAGAGATAGAAGTAGGAAAGCGGACCCCGGGCTCCGCAAGGATGCAACCGGGAAAACGCGGAGATGATGATGACTTAAATGAATTGTACCAATGTAAATAACTGAGCAGGGGTTTCATAAATTGAATTTTATCGAGTTATTATAGTATCTAATCACATTGAAAATTGAATATGGTCTATGAATAATATGAAAGCGGAAACTATTGTCTGTCTGTCAATACCATTTACTCGGAATTTGCGGTTACGTTACCATCAGTGCGCGAGTCCGATTTGCAATACACCAGAAATTAGGAATGGAATCATAGACTAGATTAATTTACAGCTAGTGCCTTCTCTTTATTTACCTTTAAAATAATAATAAAACTAATATCTTATATATAAAAATGAATCGCAAAATGTGTTGGTGAGCGCATAACTCAACAACGCCTGAACCAATTTGGCCAGTTCTTTTTTTAAAATGTTCGTTGAAGTCCAAGGATGGTTCTTACTCTCTACTTGGGAAAAAATCGAATAATTGCCGGGAAAACCCTAACAAACCCTAAACAGCCCTTTTCTTTTTCATATTTTTCCAACTAATCGGGTTTCTAAAAACGGGTCAACTAGTGATATAATAAAATTAATGCTGGGGTAATTCATTTATCATCTGTGTGGTAAATACAATTTTATTCTATAGAAGAGATTTTATTCTAAGCGCTTTTTAAAATGATTTGTTAGCAGAGAGTGAGAGGTCAGTTGAAGTGACAAGTTGTTATGAGGGTAATGGAGAGGTCGCCACTAAATTTATGTAGGTACGAACAAATGACCTAGGCCGGGCTGGGGCTAAATGGTTGAAGTAACGAATAGTTCAAAAATAACCAGCACCATTCTTCGTTGATATGATTTAAAAAACTGTAAAAAAGTAGAAGGTTTTCTCAAAGGTAAACATAATATGGTGAAAAGGATCAAATATGAGTACTCCATCATTATAAACAAGGACAATATTAGAGAACGTAATAATGCAACACACATGGGTTCTACCATAGAGGATGAACAAGAAATACTAAGGTACCTACGTCCTATTTTATTAAAAAGAAAAAACACTATTTTTTATCCTCTACAAAGAAGAGTTTATAATATAATATTTTTAATAAGCAGCTAAGAAAAGATACGATACCATCCCGGGATTAGCCGTAAGCCCGGGATTCCTGTTAGTATACTTTTATTGGTGTAACTCTTTGCAGGGCGCGATAAGAATCTCATCTGTATTCAAGATTCTGCGTCACATAAACACTCTTCTACTTCGCCACGTACGTTTTGCCATATTTTATTGAACAATATTCGTATTTGTGAATAATATGTAAAATATAGTATAATATAATATGAAGTTGTAAATTTTCTTACGGGAAATCCGGAGATTTATCTATCTAGTTTTTTTTTCAGTCTGGCTTTGCGCGGTGACTGAATAGAGTGCTATAGTGCGGTAGGAGACAGCCGCCCCATAGCTTGAACGAATCCTTGTATTAAAACGAACGAAATTGTACGAATAATGAACTGAGGCTACATTAAGATTTGAATGTACTGTTCGCCTTAGTGTTTTCAGTGCGATCATAATTTTTGTGCCAAGTGTTGTGGAGATTGAAGTGTGTGGCATCGGGTCCCGTTGGCCGATTTTCTATCAAATCGCTTCCGGGAATTTGTCTGAATTTGTGAGTTGCGCGCGGGACGCGGTGACGAACGCACGTAGCAGTAGTATCGACTATTTATTGCGTATTTTTATCAACTACCCACTTTTTCTTTGATAATGGATGGTGACGAATTAAGCGACGGGGACAAAAGTGATACGGAAGTATTGCAAGTATGTGAACGCGAATTAAACAAGTTAAAGGAATGCGAGCGGGAGAAAATGAGCGAAAAAAGGCCCCGAGAAAGTGAAGAAAGTAGCGAGGAGGGGTTTATAACGGTATGTCGGAAACCAAAACGATTAATAAGAAGTATATCTGGTGATGGTGAAATAAGAAACTTGAATGAGATCCAAGAAGATAATTATGAAGTATGTTTGTTTTCAACTCGAGTTCTTCCTAAGCAGATGGGTTTAGCGAAATTTCTGAGAAACGAAGGTATTACTAATATTTGCAAGATTATGTATAAAAGTGCATATAAAACATTTATTACATTTAATAATAAGAAACAAGCTGAAGATCTTATGAAGAATAAAAAACTGTTAGAAATGGATATACGGGCACAATTGACCAATGAAAGCAGCTTATCTTATGGAATCATAAGAGGAGTGGATCTTGATTTAAGTGAACAGGAATTAATGGAGATTATAAACGCGCCCTACGACCTAATTTCTGTCAAAAGAATGAAACGCTTAAACTATGATAATAAATGGGAAGATTGTGAGACAGTTCGTTTATGTTTTAAAAGTTGTTTGATCCCCACAAGTATTGACGCTTATGGCTGTAAGTTTGAAGTAGAGAAATTTGTTTTTCCAGTTACGCAATGTTCCAATTGTTGGAAATTTGGGCATACGAAGAAGTTTTGTTCGTCGAATAAAGTTATATGTCCGAAATGTGGTGAAGGACACAACAACTGCGAAACAAAATCTTACAAATGCTCAAACTGTAAAGGTGAACATATGGCGTTAAGTAAAATATGTCCTAGTTTCAAGAAAGAAAAAGAAATTCGGGCCATAATGAGTGATAAGAATATAACTTACAAAAAAGCTTTAGATATATACTTGAAAGAACTAAAGACTCGCAAAGAAGAAGAAACAAGGATTAGTCAAGAGGAAAGTTTGTTTAAATCACCGATATTATCATCTGACTTAAACATCACCAAGGCAAAGCAAAGAACATACAGTAGCGTGGTTAAATCAAGAGAAGAAATACACAACAGCTTCGGCCATGACAGAAGAGACAATGATTTAGTAATGGAGAACCAAAGTATCCCTAAAAAAAACAGATATAAAAGGACAAAGGAGAAAATAAATAAGGAACAAAGTACATTAATGGAGGAATGCGAAAATGTAGAATCAGAAAGTGAAGATACCATAAACCAGGATGAACTAATTACGGAAAAATCAAAAAAGAGAAAAGAAAGAAAATATGATATTTGGAACTTAATATTTAAACTGAAAAATATTATTTTTTCGGAAGATAAATTTGAGGATAAGATATATATGGTTATTAGACTCATATTTGTAGAACTGAAATTATTTGTCTCGAATTTTGTAGCTAGTGGTAATTTTGTTGACAGACTTCTAAATTTATTTGATGGCCAAGGACTTTAAAATTAATATTCTGCAATGGAATTCACAAAGTTTGAAACCCAAGTTGGCAGACTTTGATTTATTACTAAGTCAAGAAAAAATTCATGTAGCAATAATTAGTGAAACATGGTTGGATGAAGATACACCTCTACATCTACGCGGTTATAATGTATATCGAAAGGACAGGCACGATTCTTATGGAGGAGTGGCAATCATTGTCCATAGGTCTCTGAATTCACATGCTTGCCCCATTAGTGGTATTAATACAGGTATTGAAGCAGTACATATCAGGATTAACAATTGTAAGTATATTCAAAACATTATAGCTATCTATTGTCCTTCCTCAATACGTACAAGCCAAGGAGATTGGGATAAAATTTTTAATATAGCTAGGTTAAAAACTTTAATTGCAGGCGACTTTAATGGCCATCACACAAACTGGTCTTACAAAAACCGGCCAAGTGCGAGTCGGGCTCGCGCACAAAGGGTTCCGTAGCAGCAAATATAATAAAAATCAACCTATCTCAAAAACTATAAGAGATACTTTGATCAAACCAAAAATCGTTGAAAGAGTTAATTAGCATGCATCACCTCTATTTTTTTTAGAATTTTATACCCCGTAGTTATAAAAATAGAGGGGGGGACATACTTTTACGACTTTGAGAGCTGATATCTCAAAAACCGTTCACTTTAAGAAAAATGTTTTTTAGAAAACTTTATATCATTTTAAAAGACCTTTCCATTGATACCCCACACGGGTATGTACATCGAAAAAAAAAATTTCATCCCTCAGTTACATGTATGGGGGGCCCCACCCCCAATTCTTTTTTTTACTATTTAGTGTCATATATTTGTAGCGGTTCATACAACACATATTCCCATCAAATTTCATCACTGAAGTACTTATAGTTTCCGAGTAAATCGGCTGTGACAGACGGACAGACGGACAGACGGACAGACGGACAGACGGACATGACGAAACTATAAGGGTTCCGTTTTTGCCATTTTGGCTACGGAACCCTAAAAATGATCAAAGAGGTTTTCAACTATTAGACTCTTCTTTGGAACATAGTTTTACGTCAATTAATAATGGTCAACCTACTAGAGTTAAATTAGTTAGCGGTAATTTACAAAAATCTTCGCCTGACATATCCTTTGTATCAGCGGATGTTGCTATACATTATGGTTGGAAAGTGATAAATGAAAGCTTAGGAAGCGACCATCTACTTATTAAATTGTTTATAGAAGAAAATGGCAAAAATGTTACTGATAGACGTAATTACAAAAAAGCTGACTGGGAAGCATATAGACAAGCTCTTGAATCCTCTTTCTTTAATTTTGACAGTAGTAATTGCACTAGTGAAAATGTTCATGAATATTATGCGTATCTATTAGACCAAATCAATTTTGCTGCGAATAAAAGTATTCCCAAAATCAAAGTAAATAATAGTCCTACAAAAACATTCAAACCCAAGGAATTTTGGAATCCTTCTCTCTCTAAATTAGTTGGCGAACGTAGATTGGCATTAAGTAGGTTTAGGAAAAACCCTACGCCTGAAAACTTAAAAATATTTGAAGAAAAGGTTGCGATTGCTAGGCAAGAAATACAACAAGCCAAAAACATTAGCTGGAAAAAGTTTTGTTCAAGCATTGACGAATGCACATCTATTCATGGTATGTGGGGCAGGATGCGTTGGTACAAGGGATATCGTCAAACTAAATCGACAGCTCCAGAGGATAAGAAGAAGCAACTACTTCGATCCCTCTCACCAGACACGGTAGCAAATTGCTGCCCTGAACTTAATTCGACTAATTATGCACTAGAGTCTCCTTTCACAATTAACGAACTTAAACATGTATTAAAGAAAAAAGATACTTCTCCAGGTAAAGACGGTGTGACTTACTCTATGGTTTACAATCTTCCACCCTCTGGAATCACATTTTTATTAAATCTATATAATGCAATGTTTCGGTTAAGTGTCATACCAAACCAATGGAGAACAATCTTGATAGTTCCTATACCTAAAACAGGGGGTAACAATAACTCGGAAATAAAATTAAGACCTATATCACTGATTTCTTGCTTGTGTAAACTATTTCACACTATGCTAGGTAAACGACTTGAGTGGTATATAGAGAAAAATAAAATTGTATCGGGTGATACATGTGGCTTTCGAAGAGGTCAATCTTGTTTAGACTGTTTAGCTAGATTAGTAACATATATACAAGTAGGGTTTTCTAAAAACTGCCCAACTGCTGCTTGCTTTCTTGATATCGAAAATGCCTACAATAATATTTTAATAGAGAAAGTGGTAAGCATTTTGGATAATTTAAAAATAGGAAAAACAGTTTGCAAGTATTTATGGTCTTATCTAAGTGAAAGACATTTATTAATAAAAGGAGAAAATGGTGGAAATAATTATGAGGTCAGATATACTAATAAAGGGCTTGCTCAAGGAGACCCTATTTCTCCATTGCTATTTAATATAGTTACATATAACATTTGCCTACAAATACATAGTGTTCATATATCTCAATATGCAGACGACTATGTTCTATATATTAGTCATAAAGATTTAAAAAAATGTGAAGATGACTTACAATCAGCAATCAATATAATGGTTAACATGTTAGATAATATCGGCCTTCAATTATCAAGCGATAAATCAAAATTATGTATTTTTAGTAGAGGTTTCAGAAGGACTCAGTTAATCGTAAATATTAATAATAAAACATTAGCAAACGAAAACACCATTAAGTATCTTGGAATCTGGCTAGATAAATCACTGCGATGGAACAAGCATGTGAATGAGGTGGCACAAAAAACATCTAGGTTTTTGAATATCCTAAAAATTTTGTCAGGTCCAGGTTGGGGTATGCATCCCAACCACATTCGCTTGTTATATATATCTTTAATAAGAAGTCGTTTTGATTTTGGATGCTTTTTGTATGACAATGCGGCAAAGACCAATCTTCTAAAATTAGATCGTATACAGAATCAGGCTTTGAGAGTTATAGGAGGATTTGTTAGAAGTACACCGATCCATGTAATGGAGTCCGAAGTATGTATTCAACCTTTATTTCTAAGACGATTATATCTCGCTTATAAATACTGTCTGAAAAGTATGTCCTTATCAAATAATTTGACTATTAAGCTTCTTAAGGATCTGTGTGTAACGTGTAATGATAGTTATTGGCTAAGACTAAAAAAACCCCTACTAAGGTCTGTATATAACGAATGTAAAGATCTTAATATTCATTGTTCAGATCCTATTGATATATTTAATCTTGATACCTGGGTAACTAATATACCTATAGATGGCATTATATGTTGTAATCTCGACTGTGTTAAGGGAGCAAAAGATAAACAAGGACATACTTTGAAGTTTGATGTTATTAGAGAGCTAAATATTAAATACTCGAACTGGCATAAATTGTTTACTGACGGATCTAAGAGTGATAATGGTATAGGAGCCGCATATATTGATCCATCAAACAAAATATCTGGAACGTACAAAATTCAACAAAATGTGTGTATCATGACGACGGAACTTGTTGCAATTTTAGGGTCACTTAAGTACATAGAAAACTATACTATTAAAAAATGTGTAATACTTTCAGATAGCAAGAGTGGCCTTCAACACTTGGCTCGCTGCGCCTCTGGATCAAGCAGAGGTGTTCCGATTGCCTATGAGGTGCTGAACCACATTTACAAATTAATTATGTCAAGTGATATTGAGCTAAGATTGCAATGGATTCCGTCTCATATAGGTTTACGTGGCAACGAGGAGGCTGACAAACTAGCAAAAATAGCTTCATTGTCTGGATCACCGTACTTGATTCGACCATTTTATTCGGAAACGCTACCAAAATTTAAAAATGATTGTTTTCGACTTTTCAAGGAATATTTCGATAAAAGAAGTACAGAAAAAGGCATATGGTTTAAGATTATTCAATGTGAACCTCCTCGAATACCATGGTTTTATAATTTTAAATTAAAAAGAAAGTATATTGTATTGCTTCATAGGTTAAGATCTGGACATTATCCGTCCAACAAATTCGCATATTTAATGCGAAAAGCTACTTCTCCTAATTGCGAGATTTGTGGTAGCTTAGAAGATGTGCAACACATCCTTACGGAATGTAAAAAGTATGAAAGGGAAAGGGAGCTATTTATGCAAAAGTATAAAGTAAAAAAATATGATTTGGGAATGTTTACATCAATCTTAGCAGAACCTACATCTGAGGCTGCTCAAAAACTAGTTGAAATATTTTTGCATAATTAACTCCCTCGCCCCGCAGTAACTAGTACCTAAAAATGTAAGTAAATTAAGATTAGGTTTCGATGGGGCTGACATGTCGTAAGACAAAAGCCTCTAAATAAATAAAGATTATAAAAAAAAAAAAAATCTAGTTTTATTTACTAGCTTGCGAAATTGGACACATTACATAGCGCTAAATAATCCTAAAGTTTATTGTGATTTGCCATAGAAACATCTCACGTTTTATGCTTGATTCTGTGCCAGTTACACCATGCTAATTATTAAATACTTATTAGCTTATTAAGCGTCGAATTTTGAATTTGAAATTTTTCTCTATTTAATTTTTTAACATTTATGTCTTACTTTTTTTTATACTTGACTGTACGAAAACGATACTTGATGACTTTTCTTTAAGTGGCTTTGTTGCTCGAATACATTGAAAAACATCTCCCACGCCTCAATACAAAAATAAGCGGGACTCTAGCACAATTACCAGATAGTTGAATTACCTAGGTACAGTAATACCCCGCTTTACGCGAGAGATGCGTTCCAGAAAAAATCGCGTTAACTGAAATTCGCGTATATCGAGGTTTATGATTTAACATAGCCAAAATTTAATACAAAAAAACACGAATCATTTTAATCAATCACTTTAATTCAAAGAACACTTTATGCATTACATAGTTACTATTAATTATTTTTTACGGAAAAATACATCTATTGTCTTTTGGGTAGCGTTTTTTTTACGTTCTTGTAAAATACGTTCATAACACCCAACACTGTTTTTTATTGTTTGACACACGGTCATCATTACTGTCTATACTCTGCAGTATGTCCAAACCTGAATAAATGTTTGAAAGAGCATTTTGTATTTCCCCTGAAGAATTCGTGTTATAGTGAAACCGCGTATAATGGGGTCGCGTAAAGCGGGGTATTACTGTACTAGTGCATACAATCACATAGCGGGAGGCAAGGAAATTATATTAAAACGCGATGAACCAAACTGATTGCACCCGTATTGATTTTCTCTCGAACACCAGAACATCGCGCGAATTGTAACTAGACTATCCACTACTTTTTGTAACAATTGGATTAATCGTGAACACGCATTGTGATTTTAAAAGGACTTCTCTTTAGCACTTTTGAGAAAGAAAATAAATTTTACTGTGGCACGGTTAAGTTGCGAATCATAATAATAATATTGACTATGTAAGCAAACACTGGCGTAGACTCATGCCGTATATTAAATAAATAAATATCTGGGACATTTCCACACACCTCTCATCATCTGACCCCAAACTAAGCAGAGCTTGTACTATGGGCGTCAGAGACTGATATACATACATAGATATTTTTAAATATATAATCACACCCAGACACGGAACAAACACCGATATTCATCACACAAATATTTGTCCCGAGTGGGAATCGAACCCACGACTCTTGGAACCGCCAGCCAGGGTCACTAACCACTGTTCCACCGAGCCAGTTAGAAGATTACCTTAATATTCTACATAAATTTAATAATAATACAATAAAATCGCACTTATATATTTGAATAATGCATCTCGTAGGCATCGATAGGCGAACTTGAAAAGAGTATTCTGCACTTTACGACCTCGAATGAGAATGGCACCTGTAACATAAAATAAATCACTAGCCCACGACTAAGCTATTGTTGTAAGAACTATATTATCTGCTTGTTTAAAAATAAACTCACTAGTTTGTATTATTTAAATAATATTTGTACATTTGACAGTTAACACTGATTGTTATATTTCTACCACAATTTTTCTTTCGGACTTAGACGACCCAAAATATTCAATTGTCTTAATGAATGTGCTTTTTGGGTAACCCTTACATTGAATATGACGCAGGTTTTAATATCTAGGTCGATTTGTATTAGCATAAAAGCATTTTCCTCGGGATATGCATGGTCTGATCTTGGGAGACATGGCTTTCTTGCCAAAAACTTATTCAATGTAAAAGCCGAAGTCTACTCTAGGATATCAAATAATTGACTTACTAATATTCATATTATACAATTAGGTTATCTCTTTTTATACGACTGTCTATCCGCCATAAGTAAGCAGCTATGTAATAATTGATTAATATTAACCCAACACCAATAGATTACATTATTTATTAATATATAAAATACGTCCGCATTTCCTATCAACTAAGTTATAGTTTGCAAAAATGAACTTTCACAAACTGGTATAAAACGGACTGAGAGCTTTGATAACCAACTTCACGATATTAATAGTGAAACTTTTTCAATTCCACGTAGGAGTATAATCTTTGCATTTTCCCCTGTAAACACGAGTAGGTATTCAGTACATTTACACCTACCTCCAATGAACGTCAATTAACGTTACTTTAGTTAAATGATGTTTTTTTGTCTTAAAGTAAGCAAAAGAAGAGATTAGTACTTATACGACTTTATATTAGCTTTTTAGCTATAAACTTAAAATTTTTCAGATAACCTAATTTCTTGACAATCATACTCGTCTTGGTATACCTACTACATATTTTTTATATATATATATTTTTTTGTATATATTTTTTTTAGTAATCAAATAAAAATATAATTTATATGAACACCAAATTAAAAGCATATAAGTAAGTACGTATATTAATTTCAAGCACCTAACATTGCTTAAAATTAAAAAAGGACTGTAACCTTTTCATTGTTTAGCATTTGTATAGCAATGTATTCAAACTGTTTTACATTTATTCAACTTAGCACAGGATCATCTTAGCCCAGTAAAAAGTTTGAGAAACACAGCCTTAATGCAATGGCTGAACTGATAACATTACCACACTACAGCCCTCTGGTGAGAAACTTTATCTTGCTGTACCAGTAATTTTATTCCGTACTATTCTTGCAATGTGAAGTTTGTATATCTAAGTATACGGGTAAGTTACCTAAGAATGTGTTAGGTCTTGCGTTATACCAAAAGTTCTAATATTTTGGTCGGAAGTTTTGTTTTTGGAAACGGTACCTATGGCAAGTAGTAATTAACAAAAATATTTAAAAAGGATATTCATCGAAATTTGTACTAGCTTTTAACGACATAGACACATTTTTCTCTTGAACATACATTTTGTTAACATGAAAAGTTAGTTGTACAGTCGAGCTGACCACGTGTACACCATCAGGAATCTAGAAGAGCATTCCATACCTTAATGACACGGGCCAAAAAAGAGGAACTGAACCTCTTAGTCCGAGCCACCAGCGCTTGCGTTGTATGTGGATGACAGCGCTGTCCAGCACGTGTCGTTCGTGAGTGGAAAGGGAGGGAATCACTAGATGAAATAGCTTTTCAGAGAATTTTCCGTTAAAGAGACGGTAGATAACACTTAGACCGGCAATGTCTGTAGGTCATTGCAGAGGTTCATGGGTTTCGGACACCTCTTGATCATCGATAATACTGTTAGCACGTCGCTGCAACCACGAGGGCATCTTGTAAGAATTTTGCGGAGCCATCTCAGAGGCAAGAGCCACATTCCATTACAGCTTTTCAGATACAGGCAACTTTTTTCAGTTATGCTGAGCGGTAAGCGCCACTGATGCCTGTTAAAAAAATCTGTCGTCACCGGTAGTCAGTAAGCAAAAAGGGTTTTTTACGCTAATTAGGTGTAGTAGTAGACGCTCCATAAGCTACACAGGTTTTGAATACTTGATTATAAATTAAAACTGACTTTGCAGTATCTCAAAAAGAATACCACAATTATTTTCCTAAACTGTCTAACTGGGTTGTCTACCTTATGAGTTATATTCGTACATAACATAAAACTCATTTCACATTTAAAATGACTCTACAGCGAGTCACGCCTTCTAACTTGTTATATTATAATTTGTTATTCTGGACCACTGAAAGTCAACCAGTCTATCGGCTCTGCATAAATTTCCGTCACCAGTATGACAAAGTTACATAATCCAAGTTTACCCAACTCGGTATCAGTACTAGCAAGTTTTACCTCCAAACGCGTACTTAGAGCATTGTTGTGATTGAAATAACAGCTAACAAGATACGATAACTCGGGAAAGGTGTTTATTAAGGCGTATCTTCGACAAAAGGCGCGGCGAAGCAAACAATAATATTGTATTACACCGTCTCAACATCTCTGGCTACAAGTGAATGATTGATGATTAGGTATTTAAATTCGATTAGTCGTTTCTTTAGATTTAATGATAATGGTCTTCACACGATAAAGGCAGCAATAGCTATCTACTCGACGGTTCGACTTCCAAACTGCTTTTCTTGTCTCTGTCTTTATAGTGTTTCAGGTTTTTTAAAGTTCGTTTACTTTTACCTAGTAAATACAAGTTTTCTTTCTGTAATAACTTCTTTATTTATAGTAAATAATAAGTAAATAAATGCAATGGCCTCAATTGTCATTAGCGATATTTGTGCAGATCGTCCGAAACGTCCCAATCACGTGATAGGGCTACATTTCGATTACCTATTTTTACTTGATATTATGTGGCTCTATCAGTCAAGGTCGTGCGAGCAGGATAGTTGCACGAACATTCGCCGCAAGCACCGCATTCGCGAGACGGTGAGCTTTGTGCTACGGCTGTGGAGCCGAGACTTAATTTCTCGTTTAATTTCCGCCTAGAGCTACATGCCTGTGTATGCGGTTCGAAGTTCCGACGGCAGTCGGGCGATACCATATTTTGTACGGCGACAGTAGCATAATGTGTAAGTTGTGCTCTTTTTATTCGGACGAGGAACATGTTTAACATACGGCCAGTGTTGTTAATGCTTGGTTGTTTTAAGAATCAAATACTTGCTGCATGAGGAAGTGAACAGGAACACATTGGCGTCAAATAACTATTTGATACGACTTGGTATGACATGGATCTCACAACGGTAGAACAACGAGTTGCGAGACTTGCGAGACTTGGTTTTTTTGACAAGTATTGATTTTTTATGGATTCAAGTATACTGAATACTCATTTGTAAAATATAATAGGTAGGATAAAGATCTCTATTTAGCTTACACTATTTTCATTAACTCTCCAATGTGTATATGGTGGTTTGTATCTTTGTATTTATAACGTAAATTATATCCTCCATCCTCCTCCATCATACGTTAATTTAAATATTCGAATATGGATGATTTTTTTTCAATAAAAAACAATACTTTAGAGCTTTAAAAAGCATAAAACAAATTAACTATAAAGTATTATTTACTTTTTAATTGTTTAATTAGGTATACAGTAATATTCATTAACAATTGCCTTCTGATTTACATCTGATTATTATGATGTGGAATTCCATATTAGTGTAATTGAATCGGTCATTTCAAAAACCTCATAAGTCATCATTTTTTCCGACATGCTTTTTTTACTGAAAATGGTTCCTCGTAGGTAGTTACGTATTCTGGGTGAAAACATCTTAAGTCAATACGATTCTTCGCCTTTTAATAATACCGCGTGGAAAATATTACAATTCAAAACAAGTTAAAGATATCATTCTGGAAGAGCATATTATTCCATTTTATAAAAACATCTTAAGCTGGCCAATTGCAAATGTTGAAGATAGTCCAGATGAGAACGATGGATAATATGACTATGTACCATAAATCTATTAAAATATGACAAATAAATACATGTAAAATGTTAATAAGATAATTTTTAAATTTAACTCTTGATCATAATCAATAAAAAATATTATGATTTCTATTTAAATTTTTGCCACTCAAATACAAAGTTGAACATATAAAATTCTGAAAAGTTTTGATTTCGTGACTTATGAGGTTTTTGAAATGACCGATTCGTGTTCTGTACCGGTTACTTTATTGAAAGACAAGTATGTTACCTGTATTGATATCTATTGTTAAAGCAAATAGCGCACTGGCTATCACAAAATGTAAAAGAAAAACGTATTCGTGTTAACATTGACTTAGGGCGGTATCCAGGAATATCGGCGAATATTGTGTAAGCATTCCAGTTCAGTGAGCTAAAAGGATTAAGTTTAGGGAGACTCTGATGATAGTTAGACCGAAAATACCTATCTACATCGCTTTTCATTTTTTATATGGCAAAAATTCTTTCTCCAAGAAAAGGGGATAGCGTTTTAAAGGTATCAATTTCCATTGAAAAGATTGTAATATTTAAAGCTCTGGCTTATAAACGTCTTAAAATATCCAAAATAACTCTTAAGTACACCAATGCTGATCTACTGCAAATGAACTGATTCGCAAGTAAAGCATTTCACGGAAGTTTAACGAGTAATATCTTTGAAAGCGCCATTAAAAAGGTCGTTTCGAGGCCAAGTCAAAGTAAGTACAGTTGTAAGCGACATAATTATGGGCTCTTCTAATAGGGCGCCGTGTAGTCGCGCCCTTATCCTAACAACCTGAGTATGAGGTTAAATATCATCGAACCGGGGCAGACTAATTTGGTTTGTTGGTTTTGCCGCCAAGGCCAAAGGGAGATGTAACTCATACACACTTGTGGTAACAACAGTGAAGCATTTTATATCTGTGGTTATTGCAGAGCTTTCTTGTAGTCTAATAGGCGCTCATTCTAAAACTTTCGTATACTGATGGATATGAACAATGGTTATATCTTTAGAACTGCAGTCAAAGTTTATTTGATTGCAATACTACGTGTCTGGGTGTATTATTAAATATATTTAAGTTTACTTTTGATCCTGATTTCCGTAATACAAGTGCTTAAGCTACTTACCACGGGATCAGATCAATGTATGTGATGTTGTGTAATATTTAAAAAAAAATTACTAAGGATGCTACACTTTTACCACTCCATAAAAATAGTCCTAGATAGTATTTTTGGTAGAGTTAGTATTTTGTTAGTTAAATAAAACATTTGATTCTCAACTGACCCAAATGTATTATTATAACGTAGTCATCGTCAAAAACTATACCATTTCGTTTGTTTAACTATTTTATTTTCTATTTTTAGTGGTACAAAATTGAAATCGGTGACTTATTTGATTTCCCTCGTCATTTTAAATTACCTATATCCGGTAGTCAGCCAGATTCACGGATCAACATTGTACTGTGATGAATAGAATTTATCATTTAAATTCCTTCCTACAATTTTATTACTCCCATAATTGGGTTTGCAATGGCAATCCAAATTATATTTCCGTTTATTAAGCGGAGTGTCGTAATTTAACGCCAACTACTCGTATTTATTATTATAAGTAGTTTGATTTAGTGAAACAAATATAATATTAAGCATTCAAATATTTTGATAATCTCAATCAATACAGGATAGTGCATTTTGAAACACATGTATTTCAAACAGTTACATAATTAGAAAACTGAAATTGTCCGGGATATTTACCATGGGTGTCACGTGATCATGGCGCCTGCAACAGTGCCGAAATATCGGGAGCTCATTAAAACAAAACAACATGGTAAATATGCCGGACAATTTCAGTTCTCTAATGTGTGTAACCATGGCAGTTTAAAATTATATATAGTTATATAATTATACAAGTACTAGGTATGTATATAGTACCCAATTAATTGCAAACTGAAGTAAAGTCTGCGACCTTCTGGACGATTCCTCTACTCTCCTCGACATATCTTAATTCCTTGTAGCGGACGTGTCCTCCCGACGGGTTACTAGGGTTCCCACTGTGGCAAGTTTTTGACGATCGAAATATATAAAAAGACTTGGAAACAGACCGCCTCTGCCTGTAAATACTGCATTGCTAGGTATTGTCTTTCTCAGCCGATGTATAGAGATGCTCTTTTAACTTATCATCATCAGGTTTTGCGATAAAAAAAAACAAAGTGGTCTACGTCGTACAATATTTATAGTAGGAAATAGCCAATGGTAAAAACAAAAGAAGAACGATTTTAAAATTAGAATTAAAATTGAAAATATAATTAGGACAGCGCGTATACTCACGCGCTGTAACATTAGGTCTGCAATAAGTCTAATATAAGCAGGTGCCATATTGTAAGTTTCAAATAGAAAATAGAAAAAGCTTACAATTAACTCGGTATCCATTTCCAATAAAAAAATTACATTAGAGCTCTAACTAGCCCTGAAAACAAACAAAACGAAAAAGAGAAGTAACCTTTTTGGATATATTCCGAAAAAGCTTCTTTATTTTTTTACTTCGTTTTCATGTTTTGGCAGCCCTTCGCCCCTACGTGACGGGACGGTACACGTTGCCCCGCGATCTCTTTATTACGCCCTCATACATAAATTAATCCGGTTTCTTTTGGACCATTTGAGGGGGAAATTAGGGTTAGCTGGTTTACATCTCCTGAGTATCAACGTGATGCGAAAGACAGTGGCTTTAAGGACAGGATACGAACACTGATCAAGTGTTCCCGTAGATACCGTAGGTATATCGTACCTACAGCGGGACTGACAGTGGAAGGTGACTATGTAATATATAATGTAGTGATCAACACTCATTTTTATATGTGTTGAAACGTTGTTTCTTTGGCCGCTTTTGTTCCATGCCAACCTTACCTACTTATTGCACTTATAAGGATATGCTACGAAATAGCTCTGTAGCAATATTTCAAGTGTGCTACAGAAAGTCGACGCTACGATAAACGTTACGAAATCTTAACTTAACGCTTATTGCTATCACAGGACAAGCTATTCAGTAAATTTTAATTTTTTTTGTAATATTTTGTATAAATACAATTTTGTTACGAGGTACATAACAAGTAGCTGGGGTCTGCATTGAAGTTATCAAGATTTCGGGAAGAGATTCGAAAAAGGAGCGTTATGTCAAAAAGAGATTTGTATAATTAAATATATTATATTCGAATATACAATGTTTCACTAAATAAACAATTTTCATTATTTTCCTTCTTCTTCTTCAACAAGAATCATTCGTCAAAAATACCTGTAATCTGGTCCTGTAGCGGTACCATGAGTTGGCTATCGAAAACTTACGTACGGTAAAAACCTATCGAGTTGTTTTTTTCATACGACCGATTTTAGTTCTTAGCGTAACCACCAGGGGCGCTGTACAAGTGTTTCATAGACATATTTACGTAGGCAATATCGAGTCCGTAACTTTTAAACTCATGGTAGCGCTACTGTAAACCTCAAAAGAACGAGGTAGCCTTGTAAATACAGCATGCATCCACGTTTGATTCCGTTATAAATATTGCATCATATCAGGTTTTAAAAGCTTGCTGTGTACCTCCATCCAGCAGGCGAATAATTCCGTCCGTGCGGTCAGCGCGCCGAACCCAATCGAGTTACGCCTGCAAAGAATATTCCGTGTAATACAACCACTGGTCATATACTCTCTGAAATTTCTAGGTAAGCGCTGAACTGGCGATATTAACTATGCAGTTTAGCCGCAGAAACGTGGTTGAGGGAAATAAATAATTAAATGCCTACCAAACAGACCTTCGACATTGTAAAATAAATGTGTTCTGATTGCATCTCGAGATAAGTAGCTAAGAAGTATAAACATACTTATTCATTTTTTAAGGTTCTGCAATGCATGTAACAATGTAAACATCTAAGTAATTTTTATCTTGGTGAAACTGTATCTCTCTTCACCGGACCGAAGGAACGTTTAAACAACTATTTCATTGAACGTGGTTTGAATTTGACCGCACGTTGTCTGTACGAATAATGGTTATGAAACATCAAATTTACAATACTACAATCTCGCGAGTTGCACTGCTGCGTCAATGCTCTATGAGATACTTGTGTTGACTCTATAATGCAGTCTCACTAGTACACTATGTGGGTACACTATATCTACGGGCATCACAGAGCAGTTTCAGCTACAAATTATCCGTATTTACCGTAACAGTACGCAGTCAGGTGCAACACAGCCGACCCGAGTTATTGACAGAAAGGAATATTGCGTTTAGGATTAGCCGATCTCTCACGCGAGGCTGGGAAGGAACTACTTTATATTAGGAATTTATGCTAGTCATGAAAGGTACGACGTTTTTAACCCATTTATGCATTTTTAGCCCCTGCACCAAACCAGGGCGGAGACCTATGTATAAATACCGTCACCTTACCATCCTAAAAAATATTTAATTACTTTATGTTTAATCAGGACAACATTTTTGTAAGTATTCAAACATAATTCCCTGAAAGATTTTTCAGGGATTTATGATAACGACGCTCAAAATTTTAAACTACATACTCAAGCACGATCTTATTTCTCACGAGCAAGTGCAAACAACTTTCATTTAACCAGGCGAAATCTTTGTTGAGAAATAAAAATCAGACGCATTTTTTCCCACTCACAGATTTGGTCATTTTTTTTGTTTTACAGTCCAAGCCAATAATAAATAACATGCCTCTGCCAGCCTTACTTCAGTATCGACAGCCCTGACGTACAGCTCTGGTGGCAGGCTGTCACGGTGACGAAGGCTGGTCCAAACCGCATTTATTAGCTCCCTAGATTTCACACCGGGGACTGAACAATGTACAGTCAACAACAGATAGTAATACTGACAGTTCAATACTGATGCTTATGCTGACGACATAAAGGCGTCAGAGAGCGCTAGGATATGTCTCTGAGTGGAGTACCGAGTTAATCTGAGCTGACGTCACAACCAACGCTTTAGTGGATTTTGTTCGCTCAGTTTATTTCCTCTGGTGTTTGTGGTTGCTGAGAGCTAATGTGTACATAATAATTTCGAAGATAATTAAAGGTTAAATTATTGTTATTTTCTTGTAGGTGTATAGCAATGCAAGTTATGTTTTACTGCGGCTTAGGTCCGGTATTAGCGGGAATTTCTTGAACCATGTTTAAGTTTCAAAATTCACAATGCAGTGTTTAGGGGTATTTTTTTTTTCATTTAAACGTTTGAAGTAGTTAATATTCATTATCATACTACATAAAATATGTTATCGGACACAAACTTTGTAAATTTTTCAGTAGAAACTAGCCTAAACACATTACGTATTGGCTATAAATTGAACGAAGCACAAAGTCAAACCATTAAGAGCCCTCGATCCACATACACACCCAAATTCAGTTAAGGGCAAGGTTATTTCAGTCTAAAGGCACTAAATAAAGATCAGAGTCGGAGTAGCTTAGACCGACCCTTCTCAGGGCATGTTGTTGGATGCAAAATTCGCCTGTATTTTTGTCCGTTGCCTCCGGCTATTAATATTTATGCCTGCTTCGCATGAAGGTCGTATTGGGTTCGATTTGCATTTGTATGCGGGCTTTACACAGGTGCGAGAGACTATATTCTTCTATCTTTACTTGAAGGCAGTGGTTTACGCTATTTGTACGGTTTATACCGAGATTTTCCTTAAACGAACAAGCGAAGATGTATGTGAGAAATATCAGCCAATATCACATACATTGACCTGATTCCGTGGTAAGGAGCTTAAGCACTTGTGTTATGGAATCGTAACTAACAAGTGAGGAAGTGATAAGTGTATTCATACTTGAGTTTAAGCTACTTTGTGTTTGAATTGTATTGTTCAAGATCGTTTACGAACCATTTTAATTCACATTCAATTGAAATAAAACTTTGTAAAATTCACGTATATGATGTTAAAAAAAACAAATAAATATTATGAGTAGTCACTGGAATTCGTTTTATTTGAAACTAGCTGACTGAATTATAAAATTATTCATCTAAACTGAAATTCAATAAGCCGTTATTGTGTTTTTAATCTGATTTATTAAATTTATTAAAAAAAACAGTTCAAACAATTTCATCTTTATTTCTACCGCAAAATGTTGATCGGAGAGTGGTCAGTTATTTCTTTTCCGAGTACGGTTCACGCTTACAGCTAAAAGCTCTGTCGCAAGCTTGTAGGTACTAAGTATATCGCGCGGTGAACTTATATTTCTCTTATTGAGTTTGCGATTTCGCCCACTTTCCAATCTATGGTTGTAATCGGTTGTACGCGATCGCAATCTTATTTGAAAAGTCCGCCATAGCTTCGGAACGGTACAGAGCTTTCAGTGAGGCTCTTAAAAGTGTATCTAAGCACGTTAATTTGTAAAATATATTATATTTTGCTTTTCTAACTGCGGTAACTCCAGACAGTTAGAAAAAAAAGTTATTTTACTCGATATAGCAAGAAACAGTTGATTAAAATGGTCAGGACATAGTCGTTTGTATGTTTCAATAATCATATTCACACAATAAATGTTGTGAGGTTACGCCGTGAAAATGTAGCATTGTTGCGCAAACTGCAAACAAAATACTATTATTATAACGAATACAAATAAATTTAGCCTCCAGGTTACTGTAACAGGCTAAATATTGCGCAGGTAGTTATCCAGGAACATGTAGTTTGGTATAATTGAGGTAGTCGGGCTAACTCGGGCTTGGGAAACATCTCACGCCATTTATTCTATTTTGTATTTAACTGAATATTGCGGCTAACTGAAGTTGGCTTCAAAATATATGAATATTTTCATTATTAATTTCGCTAAATAAATGCTTACAGAAATATATTTATAAATATTGGTTGTGAATAGGTAGGTTTAAAAGATGTTACTTTTTATATGATGACCTAAATTTAAAAATATTTTATGGCTAAAAAAGTTGGTATGATAAAGTTATAATACCTACGTCTAGCTACATAAACGTTGTACTGCTCTATATATTGTTTAAATAAATGTCATATAATTTTCTGTGCACCTCCACAAAAACAATTGACGAAAATTATACCAGCTATTACCTACCTATACCTACCTGAGCAATACTGCTGAAGTTATCCCCAATCGAGATAAATGCAAACGGTTAATAAATTCGAATGGGCCGGACGTCCGGCGCAAATGTTTTCGACTAATTCGGACCGTAATTATCAACCTCTGTGAACGATAACGCTGTGAATATTATCTGCTTCCCGTTTTGCCTATTCGAGTTGCGACTATGTAAAAATATTCGGTTTATCGTGCGTTTTGTCTTATTTTTTCGAGATTAAGGCTTGCAAAGTCACAGGAAGGATATAGCTGTCTATGTCTGATGTTTCACAGTAGTGTCTAATGAGAGAAAATTGTCGATTGATACTATTTAGTTTGGCTACAGCTATAATAAGCAGCCTGGGGAATGTAGGTACCTATAGGCTACAAATTATAAGGAACTTATTATTTATGAAACACATTTAAAGGACGGGTTTCTAAAATAATTATGTAATTTGTTTTATTTACCCGCGAGTTTAATCGGTAAAATATTTTTTTTTTGTATAATTATCTGTACCGACTAATCCGGTTTCGTTCAGTTATTTACTTAGTCGCATAGTGTTGATGAAATGGCGAAAAGCAATATCGTGTCAGGCGGGCCGGCTCTCGCCCGACTTAACCCGTTTTGCTCTACTGACTCATGGCGGCAATAAAAACAGTACACACCATCACACCTCACTCACACACACACATGTACGTACAACTCTGTCTCATTACATACTCGTATATACGTAGTTTCTACATTCTACACCAAAACCGCGATTTTTAAAAGTTATGCTAAGTAATTTATTTTCGAAACAAAAAAGCTTGGTTTTTAATGAATTTTATGACGCGAGTGTTGTCCTTATTTCAAATGTTTAGTGTTCGTGCTAATAACTGAATGACAATTTACTTCCAGTTCTGGGATCTGCAAATATAAATGGTGTAAATCAGTCACTTTGCTATACATAACCTATTTAATGTTATTGAAAAACAATTGATATAAATAACCATAAATAGTTTTATAGGCTTGATCGTCATAGTTCAGGGGAGGCTCAGCTCCTCTGTTATGACGTAAATGGTCCAAAATCAAATAGCTTAAGTCTCCCGGTATCAGGCCCGCCGCTAGCTCGTCGAACGCCCGCGTGCAATACCGATTAAGCCGCCCCATACACAATTCTTCTTGTTCCTAGTATCAAATCGATAGCGAGCCGTTGAGTCATATAAGAGCATGAGAAAAAAAAAGAAATATGTTCCAAAAAATACTATATTTGAGAACTTTTATAGTCTAATTTCGCACATCTAGAAAATATTCATCAAAATCATTTAAAAACCGAGTTGCAAATATATTAGAATCTTACCAGCCCCCAGAACAAGCCGGATTTAGACCCCATTTTTCTACTACAGACCACCTACACGCAATCAACCAAATAGTTGAGAAATTTTGTGAAATTTAATAAACCGCTCTACATCGTTTTTATTGACTACTAGCTGTGCCCGCAACTTCGTCTGCGTAGAATAGTAACTTTTGCCTGCATTTTTAATTTCAGGAAACATTTTTTTTAAGAAATTACAGGAAAAATAAATTAAGCTACATAAATTATAAAAACGATTACAAAATAAAATATAATTAAACTTAGTAATTGATTAGATTGATATCCATTAAAGAACCTGAAATTATTTACAGATTAATAGGTGATAAACAACATATCACATATTTCATTACAAATCGGCCAACTAAAATATAATTCACTCGCACAATATGTTTTTTTTTTGTCTAAGCAATAATCTAGCCTGAGAGGAGAGTGGTAGCTAGGACTCACAAAATAATTTTTCACATTTTAGTGCAAAATACAAACTACCGATTCACTGTCTCAAAATATCAATGAAGGATGTGTGTCGCCATGTGACGAATTAATCAGTATTTCCTTTGATTCTTTGTTATGTGCTACTTTTGCGCATTGTTTTTGTATATTTCTCGTAGATTGTATTATATTGCAATGAGACATAAACAAACATTGAGATAATAATGTAAAGCGCAAGTTTAATAAAATATAACTTATGAATTATGTACTTTAAGTATTTGAAGCAATATTGCGAAGTAATAGAGCATAGTGACATCTCTTTAACTAACCAAGAACTAAACAACACTCATGTCATATCAAATCTGACAGCATTTGACATGACTTGCCAGCTGAGAACATGTTAGTTGGGGAGCCCAACGGGAGTTTTTGGAGTCTTGATCAGACTCAGACTCTGTCTTGTAAGATTTTTAAATGGGAGACTCCTTGCACCCTTTCATGTACCTCTGCCGTGTATGTACACTTAATACGGGAGGAAGGGGGTGCATGATCTTAAATAGGATAGTTGCTAATGCTAATTACAAAGACACTGTTAAAAGAATTGGGCAGGATTATGAAGAACTAATAATCTCTGACAGTTTCCATGGGGCGATGACCGTATAATCGCGCCTATAATAACAATTACTAAAACTTTTGACTCAACAAATATCCAAGGGGCACTTGACCAGTTTTCTTATGATCTATGTGATTTTATTTGTAATGATCTTTATATACGATAACTTTCTTTAATTTTATGATGTCCAATATTTTTACGTGAATGTTTATAAATTTCCCTTTATTTGCTTAGAATAGCGATATCCCTCTATATAAACATTCAGATAATATCGAACAGTCTATCAATTGGAACATCACAAACCATCAATGTAAGCCAGCAAGCAAATATTGGACAACTAACCACCTCCATACCGAAAACCAGGTAATAGAGAAATGTAGCGAATTTAGTAAACCTTTGAACCTGGCCTTTGTGGATTATTCAAAGGTCTTCGACGGTATCACCCACATCAACACATTTAGCTTTCTCTTCTTCAGCAAAACGTCGAACCCACATATTTAAAACTTCTCCAAATCATTTACCAACAAAGCACAGCCGATATCAAACTGCACACTGAAGGCCTGACATTCAATATACAAAAAAGAGTTAAACAGGGTGACTCTCTATCACCTAAGCTTTCAGTAGCACGCTCCAAGAAGGCTTTAGGTCACTATGATATTCTTAGGCAACAAAAGGAATTGGTGTAGAGGATAGGCGACTCATAAACTTTCGCTTTGCCGATGACATTTTCCTAGTCGAAATACGTATACATCAACAGAACTTGAGTTGATGCTCGAACAACTGACCGCAGAAAGCGTTGACGTTAGACTTACGATGAATAGATCCAAAACCAAGGTCATGACCAACAGCCCCACTGATTTGGTGGACAAAGAAATAATCCGTAGAGCAGACAACGCCGGGAAAAGCTTCTGGTCCATGAACGGGTATATGAAGGGTGATCTTCTTATATCACTGAACCGCAAACTCATCGACGTTTTCATACTGCCTATCCTAACACATGGGGCACAATTTTGATCCCCCACCGAAATTCAGAAGTCCAAACTGAAGGTTTTTCAAAAAACTATGAAGCGGAGTACCATAGGTATTAAGTTAAAATAAAATATACCACCATCCACTCCCGTACTGGTATTGTTGTTGGTCAAAGCTGATGTAGCAATGGGCGGGGAATGTGATATGAAATGTGCGAGGATAAAGAACAATAGATGGACCAGAATTGTTACACATCGCGTGCCTGAAGACGATTTTCGCCGAAGAAGACCCAAGAAAAGGTGGTATGACGATCTGGTCCATGTATCAAAGAACTGGCAAGTCCTAGCATTAGACAGAGCAGTAGATGAGTTTGAAGGATACTTTGCCCAGCAGTGAGGTGATACAGGTTAAGAATAAAAAAATTACAGATTATTATACAGCAGGACTTCGATGTCAACTTGAACCTCCTGCATAAAAATGTAACGCGCTGAAGTATCTCCAGATTATGTGTTTTTTAACAGACACAAAGATTAATTATAACTTTGTGGTCCAAATCGTTACAATGTCACTTTTTAGGGATTATTTAACATGCACTTTGAATGACTGACACGGTCAAATTACTTTTTTCTTTCAACAGCTTGTTACCAGGTAGCCCTCCTGTATTAATCGCTGTCCCCCCACTTATAAAGAAAGTGTAATATACTTTTCGTAATCGTTCTATTCCGATTCCATGTCGTTCGAGTAACTGCAAATCTAGCCATTTACCTCCCCTACTATGACGTTTTGCTCAATAAAGTAGTCCGTATAGTCCTAGTCAGAAGGTTCATTTTGGTCGATATACTTTTACCATTTTTGTACGTGATCTAATAAAGTTGGATTTTTAACTATCCTACAGGAATTTCTGTGACTAAAAGTATTTAAGATCTTGACCGGGGATGTATGGTACCACCATGCAAAATTTCATTTAAATCGGTGTAATAGTTTCAGAGATCAGTATTTTTTTTAGGTTTTTTGAATATCCCACGGGAACCAGTTAACTGTCAGTGATTTAAAGTATCCTATGCATTTTTCCGGAATTTAAAATACCTTCGTGCAAACTTTCATTTAAATTGGTTCAGCCGTTTAGGAGGTCAGTCGAAACAAACAAACAAACAGACAGAGACACAATTTTTTTTAAGTATGGGGATGTATTCTACTACTCTCAAAACATATCCCTGACTTGTTTTTTTTGCGTTTTTCAAAAAAGTACAAGAATTTTTACCTCTACGTTTTTATTATAGTATAGATTCAAAAGCGTTTGATAGTCTCACCCATCAAGCCACGTTTTCAGCTCTCCATCAACAAAATATAAACCTTGCATATATTAATATTCTCCAACTGGTTTACAAAAACAGTGCAGCAAACATAAGACTACATGCTACTGGTCCATCCTTCGAGATCTTTAAATAAATAAAGCAACGCAAGTGGGTAGCCACCCACTTTCGTCCAAATTATTTAGAAGCACACTAGAAACCGTTTTTTAATCATCTCGCAGAACTTTGGAACACAAAAGGTATTACAGTAGCAGGAAATAGATTAACAAATCTTCGTTTGCAGATGATATCGTAACTTTTCGCCAACACATCCTCGGAATTTAAAACGATGCTTGAAGAAGTTAGCACGGCCAGTCTTGGGATTGGCTTGACGATGAATAGGGCGAAGACCAGAGTTATGACTAATAGAAGTAATAGAAAGGGTATAGTGGAAGGGCAGCAAATTCAGTACGTCCATGAGTATATTTTTTGGGCCAGATAGTATATTTTACTACCTGCATGATAGAGAAATAGAGCGGAGAATTTTTTTTTGTTAATAGGCTAACAAGATGACCTCACTCCCCCTGATGGTAAGCGGTAGGGAGATCCAAATATGAGAGGCACAATAGATCATATTGAGCCTGTCGCAGTCACACTGAAGGCCTGCTTAAATGCCGTTTCACGCCCCGCCTGAAGAGCCCGGGATCATAGGAGGGAGGGAGGGAAAACACGAGCTGGAAGGGCATTCCATGCCTTAATGATACGTGGCAGAAAATAGGAACTAAACCTCTTAGTCAACCACCGCCTGCATTGTATGATGGCAGCGTTGTCCAGCACGTGTCGTTCGGGAGTGAAAAGGGGAAGGAGGGACTAGCTGAAATAGCTCTTCAGAGCATTCCCCATTAAATACACGGTAGAGAACACTTAGACCGGCAATGTCTCTACGTAGTTGTAGAGGCTCTAGGGTTTCGGACACCTCTACATCACCGACAATACGGATAGCACGTCACTGCAACCTATCGAGGGCGTCGAGCAAGTATTTTGCGGAGCCATCCCAGATGTGACAGCAATATTCCACACATGGGCGAACTTGTACCTTATACAGAAGGCAGAGCTGCACCTGTGTGACAAATCGCCGCACTCTGTTCAGGATCCACAGTTTGCGGGAGGCTGTTCTAATGACGCTCTCGATGTAATCCCGCTGGTTCAGGTCGCGGCGAACATCTATGCCAAGGATGCTAAGGCTATCCTGTATTGGTAAGGGGGTGCTCTGAAGAGTAGGATGGGAAAGGAAAGGAGACACTTACGATTTTAGACTTTCGCGTTCCATTACACTAAATATTTGTCTTTATGGGTCTACACGCGTTAATAGGAGTAGCAAATTACATAGCTACTTACTGCCCGACGTTTCGACTAGGTTACACCAATCGTGGTCGCGAGCGACCTGAAGCGAATTTGCTACTCCTATTAACGCGTGTAGACCCATAAAGACAAATATTTAGTGTAAGGAGACACTTTACTAGAAAAAACACACACCTGTGTCTTCTAGGGATTGAACTCGACAAGATTGCATGAGCCCCATTCGGAAATGCGGTCCAAGCTCGGCGATAAAAAGGTTCCTTTTTTCCTCGGTTTCGGTCTACTTTACCCCAGGTCTTCCAAAATAACGTGCTTGGACAGTGCTGTCATCTGCATAGCAATGGATATTGCCTAGTGACAACTTGTCATTGATATGCAGCAGAAACAAAGTCGGCAACAGACCGGAACCTTGAAGTACACCGGAATTTATAGGGTGGAAACAAGAAATGCGTCCGACACAAAGGACACGAATCCTGCGCCCTTCCAAAATCCCGCAAAGATCGATAATTCCCGGAAGAGCTTCTGGTCCATGAAGGACTACAACTTTGCACTATCCCTTAAACGGAAACTCTTCGACGTCTGCATTCTGCCCGTCTTAACCTATGGTGCTCAGACCTGACCTGACTCAAACCTTGAGCTTGAACTTTTGACCGAAGATCAAAAGTTCAAGCTCAAGGTTTGTCAACAAGAAATGGAGCGAAGCATTCCGGGGATCAAGAGAACCGACAGAATCAGGACTACTGTTATCCGCTCCAAAATTGGCATTATTGATGTTAGTGAGAAGTCGGCAAAACTGAAGTAGAACTGGGCAGGTCACGTTGGCCGAATGGACGCCTGGAGATGGGCTAACTTGTCACCGAATGGCAACCGAACGGTCGTCGGCCAGGTCGATGCTCAAGACCTAAACTGGCCATCTCTAACCATAGATCGAGCACAGAAATGGAGAGAATTGGGGGAGGCCTTTGCCTAGCAGTGGGGCACAAAAGGCTAAATAAAAAAAAAAGATATTGGACATCATGCAAATTATGAGAATACATTTCGTTTTAGTTTCAATATCTGATTTTGCCGCCCCCTTGACAATGCCGCCCTTGTGCGGTGCACGCCCTGCACGCCCGCTCCTGGCGGGCCTGCCCGGTATAAAACAAGGGATTTCCCCAGTAGGTAGGCGACGATAACTGCGGAGGCGTTTCCCTGAACCGAGATTAAATCGCTCGAATCGGCTAAAATAAACAAAAGCCGTCACACGTCAGCCGGTATGATTTATTTACGAGTGGAACGCACATCGATGCTAATGCCTGAGCACTTTACAAGGCAACGTCTCCATTGAACCTCATGAATAAGGCAACCGTTGAACCATTCGCAACGACGTCGGGACCGTTAGCAATAATAATTGCAATGTCGAACAAAATGTCGGGTCTTTTGTACTAATTCGCCAAACGATATTGGCTAGGTGTGATGGCGAATCACCGACTGAAATAAGGGAAGGCAGTTGGGATAGCAATCGCCGTTTTGGCTTTTATGGGGCAGTTAATAGGTTTGGATTTCGAACGACAATACCTTTTCGCGAAATGGTGACGGCCCCGACGTTGTGTAAATTGTGAAAAGAGAAGCCTTTTACTGAAACCTAACGTAATACTAGTATTTCGTCCCGTTTATAAGTAGGCTAACGATTGCGACAAACTGAAATTTTGGAACTTTGGTAATGAATAGTTTTTCTATAATTTTTAGAGGAAACTTACAACAATAAATATATTTTCGGTATTTTATTGTAAAACTAGGAGTATTAACCTGATCATTTCTGAAGACTATTCAATTAAATTAAATTTGTGCAAACAACTAATAAATTTCAGGCAAATCTCACGATCGAGTAACCAAGGCGTTATATTCGTGGCACATTCTTCAGACTGTAGGTATTATGAAATGTAAAGGGATCGAAAAAGTACAATGTCGTCTTAAGGACCTTTTAAGCAGTTCGAGGCTCATTACCTTATAAAATTTGTGTAGCAATAGATCCACTGTTAATTTTATGGAGACATGCAAGATCCCGCATTTCGAAGCGGCTCTCTAGCGTCTTAATTTGAAGAACCTAACGCGGGCGTTCGCCAAATTGAAACGTTAAGATTATGATGCCAGAGATAAGTAAACTAAGTACAAAATAGATTGTATAATGATCTAAAACTAAAATACATACATAAAACGTTTGTATGAAATACTCATTAGTACAATTCTCACGTTTGTTGTATGACCCCCGCTTAATAGATTATGTTTTTTTAATTTTTAGGTGTTTGTTGTGAATAGCGGCAAGGGAAATACATCATTTGTGAAAATTTCAGCTTTCTAGCTATCACGGTTTACGAGATACAGCTTAGAGACGGACAGACGGACAGACAGACAAACGGACGGCGGAGTATTAGTAATAGGGTCCCGTTTTTACGTTTAAGGAACCCTAAAACAAGAATCTAAAATTACCAGTGGCTTCAAATTATTGGAATTCTATCTGATCACATTTTCATCGTCGCTAAGGGGCCATCAGGTTTATTATCGACAGACGATTTTCCCACTCCTTACCAATCTGAGTCTTTGTTGGAAGGGAAGTGTAATAAGAGCGGCAGAGGTGTTTGGCTTCAAGAAAACACTAACAAACGGTCAAGTTACTGCAATATCTAGCTAGTTATTTAGAAAGAAGAGATTTATGTAGTAAAATAAATATTACAATTAGGTACGCACTTCATCATCAGCCCATACACATGTCCTCACTGCTGAAACACGGCCCTACCCTGAACTAGGACGACCTTAGTCAAATTAAGTACATACACAAGCTTTTCTATTATACCATTGTATACAAAAATACAGTGCTCAAGTCTAGAAGTTATCTGTGATGTGAACCTAAAACGATTATCATTATGAATGTAACATTATCAATAGACAATAATATGACAATTAATGTAGAGTAATAAGCAATTTTTTCGTTTAGTCTTTAATGTTTTTATTTCCATTTCATAAGCAAAAATGCTTACCGCAAATATCAAAACGTAGAAATACAGTATTGTGGCTTTCCTGTCAGCTCTCCCGCTGTCATCGGAGCCTTAACTATGGCGGGCCCAACAGACAGACAAGTAATTATGCCGGTCCGAGGGGCCCATTCGACTCATTCTTTACCGGGGTCGTTATGACCCATGGAAGCCGAAACGATAAAAGTGCTGGATTATCCCTCAGAGATCAACCTTCTATTAAACTCAGACGATTGGTGGTCTTACTGGGACACGTGATTTGAAGCTTGGAAACTAGACTTCATACTTCTTTCAAATATCCATAATAATATGATATACAAAATAATGCGCTCACAATTGTATGTCCTTAATGTGCTGTAAATTAATAACATATATAACACCAAATCGACGAGCGTGCATGAAGAGGTTGATGAATATGGATGAAGCGAAAGTGGTGTGCCAGGACCGTAGCACATGGCAGGAAGTGATCTCTGCCTACCTCTCTGGTAAAAGGCGTGATTTTATGTATGTATGTACCTATGTATAACACCAAATATACACACACACACACTTGTCTTATTGTGATTACTTATGCTAATGTAGAGTTAACAGCCACTGTACTAATGACGCATAATGACCCATTTACGATATGTCCTTAATGTGTTAAAACGAATATTTTGTCTTTTAGACGATGAATTTCACTTCTATGCTAAAACATTGAATTACAATTCCACGATCAAACAACAAATACTTTTGGTAATGTGCGGTGAAAAGGCTGACTGTTACACCGATTACTTACAACTATGAAATAAAATTATTGTAACAGGTGTAAATAGTGTCATTTAACAATATAATAATATGACTGGCTCAAAGGCGCATGAGATAGTGCCTATACCCCACAGTCTTGAGTTATATTCCCACTCGAGATCATTTTTGTTTCTGACATCCGTATCACAAGTGCTTTAGTATCTTACTTCGGAATCGGAACAATGTATGTGATGTTGTATGATACATTTAATTTGCAATCAAACTAAAAATGTGTCAAATTGGTTTGCAGTTATTTTTAAAACTTTGACATAAAGTACGGGCAAAAGGCTTATTTAATAAACACTCGAACGAACGAAATGCACTCGTCACTCCATTTTAACATTGTCCCAAACACAAAAGGAGCGACACGAAATTTCAACAAACAATTTCAGATTTTACGCCGCACTCGCCCATCGCGTTTTATTAAAATTGCAGTTTCATAGAGCGTCGTATCGCAGGAAATTGTGTTACGTTGTGACAGACATCCCGTTCGCAACCCAATATCGGCCGGCTGCTTGTTATGCAAATCTTCGGGCTCATTTGAATTCTCTTTAGTTAGGTTTGCATTGCACCGGCCGAGCCACCCTGAGCCGCCTCTACGCACTATGAGCCCGTTTGGTTTGTATTTTACAATGGATATGTTATCCATTGTATAAATCTTTGTATGATGTTTATTCGTTTAGCGTGAGGTTTGGTTAGAGCCCGAACTCTGAAGGGCCATTCGAATCTTTGGCAGCAGTTCTAGTCCAGTCAAATTAGGAAAAAATCTCGGAATTCGAGATACCCAGCTGTAAGTCTGTAAATACTTGTATATTGACGTCCTAAAAGTTGTCTCAAAACCTACATGTTGTAGGGTGTACGCAACTATTACATTTTCAAGGTCAAATGTCACAAATGTCAGTTTTATGAACTTTTGAGCGAAACGGGAAGTTTTATCATAAAAGTGCCTAGAAGAAAATTATTTATCTTCTATTTATCTATAAAAATGGTCTGTACGTTTTATTCCTAAGATTCACCATTAGAGAGATACAGCAATGCAAAAAGTTGAAAAAGTTGTATTTTCAAAAGCTTCCAGGCCCACGTGCGATTGCGCTAGACAGTTAAAATTTTCACGAATGATGTATTTTAGTAGCCTCTATAACATCTAATACTAGAAAAAGCTTAAAACCAATGTTTAAGTGGGTTCTCATACAAAAACTATGTTTTTTTTTTCTTACACTTGGCCGGTTTTTAACGTGGTTACCCCAGTAAACCTATTCCAGACGACACCTTTTATACATGAAGAACACGTTGTTTATAAGGAAGCCTAGTTAAATAATTGTTTTGTGTTGTTTTCAGTATTCAGAAGATTTAAGATTTCTGCGTTTCATTAAATTAAATTTGGTTAATATGGATCTTCACGTTCATAATAGAGTTAGATGGACAGTTAACATTTTTAAAATGTATTTTTTTTTCAGTTATACTTCAAACAGAAATTCTAATAATTGGTTATTCCGTACTTTTTGACCCATAATAAGCAGTTTAAATGTACTGATACGTATATGTATAGTACTAAAAACAACATAAAACAATTATTTAACTAGGCTTCCATATAAACAACGTGTTCTTCACGTATAAAAGGTGTCGTCTGGAATAGGTTTACTGGGGTAACCACGTAAAAAACTGGCCAAGTGTGAGAAAAAAAAAACCATAGTTTTTGTATGAGATCCCACTTAAACATTGGTTTTAAGCTTTTTCTAGTATTAGATGTTATAGAGGCTACTGAGATACATCAGTTGTGAAAATTTTAACTGTCTAGGACAATCGCACGGGGGTCTGGAAGCTTTTGAAAATACAACTTTTTCAACTATTTGCATCGCTGTATCTCTGAAATGGTGAATCTTAGGAATAAAACGTACAGACAATTTTTATAGATAATTAGATGATAAGCAATTTTCTCCTACACACTTTTATGATAAAACTTCCGGTTTCGCTCAAAAGTTCATAAAACTGATATTTGTGACATTTGCCCTTGAAAATTTAATAGTTGCGTACACCCTACCATATGTAGGTTTTGAGACCACTTTTAGGGTGTCAATATCTAAGTATTTACAGACTTACAGCTGGGTATCTCGAATTCCGAGATTCTTACCTAATTTAAGCTTAAATGACTGGACTATTCGTAAACACAAAGTTTAAGTTCTCTACCTACAACTCAAAGCATTTCAAGTTTGAATTTAGAATGTGATCGATCAATTAACCACAAACGCTTAAACGATAACTGGATATTTTGAGCGCTGATTAACCTATTAATCATCATCATCATCAGCCTTTTATAATATCCCATTGCAGGGTATAGGCCTCCTCCGTAGAACGCCATGCACTTCGGTCCTGCGCCGGTCTCATCCAGAGACCTCCCTCGGCTTTCTTGATACCACTTGCCCATCTAGTCGAAGGCCGTCCTCTTTTGCGTTTACCGAACCTGGGCCACCATTCTGTTAGCGATTTGCTCAAACCTGCCGTCATCGCGTCTTGCCAGGTGTCCTGCCCACTGACATTTCAATGCTGCACACCGCTTTCCAATGTCAACTACCTTTGTTCTACGCCTGATGCACGATGACGACGTTGGGAATTTTAATTAGGTTTTACAAATTTAAAACCTTATATTAAAGCTTAGCATAAACTGTCAAACCAATTTTGAAATAAAAAATTGGAGTGGAATTATTGGTCCATTTCATAGTGACGTAGGTAATCTCGCCCAAACGTGATAAACAATGGTATTTGCAATCACTGTACAGTGCTCGATGATACTTTTGTTTAGAGTATACAGAGCTTGCGCAAATAATAGACAATACGATAAATCACCCTGTTATTGCATGTTCGGAACACATGAAAGCTCTTTGCTCACCAATACTAATCCATCAAATGCTATTTTCAAACTAACCTAAAAACAATATTAAAATCCATTTCAGTCCAGTCCATTCGTTATCAAGAGTGCTTTTGTAATTCTGCTTTTGAATGTTATCAAAAATAAATGCAACATATTTGAAACAACACGTATTGTTATAATTGGAGGATGTTGTTTGGCTCAGTATTATTGGTAACAATATAAAACGAATTTTTTCATCACAGTTGCTGCTGAATACACTAGGAAATGGCTTTCTCTCCTAACTTTAGGAGTGGGTCATCTTGTTTGCCTATTATAAAAAAAAAATATAGGTAATTTATGGTTAACGATCCCAATTACGATGTTTGTTGATTAACAAACTGGCAGTATAAAGTCATTCGTCACGGTTCACGTTTTAAAAGACAATTTAATTATCCATCTCAAAATTTGAATTCATCCTTAGGGAAATGAAAGGGTGAATTATGAAGGTTCGTCAGCCGCACTTCGTTAACCAGAACTGCGAAAATTCCTTTTGAACCTGAGGGTAATTCTGCTCTTCTAATACAAATTGCTTGCTTTCACAAATCGTCTTTCTTGTTACCCTTGAAACTAAGCTGTTACCCTAAAACTGGGTACTGTGTGTACGTAGTCTCTTGCAGTGGGTAGGTTGATATACTATGAACATAAAATCAAAACAATTTATGGAGTTGGCATTGCAATGAAAAAAATACGATTTATATCTAATAGCTATTTAGGAACGGTATACAAATTTTATGTTGTATAATTATATATATATATATATATATATATATATATATATATATATATATATATATATATATATATATATTTTTTTATAAAGAGGCTAACAACAAGGCTTTGTATACCCTCCCTATATATCGTGTTGTGCAAACATGTTGTATGTTATATTGTGCAAACATTTATAATATCCGCTTTGATATCATCCGACTGTGCTACTCAAACATGATTATAAAGCTAAGTATAAAACTTGCGCATATAATATGTTACACTAATTATTTAGAAACCCCTTGTTTCGAGCTCTTTACAGGTCTCGTGGGTATAATACGCCAGTTTCACCCATGAAATAAGTTTTATTTCAAATGTGTACTGTCCACCCAAATAAAACAATACAATATATTTTTTAATGATACAGATAGATAAAGAAGGCACTTGTTAAATAAATTGTTCTCATAATTGACGCTTCAAGAAATGCTTGACTTTCTCATTACATAAAAAATAAAAAGACTCATTATTTTTCAAGTAAACTATTCTCAAATTAATCAACAATTTCGACGTGCTATTTAAGAGAAAATTCAAATCATTTGGAGTATGCCGTCTACGAGTAAACTATTTTAAAAATAAAGCAAAGTTTTGGTTCGAGTCGCAGATTATTTCGTAAATATTTAAAATTTCCAAAAAAAAGATCCTATTATTTTATTAGGTACCACCATATTCTGACATAAATATTACAATGTCATACGAGTAGATGCCACAGCACATTTCACAGTTGTCCAATCATCATTCACTAACAAACTTCCACAAGATCGTGAAACAAGTTTAAACAGTGGGATGCAATATACTTAATTAAGATCCCCAATGCTGAGAGCGTAGCGACGTCTCGTGATTGCCAATGTGCCCAATTACACGTCTAAACAAAACTGTCAATAGTAGGACCCTTAACCCTAGTTAGGCGATATACAAGGAACACGTGGGATGCGAAGAATGTTGCCACTGATTAGCTACCCTTATTGTATGTATAGTCTAGTCACAATCTCTTTCTTGTTGTTATTGCGATTGGTGGTGTACTTACTTCGTAAAATTTGTGATAACTATGCTATAATTCTTTATAGACTTTATATTTTTTTCTTTAATTCTACATAGACTTGATATTATAGTCAATTCTTTAATCGCGTGACTTACTCCCTGATAGCGCAGTTAGAAAAAAATCCATTGTCCTTTTTGAGACTCTATACTAATTTTGTACAGTTTTTGCATAAAAGCGCGATAGCCACAGATACTTCTGCATTAAGAATTATTGGTAAGAATACAACAATATGAGTACCTACTAACAATTATGCTAACAGTGCGTTTGAGTATTTAGCCTCTTGAGAATTTAGGCTCTAAACAATCGCGCCCACACTATAACACTCGGCATCAATATTATGGTGCATGTAGCTAAATTGATAGAAAAGGTATCATTTTATTGATACTCCTCAAAAGATAGCTCATCACTAAGTACCATGCTCCAAGGTAAGTGTTTGAATGTGGGGCACCCGCAGATGGGACCTTTCCCCCACCCCCCTTTGGTAATGGGGCCGCATTGATTGCGCCACTCTTCACCCCATTATTGCCGCATGACAGATGTGGAAACTCTCGATTTATAACTGACGCCGGGCCATTGTGGCCACGACGCCATTATACATCATCATAATCGAATGTCGGATAAATCCCGCGATGAAATTTTAAGCGGGCTCGGTAAAAATGTTTGAAGATAAATGAGATACCATTTTTTGGTGGCCGCTTCTCTTTTGTTATTTCAATGTGGGCATCATTGAATGGTTTTGGACTTTGAAGTTTGAACTTAACCACAGCACTTGTCTCAGTAGTTTTCGTTATATTTGAAAATTGTAAGAAAAAAGCAGGTATATTTAATGTATGTCTTTATCAATTCTAGTATTACCTTTTAGTAATGATACTTATAAATGTCTAATGACTAAACGTTAGTGTTTTTTCGTAGTAGAGTGCCTACAGTCAGTTTATTTTAAACATTGAATATATAAATCATGCCACACTATAAAGCAACATGAGTTAGCCGTTATAATTCAAACGATGATCCCTTTTCTATGAGACTACAAGAAAATGTATTAATAAAGAATCTCAAGCTGTGTAGGTGATTGAAAAATAACGGCACGGAGTTCGTTGACCCGATTTATTTACAAGAGGGAATTTCCTGGAAAATGCACAGTGGGCGATTAATTAGTTTCCAAGATGCAAGGATGCACATTCGGTTGCTGCGGTTCGCGCTATAATGTAGTAGTATGCCATGAACGTACATAGAGCTGTTATATTAACGTTAAGATCACTATATAGTCTAAGCAAAGTAGTTTCCCACTGTCTGTCTTTGTATGTGTATACTTAGATCTTTAAAACTGTCATCAGATTTTGTTGCGGTTTTATCTCATAGATAGAGAGATTCAAGAGAAAGGTTTTTATGTATAACTAGTGATTCACCTTCGCTTCGCTTCAGATGGATTTTACATAAAAACTTCCTCTTAAATCCCAATATTTATTGAAAAAAACCGCATCGAAACCCGATGCGTAGTTTAAAAGATTTAGGGATATATGGATAGGGAAAGCGAACTTCATACTATGTACTGATACATGCATTACATCGTAGGGGAATAAAGACTCGAGCGATGACGGGGCGGGAGGCTAATAGTAATAAAAAAGATAAACAAATATGGTGAAAACATTGTAGCTAACCAACAGGTAAAGCATAGGAAATACTTAAAATATAATAATATTATGATTATGATAATATATAGGTACAAGGACTTATTGGCTACAAAATTTCATAATAAAAGCTGCTTATTGTACGAAGAAGTCTAGCCAAAACCCCTTTGAAGTCTTAGGATGCCGGATACACAAACGAGAATTTTCATTATGATGTTCCTTGGAGCTGATTATTAAAACAACACGGTACTCGAATAAATTATCACAACATACATTTACTCGGATGTAGCGTCATACATTATGTATAAGTATGACGTAATAACAGCTCAGTGAACAAATCCCAGACGTACCCTTGATAACCTGAGTGCGGAATATAACTGGCCATTTTGGGTCTTAGTATCTTCACATTAAGGTTAATATTATGTTCAGAAACATGGCTGGTCCGTTTAATTTTCCCATAATAGAGGTATGGCTGCGTATAAACATTTGCGCTCCGAAGTCCGATTATTATGTTTGGAGCTGATATTTCAGAATTAACCCGGTCAAGTGCAAACGAGAGTCCTGTATAAGTATTTATTATTATCTGTTTTAAGATGTATGGAATAAGCGTGCAAGAGTAAATAAAAAAAATAGTTCGTTCAGTTCATTGTACAATATTCCCTACTACGCGGCGTGTAATTAACTTAAACATGCGTTATTATGCAACTCGCGAACTATACATACAAAATGGACTATATAGTTGCCGATATACTATTGAGGACAATTTGTTGTGCCACCAGCCAGCAGTTCATCCGAGGCTGGAGTAAATATGCCGTTTATTTTCAAAAGCGCTTTTCGCGAATCAAAACATCGGAATTGACGTGTATTGTTTGTTTTGACGCTCGGTTTAAAGGCACTAGAAATGTTTCAGTGGCATATAAGCTTGGACATATTTTAAAAGCACACTAGTTTTCCGCCCGCACCTTTGATCGGACGAAACTACTCGTTTATCATGGTAAACATTGACTTATAGCGAAGTTAAAAGGTAGCTTTGATATATAATCGGTTCAATAGTATATTTACTTGTTCTTTTTTTTCAAATTTAAAAATTACGGTTCTATTGTTTTGGCGCGAAAGCCTTACAAAGCATAATAATAAGGCGTTCGACCGATTTCCGCCATGGCGGCCCCCGGTGTCGAACCGTGGTCCTCTCGGACCTTGCTACCAAAAGACCAACGAGGCAGACAGACAGATATACGCTTATATATAAAATAACTTTCGCTTTTATAAAAGTATATTAGTAGAATTGTATGATGAACATTATATATTGATTGATGATAACCACAATAAGAAAATTGGTAGAGAATTTTACCGCACTTAGTAAATACTCGTATAAAAAATATATATCTATACATGATTCAAGGAACGTATATACGTTGACTTAAAAAAACTGGCTAGATCGTTCACTCAAACATTTTACGTTCCCAACTTTGTGAACTGCGAACGAAAAGCGGAAACGAACTAAAACATCGACGAGTCGAATTCAAGGTTTACTTTGAACCTGTTTCGTGGGAATTCCTCTAGAGGTGAGAACTAAGCACTAATTGTTAATTCGACTAAGCTGAATGGTGAGAAAACTTAGTTTTGTTGGTTCGACCACGGCCCTCTGTGTACGGAATTAGAAGAGTCGGGACACGTAGGAGAACTACGTGTCTACGTGGAGTTTTACTAGACTGAAGCAGTGAGTGCTCTATTTTTTATATCACTTTTGAGATCTGTATGTAATAAATTGTGCTGATTCCGAGTACTGTAGCTTAAGCAATCGTGTTGTGGATATCGGCGAAAACAGTGTAATATACAAATACAACATAAATAGGTATTGTGAGGTTCATTGTACAAATATCTTTCCCAGATGGCGATTGAACCCATGTCTGTTAGCGCCAGAAACAGAAGCGTTCCCAAATGCGCCATCAATCCAGCCAACTGTGTGTAAATATTACACACACAATTGGTCGCTTTTACCTGTGGTAAAAGTACGTCTTATTTTCATTGCGTATTGCAATCAAAAAACACGAGGTTCTTTAAGTCGAAAAATAACTAGAATTATTCACTTAGACGAGACCAAGTTCAAAACTGTGTTCGCTAATGCGAGTAAAAACTATTACCAATGTCTATTACTCGACTCCTAATTATATAAAATCTGAAAGTTACAGATCCTCTATTTGTAGCATGGAAAATAAATGGCACTAAAACGAAATCCTGCGATAAAACCAATCAATCTCAATACCCCAGAATAGACGTCAAAACTGCATCGGCGTATAAAAGCTCATGAAAGAAGGTTCCGTTAGACTTTTATTTATGACCAGCGGGAGTCGCTCGCCTGTAAATAATATGTGAGGTCTTACCAAGAGCGGAAGGGAATATATAATATTACGATATCAGGAGAGTCGACAGAAATTAGAACTTATAAATTATTAGAGAAAATGAATGTTGCCTATTTTACTTAGTTAAACCGATTTAAAAGAGGTAAAACAATTTAAAGCTTAATTTACAGTTAATGTTTTACGGAGCTGATATTTAAGATATTTTTAAAATACGAAGATCGCTTAACTAAGATTTTTTTACCAGATTTAGAATCAGCAAAACGAAGAAATTTTGATGTTATTGATGATTATGAAAATCATATCATGAGGATAACAAAAAAATGATCATTCGGCGCCTATACGTTTTCCGCTTTCGCCTATGGCAGCACTGACCCCGGCCGATATATTGATTTGAGTATAAAGACGGGTTGATTGGGGGCGAGGCGACGCGGCGGCGGGTTAAACTGACTAATTGTCTGATATCGTTTATTTTTATAGGTACGGAACCGATTGTAATAAATTGTCTGCGTGCGTTTTAAAAGTAATATGAAGTCTAGATAAGTTTAGCCCTTGCAGAACGCCGTTTCCACCTCCTACGCTACTTACATGGCAGGTATATAAATAAGCAGGTCTAAATCTAAACAAATTTCTTATATTTGTAATGTTATTGTATTTTTATTTATGTTAAATTTCCTAATTGCCTTTACAATGGGAAGGAGGAAATTTAAAATAAATAAAAATAAAGTTCAAGCATCGCGTTCGATACTCAATAACAATTAATATGAACATTTTATTACATTAAAACGATATGATTATAACATTTTTTTTTGGTAATTGTAGATAATGTTTAGATTTTGGGAGTATATTAACAACTTCTATTTATTTCTACAGAGACTATCGAAATTATTGTTTTCTGCACTAAATTTTCAACCACGTAGCCTGTTTGTTTTTTTATTGCGTAAGACATTTCTGCCCTTCATAGCAGTCGGTTTTAAAGTAACCTGTCCTTGTCATTTTAAAGCTCAAATATATTTTAAGTTTAGCAGTTCAGGCGAAAGAATACGCATAAAAATAAAAAAAGATTACCTATTAACCACAAACGTACGGAGAGAAAAAAAAAACATAAAACATAACATGGTTCATTAACTTGAGGTCAATTAGGTCCCAGCCTCAGCATATGCCTCAATGACAAGCAGCCACTGGGGCGCTGGTATTCTGGCAGGGCAGCAACGTTTTTTTCATGATAAAAATAAAAAAGTACGCTAAGATAATTTAAACAAGCAGTACACAAATACAAGAATGAATATTATAAAAGATGACAGCAAGAACAAGGAAAACAAACTTTATTACAGTGATACAAAGTTAAAGTAACTTAAAGTAAAGTAACTAACTCACTTCTGACAAGTAATTCTGACAAGTATTACTTGTCAGAATTTCGTAGTCAACTATTTAGCAAACCTAAAATATACTGAACCCCATGTACCCAAGCCGTACTCTGAAGAAGACCTTTGTGCGCTTCCTGACAGCAAGAGCCAGACAAAGATTACCCATGGTTCCCGAACCATTCCGGGTAATCCCGAAATATTCCCTGTTCCACAAGTAAGGCGAGGTACCCACGTTATTGTTGTGTTCGCGCGCATGGCTGGCCGGGGTAATCCTAATTCCCTTATGTGCACTCAGCCGGAACAAACGATTGGGTAATTGGAACACCCTGCCCCAGAATAAATAATATACGTGCGGGGTACAACGTCGGTCGTGTATCTCTGAGCGCTCATAGGCTCTTGTTGGTTTTGCTTATCGGAAAAACTTAGGTATCTTTATATTCATGTTTTTCGGGTTATGGAAAACACCAAGAAATATTTTCTCGTTTTTCCATTTGCTTAGTGCGAGGAATTAAAGTCTGGTACCTCACCAGAGCAGTTTTTTTAAAATTTTATTTAACTATATACCATTTTCTCTTTTATTGAATGACTCTTAGTAAAGTAGTAAAAATTAAGCAGTTCTTAGACACAAAATTTCACTATACGATATTCTTAAGCCGAAGGTTGCATAATAATTTCTGGACACTGTCAACGCTTGGAAAGTAAATAATAAGCTGAAATTTCACACCGGTCTAAGTAGATGAAAAGGGGTACAACAGAGGTGCCATAAATAGTAGCAGGTTCTATTTCCGTCGGGTGTTATTTTGAGAAAGCGCCCAAAGAGGCTTTTTAACGGTAGTGCTGTAATAGAGGTCAGTGAAGACTCTAAATTTAAAAGTTAAACCATTACGGGTACATTGCGGTGTGTTGAAACTTTAGTTGCTCAACCTTTTATGCTAAAATAATCTACATTATTTAAATTTTTAAGAGGGTTTAGTCAGGTCATCATAGTTTTTTTTTAAACCGTCATAATAGGTACATATATTATATAAACTACAGGCAATATTCAGTAATAAACTCGTATGTTGAAATAAATAAATAAGTTTTCTTTACGTGCTTACACCTAAACCGAGTGCGATGACAATAGTAACTTTGTATAGAAATAGTTTGCTATTTCTATACTGAGCATTAAATTATTACCACTTTATTAATTACAAAACATAAATCACTATTTTCATGAACCAAAATTCAACAAATAATCTACATCTACACTAATATTATAAAGAGGAAAGATTTGTATTTTTGTATGTTTGTAATGAATAAACTCAAAAACTACTGGACCGATTGCAATAATTTTTTCACCATTAGAAAGCTGCATTATTCAGAAGTTACATAGGCTATATAATATCACGCTAGGTCATATAGTTGTGGAGCAGTAACCGAAAATGTTTCAAAAACGGGGGAAAGTATCGTTTCTGAGGCCTTCCGTGGCGTGCGCTGAGCATATAGTTAAAGTTATACAAAAATGCTCTATGGATGAATTGTTCATTTTAACATTATCTTTAAAAAAGTCCGCGAGAGCATATGTCTATCTTTTATAGTTTACCCATTACAATCGTTTTAATGATTTAGATGTTTGCTCCAAAGTAATCTTCTATATTAATAATTTTGTCAAGGGGTACGGTAGACTCGATTAAAACCTTACATAAATAATAAAACATCAAAAAATAATGATTTCGAGTCGACGACATCCGCAAATTTCGGATTGTCGAGTATTTTGTTAAACGAATCACAGTCACCATCTTGCCGGAATTATTGAGTGAATATTGTGTCAAAACTAATTTTCTTCAGTCATTGACGTTTCGCGGAAACATTGTTTTTGACACATTTTTTATGATATACTCTTTCAGGGCGATAACAGATACTGATGAAGAATAGATAATATAATTTTATAAGGACCTTTGCCAAATTCTAGGATTGACTGACCTATCGACGCACAGCCTAAACGGCTAAACGTAGGCACTTCAAAATTTGGACCGAACGTAGCTTAGGTACCATAGAGGTGCACTAAGAAAAGAATTCTCGAAATTCTCACGGGAACGGGAATAATCGGGAAAATCCTTTTGTATGAAAAATCTAAGCCACTGAAGTTAGATGCTGTAAATTTTACATGCAGGTACCATAATAAACTTAAAGCTTAGGTGAAACACGATATTGAAAAATTCTTACGGGAACGAGAGTTAGCAGGATAAACTTTTATATGTTAAATCCTGTAGTCCACGCGAACGAAGTCGCGGGCACAGCTAGTACAAAATAAAGCATAATATTCCATCACAAATAATGTTTTACACAATAACATAACATGAATCAATGAACGAATCCATACATTCGGCCGTACGTACATACACACCGTTCAGCTAAAACAGTATTAGTACCACTTAACCAAACGTGGGTTACGTTCCTTCGGGGGAGGGGGGACCATGGTTTAGTAAAAGCCGAGTTTTTGTTGACGTCAACTAAGTATGCAGAGATCGACTAATCAACTAGGCTTAATTAGTTTTGTGAGCCGGGAACTTGGAAGGCTGTAACTCTTTCTTAATCATGTTAGATTTTTTGGATTAATTGAGTGAAAATTACTGCCTTAAATATAATACAGTCAGAAAAAAAGTAACCTGTACATTTTCAGGCACAAATTTACATTTAAATCGGATACGAAGTTCAGGCATTAACCGTAAAATAATGCTCGTCGAATAATAAGCACTCGGCCATAAACGCTTTTTTGAAGGATGCCATTGTAAGACATCATTTACAGATTCATTGTGAGAGCTAGAAAAAAAGTTTGCACACATTTTTACTTTACAAAAAAGTCGTGTTACTTTCGACTTCAACTAAATAACATGACATAAATAATAACAAACAATACTGTACAATATTTAATACCTCATTGGAATTCAATTAAGTATTGCTTTTAAAACAAATTGGAAATGTACCAAGTAAATCGGATTATAACGACAAAAGGGCACCAAAATGTTATAAATTTGACATCGGTCGAAAAAGCTTGTTTCCAACGCACCAACTACCAACTTTGATTCATTTTCTAAAAGCTTTTACAATTAATTATGAAAGCGGATGTTTACGGATGAATTGATTTTACTGATATTTCATCAATTACTTTAAAACCAATAAAGGGTTATTGATTTTAGGTGTTGTGAGATAATTAATGCAGCATGTGCAGAATGGCGGCGATCCAACATGATCAAGAATAAAAGCTTGTAGACTTGCCGCTCTTTCACAGTCACCCACTTTGAAGATGAATAACTAAGTAACTAATACGTATCTACTGAGCCAGCAAAGATGCGACAGCGCTATCAGATTGTAATAAATCCCACAATCTTACAAAAGAGGTTTTCTTGGTATAATATTAGCACAAAAGTAAGAATCGTTTTTCAAAATAGGAATTAATATCATAAATTCTCATTGGGAAAGTTCCGAAGATAAAACATTGCTATGTTAAGTAGATTTTTATTACCATTGAGGTACGGGATCTGGAAAAATAAAGACATAAATCAATTTCTAATGGCATAATCCTCAAACAAAAGTAAAAACAAATGGCTTCTACTTTTCTCTATAATATTTTTCTTTGTATATTTGCTATTCGTTTATACCTTTCTGTACCTTTGAACATCGGTGAAGATCTAAATATTTTGTGCTTGTTATACATCTATATCGCTTGCGCTTTATAATATAGGAAAAATACGTGAAGAATTATTTTGAAATATTTTTTTTTAAATAAAATGTATTTATTAGATACTTTGATTTATTTTACCAATAACAAAAAATATGATTGGAAACAGACACATTCATACCCGGGGATTAAAACCCACGATCTAGCGAGCTATCGCGGCCCAGGGTTCTTAAGTTCCGTAATAACAAGTTAAGTAAACAGTACAAGAAAGCTTACACGAGTTCAATAAGTCTTCCTCTCGTCAAGTTTGCTCGAGTATCTGGTAGAGAGGTGAACGCGCTGAGTCAACTCATTGAGTTACGTAAAACATTTCACTGCTATTGGCACCACTACTGACACACACCCATAATTTTATTATTATCATTTTACAAATATTTGTAAAATCATTTGATACGGGGCGCACACTACATTGGCACCATACTCCTATCTATTTATTTTTGATTATATATTCTTTATTAAACACCATAAAATCATTGATTCTTACGAGCGAAGCCTATTTATAAGTATTCTGTGTTCTTCAGTGAACAAAGGCCACTTTATTGCCAAATTAATTGAAAAAAGGTTAAAAAATATGCTATATTGCTCCGTCGAACTGTGTTCATTCACAGTCTATGTCAATTTTTCAGGTATGTTTTAATAAGTCGTTTCTAAGCCTATTTGTAGTATATACAAACACAGACACAATAAATCATTGTTAAAAGTAGTATAATATGTAGATAGAGGTATGAATGAACAAGAACACAACACAATCAAATAGATCGAAAAGTCAACTTGAGTTAACTCATAACGCTGACCTTGAGTTAGACATTCACTTCCGAAACTCACTGCGTAACTCATCTCTAATATCTGGGCGGGGCGACTCATCTCAATCACCCGTGACCGAAACTTTTTCCCCGTACGGCGCCAGATCGTCGCACGCCCGTTTCCACGGATTGCCCTAGATTGAGTTATAAATAAGGGTAGCACAGTTAGCACCTGAGCCTTACTGGATTGATAGATGTTACGCCATATTTGTTTTGACTGCGGTGAAAGACATGGTTCTATACTTCATCTTGGGATACAATTTATGGAATGTAGAGATATGTTGGTTTCGCGTTACGAGTGCTTTATTTATCTATTTAATAACAACCCGGCATCACTTCGCTTCGGGTATATTATAAATTATGAACCTTCCTCATGAATCATTCTACCTATTCAAAGAAACCGCATAAAAATTTGTTGCGTACTTTTAAAGACTTTTTTTATAAAGATTGGAGCAGACAAACAGTGGAAACTACTTAACCCTTTTAACCTGTAATACCATTATCAGTTTTTAAAATTGTGTCGCTTGATATTTATGCACAATTTCTGAACTTAATCTACCAAATACCGAATTTGAAAAGGATACAAAAAGTAAATAAATTTCACGTGTTCCATAATTTATCTTCTCATAAAATGCCACAACAAAAATAAAGAATAACATACAAAGAAATGATACACCATTCTCACCAATTATTGATACAAATGTTTGGTTTACACAAGCAATTTCACGTATCCATATTCCCATTATGCGGTCCCGAGTGGGTTTCCCTTTTGGAAGCGAATGTAGAACCTACTGACAATGATTTTTAAAATACGGCTTCAAATAAAAACAACGTGTGAATGTTCTCTGTGCGAGTCCCGTGTGACAACTTGTTAAGGGTGAAATAATAATATTATGATGGTTAATTGGGACAACATCACGTACGTTGGGTTGGCTACGAATATTAATTTGTTATTATAATTCACAAACTATAGAAATTTTAACTTTCCTGCACTCAACAGTAATAAATAAATAAAATATTGCACAGCATCACATACATACAACGTTCTGAATCCGAAATAAGTAGCTTAATCACTTGTGTTAAGCATCTATGTAGCAGTACCTACAAAATGTTTGCGCTAACTTCATTTTGAAATCTGCTAAGCTTATACATATAAACTGCTTTGAGTATGACGGTGAAACCTAAGTCTGTAAGGAGATCCAAAGCTATAGGGAATTTTGTGTTAAGATAAAATTTTCTTGTTGTTCACCAGTTTCCGACTCAATAACATTTTTTTTTCTCACAGGTAAGTCCTACATAAAAAAATCGTTGTGTTGAAAGACTTGTAGTTTGAAGTTTTAAAAGGTAAGTAACATGTCTTTTCATTGATAAATTAAGTGTGTTTCAAACAAGGAATAGAATTAATGTTTTTAATTCTAAGCAGTACATTTCCTTAAAAGATTGCTTTCCAAGTCGAAACTTATATTAATAAAAAAAAATTACCTACTTTATGAAGATTTGAATATAAACCTATATTCAAATCTTTATATAGTCAAGGCATTTTATAATGATCTTGGAGTGCATATCATAATGCATAATATTTTTAAAATAATACTTTTTGTAACTTGTAATTAAATGTAATGATATATACAATCCGCTTAGCCAAACATTCAACCTAATCCAACTAAGTTTGAAACTGTTAATTTGAATACGAACGAACGGTGAGATTACATTATCACAGCGAGTTTACTAGAGCCAGTAATTAATGAGTGAAGTTCCATTTCTGCAGGAGACTGAAAAGCTAAAACGCACATTTCCCTCATCCAATTTGTCATCTGTTCGCGAATTGAATCATGGCCGCCGACACACGCGCAATTAATGTAGATCCGCGATTCGGCAGCGAACCCACAGTATAATGTGAAGTGATTGAAGAAGCAGGCATTCATTTTCATTTAGGTTTTATATTAATTGTGAAGTGAAGGTTCATATAATAACTGGATTTGCTAAAATCTTCTCAACGCTTAAAAAACTGAAAATATTCGGGATATTTACCATGCTTCACTGACCGACCCGTGATTCAAACTGTAGAATTGCGAGATTTACCAAATATCAGCAAAACTACCTTATAAATTAGTAACCGTGATAAATATCCGGGACTTTTTCAGTCGTCTTTTATGTGTATAACCAACCATGACTTAACAGTCATGGTAGATATAACTTAACAGTTATATCTTCTCAATACTGTTAAATATCAGGCGTAGTAATTACTACCCAAACATTGAATGGGCCTGTTAGGTACGTACAATCACGGTATGTGCTACAAAAATATATCATCTTTTTAGTTCTAACATAAAGCTGTAACATCATCTATGATGCATATGCATGCATAGCATAACATCTATGATGTTCGTATTGGTTAATCAACGTCAACATTACAGACCAAAAAACCGCCACACCATCGGCCATTTTTATTTTCCCAATTCCGCCCAATCTCAAACACCCAATTTCGTTGCGGCTAAAAGTGGTTCAAGTCAAGGGTCTTACCGTCCCATTGATTACTACCTACCCTATCTACCTAACCTACCCTTAAAGGGTTTAAGGTAAAGATAAATCGATGATAATCTATATTGGGCATAAAACAGTATATTTATGATTTAGCCCTTATCGCATGAGCAATATCGGCCAGATGACACACAAACGAATTAAAATAAATTAAGAGGAACATACAAGTTCTATCCCGAGAAATTTGTAGATTTTTTTATTATTTGCATGAAATCAAAATATTTAAAATAACAGTCATTAATTTACGAATGAAAATAGCGTATAATGTTATTATTATAAACAAGGTATTTTAAAATCAGATGTTTCCAGCATTTAATAACAACTGAATCATATTATACAAGAGATTCACCCGAAATTAGTTTTAAAAAGGTCAAAATTATTCGTTTTCAGACCATAGATCCATAGATTGTTTGTGTTCAAACGTAGAGTAACTTAACGTAGAGTAAGGTAAAGTATGTATTTAAGTAGGATTTGTTTCAAAAAACTCGCCCTAACTCAAATTTTACTACCTCTGATTTTGGCTAATCAACGCGCGTAATACCAGTTACAAAATTCCAATCATGCTCATCCCAACAGGCTGGAAGTTTGTCGATTACGCACGTTAACTAGGCGTCGGTGCGGCCGCCCGGAAACTCACGAGTTTACAAGTGCGTCGATTGATATCGACTACGAAGCTTCCTCGTTAAGCATAGGTGATTCTGCCCAATGAGGCGTGCATTAAAAGGCCCCGCTGAGAAGATGAACTGAACTCGCTAGAGCCTGTGTGAGCAAAATTAAATAAATAAATAAATAGTATGCAAGGTTAATCTGGTTTCGTGGAGGAATTAACAGATACACAAGACACACCGCCTAAATAATATAAACAGCTGACAATTTTTTAGCCCTGATTGGGAATCGAACTGCTTCCATGGTGCAGGTCATTATCAAATGTGCCATTCATTAAGCCAGACTGAGAAATGGTTTCTAATATTATGACATGAAATATTATAATGGTATTTATTATATTGTAATTTTAAAAAAATACGTTGCACGTATGCGGACAAGCCAAACACACGATAACAGTCAATAGTGAGCGTATTTCATAATAGACACAATTAGAAGCTCTTAAAACCTATAAGTCCTAAATATTAGTCTTTATTCCACACGCGATATTAAAAGTAGCAAATACATACTCGTAGCTACTTACTGCCCGACGTTTCAACTAAGTTACACCAATCATGGTCGCGAGCGAACTGAACCATAAAGACTATTATTTAGTGTTATGAAACGTAAAAGTCTAAAATCTTACATAGAATAAGTCTGTTCAGATCTTAATTCAGAAATCAATAGACCGTTACATACTCCAATTTCGAATCGAAGTGAACCGTCGATTTGTGAATTCGCGAACGTCTGTCAGCCACCTAGTTACGACATTTAATCGGCAAACTTTCGAACGCCCCGAGCTACGCCGGGCGATGAAAGGGGTCCGTCGACCGCTGTGTAACAGCTAATAATTTGTTATCTGAAGTTCTGGATCAACCTTCAATTGAGAACGGTGTATAAAGGTTTAGTAGACTGCATAGCCGTTTAAGCTATGAAACTGTCGTATGATATTACAGTCGTCGACTTATAACTTTGACTGGCTTGGTGGACCAGTGGTAAAGTAATATTTTACATCAACTCAGTCAAAAGCGTCCATGGCCGAGTGGTCGTTGCTTGCCAAGCAAGAGGTCACCAGTTCAAACGCCGCGGCGTACAACTGTGTTTTTCAAATTTTAAATTCATATGTACGATTATTCGATGCTTTAACTGTGAAGGAAAATATCGGGAGGAAGCCTCCGAAAAATTCTTAGGTAATGTAATCAACCAACCCTCACTTAGCCAGCGTGGTTGACTAAGGCCTTATCGCCCTAGTTAGGGATGGCCCGTGCCCCAGCAGTCATGTTGAACTCAGTCAAATTAACTTATAATCCATTCGATTGTCGTTAATAACACGATAACGATAGACAGGTTTATTTAATCTATGCAAGCAACGACGCAATTGCAATTATCAATTCACCGTAATAGCGAGGCTAATTGCTTGCACAATAGATATTTAGTGCTTCACTCAATGATGCACTGGGATCTGTTTAATCCTGACGCAATAGGGCTGGCGATATTAGCTAAGATAGCTCTTTAATTGTTGAACTTGAGCTCTATGTGGCAAAATAATAGCAAAACTTATTTTGATGAAGAAAATGAATACATTTTCTTTCATCAGGATCAAAATAAGTTTTTGTTCGAAACATGATTTAGGCAAACATATTCTTAATACATAAAATTCTCGTGTCACAGTTTTCGTTGCCATACTCCTCCGAAACGGCTTGACCGATTTTGAAATTTTTTTTTGTGTTTATCCGGTATCTATGAGAATCGGCCAACATCTATTTTTCATACCCCTGAGTGATAAGGGTTGTCCACGCGGACGAAGTCCCGGGCACAGCTAGTATAATATATATTAGGTAATATTATGACAGGTAATATTATAATGTCGTTCGTTATTATATGAAAAAAAAAAACACTTTTCATCTTCTATTTACTAAACTACACAATCAAATGTTCTCAAAAGGGTTTTATTATTTACCTATCAAAAAACCGTTAAAATTAGATCTTCAATCAAAGGACATATTTTGTGACATCCTTTGAATATTACAGCCAGTATTACAATGTACAGACCCAAAGTTTATTTGTTGATACTGTAAATCTTAATTGCGATGCAATTAGTAGCAATGCGATTGCATTATTAACCATAGTTCAGCCTACGGTGTTTATATTCAGGTGCTAATTATCTTCATTTGATTAATGACATGCAGTGCATATGACAACTGCACGTATGAACCTAATTGATGGATAATGGCCTGCAAATAATGACCTTATGGACTTCTCTTTACAATAATAATATTTTATGACGAATGAGAAATTAATGGGAATGATAATTAAGTAAATTTGATCGAAAGGTAGCTTTGAGCTTCATGTGGTTTTAACGCGAATTCTGACACAGGATAAAATGTTTTGTACAAACATACACATTCATCTATGTAGATACAATTACTAGTTACATTATTAAGTCTAAGTCGTCATATTTTGTAGTCATAATAATCGTGTAAAACAAACTATGTATTGTAGAGCAGGCGTCGGCAAGTAGCTTTAAGTGAGGTTCGCATACGATGGGAAAATCAGAACGAGGTCCAGAAAGTGTTCCTTATTACTGTAATTCGTCATCATCATCATCATCAGCCCATATAAGTCTCCACTGCTGGAGCACGGGCCCTATCTAAACTAGGGCAATCAGGCCTTAGTCGACCACGCTGGCCAAGTGTGGGTTGGTCGACTTCACAACTATAGAATTTCTTCATAGGTGTGCAGGTTTCCTCACGATGTATTTTCCTTGACCGTTAAAGCGTCGAATAATCGTACATTGGACCTTAACCACTAAGCCGTCGATTTTTTTTATTTTTGTAATAAATCGTAGATATTGATTGTTTTTTGTTGCAATACATTACAATACTTCGCGATCCAAGATTCGATACTTCGCGGTCAGCCTTTTTCCGACCACTGTTGTGGAGTTCATTTCTTTAATATGACGCTCTGGTCATAGAGTCAAAGGAGCATAATATCGTTGCAAACGGAACTCATTTGAAATGAAGTGTTAACATTGACCAACCGAATGTACTATCGCAATTTTCATTCAAAATAGTGAGGTACTATCTAAATAGACCAAGATATACTATGGCAAACGTCTTGATTAACTGAGAGGGTGACTTTGCTCAACTTGGGACTTAATTTGGTAGACCGTCGCAAGCTCGTCACCCGGCACAGCCTCTAATTGCCAGCTTTATTAAACCAACCAGAGCAAAAAGTTCTTAATAAATTAACTGAGCAAAGAGCAAGTGTCGTTGAATTATCTCATTTAGTTCCGAAACCTCAGGCGGCATTCGAGAAGGCACTTACGATCTTACATCAGTGTTATGTTTGAATGAATTCCAAAAGAATACATTACCATAGGGTCAATTTCAACAAGTCCATATTTTTTAACATTTCGGTGAACTTTTTTATTTGTTACTTTTTTGAAAATACAACCATGTAGAATTGTTATTTACGCTATCGTTATAATTAATTTTAACACGACATTAAATTAAATTCATATACTTAAGAGATATAGTACTTTGAAATTTTGGTGTCACCGAAATGAAAGAAGAGTTCACCGAAATGAAACTTCTCATCACCGAAATGAGAAACGCAATACACCGAAATGAAATTACTTATGTAGTCACCGAAAAAAAGTAAACTGTTACCAAGTATACAGCCTACAACCTACGTTTTGAAGAGTGTATTCATCACACAGTAACAGATTTTTTCTTACTAAAATTAAAACTTCGGCCTTATCGATAAAAATGCATCTCCGTTAATCGTTTAACAGTGGTCGATGGAAACGTGGATACAACCCAGTCTTGATCTTTGTCAGTTCCAGATTCAGCTCTCAATGCATAAAGTCCATCTGCCAATCAATACCCCTAACCTTACATAGACCGATTAAGTGCAATATGCAGTAGTGCAATAATTCGTTAAACAATTGACAAAGCCATTATAAAGCTAGCTTCATTACCGAACTACGAACGATTCGTAGGTATCATCTGGAAATCGTCGTGCCAACATATCCCAAGAGGCTGTCGTACTTCCAACGTCCCGGGTTTGACTCAAGAGTCATCTGCGCCGTTTAAAAATTATGAATCCGCCTATAATGCCGATCCATTTTCACAAGACACATGTGATGCTTGTGAAATCTTAATGCTGTCTATCCATGCAAACCAGCGAACCAAATGGATTAATACAGTCACCAGCATTGACATGACCCACAATAGTAAAAAGGCCTAGACCACAATCCGTAAATGGACCGGTGAGCCCTCTCCTCCAAAGTTCCAAGTAAAGTTACTGCAAACAAAATTGCTCATCAACTGTTGCTGAATAAGAAATCGTACACTCGCCTTCCCAGAATTCAACTTGTACAATGCCTTCCGAAAGAGAATTTACTGAGCCAGCCTTTTGACGATATCATTTTTAGTGTTAGATACTTGAAATCTGGTAAAGCATCGAGTGTTGATAACATTTCCACAGAACAACTTAAAAACTTGGATCCTATGACTATTTGCTGGTTACAACCGAAGTTCAATGATTGTCTACAATCTGCGAAATTATCACGTCTATGGATCTTGATATTGCCATTCCAAAACCGGGAAAAGTTCTAGATGACCCTAAAAACCTTCCGCCCATTATCCTTGCTCAGTCACACATACAAATTACCTCAACGACTTTTGCTTAACCGCCTATCACCTATTAGATCAGCACTTAATTCCAGAACAGGTAGGATTCAGACCTAAACAATCATGTTTTAACCAGACGTTAAACCTCACCCAACACATGCCATTTTATCATAAACGTCTAGTCCATAAGATTTGTATTTGTAATTCAGAAGCTACACTGATGTTATTCTGTTTTGTGAACCAAAATAAATAACACAAAGAGGATAGTTTTGAAATGGGAATGATTACAGCGCTGTATGCGTGGATCTGACAGCAGCTTATGATACAGTGAACCTGAAGCGTCTCTTGTGGAAAGTCGATGGTCAATGACTAGAAATTTATAAAAATACTTGGTGAGCTGCTCCGCAACCGTAGCTTTCAGGTCCATTTGTCTGAAGAAATAAGCAGATGGCGATCCCAAAAAAACGGTAATCCCCAGGGTCTCTACCCTGGGGATGACCGTTTTGTTGGAATCACTACTTTTCAACATCTACACAAAAGACCGACCATGTTGCCGATGACCTGGCGCTCATATCACAAACACAATCCTGTGAAAACATAGAAATAAACCTCACTTCAGCCTTAGGGTTCAGACACTCTCAGACTAAATATAACATGGCAGGGACAACCACAGAAGTTAAAGTCGGCATAGCTTTATATTTAGATTTAGAAAGTACCGAATCTTGACACAGATCCACCTTCTGCTCGTCTTAACCTCTGGTCTAACACGTTTGCTCCACCCGTCCCCTTGGTTCTACCTTCAGAAAGCCTTCCAACAGGACACGATTTGCCATGGTTAACCTGAAGGTCCCTGGACAGAACTCCGTAGCCAGGTTGGCCAATGCAAAGATAATATGTTTAGGTGGGGGTTTCCTGGACAGGAGGATATCGCGTGCCTATGTGGTCTCTCACCATTGTCCATGGCTCACCTCACTTCATGCCCCGCCTGTCCCGACTCCTGTACACAAAATGAGCTGATAGAAGGGTCAACAACCGCGGTCCGGGTGGCGGAATTATCCAAAATAATTTTAAGTGTTTTGCCATCGACACGAAAAGAAGAAGAAGAAGAATAACTTACCATTTTCAACTTCATCATTTGACTTTAGATGCTGTTGACAAACATTTCAAGTTAATCTGTTATTACTTTAATCCAGAGTCTTAAATATATAAAAGAAGAATCACTGACTGACATATCGATGCACAGTCTAAACGGCTAAACGTAGGCACTTGAAATTTGGTAAGGACGTAGTTTAGGTACCGTAGAGGTGCATTAAGAAAGGAATTCCCGAAATTCTCACGGGAACGGGAATAATCCGGAAAATCCTTTTGTATGAAAAATCGCCCACGCAAACGTGAAAATGGTGAAAAATAAAGGTATTGATTACAACCACACATAGATTTTAATAATTTAATCTGAAATTCATTTGGGAACATGTAAGAATAAATCAACAAATATATTGTAATTATCAACAATAAAAATAAAAATATATTCCTTTCGAAATTACAATGTAACAAAATAAATTAAGGTCTTTATTCACCGAAATGAAGTAATTTGACACCGGAATGACAAAAGAAATCACCGAAATGAAGATAATAATCACCGAAATTACCAAATTCTCACCGAAATGAAAAAAAGTCACTGGAATGATATTTTTTCTCATTCCGGTGGTCAATTTAGGTCACCGAATTCACCGGAATGAGGTCACCGATATTATATACAGCCCATAAAAATAAGCACAACAAGGAAAATATAAATAAAAGAAATAAATTGATACGACCTACTTAATTGAGCGACATTTAGTAATAGTACATAGATTTTATAGACATACCGAATGATTGGATCACAACTTATATCCATTCACGTGAATGACAAAACGGTACGCAGTCACCGAAACCGACTTACTTACGTTTTTGGCGGGAACTGCAAACAGCAACACACGTCCTCTTACGTTAAGTGCTTAGGCGGCACTGATGCGCAGATTTACTGCGCAGTGGCAAGAAGCTAGTGTTTTTCGATGCCTAGATATTCGCGTACAACGAAAATTCACCGCGATGACATATCTCATTTGGACACGTGAATTTGTACTTACCATTCATTAAATATAACAGATTTTGTATTGAACTTTCCGCAATAAGGTACTGTCATTATTAAGGATTTAAATAAAAAAAGGTAAATCCCTAAAAAATCAACTGTTTTTAAAATATGATTAAAAGTATACTGAAAAACAAATTGTGCCGCGTCACCGATATGATACAATTGGGGGTTTAAGATTTTTTTTACCTAATTAGCGATAATCATAATTTAAAAATATTTATAGTCACCTATAGGAGACAACACCTTTTATCTAAAAAAAAATATTACAAGTTGAAAGTGCCATCCTGCACTAGCAGTTTCAGCCGTGCCGTTTACGATTTGGTGTCGGGAAATTCACCCCATAACTAAAATAATAAATGCGTAAAAATCCAAAGTAGATTTCTCTGTTATTGTATTTTATTTACCGAGAGTTAGACTTTTAAACCAATCAGTATGTTTTTAAGTACAAATGACCTGATTCGGTCGAACTCTGGCATACCTATGTTGATTAAAATTTTGAAAAAAAAAACAGCCTTAAAACAACAAATAAAAAATACCTATGTTGATTTGAAATGTGTGTTGGTAAGCTCATTAAAATCTTGAATGACATTAAAAAGAAAAACAAACTAATAAATTCATTACGCCAAAGTAAACAGCTAAAACATTGTGTTACCAAGATTTTTTCAAACAAAAGAAAGGCGATTGCTATCTCAACCCTTACAGGTGACTTTACTTAAAAATATTCTTCGAACCGATTTCGTTTAAAGAATACGACCTTAGAGCCTCGTGGACTTATTTTCTACTTACTTTAGACACATACCTAATAATAAGTGTAATAAGCTCAGGAGCTTATTAGGCGATTTATGTTTCATGCCGTATCACACGGTCATTTGGTATTTATCCGATAAGAACTATATTTGTCATCATCATCATTATCAGCCCATATACGTCCCCACTGCTGGGGCACGGGCCTACCCTAAACTAAGGCGATAAGGCCTTAGTCGACCACGCTGGCCGAGTGCGGGTTGGTCGACTACACAACCTTGGAATTTCTTTTCAGGTGTGCAGGTTTACTCACGATGTTTTCCTTCACCGTTAAAGCGTCGAATGATGGTACATATGAATTTCAAATTTGAAAAACACATTGGTATCTGGCGGGGTTTGAACTGGCGACTTCTCGCATGGCAAGCAACGACCTTAACCACTCGGCCATCGACGCTTTTTTACTTTATTTATGGATTGGTCTAATTCCATAATTTGACACATAAATGGATGTTCAAGCACAAACAAAATTATAATATGATAGTTGTGCAATAAATCGTTGAATTTTGAGAACTGTATTATAAGGTACACTGATATTTGAATATATCCAGTCTGTAGGATAAACGAAGCATAACTGTCAATTTGCAATCGGGTAAATCAAATTGCCCGTACTGAGTTTCTTACTCAGATTTGACGAAAATTTTTCTTCATAACAACATGTCAAGTAAAAAATACTGCCGAAATACATTTTCCTTTTGCGTTTTATCCTTTATGAACCACGTCACGAGTAAACGATACCGTATTGTGATTTTAGGTAGAAACAAAAATCATTATCAACAAAAATATTCGTAATGTTATGGGCGTCCGCCAGAGAATTCGTAACTCCGGTACATACCGCACGTTATAACATAGTTTTTCCCGCGGCTACACCCACATTTTATTATCATAGCATATTTTTTTCACTCTGCACTATCAAGAGTGTTGTTTATTTTGGAAATGAGCAACACATTAGGCAGCGCAGATTTTCTGTAAGGAAAATACTAGTTGTTAGTCCGCAATTTCCTTTTTTGAGTATCCTATGTTTATGATGGAGAAGGTTCGAGACCCTAAAACTATGAACAATTGAGTAGAGCGTGAAAATGTAACAAATAAATGTACTTTCGCATTTGTAATATCAGTAACGATAAGGATATGCCTCTTGAATCTGTGGACGGTATTGTTTTGTTTCTCTCTGCACAACATATTGCCACCGTATTTCGGTTTTACGAAACCAGTGGTCGTTTGGTAACGTTGGCTGTTCGGGCAAGCGTCCGAGTGGAAAATATGAGGCGACCTGCCGACCCTAATGCCAACCGCGGGAAAAGCAGAGGACATTTTGTTAAACACGACAGCTGGTAACTTGAATTTAATGTACTTGTTACCTTAAGCTTGTAATGGAAAAGTGAGGTTCACCGTCTTCTTGAAACCTTAAATGGCGGTAGCAAAATTTATTTTACGTTCGTGGTCGTTTCTTTTCTGTCGCGAAATTGGATAATAAATTAAATCCTTTAAAAAGAAAAAAGAGTCACAAACTTGATTTAAATTCCGTTTACAAACAGAGATCAGATATAATGTAGTATTTATTTATACACAAGAGGGATATTGTGAGAGCCTTTATCTTGAGGGTTTGCAATTTCCACTCTGCCGACATCTTCAACTCCTTTTTTATTTATTTTTATAATAGGCTTAGAAGATGACCTCACTCTACCTGATGGTAATCGGTAGTGAGATCCACATATTATGACGTCGAGGTACTCCCAACAAGCTAAACTTTTTTAAATACGTTTAGTGAGTTAGGGTGACCCATCTTGACCAAATAATGACTAGGTCTCGAGACAGATTACTATAAAAGGAATAATTTTTTGAGGTAGTTCAAATTCACATAGGCAATTTTCTTATTATATTGCTGCTAACCCTCCTGTGACGCGTCTTGCATTTTGAAAGTTATCCGTATTAGCAAGGTCCATTTGACCAGAAGTTTCTAGCGCAACTTCGCAGACTTCTATTCATTTCTCCCTTCAAAGGCTTCGCTGGTATTTCGTTTTCCAACAATTTCAAAACATTTCAAGTATTTACTGTGCCAGGCATTTGTTTGGCACTTGTTTTGTACGCTTATTTTATTTTTTCTTCATAACAAAAAATACTGTCTAAGATAAAAACTGATTTTCAGGCATTTAACACGCCAGATTTATATGAGATCTTATTTACTTACGACATTCGAGTAGTCGAATATAACGAAGATACGCACAATACATATACACCGTGAAATTTTAGTGGTTGTTTTCCCGTGGCAGAACGACTTGCCTTTAGTAATACTATCGAATCTTGCAAATTATTCCTCGAAAAAAAATTTTATTTTTTTCGATTTTCCATAAAAATAATTTTCCAACTCGAAAACGAGAGAAGCTATCGTTGTTTTTGAAGATGTGACGTATTCAGGTACTGCTTGCCGCATAAAATCGATGCTTAAAGCTAAAGAAGCTCTACACCCTAAGTCATAAAGCGGTTCGAACGAGTTTTCAAGTTACGGTTAAACCTTTCGTAAAACCGGCATTTATTGATTTACCAAAAAAGAACTGCACACATCTTTTGTACTACTAAGATAGAATCATTTTACTGCGGGAAAACAACCACTAAAATTTCACGGTGTATAAATACACACACATTGTTCTGATACCGTAGATACTCATTTTCTTATGTACTTGTGTTGCAGATATCAGAAAAAAAGCACAGGAATACACAAGTATACCTTATTACACAAATAGGTACATGTAACAAATAAATATTGGTTCTGAATGGGTATCCTACTCGCGACTTCTGGCCAAGATGTAGGGGTACCTACTACACCAATAGGTACACCATCCAACGAGTCGTATTTTCTTAGAAACCCAAAAGTAAGGTTTTAGAGTTCATTAAATAGTAACCAATAGAGAAAAATTAAGAAACTATTTAACTTAGATAGTTAAAACCTTACCCGGTAACATTACTTGCAATTCATCAACAAAAAAAGAGGTTGTTTGTAGAGTCCTCAACAGCAAGGATTGAAGTTTCAAATCGCATTCAAAAGTTTCAATCCAATCCCCGTCTCCCGGTTTGACTTGAAAACAAAAGATGAAAGTTTTCTACCAAGGACCACAAAAGTAATAATTGATCGCTCTGCCATCAAAGGCTTTATTTACCTACTCCTAGTTTTTAAACTTCTGTACCTACTTACTCGGAATCTGGGGAATCGAACAACAGGGGAATACATTTGTCACATAACTTTTACAATTTCATATAAACTTAGTCAATAGTTAACATTACGGTATTATGAAACATTGTTATCGGCACTTAGGTAAATGGTAGGTTATTGAAAATTAATTGAGTCTAATTTTAAATAACATTAAAACGCCATTAACATTACCAGTTGTTAAACATTATTACCACAAAATATAAAAAAAAACAACATTACTGCCTACGTCAAAGAGCAAACAATCAAATACTCGGTCCATTTAAATTTAACAACCTAGCTATTGTTTAGTGAACTTAAAAAAGCATCAAATTAATTCGCTGTTTAAATAATATTTCATGGAATTAATAACAAGCTCGATCTATTATGATCCGGTTAGTTCCGTGGAAAGGAATTTAATCAAATATGTAAATAAAATATAATTCAAGGAAACTGCATTTTTATAATTCTTTTATCCTGGAACCATTGTGAGTTTTTAAAAAGTAGTCTAAGGCGTCCGACCGATTTCAGTGTGCAGAAGAGTACGCGCAAACACAAGTGCACTCTCTATTCCTTTACTCTCATAATTTGGTGAGACGGCAACCCGACATGACCGGTGAGTGATCGGGCGCAGGACAACCGGCTTAACGTGCTTTCCGAGGCACGGGCGTTCAACCGCCAACTTCCTAACTCCGGGCTGAGTAATTTTATTACAAAAAAACACACACAAATTTTGCCTGACCCCGGACTCGAACCGGGGACCTCTCCGTCCTAACGCAGAGCTTGCTATCAATAGACCAACGAGGCAGTTAGGGGCAAAAAGTGGTCTTGTGGTGTGTGGTGTATTTAATCACTGAATATACATGCAGTGATATCTGTGTATGTGGACCTACAATAGAAATATTAAGTGGACATTTTCATACAAACTAAATCGGAGAAGGGACAGCTGAAGAAATCTGGTCCGGCCTATAAATAGGCCCGCGTCCTCAAAGAGCTGTGAGTAAAAAAGATATCCAATTAGCCTTTGGGACGGCTACGAGAATGGTTATAAAAAATTCAAGCATTACTCTCGCTTGCGTCCGAATAAATTATTTGCGAGAGAAACTGCGACGTCTCTGAAAAACTAACGTGATGACATTTTTAATCCCCATCCCCGCACCCCATTGGCATAGAGCTGACTTGCTTGTTGGCACTCGCTGATGGAAGTTGCTCGCTCATGTGCAGTTTTGTATTGTAGTAATCCTCAAAACGAGCGAGTGTTTCCTAAAATTAATTGAAATTGTAGAGAACCGTCAAAATTTTCGTTGTGCTGCGAAATTCAAATGTACGTAGAATGCTATTTTCGTGTTCCTGTGACGATTGTTATACGTAATATTATTTGGATCTGTGCAAAACATTAACATATAATGTTGCTTACGTCTTTTGTTCAGCCCTTGACTAACTATGTACTAAATTTTATGTTGGCTGAGTAGTTTTAATAAGGATACAAATTTTGATGCGAAATGAGATAATGGTACGTACCGTTCGTGCGCTGGTCGGTTAGGTTAAGTATATTTGGCCATATTTTTCCCATCCGTTAAAGGCACGCTAAACAATTATTAGATAAAAGTTGTTCCAAAACCATTGTCTTTTTTGCAGAGTAAGAAAAGGAACAAAATAATTCCAATTAAAGGTCGTTGAGAGTAATATCCGTGGAACACGCATTAAGGTTGTAGCACACATATCAACCCGGAACCGAACGGAAGGATCGTTACGGTATCGCCACGTGTCTCGAGGCTAGGCGATTACGTCACGATTCCGATTACTATGCTTTACAGTAAGCAGTTCCATACGAAGAATACTGAAACCGACAACCGCTGGGGTAATCAAGTTCTAGAGTGGAGACCGAGTCTCGGTAAACGTAGTGTCGGACTGCCTCAGGCCAGGTGGAGTAGCTGAAGATAGACGGGAGTGGGGAGAATTTGGGGAAGCCTATGTACAGGAGTGGACAGCGATGAGCTGATGATGATGATGATAAATACTAAAAGCCAGAGTTGGTACGTTTACGTTCAGTTTACGAGTTGATGTGTGTGCTACGTCATTTGAGGGTTGTTGGTGGATCTGTGTAACACCCATGATGTAACGGAAGCCGTGAACATTCCGTTAAGTTAACTTAAGGTCCAAAACGAATGAATATGACGTCAATCTATTAGAATTTCCATTTTGCCAAGGAGTTAAATATTTCATTACGTAACATAAACATTTTGAGTATGGGATAAATCGATTTTATTTGTCAATTAATCGGTTCACCAACTAAAATTTTCTATCCCGTCCCGACTTTTTAGGTGCTGAGTTTTCGTAATAAGTCAAGACACGTTCGCGAGTCGCTTCCCGCTCGCGAGCAGTCGCGGCATTTTTAATATTCCACCGGAGATAATTGAAATCCTTCCCGATTACTGGCCGCAACGAGGGATAATGAAGCTTTTAACACTGGCTTACGTATTAAAGGGTTTATGATTTCGTTGCCGGCACAGCATGGGCCTACAGAATGGAAGTCGCGAACACTGACGTTTATTAGACGAAACATGATATTAATGTACGCTTCATTCGGACTGACCTTTTAATTTACGAGAATTCGTTTGCTGGAGTTTTGGGTTAACAAAGGTTTATTATATTACCAAAATATTAATACACACGCCGACCCCACTTTGCTTCCCATTAGAAGGTCGTTAATTTATCCTGACTTATAGTTAGATAAAAATAAAATTCAAGTTGAAAATAACAACTACGACATAATTTTTTTTACATTATTTCTAACTAGCTTTCCGCCCGTGACTTCGTCCGCGTAGAGACGTTTAACGGGTAAAACATTACTTTCTTATAGCGCAGTCGGTTAAAAAGTAGTCTATAACCTTTCCTAGGCTCTGGACTATATCTGTACCAAATTTCATTTAAATCGGTCCAGTACTCTATGCGTGAAAGCGTAACAGACAGACAGACAGACAGACAGAGTTACTTTCGGATTTATAATATTAGTAAGGAAAGGATTAGTAAGGATTGAAACATACGTTCTAGATTTCAATCTATAGATGTCAATCGCTCTATAATTATAATTCCCAGATCTTGCAGAGTATTTTTTTATGATCAATTTGCCATAAAACAGAAGAGTTTGTACAGTAAATGTAACTTTTGAATTAAAAGGTTCACAAAAACAAGCAAAAAGCGATGTCGTATTTCTTATAAATAATGAAATCCTGTCGATACCAATACCGACAGGGCTGTCAATGCTATCAGCTAATTAATTCAAGCTTATTTACACGCCTCTCAATCCACCGCGAAATTGGGTCGCACTGAAACCATGTCGACAACATAATACGTTGATTATGAATATTTGAAAATTTACAATCGTGCACACTTGTTCTCGGATAATTTTGATTACATGGTTTCCAACCGATTTCAGTAGAGAACAGCCAACTGTGCACAAATATCTGCGCTAACACACGTGCACTCTCTGTTTATTCATACTCATAGGTCGGTAAGACGGTAATCCGACATGACCGAAGAGATCGCAGGACCACTGGCTTTGCAACCGCCAACTTTACTAATAGAAAAATTCAGACCCATTTTGCCTTACCCCAGATTCGAAACGAGGACCTCGCGACCCGAGGAACGCAGCATTTGGTACCAGCGAGCCCCTCATCATCATCATCAGCCCATATACGTCCCCACTGCTGGGGCACGGGCCTACCCTAAACTAGGGCGATAAGGCCTTAGTCGCGAGCGAGCCCCTATAGGTTATAAATATTCGGAATCGTACAATCGTGCACACAATCATTTTGGTGATTTATTAAACGTGCCCTGAGTAGGTCGACGTTCGTACTCTATCTCTCCATACTTGTCATGTGATAAAAAATGTGTTTTTCTCGTCCGCGTGACGGGTGTAACCAGCAGAGAGGATTTATGTGTGAACTGAGAGCGAAATGTGTGATTTTTACGTACGAATGGGGCTGTTTGAACTTGTTGACCGAGCCAATTGTGGAGAATTAGCTTAGTTACCGAACAAGATAAATCGATAAGTACGTACCTAGAAGATTCGTATGTTCATGTGAAAACCAATACACATTTCTAAATATATATTTTTTTCCAGTTTCCATAGTTATTTCGAGAGCTTTCCATGAATAACTTCAACAGTATGAAATGATAATCTTTATTATTAAATAGTAAGGTTTACAGACTGGGGATTAACTACTTCTCGAAACATTTCAACAAATAGAAAGAAAGATAAATATTTATTTAACACGTTCTCACACAGTCATAAAAAAAGAAATACAAAATAACTTAAAACTAGAGTAGAATGTGTCAAAAAGGCTTTCACTCAGCATTATGCCGTTAAACAATGAATAAACGATAAATTGTTTCAAATTTCTTTATTTGAAACAATTTATCGTAATGTATCGTATCGTCTTTATGAGATTGATATAAAGATTAATGGATTCGTAAATAATAGAGGGAGCGTAAAATTTCTACACATGGTTTTATACGCTTTTATGCCGACTAATTGATATTGATGCGTTGTTTAATTCAATTTTTCAACCATCTTTAAAACGCACCTGGTACTGACGGCTTAACGAAATGAGAGATGACTTTGTAGTAAGTGGATTTTAAAATCTCGTTTTTTTAAATTGCCTTTTTTGTTACACAGCTTTGGAGTGAATTAGTCGAAGCATTTGCACAGCAGAGGGTCAGAATAGGCAAAATGAATATACAAGTAGAAGCGTTCATGCAACATACTTCACTTTCTTAAATGATATAATAGTTTATTTTGCCTTTCTTCATGAAAACATTTATATAGAACTATACAAAAATATCCAAATCCTTACTAATATTATAAATGCGAAAGTAACTCTGTCTGTCTGTCTGTCTGTTACGCTTTCACGCATAAAGTACTGAACCGATTTAAACGAAATTTGGTACAGATATAGTCCAGAGCCTAGAAACGGTTATAGGCTACTTTTTAACCGACTGCGCTAAAAAGAAGTAATGTTTTAGCCGTTAAACATCTCTACGCGGAGGAAGTCGTCACAGCCACTGGACGGATCGAGATGAAATTTAGCATGCAGGTAGATGTTATGACGTAGGCATCCGTTAGGACAGGATTTCCCGAAATTCCCACGGGAACGGGAACTAACGGGAAAATCCTTTTGTATGAAAAATACTAACCGCATAAGTTAGACGCTTGAAATTTGACATGCAGGTACCTTAATAAATTAAAAGCTTAGTTGCAACAGGATATTGTAAAATTCCCACGGGAACGAGAGTAATAGGGATAAAACTTTTGTATGAAAAAATCTAAACCGCGATATAGATAGATAGACGATTGAGATTTGGCATGCAGGTACCCTAATGAACGTAAAGCTTACTTCCAACGCGATATTACAAAATTCCCATGGGAACGGGAGTTATTGGGAAATTACTTCTATATGTAAAATCCCTTACGGGGTTGAAATATATTATATAGAGATAGAGATATACCCGAAGCGAAGCGAGGGCGGGTCGCTAGTAGCTAAATAAATGAAAACTTCGAGAAAATCCAGATGTATTCATAGTAGCGTCATCTATTTTTTAATACCTACGTCCGTAAGGCCACCCAGTTCCTCTTTTACTTATTTATTTACAGACAAACAGGTGCAGGCCAGGTTTAATAAAGAAGTTCGTAGTAGGCTCGGAGGAGCTACAAGTTGTCTATTAGCAAACAAGGCTCCACAATTATACTACCAAAGTAGTATATACTAAGACTACTTTGGTATTCTACGTCCTATAAAATGTATGCTTATACAAACAAGTATATAGGAATATACTTACACATTATTTCATCAATAAGAAAAGTGAATTTTCAAATCACATTTTGAATTGTAGATTTATTGCAGGTTTTAATTTTCATATTAACAAAAAATAACGTCGTCTTCAGAACCTCCCCCTTATTTGGCGTCGGTTAAATTTTGAAAATCAATGCGTGGATGTGTAACAATAATTTTCGAAAAAGATTTTAAATTGACTCGTCATGTGTAATATGTACGTATCCTAAATTATGTTGCCTTTAAGCTATTTTATTTGTAGAGGTTACTTTATATACATAAATTGTACGCACTTGTGTACAATTTGTGCGTACAAAGGTAGGTACAGTAATAAATAAATCACTTACACTATGTTGGAATGTTGAAGAATGTTAATTAAGAAGAACGTAATGCGTATCTAAGCAATTACAAATTTATAATTCCGATATACTCGTATGTAAGGTAAAACATTATTTTGTGTATTTAAGCCTCACCGTATTTGCATATTTAGGTTAAAGAAAATGTTTCTTCCCTACAAAAAATACCATCATCAGACACAGACACTGTGGAATCGGCATCTAATAAATTGTTCGAACAAAATATTTGACGAGCCAAAGAAAATAAAGCATGGATCATAAACCATTAATTCCGTCCGAATTTCCAAGGCAAATTAAATTAACATTTTTATTAAGATATAAATGCAGTAATAACCGTCGTTTCTCGCTTAGGAAAATTTATTAGAGGCTTGTTAGTGAAATTCGTTGTGATTTGATGAGAAATTGTGTTTCAAAGTCAATTTGGATGGTAATCAAGCGAGGCTCGACCGTGAGCGCCTCTAGCATTGACGCCCTTAATGTACTTTAATTACTGTATAACACGAAGCAAAAGTTTGATTGCTAAAAGCGCATCTCGCATTGAAAAGAAAAATGTTATTTATTTCTGGCGAATTTAATGAAAGCAAAAAGAAAACAAAAAATTACTTAAATATTCAAAATACAGCTCAAAGTTGAAGAGACAGATCACAGGACAAAAGATTAAGCTAATAAAAAAATGGCAGCAGTCATAAAGGTGAGACACAGTAAACACGATTTTGTTAGCAGGTATACAAAACGACAATGGTCAAATTTGGTTGCCAGTATCGCATTTAGAACCACCTTTTTTGGCTTCTACTACTTTGATCTAGAAGTTCTCTAATCTGTGAGAACTTATAGCTCTACTCGGCTTTATCGACAGAAATTTAGTAAAGTCTTCACTCAAGACCAGTGAATGTATGTGTCGGCAGGAGTCATCGCTCGCCTTCATTATAGAATGAGTAACAAGCTGCACGTGCACGGGTCACGTCACCGACCAGCTGCGTCGTTAGTCACTCCCCCTCGCCGCTCGACTCGACTATAAAAGGCGCTCACTTTGAACAGTGCAGGCAGTCTTGGCTCTGGCGTGGCACGGTGCACTAGTTGTACCGTTGCAATAGCTTATCCTAGACACCTTTGGATAATTAATTTGATTGTCGAATTAATTATTATCGTTAATTATAAAAGTGCCGCTGTGCAATTTGTAATTAATAAATCAATCTCTAATTGTAGTTTATGCCTTTGGCATTTGCTACAATTGCTATGGTTATACTTTGATAAAGTGATGGCTATGGTTCTCATTAAGAAAAGTAATAAAGTATTTGCTCGGTTTTGATATACCTGACGTATTATTCATTATTAATTATGTAGTTACATACCCCCGCTTCCTACATCAGAAGTGGGATGAGATCCACACCCACTACTTGGTCAATAAAAAAATATGTCACAGGAAATGTCTTTTAAGGGTTTATATGGTAGTAAAATATAAAAAAAAAGAGAGTTAAAAAAAAAGAGCAGAGTTTTGAAGGGCTGTTTGCCGGACCAAAACTAGTATAAAAAAAGTAAAGTAAAAAAAAAGAGTAAAGTAAAAAAAAAGAGCAGAGTTTTGAAGGGCACGTGGCCGGACCAAAACTGGCTAGTGTTGAAGGGTTCTTTAAAAAAAAAGGAGAGGGAACCGGACCAATACTAGTGCCTGAAGGGTCTAATTAGAGACCGGACCAGAGCAAAGTGTGAGATATACGAAGGGTCGATGTGGACCAGACCAGAACTATTGTAATATATCTGAAGGGTTAATTGTAATATATCTGAAGGGTTAATTGTAATAATATTTCTGAAGGGTTAATTGTAGTACATCTGAAGGGTTAATGTAGACCAGACCAGAACTAATTGATTTGCAGGGTCATTATAGACCGGACTAATTAATTTTGTCAGGATGATCGAACGATGCTTTTGTTACAGAAATCTAGACATGCTTTAGTTGAAGCGTTCGAGGACGACCGCTAGTCAGGTTGGCCGTGTCGGCAGGAGTCATCGCTCGCCTTCATTATAGAATGAGTAACAAGCTGCACGTGCACGGGTCACGTCACCGACCAGCTGCGTCGTTAGTCACTCCCCCTCGCCGCTCGACTCGACTATAAAAGGCGCTCACTTTGAACAGTGCAGGCAGTCTTGGCTCTGGCGTGGCACGGTGCACTAGTTGTACCGTTGCAATAGCTTATCCTAGACACCTTTGGATAATTAATTTGATTGTCGAATTAATTATTATCGTTAATTATAAAAGTGCCGCTGTGCAATTTGTAATTAATAAATCAATCTCTAATTGTAGTTTATGCCTTTGGCATTTGCTACAATTGCTATGGTTATACTTTGATAAAGTGATGGCTATGGTTCTCATTAAGAAAAGTAATAAAGTATTTGCTCGGTTTTGATATACCTGACGTATTATTCATTATTAATTATGTAGTTACATACCCCCGCTTCCTACATATGCAACGTAGCAGTCTTTAACCAAGTGAAATGAAACCGAAATCTAAAGTAAAATACATTTATTCGTTTTCAAAATTATTTTTGCCTTTAGGCGTGAACGTTCACCGAAGAATTTGAAGTGTGAGCTGAGCTATTCCCACGTACGAGTTCCCTCTCATTGCTCTTTTTTGTTTTGCTACATTGGGTACATTTTAGAGGCAAACGTTCAATAAGAATAAAAATAAAATTGACAATTTTTTTACGAACAACGTTTTGCCTTTTGGTTTTAATATCCACAATTTAAACATATTTTACAAATTTTAGATATTATAAGTCAAATGTTTTAATATGCAATAGAAATCTTTTTTTGTATTTCATATCCCCTCGTTTACTTGGAATATTAAAATAAAATATTATTCTAACAAATTCTTACCCATGTGCGAGTCAGCTACGAAATAAAAACGATATTGCACGTTGTCAAGTCATTATTTTCAAATTATTTTCGCGGTACCCCCACAATGTGTTATTCATGTCGTTTGAATGTCATTTTCCTCGTTATTTTCTTTTACGCTCGCACTCAGCCCATAAGAGGAACAATTTTCTACGCGATAAGGTTGGTTCCGCATACACCTTGGTACTAAGTGATACCATTTTTCACTTCAATATTTTGGAGAAGATCTACTTGAAATCCTTCGTTTATCCTTTATCCAATTTATTTATTTATTTTGAGATAGTCTAGAACTTGAAAGATGATATAATCTATTTTTTTAACCGACTAATAGGGTAACGCAACAGAAAAAACATTACAAATATAAATGAATACCAAAATAGAAATACGATATTAATACACCTTAATTTATTATAAAGTAAAAAATACATGTAAGTGGACCATTTTGAAGCCACATGTAGTGTAACATACTGTGGGGCTACCATGAGTTTAAAACTTACGCGCTCTATATCGCCTACGTAAATATGTCTATGAAAAACTTGTACAGCGCCGCCTGGTGGTTACGCGAAGAACTACAATCGGCCATATGAAAAAAACAACTCGATAGGTTTTTAACGTACGTAAGTTTACGATAGCCAACTCATGGTAGGCCCTCTGGTGCGTAGTTCATGTAGTGTAACATACTCGTGACATCGCACCCCAGACATGATACTGTCGAAATTCCAAGGATCATTGCTGATGAATTTTTGATGGCCGTTTAGGATCCCCGTTGATTTACAACGAAGGGCAAACGTCTCGACAAATGAAAGTAAAACAGCATGAATATTTGACGAAGGCCAAGATTAATTCGGGAGATAGTGAGGTACGTACTCACTTTGTTTCCCTTGGCTGCATTTTTAATATAAGTCCTCTGTGACTTTGAGAATTGTACCGCATGTTAATGGAGCATGACTATTACATGATGTTATACTCAGTTACACGTGTTATAAAATTAATTAACAGGGCAAGGGCAGATGATTGTAGAGAGATGAAGGTCATCAAGGAGGGACAAATAAAAAAAACTTGATTCAGTCATTCATGAGAGCTAACATTAAGCCTGTCCCCAAATATGGAACCTTTATGGCTCACAGGTCCGATAGAATATCAAAAGTGTCGTTCACACTACCTGAATATGATTAATTTAAAAAAGTCTCCAGGGTTGAGCAGTGTAAAGAGATAACCTTTTTTATTGTTATAATAATTATAATCACTATTTCGAGCCACATTTACTAAAATTATGAGCGTAATAGATGTATCTGTATAAAACAAAATCACCTCTCTTATATCAAGATATGTATTTGCTCATTATGAAAGCTATAAAATAAGAGTATCCTAAACTACTCATATAATAATAAGAAAGCATCACAATTTAAAGGGATAATAAATAATGTCGTACCCCATAACGCTAACTTTACCCGATATCACCCATTCGTTAGTATACTTAATAAACACAGTACTCATATCGTAGATAATATGATGTGCTATATGGTGGATGAGAGGACGAAAGAATAACGCAAACCCATACGGCATAATCCGTTTTTGAAGCCAGGCTTGGTAAAATGCGATTAGCAAGTTTACGATTTCTTTTTTTCCTAAATTACTTGGTAAAATGATTTGTTTCCAATTTAAGTGTAGTTGTATAATATCCTATACTGAATTTGGTATTGTTAAATTAACTATTTAAACTAACTTATATATATGCGAAGCCAGGTGATTCGATTTTCCAGGACAGTCTTCCGTAATAAAAGGGGTGGCAAAAAATTTGTAAAATTATCACATGCAGGATGGATATGAGTTCGTATGGAATTCATGAATTCGTATCAAATTAACACAAGAAAAGCTGCTAAACCACCGAAATTAATGAATGAGGTGGTATTATGTCCGTCGGATTAAAACGAGGCTCAAAAAGAACGCTACGAAATGGTCACAAAGCCGACTGAAGTCGAATCGTTTTGTATTTTTTATTTCGAAATAGAACGTGCTAAGAGAGATTATTACAGATACAGGGTATTGAGATAGTTAGTCGCTAACCACATGTCTTTGAAACCAAAAAGATTTTTACTTTATTACTAACATTGCGAACACGATTTTAACGTGTCTGTCTATACACTTAATCTACATCTACATCTACACTAATATTATAAAGAGGAAAGATTTGTATTTTTGTATGTTTGTAATGAATAAACTCAAAAACTAGCGAACCGATTGCAATAATTTTAGCCTCACCATTAGAAAGCTGCATTATTCAGAAGTAACATAGGCTATATAATATCACGCTAGGTCCTATAGTTGTGGAGCAGTAACCGAAAATGTTTCAAAAACGGGGGAAAAGTATCGTTACTGAGGCCTTCCGTGGCGTGCGCTGAGCATATAGTTAAAGTTATACAAAAATGCTCTATGGATGAATTGTTCATCTTAACATTATCTTTAAAAAAAAGTCCGCGAGAGCATATGTCTACCTTTTATAGTTTACCCATAACAATCGTTTAAATGATTAAGTCCCTCCGTGCGAAGCCGGGACGGGCCGCTAGTTTTTTATATGTGGAGAATATACTCCAAGTGCTGTTAACAGAGAGAAACACTGTGACACTGTTGCTACATATCTGACGCATTATTAATCTCCATTTTCCTTCACACATCACATTCACATATTATATTCTCAGAAACCAGAAACTTTCCGTCTGTTTATTTAACCTCTATTACGAACACATTGAACCAAATACAGGGAAGGTCGTTCAGTATCGGAGTGAGTCAGTGTTTACGGCTCCATTCGTTCATTCATATGTGGTTACGTGTCGCGGAAATGAATGGCATTGGACTTTGCAGGATTGTTTATGTTTAAATCAACGATAACAACAGAAACTAAAATAAAAAAATAAAAATGTCACACACATTCATATTGTGATCATAAGAGATTTATGTAAGAAGCTTAAAGCAGTTGTCGTCGCTAATATCATACTGTTGGATACTGATTACCTAGTTCAGAAACTTACCAAAATAATTCAGTTATCCAGTTACATTATAATTTTATAATAATAATTAAAACAAATAACCGATAAACCACCGTTATTAAAGTCAATAACCGATTATTTTTAATATCGCTGCTTCATGAAACAAGAACCAGTGAGTTCGTTTATTAAAATTATGAAATATTCACATACATAGCTTTTCCTTGAACACATGAAACTCTGACCTGAACCTGTTTGCATCGAAACAAAACAATGGAAGGTACACTTTTACGACTGAAAGAACAATATTTCGCTTCATCACTTCCACTGCAAATTTTTTATGGCCGCATGAAGCTAATTTCACGATCAGTCAAACGATTTGGTAATATTGCCCTTCGAGTTTCAGCCGTAATAAGCTAGAGTGAAAGCTCACAATCGTATTTCCGTCGTAAGGTATGCGTCTTGAGCGTTACAGCGTTTATAAATAACTGAACAGCCGGAGGAACAATATACACATTATATTTCGTCTTCTATTGCTTTTTAATACGATTATAGCAGACATGTCGGCGTCCATGAAAACTCCAGCATCTTCGCTTTTCCATCTTATATTTTCATGTCGGCTTTGACGAATCTGTCTTGATGAGAACGAGTAAACTTGGTGAAGAGCACTGAGCACTAAAATTCGATAAAGCTTTTATTTTAATGAGTGTGTTTGCGTGTAATAGTTATTTTTCTTTCAAAATGCAATCTAAACAAAATTAACTGAAACTCAGTGTTTTAGTTAATTTTGGTTGTAAATTAATTTAAAAAAAATTTAAAAATGGAGTTAAAATGTCGTCAAAGATGGTCATGAAAAGAGATTTCCAACGATATACGTCTGGTTGTTATTGGTCGTGGGTCCCTGTCCCATACATTCCTGCCCGTCCTCCTTTGGTACACAGATAGTCTAGAGACTAACTGCCTCTTTGGTCTCATAAGCAAATTGAAACCAAGTTCATTATAAAACGTTAGCTTTGATGAAAGACAAAGCCCAATTGACGTCTTGGCAAGAATAGACCTTTACGAGCTGAAATTACTTTTCAAATTAAATACTGAAATAATCGAGCAATTATCTTACCCACGCCCGAATCAGGGGTCGAATTTGATACTCTTTGCAAACAAAGTTCTGGAATGTTAACTCAAATGAGGTATAGTATAATAATGTGGTGTCTGCGATTAATTTATAATACAAAATTATCTTCACAGTACTTACTTGATTTATTATTTTTTCATTCGATTAAAGTTGAAAATTTATTATGTTATACTTTCAATTCATTCATCTGCTGAGTAACTCAAAACTGACTCCAACACACTCGCAAACTCGCAGGCGAAACCGCGCATTGGCCACATAGAAAATCACATATACTTTTTTAATATTGTACACAAATTCCCATTCCACCTGTGACGTCACGAGACACGTCACGCGTAGCGTTCTGGCAGCGGAGTACAAATGGACATTATCCCGGGACAATTAGTCAGGGCAGCATGTCTCGCCACTTATCGTGATAACTGTGAGAAAAAGTCGCTCCGCTGAGTAGATAGCTGTGAGAAAAAATCGCTGCGCTGAGTTAGCTAAGCAGAAAGCTGTGAGAAAAAGCTGCACTGTGTAGATGTTGTGAGGTGTGGACGTTTAACGGACATTGCTCGCTGGTCTAGAAATCGTGTTAGGTAGGTGGTTGTGTTTTAACTATGCTTGTGTGTGGATTGTGATGTATTATTTTAATATGTATTGTGAAATTCGCGATTTACGTTGATTAGTTGTTATCAATAGGTAGATTATTATAAGTGTGTTAAAAATTTTAAGGTCGCCGGATACTGAACTATCAATCTTAAGATAAAAGCTTATTATACTAATGTGTATGTATGTTGTCATGTGTATGTTGGCAAAGTAATGTCTTAATAATATATTAGGAAATTGTTACTGTCTTAATAGTACCTAGCACTGAATCTTCAGTTATTTAAGCTTAGAGTAGAGTAGATATGCCATTGTATGTTGCATTTAGCATAATGCAATATTGTATTAAACGTCTAAATGACGCCATTGTATGGCGTATCTACTCCTTGTCACCTCGTCTCCTACATCGAATTATTCTACTAGTAAAATCTTTCGTACTTTTAGATCTTTGTCGCTCCACTCCACTCGACTATTCTCTATCGCTCTCGAAAGCTCCTCGCCTCAAGATGCCCATACTTCGAAAGGCTTTTACGTTAACTGTCGTATTAAGTTGCCTACGCGACGTATCCAGTTACGTCATTCACAATTGCTTTTCGTTTATTAGTGAGTTGAATAATTTAATCTACAGTCCTTACTTTCTTACTAATATTATCTATAAGTTCGAAAGTACCACTGACGATTTTTTGCGGTGAAAGCGCAAAACTACATCATAAATTTAAGTGAAATTTGGTTAAAGCTCACATTGGCTATCGGTGTCGGTATTTGCTATCAACAGAGGATACACAAACATACTTAAATATATCTTACACCCAGTCGTATAATACACCCAGTCTCGGAACAAACACCGATGTTCGTCACACAAGTATTTGTCTCGGGTAAGAATCGAACCCACGACTCTTCGAACCGTAGGTATGTAGGTAGGTAGTGAAGCTGGTTCACTAACCACTGTTCCACCGTGTCCAATAAAAGTCAGTCAGTCAGTTGAGCTAAGTATGAGTGATAAGTTTATGTTTCATATTAACAAATCTTAGCCGTTTACCGAATTTAGATTATGAAGAAGTTAAATTCACACGAATACACCAAACGCTTAGCCAATCTTGCTGCTTGAGAAATCACTCTCTAGTAGGTATTTCAAATGATATTTATTCAAACAAAAAATATTTTGCCGTACAATCTTGCCCACCAAAAGATTTAATTCTTCAAGGTAATTTAACGCCAGGTTTCCAGTTTTCACAAACAGATTAAGCCTTAATCTGACTCGAAGATTTTTTCGTCTCTTGACAAAAACAGAACAGTGATTAATTCTGAGTAATATAGACTGAATAACATTATCGAAAGCTTAAGGAGTGCGCAAGAAATTTATTTTTGTGAATAAAGTGTATTCTATGCTGCAGTCTACTTACGTTTTGGTTAAACAATATTCTTTTGCTTGTTTTTATAAAATGTTTACGTGCGCATGTTCATTGGGTTGAGCAATTTCTAATATAAAATTGTTTATGACACTTTTACACATCGCAAACCCACAGTACGCGATTCAATACATCAATATATTTGTTGATAAGACAATGACAACTTCAGCTGTTCAAATGGACATCGGGTCTCTAGATTCTACCAAATATATTATAATGTGTGAAACCAAACCGATAAAAAGTTTCATGGCATTCCAAAGAAAAATCATCTGGTCCATTACGTCAGATATCGCCCACTATTTATGTTTCATTCATAAAACGGACCACTCGCGCGCGTCTTGGAGCGTGTTCAATAAACAAATTCTTGGTACTTTCCGCACTGTTGTATATATGTATTCCGTTAATAGGACGACTCATTGGGAGAAAGCGTACGCATACCAAATGCGAATGACTGCGACTGGAAAATAGCATAGACCTATTTAGTTTTACCTAAGGATTTGAAAGCATGTGCCTATATTCCAGCATATGGATTATGTTGTCTGAAAACAAATATGTATAAATATATAAAAAAATGTAGATGACTCATAAATCACTGCAAATTCTACGGTTTAATTTGTACTTTTTACGTAGTGTTGAATAGTCAGGGCTGCCTAATGTGTGTTTGTACATATAACAAGGCATTCACTGGTTAGCGAAGTTAGGCCATAGACATATACCGTAATGTTGAAAGCTTCTCAGCTACGTGAATTATCCCTGAACGTGCGCTCCGTTGCAGCGGAAGTACGTAGGTAAGCATCAAGGATGCCGCGATATACATACGTAGGTATTAGGTACCCTGCAAAATGTAGCGCAGCGAGTGAGTAACTTATTTTCCCCTTATATGTCTCTGGCTTTAGAACACTAAGTGCTCAGAATCATTAAACACCAGTGTCCGCATACCATGGAACCACTGGTGGCCTGAACCAGCAGGTACAGTTCCACTTTTCTGCCCGTGCCAATAAAGCACGGAATGCCCTTCCAGTTCATGACCCTTCCCCCCACCCCCTCATAGAATACTAGGCTCTCCAGACGGGGCGTGAAACGGCATCAAAGCAAGCCTTCAGGGTGAGGGCGACAGGCTCAGTAGAGTCTAATATGCCTGTCCTGTCGTCCTCACGTGTGGATCTCACCGGTTACCGTCAGACGGAGTGAGGTCAACCCGACGGCTGTTATAAAAAAAAACGCTTCCTCAAAACAATGTGTCTCTTAGACATTGCTTTCAAATAGCTCTTACCAGACCGCTATTTTTGTGTAATGAGAATACTAAATACTTTCACCGTTACGTCGTATTCTTTGGCACGCCGGATCGAGATCAGAATCCAATGCATAAATTATGTCTCAGACACCTGTCACTTGAGTTTGTGCAAACGGTTCTATGTTAATTGCAAATGTAGATTGGAGTCGGTTAGTTTTTATTGCCAAAATACTGTTAGAGGAATTAAAGAGATGGAAGAATGATTCATTTTACGAGAAAAGGTAAGAGGTTGGTAGCCAGTTACCGACTGTTATTCAAATTTGGGCCCTTGTCAAAGATACAAATATACTGTAGGTACTGTTCCATCATTTTCTGATCAGTAAACCATACTGTTATCATAACGCCTTCTTATAGCCTATGTAGACTATAATAGTAGATATGTATAATAGTATTATAAAACTATAAATGCATTAGTATAGGTAATTTATTTATAAAATATCTAGACTTTCATAGCAGATAAACTTAAAACGTTTTAAAATTTTCAAGAATTGCAAACTAAGGTTAGTGTAAGAATTAAGCGGTCATTTGCTTCAAAACACATTTTAATTTTAAAAGCCATTAACCGTTGGAATATACAGGAACGCGAAATATTATTTCAACATTGCCCCACATTAAATTACACCGAAGCAACTTCATTATGAATAAATTAGGACATCGTGTATTAGCCGTAAAATTGCGCGTAAAATGTATTACCTACGTTGTGTAATTTAAGGTAACAATTAAAATGTTGTATCTTTAAGCATAACAATACTAATCAGTTATATGTTAATAATTTCCTTTGCTCATTATTTTTTTATAAAGTGTTTCATCATCATCATCAGCCCATATACGTCCCAACTGTTGAGGCACGGTCCTACCCTAAAATAGGGTGATAAGGCCTTAGTCAACCACGCTGGCCAAGTCCGGGATGGTCGATAACACAACCTTATAACTTCTTCGAAGGTATCCTCCGTTAAAGCGTCGAAAAATCGTAGGTATGAATTTCAAATTAGAAATTTGGTACGTGGCGGGGTTTGAACTGGCGACCTCTTGCATGGCAAGCAATGACCTTAACCACTCGGCCATCGACGCTTTTTAAAGTGTTTTTTATAAGGGTGCATTTACATTAAACGAGCGAATGCTCATTCTACATCAAATTCTCCTACTGTAAACAGGCGAAGGCGTAGAGCATTCGCTCGTTTGATGTAAATGCACCCTAAAACGAAATCATTAATCTAAAAGCAAAATTAAATATACCTACGTATACAACGAATATATTTTAATGTAAAGAGAAGTCATTTCAAAGCGACATACGCTTGTTATATTGTGTTACGTCTATGTGGGCGGTTTGTTTACAAACAATCTTTCTCCAATTTGGCTCAAGTACAGCACCGCTCGTTCAAAGTTTACATTTAAGTTACACAAGTAACACACATTTCGTTTGTTGCAGGTGACGCCGACTCAACAGAACATGCCCGGGCTTTTATGATAACACAAATGTGCGGCTTCCCAAAATTTGCCAATCAAAAGTAATGTTTTAACAACTCAACATCGTGTCAAATTGTATAAAGTGTAAATATTAGTGTTTTGATATAAAGAAATATTGCTAAACCTACGCTTACTTACGTGATAGATTTAAAAAAAACGCTTATCGCACAAAGTTTCTTTCGACGCGTTAGGATTCGTTTGTTTTCGGCGCGCGCAAAACAGTGTTTGTGAAAATCTCTATAAAAGTTTTGGTGTCGTAAAATGATTGTAATGTGCAATTAATATTGCTGACGTCACACGCATCCGTTGCGCCTGACATAATTCGGTCGGTGCCCGTGGGTAGGTGTTAATATGTCGTCCCGGACAGGCCAGCGCGGCACCTCCGTCGCCACGACCCAGAGGAAGCACAGGTCCAGGTCTACCTCCAGGTATGACATGGAGAAGAAGCCGAAGAAGAAGGAGATGCGCACTTCGGGCACCACCAGCCTGGTCTCCATCCCCAACAGCATTAAGCTCACTATGCTCAACAGCGGTCTCATATCTTTCGGTGAGTTTTCGATATGTTCTTTTACATTTTTTTAAGCTAAATTGATGTTGTTTACATAAGCAGGCTAGGCGGAAATTCGTTCAAATATCCTGTTCTAAAAGACGTAGGTTAACGGAGGCAGATATATCAACTAACAACTTTGCCGTAGATCGATTATGTTGCCGCATCATTATAGAGCCCCTTAAACGGTTAATAGACCAAGAAACAGATGGATTTTGCAAATTGACTGGTTCGGCAGAACAGTGGTTAGTGACTCAGGTTCGCTACCTAAGATTCCAAGAGTCGTGGGTTCGAATACCATCCGGGACAATTATTTGTGTGACGAATAACGGTGCTTGTTCCGAGTATCCACTGTTGATTCTGATTTACGTTAGACATGTGATTAAGCTACTTACCACGGGATCAGATCTATCTATATGATATTGTGTTATATTTACTATTTATTTATTAAATCATAAAAAGTTATAAATAATCAAACTTCTAAGTCACTTATTAGCTGTTGGGCCCACCCGTGACAAATAATTGATATGATGAAAATTCGTGTTTGTTCCGAGTCTGAACGTCTATTTCCATTTAAACATATTTTTGCATACCACTATCCAATAGTCGTTACACAAGTGATTAACCAACATAACTAAGATTCATTTTAGCGTAACAGACTATTGAAACAATTCTAGAATTCAATAAATAAATGCAAAGACCGAACGAACCTGCATATTTGATGCGTCGTTATCCGGCCGGTTTGCCCGGGATGGCTGAGATTGCGGAATCCGGGATAACAAGTTGATCCCAACACACGATGGTTGCGATTATTAATGTACCTGGCGAAGTACCTATACAAATCCACTTTTGACAGCGTCTTATTAGTATCAGCCCTTACTAGTAAAATGTTTAGCTAAAAGGCCTCTCACTACTTTTCTGTTTAACTGCTTATGTGTATGCTCCGAGAGCTGGCATGAATTTTTGGGTAGTTATTTGAGGCAAGCTGAAAACTTGTCCTGTAACTCATATTATATCCTAACTCAAAACACCCCGTTACTAACCAGCCAGGTATGTAGACCTGGCTGGTTAGTAGTGGGGCTAAATCAAAGCGCATAAATATTTTTTTTAACCAAAAATATACTTGAGGCAATTAACAATTTTTATAATGTTGTAGTTTAATATTTACAGAATAAAATATGGGGAAAATATAAAACATCGTGAAACATGAATAAACAAACCACAAACATTTTAATTTTGTTTATTTTTTGGAACTCGATATGACAAATATCCCGAATTTTTTCAGTTTTGTAATGTGCCCAACCATTTCAGTTTAAAGTAATATACACCGTGAAATTTTAGTGGTTGTTTTCCCGCAGTGAAATAATTTTGTAAAATCAATAATTGCCGGTTTTACGAAAGATTTAACTGAAACTCGAAAGCACATTCGAACCGCTTTATTACTTAGGGTGTAGAGCTTCTTTAGCTTTAAGCATCGATTTCATGCCGCAAGCAGTACCTGATTACGTTACATCTTATAAAAGAACGATAGCTTCTCTCGTTTTCGAGTTGGAAAATTATTATTTCAAAAATTTGAAAAAAAATTTTTTTTTTTCAATGAATATTTTGCATGATTCGATAGTATTACTAAAGGCAAATCGTTCTGCCACGGGAAAACAACCACTAAAATTTCACGGTGTATGCTTTAGATTTAAACAAAGTTGCTAAACAAATCACGTAAAAAAAACCTTAAGAAAGGTATTGCAATAAATTTGATTATTTTGCCTTATCACAATACCTTTTTCAAGCAAAGAAGCCTTCCACAATTTTTTTTATTTCCCCAAAACTTTTTACTAGTGACATACTAGGCACATTTTTTATTTCTCCCGATAAACAAGAAACGTGATCGCATTATCAGTTTACTCCGAAACGCGATCCGTAACATGAGCGGTGGCAATTTTGGTTCGGGAAACAGGAAAATGAGTCTCGAAACGACGAGTGGGAGAATTTCAAATATCAACAGTGGATCCGCGAGACTGAGGCGGACTTTAGAAAATGTTTCATGAAATTAAACTTTTATTAGCGACGACGCTAACAAGCCGTGTACTCGTCGTAAAAGGCAATGTAGACGTATAATTAGGTAACGCGTCTTGAAAAGGAGTTTCATCCTCGATTTCATCAAAATGTCATGTAAGTATATCTAAACTAAATATTATTAAGCTAAGAGTTAATGTTTTTGGTTGTTTGAACCCGCTAATCTCAGGAACTACTACTGGTTTCATATATAGCTAGTTATGCTTTAAATCGTTTATGTAAAATCTGTACATTATTTAAAATGGTGATATTATCAACAAGATTTTAAGTTATATAAGTATCAGGAAAAAATATTTAGTTGGATTAAACTTTGTGGAAAGGAAAGAAACTTCAATATTTTAGGTGAAATTTTACCTCACTGTAGAAAATTACTAACAGCAATACAAGCCGACACTTCAATAAAAATTACACTTTACGCTATTGGAAAAATTATGTCCCCATAATGAGTTGGTACTCGGAAAATGCCTTTTTCCTTTGAGGCAACTGAAATGAGTTGTTGTCAACTTTCCTGGAAATTCGAGCGGTCTCTTTGAGCTGTACATTCATCGCTGAAAATTATTCACATTCATCGCTGAAAATTATTCGTGTGTGATAAATACCGATAAAGTTTTAATGGGTATTTTAGTTTCAATCAACAAAACACGTGAGCATTTTCAGAGAAATAAATTATTATTTGAAATCAGCTTTTAGTATAGAATGGAACAATGTGTATTTGGTACAAATTACAAGAATTATGGTTTACAATGATATTTTTTAATACGAGGATCATAAAATTTTCAACTGATCTTCAAAACATTGGTCGCTTTGTTGCTAAGAATGCTAGATATTTATCTTTGAAATATATCAAATCAGATAATTTGCTTTAACTATTCGCAACTTAGTTTGCTAAGACAACTGTATCCCCTGGATAGATAGAGTTCAGCGAATGAAAACTAAACCTACTTTGTTATATTGTATCGTATATTGGAATTGAATTACCAGCGGGCCGGTATACATAGACATATGAAACTGCAACGTTTTATGTGCTTGACCTGGCTGCCTTTATTGTGGCCACCGGATTGCTATGTTACGTCTCAATTCAATAGATACTCTTGGACTACGATAAATTGCATTTTAACAAATATAGCAAGCCTCGTTTCATAATGTTTGTGTTTTAAGCAATACAATAAGAGTGGTATAAATACAAACCCTCATTCAAATCTAGTAAAAAATTAAAAAGTTACGATATAAAAAAATCTTTAAGCGTGAAGTCGAATTAACGGTTAATGCTAATTTCTTTCGTAGAATAAAACATTCGGAATATTGTATTATAGTAATAGCGATTAACAAAATTAAGTAACTATTGACCTTTCTGTTTGTGTACAATAATAAATAAATACATATTGTTGCCCAACTATAGGCAGTCTACCATGTACCCATTATATGAGTATATAGACATAGTACCTAACCTAAGCAAAACCTCTGAAAATATGTACAAAACATTACCGTATCTTTGAAATACAGTAGATTCAAATTTAAACCTAGTCCATACACCAATGTTAAAAGTAGGATCAAACCCCACTCCCTGGTATCCGGTTCGAAGGACCATAGTCAAACATGCTATTCCCGTAAACAAAACTCACTAGTCCTCTTGACCTAGCGCCGGCCAACAGCCCTTTGCGACTATTTTCGTCCAACTCCACGGGAGATTACCCGCGTCATCACCGGACGATATTCCATACACGTTTTTGGAGTCGGTCCATACCGGAACAATTCTGTGAGCGAATTAACCTGGTTTGAACTACTAACACTTTTTTCACGGTAGAAGTAGGCACGCAAATGGAAAGTATACATACTGCATAGTATCTAAGTGTTATATGCACTTATATTCGCTTCTTTTTCGACAAGATACGGGAAGGAAAAAAATTTAACTGCATACCACTTACTCATAGAGTTTAAACTCGATGTATTTTACTTTTTTTTGTAGATTATAGACCATTGTTAAGGAACATGTTGCTCTTTTATAGAATAAATAAAAACCTAGGTGGATTTAGCTGAACTGAAAAATATCTTAACAAGCATTTTGTTTTTTTCTTATTTCAATGAAGGAAGTAGGTACTACGTAACAACACAACTAATTATAAGTTTGCATTTTTTTTCTCTGAAGCTTAGAAGACTTCCACGTCCGTAAGAAGTATACTTAAAAGTTCCCAACTCTATGAGTATTCCCCTCCGAGAGCTCAATAAAATAAGTTCCGTTAAAGGTACCATAAATCAGTACCAAGAGCAGACGTAGTTGTTACAAATACAGCAGCTTTGCTATTGGAAATGGAGTTATTTGTAAGTGCCAACGTTGAATGTTGAATAACACGGAATTAAGTAAGTGCGCCGTTTACCGAAACAAAGCCGCTCGGTAGGTGCGCGCGAATGAAAAATATATTTTATTTTGCTAATGGCAAGCTTTGACGGGTACTTTTTAACCCGTACTTACGTCAAGTGTTTTAGTTTTAATGTTATTTAAAATGAAAATGAGCTATTCTTAAGGCCTTCGATTTCATCGCCTACAAATTCGTCGCCTATTAATAGAATTTTATTATTGTGCCTCCGGCTATTTGTAAAGTTAAAGTTATAAACATTGGATACTTTCCACGACAAAGATATTCGATCTAATTAAAGACTAGCAAAGAGAAAATCAATTTATGATTACTTCTGCTTATTTCGATATAAAAGAAGTATTAGTACGAGTATAGTGTATATGTAGTATTTATTAAACTAGCAGGAAGCAACAGTTTCAATGTTCCAAACGTCCCAAAATCGACTCACGCCCGACGTCTTAAGAATTAAAGATAATCTCATCGTAGAGTGCCTTCCTATTTACCCAGCGAGGCCTGAATAGAGGAGACCCTCTCCTTGATATTTGATTTGGCTCCAACGGCCATGGTCCGCAACAATGAACTTGATGAACGTAAAAAGATTGACAGAAATCGATCAAAGATCGCCCCGCCTAGTAAGAGGGGTTGGTCAATTGAATTGTGTGGTACACAATCCGTTCTTCGTATTTCCTTTCCTTCTCTAGTCAATAAAATGTGAGTTGATTGATTTCCGGATAGAAAATTGGTTTTATGACTTTTGGGGGTGGTTATATGACTTGAGTACTTTGATTTAGATTATAGAGGAAGTACCTTAGTACTTATAGATAAGGATTCACGAAAAATCAAAAGACATTTCGTTAGAAAATGATTTCATACTGGTGGCATTACAACCTGGTAATTCCAGTCAGTTCAAGAATGAGCATCAACTAACTTCGTGTTTCTGGCTTGTGCGCTGTAGTTGTGGAATCATACAGATTGATATAACCCATCCATCATCTATGAATATTTTAAAGAGAAGTAAAGTAATAACAGCTCTTTATCATATACTTTACATATTGACTGGAGTTAAAAGTCGTAATACGCCCTCTGATCATTTTCAAGTTAATACATTTCTTTTTAAATAGTAATTCATCAACCAATTTCATTTTTCTAAGTCCAAATAGAATATTAAAAAAAATAAAAAATGCATGCTCAAGAATTTTATTAGATTAGATTAAAATTTCCGCAATCTGAACGCTATTAAAAGGATCACGCGGTACATTTTTTCTCGTCTGCTTATAAGAGTAAGCGTAACATATATTTCTATATGCCGATACAGAAAGTAATTTAGGGAAAATGTACCACGAATGACATCGTTGATAAAACCGATGATACAAAAACGACAACCCCTTTGAACTTTATCAATACTTTCTACTTATATTACAGTTTTATTAAACAGAAGTTGTACAGAAGTTTCTCAGATGCATAATCGTAAGTAGGTTAATAAATATTTGAATACACACATTGTAAACCTACTTTGTAATTCTACTTGTTGGAAATAAATATTTTTGTATTTTTTTGTTGGAAATAATCATGCCCTGCCCTGTTTTGAAATCATAAGGCTTTAGTTATTAGGTAAGATTTTCGACTTTCGCGTTCCATTACACTAAAATTAGTCTTTATGGGTCTACACGCGGTATTGGGAGTAGCAAATTACATAGCTACTTACTGTCCGACGTTTCGACTGGGTTACACCAATCGTGCATCGAACATAAAGTCGGGCAATAAGTAGCTATGTAATTTGCTACTTTTTGTTATTAGGTTTGTTAGTAGCAATGTTATAAATCACTGTCACAACAAATTATTGTGTATTCTATTCTGTTCAGCTTTAATCTGTTTCTGTATCTTAAAGATCTCAAAAATAAATAAATGATAAATTTACAACCGGTCGGCTTTCAAGACATTACAAATGTTTAGACTAAAGATTGCCAAGAGGGCCCTTCTTAATCTTTCGTACACGTATTTGATCTCGAGCAATAAATAATAAAAGCACCAACTTTTTGACTTTCAGAGTTATCTCTGAAAACTCGAATCTTTATGATCTACTTAAAATTAATCACCGAAGTTTCGAACCCAGAAACCAATTATTATTAAACGCAAATAAATGCACGCAGTGATCTTATGTGGTCTGCCGAACCTACATTTAACATCACACGCTCATTGATTTTTCAAACTATTAATGTATGTATATGTTATAGGCAATGTGTATAATCCGGTATTGTATAGAATACCTAGGTATTCTATTCAATGCCTAAAACGTTCAGGCAATGTGTATAATACGATTAATTTCACACATTGCCTAGGTATTGTATAAAATGCCCGAAGTGCATCAGGTAATGTGTATAATGAACGACCACGGGTAGGACCTTAAACATTTTTATTTATTATTTAGACACAGTTAATCAACCATAACCCCGGTATATATTTTGAATAACATGTTATTGCTTTGCGTAGAGGGGTTAGGTAGCATTGGTTTTGAGTCCGTCCATTAACCCATAAATGGTCCATCCGTCCATCTGTCACGAGGCTTTAACTCAAGAACAGTGATATTTAGATATTATGTAGTTGCAATTTGTTGATCATATACATACACTAGCCGTGCCCGGGACTTCGTTCGCGTGAACTACAGATATCCTTACTAATATTATAAATGCGAAAGTAACTCTGTCTGTCTGTCTGTCTGTTACGCTTTCACGCATAGAGTACTGAACCGATTTAAACGAAATTTGGTACAGATATAGTCCAGAGCCTAGCAAAGGACATAGGCTACTTTTTAACCGACTGCGCTTTAAAGAAGTAATGTTTTACCCGTTAAACAACTCTACGCGGACGGAGTTGCGGGCGGAAAGCTAGTTACATATAAAAGGTTTTTCCCAATTACTCCTATTACCGTGAGAATTTTTCAATATCGCGTTGCAAGTAAGCTTTTCGTTTATTAAGGTACTTGCATGCTAAATTTCAATCATCTTTCTTTCGCGGCGTAGATTTTTTCCGAAATCCGATTTCAGGACATACTCATTTGGCCTTGGATAAACTATGCAATACCTACTTGCGAGCTCGGGACTTCCTGGCACCCTAGACTGAGTTAAAAAAAAAGAGTCCTCTTTGTGTTAAATTTTTTTAAACCACCCATATTATACCTGTGACGGAAAAACTAGTTTAGCTTAGGCCAAACTATTTTGTCCGAGAACTCCTATGTGACAAACGCTCAATACGCAAAAAACACGGCATACCAACCGATATAATGCAATATGTTTAATCAGCGCTATTTGCTTGTGACAGTTAAAATTAGGATAAGCTTTCAAAAGATCAGTAGATAGCTATCGAACTAACCAAATTACGGAGAAGACAAATCGATTAAATACATTACCTGAGCTTCAACCGGCATTCTATACAATGCCTAGGTATTCTATACATTTCCTAGGTAAAGTGTGAAATACTTCAAACATTGAGTATCATTTCATACATTGCCTAAGCAACCTCGGCATTCTATACATTTCCTAGGCATTGTATAGAATGCCTGCATTATACACATTGCCTATAACATATACATGTACAAATATTTGGTATTTTATTACACACCGTCGATAGCCGAGTGGTAAAGGTCGTTGCTTGCCATGCGAGAGGTAGCCAGTTCAAACCACGCCACGTACCACTGTGTTTTTCAAATTTCAAATTCATAAGTACGGTTATTCGTCGCTTTATTGGTAAAGGAAAACATCGTGTGGAAATCTGCACGCCTACGAAGAAATTCTTAGGTTGTGTAGTCAACCAACCCGCACTTGGCCAGTGTGCTTGACTAAGTTGACTAAGACCTTATCGCCCTAGTTTAGGGTAGGCCCGTGCCCCAGCATTGAGAACGTATATAGGCTGATGATGAGGTACTTAATTGTGTCAGCAATTACCATCTCGTTTAGGGTGTAAAACAAAACAAACAATCGAACATCCGCTTTTCATCCATGATTTCGTAAATATTTTGCGCAGTAATGTATATGTTACGGCTAGAACTAGGTGTAGCCACTTACTCTTGGCTAAATCTAGGTGTAGCCGATTGTTTTCGGATAAAACTAGGTCTAGCCTTCATTATGCCGGCTACAACTAGGTCCAGCCATTCCCTGTTGGATAAAACTAGGTCTATCCGATACCATGTCGGCTAATACTAGGTTCAGAGAATCCCTGTTGGATAAAACTTAAATGCGTGTCGCGCCACGCCTTCCGTCCTTCCCCGCGTCACACTCAGGACTCACAGCATCTGCAGCAGCAGCGCGGGGTGGAGGGCGTAGCGAGACACGCGCCTCTGCAGGTTGTGAGCGCCAAGTGCTGCTGATCTACTGCAGGTCTACTAGCGAGTGTGACTCATAGCGTCTGTACATAATTGTAACTGCCTCGTTGGTCTATTGGTAGCAAGCGCTGCGTAAGGACCGAGAGGTCCCCGGTTCGAGTCTGTGGTCGGTGAAAATTTATGTGAGTTTTTCTGTAATGAAATTACTCAGCCCGGAGTTAGGAAGTTGGCGGTTGAACGCCCGTGCCTCGGAAAGCATGTTAAGCTGGTGGTCCTGCGCCCGATCTCTCATCGGTCATGTCGGATTGCCGACTCACCAAATTATGAAAGTAGGGGAAAAGAGAGTGCACTTTTGTTTTCGCGCACACTTGTGCACTATAATATGACCTACGCACTTGGCTGATCATAATTGAGATCGGCTGCCATGGCTGAAATCGGTCGGACGCCTTATCTTACATACTTAGTTATAGCCGGCATGCTTTCGGCAGAGCTTTTTTCGATATTACAAAAACATCCAATAATTAGAAACCAAGGTAGTTTTTCATTCTTTTAAATCAAATTGTAATAAATAACACATATTGTTAGGAGTAAATTGTTAAGTACAATAGGAACAATCAGGAACATTTTTTAAACAACAGACAATAGTTGCATATTATAATTATAAGAATACTATTATAATTATAAATCACAGGTTTATAAAGTAACATAAACTATTTAGAACAATCTATACTTGAGTGACATTTTGAGTTGCACATAATACCAACAGCTTTGCAGAGGCACTTTATGTTGCTACATTTGGTTTTGTAGTTGCATGTTTTCTAATTAATGGATGTTTTTGTAATATCTAAAAAAGCTCTGCCGATAGCATGCCGGCTATAACTATGTAAGATAAGGCGTCCGACCGATTTCAGCCATGGCAGCCGATCTCAATTGAGATCAGCCAAGTGCGCAGGACATATTATAGTGCACAAGTGTGCGCGCAAATACAAGTGCACTCTCTTTTTCTTTTTCTTTTCCCTTAATCTCATAATTCGGTGAGTCGGCAATATAACATGACCGATGAGAGATCGGGCGCAGGACCACCGGCTTAACGTGCTTTCCGAGGCACGGGCGTTCAACCGCCAACTTCCTAACTCCGGACTGGGTAATTTCATTACAGAAAAACTCACACAAATTTTGACCGATCCCGGACTCGAACCGGGGACCTCTCGGTCCTTACGCAGCGCTTGCTACCAATAGACCAACGAGGCAGATACAACTATGTACAGACGCTATGAGTCACACTCGCTAGTAGACCTGCAGTAGATCAGCAGCACTTGGCGTTCACAACCTGCAGAGGCGCGTGTCTCGCTACGCCCTCCACCCCGCGCTGCTGCTGCAGATGCTGTGAGTTCTGAGTGTGACGCGGGGAAGGACGGAAGGCGTTGCGGGACACGCATCTAAGTTTTATCCAACAGGGATTCTCTGAACCTAGTATTAGCCGACATGGTATCGGATAGACCTAGTTTTATCCAACAGGGAATGGCTGGACCTAGTTGTAGCCGGCATGATGAAGGCTAGACCTAGTTTTATCCGAAAACAATCGGCTACACCTAGGTTTAGCCAAGAGTAAGTGGCCACACCTAGTTCTAGCCGGCTAAACCTAGGTGTAGCCGCACTTCGGGTATTAGCCGTAACATATACCTATATAAATTCAACTGAGCTACTTTAAAAATACCCCACTATCGCCCACGTATAGAAAACAACGGTCAAACATTGTTTATATCGATAACCATAAAATAGTTCCGAAGCTAAACGAATATATGAAAACTAAATTGGTACAGAACTCCTTTCGTAGGAATGTGTATGGAATTTTTAATTTTGAATATATTTTTAAACATTCACTAGTGTTCGAAACTATTATTCGTGAGTCAATGACGGCACACTATATCAATTTCATATTTTCCGAGCTGAAGACTCTATGTATCACAAATATCTTACTATTGGTTTTAGATATTTAAACAAAGAAACTAACATTATAGATTTGTCGTGATGAAAATACTCCTCACAGCTTAAATTCATCATAACGTCGGCCTATTTTTCATGAACCAAGATATTGAGCATGGCATGATACGCAAACCTAAAGCTCAAATTACGTCAAATCTTGATTGATTGTAAAGGTTGGATGCCCATGGAAAATAATTTCCTCCTCGCGAGTACCTTTCATTATAGAAGTCACAATATGGCGTTGATGATTTATCGCCGTCTTTACAACGTAATCAATAAAGTTCCCGTCTTTATTGTATACTAGCGGCCGCCCCCGACTTCGTCCGCGTGGATATGTAATTTTAAACTGTCATGGTTACACACCTTAGAAAACTGTAACTGTCCGGGATATTTACCATGTTGTTTTGTTCACCCGTGATCATGGCTTGCAACGGTGCTGAAATATCAGGAGCTCATTAAAACAAAACAACATGGTAAATATCCCGGACACTTACAGTTTTCTAACGCGTGGATATATGGTTTGCTAAAATAACCTATATTGTACCTTGTAAAATTTGCTATTTATTGGTTAGTGAAATTCCCGTTAAAACTGGTGCATCCGTTTTGAAGATTAGAGGAAACAGACAAAAATATTTTTTTTATTGTGTTTTTGATGTTGGTACCCAATATAGATTCATACCCATTTTAAAAAGGCGTTATCTAGACACGCGGGAGCGTGTCAAGCAAAGTTCAAGAAACAGAATTAGCGAGCCGCACCGGGTGTAATTACACGAACCATACAAACAGACACTTCAATTATATTTTGTTGTAGATTAGCACTAGTGACCGGATCTCGCTTCGCTTCGGGTTAATTTTACATAAAAACTTTCTATCTCTATCTAGTTATTTAAAAAAAACGAATCAAAATCCTTTCCGTACTTTTAAAGTTTTGACCATAGGGATAAAGCGACTTTGTTTTATACCATTTAGTTATATAGTGATTAAAAATAGCCTTTCTCTAATAAGATATTGAATTATCGAACTAACATAATTCAAATTTACACTGATTTGATCCTAATTTAGAGTAAAATTCTATTCACTACCCAGTAACTACTTTAGCAATGAAATTGGATTTCCATACTTTATGCGCGCTAGCATTACTCGTTCGTAAAGCATTATACCTTATCGATGGCTTAACGCTGAAAAATACTGTAAATCACGTACAAACCGCACAATTTCACCTGGATTTAAACGTTTAACGGATACGCAATTTAAAATGCGGAATCAATTTCACGCGTGAATGTCACGCGTCAATATGGATTTGCGTAACTGCTCACGACAGGTACCGTTCGGCTCAGCGAGTGTCAACACTCGCTTTGACTGGCTTAGCCCTTTGGATACTACCCCAGTAACGCAAAAGGTTCGATCCCCAGGATAAGTACTTTTGCGATGAATATCGTGTGTTATTTATTTATTTTAGTTTAATTATGTAACTGTTGTCACTAGAAAACTGAAAATGTCCAGGATGTTTACCATGTTGTTTTGTTATAATGAGCTCCCGATATTTCGGCACTGTTGCAAGTGCCATGATCACGGGTGAACTGTAGGACTGCGAGAATGACGGTAGGTCTAAGAGCAGAAATATCGGTCTACTCTCTTTCTAAGATTTTTTTTAAAACTTTTGTTACTGTCTGGCTCTTGGTGCAGCAACAGTGACCCTCTAGCTACGGTTCCAAGATTCGTGGGATCATTTTTCACTCGGAACAAATATCCGTCTGATAAACATCGGTGTTTGTTCCGTGTCTGAGTGTGTTTTTTTATATTACAATTAAGTTTATCTCTGTTGTTTCTGATATCTCTAACATTAATTTGATTAAGTTCCTCAACACGGGGTGAGATAAATGTTTTGTTATGGATTTTAAAAAACGGCCAAGTGCGAGTCTGACTCGCGCACTTAGCGTTTCGTACCCTTAAATATTCGTTGTATATTTTAGTACGTGTGGTATAACTTCTTGAGTTGAAGCTTTGTGACAAACGGACAGACAACGAAGTCTTCCAATAGTGTTCCGTCTCTACCTTTCGGGTACGGAACCCTCAAAAAACGTCACCATACAAGTAAAAAGTTCGTTAGCTTTTAACTTGTATTTGAACACGCCACGTGGTCCGTTTTGCATAGATCTATTGCAGCATGATACGTGACAGCTACGTTTACAACTGCACATGCAACGAATGAATATGGAATCATGTTTTTGTATTGTGATGCTGAATTTATGATTGCATTGTTCGTGTTGTTTTTAAATGTTGCGGAAAATTAGCTTGATGAGTGGAGAGCTAAGAAAATTAGTTCATTAGTTAACATTCAACTACAAATTTTAGTTCAAATGCTCTGAATACTTTTAACTGAATAAAATTATGATAAACTTGACTGGATCGATGGAACAGTGGTTAGTGACCCTGGCTGGCGGTTCCAAGAGTCGTGGGTTCGATCTCCACTCGGGACAAATATTTGTGTAGTGAACATCGGTGTTTGTTCCGTATTTGGGTGTGATTATGTATTTTCAAATATAATTTTATATATATCAGTTTCTGGCATCCATAGTACAAGCTTTGCTTAGTTCCGGATCAGATGACCGTGAGTGGAATTGTCACAGATAAAAAATAAAATCTTATTTTACGCTCGTTCCATCCGGAGATTTAGTTTATGTTTGTGTAATAATTATGTCCTTTTATAATTACTTCGAAAGTAATGCAAAGAATATAGACGAGACACAAGCAAACTCAAGCAAAATGCAAATTCATTTTCAGTAAATAAAAAACATAATTATTAAAAATTGTTATGCGGAAAATTGTTACAAGCAAATGGAAAATTAAAAAGTCCTTTGAATGTTAACAGCCCATTTTAACAGGGGACGCTTCTCGTAACATTCTAAAACAACCACTAAACGAAAATGGACTGACGTGAACACGGATTTAACATTATTTGTTGGATAATCCACTCTTGAACCGCAGATTTGGCAGAAGTTTCCTAATTAGGAGCCTATCTGACAATCTAGTTGCAAATATATTGCCTGTTCGTACAATATCTATACTAATATTATAAAGCTGAAGAGTTTGTTTGTTTGTTTGTTTGTTTGTTTGTTTGTTTGTTTGAACGCGCTAATCTCAGGAACCGCTGGTCCGATTTAAAAAAATCTTTCAGTGTTGGATAGTCCATTTATTGAGGAAGGTTATAGGCTATATAAGATTTTCAAAAAAAGTAGGGATCCGTACGGAAAACCCAAATATGTCACACAAGACGTAAAAAAACCCTTATATCGCATGCGCTGCGAGAAGTATTCATTTTAGAAATATACAATGTACTACAATTTTGTAGAACACATTAATATCTACAAAAAATGTCCCGACAGCATATATCTAACTATTATAGTTATGTCACAATAAGTGTTTTAATCTATAAATATAAAAGAAAGTCGTGTTAGTTACACCACTTATAACTCGAGATCGGCAGAACAGATATGGCTGAAAATTGGTAGGAAGGTAGATTAGAGCCAGGAAACGGACATAGGATACTTTTTATCCCGTTTGACAGATTTCCCGTGGGACTTGACATGAAACGTCAGCCAGTATGTTAAACATTATTTCAATTATGAAGTCTTTTTTGACATTTTGAAGAACGTAACTCTGCACGTTTAATTTAAATGCAATGTAATATCTTTTTTTTGTGTTTGGTAGTAAATCGTATTTGAAAAATATACAATTATACAAAAACACTCTACAATTAATTCACAAGCAAAATTGACTTATTGATTTTGATCTAACTATTGTTTCTAAATCTGAACTTCAAAATATAATAATATTTTTTGCGCGAATGCAGTTACGTACTATGGTTTATGTTTTACTTTTAAACATAGTGACGTGCCTCAAGTATTCAGTTAGTTAAACCGATCATTCGCGAATGAAAATGAATCTTGGGGCAATGGGGCTGCTTCATTGACGAGTTTTTTACACGGGAGTATAACTGTTATGGTCCTTTATACTCAGTGCAGATTTTTGATAACTTGACTATCATTATTCACTTCATTCTATATCTATATAATTATTATACTTAACATGTAATCGTGTATTTTTTTTTCGACAAAAAACAAGATTGCAAGTTTTGCATGTCTTAAATTGTTCTTTCGACAATTTCTATTAACCTTAGTTTTTGAAAGTTAATTCGATTAAAATTAGTTACAAATCGAGAATCGTTACCGCTGCGTATCGATTTCTAAGGGGTACTTCCCTGGTAGTGTTTAATTCACACCTGTCTAAAAAGACTTCATAATTGGAATAGAGTATTATATAGTTGTCCAATCCTGTCAAATACCAGGGCCGTCTTTAAACTATTTGAGGCCCTGGGCATATTAGGATCATGGGGCCCCTATGACCTTGAGAAAACACTATTTAGTTACCTATATAAATATATAAAAGGAGAAACTGACTGACTGACTGACTTGACTCACTGACTGACATATCGACGCACAGCCTAAACGGCTAAACGTAGGCACTTGAAATTTGGAAGGGACGTAGCTTAGTATAGAGACTTAGCTTTTTAACCGACTGCGCTATAAAGAAGTTATGATTTTAGGAAGTTAAGAAAGGATTTCCCGAAATTCCCACGGGAACAGGTGTAAGGTCGTATAGCTAAATGACAGCATTAAGTTTAGTTTTGTTTATGACACATATTTAAGAAGAAGAAAAAAACAATTGTAAGACAGCGAGCGTGTGACTATCATCAATAAAAACTAGTATCTACGAAGTTGGCTTTTATTCAAGCAAAGCAACATAGTAGCTCTCCCTCGACGTTTAACAACAGGAATTAACGGGAAATCCTTTTGTATGAAAAATATTAACCGCATAAGTTAGACGCTTGAAGTTTGGCATGCCTACGTAGGTACCTTCATAAAATTAAAGGTTAGTTGCAACAGGATATTGTAAAATTTCCACGGGAACGAGAGTAATAGGGAAACAACACATGTGAGTGCATGCTGACTTTTAAACACAAACTCAAGCAACATTTTATAGAAAAATAAGTGCCGGTCGATGATTAAATACATCCCTACTATTAGTTCATTATATATTTGTTTGTATTTCTCATTATAAGTGAAATGTAAATTTCTTATGAGAATAAATTTCTTTAAACCTAAACCTTTTGTATGAAAAAATCTAAACCGCGTAAGATTGAGATTTGGCATGCAAGTACCCTAATGAACGTAAAGCTCACTTGCAACACGATATTACAAAATTCCCAGGGGAACGGGAGTTATTGGAAAACAACTTCTGTAAGTCAAATCCTGTAGTCCACGCGAACGAAGTCGCGGGCACAGCTAGTTATTAAATAAGCGTAGCTACGTAATAACGTACATTCGATTATTTATTTTAGTACGTTCTACCAGGGTAAAATATTGACTGCCTCGTTGATCTATTGGTAGCAAGCGCTGCGTAAGGACCGAGGGGTCCCCGGTTCGAATCCGGGGTCGGGCAAAATTTGTGTGAGTTTTTCTGTAATGAAATTACTCAGCCCGGAGTTAGGAAGTTGGCGGTTGAACAATAAAAGGGGTAATAGTACAATTGAAGGTGGACAGTATTTAGTGAAGTTAAATCACAATTTAATCCTGTCTAATACCAATGTAATGTCTGTCTAGTACTAAAAGACAAAATCCCTTTCGAAAAGTGACTTCCTATCGATCAACACTCTAAAAGTGATTAGATAAGTAAATTACTTCGTTGATCGTAAACCTAAGCTTAAGATAAGTCGCTGTAGTAAGGCGATCAGTGAATTTTTATTCAACATTATTAATTAAAGTGGTTCTAATCCCATTCCCCCGATATCGTAACATACAGTTTCCCGCTTATGCCAGCCGAGAACTTTTTAAACCGGATTTCCGAACATTATTAATTAATACTTGTTTAGTTCAGCCGACTTATCTCATACGTATTTATTTTCGATCAGAATTGCCTCTAGCGTGCCGATTACGTTAATCCCTCGAAAGAGATAATCCCTCACACTGCCTCCACGGTAACTGTTGTCCGTGATAATCGTAGTAAATAAAAAGATATGCTTGTTTAAATTATGTGTAGGTATACAAATAAAAGATATATAATTTTAAACTGTCATGGTTACAAATAATACACATACATTAGAAAACTGAAACAGTGCCGAAATATCGGGAGCTCATTAAAACAAAACAACATGGTAAATATCCCAGACAGTTACAGTTTTTTAATAAATAAAAGATAACCATAGATGAAAATGTATTATTATCTGATTCGTACGCCTAATATAAGTAATTGATTTGATATGCCATAAAACTGAAAATATATTTGCTTGTCGATTTCATCGAATCAATTTACGAAACCACATTCTCAATTTTCTTACCCTGTACAAAGTTGTCTGGAAATATTTACCGTAAATCTGTACCTAGGTGTATTCCGTGGTCTCGAGTGTACAAAAAAAAAGTAACTACGCTACCCGTCCGTACCGGTACAAAACCGGTACTCCGCATAATTACCGGTGAACGTCCGGATCTCGCCCGTTTAGCCGGCAGCGCCTGTTTCGCGCCAGAGATTTATTAGCCAGAGGTCTGAACCTCGCCTTTGTACATCATTTTGGAGGTTGCAAGGCAAACAGTTTGTAAACGGACTGTGTTAGTTGGCCTTTTCGCTGAATTAGTCACAGTATCTTTATGCATATTTAAGCAAATGCTTGCTTTTGAATTATCATACACAAAATATTACAAAGTATGAAATAGAGTTGATAAATTGCCAGTTACCTAATTTAATTACAAAAATAAATATCTATAAGATTGATCAGTTCCTAGGGGCTGGTCAGGACCAGTTAGAATACCCTACTTGGCTTTTACAATTCAATCAATCGTTACACATTTAATCCTAATGGGGACTCCATTAAAATTAAAGAAGGGATAATATCTGCGGTAAAAATGAAAATGAAAGTCGGGCATGAATGCAAAACCAGAGTTACCGATATCTTCAATTTACACACATCCCTAATTACCATGCAAGTTGATAATCTGGATTGCCTCGTCAAATGCTTGTAAAATCGTTACAAAACCGAATTCCAGCTTCCATAAAGGTATAGGCATATTCCTACTGTAGGTCAATGGCAGAAAGTGAAACGTGTTGCCGTCGCGTGAACCAGGCGCCGGTTTCCGACCGGTAGCGGCGTGATTGCCTCGGCCGCGCTCGCTCCTTCCGCTCGCTTCGCTCAGCTAGGGATGGGGACGCAGTGATTCTTTTCACACGTTAACTCCTTTATTTTCTAACTGACTCACGATGATGGTTTGGAGGAGCGTCGTCATCATCACCGGACATGCAGGGGAGCGGATGGATATACCCCCACTTGCCATAATTTCATTTGTCCGAATTTTATTTGCCATAATATTCATATGCCCGAATTTCATTTGCCATAATTTCATTTGCCCGAATGTTATGTTTGCCATAAAATACAAATGACATAATTTTAATTGCCCGAACATCAGATTCCATAATGATTCGAATGCCATACGTATTGTTATCCATATTTTAATTGCAATAATATTATGCTCATTGTTTACTATATTAGTTACGTGTTAGAAACTTTGTTTCCGTGCCATTACATCATTTCCCACCGAAAAAGCTTGTAAAATAGGTTAGAAGAATGATAAAAAAAATAGGTTAGGTTAGGTTAGAAACATGAAAGACAAATTAAAAATGTGGATAACAATACGTATGGCATTAGAATCATTATGGAATCTGAAGTTCGGGCAATTAAAATTATGTCATTTGTATTTTATGGCAAACATAACATTCGGGCAAATGAAATTATGGCAAATGAAATTCGGGCATATGAATATTATGGCATATATCTTTCGGGCAAACAATAGATAACCGAGCGGATGGCTCTGACCCCTTAAACAGGTTCACTCTATTTTCACTCCATTTTCACACTTGATGGACTATACAGAAAATTCACTTGATTCTTTCGGTCACTTCGCTCAGCTCCAGAGGTGGGTGCAACAATACTTTATCGAAACAATACTTTAGCTGGAGACATGCGGGACATGCTGTGAGATGTCTTCAATTGATTAAGCAAGTCCCTTGACCCCTAATCTACAAACCGCAACTTCCGCGAGCACGGATGAAAACCGGGCCGTGAGCTCAGATGCTTTGTCAAATCAATTCAACGTTATGGGATGAGTAAATTGAGCTAACTCGACTTTATTATACAAAAACACAATACAAACTCAAAACCGTTCAGGGAATTGAACTAACTAGTGAGTATACTATACTAAAAGTGTGTATACTATACTATAACTGAGTATACTATACCATAAGTCTGTATACTATACTATAAGTGAGTATACTATACATATTATAAATGAGTAACTGCCTCGTTGGTCTATTGGTAGCAAGCGCTGCGTTAGGACCGAGAGGTCCCCGGTTCGAATCCGGGGTCGGGCAAAATTTGTGTGTGTTTTTCTGTAATGAAAGTACTTAGCCCGGAGTTAGGAAGTTGGCGGTTGAACGCCCGTGCCTCGGAAAGCACGTTAAGCCGCTGGTCCTGCGCCCGATCTCTCATCGGTCATGTCGGATTGCCGTCTCACCGAATTATGAGATTACTCTCATAATTCGGTGACGGTTCTCATAATTCCCTTACGGGAATAGAGAGTGCACTTGTGTTTGCGCGCACACTTGTGCACTATAATATGTCCTGCGCACTTGGCTGATCTCAAATGAGATCGGCCGCCATGGCTGAAATCGGTCAGACGCTTTTTTATTATAAATGAGTAACTGCCTACAGAATTTAACTAACTCAATAAGTTGACTAAGACTCATCTCTATTCTTCGCTCCGCTCAGTTCCCGTTTTGTACCTCCTGGCTGCTTTAAATTTCGCGTCTTTAGCACATTCCTCGGGTTTCACGTCGCACTCCATAAAACATTTTTTTCGGAATTCTTTATATTCGTTTCGCGTGTAATCAAGGTTTTGTTACTTCTGTCCATGAATAAAATATACAGTTTCATCTTTTTACAAACTTCAATTTGAGTTGCAATATAGACCTAACTGTAATATTTATTTGTGTAATATAAATTGTTTTTTTGAAAAAGTATGAGAGCAAATGTAAGAATTAAATATTTATTACTTTGTATATCAATATTAAGAAAATATTGCACATAGCAGACTATAGAACAATAAGTTTCTACCAAAAAAAAACATAGCACGTTTTACTTGTCGGCTTCTTATAAAGCTATGTTACGTCAAGTAAAAAACAGTTAATGTATTTTTTAAACTTTAATACACTACAACTTTATATAAAATTCTTCTTACAAATTTATTAAAATTACTTGTAAAAGTATTTGCAATAACATTTCGTCGCAGTGGTCACAAAATTGCACTCCACGAATCCAATATTCTGTACCGAACCTATCAAATGGAATATTCAAACCTCACAGTAGATTATTTCAACATGCACGCTCAACAATTTATTTCATTCGATAGCTTATATTCCCAGTACTCTCGATACACGACCAATTAACTTAAAAAATACTTACATCTCATTTATACTTTTTAGTGCTTTCATGAAATTATTTAATTTTCGATGAAAATTCGAAAGTTCTTAAAAACCAATTCAGGTAACGAACTTTTGAATAACTCAGAGAAATGGGGAGGCCATTAAGGGTGGATTTTTGAATTTTCCGCGTCAGACTGAGATCGCATTGCAATTTAGCTAATGGTCTGTGGTTTACGTCGTGCCAGAGGCATCCATTTTTTACAATTTGATGTGGCGTGAGAATTATCTTTTGCAGCCTTTTTTTTAACGGAAAGGTGGTTTCTATTTAAATATTCATATAAATAAATGCAAGAAGTATTTGTTTGATGTAATTGATGTAAGCATAAAAACATATTTCTTGTTAGTCAGTAAGTTGAGTTGTATCTAACTCCACTGAAAAAAAATAAAAACGAAGTACCTACAAGTATTTATTCATAAATCTGTCTCTTTTTTCCGTCCGATTTTATTAAACTATTTTCCAAAATTGTTTGAGAGTTGTAGATCCTAAATCGTATCGTTAGCTTGATTACCCTTTTTTAAACCAAAAAGTCTGTCTACTAGACATACTTCAAGTTTGTAGCGTTTTGAAATTGTTAGCAACTTCAACTAGTTGGAAACAATCCGTCGGTCGCCGGTAGCTGCACGGTAGGGATGTAATTGTGTCGGGGCTACCGGAAATCGCTTCACACCTTCCCTTCAATGTTGACACAATAGGCTGTTATACCTAAATCTAAATTGATACATGCGAGTAACTAGAGACGCCTATTGTGATACTTAGCTGTTGTAACATTACGTTGATAAACTCAGAATGGCGAATCGTATGCCAATGATTCTGAATTATAAAACAAGTTAGTGTTTTACATAGCCTAGCCAAGAAGGCTATATGCACAGAATTAATACCACATTGTATAAAGTACTGCCTGACACTGATATGTTTTACTTGCTCAATAAAACTTATAATTATCTTTTTGCTATTTATAAAATGTAGAATATAGATTAAGGCTTGTAATTTATTATGTGTACGCGTCTGGCAAACCCACCAGGCATGTTTTGCCCCAAGGATTAATAATGGTTGTAAAAGTGCTTCCTTGGCTAATCTGGGTTATCTATCTTTTTTTATCCTAACTGACTTACGATGATGGCTTAGAGTAGTCTCGTCATCGTCACCAGTCTTGGGGAGACCCTTATATTGACCACTTGACCCCTAAATGGTGATCCATCGCATTTACAAGAATTTACGTCATGATGCGTCCGTACGTGGCTAATATTTTATAAGTATTTTACACACTGCTGAAAAGTAACTTGTTGGTGATTTTCCATCAAAAAACGTGTCAATTCAAAGCGTCCCATTAGCGTATTAAAAGCAGTTTGCCGGCCGTGTCAGAGAGAGTATTAGCGGTGTCCTCAAAGCCGATTTGGAAGCGATTAAAACGACCCCACTCGGTGCAAATTAAAATTAAATCCGTGAATCATATGTGAAAACTAGCTGTGCCGGCGACCCCGTTCGCGTGGACAAGTGACTTTATGCAGAATTTTTGAATATACGCATACAAACGCACAGCAAGTTAGACGCAATTCTTTAAATTAGCATAACTTTTTTATTTATGAACCGATTGACATGAAGAAACACAAAAGTCTAAGTGGAGATTACCAAAATATCACATTAAGACTCAATAAGCCGTTTCTGAGATTAGCGTGCCCAAATGCACAGACAAACTAACAAACAGAAATATGTATAATACAAAAATCATTGTTTTGGATACTATTACGTTAATCCATGTACAGACAGTCATCCGTCACATTTTTTTTGTATGTTTAGATTCCCCGTCAAATGCCCGTTGTTATATACGAAGTATATTGGATGCGACGCAACTGTAAAAGGAACCTTTGAAACAGAGATCGCTTTTGTGTTTTATTATTTCGGTTCTTTCTGTTCGTCTGTCGCTTGTTCAACGTTTGAGTGTTGAAACACAACCAGCTAGATTAGTCGTTTGAAATATCCTGAAATAGGGTTCCCTCCAAACAACTTTAAAAATACACTTACAAAGTTCATACTTAATAAGTAAAATAGGTACTATTCAAATATTTTTATTAAGTTTTCTTCAAAACGATTTCATCATCGTCATCATCATCATGAGCCCATACAAGTCCCCACTGCCAGTCAACCACACTGTTCAAGTGCAGGTTGGTCAACTACACAACATTAGGATCTCTTCATAGGTGCGCAGTGTGCGGGATGTTTCCTCACAATGTTTTCCTTCACCGTTAAAGCGTCAAATAATGGTAGATAAGAATTTACATTACAATGTACATGTATGAAAAGCACAGTAGTACGTAGCGGGGTGTGATCTGGCGACCTCTCGAATGGCAAGCAACGAGCAACGACCTTAACCAAGCCATCGACGCTTTTTCAAACGTCCAATTGCATACAATTATTTCTCACTTTCATTAACTAACCAATACAGTTGCCGGAGCAAATTTTCAGTTATTTGTCCCCCTATTCGGGGGGCAAGGCACCGAGTTTAGCTTGCAGCTCATTAAAGCGAACAAACGACCACGAAGCAGGGATACTCATTTGCGCTAAGAGCGAGGGAAATTCTCGACGCCCTGTTAAATTGTAAGAACTTGTCATTGTCCTCTAGTCGCAAAGATACTGAGCTACTTACTATTTATATTATTACTGACAGTGTAAATCTTGATTGTATTCAGAGTTCTAGACCATTCCTTACCACATAACAACAACACTTATAAAATGATTACTTCACTTATCATATTAGGCATTTCACCTGCACTTATTATAAATCGTCAATACGTCAATGACTTTTTCGAACCGAATTACCGTTTTGAAAAATTAAATATTTGATCAAAATGTGTTCCTATTTTAGTTGTAATCTAAAATGAAAATGTGCTTATAATAATTTGCATTGATTAATGAAAAGATGTATTAATGTTGCAAATACAGTGAGCTATTTAATGTAGCCGACTGCGATAAGATCGTTTATTTTATATTTAAACAAATGTGTCGTTTTATATATGTCGCAGTCATCTGGTTAAATCAGCGATTTGATTGAATCACTAGCGCGTTCATTGAATGACGACGTTCAATTGAATGACTAAAGGACAACTCGTGAAGTTGTTGAATGTAACGTTCAACATCTTGACTGAACGTCATTTAGCGTAGTCGTTGAATGGGATATAGCTGACTTTGTAATGTTTGATTAGGGTGACCATAAGTTCGCAACTTAAAAGATAACTAACTTTAGATTTAAAAAATGAGGACATGACATAACGCACCTTAATATAACCATTTGCAGTTCAAAATTAGCGGTTATGCCTCGCTTTAGTTGGTACTTACGTAGTAGTGTAAAAAGGTATTTTGTGCTTTTTATAGGGTTTAGCATTTTTAACCTTTTGTCATAATAATTGCGTACTTTATTTGGGTCGGGGGTTTTTATATATTAAAAAAACTTCTTTAGCTATAACCATTATTATATCGTACCAAAGTACGAAAAGAAAAAGAAAAGATATCAAAATATCCAGTTATAATCCATAGATGTCCTGGCTTCCTTAGAAATCATGGACACCCTAGCTTTTCGAACATTATTTATAACCTCCAATATTCTTTCGGTAGTCCAAGGTTTTCTTTGGGATCCTGGAAAGGTAATTGTTTTCACGGCAACAAGAACACTTAGTCACATTAGCCCTAATTCTCACAAATACACTAAACAATAAAATAAAAATCAACTAATCTTTATTTTGTTCTTCGTATTCAGCCAGTTTTGCCAGAAAAATTTCTTTTAAAGTAGCCGGCGGCAGCGTGTTAATCGGAACATCCATTATTAGCTGTCTCAATTTTTTTACGAATAAGTCACTTTAAATCTAATTTTCACTCAAAAAATATCAAAACAGTTCTATTTGAATAGATCTGTACCAGCTGTTTGACGCCATCTTTGTTTTGATGAGCAATAACGCCGCAGTGGAAAAAATATGAACTAAATTACAATCACCTGACTGATTTTACGTCCGCTATGTTCAAAGGGCTACGTTTCAATCCGCTAACTTGTTGGACGTTGAGTGAGGATTGTTCATTCAACGTTCGACCTAGTCATTCAATTGAACGTCGTCATTTAATAAACTCGCTAGTGATCCAATCAAATCGCTGATTCAACTAGATGACTGCGACATATATATGTTCAACGGTTGTTTACGATAGCAGAAACATATGCCAAGTTTCCGGTATCATAAAAAACCATAATTTAATAAATAAATATATCGAGAAACCATCATCAAATTACCATATACCGTACCCCTGTTTACCAAAACGCGAAGCAACCATTATTACATTGGATGGAGACGAAACACAAGCGATGACAGAAATTTATTTACCCTTTATTTGTACGACGACAATGTTTCGCCTATTTCAGTCTCTTAGTAAGGGCTCCTTCGCACTAAAAGCGATACCGAGCGATTACAAAGACGTCAAAGATATCACGGTGTCATAAATTTATACTTGTAGTGAGAATATTATATTTGCAAAAAAATTCAACATTACTTGTTCTACATTAAAGGATTGAAATGTTTTTTCGAAAAAAAATTGGTATAGACGGCTTTTTTTTACATAATCACAGATTTATACCGCTCGAATGCAGCGCTGTGATTCCACTTGTGTCGATTGTTTAGCGTGTTAGATTGCAGGTGCGCTGTGACCAGTCATCATCATCATCATCATCAGCCTTTTATTATATCCCACTGCAGGGTATAGGCCTCCTCCGTAGAACGCCATGCACTCCGGTCCTGAGCCAGTCTCATCCAGAGACCTCCCGCGGCTTTCATTATATCAGTTGCCCATCTGGTGGGAGGCCGCCCTCTTCTGTGACCAGTGAGGATTAAATATTAATTACTTTCAAAATTTCAGGATTTCCATATTAACATAGTCAACTTTCCTTTGACAAGGCAAAGTGACAATTAGACGTTTTACGCCACAATGTATTATATTGACTGGCTCGGTATATCAGTGGTTAGTAACCCAGGTTTACTACTTACTGTTCCAAGAGTCGTGGGTTCGATTCCTACCCGGGACAAAATATTTGTGTGACGAACATCGGTGTTGGTTCTGTGTCTGGGTGTATCTTAAGTATATTTATTGTTTAAGTATATTTTTGTATCCACTGTTGATTCTGATATCTGTAACACATATGCTTAATCCACTTACACGGGATCAGATCAGTGTAAGAAAAGTGTGTAATATTTGTTTATAAAAAAAATGTAATCTTGGTTGTGGTGTAGTGGAGCCCTAACGGCAAGAGCAAGGGCACGTATGAGCGAACAGTTACCCGTCCGTAGGGCGCTGTACGCCTGAAAAATGCCTGAGACTTCACGATGGATTTTCGTGACTCGGATATCGCGTGTCGCGAAGCATTACAAAAAATCTGACCTCGCAGACAGAATTTCAATAGGACGAGTTTTGTCTTGTAACGGTAATGTCGATAAGTCATTGCTTCGTAATATCTATTAAGACGTTCCAGACTATTTTATGTGAACCTTGAACTCTGTTAAGGTCATTTATCTGTAAGAAACGTGCTTAGGACATGTTGTAAACCTAATTGTTACAAACGATAACGAAGGTAAATAGGATTGGAGGTTTAGTATTATATAAATCCTTGTTGCTTATTTTAAAGTACTACCAATAAACAGATTGAATAGTCAATTTCATTTGTAACGGGCTTTAATAAACGAGAAATACGATATAACTTGATATTCATAGCTGGCCTAAAATAAAAATGTTTTTGTTCCAAAATGACTGTTCATTTCTTTTATATTTACCAAACGAAAACAAAAAGGCGTGGTGTTTTGTGGAAAAACAGGAAACTACCAGCAGAAACTAATACTTAGCTATTTCCGGGGCGGTACAAAATACGCGCTCATTGTGAGCTTTTCCGCTGAATAAATAGGGTATTTGCACCTCGAAAATCCATTTCTCGTAAACAAATACTACTCTAATTCTTAAGTAAGTACAATGTGTTGGATGTTTAGGGCGAAATCATAAAGAAGTGGGTAATAGAGAAAGTATGTGGACCTTAACATCATGCGGAGTGAGGTGATCCTGAGAGTGTTCCAAAATAGTTATAAAAAAAAAATATCTTGACAGCTAACCACAAATGAGAAAACAAGATAAAACCTATTTGATATAACTTGACTCTTTGCTACGATGAATTAGATAATCGCGGCAGTTATAGAAGAACTTAACGAACATTACTAGTTGCATTAATGCCCAACAAACGATCATTGGGTTCAAAAGGATATAATTAAATAAGGATAATCGCAATTTGCCAAACCAAAGTGAGCCTTCCTATGTTCGAACCCCAAATTACGGACTCCTATTATCGCTTGCACATAAACTCCTTGGCCAAACTACTGACTTTGCGAGTGTTGAGATGTTTGTAATTGTATCAACAACGCTATTATAAACTCTCACAGTGCTAGTGTGGTTACTGGAGTAGTGGTGAAATTAGATTCTCTAAATACTGCACCGTGCCAGAATAACCGAATTCCGAATCAATTTAGGTATGTCGCCGGCAAAATCAGTAGATGGAAAATCAGTAGATGCAAGAGTCCATAGTTTCCTGGTCCTATGAGGAAATTTACTGAGAACTTTGAGGAACTTTTAAAGGCCTTAATAGGGAGGCATGAACGTCTATGTACTAGACATATCTATGTGTAAATCAAAGGCATCAAAGTAAGTACACAACACCACTATAAACACTCAATTATTCGAATTTCAATCATTTAATGCATAGATAAAGTCTTTTCGGTTGCCGAATCTGTCAAGCAGTAAAAGGAAAAATCAAAAAGAATTAAAAACATGAATTGAATCCGTTCCGATTGGATTAAGTAAAATCCCTATACTACAGACAACAATACAAAATCTTCGTCATATACCCTCTCGACACACAACATCTTCACAATAATAATTATGTGTTCACCACCTAAATAGGACATTCCGTTCATAAAATCACTTCCGGGACTCTTCAACGCTTTCCTTATATGTTAACACCGTGGTAATAGGATCTTACAAACTTCCATTACGCATTACTTGAGATTAGGATCCTAGCCTACACCTTGTCTTGTGGTAAAGAGCATCCCTTATGGCACATTACGAATCGTCCCTTTCTCTTATTCGGCTAATCCTCAGTACCGTGTGCTTAAATACAAATGATTATTGTATAAATTCATCTCCTTGTTTATAGTAAACGTAAATGCTCGTAACTACGAATATATTTTGTAGAAAAAGTAAGTTATCATTAGATAACTTTAAGTCATTGTTTTAAGTATATTCTTTAAAAATAGTTTATTTCTGAATTACGTTACGTAGTTATTACAATTATAAATAATGAAATTATAAAAATTATAATGTCTAATTCTCATTTTCTGCTAAACCCTTCGAAATAAACTTTAAAAACCTCTCATATATAAATGGTCACATCTCATACTCGAGTCATACCGATCATCGCTTTTTTTATCTTTTGCAAAAACAACATACACCTAACAAAGTTACATAAGAATTAATAAATTGAGTGTTGCAGAAAGAACAGAAAGTAAGTCGTAACATTAAGAGAAACGTGCATTAGTGAGTATCTTAATGCGTGTGCCGTAGTTCTGTCACGTATTTCCGCTTCCGTCAGTAAAAACTAACTATCGTAAGATCGTAGCACTCATATCAACACAGAAAGGGATCGTCACGGTATCGAGGCGATTACGTTACGATTAATGTACGTTGTAGTACGGAGTTTCATACAAAGAACACTCTCTGGCTGGCTCGGTGGAACAGTGGTTAGTGACTCAGGTTCAAAACCTACGGTTCCAAGAGTCGTGGGTTCGATTCCCACTCGGGACAAATATTTGTGTGACGAACATCGGTGTTTGTTCCGTGTCTGGGTGTATTGTTAAATATATTTAAGTTTATTTGTGTATCTAGTGTTGATCCTGATTTCCGTAACACAAGTGCTTAAGCTACTTACCACGGGATCAGATCAATGTATGTGATGTTGCGTAATATTTTTTTTTTTTATTATTTTATTTATTTTAAGAATACTGAAGTCTGAAAGGCAGAGTTGATACGTTTCCGTTCCGTTTACAAGTTGATATATGTATATGCTACGACCTTTATATAGTCTTTACGCATGTGATATAGTTCTAAAAACCATAGATAATTGTGCTATACTACAACAAACATACAAAAACGTAATCTTGGGTTGTGTTGTCGGCCATTTACCTAATTGAGAGGGCTGGTGTCGACTTGATTTCGGGAGACCTAAAAGGATACAGAAATGGTGATGGGTAATCCGCTGGTGTATGTGGAAGTGGTATAAAAAGCACGTCTTTCATTATGTTTTTGTTGTAGTATTAAAGTAATTAAAAACAGATAAGTTTAATAGATAAGTTCACTCATATTTTGAAAATTCTTACAATTATATGCTTTACTTCAAGAATAGCTTATATTCAAAGTTAAAATATTTATTCCTTGAAGTTACTCGTAATAATGGCTTTGAAAGGTATTAAATATTTTACTTTTAATTAACAGATTACAAGAAAACATTTTCAGATGATTTTGCCCGCGACTTGCTCCAGTTTTATACGAAAAAGTGTTCAATAGAATGGATGTTACGTTAAAGGATTGGAAGTTCTGGAATTAGATGAGTACCTACATTCCCCCTGGAACCGATGAGTTGAACATTGAACCGGACCGTTTCGATTCGTCCCGACCAACATTTGTGGGACGGTTGATTAAATGAAAACGCTGTTATCGGATCGATTGATCTCGCTCTAGCCATCATGATTACTATATTGTACTGCTAATAAAACATTTTATTGTTCATATGAAACACTAGGTCCTAACTTCATAAGGCTATTCAGGCCACTACATACGAGTATAAACAAAATATATTTCTGTAACATTGGGTACTTACTCATGTAATACATCTAATTCAATGTTAGCTAACTTCTAAGAGCACAAATTAAGAAATAATGTTACACGAGTTTGGAATTTCAAATGAAACATGAAGCATTAACTATGGTGCTATTTATTTCAGTAGAGCAACATTCTCAAGGTCATTTCAAATTTCGTAATGTTCTGAAAATAAAAGTTAACCTTTTTTCCGCCGCAACAAAAAGTATTATCTAACGATCGTTAGTTCAGGGACGAACTCAAACAGTAAGCCAGGATTTTTACATAAATACAAAAAAAATGCGTAACAATTCGTTTAAGAAAATCGACTTTCGCTTGTCTTATTATTACATAAGAACTTGTTATTAGTATCGGATATATTGATTATGGTCCCAATGGTAGGTATGGAATATGGATTAATTATTACTTCGCTTCGGGTTAATTAAATTTAAAGTAATCTCGATTTAAATTAAGTACTTTTTAGCTGTACAATCTAAATGAATGAAAATGTTTTATCGATTAATTTTGTCCATTGACTGGCCCAACAATTACTCTGAGTACACCCCTGCCCGGGATTTGTAAAGTTTAAGGAATCGCTGAGGACCCTTGAACCCGCTTAAGTGGCCATCATTTTATATCGAATTTGAATATTGAAAGTCCGTGCTTCCACTGATTTTATTAGACCGTTTCCACTAAGTTGCAAGATTCGTTGGCGAATGATCGAAGCACGTCAGCGAATCTCGTAAATTCAACGAACGTTTTAAAGCATCCAAACCGGGATTTTATTCGGTTACAATGTCCCGTATCAATCTCTTAAACCACTGAAGCCAATCTTGCCATTTCAGCGTTTTCAAATGGTAGATTTAGCGAATTTGCTACCTGGGGTTATCCCTGCATGCATAATCATATTATACATCGTAATATAAAGAGGTCACTATAACACCTTATTAGTTACAGTAGCAAACAAACTACTTTAGAGTTCAGGTTTACCACTGCAGGTCAGTATGTAAGCAGCGATGTATATAGTTATAGATATGTACTTAGTGTTTTTCGTTTATATGTTTAATTTCACTTGAAATTATCATTCATTGCTTCAAAATGCAGGGAGAGAAAAACAAAAACTAAGCACTGATTGGTATTGTTTTTATTTTGTTATTGGATAGCGTATGTGATATCTGGGAATAAATATCTGGGACATTTTTACACACGGTCATTTGACCCCAAACTAAGCAGAGCTTGTACTATGGGCGTCAGAGACTGATATACATAATATATATTTAAATACATACCTAAATACATAATTACACCCAATAGTGATACTAACCATTATGATATCTATAATATAACACTGATTCAGAAACAATACATAAGTCGTCAGTTCCAACAGCAAGTGTATTTATTACAATTTCAGTGGAAAAGAAAACTAATTTGCATCGAAAAGGAAAAGTTCCATTTTAATTGCGGACCCAACGAGAGACGTGCTTGTGAACTGAACCTTAGCGCAAATGTTTTTCAACCGACCCTAAAAAAGTGGGTCAATTTCCTCTATTCAATTGTGGTATTTTTAATGTAACTCGGTTACTTAAATTACCACGAAGCGTTACGTCCTTTCTAGGGGGCGTATTACGACCTCTTTATTCCAGTCAGTTTAAGAATGCTTTCGAATAATTTCGTGTTTCTGGTACACTTACTCGTAGTTGTGCGCTTTGTTTGTGGAATCATACAGACTATTTTTTTTTAAAACTGTTGTATTAATAACAGCTCTTTATCATATACGTATAGCTACCGATGCCCATTTTTAAACCGACTGGAATGAAGAGATCTTAATACCATATCCTCTCATCACAATATTGATGAAGAGTTTCAAAAGCTTTATGGCTAAAAAAATTTCACTCTATCACCACTTTCGTACAACAGCATTTTGTTAGTATTTTATTGTAGTTATTTAATTTGTTTAAGACGACGTAGTATATTAATCGGTGTTAACATTTGTATAGTACGTAGGTTCTAGGTAATTTAAGCACGATATCTTCTAAGGGTACTACAATGATTGATAGAAGCTGATAGTTTATAAAATGGGACAGAACAATTTCCACATACCTAGTTATAGATAATAACATCCAGTCAACTTCACTTGAATTGGAACACTCCGTCCTCTACTACCTTAATTATAGTAAAACCGCAGTTGACAATCAATAATTCCTATCAAAGCCCAGCGAAACAACAATGGGAGCGCAATTCTGATTGTCAATAGATCCGTTTTTGTGTCCGGCATCACAGCGCCCGCACCCATTACACTTCCGGCCCCAATTATCGGACACAATAACGGAAACTGTTTTGATTGCAAATAGAATAAAATAACTTTCCTTTCACCTCATAAGAATATGAAAAAGTTTTTTTTTTGTTCACCCACACTGCTCTCTACCACTGAAAACTCATTTTAAAATTAAGCTTAGGCAGAGTTAGTACAATTCCATTGTATTGCCTATGCCCTCGACTTATGGACGGTACAGAGTTCAAAGTTATGTTTGACCTGTTTTGGTCTGTACTATTGGAGCTTTTTAATCAAAAATAATAGAGTACCCGATGACAAAACTAGTGCATTTTATTTAGGTAGGTAATAGGTTCAATATATAATACGTAGCAGTAGTAATAGGCGATGAAAAATGAACTTCTTTCGCGCTGCAAGATTACGCCTTCACAGGCATCTAAATAAGATTTCCTTCTAACAAATTCACTCCTTCATAATGATGTTAAAGCATTTGTAAGAATGTCCGTGGGAGAACAAACAATAACTCCAAAGAATAAGATTACCCGCAATACAGCTACATAATTTCACGGAGGGAACTTTTAATTCCCCACGGAGGTTGACTGGCGTTTTAAATTGCCACCAACTCGGTACAAGGAGGGCAGTTGTCACTGATAAATTGTGGTGCAAGATAAAGAGACGCCGGGCGACCTCGTCTAGCGAAGGATAATTAAATAGGCTGCTAAACATTTGTGGGGGGAATAAAATTGAAATCGATGACGGTTTGTTTTTCGAAGTAAAATCCTTATTTTAAGGCGTAAACAAATCGAATTGTGATGGATTAAAACACTATTAGTAGGTTAGCTTAGCTAACATTACTTATTGAACTTGATTTATCATTAAGTCCTTAAAAATCGCTCGGCTTATACGCTGTACCTACCGTCAATTGAATATTTTCTTACTAATATTATAAATGCGAATTAGGTATTCCATCTATCGCGGTTTCACGTCAAAACTACTAAACATATAACTAAATTTGGAACATAGATTAAGACTAGAGCCTGAAAAAAGACATAGGCTTTTATTAGACTATAAGGCAGTAATGTTTCCGCGATTAACGACTCGTAACTCGGAAAAAAGTAGGTAAGTAGGTATAACATAAACACCAATATTTATCTCGTGCATTATTAAACGCAAAAATGTCTACACAGTAAGCAATATTCATTAGATATGACAATATTGTGCAAATTGAAAACCCTTGTAGGTAATAACGGGAAAGCAATAAATCCAAGAAAAATAAATAAGGGACGCAATAAAATTATTATTATTGTGACTCGGCTGAACAGTTCTTATAGACCAGGGAGCGAGATTTAAAGTGGGTTTTACATTTAGATCCATTTCTTCAGGGTCGGACTATAATTTTTCTTTTTTTTATAACAGACGTTCAGGATGACCTTTCTCCAGTTGAATGGATGGGTGGGGTAGCATAGGATGTCGACAGGCACAATACCTGACCTTAAAGGCTTGCGATGATGCCGTTTGACGCCCCGGCTGAAAAGTCCGGATTGTAGAAAGAAGAAAAACATGAGCTGGAAAGACATTCCATAACTTAGGATATTTAGCACCAGGATACTCAAAGATCTATGTTTCTCGGTGAATATGAGGAAATATATTCGTATTTTCCTAGTTTGCTCTATCAAAACTTTAAATTGATGTTATTCCCTCAAGTTATCTTTCCCTTTGTGAAATGTAGAGTTATCTAAGTTGTCTTTACCTACGGGATCAACCTACCCAACGCTCAGGGATACTATCTAAAGTGCGGGGAGCATTATATATATTTTATTAACATGGTGTAGTAGTAATTAGTAAAAAAGTATTTTTTGTAAATGTATTGTACCTACGAGTCTACCAAAGACCTTTTGTACAAATTATATTTACTCGTAATTGAAACTTATAAAAACAAAATATACATAACACTTAACAAATTCGAAAAGCTCTGAGTGACGTGCCTGTAAATACTTATTATACACTACATAGCATATTTGTAACATAATACTATACTTACGTGTTTCCGGTTGTAGAGGCTCTCAAAACCTGAAGCGGGCCACAGTACATATTCATTGAGTTATTACGCAGTCGTTATCCGCCGAGACACTTGTTGCTTCGAGGCGTGCGGGCATGCGCTCAGAGGGTTAATAACACCGCACATGAGCGGGTTGGGTGCCTGTAAAACAGTACAATATGACATCGAAGGCAGAAGGGCCAGTTTAGAAAATGTGTTAGAAACTTAACATCTATATCCGTTCTAATATCAAATGACTTCCGGCCGAGGTACTGAATACGATAAATGAAATTAGACATGGAGCGCTAATTTACCAATTAAGTTAAAAAATGTCTATATTATCTGTTGTGACAGCATTTGACAATCTGGAAATTTACCTTTATTTAATGAGTAGGTTTCCATTGAGAAAAATGCAAAATGTTTCCTGCCTATGAGACTTAAGGCTTTTTGTTAAAACACTTATATATTTTTCTAATAACTCTTTTAAATCTGTTTTATTACAAAATTTAAATTTATAACTTAATACGTACGAAGTTTATGACGTTTTGTTTGTATATCTTGATTCTAAGGTCCAGAGGCAACCATAAATAAGACACAAAACACATCCGCTTCCATAGACGCTGCCAAAAACAAGGTAAAACACAAAGCAGTGCGTGATCAAGAATGTATGCAAAATGGCGTTGTACGAGTCAGAGGTGCGCCCGAGGGATCAAACGGGTATTAAGGATTAATCAGGCTTAGTACCGGCGATCGTAAACCAAGCTTGACCTGTACGACCCACCTGAAATAGTCCCGACCAATGGAAATTGTGATACACCTAGCTTATACTCACTATTGGTTACGATAAGTACATAACTGAGATTATACATAACATGATTTTATAAAGTGAAATAAATATGCCCTGAATATGTCCGGGATATTTACCATGTTGTTTTATTTTAAAACAGTTGAAAGGTTGACCCGTGATCATGGCGCTTGCAACAGTGTCGAAATATCGGAAGCTCATTAAAATAAAACAACACGGTAAATATCCCGGACGTATTTTAGTTTTCTAATTTGTGTCCAACCATGACAGTTTAAAGTTATGTCCGGTTATATAATCTAGGTTAAGTAAAGTTTATTTCTTTCTTGCATCGTTTTTCTCATATGTCTGTTCAAATATGTGTAATTTCCGTATAGGCTATAAGGATATTACCATAGTTTGCGTTCGCAAACTTTTACATTAAAATTAGGGAATTATAAAATCCACTTTTTTCTTTAATTTATTAAGCTACGGCACAATGGAATAATAATCAAAACGCAATTTTAAGGAACTGTTGAGCACGCCATCATAATTCTCAGAAAATCGGATCGGAAAATGTTCCCACTAGAAGTTTTATGCTATACCAAGTGATAAGGTATGCCTTATATCTAGTGAAAACATTACAACTATATTGAAAACCTTTGTTCAAGCGTTATGCATACAAGAGCTGATGTACCCACACAAATATTTCAAGAGTATCCTACATAGTTATAAACTATTATAGAGAGACGTGATTGTTGTGCAATTCACGGTCAATAAAATGGATTTTTTATCAAAATTATAGCCTCAAGTTACAGTTTAATTTATCCAGTTGTGTCGGGGGTTATATTTAAAATGTGTTACACGACATTTTAAATGTGCGTCAAAATGAACTGTATACAAAAAGACAAGTAGTACACAGATAACTACTGTAAAAACATTTTGACTCTTATTTTTGGTAATATACATAAGACAAATTTGCAGCTAAATCTATTATCAAAGTAAGTGATAGTGTATCGTAGTTACTTGTTTATACTGCAGTGTCGGCAATAATATAATCAGGTGCTCCAAAAAGTGCTAACTTGTTAGAAGCTCTAATCTTTATGCATTTGGCCTTCTGGACAGATGCGCTGGCTGCCCCTGCCACTAGTTCAAGCTGCGATACTATAATATTCTAGTAGCACTTGCCCCAAGTAGCGCGGGTACAGTTAGGTAAATAAGTTTTTGTAATAATTTATTTACTCGCTACGGCGGCAACTTAACGTCGTACTTAACTTGGTTGCAAGTGTGAGCGGGGGCACTGATGCACTTCATTTATTATGAAGGGCGCCAGAGACTTTAGGCCGCTACATTGAAGTTTTGTAGGTCGGTTTAAGTTTTTCGCTTATTTTCGCGGTATCGAGTAAAAATTACTGTAGCATAGAAGGTTAATGTTATTTCATCCTATTTAAGACTTATTTTTAATTGTGATTGTAAGTATGTGCTTAGATAGTTTTAATAGGTTGAAATGTTGAATCTGTAACAAAAGAGTAGCTGTACTCTCACTTTATCCCCCAATCAGATGACTATTATTGTACGAGTACAATGTTTATTTACTGCCTGAGATAACACAGCACGATTTTTTGTAGATCACTGTAGTTGCCAATACGGGCAGATAAGTTCAAGCTCTCTTTCCTGATAAGTGGAGTTGCTCAAAGGCACTTTTTAAATTTTGTCACATAATCATCTAACTTGCATCTTTTCCTACGTGTCGTAAGGTGAGCTTTGTATTTTAAAGATATTTTTTTTTATTAAAAATGTTTATCAGTCTACTGACTATTACTGATGACATAATTCAGTTTTTAGAAAATTTTGTACTTACGTACTACTTCTATTCATTTTATTTTTTCATATCTTATTAGATAGTTATAATAACTCCTTAATAATCATTTACTTAAATAATGGTCACGATAACTATTTTACTTGTAGGTGTTCTCGTACATTATATTGATCTATCATTGGGCACTTAAAAAGAAAAATCACTGAAAACGGTGATTTAAACACAAAAGCGGTACATTATGTTAAATGCACAACTTTAAACAATTCGTTGCAAAGGCATAGAAGCGACGAATAGAATTTTAAATTCTCGTTCAAAGGAAAGTTAATCAACTCCGTGCAATGTTTCAAAAAGTCTGTTGCTGTATTAAAAATAACGAAGTATGCATTTTTACATTTTAACCAGATATTTGAATTAAATATGATTCAGTATTATTAATTTTTGACAGTGAGAGTATTGCAAGCTCAGTTGCCACAAATCACTTTTAATGATATGTTAAAAGTATGTATTGGCATTTATACTCAAACAAAAAAAACGTTTACCTACATACGTTTTATTTATAATATTTTGTATGTGGTTTTTATTTTCGATAAGTTTTGGATAAGGTTTTTGATAGGCGCGATTGTATGAAAACATGAATAGTACAACTATAGAATTATGGGTGTAATGTGTATCATCCTACATATTCAGTATTTCTAAACTTGTTTTCTATTTATTATGTACCTACTTGGAATATCACTGAATTTGAATAGTACAACTAGAGTTATAAGTATAATGTGTACTATCCCACATACTCAGTATTTTTTTACTTGTTTTCTATTTACGACCGAGGCGAGCTTAAGGTGATATTGTAAGTACCTACTACGGCTCGGCTGCGAAGGGAATTGTCACCTAACCGCATAATGCTTCAGCAATTTATCCTAAAGACCATTTGTGGGGTATAATTAATGTATCTGTAGGCTTCGTTTAGTAATTAAGGCTATACTTATATAGAGGTCCAACGTTAGACTGATGAAAGGATCTATTAAAATCTATACGCATATGGGTACCTACCATTTACTTATAAATCCATCACGTGCTATCACAAACATCTGTTCGGATAGGATTAGATGATCTTACGGTAATTAGCTTAAGCATTGCAGAAATCAGATTTGACAGTGGAATATTCAAATATACTAAACTATACAACTAAGAGGTTAAAAGTAGGCACTATACGTATGTATAATAGTAGTGAATAGTAAACATTCATTAATATGGCGACCAAAATTGTAACCCTATTTTTTTTTAATATTTTTCATTGTATCGGTGTTTGAGTGTGTTATTTATCCAATCAAAACATAAATGTGAAATGAGAGCCAAGTTCAATATTATGATAATTGCCTTGGTTGTTGACTTCAACGACAAAAGAAGTGAGATCTAAATGGGTGCCAAGTTCAATGGTCAACCCTGAAATTTATTTATAAGTAACACTATAACATACCTATCATATCTTCTTATAACATAAGATAATGTATGGTGGTAGCCTATGAAGGTCTGTCTTGGCTAGTTTCTATAAACCTACCAACGTATTATTATGTTCGCTCGCTAGTTTCTACCAACAATCCAAATTTTCGGAATTATAAAATAAATACCGACAAATACCAAACTAAACAAGACAACTAACTAGACTACTAACTAACTAACTAAAGAAAACTAGCCAAGACAGACCTTCATAGGCTACCACCATACATTATCTTATGTTATAAGAAGATATGATAGGTATGTTATAGTGTTACTTATAAATAAATTTCAGGGTTGACCATTGAACTTGGCACCCATTTAGATCTCACTTCTTTTGTCGTTGAAGTCAACAACCAAGGCAATTATCATAATATTGAACTTGGCTCTCATTTCACATTTATGTTTTGATTGGATATCATTACTTTTTGTAGAAAAGTATATATCATCGTAACGCCGTAGGTTCTTTGAAAAGGACAAATTCAAAACTAAAACTAGACTTTATAAATATAAAACAATTGAATCAGTTACTGTATTTTCCTACGTTTACGGGGTATAACCCTAAGTAATAAACATGAAAACCGACTATAAGTACCTACTCTTAATTGTAAATAAGTGAAATGAAATGAAATGAAATGAAATGAAATAATGAAATGAAATGAAATAATTTATGAAATGAAATAATTTATTCTGCAAGTAGATTTCATGAAATTCTTTCGCATGTCAAATCACAGGTTAATTAATTACAGGTTACGGTTAAGTAAGTATGTATACCTAAATATATACTTAGTGCTCTGCCTTCCCCGGTATATAGGCGTGATTTGGCACTAATTAGGTATTTTATGTTAAGCGTTCATAACAGAACCTAACCGCAGCATGGTCTATTGTGCCTGTCGACCTCATATGGGGATCTCACTACCGCTTACCATCAGGTGGAGTGAGGTCATCTTGTTAGCCTCTTATAAAAAAAAAAAAAATTAAAAAATTGCCAGTTTTTTATTTTTTCCTTTGTATTCATGTAATTACCTATCTGCATACCAAATTTTAACTCTCTAGGTCATTTGGAACTGGGTTAGAATTTTGATCTGTCAGTCAGTCAATGATAAAAATGAGGATTTTTGGACATTAATATCTAAATAACTGTTTGAGATAAGCTTATGAAATTTAGAACACATATTTATCTCGCAAGTCACAATATATGAGCCAAATTTGATACGTTTATGTGAAATAGTTTTTGATTTATGAGGGGTTCAAAAGTGGTTCCAAATGGTTCGTGTAATATTACACACGGTGCGGCTCGCCAGTTCTGTTTCTTGAACTTGGCTTGACACGCTACCGCGTGTCTAGATACATTTGAGGTTATTTGTGTATACCGTTGTTATTTCTGATTGGTAACACAAGTTTGTGACGTTTCCTGATATTTATAAAAGTATTTTGTTTTATAGACTGGCTCGATGGACAGTTTTTAGTGAGACTGGCTACGACTCCTAGATTCGATTTCCACCCGGGACAAATATTTGTGTGACGAAAATCGGTGTTTGTTCCGTTTTTAATCATGACTTATTAAATATATTTACCTAAATTTTTGTATACACTGATTCTGATATCCGAGACACAGGTGCTTAAGCTAGTTACCACGGGATCAGATCAATGTATGAGATACTAAATATTAGTCTTTATGGGTCTATACGCGTTATTAGGAGTAGCAAATTACATAGCTACTTACTGCCCTAATAGCGCGTATAGACCCATAAAGACTAATATTTAGTGTAATGGAACGCGAAAGTCTAAAATCTTACAATGTATGAGATGTTGTGTAATATTCTTAAAAGCCATTTAATGTAATTATTTATGTAATATTCTTATAAGTATATTTGAACATTGCGTAGCTTTTAACAGTCTTTGGTGTAAGTAAAATGGTTTATCATATGCATCTGCTGCGGAATGGCGTGTAACGCGATTAAATACACGGATGCTCGCCGGGTTTACCTTCCCCCGAAGAGAGTATGCAATAAGTGCCACCACGTCACAGTTTATTGGTTAACAGTGAGTTAATATATCATTTTAAACTTTCATGGTTACACACATTAGAAAAGTGTCAATTTTCGGGATATTTACAGCTCCATGACGAGATTAGTTCACCCGTGATCATGGCGCTTGCAACAGTGCCTAAATATCGGGAGCTCATTAAAACAATACAACATGGAAAATATCCTGAAAATTGTCATTTTTCTAACAGTGAGTTAGTTGAACACAATAGTGTAGAATTTAGTATGAGGTGGCGTATTATGACCTCTTAATTCCAGTCAGTTTAAGAATGGACATCGACTGACTTCGTGTTTCTTGAACACTTAATTGTGCGCTATGGTTGTGGAATCATACAGACTGACATAACCACTCCATCATCTATGTAAATTTTAGAAAGCAGTATGGCAATAACAACTCTATCATATAGATATCGGTGACCATTTTTAAACTGAGGTCACAATACACCTCTAGGGATTGCACCACTCTGCCCCACTGGGCCGCCCAGCTAAAGGAAAAGGTAGCCTTTTCTTTCAGGGTTAGGCTTTAGCGGGGCACAATAACCCGGGAAAAGGAGGTTTAGGTGGAGGTCAAGTACCTAAATGAGATGAAGAATGTCTAGTGTTCGAAAAGAAAGAACTAATTTGTTCGATACTTTTCTAATGTACCCTATTTGATACTATGATGCCGCCCGCGATTCCGCCCGGGGAAAACGTTTATCTTGTAATTTAATTCCCTTATACCGAGTCTTTTTCAGACTATCTATATACCAATTATCATTTAAATGAGTTTCCTATTAATGGCGTGAAAGCACGACAGACAAGCAGGACAGAATTACTTTTAAATTTATAACAATCGTAAATGATATCAAATTCATGATGGTAATGCAAATTATTGGTACTTGATAACTCATACAATGTGATATAATCATCATCAACCCATATACGTGCCCACTACTGGGACACGGGCATACCCTAAAGTAGGGTGATTAGGCCTTAGTCAACCACACTGGCCATGTAGGTGTGCTTCCTCGATGTTGTTGTTGATACCTTTGCCAAAAGCGTCGAATAATCGTACGTATGAATTTTAAATTAGAAAACACAGTGGTGCGTGCCGGGTTGTGAACTGGCGACCTCTCGCAGACCATGCAACGACTTTAACCACTGGGCCAACTTTACAAAGTTTCACTCCAGTCGTAAAACTTACTTGCTGTGTATCTCTTAGCTAGATTGTAAGCTCAGTCTATTCTGGCGCTAGTTTAAACTGGTATTAAGGGCTTATACCTACATGCACTTTGCTGCAACGGGCTGTTGAAAGGGTATTTTAGGTAGCAGACGTTCTTCCGGTTGCCTTGAAGTTTATAAGCAGAGATTTAAGGAATATGTTGTTCGTTCCGTGTCATAATGTTCAATGGTTGGTGATGATGAATGTTTAAATATATAAAGAATATTAAGTTTCGGTTATAAATGAAGATAATGTTTTATTTATTCAAGTTATTCATGTAAAAAAAAAATATTCTGGAGTATAATAATGTTTCATTACATCAAGTCAGTCAATATCAACCTATCTAAATAAAGTCAAAAGCGTTTAGAAATTTATTTTTAATAACTATGTCTCACTGTAAATTTCTTTTGTTCATGTTCTCTTAGATATATTACTACACACTTGTTTCAGGCTCAAAGGGATATGTTGGTAACTTTAACAAAGTTATCTAGCTCCGTTGTAATTTTAACTTTGACCACGGCCATCTGTCACGGAGTATGTTGGTATGTGCGTTAATGTGTAACTTAGAAGTAATATAAGTCTGGCTTTATGATTACAGTGCATTTAGAAAAAAAAACCTACTTTTGTGGGACTTCCTCTATCTATTACTGAAAACAGCGTTAAGCGAAAATACTATTACACTATTAGTATTCTGGATAATTAAGGTGAAATTCACTTTAAGTATACCAACAATTAATTTTCGAATTTGTACACATTTACAGTTTAGTTTGCAGCCTCAAAATAAAATCGAGAAAAAGAACTTACAACTTGAAATGCTCTACTAAATATCAAGTAGCCTCTATAAGATACAAAAGGCTCTTTAATAGCTCAATATCGTAACTTGTCACTGGAATTTGTCGCAGCATACTGGTACCGAGTCACAATTTACATAGAAACTGAGTGTTTATTTGACGGAGGCCCGGTCTCCTCTCGGATAGGCTTGCAAGGCACGAGCGAAGCGGAAAGATACAATATAGTATGGGATGGAGTGCGTTGAACTCTTTAGCTTTGACGATGGTACAAATAAATTGAGAACAATAGTTATGTAGTTCCTTTTTAATATAAATAATATTTATTAACATCACTTACATCGATCTAATACCGTGATGAGTAGCTTAAGCATTTGTGTTACGTATATTAGAAACGACATTGAATACACAAATAAACTTAAAATGTGGACAAGTATGGGCTGATGATGATGATGATGATGATGATGATGATGATGTAAATAACACACCCAGACAGACACGGAACAAACACCGATGTTCATCACACAATTTATTTGTTCCGTGTGAGAATCGAGCCCACGATTCTTGGAACCGCCAACAAGGCGCCACTAACCGAGCCAATCAAAAGTTAATTTTTTTGTTAAGGTGACACTCAAAAGGAATATAGACGTTACAAGTCTTTATTTCTTAGTATCTAAACGGAGATTACATACTATGCAATCCTAAAGGAGTAATTAATTTCCTGTTCTACGCATTTCAAATTGTTCTTTTGTGATAATAATTTATGAGTAAATTTATTGTTTATTTATTTGTGTGATGAACATACTCGTAGGTGTTAGTTCCGTGTCCGGGGCTGATTATGTACTTATGTATGTATTTATAAATATCTATGTATGTATTATGCCCAAACCAAGCAGAGCATGTACTATCGGCAACGCTGGCGGTCGACCACCTATAAGGTGAAAATCGCTTGGCAATTTCGCGTCTGTCAGAGCAAGCCCCGCCCAATTGTGGTCAAGGAGCTGGCGATTATTTTTTGACTTGTCCTGTACCTCTCCTATTATTTCCCAACACAAACCCGCAGACCTGGCTGAGTACCGGGGCTAAACCAAACCCCCAATTTTTTTTATTTAAAAATATATTTCATAGTCCAAAAAAATATAATTTGTCAGTTCACCTGACAGGTAGAAGTTCCATCGATATAATAGAAGGTCTTAGTGAGTCTTATTTTTTAGTTATAAATAAAAATATGAAAAATATTTTTGGGGGTTTGCTTTAGCCCCGCTACTCACCAGCCAGGTCTGCAGTTTCGTACTGGGATATAATAGGAGTGGTACAGGATAAGTTTTCAGCTTGCCTCAAATACCTACCAAAAAATTCTTGCTAGCCCTCCTACTATTGGAACGATTTTGCTTGGATTATGACAGATTTTCTTTAAGTGCTCTTCTATTGGCCAGTGGGCGGGGCTAATGGCGTTTAAAGAAATCTGTTTGAAAAGTGTACTACCGCCAAAATTTCTGGTTGTACTATGAGCGTCAGTCGCTGACGCCCATAGTACGAGATCTGCTATTTGGGGTCAGATGACCGTATGTGTAAATGTCCCAAATATTCATTTATTTATTTTGTGACTTTAGCAACCGCTCCGACTCGTGTCTTGTAGTAAATAAGCTTATTACTTGAACTACGCCCGAAGGGAGGGGGCCGGAGGCGCGGCGCCGGCGAGGCGCGCCGTCCGACGTCGAAAAAATACAAGGATCAAATTTCAAGGATTTCAAACATAATGAAAATAATCGTTACCGTTATGGTCCGCTGAAGCCGCCCTGATTAAGTTTACAATGCAATGGCGGATGCCTATCAGGCCGCTAATAAATTTTATTGACTGGAACGCAATTTTCCTTTGGCCACCGGGTTGGTAAGAGTATTCGTGGAAATGAATAGCTATTCGCGGACTCGGATAAAGCAGATGATTGCGTAGCCAGGAACGATGGCGGTGATTTTGTTACAACTTTCATTGTGGAACGGAAAGCGCAAGGCTGAACGAGAAATTATCTTTTTCGCTTGTACTTTATTCCATTCTTTGCGGGTAAAGTTTTGTCGTGTTGTCCTGGTAACTCAAGTGGTTTGGTATATAATGTTGTCCAATCTCTGTCTCTCAAATAAATAAATATTACACAAGGTCACATACTTTGATCTGATTACGCGCTAAGTGACTAAGACATCAGAAACAACAGTAGTTACACTTAAAATTAAATCCTAGCCGTGCCAGCGACTTCGTCCGCGTTTATCACGTTACTTACACATTTCCACTGTCACTTAGCTCCTATTGGTCGCTCCGTGGTGTTATAAATAGCCTAAACCCTTCCTCGATAAATGGTCAATCCTACACATTTTTTTTATTCGAACCTGTAGTTTCTAAGATTAGCGCGATATATATTAGTATAGATATACGTAAAATAACACACTGAGACGCGAAACTGATGAGACACCGAGTGTTATGTGTTTTTGTGTAAAGAAAAATAATGATTTTTAACTAATGATAAATGTTTTTTGTTTCATGTATTTAATAAACTGCGATCATCGATTCAGGTGAGTGGGATAAAAGACTATAACCATTTTCTTCGTCGTCTCTTTTCCAAATTATGTAGTGGTATCTCTTAATTTTTTTTTACATTGAGAACGATTGGCTGTTAGTAAATTTTATGAAATGCATTAAACTTTAGTTGTAGACGTACCTACTTATGTCTTAAAAATTGGTTTAGTGCAAAAATAATGCATGATTTCTTTACGATATTATTAATTTTATTAGAATTTCAAGTAAGCAATGTATGATGAAGTTTATCAGGTATGTAGTTTCTTCGAGTCCTACAATAATCCCATTTTTTGAAAAAGCAATATGAAATTGTTATCTGCTGATACACTTTCATTAATTACATTCAAAAGGTTAATCAATATACACACACATATATATATTTATATAATTAAGATTAACCTTATATTCACGTTTTACGGTCCTCGAGAACACAAAGTAATTAGGTCATTATAAGATTTCTTTGGCGCAAGTTCTCAAAGAAATTAATTAGCCTCATATTCTGAAACTTCACGAAGTTAGCCGCCTATTATTCTGTATTAAACTTTGGTTACACAAATGACAGCTGTAAAGTGTATGGGATAAGGTTCTCAGTTCATTGACAAAGCATCTCATTGATAACGAACATTCAAAGTAAGTATAACACTATTCAAGTATATTTGAATATAATATTTGAAGAAAGAAAGAAGAAAACAAAATATTCACTCAGCACATACTTACACAGAACTTAAAACTAGACTGATATGTGCCAAAAAGGCTTTCACTCAGCATTATGCCGCGGCATCTACGACGCTGATATTTTCAGTGTTATCTTATAAAAAAGTAACTTGATTTAATGATTTTTGGTAACCAAAAATCGTAGATGAAATCATTAGTAAATCAGATTTTCAGCCACTGAACAACATGCGTCAGAGCGAAGATTGATTTTTCGTGAAAGCAACACAGAATCCTGCACATTTTCTCGGGCTTAATATATTCTAAGACCGATTTAAGAGTCTCTTAATTTCGCAGGCAGTAATAGAATATTTTTACCTATTTTACATATAAATTAATTATTCATTTTTAGATTGATGCAACGTTGCCTTTATAATAAGCTTTTAATTGTTTCTTAATACAGTATTAATACAATTTGGTAGGTAGAAGCCTTCTTTTACCGACTCTATATCAACATGCGAAGGTTTAGAGTTTTAGTGAATAGAAACAGCTTAGGTAAGAACGTTGAAAATTTTAAATTAAAAGTATAATTTATTTAAAAAGGTTAAGGTTAAGGTAACCTATACAAAAGCCTATGAAAATTCCTTGCAGTATCTACAATGAAGGTAAGTAGTGCGTTAGATTAGTGGATACGCTTAGGTATATCGTGGGAGGGAACATTGAATGAGCTTTGTCAGTGAACTGTCACCACAAGTTAGCGAGTTCGTGGCATGGAACGCGAATTAATGTCTAATTTTGTTATTTCAGACCGAGTCACGTTTAAACCAGAGAGTAAGTTAATGGTTTTGTGGAGAGCTCATTTTGTGTTTAGAAGCATCACTGAGCTTATTCTGGACCCGTGATCGTATTAATGCTCCTCTCAATAAGTAATGGATTTTACATCGTCTGCCATATTATAAGTAGGCCCCTTGTTTAAGATGTGAAATTAATGAAACCTCCGCTCTGAGAGAAGTGTAGTGTAAGACTCCTTCCATATTCTATCGATCGATAGTAATCGATTCTATCCCGATTATGTTAAAGCCGATTAGACAATCCATTTTGTTAATTTCCAGATACGATATAAATAAATATGATAGGTATACTTACCTTGTATTTGTAAAATTAATAAACTGACGAGCTTTATACAGTTTGTTATGGTTATTACGAGTTAATTATTTTAATAACTTCTAAAAAACATGAAAATTAAGAAATAATATGAACGCGATTGTAATTAATGAAAAGAAAGTATTTCCAAACCTTGTCTTGTATTCTCATTTATATTATTTTGAGGGATCATTACTACGATCATGAAAATTATAAGATAATTGTGAAATTCTTCTTTCCAGAATACGCCAGAGCTTAAAAGCGCTAGAATAGAACTAATGCTTCATTTGTTGCCTTCGTATATAAATATATAAATCACAATCAACAGAATAAAACTCCAAATTCAAATACAACTTATTTGTAGCAAGTATGTAAAACATATAAAAATTATATATATAAATAGTTGAAAATTGGTACATGTTGGTACATAATATTTATAGTTGAAATTGGTCAAAACATGTCTAATTTGTTTTATTCAAAGTCCTAACTGCTATACGACGATGGCTTGAAGTAACCTCGTCATAATCACCGAACTAGCGGGGGAGCGGATAGCTATCACCCCAAACAAGTCCCATTGAACATACTAAAATTAAATTTGTGAGAGAGAGAGCATTATCGGGGCATAATATTGTTTGTAGAAAAAAAACAGCTATTGTGGTTTAGACCAATCAACAAAATCATAAATCAATCATTCAGTACAAACCAATTGCTAATAATTTTAAAAGCAACAACCGCGAATATTTAAGTGTTGATGTGTTATTATTTAATTCTACTAGATTTAATATAACGTAAATTAAGCTTATTCGCGCAAAAGGCTAAATTGAAACTGAGACAATTTGTCACCAAAATATGCATTACTAATATGGTAATAATTGGATAAGCAGCTAAATCGAGCGGTTAACATATTGCTAATTGATAATTAAACGATTAAACAACGGTAAAATTATTAGGTAATTTATTATGACGAAGGCAACATAACCATGCAACTAGTAGTTTCTGTCGCGAGAGCAATGAGCTTAAAACAAATAGTGAAATACTAACAATAAGAAATTTTCCAATAAACTTAGCTTCAGAGAATTTACAGAGTAATACAAAGTACATGTAGATGAATGTAATTTAAAAATAATTAAGTTTATAGCACGGCTTCATAATTGGAGCCTTCTTTATTGCAAGCGTTGTAAGAATAAACCACTGAGGGTAGTAAGACCAAGTTTATAACATTCAAGCGTCTTACTCTCCTTCCATTACATAACTCTGCAGCGCTAACAATGTAGGGACTTTATACTAGGTAATATATTAAAATTGTATAGCTTAAAACAATATATTTTTAAATATATTGTATTAGTCGCGTTTTTCACAAATTGCAAGTGAAACATTCAACATAAAGTCATTTGACCATAGGAATATGAATATGTGATTTTCAATATTGATTTTTTTTAAATTTATATTTAAAGTTGATTACTATTTTTGTTATGTAGAAAAGATACTTTTATTTTTATTTAAGTTTCAAGCTACAAAGCCTTGCTTTTGTGTTAATATGTTTTAGTTTGTTTTTAGACCTAACATAGATTGTTCAAAAAATAGTATTTGAATCTAATTTGACTTAGATTAATTATACTTAATTAACATGAGCTTCTAGTGTGTAGTATTAGAGAATAAAATAGTTTTAAGTTATGTAGTTGATTTAATATAGTTATAGTAATAGATTTTTTTATGATTTTTGGATTGTAGATATTAAGTCTAGAGATTAGTGTTTTTCAAAACTATTTCAATCTTGTATTTTTAAAACAGTATTTTTAAAGAAAAGGGAGGGTTTCAATATTATATTATATCTTCATAAAACATAGTATTTTAGTTCTGAAAACATCATTATTTTATTATCATTCATCACACTCATTTGGCTTATAACAAATAAGATGTCGTATAATATGTTGTTTTCACTTAATTTACCAACTTATATATCAAATTATAATATTAAACCCGGAGCTATTCTCACGTCGACAAAAAAGTTAAAGTTTCGTGATTTACGGATATTTTCCATATTTTAAAATATTTCCTATAATGTATTCCTTCAGATGAATAATAAAAACAACTGTGAAAATAATAAAACTATTCACGCGTCTTTAGATTCACCTTTCACGAACGAACGATTCATACACGAAAGCTATATATTAGCTTTCATAGTCATATATGACATAGTGACATAGTCACACCACGTTCAAACGAACCTTTAACCTTTTGGATTAGGTCAACACTAATCGATAGAGTTAAAATATCTCTTTGACTTATATAACTCGGATTATCCACTCCACATTATAACCTAAATCGTTCTTAGAGGCCGTCGTATCATTAGCTAGACAAATCCTGAAAAGCAAGGATGGCCCGTGTCTGTGGGACCAAAAATCTACTATAATAGTCACTCCCAATATCTATGTACACCGTACAGGTTAACGCTAACTTAAGTTGAATCTACATTGATATTTTTATCAAAGCAGATGAAATAAATCATCGAGTTAAATATTTTTCGACCTAGAGCAAAATGTAACAACATTTTAAAAGTCTCACAAGGCGTCGTATTTGGTGTCGTGATCGTACCGTACGAATTTAAAAACACTAACGTTCCTCTGAATCAACGACTATACGGAAAGGGGCTTGCTCTTAAAATTAAACGATGTTTTTCCGTTGCCGACAGCAAGTACTAATAAATTATTCAGCAGAACCTATACAAAATTCGTGATTAGAATACCCTAACCCTTTGTGCGCAAGTCAAACTCGCACTTGACTGCTTTTTGGTAATTTTTCTTTACTATCACCAGTGAATTAGTACATCAGAATGTCACTGTAAACATTGTCACAATCAAAGCTATAACATCAGGCGAGTTTGTTTGGCTGGCAGCGGCCCAAGCCGGTGTCAAAGTTACCTGACCCCCCTCCCCTTCCCTCGGGAACTCAACTGTCAGATTTGTCGATTCCAAATCGCTTTTCTCCAACTGCCTGCATCAGACGTGAACGTGAAAGTTAGTTTTAAAATTCTGACATTCACGTCACTATTTGCTTTCATTTTCACGTTTCGAACGTAACTGTTTTTTAACCGACTTCAAAAAAAGGAGGAGGTTCTCAATTCGTCTGTATGTATAATATTTTTTTTTTTTTTTTTTTTTTTTTTTATGTATGTTCACCGATATTTTCGTCAATTATAGACGGATTTCAAAAATTTTTTTTTGGTTGGATACAGTTTACTTCCGAGGTGGTCCCATTTTCACCAGTCCCGGATCTGATGATGGGATCCAGGAGAAATCGAGGGCAACCCTAAAATTTTATAGGGACATGTACCGCGTTTTGCATATTATCTGAAGTTATATTGGCATTTGCTTCTGGAAATCATAATCTTATGAGGCTGAGCTGATGATGGAAGGTCAACTCCTTAATACTTAGGAGTAAAAGGAATAAAAGGATAATTCTTTTAATACTGTATACATATTAAGACTACTAGTTATAATATCAGTAGCATTATAGGTGAGCTGAACTAATAGGGTGACCAGTCTAGGATCTGATGATGAGATCCAGGAGAAATCGAGGGCAACCCTCAAATTTTATAGGGACATGTACCGCGTTTTGCATATTATCTGAAGTTATATTGGCATTTGCTTCTGGAAATCATAATCTTATGATGCTGAGCTGATGATGGAAGGTCAACTTCTTAATACTTAGGAGTAAAAGGATAATTCTTTCAATACTGTATACATATTAAGACTACTAGTTATAATATCAGTAGCATTATAGGTGAGCTGAACTAATAGGGTGACCAGTCTAGGATCTGATGATGGGATCCAGGAGAATTTGAGGGCAACCCTCAAATTTTATAGGCACATGTACCGCGTTTTATATATTTTCTGAAGTGATATTGGCATTGCTTCTTGCAATCATAATGTTATGATGCTGAGCTGATGATGGAAGGTCAACTCCTTAATTGTTTGGAGTAAAAGGATAATTCTTTCAATACTGTATACATATAAAGACTACTAGTTATAATATCAGTAGTATTACAGGTGAGCTGAACTAATAGGGTAACAAAAGATTTAACACTAAAAAGTATGAAAAAAAATTGTAAACAAAAAAAAAACCGCCTTCAAAAACCCGACTCACTAAAAATTACAAAATAATATAATACGAACATTTATAATCATCTGGGTATGAATTTTATATGTTTTTGAAGGCGGTGCCAATCAAAATTTTGAGGAAAAAGAAGAACTCTGTGCTTGTCTGTTTGAAAGATAAACGGCACCGCCTTCAACAACATATAAAATTCATACCCAGATGATTATAAATGTTCGTATTATATTATTTTGTAATTTTTAGTGAGTCGGGTTTTTGAAGGCGGTTTTTTTTTTGTTTACAATTTTTTTTATTCAGTGGTTTGAAACAATTTATTACATACTTTTGCTCATTAATAAAGCGATGAGAGAAGAATCAAAAATGTACACGTTCGCATTCTGTTTTACTTAACCTGTATTACCACGACTTTAGGGAAAGGGGTCTTCCTGTCCTGTCGACTCCCCTTTACCTGAGACAAAGGCATTCCAATTGTAGTTCACATTAGGTTATAATCTCAAAAATTACGAAAAAATATTTTTTTAACCTTTATCTTAGTTGAACATTTAATTTAATTCCGCCTTTAGATTGTGGCGAGGCAAACAATGGAGCATTGTCAAATGCATTGTAAGAGATTAATAAATACTGAATCCGTTTGAAATCCACCCAAGAATAGAATAGAGCTGAGAAGAATTTGGATCATCTTATGCACCAATACCTTAACCAATACTAGGATAGAGATACAAGCTCGATGAAAATTTCGCGTGAGCTGAACTACTATATTCATAAATAACTAACATAATATGTTGTGAGAAAAATGTAACGCTGCTACAACGTTCAAAGAAGGATTTAACTATACGAGTATTAAATTTCTGTTCCAGCTTGAACATGTTCAAGAAGATTCACTAAAAGATGCTGAACGAAACTTTGTGAGCATATTTAGGTCATTCTGACTACATCCTTGATACGGTGTAGAGTAGGTGACGGAAGTTAAATTATTTACTTCTATAAACTCTACATACTTTGTATTTGTGTACGTGCTTAATATTTTTACCAGCCAAAGCGCTTTTAAAAAATTTCAAGTAAAGTATTTTAGAGTTACAAGCGAGATATTTAAATAGACGATATTTTATCATCCTCGTCCAAAGAAAAAAGTGATATTGTGATATAGTTAGTTTAGTTACTTTGTGACTTGGTTACCGTGTATAATATGTACTATGCACGTTGTACAGTAAAGGAGACATTCGATATTTCCTTACTGTGCTTTTATTTATTTCTGGCCACAAAATAATTAATCCTAACTATACTATTCTTATTTTTGTTCATTTTGAAAATACTCTATCCATCTTTGTTTGTTACATTCATTTCTCCCGTATATACTCGAACACCAACGACAGCGTTTCCATAATAAATAAAATATCGTATATCGTTAACGCCAGACAGGCACCTACTCAGCACAACGGAAATCCATGAGCATATCACCGCATTAAAACAACATGAGCAACGTCTAAATAGATCGTTTATCTGAGTCCGTCCCCGGCGGCTGCCCCAGTTCCCGGCAATATTCCCGACATGGGAACATAATGCGTCGAAGGTTCCCGACGTGTTTGCCCGCCATTTTCTTGGAGGTGTGGCGTGTGACACGTTTCTCCGAGAGCACACAGGGTTCCATTTACAAGTTTCGAATTCCGAACTGCCCAAATGGAACGTTCTATTGACGTGTCTCGGAATCAAATATCCGCTGTAGTATACGATTCGCTGACGTGACTAAATAAGATCAACCAACCCTTTGTTCAAAAACTTCTTTATACCCAAATTCTAGTGTGCGAAAAAGGAATGTTATTCTTTACTGACGTAATTCAGTGGAACAGTAGTACATCACTGATCAGAAATCAGGCAAAGGACAAACATCCGAAGTACTTTCAAGACATAGCCAATTCCGAACTTCTTATCAGAATGATCAGTGGTCATTATTGACACATTCGCTGTAGCTAATTAATCACAGACTCAAGCATGAGTGGTTGTGGGAACGAGTCCGTATTGGCCGTTTCTTTGTCAGCCGGCTAATCAGCCGGATAATGCCGCTTGCTAATTGGGCCCTGCTCTATCTCCCATCTGGAACAGTCTTTGGCTTATAAGAGGCTTTGTAAGCAATGTTTACGGTGGCTCGATGTTGTTGTGCAACGTATACAAAATAAATACAAGTTCCGTGTAAGTTTTATACGCTGTGAAGAGTAGCAAATACATTGCGCACACAACTCTTTTTTCGGTGAAACAATAGGTTTTGTGCTTCTCTTCCTTAAATACTTATATAGCAAAATGTCATCATAAAATCGAATGTTATGTTTCATTTATACAAACAAACATATATGGTGCGAGTATACGAAATGGTTGTAGATGAAATATCATGATGTGTTTTTCACCAGAAACACAAACCAAATAACAACTCTTAGCTATGAAAAACACTTTGGCAGTGTTTGCTGGCTCTTGGTAGGACTAATTAATCAGATCGGATAAAAGGGTTGCTAATTGGGCTCTGCCCTATTTCGGATCAACAACACTCTTATCTTATAAGCCGCTGTGCAAACAATATTTTTCAGGTTTTGTTTACTTACCCGCTTTTGTTTTTGAAAGCGCAGTACCAGGTTACCTTGCACAGTTAAGAAACTTCTTCGTTTATGGGCTTGTTTGTATAAACTGGTACCATTTTATTAGCACGAAAGTCTGAGAAATACAAAAATACTATTTTCATTTTTTTTTGTATTAAGTAGCAATAGTGCAAACATGTTACAAATACAGTCCCAAGCAAAATTTGAATTAAGCTGTCAATTATTTATTGTTTTTCAGTTTTTAGGCTCACGATAACTTGATAGTATCTATATTAACGTTGTCATATTTTTGCGTTTTTAACTTTACGTTTCTAAATAACTTGTTACTTTACAGCTATTTGCATCATAAACATCAAATTATCAAATAGAATGTATCACAAATATGGTAGGTGTTCGCGTTTCGCACACATACAGCTCACTTCGTAATTACCCCGCAAATTAACCGAAGAGCATTGTCACGCCCGATGCAACATGGCAGAAGTTATTGCACATGCACATGCACCCAGCTCGAGCAAACTAATATTGAATTACACTATCGCATCTGCATTAAGCACGGCTAAACGGTAATGTACTGCCGAATATCGGTTAAGTGAATATTATGATTTGCTCTATTGCTATCGTCATTAGTAATGACGTGTGTTGATTTTGAGATGTTTGAGATTTGATCATCCGGTCATTAGCTAGACATTAGTACGTTCTTGATGTTTATTTTATTCTAATAAAAACTTTCCGCCCCCGATTCTTACGCGATGTCTTTTGTCACGTCAAATATCAGGTCCTTCCTTATAGCGAAACCGTTTAACCAGTAGGCTATATCAAAACTATCTAAACACCAATTTTAAGCGAACACTTTTCAGTCTTTCTTATATACAAATAGAGTACCCAACAATACTTTCCTTCATACACACGCAAATTTTTTAGATAACTATGTAGTTCAAGTGATAGTCTCTGACTAATATTATTTAGTCTCAGTAACTTTTCATTAATTTTATTTAGGTTTCTCTTTTCATTTTTACTGCTCTCCTTACTTGTCGTGGCAGCCTGTAAGTGAATCTGCACTAACAAAGATACCTATTGAGAACCTACTGTAAAGTTTTGTAAATTAGTGTAAGATTTGTTGGTTGCCTACCTATAATAAATAAATAAATAAATAAATATGTCCACTCCCCTTTACCTCAGACAAAGGCATCCCAATTGTAGTTCACATTCGGTTATAATCTCAAAAATTACGAAAAAACTATTTTTTTACCTATATTTTTGTTGGTTGCTCATAATAAATAAATAAATAAATAACGCGAAAGGTAAGCTACACATAACATTCCAAAAAAGTTACACTCAAGTAAAGAATCCGGTATAGATTCGTCCCGGATAGCGTTGGTCCGTCGATATGTATTTGGTTGGTCGCCAACCATCAGCTGGCAGTGATACGCCAAAAAAAAAGAGCCCATATAATGCGCCCGATGCGATTTCCATCCGCCGCCAAAATTTGCCCGGGAGGAAATTGGAACATACCATATGAGATGGAGTAAGTTTGCGCATATTAATGTTTGCACGGATTCATTTCGGGGAATCGCATTTCTGTAGATGTGGTCTGAATGAGTCGTTTGGAGCCGTTAACTGATGTTCATTTTTTTAATGAAGCAGGTCCTGCTGTTACGTACCTGGCTTCTAATTTATAAGAACAAACAATAAACAATTCTCTATATTTATAATGCAAGCTCTTCTAAAAAAGGGAACATGTGTACCTACTTTTAAAAGCCACAACGTACTAATGTCACAGTTGGATAGTTTTCTAGCGAAAATTCAGAATATTAAAAAAACACATTTATACTAAACTAATCTAGAATAGAATAATTCGGTACTTAATACCTAACAGATTGCATTAACAGTGTGACAAAGTTTGCGTATACTTTGTGCTCTAAGACCAGTACATTTGTCTGATCCTATCGACATTTGCAAACGCATTATCGAATCCGGATGCACCGCCTGTCGTCGTAGTTGCTTCGAATAGATTCTCAAACAAATCTGGAATACATCCACACTATCACAATATCCCAAAAATCCAATACCTACGCATTGTCAGTTATTCTGTGTTTAAAGCCCAATATACGGATATGTACCGTTTTGTATTCAACACTACAAAGCATACTTTTTCGGGACAAAAACAGCCGAACCAATGCATAAATATTGCTTTGGGATTTCGAATGGGAAATACTCGCGATTTTTAAATTCCTGTAGGCAAACGCGATTCTTTGACAATACATCTCGGGATATAACGCTCGTTATTTTAAAAAAATCATCGCAATTTGAATAGCTTTTATGAAAATATATAATACTAGCGACCCGCCCTCGCTTCGCTTCGGTATACCTCTATCTCTATATAAAATATAGCTGTGCCCGCGACTTCGTTCGCGTGGACTACAGGATTTAACATATAAAAGTTTATCCTGCTAACTTTCGTTCCCGTAAGAATTTTTCAATATCCTGTTTCACCTAAGCTTTAAGTTTATTATGGTACCTGCATGTCAAATTTACAGCATCTAACTTCAGCGGTTTAGATTTTTCATACAAAAGGATTTTCCCGATTATTCCCGTTCCCGTGAGAATTTCGAGAATTCCTTTCTTAGTGCACCTCTATGGTACCTAAGCTACGTCCGGTCCAAATTTCAAGTGCCTACGTTTAGCCGTTTAGGCTGTGCATCGATAGGTCAGTCAATCCTAGAATTTGGCAAAGGACCTTATAAAATTATATTATCTATTCTTCATCAGTATCTGTTATCGCCCTGAAAGAGTATATCATAAAAAATGTGTCAAAAACAATGTTACCGCAAAACGTCAATGACTGAAGAAAAATAGTTTTGACACAATATTCACTCAATAATTCCGGCAAGATGGTGACTTTGATTCGTCTGTCAACACATTTTGAATTTAACAAAATACTCGACAATCCGAAATTTGCGGATATATGTTGTCGACTCGAAATCATTATTTTTTGATGTTTATATTATTATTATTATTATACGGTTTACATTTTTGTACTCTCCGTAGAGGATTATTTTTAAAGCACGGGCCAAAGCCAAATGCTAAAAAATTATAAGTAGAAAGAAAATTAATCTATGTTAAGGAATTTTCTGACTATGCGGCAAGTATTTAAAATGACTGCTTTCTGTATGAGTTTGTATGTAGGCGAAGGTATGCTGAGTGTGTAAAGACTTGTGTGTAATTGTGTAGGGATGACTCCTGTAGTTGACATGATAACGGGTACTATTTTGACGTTCTTGACTCTCCACTGGGTTTTGATTTCAATTGCAAGGTCCCTGTATTTTGCTAATTTTTCGGTGTAAGTAGTTTGCAAATTGTGTGTATTACATACTGCGATGTCTATTAGGAACACTGTTTTGTCGATTTTGTCTAATAAAGTTATGTCTGGTCTATTGAAGTGTATCGTCTTGTCGGTAACTATTGTACGGTCCCAGTAAATTTTAAATTGTTGGTTTTCTAGAATAGACTCCGGCTTATACTTGTAGTACGGGATTTTATCTGAAAGGAACTTGTTTTTGAATGCTATGTACTGATGTATTATGGCTGCCACTTGGTCGTGCCTATGTTTATAATCTGTCTGCACAATAGCCTTACAAGCCCCTGTAATATGCTGGATAGTTTCCGAGCTGCTGTGGCATCGTCTGCATAAGTCCGTTATGTTGCTGTTTCTCAAAATATGTTTCTGGTAGTTTTTGGTGTTAATTACTTGGTCCTGAATAGCCAACATAAAGGCTTCCGTTTCAGGAAATAATTCACCACGTTGCAGCCATGCGTTTGATGCAGCCTTATCAACATTAGGTGAGTGCAGATCGTGGTAATGTCTCCCGTGTAGTGCCTTCTGTTTCCACATGTGTTCTTTTTCTGCGCCTGTTGTGATGCGCTCATTTTGTTGTTCGCTCATATCTTGCAGGTTGAGTATCGTGAGGTGAGTATCAGAATGCACTATTGCGTCATGCAGCAGCGAGTTCTTTGCTTTTTCGTGAAAGAAGAGTCTTAAGTTATTTACTTGCTTGTTGTGTAGGTTGTGTATGTCAATGAACCCTCTCCCTCCATTATCCCTAGGAAGTGTAATGCGCTGGATGCAGGATCTGGGGTGATGTTTACGGTGACTAGTCATAGCTGTATGTATGTTGCGTTGTAATTGAGTCAGGTCTTGTTTAGTCCAATTAATTATGCCGAATGAGTAAGTTAATAATGATATTGCGTAGGTGTTTATTGATTTAGTTAGGTTTTTAGAGTTTAGTTGTGATCGAAGTAGAGTGTTAAGTCTGTGTTTGAATTTAAGAATAATGTCTTGCTTGGCCTGTTTTTGGTTAATTTGCTTTAATTGATAGAATCCAAGATATTTGTATGAGTTATGCATGTCCAAAGCTTCAATCACGTTGCCGTTATCCAATAAGTAAACATTTTCTTCGATTCTTCCTTTTTTGACAGTAACGGTTTTGCATTTGTCAATGCCAAATTCCATATTTATATCAGTTGAAAATTGTTGTGTAAGGTCTGCAAGTTGGTGGAGTGACTGCGTGTCTTTGCCATACAGTTTAATGTCATCCATATACATAAGATGTGTTATTGTTGTGTGGTCAGCCTGATTTACTGTTACTTGAAATCCGCCATGGTGACTATTAAGCATATTGGAAAGTGGGTTTAAGGCTAAACAGAACCAAAGTGGACTAAGTGCATCCCCTTGAAATATACCTCTCTTTATTGGAATAATTGGCGTCACTATTGCATTGTTATTTGCTATTAACTTAAGACTTGTTTTCCACTTAGTCATGCAATTTTCAAGAAATGTAATCACTGTAGGGTGTATTTTATACAGTCTCAAAGTATACAATAGCCAGTCATGAGGAACAGAATCATATGCTTTTCTGTAATCGATATACATAGTACTTATATCTCTCCTATATTTTAGTGCTTGTTTCATTGTAACGTTATCTATTATCAGTTGTTCTTTACAACCTTGGCTGTTTCTTCTGCACCCTTTCTGCTCTTCAGTAAGTATCTCGTTTGTTGTAATATGTAGATAGATAATTTCTGTAAGACAAGATGTTAACACTATTATTATTCATGTAAGGTTTTAATCGAGTCTACCGTACCCCTTGACAAAATCTATACTAATATTATAAAGAGGAAAGATTTGTATTTTTGTATTTTTGTATGTTTGTAATGAATAAACTCAAAAACTACTGGACCGATTGCAATATTTTTTCACCATTAGAAAGCTGCATTATTCAGAAGTAACATAGGCTATATTATATTTTTTTTAAAACTAGGGATCCTTACTAAAACTCCAATAATGTAACCCTAGGTGTAAAAAATAGACCTGAAAAATTCCTTACATCGCCTGCGCTGCGAAAACTATTGAAGATAGAACAAAACCATTTACTAAGACTTTGCAGAACTCATCATTATCTACAAAAAGTGTCGCGACAGCATATATCTAAATATTATAGTTTTGTCACAGCAAGCGGTTTTTTATTCTAAAAAATTTATTTATATGCCGCCGCTTGAAAGGGCTCTTTATTTGTACCTTGGTATTAATCCTTAAAAAAATAAGTTACTTTATATTCAAAACGGCTTCAATACCTTTTTATAACTTTTTGAATTATTCAATTCGGACATTTAATTCGGAAGATATCACGAGTTTAAAAATGCAAGTAATAGAAAAAAGTCGCGTGGTTGCCGCCACCGCGCTCAGCTAGCCAGCATGCGATGTAGGCTCCATGTAAGCGTCACTGGGGTACGGGGGAGTCAATGTAATATGTAATATAATAATATTATAAAGAGGAAAGGGTTGATTTTTTGTTTGTTTGTTTGTTTCTAATAGGCTCCGAAACTACTGCACCGATTTGAAAAAATCTTTCACTGTTGGAAGGCTACACTATCCCTGAGTGTCATAGGCTTTTTTAGATAAAAAAAATAGATTTCTCTTACGGGGTTAAAATATATTACATAGAGATAGAGATATCCCCGAAGCGAAGCGAGGGCGGGTCGCTAGTTATTAATATAGAAGATTACTTTGGAGCAAACATCTAAATCATTAAAACGATTGTTATGGGTAAACTATAAAAGGTAGACATATGCTCTCGCGGACTTTTTTAAAGATAATGTTAAAATGAACAATTCATCCATGGAGCATTTTTGTATAACTTAAACTATATGCTCAGCGCACGCCACGGAAGGCCTCAGAAACGATACTTTCCCCCGTTTTTGAAACATTTTCGGTTACTGCTCCACAACTATAGGACCTAGCGTGATATTATATAGCCTATGTAACTTCTGAATAATGCAGCTTTCTAATGGTGAAAAAATTATTGCAATCGGTTCAGTAGTTTTTGAGTTTATTCATTACAAACATACAAAAATACAAAAATACAAATCTTTCCTCTTTATAATATTAGTGTAGATTTGTTGCGCAACTGGCACCCAATAAATGTAACTTTACTTTAACGTATGTTTGATGAGAAAAACTCAAAAAATTCCAATTAAGGCGATCTTTCCCTGATAAGGGACACAAATTTGGGAAAAAAAAATAATGAATCATATTAGCTCCGTGTATTGTTCTATCCTTTACCCAGATATAAGATAGACAGATATAAGTATACATACACCGTGAAATTTTAGTGGTTGTTTTCCCGTGGCAGAACGATTTGCCTTTAGTTATACTATCGAATCATGCAAATTGATTCTAAAGAAAAAAAATTTTTTTTTTTTAAATTTTCTAAATATTAATTTTCCAACTCGAAAACGAGAGAGGCTATCGTTGTTTTTTAAGATGTTACTTAATCAGGTACTGCTTGCCGTATAAAAACGATGCTTAAAGCTCAAGAAGCTCGACACCCTAAGTCATAAAGCGGTTCGAACGTGCTTTCGAGTTTCGGTTAAACCTTTCGTAAAACCGGTATTTATTGATTTTAACAAAAAAGAACTGCACAAATCTATTGTCTACTAAGATATAATCATTATACTGCGGGAAAACCACCACTAAAATTTCACGGTGTATAAGTAGGACATTATAAATAAATACAGTATCCAACTAAAAATGAAATATAAGCGTTCAATTTCAGTAAGATGTGCCCTTTTCGTGGCGCCACTTTTCACGTCACCGATAAAAAAACACCTGAAACGTAAAGCCGTGTCTGATGTGACGTCAGCCAAATGACGGGAACCGCCTTATCTTCCCCGTTGAAAACGGCGGAGCGGCGTTTTTACAGCATCGAGCCTCGTTCGATCGGATCTGCGGCTTGATAAGCGAAAGTGACTCCTTATTTTACGATCGTATGTTTACCTAAACTTACCTTCCTTATGCGGCTGCTTATTTAAGCTAAAATGGTTATAAGTTCACCTAGTAAGTATTCATATAAACATTTTTAGTTTCCAAAATAGGTACTTTAGCATACCTTAGTAACCTACATACTATTTCAAATAGGTATTTTTATAAAAATAATATTTTATCAATCATACGGGCGCAATCAAAATCTTTATGTATATAATTTTATTTTCTTTATTTATCACCGTTAATACCGACTAAGCACTACCAATTAATAACTCTCAAATCTTTATCCTTACTAATATTATAAACGTGAAAGTTTGTATATATGGATTTATGGACGTATGGATGGTATTTATTGTAGATGTAATTTGGTATGATGGTAGCTGGTACTCTGGAATAACATATAGGCTACTTTTTTTTTAATTCAACCCCCATGTGGTTCACTGGAGGGGTGAAAATTAGTATGGGAGAATTTTCACGTGTTTGTCGATTTTTATAAAACTTAGTATGGAGGTAGCTAGCATTCCGGAGAGACACCAGCCCATTTTTTTTTCGAAATTCAACCTCATTGGGGGGGTGGGTGAAAATTTGTATGGGAGAACTTTTACGTGTTTATAGATTCTTATAAAACGTGGTATGGAGGAAGCTGACACTCCGGAGAGACACCAGCGCTACTTTTTTTTCAAAATTCGACCCCTATGGAAGTTATTGGGGGGAGGGGGGGGGGCGTACTATGGGAGAACGTTGACAGAACTTTCACTAATAAATAACAAATTTTACAAGGCATGTATTTAATACATTATTGCTACTAAAACCCATTAATACGCGGACAAAGTCGCGGGCGGCCGCTAGTAATTTATAATTTAATAGCACGATATAGTATCATTAATAACTTAAATATATTAATGCATATCAAAAAACTTCCTATTATCGTTTGTATCATCACCTCAATATGATATTAAATTATTGAATGGACGCAATAAAAATAACATTACTTTTTCGCGACATAGCCATTTATCGAAACCTGCTACTTGAAGGTCCCTCAAAGGCTTCTCTAAAGGGTCCTCAGCCCAAACACTTATTTTAAGGGTCAACGACTTCTCCATTCAATCGTTGTTCGGAACTCATTTTAGTCAAGACTCTTTTGATCACTGTTCAGTTTGCGCGCGAAAAAATCTTTCTACGACCAAAGAACATAATAGACAGCGAATTACTTTTTAAATTGTTATTGTTCGCAAGTTTTAGGCGGGGAGTCAAAATATTGTTTGACTTTTGACTTTTTTTATTCGATTTTTAAAAAAAATTAAGTATTATATCGTTGCAAGCCTAACCTATAGTGATGATGAACCTAAAAAAACATAAAATGTATAGTTTAAAATGTCTCCTATAAACTCTCCTTTTATTCGTAGAAACTACGAGTAATAGAATTAAAACAAGCTATGAGTTGCCCCTTTGTGCTTCAACGTGGTCCTTTATTTAGCTTTTTGTAGAAAAAACAAAACGGGGTTCATTTTAATTAAGGTTATCTACGCGTAGTCCACGGACTCGTAGGCTTATGCTTTACTTGTTCCTGTAACAAAGGACTAAGATAAATGAAATTAAAATTCTATGAAATTTTTCATTCAGGTATTTATAATATTAGTATCATGGTATTACGGTTATTATAAGTAGATTCTCGTTTGTGATGTGGTGAATTTAGGTTTATATTTTTATCAAGGTAGTTTATTATTTTTTTGTCAATCATTTCCATTTTCATGCCGTAATCTTGCACATATTTCACCTAGGCAACAATGATTTGAAGTATTTTTTACTAACAATACCATTCATCTATAATAAGAACATCTATAACACTAATGACGACTTTCATATTTGACTCTCGAAATAATGATACTTTGAATATTTCCAATATGTTGGATAAATATTTATTATCATAAGGTAAGATACAAATTACCCTCATCATTTGCAATACCATGAAAATATCTCTAGACATAGAACCTTCATGATCGACCTACTAACAATTTGAAGGCAATGAGGGCTATCGTATGAATTCAACGCTAGAGGGGTAACCTGAGGATTTCAAAATTAGTTGTATTACTGTTTATTTTTACTGATACTGAAATTGATGTTTACGAGCTGAATCCGAGTAAAATCACGTTTGAACCCTTTAATGGACAGAGTGAAATTTTCTTATCATAATTTGAACCGATTCATTACTTGACATAAATTTCACAGCCAATTAAAAATATAAAGATGCAGTACCCACTAAAGGTTCAATTAACTTTAAACACGGTAGCACTCATTGCGCATGTTACTTCAAAATTGACTGTACCAATACTGACTCGCGGAGAAGTCAAGTGTCAACGTCAAAACGTCACAATGACAGCTAACGTTGGTTCGCAGCGGACGAGAACGGCTCCATATCAGAGACGATCCCGGACCGGCCCGTCGAGATCAAGAACTTCCCGAAGCTCTGCGAGCAGCGGCGGAAGTTCCCTGTTCTCTACAAACTGGAGTTTCAGGTGAGGTTCCTTTCTTCTACCTATTTCTTTAAGGTACTTAATAGGTTAACGAAAAAGTAAGTGCGAATGGGCGCGGACGTAACATATTTGATGTCAAGTGTTTAAAGGTCGTAGCGTAGTTTTTGTGTGATGTACAATCGTGTGTGTATCGATGTAGGTGCCTAAGGGTTATGTATTTGTCTATACCAACCTTTGCAGCTTCTGATTTCCGTAAAGTGTCTAATCAAAGCTAATGAAATAGAAAACGATATTTCTTATTAGGGTTAACACGGTTCTTATTTATTAGGATTGACACAGATTAGAGTTTCCAAGCACGAAATCAGACCAATGTGTCTATGTTTATTTCACGCAAACGAAATGGGGCGAATTTTATCTAGATGTCTGTAACAGGAAACCCAGATCGATTGAAAACTGTTATGTGCATATTTCCTCAGGATATTTCAAAGGCTTGTGCTATCGTCACACGCTACTCTAGCTTTTATAATAAAGTAAAATTCAAATTCAGTTGGAAATGATGTTGCAAACTACCTACAAATGTTTATTATAAACAAGCTCGAAAGCTTCATTGGTTATTAAGTTGTATTATTTAACGGTGAAGGAAAACATCGTGAGGAAACCTGCACACCTACGAAGAAATTCTAAGGTTGTGTAGCCGACCAACCCGCACTTGGCCAGCGTGTTCGACTAAGGCCTTATCGCCCTAATTTAGGGTAGGCCCGTGCCCCAGCAGTGGGGATGTATATGGGCTGATGATGATGATGTATTTAAATGGAGTAATGTTTACGATAGAAAATTCAACCTAACCAAAGAAATACATATCCAAATAATTTGTTTCCAAACTAGTGGCGCCTTAATTTAAGACAGTGTCGTATTGAAACCCCTGTACAAAACATTTAACCAACACGAGACAAACTTGTGTTTCCGTCCGCCGACAAATTTACTTGTCTAGAAACAAAGCCAAAGAGACAAAATGTTTCCACACTTCCAAATCCTATATCCCCTTCCGAACTGTTTGGGCCAGATTAGGAGGCGAGCGAAGCGTGAAAGGGAATGGGGTGGACTTATCGTTTTAGGTTTTAAAGCGGTTCGGCCAACTGCGATATCAATTCAATGAGAATGAGTTATACCTCTACATAGTTCAATTCACGAAGACGCATACCACCCACCTTTATCTATCTCTTATTATTAGTTAAAGGTGTACGTACAAACAGACGACTAGGACAAATACTCTCTTCTCTACTCTTTTATTCTTTGCGCCTCCTGCACTCATGTATCGCACAATAAAGCCTTGAATTAATTTTAGTCAAAAATTATTTCTCTAAAATTTGTCAAATCTCAGAAAAGGTCATATTGATCATATTGTTAAACTGCATACCTATACACAAATAATATTAAAATAATAGTTAAAATTGATCTGTCATGCTTACTTAAAGATTACTTATTGTCAAGGTTCAAAGCAACTCTCGCCCACTTCGGTTACGTATCAAAATAACTAAAGTTGTTTCGACTACAACTATGCCGATTCCGATTCAACTATGCTCGACTCACCTAATGTTTGAAATACCTAATTTATTTATTTATATATTTGGACAACCAACAAGATCATACACCTTAATAGCTAGAGAACTACAACATGGTAAGGATACAAGAGTTGGTGCGGCCTTAATGACAGGTTGCCACGGAAAGCACAAACAAGAGTAGTTGGGAGCATAAGGCATCCCTTAACTTAAAAATAGTATAATAATGATCGTTTCACATAATTTCATAATAACTAATGCACGCAATACCTAATGGACAATTCGCCTACGCTCGACTCACCTAACCTTTTTTCGTCTACGCTTTATTCATCTACGCTTTATTCACCTAACGCTTTACTCACCTAAGAGCGAATTCACCTACGGCCTAAACTTTGGTATTAGGTATCTGCCACATTGAGCTATTGGTAGCAAGCACTGCGTAAGGATCGAGAGGTCCCCGGTTCGAGTCCGGGGTCTGGCAAAATTTGTGTTATGTTTTTCTGCAATGAAATTACTCAGCCCGAAGTTCAGAAGTTGGCGGTTTAACGCCCGTGCCTCGGAAAGCACATTAAGCCGATGGTCCTGGGTCCGATCTCTCATCGGTCATGTCGGATTGCCGTCTCACCGAATTATGACAGTAAGGGAATAGAGAGTGCACTTTTGTTTGCGCGCACACTTGTGCACTATAATATGGCCTGCGCACTTGGCTGATCTATATATTGAAGCTGCGATGGTGAGCGAAACCATTCTGCGACGATAAGCTTGCGTGGGACCGCCGGAGCCCCGCGTGGCGCGCAGTAATGATAAATAGTAGGCGAGTTGTTGATTAGGTATTTCAAACATATTCGAAATATGTATTATGTTAAAAAAGCATTAGATTAAAAAAGCATTAGATTAATTGGTCCTTATTGCAAACAATTTTAGTTGAAACAAAATTATATGAGTTAAGCATTAGGCGATTCGTGCATTGGGCATGATGATTTTAGGTGAGTCGAGCACAGTTGAATCGGCAGTAGTTGAAACAACTTTAGTTATTTTGATACGTAACCCCCACTTCAATGTGAGTAGCCCAGACTTTTACCAGTAACATCAGCAAACGTTTGCCCGATCGAACAATGCCAAATAGAACACAATAAACGCTCACCGCGAAACCCCGCCCAAGAACTTGTTAGTACAAAACCAATTATGCCGAGTCGAAATGAAATCTCCGACGAAGCTTTTGTTGCACTTTAAATTAGTGTCGTGAGCGCTCCGTATTCAATTCAGATCTTGCATATTTATATTCACAAAGTGTTGGAACTGAATAATAATAGAACTGCGGCATATTGCGAGGGTTTAAAAGTTATTCGCATATAAAATATAGGCACTCAGGCGCTCTAGAGGCAATATTGTCTGGGTTCAACTGGCACGTGTCTGATAGAAATGTGTTTTTTTTTATAAACGTTTCCACCAAACAATGGCGACAACTACCACTGCGCTCCGATTGGTCGATTTATTGAACCGCAGCACACTATCTTTAGACGTGGACTTTATGCCAACATTAAGACTAATTTATATGTTACGGAATATCACATAGATTACATAGATTTTAGTTAATAAATAAAACTTTAACAAATAACATAGGTAGGTACCTAGTTAAAATTTAAATAAATGTTAATGCGTTGTTGTAATTAGATATAATATTATAGTAACTTTACTCGTTTGTAACTTTTGTATTTGCTTAAAATGCTTAAGTCTTGGTTAAATGCGAATAAAATAGTAAATGTAGGTCGAGAGCTAATTTCTGATTCAAAGTGGTGGCCATTGCTCACTTATAGGGAATTGCTTACTTTTCTTAATAAAATGCAAGAAATGTATTTCCCTTTCTTAGATACAGTTTTCATAGAACTATGGACTAGATTTTCCGCTCAAAGGTATTATTAAAACGTATTAAATTTGTTCTAGGACATTACTAACTATCCCCTATCACGCAAGAAATTGTTAATGGGTATTATTAATGTAGGTAACAAAAAATAAATTTCATACGAATCGGTCTAGCCATTCGTCTTAGATATTTAAGAGTATGTTATTATACTCTTTCTGAGATAAGTGACAACAGACATGAAACGGTAAATAGAGATAAATACTATACCTCCTCGCTTAATAACATCCAACGAAGTGCAATTAAGAAATAACATTTTAATGGGAAATAAAGAAAACTGTCGCTACCATTCAGCCATTCACGCAACGTTTAGACGTTTATTTAATTCATCCTCTCTCTTGGTGGGGGTAAATTAAATTTGAAAAAGGAACGGTGGAGGAATTACAAGAAAACTTCCGGTCTGACCGCGTGGAGTGTTTCTAAGGGCTCGTTCTGATGACGAGTTGTTTCTAATGAGGGTAATGGCGTATAAATTCACCGCTAGGGGCGCTTGTGTCTCATGATTTCTTCAAAATGTCACTTGTTTGAATTTGATCCAATCAAAAACATAAATGTGAAATGAGAGCCAAGTTCAATATTATGATAATTGCCTTGGTTGTTGACTTCAACGACAAAAGAAGTGAGATCTAAATGGGTGCCAAGTTCAATGGTCAACCCTGAAATTTATTTATAAGTAACACTATAACATACCTATCATATCTTCTTATAACATAAGATAATGTATGGTGGTAGCCTATGAAGGTCTGTCTTGGCTAGTTTTTTCTACCAACAATCCAAATTTTCGGAAATATAAAATAAATACCGACAAATACCAAACTAACCAAGACAACTAACTAGACTACTAACTAACTAACTAAAGAAAACTAGCCAAGACAGACCTTCATAGGCTACCACCATACATTATCTTATGTTATAAGAAGATATGATAGGTATGTTATAGTGTTACTTATAAATAAATTTCAGGGTTGACCATTGAACTTGGCACCCATTTAGATCTCACTTCTTTTGTCGTTGAAGTCAACAACCAAGGCAATTATCATAATATTGAACTTGGCTCTCATTTCACATTTATGTTTTTGATTGGATATCATTACTTTTTGTAGAAAAGTATATATCATCGTAACGCCGTAGGTCCTTTGAAAAGGACAAATTCAAAACTAAAACTAGACTTTATAAATATAAAACAATTGAATCAGTTACTGTATTTTCCTACGTTTACGGGGTATAAGTAATAAATATGAAAACCGACTATAAGTACCTACTCTTAATTGTAAATAAGTAAGTATGTATACCTAAATATATACTTAGTGCTCTGCCTTCCCCGGTATATAGGCGTGATTAGGTACTAATTAGGTATTTATGTTAAGCGTTCATAATAGAACCTAACCGCAGCAGTGGTCTCCTTTTTCACGGCTTTCAAGGTGAGTGCGACAGGCTCAACATGGTCTATTGTGCCTGTCGACCTCATATGTGGATCTCACTACCGCTTACCATCAGGTGGAGTGAGGTCATCTTGTTAGCCTCTTATAAAAATAAAAAAAAATAAAAATAAAAAAAAAAAACCTAATTATCAAAAAATTGCCAGTTTTTTATTTTTTCCTTTGTATTCATGTAATTACCTATCTGCATGCCAAATTTTAACTCTATAGGTCATTTGGAACTGGGTTAGAATTTTGATCTGTCAGTCAGTCAATGATAAAAGTGAGGATTTTTGGACATTAATATCTAAATAACTGTTTGAGATAAGCTTATGAAATTTAGAACACATATTTATCTCGCAAGTCACAATATATGAACCAAATTTGATACGTTTATGTGAAATAGTTTTTGATTTATGAGGGGTTCAAAAGTGGTTCCAAATGGTTCGTGTAATATTACACACGGTGCGGCTCGCCAGTTCTGTTTCTTGAACTCGGCTTGACACGCTACCGCGTGTCTAGATTGTGAAGTTATTTTTGAACACAATGCGAATATTTAACATTAGGAATATTGGATCAATTCCAAATTAATTTTGAGGTTATTAAGAAAAAGTATAAATACAAAAGTGGTAGATCTTTTTATATGGGTTAATGGGTAAGTTAAAGGTAAAGTTGTAGATAATAATATCTACAACTTTACCTTTAACTTTTTTCGATCGGACTTATAGGTTTGCCGGAAATCGAGATTACCCAATTTTCTCCCTAAAACCCCTCCTAACAACTCTTTCCCATTTTCAGATCGCCCGTAATTTTTTTTCCCTTAATTTTAGCAGTATTTCCTTCCTTTTACAATAGGTTTCATACTACAATATTTTTTCTTTCTTTCTGGACCTAAAAGCACTAGGCTAGTGGGATGTACAAAACATCGGGTTTAAACGCATCATTGCGTGAACGAGCCCTAATGAGGGTAGGCAGCCTCCCATTGCTAATTCGATAGAGTACTCAGTCCAGACATTACTAGACTAGAGCACCCAGTTTAATAATTTAAATGCAATTCCAGGGTGTTATTAATACTTTTTCAGCGCATTACTAACAAAATTGAAATTTGTAACGGTTTTGTTGAATAACTTTATTTGTTTTATTGATAAAAATAATATATTATAATTTTTTCAATAGCTCTTGAACTTCAATAATAAATAATTTCATCATGTTTTATTAAAAGTTTTAGACTCTTTTAGGAGGTTAAAGACTATTTGCGCTCACAAGTTGAGATGCTTGGGTAATTAACATAAACAATAATATTTATGTCTACCAAGTTCATACAACAATTACACATTATTTCGTTTTAAGATTCATAGAATCTTCACTAGGATCTATAGTTTGGATTTCTCATCACTTAACACAAGAAACAATCAATCTTTGGAAAGAATAGCTCCACTCAGAATAACGCCGCCCCCAGCTTTTAATTCAATGAAGTTTCACTGTAATTAAGCTCCGCCCACATGCAACTTGAATTACTTAAGCTAATGAGCGGTGCAGATTATGAATGCTAATGTAACACGAAGCTATGCAACATCGAACCGTATCATGATAATAGCATGGTATCATATTAGTTATGGTCGGCCAAGAAAATGAGTGAGTGATAAACTTTTGACAAGTTTCACGAGTAACTTTGAAGAGTGCATTAGCCGTTATGGGAAAAACAACCTAGCTATCCTGTGATGCGCGAATGATTTTGTACTTTAGGGTAATGTGCCAATTTCTTGACCTACCCTACGTACACAGGACGCGAATACAGATACTTATTACTTAAACGAATCGTGCTTTATTTCTATTGTCTATGTAACTTACCTTTACGTCACAAAATACTAATCATGCTGCAGTTGGACCCCACGCCTACGTATTGCCATCTAGTGAATTTCTCATATGCAAAATGTTCTTAATAGCGCTTGAAGGGGAAGGTACATAATATAATCCTAACATCTTAAATTCATTCATTCTCTACATAAAGTCCTTTACGAGTATTTGGCTGGTGTCTGATAAAAACCGAGGCACAAATTATTGATCTTTCGCCCATGCTTTGAATTAATAAGCCAGTTTATTTCCCTCCTCCCTTTGTCCTTTAAAATTACGTTGAATATCTCAAAGCATGCCGTTTTACGAATGCACCACGAACATTAACAAGAGCCTATAATAACAGGAACAATCCAGGGAACAGAATACAGAGTCAGTTCAGAATTTAAAAGGGTACCGTAGTAAAACTACAATATGCTAGCGGACTTAATTAAAACCAAACGATGTTTACAAATGCACTGTTACATGTCTCCTACATTTTAATGGTATCGTCCAGTAAAAGTCAATACTACCATTCGATACGCGATATCGCTTCGACCTACATACACACGTGTTTTAATTATCTTACATGTTTTTATTTTAATAAATTGAAAATCGCGTTGGTTTTCGATTTGTCGCTTAAGAACTATCGATAATTCCTTAAGGCGGTAAATTGAGGCTACCGGTTCTGTTAACTGCCAAAGATCAGGACGTTCTGAACTAACATCAGATCAGAATTCAGTATTAATAAAAATTAACAATCTCGTCTTTACTGCAGGTAAAAAACAAAATATAAACGATATTCATGAAGATGAATAGCGTCATATTGAAACTACTTCGATATAAATAGGGATATATGCAGTGAGTTATTTTCAAATGAACTCCACTTTAAAGTCAAACGACATTTCCTGTTTTTTAATTGGCAGATTTTCTAGATTCTGGATGTGATTTGCTTATTCCGCTTTAAAAAGCTTTATTTATTTTTAGTGACATGGGATAACTTTACAGTGTTGAATTTCAATTCATGGATGCATATTTTCCATCGAAACTACATATTATTTTACCAAATAAATACGAGATTTCCTATACACATGGTGGCAAAAGGCAAAATATGGATGGTTTCGCTAAATGCTTAGTCTTGTTATTAACTCTCTAACTCTGTAAACAATTGTTTTCCTAAGATAAAAGCTTAGCTTTGTTTGAGTATCCCTGGAAATAGTTGAATAATAAAATATTTGTAATAATATGTTAAAATAGGTTTTGAACTCGTACCAATAAATTATAAAAATACTAATACTATGATTCCGTTATTGCATTTATTTTAGGTGGTTAAATGCGGTTGCTAACGCAAAAGTAAAATTAAATTTCTTATTAACCTGTATCATCCCACTGCTGGGCAAAGGTCTCCTCTAAACCTGTCCACCTCTCTCTATCCAAGGCTAGCACTTGCCAGTTCCTTGATAGCTGGACCAAAAGTGAAATAAGCAACAAAAATTCCTCTACACAATTTAGAACATAAATGATCCAGACTTAATCTGTGCCGACGCGGCACTTAACGAGCAAGCATTATTTGCCACGTTCAGGTTATTTTTCTTCGTGTCATACCTGGCTTAGGCTGGCCTTAGTTTGATAAATTAACGCTTTGTTAAGCGGGCCGCTTGAAACCACCGCTGTTTCGCTGGAACTGTTCGTATCAACTATAAACGAAGTGGGTTCTTTGTTACGCGTTGTCTTTGCACACAGAATAATAAAACAGTGCATTAGTTCTATTGTACAGTGAATGCTAAATAATAAATTATTTTCATTTTACATTTGTAGTACAACAAGAAAATAGATGTTTTACGGATCTTGCTTTTCTCAAATAAATCCAAGTATGCAGAAATGTTAGCTGGTACATTTACAATCATGTTCAAAAACGTATAATAAAATTTCAACACATGTGATTTTACTTGATAGGGTTCATTCTTTGTTGGGTGGGTCCTATTTGTGCTTTATGTGTTCAATGTGCTCATGACTGTTCATCATTTTAAACTGACCCTACGATTATATTCCTCTTATTGAAGAATCTTTTTTGACACTTGTTCTTTTCTTTGTATCTGATTTAATATTAATAACACTTATCTGTGGAGATTTTAATTTATGTGTGTTTATTTGTTGCAGACAGCGGTTAAAGTGGAAACGCATTCATGTAGACACGCAACAAAGAAGACAAATCTACACAAAAACCAAAATCAGAAAGTTATACCTTGTAAGTATATACATAATGGTTCCTTTAATAAACTTTTTTATGGATTTTGGAGCCTAAAAATTTATCATATTACTGCACCATAACAGTTTTATATCAGTGATCGAACACACTGCATATACGTATAGTTTAAATGTTTCACCTAGGACGCAATAACTAAAGACAAGACATAACTGAGATAATCTTCGCATATTAAAGTAAACAAAATGCACTGAAAGTCTTCTGTCCCGGTATATTACGTGTTCCCATTTTAAACATAACAGAGCACCGTTCCACATTTAAAATCACTCCGCCCAGCATCAAATATGGAGATATTCAAGAAATGCATTTTCGAAAGCAGCCAGCGCAGAGATGTGATGCATCCGAGATTTAGAAACATTCGCGAGTTTGTCTCATCGGGACGGAACCACGTCTGCAAACGGTTACATACTTCTTGTTTGTTTGGCGAGATTTTGTTCCAGTCGTCATCTTGGGATACCTCCTTGTTACAATATTTTATCCTGAAAAAGGCATCATGTTGCCTGGCCTTAATTTTATATTTTTGATAATTTATTTCTAATTTCACATGCGGATCTCACTAGTGCTTACTGTCAGGTGGAGTGAGGAAAAAAAAAACTTCTTCTTATCGTATGATTGATGAACAACCTGGTGTCAGAGTTTTTAAACTGCCCGTAGTCATCTGACATGGCTTCACACACCGTTGAAAAATTTGTGTGCTGGTTTCCTCACGATGTTTTCTTTCACCGTTAAAGCGTTGAATGATTTCATTCAATCGATACTACTAGATACTCAGGTTATGCAGTACTACTTTAACGATTCTAGTAGCAGATTGTTCGTTGTAAAATGTTTGACCAAAGCTGGTTTAACATTTACGCGTCATATTTTTTTCTTAACACGCATTCTGCGTCCACTTAGGAATAAGCAAAACATTTACATACGAGTATACCTATCTTCGTACACTTTGATCCACTAATACTTTTACCTACTTTATCGCATAATTAGGTTATTATGCAGAGTACTCCTCAGGTATTCCAACAACATTATTAATTGATTCTCAGAAGAAGCCGCAGAATAGTCTAACGCTTCACATAATTAGTAAGCGATTAAATGCCATGCTTTACACAAAAGCTCATACGTTCAACCAACAACCCACCCACTCACACTAATTTGTTTCTCAAAAGAAGCTCTGGTTTGGAGAGAAATAACGAACAATATCGCGAGTCAAGTGACCGACTATTGTTTGCTCCACGCTACACAATTTAGCTGAACCTTTGAGAGGGAGCTGGATTTCACCGCTCCTCGGTTAAGATGTTTTTGTAATGTAAACGTCGGCTTCGTGTCTGAGATCGCGGCTTCATCAAAGGATTTGGTTAAATTAATATTAGTGTCTTGGACGCTGACTGAGAACATCAGGAAGATTAAATCTGTACTCATTTGTTTGTCTGGGATTTTCTCATAACAAAATGAATATTTGAAAAAATATAATATCAATTCACTTTATCGAACCAAAGAGGCGATAAAATATTAATCGAAAATTTTACTCGGCATAACCTATTTCCTTTAATTAAATACAGAATCAATTAAATAGCAAAATGTAGTTACCAAATTATGAATCACAATTTCACTTAAACATGACAGCGGAAAATATAATTATTAAAACATTAATTTATTTTGTGCTTTCGTACAAATTGCAATATCCGCAGTATTGACTTTTAAATGATTCATAAATTGCGTAATTATAACGAAATTGATGTCGGACGCCGGTAATTAAATATTGAAACTCACTTAAAATGTATCTTTTTAACTATGCGATACATTACCCGAAGATTGCATGCTTCAACGATTAATATACAAACTTACACTCTAAATGTACGTACATACTGTTGAACGAATATACTATCGAGAAAATATGCAAGCTCCTTTTTGAAGGGTCGACTAAACAACCGATTTACGGCAAAGGTTCACTTCATTAACGAAAAATATTAGATAATAGGTCGTACATATACAAATAAATTTCGATATAGTTTTATTTAAACAAATTAGTTTAACTCCGGGTTAATTCAAAGCTAGGCTTACTTTATATTTATAGCATACCAGTAACCCGGCGACTCAATAAATTGTTTAAAATTATGGAGCGGGTACATTATTCCAAATTGGATAGGATTTTATGTGGCAACGTAAATCAATTGGGCTGATTGAGTTTTCCGAATAAAATATGTCATTCCACCGAGCCGTTTACCGAGCGTTTACTCATTTTCGTTCATTTTTTAATAATCTTAAACGATATTTTTATCAATACATGAAAAAGCAGGTCTCCTTTAATTTTCAATTACGCGAGTTTTTTTTACGATTAAGTTATGAAAACTTGTTGTTATCAATACATAGTATAAAACAAAGTCGCTTTCGCTGTATGTCCGTATGTATGCTTATATCTTTAAAACTACGCAACGGATTTTGATGCGGTTTTTTTAAATAGATAGAGTGGTTCTTAAGGAAGGTTTGTATGTAAAATTTACCCGAAGCGAAGCGAGGGCGGGTCACTAGTACTACATAAAATATATTGGGACCTATATATAGGGACAGACAAACGCGCGAAGCGACTTTGCTTTGTACTATTTAATATATCTTTAAATAATTCGATCTAGTACCATCACTATAAAGTAATGAAGTATATTACACCTGTGTATTTTTCATAGTGTTACTCGAACTAGTTTATCAGTGCGGTTTCATCTTTTCAGACGACTACAACAGAGTGGTGCTAGAAACAGTGGACCGGGAGCCAGACTCCGATTATATTAATGCTTCCTATATAGATGTAAGTATGCCTAATAATCTTTATTACTATTATAAGTTTCTTTATAATAATATTTTATAGCGACCCGCCCTCGCTTCGCTTCGGGGATATCTCTATCTCTATGTAATATATTTTAACCCCGTAAGAGAAATCTATTTTTTTTATATAAAAAAAGCCTATGACACTCAGGGATAGTGTAGCTTTTCCTGTTTATAATATTATTATATTACATATTAAATTGACTCCCCCATACCCCAGTGACGCTTACGTGGAGCCTACATCGCATGCTGGCTAGCTGAGCGCGGTGGCGACAACCACGCGACTTTTTTCTAATACTTGCATTTTTAAACTCGTGATATCTTCCGAATGAAATGTCCGAATTGAATAATTCAAAAAGTTATAAAAAGGTATTGAAGCTGTCTTGAATATAAAGTAACTTATTTTTTTAAGGATTAATACCAAGGTACAAATAAAGAGCCCTTTCAAGCGGCGGAATATAAATTAAATTTTTAGAATAAAAAACCGCTTGCTGTGACATAACTATAATATTTAGACATATGCTGTCGCGACACTTTTTGTAGATAGTGATGAGTTCTGCAAAGTCTTAGTAAATGGTTTTGTTCTATCTTCAATAGTTTTCGCAGCGCAGGCGACGTAAGGAATTTTTCAGGTCTATTCTTTACATTATTGGAGTTTTAGTAAGGATCCCTAATTTTTCTTAAAATATAATATAGCCTATGTTACTTCTGAATAATGCAGCTTTTTAATGGTGAAAAAATTATTGCAATCGGTCCAGTAGTTTTTGAGTTTATTCATTACAAACATACAAAAATATAAAAATACAAATCTTTCCTCTTTATAATATTAGTATAGATATAGATATAGATTAGTATAGAAATGACATTTGTGTTTAACGTATATAATCATAAAGATTCCAAGTCACACTTAGAATGCGAAAAGTATCAATATGGGACCTTGATTATTGTAGGTATGTACACTTATACTCTGTGTTATTTTTAACTTTTATTTAGAAAATTTAAAACATTACTCAAGCACAATTCATAAACATACTCTAAGTCCTTTTTCAAGCTAACTGACTAACTAACCTAGTTTCATTTAAATCGGTTCAATTATATATTTTGGCGATTAAGCTTCTTTCGCGTTTAAAAAAGTAGTAACGGTATAAACAATTTAGAAAGAAGCCAATAAAACCGATTCCATAAGCCGACTCCTAAATACGAGTGACATTCTATTTGTTAGCCAGCATTTAGGTGTACACTTGTACAGATACTTGTATTATCTAATAGTTTTGTAGGAGTACGCGCCGAATGGAAGCTTTCGGAGCTTTCTGTTAAAGCACCCTAGAGACGACTTACACAGACCTGTGCTTACAAGGCGGTCCACGTACCGCCATAATAATTTCGGGAGTTGTTGTCCAAGGGACGCAAGCAATAATACCAGTCCCTTGCTCAAGGACCGACGATCGTAGTTTACAGTTTTGATAAAAAGGAAACACTTGAATGGAAAAAAAAAGGGCTGATCGTTCTTTTTTCATGAGGGAAGTTTGTAAATATTCGACAAAGGAAATGATATATTTAAACTACGTATTTAGTTCGGTATATTTGAAAATTAAAAGGTAATTAACAGAGAGCCTTTTATCGAAAAGAAAGGGCTTAAATGCTAAATAATAAAATCAAAGTAACTACGAAGTACTTAGTTAAAAGGGTCTGAAGCAGGTATCAAATTCGGGACAAGGTGCCACTAAATAAAGCAATTCTCAGTTCTTTATTGCAATGACCCGAGGGTTCAAGATGGCAGGTTACGGGCAAACGCCGTCTAAAATTAGCCGATTTTGACGGTACAGATTTTATCCCGGAATGTCTAAAATATTTATATTATTTATATACATAAATTTATATCTTCAAAAGCTAAACAATTGCAACATTGCATTACAGTTTATTCAAATTATAGACCTTACACGAAAAACATTCATAGCACTATAATTACTTTCAAATACGTACTTTTTCAAAATCTTATATAGCCCCCTATTTAACGAAATAGTGCGATCTTTTCTTAAACGAACTATCCCGCCAGAAATCCCGCGATTGTCTTGCAAATCTCGAGATTACGAACAAGATCCGGGATTTGATCCCGTAAGGCGGTCACAACACTGGCCGGCTCGCAAAGAATCGACCCCGTTTGCTTGTAATTGGAGCCCTTTCCCGACTTCCGGTGTGCTTTGCACCCAAGGGCTTCCTTGGACCTTTGACCCTTATCATTTGGTTGACTCAGGGCCATTAAAGACGATGGGTCTGTAAAAGAATATTTTTATTCCATTGCGGTAGTTTGCTTGGATCTCCATTTATTAAAAGTTGAGGTTAGTTTAAAATAAATGTATGATTGCGTACTCAAATTTTGATTTACAGATCTTTTGTTTCTTACCCCTAAAATCACCCAATGTTCAGTAACCCTATATCTTACCAACCCAATATCTTTACTAACAGTGGAAATAGGCTACCTATGTGCCGACTGTGCTAAAGAGAGTATGATACTTTACGAAATTAACAATCAACATTCCAGAGTGTCTAACGCATTGAGCTTATAATCGTGAATCTGTATGAGATCGAATAGGATGGGCCGATGATGTTATTTGTTGATTAAGTGATTGTTATACGGTACCGATTTCGGCAATGGCGGCCGATCTCAATTAAGATCATCCAAGTGCAGGACATATTACAGTGCACAAGTGTGCGCGCAAACACAATTGCACTTTCTGTTCCCTTAATCTCATATTTCAGTGAGACGGCAATCCGACATGACCGATGAGAGATAGACGCAAGACCACCGGCTTAACGTGCTCTCCGAGGTACAGGCGTTCAACCACCAACTTCCTAACTCCAGACTGAGTTCATTACAGAAAAACTTTTTCCCGACCCGGACTCGAACTTCTCGGTCCTTACGCAGTGCTTGCTACCAATGGACCAGCGAGGGCTACCTAGGATATACCGATAACTAATATTAAAAACGTAATTTTCTGTTTGTTCGCAGAGTGTTTTAAAACCGAACGCGTATATAGTGACACAGGGGCCAACGGAAGACACAGTGGTCAGTTTTTGGCGGATGATATGGCAGGAGCGGGCTGCTGCCATCGTCATGCTCACCAAGACTTTCGACTTCATCAAGGTAATAATCATACCACGGCCCTTTAATAGTAACGTCCTCCCAAATATTTCATCTCATTATTTGTTTAATGAGATATTCGACTGATCGCCCACCCGTCTTTGAATGTCTTTGGTTGCCTGAATTAAATAAAAAAAATTATATGCCTTCACAAAAAAATTATCTTACATAATTCCCACTGGTAAACGTAAAACCATAATACAAAATCAAACAATTTGCAAAAATTATATAAATTTTACAATCTTCTACTTTAAAACTTTATTACGTTATTTGAATATGATATGTATTGTTTTTAAACATTATTTAATATTTGAAAAAAAAAAACATAACAATTAGCTACTGCATACATCTAGGAAATCAACAAGTCATGTCAATGTTTTCTATTCTTACACACCCAAAAAGTTCCCTCAAAAAAATAAACAGCAAGTCACAGCCGAGTTCTCTTTCACACGGCAACCGATATTATAAATTAGGAATATGAATCCGTACCCAAAATTGAAAAGGGATAACTTAGGCCCCTTTCATGAATAGGCACAATCCCTTTCGCAAACCGAGATCCCTTCGAATATCCATTGGTCCCGCAAGAATAAGAGTGTACATTTTACTAAGTCTAAACGACAAACCCTGTCTTCCATACAATAAAGTGGATATTTTTCTTTTGTGTGATAAACTGGTAGCCACGTTTTCCTTTCCTCGTTGTTATGCCAATTTCGTTTATATCTTTTCTAACATTTGACACATTTTTGAGGATGGCAACAATGCCTAATAACTTTATCGTTTTATTATTTTTTGCGTTTGCGGTTATGTTAACTTGTTTAATAATTTACTGATAGGGTAGATGACCCTGTAACAATTAACTTTATTTTCGGTGTTTTTTTATCAACTTTGTCACTGATATCCGTGATAATATTATCCTCCCGTCATATTATATCCGTGAAAACCTATAAAAAGTTGATAATATTGACAAAATTCTAAACTGAAAACATAAAACAACTCTGTTACGCGACGGTGTGACGGCGGCGAGCTTTATAGCTCAGTGAGTCGAGGTGGCGAAATTTGGAAGATATTTTTCGCTCCATTTGTCGGGACTGAATTTCGCTCTGGTTATAAAACACCGCTACCGTCTCCTGATAAAACTGTTGCAGAAAATATTTTGCTTATTTTCCGGTTTAATCCTTGTTCGGTAAAGGGAGAAATGTTAATGTTCAAAACTTATTGAATATTTTTTCCGATAAACGCAAACGCTAGTAGGGTGTAGACTGCGGATAATGAGAAAAAATCTCATATAAAAAGAAAATACTAGCCGTTGCTTGCCAATCCAATCTTAGCCATGCACCTCTGTGTTTTCTTATTTAAAATTATTTTACACATTTAACCGACGCTCTTGCGGCGAAGGAAAACATCGTTCAAACCTTACAAGAAATTCTGAGGTGTGTGAAGTCGACCAACCCGCACTCGGTCAGTGTGATTGCAGTGGACTATGACCATGAGTTTAAAACTTACGCACACGATATCGCCTACGTAAATATGTCATGAAAAACTTGTACAGCGCCGCTGGTGGTTACGCGAAGAACTAAAATCGGCCGTATGAAAAAAACAACTCGATAGGTTTTTAACGTACGTAAGTTTTCGATAGCTAACTCATGGTAGGCCCTCTGTTCGCTGTAGTTTAGTTTCATGCCTCTCGGTGGGAATGTATATGGGCTGATAATGATGATAAGTTCTCACCTTATTTTTTTCTTAAACAGGTAATGTGTGTTCAATACTGGCCTCCCAACAAAGAGAAAGACGAGACGTACGGCGATATCAGCGTGGGCATCGTGCAAGAAGAGGAGCTAGCCAATTTCCACATAAGAACATTTAGATTATACAGGACAGAAAAAAATGTAAGTTATGTAATATCCGATTCTATCCGATTATCGTAATTATTTTCAAAAAATTCAACCACATTATTTGCTTTCTAAGCGATTGACAATTACGAATAAGCGTACACTTATGGTGTAATATCAAATGATGGTGCTCTACGTTAGGAGTCATGGGTTTGATCTCCACCAAGACAAATATTTGAGTGATCCCTCACACCCTCACACACCGACGTTTTATCTAGTGTTAGAATGTGTTATTTATATATATTTTTTTTATTTAACCTATGTCATCCCATTTATAAATTAAAGTAACACAAATGCTTATGCACTACCTTTGGAACCAGAATAGTAAAAGTATGGGAATAATTGACAAATTTGTGCATTCCATTTCTTTGTATTAAAACAAAATACAAAACGTTAAAATGTGAGGATAATGTACTCGTATGTGACTTTGTGCGATAAATATTAGTCTTTATGGGTCTACACGCGATATTAGGAGTAGCAAATGCATTGCTACTTACTGCTCGACGTTACGACTGGGGTTACACCAATCATGGTCGTGAGCGAACTGGCGTGTGGGGCATTCTATGCCAAGCGGACAAGTAAAAAATGTTGATGTTTCAGATTTCAATAATATTTTACTATGTTGTACCTATATAGGTCCTCAACATATATTATGAATATTTTTACTCTGTGATATATAGTTATAGATTTAGAGGCTAATGAAGTTTTGACTCTACAGCAGGAATGCACAATTTGTAGTCCCAAAAAACAATATTTATTATGTAAAAAAATTAAACTTAATACATGAATTTTATAGTTTAGTTATTGAGCTTACTTTTGACATTTTTAGAAAATGTTTTTTTTATTTTTTTGAAGAAAAAAAATTGATTTTTATTTTTTATCCTCGATTTTCTCAAACTTGGACCACTTTAATTTTTATTATTTTTTTTCCTAAAATAGCTCATAGTATGTAAATAATCCTTGCCAAGTCTCATAATGGGCCCGGGAGTAGTTTAGGAGCTAGACCAGTTACAAGGCCGGAGCGCAGCGGTAGGCGCCGTGCCGCGCCTGCCGCCCGTTAGTAACAGTTTGCAGAAACATTTGATTTTTTAATTAATTAATTGATTTTTCTTAATAACATTAATAATTCAATAAACAACAGGCTTATTTACATATTTTTACAAGGTTATGAGTCTTAGCATTGCTGGTGCGTTTTATAATTACACCCTGAGCTGGACAAAAAAACTATAGTTGTCGGCAAAACCGCACTGAGTAATGATGTTACCTTCTGTAATACTCTCTTTTAACTGTCTGAAATATTGAGCTTGCTGGTCTGCGATATACGCATGTGGCTTCAGCAGTTCCAAGGCTGTGCAAAGGCTGACGAAATCATCGGAAGGAAGGACTTGAGTGGCGATGGTGAAACGATCTGTTTGCGACTTCTGTGACAATACTCGGTACAATATATGGGTGTTTAGTGTTTACCCGTGGCCCCATTGGGTCGGCCCATTAACGGGTCCACGGGTAATTTTGATTCCCCGTGGTCCCATTGCGTTAGGGATTGCTCTCTGGTCTTATAATTTATCGATAAAAAATGTAAACCATTAACTAAACATAAGTTTACTTGTTCAAATTAAATTATTGCATTCTTAAAAACAAATACATATTTACACCCTAGAAACAATAGAGAAGTAATGATGAATTATCTTAACATTTCTAATGCGGTCTAGGTCAGGGGATACCAGTCACAACTATCTGTCCGGTGGTTGGTGAACGGTATACGGGTTAGCAACCCCGGCTCCTCGAGCTACTATCGACTCAGTCCAAATCATCCGAAGCGATAGTATCCTTCCTCCCCTTTTCCTTCCCCCGTCATATATCCTTGCTACTCGTGGGAACGCAATGACTTTGTTAAAACAATGCACACGGCAGAATGGCGGCGACGTGGTCCTCAACCCGTCACGTCACGTTTCCCACGAGGTGAAAAGTGGATCGCTGGAAGTGATCTCTGCCTACCCCTCTGGGAAAAAGGCGTGATTTTATGTATGTATGTATGTATGTTTCTAATGCGTATTCGACTGATATTTCACCAGTTATTCATTCCATTAATAAAACGTTGAATTCATAACTGATACATGAATGGAATTCGAAGAAGTAAACTTATAATTAATCAAAATGTGAATCAAAATTACCCGTGGACCCGTTAATGGGCCGACCCAATGGGGCCACGGGTAAACACTAAACACCCATATATTGTACCGAGTATTGTCACAGAAGTCGCAAACAGATCGTTTCACCATCGCCACTCAAGTCCTTCCTTCCGATGATTTCGTCAGCCTTTGCACAGCCTTGGAACTGCTGAAGCCACATGCGTATATCGCAGACCAGCAAGCTCAATATTTCAGACAGTTAAAAGAGAGTATTACAGAAGGTAACATCATTACTCAGTGCGGTTTTGCCGACAACTATAGTTTTTTTGTCCAGCTCAGGGTGTAATTATAAAACGCACCAGCAATGCTAAGACTTATAACCTTGTAAAAATATGTAAATAAACCTGTTGTTTATTGAATTATTAATGTTCTTAAGAAAAATCAATTAATTAATTATAAAATCAAATGTTTCTGCAAACTGTTACTAACGGGCGGCAGGCGCGGCACGGCGCCTACCGCTGCGCTCCGGCCTTGTAACTGGTCTAGCTCCTAAACTACTCCCGGGCCCATTATGAGACTTGGCAAGGATTATTTACATACTATGAGCTGTTTTAGGAAAAAAAATAATAAAAATTAAAGTGGTCCAAGTTTGAGAAAATCGAGGATAAAAAATAAAAATCAATTTTTTTTCTTCAAAAAAATAAAAAAAACATTTTCTAAAAATGTCAAAAGTAAGCTCAATAACTAAACTATAAAATTCATGTATTAAGTTTAATTTTTTTACATAATAAATATTGTTTTTTGGGACTACAAATAGTGCATTCCTGCTGTAGAGTCAAAACTTCATTAGCCTCTAAATCTATAACTATATATCACAGAGTAAAAATATTCATAATATATGTTGAGCACCTATACAGGTATAACATAGTAAAATATTATTGAAATCTGAAGCATCAACATTTTTTACTTGTCCGCTTGGCATGGAATGCCCCGTGTATAGACCCATTAAGACTAATATTTAGAGTAATGAAACGCGAAAGTCTAAAAAGACTTTGTGCAATATTTCGATGTTTTTTTTCTATAACCCTTTGGGAAAGACGCTAATGTACATTGTCCCCTCAGGTGGTGGTAGAAGAGCGGTTCATCCTCCAGTTCCATTACACACAATGGCACTCGCACACGTGTCCGTTCAGCAACGCCTTGCTGGAGTTCAGGCGGCGGGTACGCGCCGTGGTGGGGCGGCGGCTGGCGACCAACCCGGCGGCCGGCCCTATGGTGGTGCACTGCAAGTGAGTCCCGTCCAGGGCTGCTATAAACTAAACGCCGGATAAACACGGCAAAGTCCCGGACATGACGGTCGAAGTTAGGTTACCCTACAAAATGGGGCTGTCGCGACAGCCAACATGTCCTGCTAAAACATTTTTAAAACCCCCTACCGGAGAACCCCCGGATGTCTATCAAACCAAGAGAAATCCGGGGAAATCCGGAGGGATGGCAACCCTACGTCCTCAGCGTCCCTCAGTGACCGCTGTATCGACTGCAGCAGCTAAGTTAGCTCTTACAAAACTTAGTAACTCTGTCTGTTCGCCCCGTCATCTTATATGGAATGCGAAGGAAATAGCGCAAATATTAAACTGGTCCGCGTTGCTGAAACCTACCTACCTAACCGATCCTACCGTATCTATTTATAGAACTGATGGTCCACAAATAGGGAACCATTTCAAGGAAATAATGGGTACGTGTCTTATTTTCCCCTTGTCAACTGCGAGTGGGCGGAAAAGGTATCAATGTCCAAAGCAGACATATTTTAGTTGGGTTTCTTAGGAAAATTTTGAATTTCTTGTATCTGCCAACGCAGTTTCGAAACAAGAATTTGGGCTAATTCGGCGCCTGTTTAGAATTTATCATTTATGTATATTCCAACGATGGTTTGTCTTTCTTTCAAAATAATATTTGATAATTTCTTAATAGTTGACTTGTCTAGCCGCCCCTGTTGTATATGATTTAGCAAACGATAAATATTCTGAACTTTTTGGTCACGAAACGTACTGGCCGAAAATAATCTCTAAATTTTAATCGTTAAACAGAAAACAATACGACGTTCGTTTTTTGTTTTATTTTATTGAATTTCTGACTTAAACCTTACATATTGATATTCACTTAACAATATGTTTTTGTTTAACTCGAAACAATAAATGTTTATAATAGGCAATATGGCTTTCATTTTAGCGGCGACTATCTAGACAGATAAAAAAAAAATTTACGAACGAGATGGTTTTAATTATTAATACCTACCTACATACATAGTTATCAATTTATACACCATAGAAATAATTTGTCCTTGTTTTAGTGACGGCGGAGGGCGATCTGGAGTATACTTAGCCATTGATGCCAATTTAGAATTGGCCGAGGAAGAAGACTGTTTTGACGTTTTCGGGTTTTTGAAGAAACTACGACAATCTAGAAAAGGCCTTATTGAAAACGAGGTAAGTGTATTATAGACAGACAATGCAACATTTTTCAATGAAATTGTATCATATACCTACCTTGTTTACATGTTGATATAATAATTTGGCAGTATGCCTGAGCATTTATCGTACATTCATCATCGGATTTGAATGTAAATGTAGTTTAAATGTTATTTATCGTGCTATAATAGCAGACATCCCGTCAAGGTCTTCACGCAATGTCTTCGTTCAAGATCTTTACTCGATTCCGGGGTCAACAAAATGTTTATTGCACCTAGACTTTAACTATGATTAACTGGGTGAAGGTTATCTCAAATAGTATCTAAATACATAACTATCTCAAATGTAAGTTGTTGGTATTATGTGCTTTTTTTCAAACTAAAATCAGATTTGGAATCGATTTTGGCATTCGTAGCTACAAAACATGCTGCTCAGTGTATAAGCCTACCCACTGCTATATCTACACTTGAATTTTACTCGCAAATAATCGAAAATGGTTGTATTGTACCTATATGTTTAAATTTCATTTCTTTTAACATAATAATATTATACCTTAGGAACAATACAAATTCGTCTACGACACGTTAGAAGAGCACGTGGTGTGCGGCGTCTCCTGGTTCCCCGTTTCGGAACTGTCACAAAGACTGAAGCAGAAATCACAAAGGGACCCGGTTTCGAAACTGAACGAATACCAGAAAGAGTACCAGCAGATCTGCAAGCAGACGCCGCGGTTCACCATCGGGGACTGCGCGGGCGGACACAGGGGGGACAACAGGGAGAAGAATCGGGACGTACTTGTTGTCCCACGTAAGTCATAGCCATTAATTTCTATCCCAATCATCTATGTCTATCTGTGATGGCAATTAATTTCTATCACACCCATCAATGTCTATTAGCCATTAATTTCTATCACAGACCTAAAAACCTTTAGGTCAACGATTTTGCCATTCGCGTGACTTCAATTTGTTCTCCTATATTATGTAGTCAAGATAGTCCAGTCAAATTTCACCCTTACAATAAAGGTTAGTTGTGATTTTTTGATATTTTGTTAGGAACCATACCATCAGATTTGGCTTTCAGTTTACGAAATTAGCGCCTTATTGTGTCTAGATAATATAATTAAGGTTAGCAACAACAAATAGTAATACTTAGTACTTTTCATTCATGCATTTGCAAACCTTTATGAAACACAATGACATGAAGTCAGTTTATTAAGTTGTTAAGTAAGATCTAGTGTCACTGCCCTTTATCAATGCGAGACTTGCAAAAAGCAAACTTTTAATAATTTCCTTAATTTCACCTCTATCTGTTCACATCACAAAATATTTTGACTTCATCTATGTCTGCCACATATTTTTATACTCAAATTTCTGTTTCATTTTCGCAGCTGACAATTTTCGCCCGTACCTCACCTCCTTCCAAGGCAACAGCTTTACGGACTACATCAACGCTGTCTTCGTAGACGTAAGCAAACTTTTGTTTTACCTTATTCTGTGCTGCGCTGTGCTTTCAAAGCGAAAAATTTTGACTGCCTTTGTTCGACGTGATATAATAAAGTTTCTGAATATCTTAGTCGAACTAAAACTTAAGGAAATACTTTGGATGCGAACTTTATATCACCTTATGCATTATCTAGTAATTCGTTGTGGTAACGGTAAACATTATTATATGTCAGTAAAAACTTTAAGTATAACGTATAAGATAACACAAAATGTGCATAATTTATAACATTGAACCCTAACTTCATTATATGAATGAGCTTCAAATTATTCAATAAGAAGTTACTTTTGTTTGTTAGACAAATATAATGAGGATTAATGTCAGGCTATAATTAATTTGTTAAGTTCTTAATCCCTTTATCCGTTGAATTCGGATCCGAAATGAGTTTTCGTGTTCCGAGAATGTACACGTGCATTTTGTTCCTCCTATTTGGAATAGAGTAAAACATACAAAACAACCCAAGATTCATTACAAACTGGACTTCCAGGTGTGTTTATGTCGTTGGAATTTTAGATTGCAAAGGTACTATAATAATAAATACGTATGGCTTTTTGTTGGTGCGCTGAATTTCAATTTTGCCGGTTTCATATTTTTCAAATATTAGAAAAGTGAATTCAAAACCATACAAAATAATTACGTTAAACAATGACGGCATTTATAGATTTTTAAAAATACTTTGAAATTGGAATAACATAATCGATGTTTAGATAAAAATTAAGTACCTACATGTTATTCAAGCATTTAGCGAGGCACAAAACCCTGCTGAGTTAGCACTTTGTTTTTTTTTCTACCTTGGAAGAGTCGTTAAATAATGAAACACGATACTTTTGCACCTATGAGTGAACAAATGCGTCGAGCTTTTCGCTTTCGGCCTGACTTTTTTGACAATTTGAGTGGACCGTAGGGCGGATCTCCATGAATATTGATGCTGCTGGCCCATATTGAGCTACTGAATAAATCACTCTATATGTTGTTAAAAGTTTTACGGCCAAAAAAGGCAGTCAGTAAAACACTGTTGATTGTTGATGTAAGCAATACTGATTACCAAGAACACGTTTTGAAATCGGTAATTCTAGCCAGTTTTCCAATACGGTACAAAAAATATACATTGGAAATCATCGGATTTGTTTTTGCTTTATTAGTTTTTTGCAATCGCGATGGCACATAGACGAAGGGAAAAAAATTGACACCAAAATAAACCTCGCGAGTTTATTCGCAGGTGTATATTTTTTCAATCTAATAACATATTGCGTGTTCAAAGCTACAAAATAAATTAAACATAAATAAAAACGTGCTTTGGTTGTCATTTACTGAAAGATAGAAAACAAAACTAACAACTTGTCAATTCGAGTTTGACTGGCTCGGTGGAACCGTGGTCAGTTGATGGCTGGCGGTTCCAAGAGTCGTGGGTTCGATTCCCACTCGGGATAAATATTTGTGTGATGTACATCAGTGTTTTTTCCGTGTCTAGGTGTAACATATATTTAAGTATGTATTTATAAATGTATGAATATCAGTATCTGACTCCCATAGTACAAATTCTGCTTAGTTTGGGGTCAGATGACCGTGTGTAGAAATGTCCAAGATATTTATTTATTAATTTAAATGGATTGGTTGTACAAATGAGCTAATTGTTTCAGGGTTACACCAAGCCTCGGGAGTACATAGTGACGGAGTGGCCCCTGGTCCGGACACAGGGCGAGTTCTGGTCGCTGGTGTATGACTATGAGTGCGCCGCCGTAGTGGTGCTGTGCGTACCCCCGAAGAACTCGGTAAGATACTTTCAATCTTGAAGCTTTTTGCCCTACAAAGTTACAAGAATAATACTTTTTTACTATAACCACACGATGAGCTGAACATTTTAATGTTGTTAATGAGTTAATATTGTTTAGGAATAGAGTAAAATGTATCCTGAACCGAGCTATCCTTAATTTTCTCACAATATCTTTCCATTTTCATTGGTTTCTAATTTTAATATAAGTTTACGCTCTGTCGATTAACCACGCTGTGTTTTTGGGTCATCATAATCTAGATCTGTAATTTTGAATTTTTTTTATTCATATTAATTTTTGTACAATCAACCTGTTGTGTATGCCATAATAATAAACAAATAAAGCTCTTGCTTTAGGGCCAAGGGCCAACGCTGCGATAAGCAATCGCGGTCCCAATCAATATTGACTCGAGCGGTGTCTGTCGGGGTGACATTTGTATGAAACTTAAATCAGAATTGTATAAAACAACCTACCCGTACTTTCAAATACCCCAGTTGCAGTTAGCACTCAAGAATCACTTAATATTTTATTTTAATTTGAAGCGATTTTTAAACAGAACAGACCTTAAATATCAAAAGCTTTTCTTTTTAAAATATATGCAGAGTAGCTTAAATTCTAAAAACAATACGCTATATAACGCCAGTTTCATCCGTAATATTATTTTTATTTCAAATATAAAATATATTAAGTCGTTCTAGTAGTGTAAACTATATCAACTAACTGAACCTTTCACAAGAAAGTTAATTTAAAATACCAAAAAATATTTACTGCAGCGCACTAAGATGATGAGCTTACTATGAAAGACGATCTTCTATTTTCTTGATGAAAGTTTTTCTCGTTCAAAATATCTCACCCGTTTATTAAGACGCTTCATACGAACAAATAGTTCATCACATGAGACCATTTTTCATTACTCATTTTCAACTTTGCTCTTTTGCTCTACAGAAATGAGAAGTGCCTAACTCCCTAGTGAAAATTTTAAAAGATATATTATATTTTCAAGCTCGTTGTACGTTCATTTTACCCAGAAAGTGTAGCTTAATTTCTAGGTTTCACACTATTTTCGTTGCTCAGTTGGTACTGTTTATGTCATACTTTATCATAAGGACGAACATTCATGAAATATGTTGCGTGTTTAACACATAAATATGTCTAAGTAAAACGGGATCACCGTAACTATATTATATCGGGTTATGGTAAAAAAATATAATCTTTGTCGGCACGTGTTTGCTTTTCATGCCATATTTTTGGGTTGAAATATGTGACAACACAAGTATGGGGTTATGTTTAGCCATTTATCAAAGTCTTCATTTATATCGTTTTCGATACATTTGGCGTACCAAGCATACTGTTTTAAAGGTATGAAATTCGTCACCCTTTATTTTATCTGGTCTTCGGAAATAGCGGATTATTTTGATATTTCTCTTTCTTTAAAATATTTTTTACTCATATACCCTGATAATAGAATTGCAGAAACAAGCAAGATTAACTTAGTCATAAGCATAAATTAAAGGTTATAATCTTATCTTAATTATTTTATTTCTTGATTGATTTCTAATGTTGGTAATTAAACATTTGAACACTACTGTACATTTAAAATTGATAAAAGATACGAACCGTCGGTTCGTGTCTTTTCTCTCAACTCTCAAATCTCAACCACGTTTATTATACAATAACATACCTTGTATTTAGTTTACTTGCGTCAATATATATCGCGAGACCACTCAAATAGATTGTTAACAATAATATTTCTCTTGCAGCAACAATTTCCCCCGTTCTGGCCGGAGGGACGGCATTCTAAGAAATACGGACCGGTGTTCACGATAGACCACGTCTCGCACAACCACTACACCAACATCAAGACTTGGATATTCAGAATCAACAAGAAGGTAAGATTTATTCATCATCTAGAATCTGTTTACTTTATGGTAAGAGCAAACGAAGAAAAATAAATGAAACGGGATTGAGCAGAGCATTATGAGATTGCGTGCAAAGAGGTTTGGTTTTCCTTGAGTATTTTTTGCATAAACATTGAAATAGATTTCGTCAGTGGTTTAAATACGGAATCTGTAAATATACATGCTAATTTACAATTCATTAAGTCATTCTGGATATTATAAAAGTTAAAATACATTAATAAATTATGTATTGCTTCCGAACTAAAAGTTCTAACCAACTTATTAAAGCAATCCAATAAAGGTTCGACACGGTATGAATTATTGCTATACAGTCAATCCGGATAATCCTTAAATTGATCCCGGGGGATCTACCTAAACAACTTGTTATAGAAAGTTACCGCTCAATAAAAGTTGGTTTATTACGTACGAATAATTGGTAACGGAAAAGTTTCAACGGTGTCTCGTTTCAGGTATATTCTGCGCCGATTTCAGGGAAAATCATTTTTCATAATAAAACCGATTTTGTTTCGAATACGGCACAAGCGAAGTTGTTATGAAACGTAATACAAAATCGTGATTAAAATATTGACAATACACGATCCAGAATGTTGGATAGTTGCCTTGTTGGTCTGTCGGAACTTTGACAAGCATTGTTGTTATAATTCTGATACGAGTCTGCAATCATGTGTGTGCGTGTAGGAGTTCCGACTTTTAATACAAATAGATACTAATTTGGGTACACAGTTTAATTTCGAAGTACTATAAAGAACTACGCATCAAATTAGTCAATAACATTTGTATCTTCTAACAAAATATAACAAGATACAAACCTAAGTTCAAGCCGTATAATTGAACACAAAGACAATCATAGCAGCAAGAAGCCTCACACCAGGGTTACTTCTTTTCATGAGCGGGAAATTATGCCGTTCGAGAATCAGTCTGTCCAGCCACCAAAGATGTTGCTTACCAGACGGTGTACCATAAATCGTCTGTCATAGACGCAGAAGCCAATAGAAATACTTCTTACAAATATTATTTATTTATTTATTTGGACAACCAACAGAACTAACATCTTAAAAGTATAATTTTTGTAACTAACAGCTGATGTAGCTATATAATGCCTAAATTTTGCCACGGATAACGAATTGTTAATATGTAATACCATATAACATTTAACGAGACCAAATTGTCCCCAGATCGTTTCCCTAACGGAGCTGATGGCCGGCGTCAAGGCGCCGCCGAAGACCGTCCAGCTATTCCAGCTGACCTGCTGGCCGATGGGCCACAAGGTGCCTTCCTCCACCAACTCGCTGGTCGAGCTCATGAACATGGTGGAGCGGTGGCGGCAGCGGACTGACTACGGACCTGTATGCGTCGTGTCTCCGTAAGTTATTAGAGTAATGAGGGTTTTCGTATATGAGAAATCCACTAGATGGCAAAACTAGTCTAATTGTTACGCGATTGGTGAATATTGACATGTATGTCAATGTTACGTCAGAAATAACCAATCACGCTGCAGGACTACACACTACGTATTGCCATCTACTGAATTTCTCATACACAAAAACCCTCATTGATACAGGATTTGCGGCTTGTACTCATTAACATGTCCAATTAGTCCAGTCATTTAAGCTCAAATTAGGTAAGAATCTCGGAATTCGAGATACCCAGCTGTAAGTCTGTAAATACTTAGATATTGACACCCTAAAAGTGGTCTCAAAACCTACATATGGTAGGGTGTACGCAACTATTAAATTTTCAAGGTCAAATGTCACAAATATCAGTTTTATGAACTTTTGAGCGAAACGGGAAGTTTTATCATAAAAATATGTAGGAGAAAATTGCTTATCATCTAATTATCTACAAAAAATATCTCTACGTTTTATTCCTAAGATTCACCATTTCAGAGATACAGCGATGCAAATAGTAAAACTATGGTTTTTTTTTTCTCACACTTGGCCGGTTTTTAACGTGGTTACCCCAGTAAACCTATTCCAGACCACACCTTTTATACGTGAAGAACACGTTGTTTATATGGAAGCCTAGTTAAATAATGGTTTTGTGTTGTTTTTAGTACTATACATGTACGTTTCAGTACATTTAAACTGCTTATTATGGGTCAAAAAGTACGAAATAACCAATTATTAGAATTTCTGTTTGAAGTATAACTGAAAAAAATACATTTTAAAAATGTTAACTGTCCATCTAACTCTATTATGAACGTGAAAATCCATATTAACCAAATTAAATTTAATGAAACGCAGAAATCTTAAATCTTCTGAATACTGAAATCAACACAAAACAACTATTTAACTAGGCTTCCTTATAAACAACGTGTTCTTCATGTATAAAAGGTGTCGTCTGGAATAGGTTTACTGGGGTAACCACGTTAAAAACCGGCCAAGTGTAAGAAAAAAAAAACCATAGTTTTTGTATGAGAACCCACTTAAACATTGGTTTTAAGCTTTTTCTAGTATTAGATGTTATAGAGGCTACTGAAATACATCAGTTGTGAAAATTTTAACTGTCTAGCACATTCGCACGGGGGTCTGGAAGCTTTTGAAAATACAACTTTTTTAACTATTTGCATCGCTGTATCTCTGAAATGGTGAATCTTAGGAATAAAACGTAGAGACAATTTTTGTAGATAATTAGATGATAAGCAATTTTTTCATACATACTTTTATGATAAACCTTCCCGTTTCTCTCAAAAGTTCATAAAACTGATATTTGTGACATTTGACCTTGAAAATTTTATAGTTGCGTACACCCTACAATATGTAGGTTTTGAGACAACTTTTAGGACGTCAATATACAAGTATTTACAGACTTGCAGCTGGGTATCTCGAATTCCGAGATTTTTACCTAATTTGACTGGACTAAATGTCCACTGTCCAATAAAGGCCACATGGTCTGTGATAATTGAAATTGTATTGTGTACTTGCCCGTACTTCTTTATGTTTCCCTTGGTGTTGGGAGCGAGCGTTCAATAAATGCTTTATAACAACCAAAACAGTAACTCTATCCCCCAAAACAGTAAATCAAGTTTTGTTCTTACACTTCCAAATATAAAAAAAAAAACATAAGTAAAGATCTATCACGACTTATCAAAACAGAATCGGGACGCGTCCTAAGTAGTTTTCAACAACATTCCAAAGATATCAAACTGTCAATGAGCCGGAACACCGCTGAATAGTTGGTGTCTACCTTCCTGATCAGGTCTCTTTAAAGTACCAAACTTGCGGTAGGAAGTCCCACATTTAATTATCTTCGAAGTGTGTGCGAAGCTTCTTGAAATGGGTTCACCGGTGAAAGTCATTAACAACGTCGATGGATTGTGACAGGGGACCGACGGAGGTCCCCTTGTCTCATATTACTCATTTGGAGTTATGATCGTCACTTTAGTTATTTCAGCATTATTTAGAAACTAAGTATAGAAGCGTGTCACTCATATCTCTAGTCGTTAGCATTATGTAGCTAGACCCTTGGTAAATGCCTTGGGTATATTTAATGTGAAGATACTTTTAAATGGATCTGATTTTCTTGCGTTGAGTGAGTTTTGTAAAACGTATCCTAAAGTTTTATTTAAGTTATTAGATCCCTCGATGTTGGCCTGGACTATAATTGGTATTAAGCTTAAGGCTTCACGATTAACTACACAATTTTAAATTCTGAACACATATTTCCATCTCATTAATTACTTATACTTTGAACGTTTATGAATATTTCATATTCATTAATGTTAATACAAAATACGAAATGGATCCCTTTGTCTTGTCACATCATATGATATCGTAGTGACGAAATAACGATTTGCAACATTGCCAAGCGGGATTAATGAATTCCAGAATTCACGCAGCAATTAAGTTGAAAGAGCTGATAATCGTGGCAATTAACAAAGGCTGCAGTTGCAATGTGTGGGTAGAATAAATGTTCTGTTTTTTAGAACAACCAGTGTATAAAACACATAGAAATGAATAATCAATTTAGTTTTTATTTTACAAAAAATAACATTTTTTTTCATTAGAGCTAGAAACAGACCTAATCGTATTCTTGGTTCTTGATTCAATACCCCGAAGGTGCGGTAAAGTTATACAGGTATTTATTTAGGGTTGTATATAGGAAATACGATTTGTATTGTGGTTTCGCCATCTCTTTGGCGCACGTAGATTGGCCCTTGGGTGCGCCTGGCCGGTACTCGAGAAGTGATCACTAAATTCTCTGGATTGGTGAGAATCGTATAACGAGCACCACTCTATGAATACTGCCCCGTAGCGCACTGCCTCAAAGGAATAAAGAGGGATTTACATCAAACGATCATTCTTCAGTAGTCCTAGCGCTTTTCTTATGAGGGATCATCATTTAAGTTGGAGTTAAAAACCAAAACATAACATAACCGAACAATCGTTGTCGCGTGTATCTTAACATAGTTTTTCTCAGAGGCATCACTAACGAGACATTGTTAAAAAATAACCATTGAATATTGATACAACTTCTGATTTTTATTATGCTTGTCTTAGGCACTTACATGTGAATGTTTTTTTTTCTAGTTGACTTACGATGATGGCTTAGAGTAGCCTTGTCATCGGGGGAGCTATCCTAATTAAAAAAAATACCTGATGAGTATTACCCACTACGTCTCTATGAAAACGTGTCAAACGGCGTAACCTTGTAAAAGCGTAATACAGAGTGGAAATTTTACGTTTTCTTTTTATAAATCAATTATTTTAGGTAATAAACAATTAGATAATTAGGTACATATGACATTTTGAAATAATGTCTTATTTTTTTAAGTTGTTCGTTATGATTCGCTAAATATGTTCCTCTTAACAAGGATAAATGCAAAATATAAAATAAAAAGTGTCAAATCGGTCATCTAAGAGCGGCTCCGGTATAGTTGTATGTTTTTACTAATAGAATTCCTTGCTCAAAAAAGTAAAAAAAAAACAGCTACTTACCAAACTATACCAAAGCCGCTCTAAGTTGGCCGATTTGCTACATGTCAGACTGACTGCACTAGTCTTTGAGTATAAAGCCACTGGAGATGCCTTACACGGGCGACCCCCTCCGGCAAAGTACATTGGTCAACTGTTCAAACACGTTTAATAAAACTACTTGTCGCTGCACCACCGCCATTTTGCATTGATCCCTATCGCGTGACGTTACTCTTGAAAAATGGTTAGTTGTGCAGTATTCTCATGTAAAAGGCGATCGAGAGCTCAAATTCGCAACAAGAGCGCGTTTAGTATCATATCTAAGTGTTTTTACTAACTTTTAAACGTGTATTTAAGAAGAATTGCCATTTAAATAAAAAGTCGTTGCGATACGTAAACGACAGAAAAAAATAAACAAGAATACAGTGGTACGGGGGCTAGTGATGTCACAAAGTCAAAAAAGCGACTCGACATTTGAATGAATCATTCACTCCCTGCAGTTAGTTGTATAATCCGTTTTTTACTTTAATTTTGAATTAAATAAAAGGTCTAAACATATGTTATATTTAAATCTTGTAAGATGAATTAGAAAAATTACTTTTCTTTCCTCTGGTCATACGATATTGAAATTTAGTCTGAAAATGAAAAGAAATTCTGTGACTCCCTTAGAGATATTTTTAAAGACATAGATATATTAATCGTATCCTCTCAGTACATTTTGGACTGTATCTTATATGTTTACAAGAACATACAATCATTTAATATCGGATCCTCACCATTTTAACACCAGTAATAAACATAAGTTTGCCGTTTCAAGGCTCAGGCTTCAAAAGACTGGAAAGTCGTTCTTGGGTTTAAGCACATAATTGTTTAATAAGATCCCACAAAATGTTATTGAATTACCTACAATAATCAGTACAAGATAGTTCAGTTCATTCACCAAACTGATTTTATTTTATTCTTTGTGTCATCACTATTTTTTTCGTATGTGTGTTGCGTAGTTACGTGAAAACTTTGTTTGTGTGCGTGTATTGTTTGAAGTGTTGAACATTTTTGTAGTGTGCGTTTATCGTTACAGCAAAATTTGTGTCTGTTGAGTTATTAATTTTTTGGTGGTGTGCTGTACGTGTTTACCTCGCCCCCCGCTAAAAGTGGCGAAAAAATTTGTTAGAAGCGTTGACGTTATGGCATCTCCAGTGGCTTTATACTCAAAGGCACTAGTGAGGGACAACGGTAAAATTGCCGAAGTATATAAGTAACAGTTATTTCCACTTTATAACCAAGCAAGGTCTAATTATAACAAATTTTTATTAAAAACATTAATTCACATCCAAAAGATTGAATTTAAGTTCCTTATTTATAAATATATTTATTTTTAAAATACAATACTTATTAAATCCTTCATCCTATTTTTAAAAATACCTGGTGAGTATTACCCACTACGTCACTATGAAAACGTGTCAAACGGCGTAACCTTGTAAAAGCGTAATACAGAGTGGAAAGGAGAACACCCGATTCCATACAAACTTGGGCCCAACGTTACAAAGCTGAAAGTTGGCCATCAGACAAAGCATATAAAAGGTTTCCATGAGACGAATTTTCATGTTGATCCGCAATGGCCAAATCAATAAAAATACTAAAATACAGTGAATATTTTTGAGGTTATCTGTTTTTCTATTATGAAAGAAAGCTTGTAGGGTGTTTCTTTTTTAAGTTTTGCATTACAGATTGTATACAAGCTATCCAACAGTACAGATAAAGTGGTAAAATGGTATCAAGACATAGGCTATATGTCATCTATATTGGTCAGGGAACCTTGCATGTGTCCGTGAAATATGATTTTGTGATTTGTTAAGTTGTTGGGTAATTCTGAATATTAATAACAGAATATTAACAACATATATATTCCCAAGCGTCGTTGACGGCGCAATGCCCGGTCAACCCTGCGCCCCACTGCACCGCGCACACACGCAAGCACGCTACATAGTAGGTAATGAGAATAAATCTATGGATATTGCAATCATTCGACTTATGAAGTCAAAGTCTAATATCTTAGACATTCTCCTGGGTGTCAGTCTCCTCCTCATTTATCCTGGGTGGGATTCGAACCCATGACCCTTGGTTTAGAAGCCAGAATTCACTAGCAACTGCTCCATCGAGCCAGTCAACTATAAAACCAATTTATTAGATATTTCATTAAAGTGAATAATGAACTAGGTAACTCTAAATGCATATTTGCTTATGGCTGGACAGAGCAGTTCAGTATAAAAAAATAAATGTAACAAAAGCAGGTCATTACAAAATAATAATAAATTATTTTATTCATCCTTATCATCATAATACATCTAAAAAAAATAGCATCTAAACTCTGTGCGTCTTCTTCTTCTTCTTCAGCCCTGTATCACCCATTGTTGGGTATAGGCCTCTTCATGTGCTTTCCATTTGACCCGGTCTTTTGCTGCTCGCATCCAAGTCTTGCCCAATATTTTTGTGATATCGTCGGCCCAGCGCATAGGTGGTTTCCCAACGTTTCTCCGTCCGAGTCTAGGTCTCCATTCGGCAATTCTGCGTGCCTATCTGCCATCCTCTCTTTTGCACATATGTCCGGCCCGTCTCCACTTCAACTTCGTCACAATCGATGTAATGTCCGTGACTCCGGTACGTCTCCGAATAATAGTATTTCGGATACGATCTAAATAAATATGATAAATAATAAAACATTTTAATTATTAATCGACATCAATCAAATCGATCAATGTCATAAGTAGATTCTGTTTACTATACTCTATGGATAGATTTCTGTATCACGTTTGCGAAGATAGCTACGTTATTAATAAATAATATAAATGAACGTTTACAAAACCAGTAACATAAGGAAAATAAAAAAATCTGCTTTTTTCCCTGTTGGCCATTGCTGTTTTGGCTAAGATTTCTATAAGTTAACTTACAAAAATAGACCGATTTTTTGATATATAATTTAATCCTGTAACGTTGGGCCCAAAATGGTGGTTCTCCTTTTACGTTTTCTTTTTATAATTCAATTATTTTAGGTAATAAAAGACAAATACTAGATAATTATACCGGAGCCGTTCTTAGAAGACTGATTTGACACTTTTTATTTTATATTTTGCATTTATCCTTGTTAAGAGGAACATATTTACGCGAATCATAAGAACAACTTTTAAAAATAATACGTTATTTCAAAATTTCAAATGCACATAATTATCTAATTATTTGTCTTTTATTACCTAAAATAATTGAATTATAAAAAGAAAACGTAAAAATATAAAAATTTGTTATAATTAGACATTGCTTGGTTATAAAGTGGAAATAACTGTTACTTATATACTTCGGCAATTTTACCGTTGTCCCTCACTAGTGCAGTCAGTCTGACATGTAGCAAATCGGCCAACTTAGAGCGGCTCTGGTATAAGTAATAATCATCCGATTTCCCCACCTGAAACATTTAACTTCCAAGTGGTCTGTACGAATCTTCTCGTGTCCAGGCACGTTCGAACCCGGCCCGGTAATACCCGGCCGCTCACTGGACATGCACATTCACTTTCCCGAGGCGACGAAGCGCAACATCCAATCGAGATGCGATATTAGCTTTTCTGATTGTAGCTCACAGTTTGGCCGGATGTATCCAACCGATTGGTCAAACTAGATGGTAGTTTTTGAACTGTACTTAACTAAATCTGGTAGCTACGAACAAACAGCTAATAAAACAGTTAGAACAATTTTTCCGGATTAAACTCGCATGTTATTGTTTCTAAACACGGTGATCGCGGGTCTCTAAAAAATACGTTAGAAAGTTTAATCCGTTAAATTAGTTTCATTTCAAATGTGTTGTGTTCGCGCAAATAATAGATAATATCAAAATAAAACAGTATCTGGATTACTTCGGTATATAAATGGATCAATTGTGTTTTACTAATATTTACTTTAATAAAATGGTTATGATTCTTCTGTACCTTTATTTTTGTTTATACTGGAGCCGTTTTTAGATGACCGATTTGACAGATTTTATTTTATATTTTACATTTATCCTTGTTAAGAGGAACATATTTAGCGAATCATAAAGAACAACTTTTAAAAATAAGACGTTATTTCAAAATATCAATTGCACCTAATTATCTAATTATTTGTCTTTTATAACCTAAAATAATTGCGTTTTCATAGTGACGTAATGGGTAATACTCACCAGGTATTTTTTTTTACATATGATGAAGGATTTAATAAGTTTTTTATTTTAAAAATAAATATATTCTTAAATAAGAAATTTCAATTTAATCTTCTGGATGTGAATAAATGTTTTTAATAAAAAAATGTTATATTTAGACCTTGCTTGGTTATAAAGTGGAAATAACTGTTATACCAGAGCCGCTCTAAGTTGACTGATTTGACACATGTCAGACTGACTGAACTAGTGAGGGCAACGGTAAAATTGCCGAAGCATATAACAATAATAACAAGTAACAGTTATTTCCACTTTATAACCAAGCAAGGTCTAATTATAACAATTTTTTATTAAAAACATTTATTGACATCCAGAGGATTGATTTAAAGTTTCTTATTTAAATATGTTTTTATTTTTAAAATACAATACTTATTAAATCCTTCATCTTATTTAAAAAAAATACCTGGTGAGTATTACCCACTACGTCACTATGAAAACGTGTCAAACGGCGTAACCTTGTAAAAACGTAAAACAGAGTGGAAATTTTACGTTTTCTTTTTAAAATTCAATTATTTTAGGTAATAAAAGACAAATAATTAGATAATTCGGTGCATTTGACATTTTGAAATAACGTCTTATTTTTAAAAGTTGTTCTTTATGATTCGCTAAATATGTTCCTCTTAACAAGGATAAATGCAAAATATAAAATAAAAAGTGTCAAATCAGTCATCTAAGAGCGGCTCCAGTATACTTATATGCTTCGGCAATTTTACCGTTGTCCCTCTCTAGTGCAGTCAGTCTGACATGTGTCAAATCGGTCATCTTAAAGCGGCTCCATAATAGTAATGTGCTAAAACACTATCAAAAGGTACTCAAAAATTATTCCGCTATTGCGTGCGTTTATTTCTATTGTTTCCTTTAGGTATCCCAAATATTGTTTGTATAAAGAAGCAAACAACGCTAAGATTTCTTTAATACATATCTCCTGAACAAAGCCTAAAACTCTGATACCTACATAAGAGACTATTGTACCGGCCGGCAAATGTATCAAAGTATATTAGATACCGAAACTTGTTCTCAATAAAGTTCGGCGTTGTAAGGAAGTTTCTCAATGTGGCTAATAGACGCATATTTCAGATACACTTGGAAACAAGTCACATTACATGAATCCTTGTTTGGCGAAGTACGAGTCGATGATAAATAAGATATTGTGCGTTAATATAATATTTCTGCCACATAAAAATATAATATTAAGCGTTATAGTACTTAATAATTCATATGTATCAGAAGAGGCGGTAAACGTGCTGTATTTTGTTGTTTCTGATTTAATAGAAAAAAATATTGGGTACATAAGCATTGACATCAAACTGATATTGACATGAAAATAAATGTACTGCAGTGGGGTACCCCAAGTACATTTTCGTCCTTTGAGCCAGCCCGAAATGTCACTTTCTATCTTTAATTAACATCAAACATAAAAAAAAATATTATAAATACAGACGAATTGAGTACCTCCTTCTTTTTTGAAGTCAGTCAAAAAGCCTAGTTAGGGAATTAGTGACCATTTTTAAACTATCAAAAACTAATTTATTTAATGAAACGATCTAACTTTCGAATTTCTGTCTCTGTTTTTTATGAAATTTGTTATGTAAATACCAATCTTACTTTTCCACCAGAACAAGTGTTTGAAAAAGACCTTTAACAAGGTCTATGTGTTCGCTTAATTGAAATGGATATTAATAAATATTTCACCTTCAACGAAACCTATCAAGGTTCGGATTACACTTATGTGGCTTTCTATAACATGATACACTCTGCTTACCTTTAGTCTATGCCAGACTTGCGAAACATAGAGTATAACGGAAGAGGAGAAATACTTACACTCTGAAATTTTAAAATGAGTTATTTATTGCATAAGTGACATTTAGAATTTAGTTTTTTTTTCCTAACTGACATACAATGATGGCGTGGAGTAGATAGTTCTGGGAGCGGATGGCTCTCTGTGTTTAGTGAATTTTTTTTTAGTTAAAGTTGCAAATATAATATGATTTGTGTTGTTATTCCAATTTATTTTTTCCTCACCAAATGTTCAATCCGAGAGGCAATACGACGAAAACAAATTTTAATAGAGAGTAAAACACTTTTCGGTAAATAATTTATACTTTTATGATATTAAATTATTTCGGATTATCTGATAGTTTCGGTTACGGATACAGGTTTTATGTTTTCAAAGAAGAGTGAAAGAACCATAAATACTCGTACATTAAGCACTCGTAATACCACAACAATAAAAAAATACGATGAGCGGCTAATTTGCTGGTTCGGCCGGATAAAAACAAAACCTTGTCACAACATTTCGTCTTCAACAGACTCTTCCCTATCCGAAATTATCCGAATCCTTTATAGCGGACTCGTTTGCGGTTTCGGATATGAAGTTCCAGTAGCGGTACCATGAGTTAGCTATCAAAAACTTACGTACGTTAAAAACCTATCGAAATTGTTTTTTTCATACTACCGATTTAGTTCTTAGCGTAACCGCTAGGGGCGCTGTACAAGTTTTGATAGACATATTTACATAGGTGATAATATCGAGTCTGTCACTTTTAAATTCATGGTAGCGCTACTGAACAACACTGGTTCTAACGGTATACCTTCTCAGGGACGGGCGGAGTCGCGCGGGCGTCTACTGCGCGGCCAACGCCTGCATCGAGCAGGTGATCCAGCACGGCGAGGTCGACGTGTTCCAGGCCGTGAAGACCGTGCGCCGGCACCGGCCACAACTCGTTGAGAACATGGTCAGTTTTTTTTATCTTCTTCTTCTTATCGAGTCGATAGCAAAATCAAACGCGATCGGCCCAGTATTCGGCCACACGAATCGCGTTGTCTGAGGCACCCATCAAGTCGCTCAGCGAGCAGGTTGCCGGACAAGCGGGACATGACATTAGATGGCACATGGACTGTGGCAAGAAACCGCATACGCAGGCCGGATCTAATACATCAGCGAATCCCCATCTGAGCCTATTACAGACTTCGTACCCAGGTTGGTCGTGACTGGCTCGGCGGAACAGTGGTTAGTGACACAGGTTCATAACCTACGGTTCCAGGAGTCGTGGGTTCGATTCCCACTCGGGACAAATATTTGTGTGACGAACATCGGTGTTTGTTCCGTGTCTGGGTGTATTATTAAATATATTTAAGTTTATTTGTGTATCCACTGTTGATCCTGATTTTTGTAACACAAGTGCTTAAGCTACTTACCACGGGATCAGATCAATGTATGTGATGTTGTGTAATATTTATTTATTTATTATATTTATCTTTGCTACGACCAACCTGGGTACCCTGGGTACGAAGTCTGTTTAGTGACTTCCAGATTGGCCATTTTTTTTTATGAAAGGCTAACAAGATAACCTTATGTAAGATTTAGACTTTTGCGTTCCATTTCACTAAATATTAGTCTTTATGGTCTTGATGGGTATTTGCTACTGCTAATAACGCGTTTAGACCCATAAAGACTAATATTAAGATGACCTTACTCCACCTGATGGTAAGCGGTAGTGAGATGCACATATGAGGTCGACACCACAATAGACCATATTGAGCCTATCGCACTCACCCTGAAGGCCTGCTTTAATGCCATTTCACGCCCCGCCTGTAGAGTCCGGGATCATAGGAGGGAAAACATGAGCTGTAAGGGCAATCCATGCCTTTATGACACGTGGCAGATAAGAGGAACTAAACTTCTTGGTCTGAGTTTGGATGGCAGCGCTGTCAACGTGCGACAGTTATATTATGTAGTAGCCAATAGCTACTGCTAGAATTTGTGTAAGCATCTTAAGGTGAACGATTCTTTAACAACTCATTTGCGCACTTTACTTTGGTTTACCAAGGTTAAATTTTCTTCTCACTGGGTACATATTTGAACGATGATAAAGTAAATGTTAGCGCATTACCAAAATGTTAACTTGACATTAATAACTTAACTATAGATTTGAAATATTATACAACTTGCATGCCCGAACTTCAACTAAACTCTAACATTTACTCAGTCGAGGTGAATCGGTTAATATACATAAAATAATTGGTAAGTAGTTAGTACTAATAAACTTTATTAGTAGCTAATAGGTTATTTAGGTTATTTTTAAAACATGTTGCGAAACATTTATGGTTACTCAGATCTTAATAAGTACTTGTTCGTTTTTTTTTACCCGAAATTTGAACTTGTAGATAAAATGCGTGCTCTACAGATATGCAGCCGTCTTAACAATCAAAGTTCTAACCAGCACTCTTTCCACAGACCGAATACAAATACTGCTACGACCTGGTGCTCCACTACGTGTTGCACTACTTGAACAAAGATATGAACGAAAAGAAGTGAGAGTGCGAATTGAAGGACGAGCTCTGGTTCATCGAGTTCGGCCGCGGCGCCGCGCTGCCCACCACCCCCGAGGAGACGAGCCCGTCCGCGCCGCGCGAGCGCCGCGCGGGCCCGGGGGCGGCGGCGGCGGCGCGGCCCCGGCGCGGCCTGTCGCTCGACCGGCTGCTGCCCGCGCGCCCCGCGCCGCCGCACGCCGAGCCGCCGCGCCGCGCGCGCCGCGACCGCCCGCCGCTGCGCCGCTCGCTGCGCCTCGACGACGACGCCGCCGCCGCCGAGGAGCGCCGCCGCGTGTTCGTGCACGGCCCGCGCGCGCCGTCCTTCGACGAGGGCGACGCCAGCGACGAGTGCGAGTGCGTGCACCGCTCGCTCGACCGCTCCGGGCCCTCCGCCGACGACACCGACTACGAACCGGAGCTCGCCGCCTCCCCGCCCGCGCCGGACCCGCGGCCCGCCTCCGCGGAGCGCCGCGTTCCGGCGCGCGCGCACTCGCAGGGCGTCTTCGAACGCCGCCTCCCCCGGATATACAAGTTCGGCCTCATGGACAAATCGAAACGGGCCAGTTCTAGTGCGTTGTACGAACGATCGGACCGCTCGCCCACGGAGGCGTTCTACAACGCGACCGGCTCCACTCGGCTCAGCTCGCAGGAGCTCTTCGAGAAGTTCTGCTCGGAGGAGTTCACGTCGCTGTACGGGCGCGACGACGACCGCCGCCGCCGGCCGCCGCACTCCAAGTCGACGGGCAGCAGCGGCTCGGACGTGCGCGCGTGCTGCCGCCGCGGGCCCTGCGGCTCGCAGCCGGCGCTCAGCCGCCGCGCCGCGCCCGCCGCGCGCTCCGACCGCTCCACCGACTCCGAGGACGCCTCGCCGCGCCGCTCCGCCCCGCGCCCCATCCCGCTCGACGACATCCCGCACTCGGACGACTGCTCGCGGTCCGCTCCGCTGCTCAGTCCCGACCGGTTCGATACGCGATTCACCTTCGATATCTCGGAACGCAGCGAGGTCACGTCGAATCGAGACGATACACCGTCGGATGCGACCGAAACGCGCAATTTAACGTTATACGAGGAACCACATTCGGACCGAACCAGCCTCTGTGAGTTATACGACGCGGCGTTCACATCGCACCGGCCCTCGTTCCGGCGGGATAGCTCCCGAAAGCGCACGGTCGGGCAGTTCGACCTCACCGCTCTCGACTTCCGAGCGATCGACGACGAGAGCCCGCGCACGAGCCGGCGCACGTCCAATCGGAGCGTCGACGACACGCTGCGGCAGAACTCGGAGTCGCGCAGCTGGGCGTCCGACTCGGTGTTCACGACGCCGGAGCGGCGTTGCCCGCCCGACGCCTCTTCCCCGTCCTCGGCCGACACGCGTCGGTTGGCTTTACCGATCGATTCGCCGCGGGCGGATTCAGCTGCGGCTGATTCGACTGTCGCGGACTCGACGGTGATAGAGGAGGAAGTGCCGAGTGTGATCGAACGAGCAGAGTACGCGCTCGCGTTGCGGTTAGGGAGGATTGATTTGGACGATGACGTGTCGGAGCGAGCGGCGTCGACGCCGGCAGAAAGCATTCGTATGTCAAGCCGGCCTTCGATGCATAAGCTGGAGCCGTTGGAGTCGTTGGAGCCGGCGCGGCTGGTGGGCGGCGGGAGCGACGGCGACGCGAGCAGCGTGCGCTCGGGCGCGGGGCGGCGGCGGCGCGGCGCCAGCGAGCCCCCGCGCCGCTCCGCGCGCTGCTTCCCGCTCTGACTGCGGGGGGCGGCGCCGGCGCCTCCGCCGCGCCGCACCCGCCGCGCCCCTCTCGTGCCTTCTCGCCGTAGGGTTGCCAACCGTACGTCACCTATCTCATCTTACACCAGATACAACATATTTTTGAAAAGATACCCGAAAGTATTGCGCTTCAGTGTCCCTATTCGGAAACGTGCGAAACGTATTAAGTTTGGAAAGTCTATACTTTGTCACTGTCAATCCCTTAAATTAAGGAAGGGACAAAGTACAGTCTCTAAAATCAAAACCGTTTTTGACGTTTTATGAATAATGACCGGCAGAACATTCAACGGTCTTGTCGTGTGTTAGACTACATTAACTGTAGCATATTCAAACGTGATACCGGACCGTTTTTTATGGCTTCACCTATTGTAGATAGTATAAATAATATTTTCATACTAGCGTGTAAGTTTCGCGGCGTTGGCAACCTTACCCTCGCGGCTGCGGTGTCCGCGCCCTGACGCCCGGGCTAGTCCCCTAGGTGTAGCTTAGCGGCCTTCCGCACTCGCGTCGTTTCTAGTGCGGTACAAGACAAGCTATTCACTTTTTACGATGAAACTATGAAACCTGCCAGAAAAGATAATTATGACTTGGACTTAGACAACCATAATTATCGTTACAGGTTCCTATTGTAAACTGATCACGTCCCTAATTCTAAATACCATAAAGCTGAGCTTCAATCAAGTAAGTCAAGGAATAATAAAATCACCAAGCTACACGTTCCTTGAAGAAAAATAAGCTCACGTTAAGACTGTCAAGTTACTAAATTCGTAACTACGGCAGACGCAATGCATTATTCAGTCCTCATAGCGTCTACGAGTGCTAGCTACGAGCCGTAGCTGCTACGAGTCTTGCGCCGCACTAGGCACCCCCGTAGTTCGTACTGAGCCTAGTCTTCGCCCATTCACAACCGTAACTGCCAAATTTCTAAAACAATCGTGTAAGTTTAATATGTTCGTCTCGTAAGTTAGCGTAGAGCCGTTTATTCGGCATAGTGGGTAAGGAGCTCGTTGCATATTTATGTATCTCATCTGGTATGTGCATAGATTAGAATGATTGAAACTGATATTGTGTAAATAAAGTAACATTACGATATGGTATTAATCGTGACTTCAAAAATGTCTTAAGTGAATTCCAAATTCTCTTAAAATGTAATTTATTCTGATTCTGACTGAAAAAAAAAATGATTTTATTCTATCGTACCTATTAATCTATTGTTTTCCAATGTCGTGAAGATTAGGAATTGATGTCTGGATAGTTCTTACCCTGTATGTAGGTCATTAATATATAGATAGACTTAAAAAAATATACCTGGTTTACATGTTTTACATGTATGTATGTATATAGTACTAAATTGCTTCCTTTAATTACCTCCCTCTTCCTATTTATGTAAGTTTGACTTTTCAGATGAGATACACAAGTGATGTGCGGGCTCCCTGACTATAATAGGTAGGCGGCAGTGCCTAGTCTACTACGTGCGTAGAGCGTAGATTCTAAATCTCGTAGATAGAAATTGATCCCGGGGATCGCCGATGCGCCTCGGTTGCAGTCCACGACTGACACAGGGTCAAACATTAGCTAATTAATACATTTTAATGCCCCACAATGCTGTTTGTACAGTTGCAAGCGAAAATGGTTTGTTTTTTTTTATTAGAATCCGATACCTTATAAGTAAGTTAAGTACTAGACACTGACAAACATGCAAGTGTTGCTGTATATGATGGTAAAAAATATTTTCAAGGAGGCTACGTACAAGTATTGCTTCGATAGGTTAGCGAGTAATGGATGGTAGGTTCGTAGCTGTTGTAGCATTTTAAAATATTAATTGTAATCATTTAGAATTGAAATGACAATTATATTTTTTCAGTACCTGTTAGTATTCGTTGATAAAAATGTTAGCTTAAATGCTTAGAAAGATAATGACTGGCCGTTGTAACTGTATAAACTGTATTGTGGGATTTATTTAAATCATCGCACTTAAAGTAACTTGCGATGTAGAACCTTGTCAGGATCGAAAACAACTGCAAACAAAAGCAATTACAATAAGTATGAAAAGAAAACACTTAAAAGCTATAATTGAAGAACATGAAAATAATATTTAATTACTTTAGCCATTAGAGAGAATTTTCGCTGGCATGAAATCAATAATTGATCTGTCCCTAGTTTTTTCTCTAATCTTTTAATAGATTCGTTGGATGAACTTGATCTTATACTACATTTAATATCTGATGCATACTGATCTTTATGACCTAAGAACGGGCTGGTAACAAGGATTGCAATTGTTGAAACTACCTGACAAGGACGTAAGACCTAGATAGCACGAAAAACTTTGGTTTGGGAGTTTTATGTAATTTTTATAAGCGCTATAGAAATACCTATATAGGCGCAGTGCGTTTCCTTCACGAAGTAAAATATGTAGCAAATATTTTGACAGCCTTTTACTTCGGTAGACTGGAAAAGTATAGTGCAGTAGGGAACCAAGGCATTTTAAAGAGCGATACTATTGAACTAGTAATAGAATTTACTACAAAATACGACTGTAGTAATTATAAGGTCTTCGGTTTCCCTCCCTACTTGCAGTTTTTATATTTATTAAAGAGTTACCTAAGTTGTAATCTTTTGGTGTCCTGTCCATATATTATATTGGTGTTATTAAATGTTTGTAGTTTATTCCAATACGTTCTTAGCTTATATATTTTGTCTTGTCATGATGATATTATAATAGTAGTCTGTATTTTGCTAAAATTGTAAAACATAGAATGTATTACTTTGTACCAATGTATTTGCGTATATATACCTAGTTTTGTATTGAAATGTGCCAATTTTTCCATAATTTGATATGTTATACGTTTGTAACTAAGTTTATATTATAGACATTTGAAAATGATCTATTGTGGGCTTGAAGCTCTTGTTTAGTAGATTGATAAGTAAAACTTCCAATATTATTATCTTAGCGGAGATATATTTAATAGCTAATATTTATATTGTTGCCCTTCCTATTTAATGCATACCTACAGGTTAGGTTTATTTAATTGTTTTTTTTGTTCGTACGTGAACGGATAGTTATTCTATTTATATTTTATCAGTTGTGATTCCGTCGATGACGCAGTCGTCGATAAATTATAATGTTTTATTTGTTCTTCCGATAAAGAATCATTTCTAACTGCACTTACAGTGAAGTCATAATTTTTTAAAGCTTTTTTTTTCACAAATTGTTAATTGTGTAGTGGTTTTTGTTCACATTTAGAAGCTTGTTCCCAACGAAACGCGGGGCGACGCGCCGGTGCGCCGGGATTGCTGTTCGGTGAAGGCCGAACAGCTCGTTATTACTTTTCCTTTTTTTTCCTCATTTTTCAACCGACAACTGACAACTGTGCCCGTTGCTTCGCAGTGTGAAATACAAACCACATAGTCCATAGATTTAACATAAGAATCATTGATATACAAATATGTAATATACTTATGTTTTAACGAATAATAACGCACAACCTTGCCAAACCTACTTTTTATTACATAATAATAAAATTTACATAATAAAAAAATATTGATGTTCCCTTCACCTGTGACTGCAAACATTTTTATAGTGTAATTTTTAATATAATATACGCTTTTCTCAGCGGTTAATGTAACTATAGAAACTTAGTAAAATCAATGGTCATATTTAAGTAGGTATTTATGTTATGTATCCAAAACAGTCAGTGTTCTGCTGAATTGTAAAAAGAGTTAAGTAAGATCTAAGTTATTTTTAAAATGATCGTTGCAAATGTGTTGGTGACTGTACAACTGATGAAAAAGACAAGTTTTAATTCCGCAAACAATGGTAGAAATTGTGTCGACAACACTTCACACTATAAATAAAATCATACCAACAGAAAAAATACCAACTTTTAACCTGGCTTGTGATTTTCTTACTTTGTATACGTTTGAACATGTTTTAAACATTCCCTTCCAGGGGCTTCTTCTCTATTCAGTAACCACCGACACAAATTCTATCTTGTATTTGTTAGCGTTGATTTTATTTCCTATTTTTATTACAATTTTGTTTTAATATTTTTGTTGTGTAGGTACCTAGTTACGGTGTTGTAAATGCTTTATAGTAAGTTAAAATTTCATGTGGACCATTATTCGACGTTTTTTTAGTAATAGTATATATTTGTAAACAAAATGAATTTTCTTTATAATTAAGTGGAAAGTTTTATGATAAAATAAATCTCGCTGCACCGACCATCTTTATGTAAATAATAAACTAGAAAAATAAACAGTCGTGTAGTCGAAAGTACCTACATTAAATATACCAAATTATGAAATTATTGTATACCATATACTTATACATATTAATGAATTTGATTATATAGAAAGGGAAATTATAACTTACTATTATAATTATATAAATTATATAGAAACATTGTGATTTCAAATTTTCAACTTCCAAGATATTGTAAAATAACATATTGAGATATTGTTGTCATGAATGTTATTTAAAAAGTAATTTTAAAATTTATACATGGAACTTAATGGAAAATATATTTATTTGTTGTATAAAAATGTGTTTTTGTATGTTTACTTACCCAACTAGTGAATAAATGGAAGCGGTATTTTGTTCAAGATGGCCGACCGGACCAAAAGCTAGGTTATTAATAGGTAAAACAAAATTACTGTCAACAAAAAAAATACGATGTTAAGTCTCCTCGTTGAAATCCTATTCGTACTCATCACATGCTTTGCCTAATTAAACAACTTGAATCTGTTGTGTTTTGAGTATCTTTCTGACGTCGAGCATTCTGTTAATATCGCATGCAACGCGGATTAATATCCCAGCGGTGTGGAACTAACTCCGGCATACACAATTCCGCTGAACTGATGAACATTATGAATGAACCGGGCTCAGGCCTCGTTCAAACAGACACCTCACGCGCGAATTGCCTTTTATTTATTCGTGTCGCGACAATTTTGTACTTTTACTAGCTTTAAGCTTTCGCAAATAAAAAAAATTGCTACAATTTTTTTGTACAAAGCGGCTCATGTGGGTCCCGTAATTCTTTCCCTCCAATTGTAATGTTGCCTAAAAATGTTTGATTCATGAACGTTTGGCAACATTGCTGCTATTACGTTAACACGAACGTGCGTTTTATGGGGAAAACGCAGTATTTTAAACCAATACTGAACTTTGAATACTGAAATTTGAAGTTTGACCAAAACTTGATCGCCCTAGTTTAGGGTAGGCCCATGCCCCTTCGTGGGTAAATTGAGCTGATGATGAAGCCTGTCCAAAGAGAAAAAAGGCAATATTTGTGCAACCCACATGGAATAAAAGCTAGATGGAGCCCTTGATAAGACATTTTTATGGAAAATAATTGTTCTCGCTCAGTGGTAGTAACCCTGTAAACACAGGGTCGTATTCAACATTGATTAACACACTACGCTAATGTGCGCTATGAAACATACTAACAATAAGTTATCCCATTTTTAAATAAATAATTTAGATTTAAGGAAGAATTATTTACTATTATTATTAACTAGCTGACCCGACAGACTTCGTCCTGTCAAAAAAAATTGTAATTTGGCAATGTTTTGTTCATACCCTTTTTTTAGTTGGAAAACGTTTGTACGTGAAAAAGAAAAGGGCTGTTTTAGGGTTTTGCCGGCAATTATTCGATTTTTTCTCGCCGTAAGAACCTTCCTTGGACTTCAACGAACATTTAAAAAAAAGAATTGGCCAAATTGGTTCAGGCGTTGTTGAGTTATGCGCTTACCAACACATTTTGCGATTCATTTTTATATTATAGATTAAATTTTAACCAGCTTAGTTACGATTACTGGCTCGCGGTCATGATATAAGTATAAACAGTGGGCTCCACGAGTAACAACAATATTTTGATCCAACATAATTTATTATTCTGTTTGCTTATCGATGCAACGATGAATTTTATATACGCAGCCGTTTCCAAGCTCAATCGGAAAATAAAAAAGATAGGCATAATAATTCATCCTTCCCTTGCGAAATTAACTTGCAAAATAATTCTCGCAAAGTTGCAGAATTTGTTAAGCAACTCTGAAGAAACTTTGAGTAAACAAGCATTCGGCATGGATCGGAACACCAAATAATATGTTTAGAAAAATTTATTCATGTATGCCGTAATCAATCTTGGCGAAAGATTTATTTTCCAGCGCGTAAAGTTCGTCATTAACAATTTGCTTATGTTGCTGTAGCAACGTAAAAGCAACTGTTGAACGTAAAATATAAATAACAAAATACAGAATAATGGTCAAATTTACTGGAAGAGAACACTTAAAAGGAAAAGTGAAATGTGCTACTTGTTTTGTAACTAGTTTACTAGTAGTATCTAATTGGCTTTTTTATCTCATCAAATATGTATTTCAATATTATGAACAGGCTAATTAAGGAAAAATCCGAAATTGAGTACTACTTAATAGAAAGAAAGAAATGTTTCTTAAAGCTTTTAATTTGTAGCACTAATGTGTCATCCTACAAATTAAACTTCTTATATATCTTCATAATTAGAAATGTTTTATTTTCCTAACTGACATACGATGATGGCTTGGAGTAGCCTCGTCAACATCACCGGACTTGCAGGGGAGCGGATGCTCTCAACGTTGAAATCAGGATCGTTCAATTGTATTGTTCACACTTCGCCGACAAATCCAATTACAGCAAGAACACAGTGCTTAGTCTATCCTAGCCCGTCCCCAGCAATATGGCGTTATGCATTCAACTGGACAAGCAGTTTATTCTCCGGCCCGCAACGGCGCGAACAAACAATTTATATGAATTAGTCGCTTCGCTGGCGTGTTCAGATAAGATTTTCAGAACGCAATGCATACTTGACGAACTTACTGGCACACAAAACAATGTACGGGAATCTTTGGCAATTGGGTGACCAATATAAGTAAATACGAAATCAAAGGTCTGTAATTCTACTAGCAATCGTCAGAAAGGAAATTCTTAACGTGTGTTTTGACAAGTTTAAATTGTGATTGCTGATTTTGATCCCTTCCACGATACTTCAGAAAACTTGGTCTTGTTCGGAGTTCTCATCAGAAAAAACTTATTTAAGTGTCTTTTTCTGATTTCAAATACTCCTTTGTTAACTCCTTATTTATTTGTTCCCCAAACGACTCTAATTCCATTAGCGGTCTACATTCTCTTATTAAGATCCTTTTAATTAGAGAAGTTAACCTCAAGCTAAACACTCCGCTGCATTGTACATTACGACAAAGGGCGGACATTGATTGCGCCCGCCATTGTTGTGTTGTTCCCTGCTGGTTCAAATGCAATACCTTTCAGAAGTGACCAGATGTCCGCAAGTGCCCATACAAAGCGCGCGTTGCAACAAGAAATGCAATTAAGCGACGTCTATCCCAAAATAGAGTGTAACTTTTAATGTGCATTTATAAATATAACTATATTTAACATATCAGACATCAATGCAAACTTTCATTTTCCTAGGTCTAGCTATTAGTTTATAAGGTCATATCTAAAATAAAAGTATTTTAGGGTTCCAGTAAACATGTTTTTTTTTTGCTTATTTGCTTTTGAGTTACAAAATGAAAATGGCAACAGTCGCTTAAAAATATTCACATTTTAAGATTTACTATGTTATTAAAGAAATACCACTATACAAGGTTTTTGAGAAATAATGATGCTGAGGTTTGATTCTCCACAGCATTTTACCATTTTTTTTAAAGTTTGAGACAAGATAATGCAGTAAATATATAAACGTACCTACGCAATCAACAACCCTTGAGAGGCCACACATTTCAATCACTTAATACAATGCCTATCTTTCTATACACAATTCGTTCTTCCTGTGAAGCGTTTAACAGGTTTTCAGGCTTAAATCGAATTTTCTGGGCCGGAAACTTCGCTGAATTCGCAAGTTTGTTCAAGGTTTTCCCAAAATCGAAACTTTCCTTCGATTAACGAAACAAGCCATTGGAGTTTTATATTACGTAGACGTAAGTTTTTGAAGCGAAGATTAATTTTGTTTTACTATTCATTGTTAAGATAAGTGCAATAATATTTGTGAAACGTAAAGCTATAATAGTTTCAGATAAGTATGTAAAACTAAATTTAATGTTTATTGGTAGTATATTTTCAAATAAGGACGATGATTACTCTATAAAATTTATTCTATTAACATTTCATAATTAAGTTCAAGATTCAAAAAAATATAGTACCAATTCATTTCAGTTTACGAAACCATTTCATGGTTTAGCATTGAAGGCTTCATTCACATTAGTCAGTCAAAGCGATATATGATTCTGCCAAAGTCAAAATAATCCCTTCATCTTTATCCCTTGAGATTTAACATACGCGCCTTGCTGAATACTGAGCAGTTACGGCAATTTACAACAGATATTTTTGTGTATCTTAATCTGATCGAGCCCTGAGTACTGAATATTCTTTTTTTTTTTTTTTTTATATTACACAACATCACATACATTGATCTGATCCCGTGGTAAGTAGCTTAAGCACTTGTGTTACGGAAATCTGGATCAACAGTGGATACACAAATAAACTTAAATATATTTAATAATACACCCAGACACGGAACAAACACCGATGTTCGTCACACAAATATTTGTCCCGAGTGGGAATCGAACCCACGACTCTTGGAACCGTAGGTTTTGAACCTGAGTCACTAACCACTGTTCCACCGAGCCAGTCAATCAATATTTTTGGATATAATCTCTATAAGTTGAGACATCATATCAAACGTTTTAATATTAGGTTGACATATTTGCGGATTACGGGTTAACCCACTTGGTTGTGTGTTTGAACAGTGTTCAACTTTATATGGTGTAGATCTAACAATAGTTTTGGCATGTGGCAAAATTCAAAACTAACGCGTCGCCCTTAATAGGCCAACGGATAAATAGATCCCACCAGATTTCGAACCTCATGCAGTTGAAAAACAATGAAAAAATTATATATGCTGTGGCCTGTTAAGGGTCAAGCGTCACTTTTGACAGTCAGTACTGCTTGGGTTCCTATCATAAAGACTATATTTTCCAAGCCCCGTCTAAAACAACAACAAGAATACAGGATATTGTGAATTCTGTGTCATCGTATTATCTTTAGTCTTCCTGTGACCACGAGGCTTGTGAAGAGCCTTACACCAAAACAATTAACTAAGCCTTTCGTTGGCAGAAAAAACCTAGACATGAAATTTTGCAAAAACCCTTATATTGAAGCTATTAATCCTGCAGCGGCAAACCGTGAATTTAGTAAAATAACAACGTACCCACTTTGCAACACGTTTGAACGGTTATTCTCTCTCTACGGGATCCGGTAGATCGTATCGTTATTATTATCTAACAAATCCTTTCCCATTCACCACATTCATCTCAATCGATCTCTTGGGGATGCTTGCCGATGGAGGAAATCAGGTAGGAGTAGTAACGTTCTTTATATTGCAATGCTAAGTCAGAACTTGATTTAGAATATATATATGTATACGTACATTAAATGGACAAACTTAGTGGTAATTTTTTCTCGTCATCGAAATTATTTATAAATTATAATAAAGTTATACTTGCAAGCGGATTTGATAAGCAGTTGGAAAGAACATATCTAGTAAGTAGTTTTTTTTAAGCTACCTATAATAGGCTAGTTTCCTAAGTCTGATTTTACATAAAATTTCACAATTAACAGTTACATATGGGTAAATTAATAACATAAGTGAAATCGAAATTTAAATTTCTTACGAAATGAGACAGTAATAGGCATTTGAAGTTAGGTGGGAAAGTCCATTTTTAAAGTGCGAAAATTCAATAAAAATAGTATGCCATCTTATAAATTACAAAATTAGTAGTAGCTTTCACTATGAGAACATATTCGTAAAAGCAACATTTGATATAGCTGCTGAACAAAGCTCTTACGATATTCATACTCGTATACAGAGGGGTGACGTCATAGCTCGCTGCGACATTTGTATGAAGCGTTTTGAGTTCGCCCAAATGATGTGCTATTGAAACTGTAATATCTCCGGGAGTTTTCCAAATATCAAACCATTCTTTTAACAGCACCTTTGCAATTGCTCCGTTTATGAATAACATTTCATTGCCATATGTTGGTAAGTACATATGTAGTAAGTAGTTTTTAACTACCTATAATTTAATATATTTAAAAAGTTCGCTCACATCCATCATGTAAACCCATCAAAACGTGGGGCAGTAAGTAGCTATGTATTTGCTGCTCCATTCATGCAGACCGCATAATAACCAGCCTTTAATTTAATAGAACGCTAAAGTCTGAAATCGTCCTATATGATTTTTTAACTCTGTTTCTGTCTCCACAAGATCCTATGCAAAAATACATCCCAAAACTTTGTTATTATGTAGTTATTCCATTGAAACGAATTCGTCAATAATAACCTAAAAATCCCTACCTACAATACCGCTTTATTCCATCTCCCATTAAAGGTGCCACAAACGCCGGCCAGCCGATCCTCTGTCACAATCGATCACTCCGGCCCGATGTAAGAGGGATGGTGGGAGATATTTCTGGTGATTTCTTCACTTCACGCCGCCCGCCGCGGGATCGCAATGGATCGTGTCGTACTCGCGCGATTCGTCACGTCACTAGTCGACGATCTTTCACGTCACTAGTCGGCGATCTTTCACAACCCGCTCTCTCGGAGATGTAAAGTCTATTTGTCTTTGGTGCTGTTTTAATAATAGCGTTATTCTTTATTACGCTACGTTACGTATTTTTGGTATGACTAAGGCCTTATCGCCCTAGTTTAGGGTAGGCCCGTGCCCCAGTCGTGGAGACGTATATGGGCTGATGATGATGATGATGATGATGATGATGTAATTCTATAGACAAATTTATGCAAAAGAATAGAATTTTGTACACTAATTAGTTTAATTAAGGTTTAGTGATGATTTGCATGGGAGATTTTTTACGTGTTTGTCGATTTTTATAAAACTTGGTATGGAGGTAGCTGGCACTCCAGAGAGACACCAGCGCATTTTTTTTTAATTGAGCCCCAATTGCGGTCATTGGGGGAGTGAAAATTAGTATGGGAGAATTTTTACGTGTTTATAGATTTTTATAAAACGTTGTAAGGAGGTAGCTGACACTCCGGAGAGACACCAGCTTTTTTTTCGAAATTTAACCTCATTGGGGGGAGGGGGTGAAAATTAGTATGGGAGAACTTTTACCTGTTTATAGATTTTCATAAAACTTGGTATGGAGGTAGCTAGCACACTGGAAGGACACCAGCGCTATTTTTTTTTCAAAATTCGACCCCCATGGCAGTTATTGGGGGTGGACGTACTATGGGAGAACGTTGACGGAACTTTCACTAATAAATAACAAATTTTACAAGGCATGTGGGCTATTTTAATACATCCTTGCTGCTAAAACCCATTAATAGTTATACATAAACTTTCTTTTGCTTTGTAAGAATAATTAACATACGTTGAATTTCCTTGTTTACCTCATGATAAGATAGATAATATATATCAGAGGAACAACTTAACATTGATGTTGTTAAATAAACAGACTGCGGTTTAATAACATCAGTCGCGTCCTATAATCTGTTTAATATCGTCTATGGTAACTTTTATTTAATGCTGAACCGCCACCGCACAAATTTTCCCAGCAAATCGGTGAATTATTCGATCACACATCACATTATTTCTACACAAAAAATAAAGGAACCTGATGGAAATTCCTCGCAATGCCGTAAATAACGTCACACATATGACCGTAAGCTTTTCCGAGGCGCAATATACTCCTGGAAGCTTTTAGTGTTAAGACGTATTGTATACTCATTTTTGTGGTCGCCAGCGAGACACGAAAACTGTTTTAACTCTTCGCGGCAGCTTAATTATTTGACGGTGGTTGGACCATTTGGTTTGACATCGCTGACATTGTAAGGAATATGTTCATTTTATCACCATGCACATACTTCTTCTAGTTTACGGTCAATAAGACCCACCATCTGTCTCAAAGGTTAAGATATTTCTAATTCTGACATGCTACATTGACACAATACATTACTTTGTTTGTGGTCGGTTAGTTGGTTGGTTGCTTCATTTAGAATAGAATAGAATAGAATAGTTGTTTATAAGCGTCGATGGCGAGTGGTTAAGGTCGTTGCTTGTCATACGAGAGGTCGCCAGTTCAAACCCCGCCACGCCACTGTGTTTTCAATGATAAAATTCATATGGACAGTTGTTCGACGCTTTAACGGTGAAGGAAAACATCGTGAGGAAACCAGCACTCCTACGAAGAAATTGTTAGGTTGTGTAGTCAATCAACCAACCCGCACTTGGCCAGCGTGGTTGATTAAAGCCTTATCGTCCTAGTTTAGGTTAGGCCCGTGCCCCACCAGTAGGACGTAAATGGCCTGATAATGATGATGAATTGTTTATTTGGTACAGATATCTTAAAATTTGGTTGCAATTCTCTTAAACTAATCATTTCTTGAGGGCAATTACAAAGGAGAGCTTTTTTTAACTTTTTTTTACAAAGTTTGATCATCATACACACAGCAACAATCAGCGATTACATAAGTACCCTCAACTCGTCTTAAGTATAAGTTTTTGTAAATAGAACGAAGAGGAAGAACGTCCGGTTCCTCCCCATACCTAAGTGCACTCGCGACCATGAAGCTTAAATGTCATTATAGTTAATTTAAGTGTCACGTGTGGAGCAATCTAGAGCATCTCGGGGCGCGGACAGTAACTAATAGAACGTCTGAAGGAGTCCGTACTGCCGCTCAGCACCCGACCCAACCAGTTATTTGTCATAAACTAAATTAACTTTTCGTATCGTAGGTACATTCTTACTGCCTCAATGGTCTATTGGTAGCAAGTGCTGCGTTAGGACCGAGAGGTCCCCGGTTCGAGTCCGGGGTCGGGCAAAATTTGTGAGAGTTTTCTGTAATGAAATTACTCAGCCCGGAGTTAGGAAGTTGGCGGTTGAACGCCCGTGCCTCGGAAAGCACGTTAAGCCGGTGGTCCTGCGCCTGATCTCTCATCGGTCATGTCGGATTGCCGTCTCACTGAACTATGAGAGTAAGGGAATAGAGAGTGCACTTGTGTTTGCGCGCACACTTGTGCACTATAATAAGTCCTGCGCACTTGGCTGATCTCAATTGAGATCGGCCACCATGGCTGAAATCGGTCGGACGCCTTTATTTATTTTTTATTTTTTATACATTCTAATGTGTATATGCTCCGACAGTCAGTGCGATATGGAAATCAGCTTTAGTGATCTGTAGAAAGATGTGGCATGCTGTCAGTTCGACAAGTCAGTTGGCTAGCTATTTTTCCATACACACATCTTATATGACTATCCATCTTCCAACCCAGTCATCTAACCATCTTCTCAAGATAATTCAAAATACATAATTTCTACTACCTCTTGCGGTATCTAAATGTCCTATATTATCAATCAATACATAGTATAAAACAAAGTCGCTTTCGCTGTATGTCCGTACGTATGCTTAGATCTTTAAAACTACGCAACGGATTTTGATGCGGTTTTTTTTAATAGATAGAGTGATTCTTAAGGAAGGTTTGTATGTAAAATTTACCTGAAGCGAAGCGAGGGCGGGTCACTAGTTATATATAAAAGTGATACATTAACACTCCTTCCCGACGCCCCGTTGGGAAAAAAGTGTTTCATAAAAACTATTATTTAGTGAAAATCTAAGTTACGTAGCTCATTTTAACTAACTTAATATTTTATGATCCATTTCCGAGATCAGAAACATAGTTAAGAGAACATTATTATGATTTCTTCACCATTATAGATCATTACAGGGTACATAAGGCTCTTGTAGACTGCTGTCCCGAGACGTCATCTCCAGACCAGCGGACGGTAAGTAATGGAGTTGTATCTATGCTAATACCCCGGCGTCTCGTGAGCGGCTTCGCCGGTGATATGTGACGGCTCGCAAGCTGTAAACATGCTAGTTCAGTGCCTGAGCCACTGATTAAATCTCTCGGTAACATCTCAGTTATTTGATTTTTACAGAAATAAGCAGAGTATGCAAATATCTTAGAATTTATTGCAACTTGACTGTACTTAGAATTAGGTACATACATCTAAAAAAGTATCAAATATTCATGCAGACAGATGTAAATTAAAGCACTAAAAAGGCATATATATAAAATAAACCTTGATAATTACTTAGTTAATACATCATTAGTGATAAGATAACATTTATCAACATAATTACAATTAGCGTTTGATGTCGCTCTGCCAATGAATTAAAAAATATTTTCTTACTAGCTGTACCCGCAACTTCGTCTGCGTGGAATCGTAACTTTTGCCAGCATTTAGATTATAGGAAGCATTTTTTAAAGTAATTACAGGACTATTAGAAAATAAAATATAATTAAACTTAGTTATTGATTAGATTAATACCGAGGAAAGAACCTAAAATTGTTTACTGATTAATAGGTGATAAACAACATTTTCATTACATATCGGCCAACTATAAGAGGATTCACTCGCCCAATTTTTATATGGCTAAGCAATGCTCTAGCCAAATGAGGAGAGTGGTAGCTAGGACTCACAAAATTAATTTTCACATTTTAGAACTATAAAACCAAAATGTATTTGATTTGACAGAAACAGGTTTCAATGGTTGCAAACAGCGTACTGTACCTATGTAGATAGTACACAAAACTGATGTTTGATATCAGGATGACTTCAAAATGTAAAAAATAAAGGACGTGGGTGGCTATGTGACGAATTACATTAGTATTTGCTTTGCTAGCTTGTTATGTGCCACTTTTGTAGATTGTATTGTATTCGTAATGAAATAATGAGATAATAACTTTTATCGTTATTATCTCATTGTTTCATCATCGTAAGTTTAATGAAATGGAAACTTTTAATTACTTTCAGTATTTGAAGCAATATTGCGAAGTAATAGAGCACAGTGACATCTCTTGAACTAACGAAGAATTAAACACTCATATCAAATCTGACAATATTTGACATGACTTGCCAGCTAAAAACGTGATAGTTGGGGAGCCCAACGGGAGTTTTGCAGTCTTGATCAGACACAGATTCTGTCTTGTAAGATTTTTAAATGGAATTTTATAATATCCAACAATTTTACGTGAATGTTTATAATTTCCCCTCTTTATGCTTAGAATAGCGATATCCCTCTATTTGAACATTCAGATAATACCAAACAGCCTACCAATTAAAAAAAAATCAAACCAACAATGCAAGCCAGTAAGCAAATATTGGACAACTGACCACCTCCATACCGAAAACCAGATAAAAGAGAAATGTAGCGAATTTCATAAACTTTTCTAACTGGTCTCTCACATCAACCCAATTAGCTTTCTCTTCTTCAGCAAAACATTGAAACCACATACATAAAACTTCTCCAAATCATTTACCAACAAAGCACAGCCGATATCAAACTGCACAATGAACGCCTGACATTCAAAATACAAAAAAAAAATAGTTAAACAGGGTGACTCCCTATCACCAAAGCTTTTCAGTAGCACGCTTGATGAAGTCTTCAGGTCACTATGATATTATAGGCAACAAAAGAAATTGGTGTATGGGATAGATGACTCACAAACTTTCGCCTAGCAGATGACATTTTCCTCATCGCAAATAAGTATACCTCGACAGAACTTAAGTTGATTCTCGGACAACTAAGCGCAGAAAGCTTTGAGGTTAGACTGACGATGAATAGACCCAAAACCAAGGTCGCGACCAACAGCACCAATGATAGGATAGCAGTCAACAGGCAGGTAAAGCAATATGTAGAGGAGTATAAACTTGGGCTAGGCAGTCTCCTTCGAATACAGGCAGGACAAACAAATACTCCGTAGAGCAGACAACGCCTGGAAAAGCTTCTGGTCTATGAATGAGTATATCAAGGGTGACCTTCTTATATCACTGAACCGCAAACTCATCGACATTTTCATACTGCCTATCCTAACATATGGGGCAGAATCTTGGTCCTTCACTGAAAATCAGAAATCAAAACTCAAGCTTTTTCAAAGCGCTATAGAGCGGAGTATCATAGATATTAGGTAAAAAGATAAAATAAAATATACCACCATCCACTCCCGTACTGCTGTTGTTTTTGGTCAAAACTGATGTGGCAATGGGCGCGAAATGTCTGCAGGATAAAGAACAAAAGATGGACCAGAATTCGCGTGCCTGAAGACGATTTTCGCCGAATAGGAAGACCCAAGAAAAGGTGGTATGAAGATCTGGTCCATGTATCAAAGAACTGGCAAGTCCTAGGCTTGGATGAGAGCAATGGATGGGTTTGAAGGATACCTTTGCCCAGCAGTTAGATGATACATGTTAAGAAAAAAAAAATACAGATTATTGTACAGGAGGACTTTGATATGAACTTGAACCTCCTGCATAAAATTGTAACGCGCTAAAGTATCTCAAGATTATGATTTTGTGTTTTTCAATAGACACAAACATTAATTATGACTTTATGCCATATCCAAATCGTTGCAATTTTTTTAGGGATTATTTAACATGCACTTTGAATGGCTGACACGATCAAATAACTTTTTTCTTTCTACCGCTTGTTACCAGGCAGCCCCCTTGTATTAATCGCTGATCCCCCACTTATAAAAAAAGTGTAATAAACTTTTTTCTGATTTAGCGTAGGTAATCTTTCGATTCAGGTTCCATGTCGTTTAAGTAAGTGAAAATCCAGCTATTTACCTCCCCTACTATGACGTTTTTCTTAATAAAGTAGTCCGTATATCCTAGTCAGAAGGTTGATTTTGGTCGATATACTTTTACTATTTTTGTACGTGATCTAATAAAGTTAGATTTTTAACAATCCTACAGGAATTTCTGTGACTAAAAGTATTTAAGATCTTGACCGGGGATGTAAGGTACCACCATGCAAAATTTCATTTAAATCGGTGTAACAGTTTCAGAGATCAGTCAAATATTTGGGTATTTTTAATATCCCACGGGAACCAGTTCACTGTCAGTGATTTCAAGTATCCTATGTATTTTTCCGGAATTTAAGTTACCTTCGTGCAAACTTTCATTTAAATTGGTTCAGCCGTTTAGGCGGTCAGTCGAAACAAACAAACAAACAGACAGAGAAAAAAAATTTTTTTGAGTATGGTGATGTGTTCTACTACTCTCAAGACATATCCCTGACCCGTTTTTTTGCGTTTTTCAAAAAAGTACAAGAATTTTTACCTCTACGTTTTTATTATAGTAATAGATATAAACTACTATTATTTTACTTAGTTGAGTATAGACACTGACACCATTTTGCCTGCATAATCATCTCACTATCCATTCCCTTTAGCACTATATCTATCACAGCAGTAGCAGATGAAAAATGGCTCATGATAAATATGTCCAGGCAGTAAGTTCCTAATCATTTCAGGTCCGTTACCCTTATGACCTAACGAGCGTCACAGATTTTACCCCTCGTCTCAATGATGAATTTTTATTCTAAAATTCAAAAAGATAAGATTTGAGTTGTAAACAACAACCAGCTCTCCTCAATATTACCCCCTCAGGGAAAATTACCCCTAGGTTAGGAGGCTAGAACACTAGGAAACATACAGGAAGAAATGAAATGAAATGAAATAATTTATGAAATGAAATATACTTCATTTCATCTATCATGATTATCATGGAAAAACTACAATCAATTAACTGCTTGAGTATAGACTGTCACCGACACCATTTTACCTGCACAATCATCTCACTATCCATCCCCCTAGTACTAGGTCTGCATGTAGTCACAGGCAGTAACAGATGAGATCGCATCTAGCGGCGCCTCGGCCGTAGACACCGACCTCACTCGCCCGATCGATCGCTCACTCATCGCAGCGAAATGACTAATGATGTCATGCCTAGAGGAAGTGAAGGAGCAGTGAGGACACTTTTCTACATACACTTGGGTACTTAGATTTAATTAACTGAATAAAAGACTAAAAATAAAGAAGTTTAGGCGACGTCATTTAAAATTTTTTGATTGAGTCGATTTTGGAACAAAATTTTAGAGTTTATCAGTTATCACTGTTCAACATACAGAACCGTAGCCAGGGTCACAACTACCGTTACACCGAGCCAGTCTACATATAAAAAACTAGCTGTGCCAGCAACTTCGTCCGTGTTTTCCTCCGTTTGTTAGATATTCTCTATTGATTCTTTGCTCGGTCGCAGCGTGAAGTTATACAGCTTAAAGCCTTTCTCAAAAAATGGTATATCTAACAAAAATAATTATTTATTTCGAACCTGTAGGTAGGTAGTTCCTGAGATAAGCGCGTTCAAACCAACAATCAATTAAATTTTTATAATATTAGTATAGATTCGTTCAGTTAGGCTAGATAGAACGACCAAATTGACTATATTTGTCGTTCAAAATAAAATTTATTATGTATCAAAGATCATTCTTAATATATATATCGCATATAGCCGTTCAAAATCAAATTATCTGCTCTCCATAGTTCCATTATAGTAAGCTAAGTGAAGCATGTATAATAGGCATAAGGGATGCTCAAAGCTTATAAAAGCTGGGCTTAAGAAGTACATCATATCCTTTCACGATACCGAGGAAGTTATATGATATTAAATTCACACATTTTCAGCATAAATGATAAGAAAATTCTAAAAAATATACTCGTATATGCCGACCTACCTTCATGTCCTTAAAATGTGACTTTACTGAAATATTACTATTTTGTGAAAATATGAGAGGACTTCAAGAACTGTAACTATTATTTTTTCTTTAAAATTAGTTTTTTCCTTGGGTAATGGAGCACCTACATTTGCTATATCCACGTCCTTATTAACTAAGAAAACAAATCAAATTTTCTACACTCCACTACATCCGCTACATTACTGTAGGAATTCTAACACTGATGGCATGTTACATTATTATTCTTATGTAACATGCACAGATATATTTTGATTTTCTTCGTAAAATAAGTACGAATATTGTTATCCTACCTTTCATTGAAGATCAGATAACTACCCAGGGAATTTAGTGCACAAGTGTACGTGCAAACACAAGTTCACTCTTTTCATTCACTGTCATAGATTGTTAATACTCCGACATGACGAATGAACGATCAGGCGCAGAACCAACGTCTTAAAGTGCTCTCCAAGACACGGGTGTTAACACCCCTCCCCACCTCCCCACCTTTCTAAATCCGTGTTGAGTACATTACTGAAAAACTGGCACAAATATGGAGTTACCAACGAGTACTTACTCAGACTTACCTAGACTTACCAGGACTTAGGCAAGTCCTGGTACGTTGGTTACATTCGTTCATATAAGTCAAGACATATGATATACGAGTATGATTAACATCTGTTTCATCTCGGTAAACTAAGCTCAAACGGACAGGGGCCTGACGCCTCAGGCTTGATTGATCGTACTAACGAGCCTATACAGGAGCGTCTGTAAGTGTGTTTAGTGATTAGGCCTTTGATACTTGATATTAAATAAACACTACACAAATGGGTTTCAGCTGAAGAAAACACGGGCTCAATTTATTTCATCAACGTTAAAAGCGCCAGCATTTTATTTGGAGGTTCCGTGAAATACCTTCCCTATCTGTAATCTGTAAAAGCTACACTTTCAAATCGTAATCTCAGGAGAGTCATTATTCTTCTTAACCAGTTTAAGGCCTGATAACTTCGCTTGTTTCAGGGAATACGGTCTCGATAGACCAACTTTCGCAGAATTAACTAAAGACCCTAACACAATGTCAGAGACAAATAATGCATAAGGTAGATTGAAATTAAATAAGAATTGAAGCAATACAGTAGCATACATACTTTCCGCCCGACGTTTGATTGGTGTAAAATTTTTAAATTTCCTTTAATTGCCAGTGTGTCATCATTTTCTGTAGTTTACATTTCTATAATGAAACTAGCAGACCCGGCGAACTTCGTACCGCCTTAACGTAGCTTTGATGCACTACTTTATTTTGTTAACCGACTTCAAAAAAGTAGGGGGTCTCTCAATTCGACCGCTTATATGCTTTTTATAGTTGACAGTCGTCCCATCTTAAGTATGCCGTATGAGTAAGTATCTATTCAGTTTGAACTGGAATCCATAATAACCTCCATATAAATCCTTATTTCCCTGGTCTCGCCATATCTGAGAACTTTACTAATCTCATATTTTTACTCATATCCAGCAATACAATAATTGCTTTCAAATTACTTCATTTGGCGTAACAAAATTTATTCGAACCAGATTTTTGCCTACTTTCAAGGTAAATAAGGATAATGGCAAAAACTATGAGTTAAATTTCAGAACGCAACAAATTTCGCATAGCTTATTTAGTGGTATGTGGTAATGTAACCGCGCCAACAATATTTTATTTAAAGTTTTTGATAAAGTTTGTTTTGTTTTAAAGACTAAGAGTTTTCTGTTTGCTAATAACTATTTGTTAATCAAATTTAGTTCACAGCTTAATATCGATTTTTGATAACTCTTCTATTACAATAGGCCTATTTTGCTGGCTGCTGGATGAAGAAGGTATACTATTAAAATAATGGTTTGATATTATTTGGAATTCTCCCCGAGATATTACAGTTTCAATAGCACATGGTGAGCTCAAAACGCTTCATACAAATATCGCAGCACACTATGACGTCACCACGTGTAATACTGTATGCATATCGTAAGAACTTTGTTCAGCAGCTATATCAAATGTTGCTTATACGAATATATTTTCATAGTGAAAGTTACTACTAATTTGTATTTTTTACGATGGCATAGCATTTTTAGATTCGCACTTTTGAAATGGACTTTCCCACCCAACTTCAAATGTCTATTATTGTCTCAAATCTTAAGAAATTTTAATTTCGATTTGACTAATGTTATTAATTTACCTATATCTTACTATTAATTGTGAAATCGCATGCAAAACTTTTGACTTAGAAAACTACCCTATTGTGTCGGTCGATGGAAAAATGTGTGAAGTTGTTCGACAATCGATCTTCACCAAATTGTTGTGCAAACGCTGACCAACTTCATTTGCTGAATTGCCCATAAAATATATTTGCAAAAATTTCGTGTGTAGAGATTTAATATCTACTTATCCGTTTCATACAGGTATGAACCGTATTTATTGTAGTGCGATCAGCTCGTCTTTTCTTCTGACCAAAAACGTGATGATTGAAAAATGTTTGTCAAAGAACCTTCTTTATTATTTGGTCACTGTAGATATCGAATTTTGTCAATAAACGAACACGACTATTAGATGTCGCTTTATTGCTAAATGAAAATCTCTGAAATAGACAATATTGAATAATATAGATGCATGTTGTCGATTCAAGACCCTTATAATAATCTGAGGTATTATTTTCGGAAATAAAACTCAAACAAATAACTTACACAAATTAATGTCTAAAATAAATACCTAAATATAACAGTACCTACCTAAAGTTTCCAGACATTTTACAAAAACAATATTTCTGGACGATACTCTTATTCCAATTATGAAGCTTTTGTGACAGATGTGAATTTAACACTACCAGGGAAGTACCCCTTTGAAATCGATACACAGCGGCAACGATTCTCGATTTGTAACTTATTTTAATCGAATTAACTTTCAAAAACTAAGGTTGAAAGAAATTGTCGAAAGAACAGTATTAAAAGACATGCAAAACTTCTAATCTTGTTTTTTGTCGAAAAAAAGAAATACACGATTGCATGTTTAGTATAATAATTATATACATATATATTGACGTAAATAATTATAGTCAAGTTTTTAAAAATGTATACTGAGTTTAAAGGACCATATCAGTTATACTCTCGTGTAAAAAACTCGTCAATGAAGCAGTCCCATTGCCGTCCGATTCATTTTCATTCGCGAATGATCGGTTTAACTAACTGAATACTTGAGGCACGTCACTATGTTTAAAAGTAAAACATAAACCATAGTACGTAACTGCATTCGCGCAAAAAAATACTATTATATTTTGAAGTTCAGATTTAGAAACAATAGTTAAATCAAAAACAATAAGTTAATTTTGCTTGTGAATTAATTGTAGGGTGTTTTTGTATAATTGAAATTTTTTAAAATGACGATTTACTACCAAACACAAAAAAAGATATTACATTGCATTTAAATGAAACGTGCAGAGTTACGTTCTTCGAAATGTCAAAAAAGACTTTTTAATTGGAATAATGTTTAACAAAATGACTGACGTTTCATGTCAAGTCCCACGGGAACTCTGTCAAACGGGATAAAAAGTATCCTATGTCCTTCTCCTGGCTATAAGCTACCTCCCTACCAATTTTCAGCCAAATCTGTTCTGCCGTTCTTGAGTTATAAGTGGTGTAACTAACACGACTTCCTTTTATATATATAGATGTCTACGGCTGTCAGTGTCACAGATAGTAGATGGCGCCACCTGTGGCTAACAGGTCATATACGGGAAAAATTCGACGGCTTCAATTAATAGCTGCTGGTCTGGTGTGATGGTAATGCACGTCTGGGCGCGATTCCCGGAAGGACGGGTGTTCGAATCCCCGGGCCGCGGTGAGGCAGCTGAATTTTTTCCGTTTTTCTAAATATTAGAACAGCTAGTGCAAGCTTTACATACATACATACATACAATCACGCCTTTTTCCCAGAGGGGTAGGCAGAGATCCCTTCCAGCGATCCACTTTTCACCTCTGTGGGAAACGTGGCGTGACGGGTTGTGGACCACGTCGCCGCCATTCTGCCTTGTGCATTGTTTTAACAAGGTCATTGCGTTCCCACGAGTAGCAAGGATATATGACGTTGGAAGGAAAAGGGGAGGAAGGATACTATCGCCTCGGATGATTTGGACTCAGTCGATAGTAGCTCGAGGAGCCGGGGTCGCTTACCCGTGTACCGTTCACCAAACACCGGACAGATAGTTGTGACTGGTATCCCCTGACTGCAAGCTTTAAAAATTTTAAATTTCCAGTATGGTGTTAAATTACCACTACACATAGTATAACATACCGCGTTCGTCCATCCCTATGTATGATTAGATCTTAGATTTAGCTAAGATTTGGTGCGTTGTTTTTAATAGATAGAGGCATTCAGAGAACAGTTCGTGTATAACATACCCCAAGCGAAGTAAATGTGTGTCACTATACTAGTAAATCAATAACCATAAAGCAAAGTGCACTGACATAACTGGATTCCACTGCATTTCCGTGTAGAGAGTACTTTTAAAAGTGTGCTTTCTATTTAATGCCGCCGACGACACTCCATCAATCTTTATTAAGTGTTGGTCGCTTCGTGGCTGCGTTCGTAACGTTGGGAGCACGCACTGCATTCGGGCTCAACGGCATGTGCAGTGCACTTGGGGATATTTCAAAGTGTAATTTTACTGCATAACACCATCATAAAAGCTTGTTTATTTCTGCACTTTACAGAGATATTAAAGTTAAAATTTAAATATGCCATACATAAATGTTGTTTTTACTGAAATTCAGCTTACAGCAATACGTAGAATGTGTATTTAACACATTACTTTACTTTTAGGTACATGTTGTGACACCTTAAAATGTTGTACATTTATCTAAGTTATAACAGCAATATTCTGATAACTATTTAATGTAGCAACCATTGGATGTCCTTGTGAATAAAATAATAAATAAATAACTGCTAAAAATGCATTTTAACTCAGCAACGCGAACGGGTAATTAGATAGGATTTATTACGGATAGATTAAAGTGCACAGGGACATACACACACATACATAAGTATATTTCCCTCTTAAGAAGTGATCAGACTGTCTTTTTTTTAGTCAGTAACAGTACCTATAAGTCAGTCGACTACTTTCTAATTTAGTTTCGTAAATGGTAAATCAAGCAATTTTATTTATACCGGTATCTAGTTTCACCTAAGTGCTAGCCAATTTCAAAACTCAACTTACGGATCCTAAAATCATTCCGACACGGACATGTCGTTTTCGCAAAATGGTTGCCCCTTTGTTTAGATTATAAAGTGCTGTTATAAGGTTACAGGTTACGCAGTATTTCGCAATATAGATGGTAAGCAAAGGTTAGTAAATGGAATTCCTCGTGGCATATCGCTAACGCTGGAATATTAAATGGAATATAATGATAAAGGCGACAATTTCCGAATATGTTCATAAAAATATATAGTCAGAGGTAGAAGTTTGCTTGAAGATTTTTAACCCTTAAATGCATGCTGTTGCCAAATTTTAACATACCTACTACATATTTTGACTTTCAATACCAATGAAAAAAATTTGATGCATTTAAGGGTTGATGAATTAAAATCAAACTACCAAAAACGAAAAATCCGCCACACCTTAACGTTACACAGGTTTTGTTACATTAATTTATTTGTAAAAAAAATACCCTTATTCGATAGCTTTATACATCAACTAAACTCGAAGGAGCATGACGTCTAACACATACAGTTTCAATTTACACGAAACATATTAACTCCGTATCTCAGTTGACATACGAGGTGGAGTCGTCTACGACAATATTAGTAATGTGATTTTGCAACAGACGTAACTAGGTTTCCGCATGCTTATTTACCAAGTAACCTGATTTGTACGACACAAAACTAATTATGTGTCAAGGTAATTAACAATACACGGGTAATTCGTTTATTGCTCACTTGCTCTGCTTACCTTTGCCATCCGAGCACGGTACATTATGTATCATAAGAATTATCATTATTTCCTACTAGCTTTCCGCCCACGACTTCGGCCGCGTAGATATGTTTAACGGGTAAAACATTACTTCTTTATAGCGCAGTCGGTTAAAAAGTAGCCTATATCCTTTCCTAGGCTCTGGACTACATCTGTACCAAATTTCGTTTAAATCAGTTCAGTACTCTATGCGTGAAAGCGTAACAGACAGAGAGTTACTTTCGCATTTATAATATTAGTAAGGATGTGTCAATCAGGATATTATTGTTTACTATTGACCCGCACTCGCTTCGTTTCGGGTATATTAACCTCTTTCTCTTAAATCCCACTATCTATTAAAAAACCGCATCAAAATCCGTTGTGTAGTGTTAAAGGTTTAAGCATACATAGGGACAGACAGACGCGGAAAGCTTGTTTTATACTATGTAGTGATTCTTAAAAGTCTAGTGAAGGTCCTTATACAAATAGTTAGTTAGAGATTTATTTAGAGCTACAAACACGTTTACAATACATGTATACTATTTTACTATAAGAAGATGTGCTTATGAAATAAGGTTCTGAATTAAAATAAATAATATCTTACATCATATCATTAAACTTGCATTGAGCAAGTTTAACGTATAACCCGATGTGTTGCATACTCTTACATTATAAATCGAATGGACTTACTGAAAATTAATGCTACCACCTGGTAGATATTATTAATATGACACTTCATGAGCACTGAAGTTAATTAATACCGTAGCGTAATATAATCTCAGGCTTAAGCTATTAATTAGTGTGGCTTTGTTGTCAATTACTGCGGAACTCCTTGTAGTAATCCATTCTGTGAAATAGGCAGGCTATATTGTCCTTTGGATCATGTGCAATAGGTTTACTGAATGGGTTTTCATCACATTTCCACAGAAAAATAACTTTATTTATTTTTCAAAGATTTAATAAAACTTTTTTATTAAACAAAGATTTAATAAAACTTTTTTATAAAACAAAGATTTAATAAAACTTTTTTGTTAAACAAAGATTTAATAAAAAAAGTTTTTCGTGGTCCAATCAAAGTATATCACTACCTAGTATGAAGCTAAGTCGCTTCCCGCGTCTGTCTGTATGTATATATGTATCTACATATGTATGTATGCTTAAGTCTTAAAAACTACGTAACGGATTATTATGTTTTTTTTATGTATAATGTACCCAAAACGAAGCGAAACGGGTCACTAGTTATTTATAACTGAAGTGATTTGCCCTAAGAGTATCGTATTCGCTTCAGTTAGAAGCCAGTGACTAGTTTATGGATATACAATTTTTTGGTTTTAATTCTCCATAAGACAAGGTACGCTTGTCATACTTTTCATGTACAATTTTTAGCTACATCGACGTTCAAAATTGTTGAACAAATTTCCTCGTCGACTTAAACTTACTCCGTCATCTATTTTCTACCTTCATCATTCTTCACAAGTTATTTTTCCTTCAGGTCGTCTCGGAGAAATGTGAATAATGTTTATAGAGTGACCTACGCGCTGCGGGCGGCCAAAGGTGACGTCCCAAGAATGACGCCAAAGTAATGTGCCCTAAATTACCCGGCACATAGGCAGACTCCCCGCTGCCCACTAAAAAGGACTCTATCGTCACACTCCAATAATAAAAAAAATATCCAATATAATAATTGACATGAATGCGTCTTACGATGAGTCGATTAAGTAAACAAAAAACGCGTATGTTCACTAATGTATATAATCAATTTGTATTTCATTGAACCCGATCACTTCCTGTTTCTGTATTAGCTAATTTTAACAAGCTGCATCTAAGTCATGTAAAGACGTCCATAAAGGATTTGAAAACTGCAAGTTCCCTAATATCAAACATCTGAATATCGAATGGTTCTCTATTTCATCTCATAAAATTTTTATCCATAATTTTACATCTCATAATGTTTTATGTCCGAATCATCATTTGTCCGAATGATCATAATCCCTAACTACATTTATCATAATATCACTTGCCCTAAAATCGAAATCCCTAAATATTATTTACCCTAAAATCGTTTGCCATAAATATCACAATCTATAAAGTTTAAAAGACATAAAAGGCTTTTCCATAAACGTTATAAGTCCGAAAGTACTAAAGGTCCTAAAATGTTTTGCTATAAATATTACAATCCATAATATGTGAAATGCACAATGCTATTCTATAATTTGTTACAAATCCTAAATATTCATTTGGCAAACGAGACATTTAACAACAGTACCATCTTACAAAAACTGACTTATTATGTGTGACGAACATCGGTATATATAAATATATTTATTTTTATTTGTGTATCTACTGTTACGTAGAAATTAAACAATAGTAAATATTTTCTGGCGCTTCGCCGGCCGCTGCCGCGGCACGCTCGCTTCGCTCGCTCGGCTCGCGCGTTTTATGGTCACCAGTTCTAACCTAACCTAACCAAAATTCTAACCTTACCTAACCAAATTTATCAAAATAATGAATTTCCAAATATTGTGTTTTAATTTGACCCGTACCATATCAATTATCAGATCGATTAATAAAAGAAACATTTGTCAAATAAAACATTTACCAAACTTTTTAGACCAATAGTAGTTTGGTACGATAACTCAGTTGTTAAATATTCATTTTGCAAAATAATTATTTGTAAAATGAAAATTTAACTGTTGATCATTTGGTCATAAAGTAAGTAATTTATAAAATGATGATTTGACGAAACCATTTTTTGGCCAAACATTTTTTGAATAAAACAAAATTATAAATAATCATTCATAATTCGGACTAATAATATAATGATAAAGCTCCATTCGTAGTAACGAACATTATACTATGTAACACTTCGGGCATTTAACTTTATAGCAAGTAATTTTAGGAGATTTGATTATTATAGAATTCGATATTATGACACAAAATGATTAGAATTAAAGACAATTAGGGATTATGAAATTTCGTACATTCGAACATTATGGATTTTGATGATTATAGCAAACGTGTTAGGGATTTTGATTTTCGGACAAACGATTTTCGGATAAGAAACAGACTCCCATATCGAATGGATCAAAGTTTAAATTCATCCCAGCATGTCTAGTTGGGGAACTATTTAACTTCTCGGGATAGGTTTGAAGACTAGTTGGAGTTCTAGGCGCCTAGTTCCGATGGTGCAAAGGCTAGTATAGTGATGGCCGATACCTACTTATTTGCTGTGGAACTTGCACTCAGAGGAACATAAATACATTAACCATAGAACGTACAAGGTGATCAGAAAATGCCACACATATTTTTGTGTATGATTTGTGTGGTTTCTTTTAATGGAGATGCCAAATTTCATTGTAAATGCCGTCCGTTTACATACACTCTGACTGAGTTCTGACTAACTTTCATGCCAGGCATTCAGAATCATATCTGAATGTCAAGCCAGGAAAATTAGGAAGGAAATTAAGCAGAAATATGCAATCCGAGTCGCATCGCAGGTAACTTTAAATAGGAAGATATAATTGTATATTTAAAGGACTGTTATTAGCTATCAAAAAGCACATCAAAAGTAATCTTCGTGTAAGCCCATACACGGATAAACGTGACCTGTGGGGCTACCATGAGTTTAAAACTTACGCGCTCGATATCGACTACGTAAATATGTCTATGAAAAACATGTACAGCGCCGGCTGGTGGTTACGCGAAGAACTACAATCGGCCATATGAAAAAAACAACTCGATAGGTTTTTAACGTATGTAAGTTTACGATAGCCAACTCATGGTAGGCCCTCTGGTGTACTATCGTGGGAATACCGTGCGTACCGCAAGATCCCTTATCCAATAACACTTGGGGATTTCCCGGTAAATCCCATTGTCCCGGGATTGACATTTTAATACCTATATTAGTTCTCGGTAAATTCAGTGCACTGTTCTTAGGGTTGCTGTTACTTCTAGAGGGTTTATATTATATCTAATGTCCTGTTCGTGACTTTGTTCGCGTCAGGTTTTCTATCCATTTCAAAACCGTCAGGTAATTTTTTTTTTATTTATACAAATCTTATAATAACAAACAGAAAGAATCATTTAATTTCATACAGTACTTCAAATGTTTTGCGCATACATACATCTCGGCCTTATATCCTAATTTTTTTTTTATGGATTAGTTGCGTCAGCGACTCTTTATTTTTTTATATACCAGCGCCTACAAACGCCCGGCAAGTTCGACGTGATTCTTTAAATTAGCATAACTTTTTTGTATGCACCAAAATATAAATTGATTAGAAGTAGAAAAATTAATTCACTAATTCAAGTTTTATACTGTAATACTTTACTTACTACTGCTACCTTTGCTAAGTGAATTGGCCTCAACCCTGGTAAGCTGCGCTCGATCTACACTCGCGAGTATGAATTAAACGCTCTGAATAATCCGCAGATAATTTGGCTCTGCTAATTCGGAGATGAGCATTCTACATGTCTTGTTGCCCCAGTTATATGTACTCATGTGCCGTAGCCATTACACTGAGCAGTACACTTAACAGTATTAACAGAAATTCAAGTAACCTGTGCTAGGGACCCTCTCAGATCAAATACAAAGTCTCTCAGTCCTACCAGATCACCAAAGATAACCAATATTAATTACTATTGCTTTCCAAGGAATGTCAAAGTCAAAGTCATATGGGCCACATTATCCTAATAATAAACCCCGGGCATCCAACAGGATTGATTGAAGACGGCCCCAATTATTCACCATCTAGAAGTCTAAAACTATAATGTAGGTGTGACACGATATCATCAGCCCAGAATAGCAATCTATTGTCCTGTTGAATTGCTTAGTAGTTAGGTACATAATAATTAGCATCTTACCAGTAAAATCATCTAGGTTGTAATGATTGTTTTCTAATACTTATTGTACGTATTTATGATGTTTTTTCGGGAACTATTTATTGAAACGAATCAACTATTTATAAGTATATAACTTTTTTTTTTGGTCCGGCAACTAAACACAATTTCTAACCTGGCTAATCTTCCAAAAGGAAATTCAATCGTAACTCGCAGCTGAAAAAGTAGAACACCAAGCCGTTTCACTTGGGCCATTTTTTACTTTTATCAATAAAACGGGACACCCAAGTTATTGGGTTATTCCCGGCAAATCGGTCCATCCGATAAATGACGTAGATGACCGCGTAATGTGCCGGCGACGTAATTTGACGGCAAATGTTCAAACCGCCCGTCCCGTATCTCCGTCGCGATCTTGTGAAATCACAAGTGGCCCGATTTGGCTGCGTTTTTATTTTCGGTACTTTGTCGCCCATAAATAATTAAAGATTTGATTTTTTTTTAATACGGTTCAAGGGTAGGTAAATCTGGGATACCAGTGCAAATTGATTGCGTGTGTTATGTAATATGTACACGCATTTCACAACCCCGGTAATAATTATCCTTACCGTACTTTATTACCTGCTTAAAACTAAGTTAAATAATAATATAAACAGAACTGTACAATAATTATGTATAATGATACCTTACATAATAACAGTTATTTGTAAGATTAGTCAATTACTGACTAAATAATCGTGCGTGCCGAAATTTTCTTTAGGCACATTTTAGATACAACTTTAAGAAAAGTCGCGGTAGACATGATTATCTTTATATCACCGTTCATTACAATGAAATAAATTGTTCTATTTATTGGTTTACTAATGTTACACAGCAGCCGTAGACTTATTTCTGATATTCTGCTCTTCAATAAATATATAATATTCAAACTTAATCTTTAAAGTACTAATAAATCGCTCATTCTGAACAATGGAATAGTGGCCTAACCTTTGTTAAGATTGCGAGCTGTCGCCGACATTCGGGGTTCCACGCAAAATCTGTGGTTATAACTAGCACCCAAATCTTATCACAACAAAGCGTTTACACAATACCACCCGTCCCGCTTAATGTCCCACCCGGGTGGGACGTCCCGCAACTGACAAAAACACGTCCCGCCGTGCCGCCGCAGACAGAATTGCATGTCATTGGTACCCCGGACATTAGTATTGCTTTATCTAAATCTGACTTGTGGTTTCTGGGGTGACATTTGTTTGTGCGCGAAATTTACGGCATTATGTTAATTTAATTCATAGAGTGACAAGTTATGGTTCAATTTACGGTGTGAGTCTAGATAAAGCCAGATATAAGCAACAGGATTCTATTGTGTTCACAGTTTCTGGTAACCCTAAAAAAATCTTATGAAAAATACAAGTTGTTTCAATGAATATTTTTAGAATAGAATAGAATAATTGTTTATTCGATACCTTTATCTTAAAATATGATAATGATAACAATTATCTTAAACTACTACTGTACTGTACCGAATAAAAAATGTCTAAGTAGACCAATGTCAAAAATCACTACTGTTGTTTTCGATATCCGAAACACAAGTGCTTAAGCAACTTACTTCGGGACCGGAACAATGTAAGTGATGTTGTGTGATATTTATTTATGTAAGAAAATGTTGTAGGAAATGTTAGATTCAGTTTTCTAAACACCTAGCAAATGAATTAATTACAAACCTACATACACATTTCCCAATATTAAACTTTCATGGTTACACACATTAGAAAACTGAAAATGTCCTGGATATTTACCATGTTGTTTTGTTTTAAAAAGCTCCCGATATCGGCACTGTTGCAAGCGCCATGATCACGGTAATCTCATTAAAACAAAACAACATGGTAAATATCCCGGACATTTTCAGTATTCTAATGTGTGTAACCATGAAAGTTTAAAATGGAAAATGTGTATGTAGGTTTGTTGTTAATTCATTTGCTAGGTGTTTAGGCGCGCCCGGCACGTGCTGGTGAGCATTGCGAGCGTCGGGCGGTGGGTTCGTTTCCCGAACGTTGATCAAAGGGGACTGCGCGGAGCAGGGCTGCCACGTGTCGCTTTCAATCACTCTACTGCACAGTGGAACGGACAGCTCGCTAAAATGTCCAGAGGCTAGTCGGCAACGCGGCGTCAGAGTAGCGTCGACGCAGCACAGTCGTTGTTTTAAAAAGGTAGCTTTCCGCCCGCTACATCGTCCGCGTGAACTTTTCTTTGCCACCTATGGATTGAATTCGATACACGTTGAAACAGCCAGCGCTAATGACTAACAGCCTGGGATCATTTCTGTCTGGTTGCAGTGGACTTATTGCCGCATGAGCTTTGTCCCAAAAACTTTTATGTAACATTTAAGTTAAACATTCATAATTCAATAAAAACTGAGGTTCCGTCTTTTTCGTACTATGTCATTTAATCAATACATACCATCATTAAAGCTAAAACAGTAAAACGGTATTAAGAAAAGAATATTCTTCTAGCCCTGACGGTGGACAGCCCTGGTATGAAGGGCGCCAAACATAGCCGGGTGGCGCCGATCCAGTTCGGCGTCGACGAACTTTTCATCATACAACTACACTCAATTTATATCTACACACACCAACTATATATTTACTTACTTAACATCTCTTGTGAACGTAGATAATTGAGATAGGGTAGTAAACAATCAAACACACATCTATTATTGTAGGACATCATCATCAAACGTGAAAGTTTGTTTGTGTGGATGGATGTTTGTTACTCTTTCAAGCAAATACTACTGAACCGATAACGATGAAATTTGGTATGCAGGTAGCTGAAGACCCAGAATAACACAAAGGCTACTTTTTATCCCGGTGTTCCCGCGGGCATAGGGTTTCCACGCGGACGAAGTCGCGGGCGGAAAGCTAGTCTGTAATATTATGTGGTTCACTGCTGAAGGTAGCTTCCAAATGCTCGCCGCCTATCTCGTCTGTCCTCGCCTAATCGCATGCAACTCACTTTTAATTTATCTTAATATATTAGTTTGACTGGCTCGGTGGAACAGTGGTTCGTGACTCAGGTTCAAAACCTACGGTTCCAAGAGTCGTGGGTTCGATTCCCACTCGGGACAAATTTTTGTGTGACGAACATCGGTGTTTGTTCCGTGTCTGGGTGTATTATTAAATATATTTAAGTTTATTTGTGTATCCACTATTGATCCTAATTTTCGTAACACAAGTGCTTAAGCTACTTACCACGGGATCAGATCAATGTATGTGATGTTGTGTAATATTTATTTATTTATTTAAGTTTTATATTATTAAAATTAAATAATACAAACGGCATAATATCTTTTATCCGGAATCAGAAATACATCACGTGTAAAATGTTAAGTTCAGTACGTGATGGGGTCTCTATAAAAATCAGTGACAATTCCGTGCTAAACAGGGCAGTATTGTGGAGTGCATGTTGCCAGTCCATGGGGTCAGTACGCCCCATAAATCGCAGCCCACCGCATGTGTTTAGCGGGCGAGGAACCTTTTTCAGGATTCCTTATTTATGGCCCTCGGCTTTTGGGTGCATTTAGTTTATGGCCGACCTTTGACCTGGATTGACCGGGGACGCTTAACTTTTAACGAAATGGCAGGGCCGATTGTCTGGTAATTGACTATAATATGAATTCATTTACGTTTGTCGTCTGGTACTGCGTAAATCCGTCATTTATAAACAATTTTAAATATATTTCTATAGGTAAATGCGGGATTCTTAAACACACTCCGAAAGGGAATAAACTCTTCTCGATAGGTTTGACTGTATTTTTTATTATATACTTACATATACTAATGTCTTTACAGTTCTGTACCAAACCAAAAAAGGGAGCCAAGTGCGCCTGTCTATCTGTCAGTCTGTTTGTGGACACGCGTGATGATATTAAGTTATAATTTTCTCCTACCAAAATAATACAAACTTACATGTTTAAAATATATGTGCCAAAGATTTTTTTGTCTGTCCCTCATTACTACCACCGTGAGCAAATTAATGCCTAGACCAACTGGATCGATCTCTGTCTAGATTACTAGCTAGCAATTAGATCTGGAGATATAATTGCCAATGATATGAATATTCATACCAGAGTGAGTTCAATACGGATTAGTAATACTGCTGAACCGTTAAATGACGCCGATTGATGATTTGACGAATCAATCTGTGACATACCATCCAGACGAAAGCAAATCATGACGATTTCCTCTTATAGGATAGGTCAAATCATAAAGCTCCTTAGCTGAATGTACATTTGCGACGAGTATCCTTACTAATATTATAAATCCGAAAGTAACTCTGTCTGTCTGTCTGTCTGTGTGTTACTCTTTCACGCCTAAACGGCTGAACGGATTTTGATGAAATTTGGTATGGTGATAGATGATTACCTAGAAATGGTTATAGGCTATAAATAATCACGCCATCATTCTTAGGGTGTAGGCAGTAGGCAGATAACTAAATTGAGTTAGTGATTTTTTGTCATTTTTGTTAGGACTTTTGCTCTTTGACGTCTAAACGGCTGAACGGATTTTGGTAAAATTTAGTTAGGAGATAGATAGTAACCTAGAAAAGGATATAGACTATTAATATTCATGCTACCATACTTAAGGCGTAGGCAGTAGGCAGAAAACTAATTAAGTAAGTGATTTTTTATCGTTTGTTTTAACAGTTTACCTCATTCACGCCTTAACGTCTGAACGGATTTTTATAACACTTGGTTAATTTAAAAATAGGATTCTAGACACGGACACAGGCTACTTTTTACGGCGGAATAATTCCTCATTTCTGCGGAAATACGGCATAGCTACTGAAATATTATGATGTTTTTTTTAAACTGAGTGTTACTTAGACTTCAAGTTAGTATTTGATCACTTTTCTAACTTAGAGGGTAGGTAGGCGCCATAATTTAGGAAATCTATACTAATATTATAAAGCTAAAGAGTTTGTTTGTTTGTTTGTTTGAACGCGCTAATCTCAGGAAACGCTGGTCCGATTTAAAAAATTCTTTCACTGTTGGATAGTCCATTTATCGAGGAAGGTTATAGGCTTTATTACATTTTCAAAAAAAGTAGGGATCCGTACGAAAAACCCAAATTTGTCACCCAAGATGTAAAAAAAATCCTTATATCGCATGCGCTGCGAAAAGTATTCATTTTAGAAATATATATAATGTACTACAATTTTGTAGAACACATTAATATCTACAAAAAATGTCGCGACAGCATATATCTAACTATTATAGTTATGTCACAATAAGTGTTTTAATCTTTTTCTTATAAATAAAAATGAATTGCCGTTCGTTAGTCTGACTATAACTCGAGAACGCCCGGACCGCTTTAGGTTATTTTGGTTTTAAAATGTTCGTCGTAGTCCAGGGAAGGTTTATAGTATTGGCGGTATGAAATTCGCCGGGACCACTAGTTTATGATAAAATTTTGATGCAACTGTCTTTATTTGTCAGTTTTACTCGAATCGAAACTTAGCGACATTCCATCACCCTACTTAACTTATATGGTGGCAGGTAGCTGATGTTAAGGAGTAACTAAGACTACGTTTAAGTTAAAAAAAATCAAAATCCTGTAGTCCACGCGAACGAAGTCGCGGGCACAGCTATATATTATACAGAGATAGAGATATACCCGAAGCGAAGCGAGGGCGGGTCGCTAGTGTATTTATATACGGTTACCTTGTTCAGTAGCCAACATTTGTCAAAAAAATTGGTTGAAGCAATTTCACATCTTAAAACAGTCTAATCTAACCTCAATTTACGGGCCCTCCATACATACATATAAATCAATACAACTAAATAAAATTTAAGTTTCTGTTTGTAATATTAAAATAACGACTTTTTACTAAATAGGTACAAACAAAATTACAATTTAATTTTTTTTGTCTGAAACGGCTGGACCAATTTTAACGTGACTTTCACTAATAAATAGCTAATTTCACAAGGAAAAAGGTACTATTAAACGCGGATGGAGTCGCAGGCGGCCGCTAGTATTTTTATATAAAAAATCTGCATAATACAAAAAACCGTTCCTAAATCCTTAGGTTCCATAGTTCATATGTTCGCGTCACACAGGCGAGAATGACTTTTTCACAACGTAACGAGTATATTATGAAAATGGTGCTAATCCGGGATCAGAGTGCAGAAAAGACAAGTGCACTCCACGACTCAGGCCGGGGATACGGTGATGAATTATCAACTCATTAGTGAGAATGAGGTGAGATAAGAATTAAGAGGACTTAAGTGCGGAACAATGGACCCTCGGCTCAATGGCAGCTGTACCGGAGGCTTTTGTCGTGTTTTCTTTGTGCGCGTAGATGCTGGAGTCGCGTTAAGGTTAGAAGATTTCATGCTTTCAATTAAAATATTGTGAATTGCTTTCATTTACTTATAGTCTTTCTGCTTAGAAGATTTTGTGCTCGACAAGGTCCATAATTGAAACTATAATATACATACTACAATACAAAGATAACTTGGAAGGAAATAAAAAAGTAGTCGAAATCTTGCCTTGAATCATCCTGCCCTCTGTTAACAATCAGCTTAGCAAATGCTATTAATGAAAATCTACTTTATGCTTTTGTGACATTTAATAATGCACCATGAACAACAACTTTTATTTATATAACCCGCTTTCTAAAGTGACTTTTCCCCACCACACACCCCCCACTGAATATTTGAGTATGTTAATTACTTAGTAAACGGATAACCGTAAGCCTTGTATTGTTCGGCGATCCGCTCATTTGCTCCAACACCCGAAGTTCCAAGGGCTTGGTTACAACATACATAGATAATAATGAACCTTAATGTCTAGCCACTTGCGTAGCGAGGGTTAACTAGCTTGCATAGGACACTAGGGGTCTAACAAAATCCAATTTCATTTTACGAGTAATTGTGGTCAAAACATCTTAAGATACCTTGGTACACCTTTATACTTGATATAACTTTGAGTACTCAGCATAGCAATTGTGTGTGAACAACTTGCAAACATTTTTATTAACATGAGCTACTTTTTTCTTTCGCCGTTGAATTGGAAGCCTATCAGTTGACATTTATCAAATCAATGCGGTTAGATGCTACACAAGTAGATAGCAACTGTAATGTCATTGGTAACAAGACTAACAAGTATTTGCACCACAATGTGGATCGAAAAGTAACATGATCTGTTTTACAGGCATGTCATTTTAAATTATCATTCTATTTCCGTTTCAAAAAGCTCTAGACAAAAAGTTCTCTTTTCACCGCACAGTCTTATCACGGAAGACAATTAAAACCGTAAGAACTCATTACAGCGGCATCAACGAGAGACCGTGAGAGAATACACCCGGGGGGAAAACAAAGGAACACTTGAGTGTCTTTTAATCTACCGATATTTTGGGAAAAATATCTGACAACAACCAGTGGGCTTCCGCCATTTGGACGCGTCCACAGCTCAAGTTACCTGCTGGCTACCGGCTACACATGGAGTTATTTATGACGCTTTTATTGTCGGACTACAGTACGGTATGTGAAACGGACACAAAGGAATAAATAACAGGGAATCTCCGCTTTGAACTTGAGAATGCGTAACCTGCCTGTATATACGTGTAGGTGCTAGGGGGCGCCGCACGTCCGTATATACTCGTACTAAAGCTATGTGCATATTTAACTACACTTTGTATTTAACTTCACTTTGTATTTAACTACACTTTGTATAAATGTAGTCTTATCAAGCCTTAAAATAACATGAATGGACTGATCCATGAAAAGGCTAGTGTAAATTGTCCAGTGGATCAAATCAAATATCTTTTTAGTGTTTGTTTAAATATCATTTTACTAATAAAACCTAAATCAGTAATCGTAGACATTTAAGAAGAGTGATTAAATTGATATAAAAATTGTGTTACATAATATGTATATGTATTTACCACCCCTTCGATCGCCAACATGTTGCACAATTCCAATGCAAACTACGAATCCCGAATCGAACAAAAACGTTTGCGTCTAGATGAACCTACTAGTTTTCCCAGTATCAACCTAATTTGTATATATTTTGCACAGAGATTACATTGTTAATATCCTGGCAAGCCTTAGAGGTTATTTAACATGCAGAGGCAAGGCGAATGTGGGATGCGAGATACCTGACGCCGGAGCTGGCAGCCGGTCCATATTCTATCACACTTCATTACCGATAAGGTACGGTGCAGATTTATTGGTCGTATTTTTAAGGAACCACTTAAATGCTTAATGTAATACGTACGGTACCTTATATTTAGAATCGTACGATTAGTTTATGTGCCATTTTGGTGTGAATACACTTATCCGTGTGAGTATGAATAAGACAAATAAGATTAATTACTGTGAAATTTAAAATTGAAAATAGCGCAGATGGCCTTGGAATAAAAAATATTTTCTTTTTTCTTCTGTCAGTCAAACTCAAAATTTCAAAGGACCAAACCAAACGTAAATAACAAAGTAACGAACAAAATCTAAAACAATTAATATCCTAAACAAAATCACAATCCTCAATAGCGAAAAACCATTATGTTTCCAATGTTTTCCCAGAAAACGACGAAACTTCACAAACAAGCCGGCAACAAATGAAGATTGAATAGGACAAAATAATTTGGACCGAATTATTTCCTTGACATCGTCGAGTCACAAAATTACAAATAACATCAATAGGAGTAGATTAAGAACAGGTACATATCCCCCCTCCCTCCCTCCCTCCATAAAACCCCCTTTCACTCAGTAATATTCCTTTGTTGAGTCATTGTTACGAAAATCCCATTTAACCGATGCGATGATTCGTGATTTTTCCTGTCTCCAAATGCCTTTAAAGGCTGGTATTAGAAAAGAAAATTGTCTCCAATTACGTGAATGGGACAAAAGATGAAGTCTATTTGGAGCTTTCAAGACTAGTAGGTTCATGACTTGTGCTAAGTTTAGGCGTTAAAGAGATCTTGAAAAAATTAGTTTTTTTATATAAGTTCAATACTGCAGCGGACCGCGTGGTCAATTTAGTCATACATGGTGATCGCTCAGTTAAAAAAAAACGGAGTTGCTTCTCGCTGTCTATTCATATGTACGCTTAGGTCTTTAAAACTAACAAAAAGATTTTAATAGATTAAGTGATTTAATAGGGAGGCATGTGTGTATTTAATGGATTAGATAAATATTTATCTCACCAAAAACATTTTCAAGCCACAATGTTGCCAAGGCAAGTTTTGCCTACCCTGTGAAAAAGTTATCAGATCTCGTATTAAACTAAGCTCTATAGACTACCACTCTCTAAACCTACAAGCTCCTCACCTTAATCAAAATGTATGAAAAAGTGCCCTTACTTTACCAGCCTGGTAAGGGTACTTTACATACTCTACATTTTAGACAAAATGTGATGCTTGGCCGTTATCTTTAAAAACATTTTTTTTTTTATTAACCCTTGTCATCCCACTGCTGGGTAAAGGTCTCCTCCAAACTTGTCCACAGCTCTCTATTCAAGGCTTGGGCTTGCCAATTCCTTGATAGCTGGACCAAATCGTCACACCATCTCTTCTTGGGCCTTACTTTTCGGCGAAAACCGTCTTCCGGTACCCATTGTAATAAAACATAATATCTTAAATAAAATCTCAATAAAATTACCGTATTTTACATGCATTTTTACTTAACCAAGCCAAACTTACATTCCATTCAAAATGTATACTAGCGTTAGGTAATACTTGTATCTATGTCCAGTTCCCGGCCTACGCCAGCCCTTACGCCCACCACATAAATCCACCATTAGCCGATTGCTGTCATCTATCGATTTTAATCTAACGGTAATGGCGGGAGTTGTTAACTTTGATTATCTGCATAGCATCAGATTTGTTACGTAATACCTTAGTAAGTGCTTATAGCTCCCCACTAAAATGTGTCTTGATAATTAGACATTATGAAACATCAGTAGGTCTTCAAAATAGGGTAAGGAGCAATCCATTTTAAACCTGTCAACATTTAAAAGTTTTATTGATAAAATAATTAAAAATATTTGTCATGAATCCATTTTCGCTGAAACAACATTCAATATTATAGACTTATAGTTCTTTCCGAGTATAAAGTTTTACATGCATACAAAACACCATCACAATAATGTACATAGGTACATAAACGTGTGCATGGATCATGTACTCTTGAGACTGTAATTTATCGTCGTGTTTTCAAGATATCAAATACCTTCAATGTAACAAAATAGTCAAAATCCCTATAGATGGTGCGTCAAATCTCCGAGCTAAAGCGATTCACAAAGGAGACATTAAGTTGATTGCTATCACCAGCGGTGGTTCGTGCTTCTAATGAGGTGGCGGTAATCACATTACGTTAAGTTACTTTGAGCATTATGAGACTACTAATCCGTATCTGAGAAATGTTCTCGTCTTTGATCCCGAGAGTGGAACTCGAGATAATATATTTTTCCCTTATTCATTGCCAGATTAACCGCACTGTAGGATTAGTCATAGTATTGAACGTGCGGCATTTGTTTCCATTTATCCTTGTAGTAAATGAAGATTAATGTGTTCATTTACCACATGTAAAGTAAATGAAAACATATAAACAAACATTTAACAGTAAGGTTAAAACAGCGGTTTCTGATTAGCGTTCCTTGCGTGTCTTAAGCGCTTTTAAGATAATATACCTAAACATGAACGCATATAGGCGCATTATAAATACATACGCACAACTCATACGAGCGTAAAGTTGTAAGGCACGAGGCAGGAGATTGACTGACACCACTATTTGTTCGAATAAACAAGACGAAACATGCCCGTATGCGAGCGTGTGATTCTTGGAAGCGCAAAATGTAATTCACATCAACTGTAAACCTACGCACAGAATAAAGGCTTATCGGAATCCGTTCTAATTATTTCAACAAAGACGATCAGCGTAACTTTTCACAAATTGCGATAAGAATAAGAAGTAGGTAATATGTTTAAAATACATTTATGTAACCAATAATATGCTATGCTTGAATCTATGTAGATTGCGAGTGACTTATAGCACAGTGTTTAACAAACGTATGTAGTTACTAATGGCACAGATAACATCTATAATATAAAAAGAAATGATTCGCTAAATGTGTTGCAAGCAATCGCAAATCTCACTAATAAAAAAATAATGTTGTGAAAAAATTTTAAAATTTCGCAAGTAAAAATCAAGTATTTATTGGCGGTAAGAAGTTCACTGCGACCGCTAAGAAACTAAACGGCTTAAGAAAATACAATACCAATCCCTTTCCCAGCTCCTGTAACTAACTTACGATGATGGCTTGGAATAGCCTCGTCATCATCACCGGCTCTCACTCTTTACTTTCCCAGCTCCCATGTGTGCTATGACCCTTATCCGGAACTTATACTGTTGACACCATTCCATCGACCATCACACACCACTGTAATTACTGTAACATAATGTCATGTTTACTGCGGCGCCTGACGTCGTTATCGTGAGCAAATAGAATATGAAATCCGGCAATAAACTCCATTTGCGAGCACTCCCGTTTAATTACAGATTGACCATCAAATCCGTTTAGTGCGTGCACTAAAGGGCTTTTGCCCCGGCCATATAGACCATTACTTGTTGTTATACGATCAACAAAAGTAGTTTTTTAAAATGATAACCTCAAATCCAGAATCCCGATGGAAATAATTTCTTGTGTTTATCTAATGTATGTTTACGCACTGATGCCAATTTTGGACACAGGGCAAACACAACATGTGGAAAAAAACAACATATTTTCTACAAAGGAGAAATCCTCACTAGAATATTTTAAAATAAGCGGCATCGGTTTTATAAGTACATTAACTATATGGAAAATTTAGTTTTTAGAATACCATATGGAAATATATTTATAACTAACATTCAGCGCACATACACAATCCTCCTTATTATAGAAAAGTGGTTGCTAAATATTCCAGAAAAATATCTATTATTTCGCTGGAGCGTGAACACATCTATCGAAACTGAAACCAAACTTTCTTACGCGAACATTTTTCTTTATTAATCCTAAAACTTTGTCGTGAACAATCCCGAAACTACATTATCCGAAAACAATTTCACTTAAAGTTCGTCTTTATCAAGTTTCTCAGGGAAGAACCCACTTTTTAACTGATCCCAAAAGTTCATTCTTGTATTTTCTGGCACGTCCACCATTTTGAAAGTGTGACCCAAATTCAATGCTCTAATGGACTCCCCAGCAGTCAGCGGATTCCATCTCAAGTCACCCAAAATGTCATCCTTAAGAGACGGTGTAGGGTTACTGAAACCAACAAATATTTAACATTGAGACACATACTTAAGAATAAAGAATTTGTGCAGAGTAACAAAAGTAACAAATACGCAGTCTAATAATATAAATTTAAAAATAAAACAAAAGCATAGCATATATATCAAACCTGCGTGCGTTAACTAGCTATACTAGTCCAGAGGTCGAGGGTTCATTCAAGTTATTATTTATGGTAGGGAAAGTAAATTAATATTTAAAAAACCACAATAATAAATAAGTAAATTAATATGATTTCGAGTTAAGTGATTTAAACACTTGTATTGAGGATATGGTCCAAGATCCCAGAGCTGCCAGACGTCACTTATTTTCTAATGGACAAAATATATACGATTGAGTAGTGTTGAGGTGTACTATCATCATATGACTAGTTGCTACCTTGACCAGACGGCCATTTTTCAGATATCAACCAATCAAGGTACATAGAAACACTGCTCACCTCACTTAAATTCTGATGGCTGATTTTAACATATATTTCACACAATATCATTTAAAATCAGGATTCATTACTCCCAGACACATGCGGTCGGCGGTTTTACCTTACAGACGCTTTAAAGCTATGAAAAAAAATTTACTTTTACTTATTTTCTGATGCTTGATTTTTATATATGTTATTCAAACAACTAAAAAGTGCTCATCTGACCGCAATAATTATAGAATTGTACCTTACAAACTATTTTATTAGAAAAACTTAACTAAATTTAATTTAAAAAAAAAATCTAAAACAGTTGGGTCTGGTGAATGTTTGGCCCCTTGGATCGGTCTGTCCGTTTGCAAAACGTTTTAAAATAGTTGTTTGAATAACATATATAAAAATCAAGCATCACAAAATAAGTAAAATTAAGTAAAAGTAAAATTTTTTTCATAGCTTTAAAGCGTCTGTAAGGTAAAACCGCCGACCGCATGTGTCTGGGAGTAATAAAACCTGATTTTTAATGATATTGTGTGAAATATATGTTAAAATCAGCCATCAGAATTTAAGTGAGGTGAGCAGTGTTTCTATGTACCTTGATTGGTTGATATCTGAAAAATGGCCGTCTGGTCAAGGTAGCAACTAGTCATATGATGATAGTACACCCCACCACTACTCAATCGTATATATTTTGTCCATTAGAAAATAAGTGATGTCTGGCGGCTCTGGGATCTTCCTCTAATACAGTTTTATGCACAAATAATACTAATGTGTGATGAGTGTGTTTATACAATTAACACACTCAGACATGAGACAAACACCGATGTTAATTTCACAAATATTTGTCTCGAATGTTTTCTTCTACTTTCAAACTTTGGAGCTTTAAAACAACAAATAAATTATAAATGAACTAACTCTGAAACAACTGCAGCTCTGCTACAAATTACAGCGAATTCAAAGGAAAATCAGATTAATATTCATAGCTTTACAAACGCGGAGCCACTTGGGTATACCGCAAAAATTTAAGCATCATTATCCTTACCCACATTTAGCGAAATTCGCCAATAACCTCGCAATTTTCCTAATGAAGTACCTTTCATTCGACGCCTCGGCGCTATTGTATATGTCGTTTACTGATTTACATCTGAATAGGTAGCAGATTTCGTCGCCAGACGTCGCTCCCGTCCAATTTAAATTTGGGACTGAAGAATGCCAGGCTACGTTCAAGGCTCCTTTGAACGCAAAACGGTACAGGAACACGTTGCGACAAGCAACTTCGGCATGGAGCCTCGCATGGCGCAGCAACGGATAGATCACTTGATCCGAAACATACTTCGCATATCGTCTTAGACTCCTCTCCCCAATAGTCCCATTCACAAAATAGAACTCCATTATTTTCTGCCGTATCTTTCTGTACCGTTTCGATCCATACTCGTCTTTTGTTCCTTCAAATGGCAATAGATATTGGAAATTGTAATTTAAATACTTCAAAAGCTTCTTGTTTTTCGCAAAACCTTTTAAATTGTATAGAGATTCTAAGCTCGTGTATCCCATCATAACTTCAACGTTATTATTTGACAAACGTGATTTATACACGTCTAAAGGATATTTATTCATGAAACCGTTACTTGAAGCTTCTATACTTGGTCCAAATGCTTTAATTGAACGCTGATTATCACGTACTTCTGTGCTATCAAACATGTCCTTTGACGCTACTACCAGTTCCCCGGTGGAATAATTACGTAAGATGGTGTAAAGATTCGTGCGGTTCAATTTGTCGAATGGTCCATTCAACTTCCAGTACAGCTTATTCATTATGTCGAAATGGTAGTTTCTGTAGTTGGCTGGTGCAATGGCACTTTGACTCAGTATGACGGTTCTGGAGAACAATCCCGTGGCGGCGGGAGACAATATAAGAGAGGACGCTAATACAGCTGCCGACTTGGCCCCAATAACTGTTACTCTATTTGGGTCACCTTCAAATGCGCTGATGTGATTTTTGATCCATTTTAACGCTGTCAATATGTCCTTTGCACCCATATTGCCCTCTGCAAAGTCATCTCCGGTATTTAAAAACCCAAAAATTGATAAACGATAACTTACAACAACCACAATCACCTCCTCTCCTAGGAAAAAATCCGGATAATGAATATTCGGAGATTCGTTGAGCCACACAATAACGGGTTGATTCCGTGTTCGGTTAATGTACAAAGGCATAAAAATAGTTAAGTAGAGACAGTCCTCATCGTAGCAACATGTAGTTGTTTTTGGGGTTGTGTAGTCATATGTCCCATTATGCCAATATTTTGCCATGGGTGACTGGAAATAAGTTTTGATTAAGTAGATTTATTTACAATCTCGTACATGGCCTTTCTATAGGCATCTAAACGACTAAATCAAGCTTTATCAATTCATTCGCAGAAATTAAAACTCCCAGTAGGTACAAAAAGCAAAACAATGAGTATATGCAATGGTTTTACTTGTAAATATCGATACCTGAAATCTCATTTGTTGTAAAGGCGGCTCCGCATATGGTATATTCCAGAAGACTGCAAAGGGCTTATCCTCAAACAAAGTGGTCAATTTCCGGCCTTTCACTTTACATCCTTTCACGTTTACCGACACAATATCACCCACATCTGTAAATTCACAACCGTGTATAAAGAAAACCAAAACGTAAATAACTCTCATACTTTAAAATACATGTAGCAATCACATAGCGATGCATTGAATACTAAGTTTTTGAAATCGTATCTGCTGAAAAAACGATTGCAAATGCGTGAAGTATTTTTTAAAACAAACTTATCTTAAGTACAAGGTGAACAGCGGGTTTTTTACCTATGAAATACTGTAATATTTCGCCTTTATCGTAAGAGTATGTATTTCATAATAATTTTTATGTTATAACCACTATAGATTTGTTACCTTTCTTTAAAAATAAATTATCATTTTGGAGCTCTCCTATTTTAAAAAATAAATAGGGTTAACATTTATTCCTAGTAACTACGCAGCGAATTTGAATTTTTATGCCTCAATTGAAAAATTATCCATGAACATATTAAAGTTATCAAATATTGTATATAAGTTATCCCATACATTTGAAGTACTTTAAGCGAGAATAAAATTCTTTAGCGTTTCGTAAAACGCGATCTCACTTCAAAGAGAGGTAGAGCGTCTATCTAATTTTCCGTATATAGAGAGTTGTCAGAGAGGTGTGAGAGACACATGACGCTTGAACCAAGAACTAGCAGATAAAAAACTAAATAAGTAATCAAGGGATCTAAAAGAACTTACCAATTTGCCATCTCCGTAAGTATATTTGTCACTGGCCATCAACACTTCGTTCTATAAATATTAATAAAAGCTCTAGCATGAATACTTCAGTCTGTTGTGGTTTGCGGTCTCTGTGGTGGATGCTTGGCATTCCTCGCGGATTCGTCCCTGACGAGGGCCGACCCGCCCTGTCGGCACCCTGAGTCCGACCCGTGACCCGTCCCCCGTTGCATACAAATTACGCAAAACGTACTGTGTTTATGTAATCACTTTTACATCTTTGGGTGCCTAGGAAAGGGTGCTGTCAAGTTGATGGGTAAAATTTTGGTATTATATTTACTTCTAGTCAACTTATAAAAGTAGTCAATTAATGGAATAAACTCAAGGTATTGAAATTAAACCAATCTAGAGATCCGATGTTTCGAGCTCTTTATAGCGCTCCTGGTCACAGGCAAGACAACACACGCGAGTTTAATCCGTAAAATACAAATAATGGACAATACTAAACTCAAGGCAGTTCACTAAACAAATCTCAAAATAGATCGTTTAAATTGTTACCATTGATAATATTTTCAACGTTCTTGTGCTTCATGAGATAAACGGTATGTTTTAAAGGATCTTCAGAAAAAAACAAATCGTTACGATACGACCCAATTATTCACATTAGATCAAGATACATAAACTGAAGATAGTTCCCTAAACTGGATGGACTATTAAAATCAACATTAGAATTAATGCCACATTAAGCCGTAACTTTCTGTGACGTGTTTATTACAGCGTAGATTAACTCTGATAGCGCATTATCTGGGATTTGCTCCTCAGTTGGTCATTGTAGTTGAATACGTTATGTGTAAATGTAAATAATTTGTAAACCATGTTTGGTAATATAGTAAAAATACTTTTATTCTCATCAGTTTTATCATTAAGTACGACAAATGCAGACCGACCAATAGTTGAAACTACACATGGATTGGTCGAAGGAAAATTATTGAAGACTTTTTTGAAAAAAGTGCAATATTTTGGCTTTCTTGGTATACCATATGCGGCGCCCCCTATCAATGAGTTACGATTTTTGGTAAGATTCAACAAATATTTATTTACGATTTTAGACTTTCGCGTTCCATTACACTAAATATAATATATATATATAGTAAGTAGCTATGTAATTTGCTACTCCTATTAACGCGTGTAGACCCATAAAGACAAATATTTAGTAAATATTTATTTTTTGAAACATTGAGGAATCAAGTCACTAAGTGTAACATCATTTGAAATCGTTAATCAATTGATTGTATGCTGTATTAGAGGAAGATCCCAGAGCCGCCAGACATCACTTATTTTCTAATGGACAAAATATATACGATTGAGTAGTGGTGGGGTGTACTATCATCATATGACTAGTTGCTACCTTGACCAGACGGCCATTTTTCAGATATCAACCAATCAAGGTACATAGAAACACTGCTCACCTCACTTAAATTCTGATGGCTGATTTTAACATATATTTCACACAATATCATTAAAAATCAGGATTCATTACTCCCAGACACATGCGGTCGGCGGTTTTACCTTACAGACGCTTTAAAGCTTTGAAAAAAGTTTTACTTTTACTTAATTTTACTTATTTTCTGATGCTTGATTTTTATATATGTTATTCAAACAAATATTTTAAAACGTTTTGCAAACGGACAGACCGATCCAAGGGGCCAAACATTCACCAGACCCAACTGTTTTAGATTTTTTTTTTAAATTGAATTTAGTTAAGTTTTTCTAATAAAATAGTTTGTAAGGTACAATTCTATAATTATTGCGGTCAGATGAGCACTTTTTAGTTGTTTGAATAACATATATAAAAATCGAGCATCAGAAAATAAGTAAAAGTAAAACTTTTTTCATAGCTTTAAAGCGTCTGTAAGGTAAAACCGCCGACCGCATGTGTCTGGGAGTAATGAATCCTGATTTTTAATGATATTGTGTGAAATATATGTTAAAATCAGCCATCAGAATTTAAGTGAGGTGAGCAGTGTTTCTATGTACCTTGATTGGTTTATATCTGAAAAATGGCCGTCTGGTCAAGGTAGCAACTAGTCATATGATGATAGTACACCCCAAAACTACTCAATCGTATATATTTTGTCCATTAGAAAATAAGTGATGTCTGGCAGCTCTGGGATCTTGGACCATATATTATAACACTGTTTGACAAAATAAATGCACACGCTTAATTACTTTTTCAGCCTCCACAACCTGTAGAGCCATGGGAAGATATACTCGATGCAAAAAAATTTAAAAAGCCATGCATCCAATTCAACTCTAACGTCTTTAAAGGACAGCCAATGGGATGGTACGGCGTCGAAGATTGCCTTTACCTCGACGTTTTCACCCCGGAAACAAACACCTCTTTTCGCCCAGTCATCGTTTTCCTGTATAACAACCACTTCCAAGGCTCATCTAACAAAACGAAAGACTATTCTCCCGATTTTTTCATTGAGGAAGATGTTGTAATTGTAACTCTGGAGCACAGACTGTCCGTCACAGGTTTCCTTTCAATGGAAGATGAAATTGTACCCGGAAACTCTGGACTTAAAGATATTGCTGCAGCTTTAGAGTGGACAAAAAATAATATTGCTAAATTTGGTGGTGACCCTGACAAAATAACTTTGATGGGTTCTCGGGGAGGAGCCGCAGCGGTGGACCTGCTTTTGCATTCTAGTGCGAAGAACCTATTCAATGCCGCAATAATGCAAGGGGGAACTTCTTGGTCCTCAGTTTATCTGCAAGAGGACGTCAAAGAAAGAGCGTATAAATTAGGCGAACTCATTGAAAGAACATCTAGTAGTAACAGTAAACTGCTAAAGGAACTAAACAACGTCCCAGCATCAGACCTATTAGCTAAAGAAATTCAAGCTGCACCGGCGGATTATTTCAAAGAAACTCAAAGAGGAATCATCACATTCTCGCCTATAGTAGAAAAGTATGCGAACGGACTCATTACTCAGTATCCTGAAGATAGTGAGGATAAAATTGATATTCCGATTATGATCGGCTATAACTCTAGAGAAGGTGTTGAAGCATCTTTACAATATCTTGAAGAGCCGCGATACCTTAGTTTTGTACAGAAAGACTTCCCCTTCTACTTGCCAATACGAGTAAACTTCAAGTTTGATCCAACTGAAGAGATATGTTACAAAGCGGTTGACGAAGTAAAAAAACAGTATTACAAAAATGGGAAAGTAACAATCAAAAGTTTACCAGAGCATATAACGTATCTTGGGGATATTACGATAGATTATCCTGTGGATAAAGCTGCAAAAGCGTACTCGAAACGAACAAACTCATTATATTATTACTATTTTGACTATTATAGCGACTTCAATGAAAACAGAAATAATATCATGAAATTTGCTACAGTCGAAGATGGAATCCGGGGAGCTGCTAGTGGCGATGAGCTGTGCTATTTGTTTTATTGTCCCGATTTAAAAGAAAGTTATATAAAACACAATAATTCCATGAGCGAAGATATGATTATGATAAGGAAGATGGTTAAACTGTGGGCGAACTTCGCAAAATATGGGTAAGTCGTGGAATAAAGTATGTTACTTTAATCCATTTTGCAATGAATTACCTTTAAACTGTTCAATGTTTCATCATCAGCCCATATACGTCCCCACTGCTGGGGCACGAGCCTACCCTAAACTAGGGCGATAAGGCCACGCTGGCCAAGTGCGGTGCTAAGAATTTCTTCTTAGGAGTGCAGGTTTCCTCACGATGTTTTCCTTCACCGTTAAAGCGTCGATGAAGCGTTCAATGTTTAATGCGTTTGAATTTTGGATAAATAAATAATTACTTGGTCTTTTTCAGGGAACCCACACCCAACGAAGATTCGATTTTGGAGGGGTTGAAATGGCCTACATACAACTTGGATGACAAAAAATACCTGCACATAGACAGACAGATAGAAGTCAAATCAGATTTATCTACAAATAAGTTCGCGTTTTGGGATAATTTTATAAAGAAATGGGAACAAAGCGCTGTGAATGGTGTAATAACTGAAAGAAATAGTACTAAGGATGAATTATAATAAAAAGAAAATATTTACTTAACAATAATGATTTTTTGATCTTCGTCCCAACGAAAATAATTTGAGAAGTAGGAAAATATATGTTTTAAATTATAACCTACATCATTTAATTAACACACAGGGGATCAATTTGATTAATATAACTAAGAGTGTATTATAACATTATTTTTAGCCGACACCTAATTTTGGAAATTCCATTATCTGTTAGCAACTGTCAGTAGCACTAAAATGAGTATAAATGATAAGAAACTAGGTAATAACTTAATACTTGCCCATATTTTATTCCATTATCGTTTCATTGATAAACCCTTCACAATCCACTTAGATTAGTAGTGATTACTGAAAGGACACGTCAGTTTAATGGAAATAATTTATCGGACATAGTAAACATTATTATTTGTTGATTGGTGAACTATGTCTTTGCATTCTTGAGAATGAGTGGACTTAAAATCGGTGTTATATTGTGCTGCGTTTATTTAGCAAAAGCAAATGTGGTGATAGAGACTAAATTAGGTAAAGTTGCTGGTGTGGAAGTATCGTCAATATTGAAAGATGAGACATTTTATTCCTTCTTCAGTATACCATATGCGGAACCACCATTAGGCCATCTCAGATTTATGGTAAATACATTTTAATTAATTAAATACATACAATGCAATATATACTTGTTACAAGTGTCGTTATTATTAGGATTGTATTAACATTCAGATTGGACTTAGTATTGTTTTGTGTATAATTAATTATAAACAATCATACATACATTTAACATGTTCTATAGTGAAAGTTAATGTTCCTAAGGTTAAACCAGCAATACTACTCTTTACCGTTACATATACAACCGAATTACTTAAAATTGTCACCTAGTTACAAGAATGACTTTATTTAATTTAAATTCAGGTTAACCGGTTAAATAGACATATTAATTTACTTTTTCAGCCGCCAAAGCCTCATCCGGGATGGTCTGAAACTTTGGAAGCCAAAAAAGAGAAGAAACCATGCGCTCACTTCAATCTTCCCATGAAAACTATCAAACGATATGGGTTCGCCGGTGACGAAGACTGTCTTTATTTGAGTGTACATACACCAAAGCTTCCTAATAAAGAAAACCCTTCACTGCCAGTCATTGTGTTCCTCTACAATGAACACTTCAAAATAGCGTATAATGCATCAAAAGACTATGGTCCCGATTTCTTCATGAAAGAAGACGTCATAGTCGTAACCTTACAGCATAGGTTGGGTTCTCTTGGATTTCTTTCGATGGAAGATGATGTACTCCCTGGAAATAACGGGTTACGAGATGTTATTATGGCTCTACAGTGGATTAAGGCCAACATACAAAGTTTTGGAGGCAATCCTAATTGCATAACCCTAATGGGAAGTAATGGCGGTGCTGTGATAACTGATTTGCTGTTACATGCTCCTAAGGCCAAAGGACTTTTCCATAGAGCTATTATGCAAAGTGGGACTTCGTGGAACTCCGTATATCTTGGTGATAAGCCAAAAGAAAGAGCCATTCAATTTACGATCGAGGTGGAAGAGCATGCTACGACAAGTTCATTTCTACTTAAACGTCTCCTTTACATGGAACCTAGCCTAATGACAGAACGAGAAGAGAGATCGATTCATGCAGATGAGACCAGAGAAAGCCAAAGAGGCAGAATTGCATTTGGCCCAATCGTAGAGCACGAGCATCCTGAAGCAATCATTACCCAATATCCTGAAAGTAAACCTTCCATTGAACTTGAGGTTCCCGTCATGATAGGTTACAATTCCAGAGAAGGTTTAATTCATTGTGAAAGATTTCTACGGAAACCAGAGTATCTTACTTTTGCGGACAGAGACTTCATCTTTCTCTTTCCTTATAGAACAAACTTTAGTTATGAAGCTCACACAAAGAAATATCATGATGCCATAAAGGAAATAAAAGATTTCTACTTCACGGATGGTTACGTAAAAGTTAACAAGCCAGGCGAGTACTTGACTTTTGCTGGCGACATGCATATGTTTTATCCTGTGGACTACGCTGTTAGGAAGTACACAAATAACAGTAATAACCAGGTGTACTATTATATGTTTGACTATGATGGGGAATTTAATTTGCATAAGAAGCAAATGTTGCAAGACTCTTCCACGATCGACGGGACTTGGGGTGCGGCAACAGACGATGAGCACTGCTACCTATTTGTGTGCAAACCTTTGAAGAAATTATACCAAGCTGCATTAGAAGAAGAAGAAGACTCAGAAGAATTAAAGGTGTTAAGGAATATGGTCCGTATGTGGACAGACTTTGCAAAGACAGGGTAAGATTATATTGCTAAATTGTCATTAGTTTGCAAAAAAGTGAGCCTTCATTTTCATTTTGTATAAGGTAATAAAATGAATGAATATTTTCGAAAACGGATATTATGCATTACATTCAATATTTCCATTGAGAATATATTAGTACTTAAGGAATTGATAATAGGTACCTCACTTTTTATTTGAAAAAATATAAATTGTGTCGAACATAAAAATTGTATGTAGGTACTTACTGTACTGTGTAATATTGAGTAACTTTTATGAGGATTTCAATACCTTAAAAAAGTTATTTCAATACTTTTAAATCCGTAAAACATAATTTTTCTTTTACTTCCAGAAACCCAACTCCACCTGGACGTGAACTAGAGTGGAAACCAGCCACAGTGGAGAATAAGGAATGCCTGGTGATATCCGACGAACTGGTCCTGAAGACCAACCTTCATGAAGAGAGAGTCTCGTTTTGGGACGAATTTATAGCCAAATCTGAGAGTATGGCCGAGAACGGCAAGATCAGAGATCCTAAGGATGAACTATAGATCTCTAATTAGTACATACATTACATAATTAAATAAAAGAAGAAAAACATTGTGTATTTTATTTTTGTATCATAGTATGTAAGTTTTGATACATTGTTGATGAATTTATATACTTTCTAATTTATTAGTTGTCCGAAAAACTATTTACAATTTTAGGTAGACTTAATTATTCAAAATTTAGAAAATGCCTAGTAAGGTACGTCAAAGGTACCTATATTCATCTAATACAAATAACTTTGGAATAATTAGCGCTGTGTATATAATATGTTTTAGTATAAGAGAATACGGTTTGTTTAGCTAATAAAACGCTTGAGAAGTGGCAGGAGTCAGGAGAAGCATAGTGTTTACTTGCTCAGAGGGATCGAACGGAACCGAGCGAAATGTCCTTGACATAGCGGCGGTCGATGACATCACGGCCGCTCATATCATATTTACTTAGTCCTGGAAGACACCTACTTTTATGCGAATTTGACTGTAACCATGGCGCATTGGATACTGCCACTTTCTTTTGAGCAGAGTCGAAGGTTCGTTCGAGTGGATGATCGGGACAAATATTTGTATTATTAACATGGGTTTTTGTTCCGTGTGTGTTTTTTATATTTTAATATATTTGTCTATAGTCTCCAGACATATATAGTCCATACCTATATATGTATGTCTGGAGACTTATTACCCATTAAAATACCTAAAAAATAACGTTCTCAAAAGTGTTAGTTCTCTTAACACGCATACCTTAAACAACAACTATTCATATACCATACGTGTACCACATTAACAGGACTATTAGTACCACGTCAACCAATAGAGATAACCCATCCAATCTTATCGAATGATTCAGTATTTTGATATTCGTCTTTCGGAACGCGCGCTACGCGCGTTACTATATTCCCTTTATTTACACCATCGTAAGTAAAACAATGTGGAAAGCTATACGTAATAGTATTCGGTGCTTACTGATAACAATAGTTCTCGTAGATGCGTGTGCTTGTCAAGGAAGCGTAGAGGTTAAAACAAAAGATGGTTTTGTCTCCGGAAAAATTGAAAAAACATTTCTGAATTCGAAGATTTACTATGTTTTTAAAGGGATTCCATACGCCGAACCACCTGTTGGGGAATTAAGGTTTAAGGTAAATAATTCTCACTTTATAACAAAAGTTCACACTACAACAGTGTCAATTAACGGAAGAACTTTTTCTTCAATTAACAAAAAATAATAGTGCTAATAACAGCACAGCCCCATAACGATACTTCTTTCATAATTAATGGTCGATAATAATTTTTATCAAGAAGTGAACATCAAAAAGCCGAACTACTTAATACAAATTAATATTATAACTATCAATGAGTATGTTGTATGCATTAAGTTAAATTTGTGTTTTATTTACTATCATTTCAGCCGCCCAAACCACATGCTACCTGGGGGGATGTTTTGTACGAAGCCTACAAAAACAAGCCTACTTGCGCTCAGTTCAGCGCTAGGATGCAAAATGGCGCCAGAGTTGGTATATCTGGTTCTGAAGACTGCCTCTATCTTAACCTCTTCACACCAAACTTAGTTGGCTCTCGAGCGGTATTAGTCTTCGATTACCATGACAACTACCGAACAGGATTCAATGGTACAAGAACATACTCTCCTGAGTTGTTTGCGGAAGAAGACGTTTTAGTAGTCACTGTAAGTCACAGGCTAGGATTACTAGGATACTTGACCACTGAAGATGACGTTATCCCACCTAATAATGGCTTACGAGACTACATACAGGCTTTGAAATGGATACAAGAAAATATCGGTAGGTTCGGTGGTGATCCCAATCGTGTAACATTAATGGGCAGTAGAGGAGGTGGTTCTTTAGTAAACAACATGCTATATTCCAAAGCAGCTAAAGGTCTTTTCCACGCTGTCACAATGCAAAGCGGATCAGCACATGAGCCCATATATTATAACAAGAATCCTAAAGTATCTGCTTTCAAGATTGCTAAAGCACTGAACTTACAAACAGATGACAGTACAGAATTACTTAAAGAACTGCAAAACGTTGAATATAAAACATTGCTGGAAAATGAACTTGAAGCTATAGATCCTGATCAGTTTCTTGAATACCAAATAAGTGTATATCCATTCTCTCCAGTGATAGAAAAAGATGGTCCAAATGCTATTGTCACATCTTTACCAGAGGAAGGTAAAATTGTAAGTGATGTTCCAGTATTAATAGGTTTTAACTCTAGGGAGGGTTTGGAGTTAAATGCCCCTATGATATTTGAACCAAGAGTATTAAATTCACAAGAACATGAATTCTTTATTCATTTTCCCATTAGAACTAATTTCAGATTAGATCGCAATAGTTCTGCTTTTGAGAACTATAAAGATGACATAATTAATTTTTATCTGAAGGATGGATATTTGAACTACAACAATATTTTGGAATATTCCGTTTACATTGGTGATGTTTACACGAATTATGCGTTAAATACAGCTGCAAAAAAACTAGCAAGAGAACTCAAATCGCCCACCTATTACTACAAGTTTGATTTCCTTGGGACCTTAAATGAAAACATGATCTTTATATCAAAATATACAAGGGGTAGCTTAGAATATTGGGGAGCCACTATCGGAGATGAACTCTGTTACCTACATGTATGTTCACGAATCCGAAGCAATTACGAAGAATTGAAAAAATTAGCTGTGGATCAAAATGAATTCAAAATCTTGAAACGAATGGTTCGGTTATGGGCAAACTTTGCGAAAACTGGGTAAGCTATTCAACTCATTTTAATTCTTAGCTATATTTGTATCGACGGATTTCTTTAGAATTCGACTGACTTGATGGAGCATTTGGAACCTGTCATTGGCACCAAGACGCTTTGGATTGATTCCCAGTGTGGATAAATATTTGAATGATGAATATACCATATTGATGTTTGTTCCGTGTCTACACACATGTGACATAAGTGCTTAGGCAATTTAGCACGCAATCTGATTATCGTATGTGATGTGTAATATCATTTATTTTTTTATTTTATTTTCAGCAATCCCACTCCAGACGACAGAGACCCTGTACTTAAAACATTCAAATGGAAGGCTATTGATAAGACCAGCGATAACTTGGCTTTTGCTCATATAACGAAGTCCTTAAAAATGGGACTGAATCCTCTGGGTACCCGGGAAAAGTTTTGGGATAACATTCTCAAGAAATACTCTGAAACGGCTGTGGACGGCGTAGCACAAAATGTAACGCCTCGAGAAGAATTGTGAAAATAAGTTTAAATTTAAATATATATTTAAATTAACTCTAGGTTTTTAAAATCTTTTTTATTCCTGTATAATATAGGAACTATGCTCCAATATTTTTTGCCTTATTTTTATCTTCAAGAACGGAATTCTTAGGTTTTTAGGTTAGCGTATATTCTTAGGGGTTCATCAATTATTGAACAAATATCTACTAACTGTTTAAAACAAATAAATTAACACCCAAAAATTTTTGCATGCATAAGTTCTAAAATAGTGAAACTCGATGATAATAATACAAATTGTTATGAATAGGTGCCAGAAACGTAGCTCATTTATAATTGAACCACGTACGATGTTTTCATACAATATCTTATCTCTATGCATGAAATTAATTTCTGAGTTCTCCGGATCATAGAGAATTAAGAATTGATAAACATTTTTAAATACCACATATTCTTGATAGTAGGCAATACGGAATTGATTTGGTTAAAAATAATTTTCAATATCAATTATTGTACCTATATCAAAATACATATATTGCAAGTTTTAGGTACAGAATAAGAGTAAAATTTGTATTACATACACTCACTTACACACACACACACACACACATACACACACACATGAATTCCTACAGCCTAACACACATGTGCTAATGTAGTATTTCCTTTTGTTTTGTTTAATTTCTGTGTATCAAATTGTATATGGTTCCCAAGATACAAGCTAAGCTTAGTTTGGGCAACCCCTGGAAACAATGAGAGCTCTATTTAAAATGTATAAACTATGTTAGATTGTAAGTTTCTTTAAGGTATAATAAACACATTTTCATTTTCATTTTCATTTTCAAAGCTAGTTAAAAAAAAAATTTAGTACTTCTCAGTTATAAAAAGTAAATATATTACCTACACTACTACAATTACTCTTCTAACATACTTACCCACCTCAATATTAGGTATTATTAGATCTACAATGTTAGAAATTACAAGGGTTACCCTATATAATCACAGAACATCAAAGACAAATCACTCAACCCCCCATTAACACAATATCTGTTAATCCCGTAGGAAGAGATGCAGCCTGTATGTCTCAAATAATGCAGAAACCATAGGGAGGACCATTGCTGCGGCAAGCGCCTGAAGGGAGGACCATTGCTGCGGCAAGCGCCTGACCAGTGGAGTCTTAGCGGCGGTATTGTGCGGGCGGAGCGGGTCAGCCCGCCGGTGCGGGGCCCCTTCCGTCCGGCGGACTGGCCAACTCCGACCCGCACAGCTCAATACCAATGCGAGACTCCACGCCTTGTCTCGTTGTTGCCGCAGCAGTGGTCTCCTTTTTCACGGCTTTCAGGGTGAGTGCGACAGGCTCAATATGGTCTATTGTGCCTGTCGACCTCATATTTGGATCTCACTACCGCTTACCATCAGGTGGAGTGAGGTCATCTTGTTAGCCTCTTTATAAAAAAAAAAAAAAAAAGAAACAAATTATCTACCAACACACTTTGTAAATGCTTTAAAAGTAGTAAACCCAACAGGTATTAGCATAGTTTCGCCGGTATAATGAGCTACTCCGAGGAGTTGATGAAAATTCCATCAGGTTGATGCTAAGCTAAGTCTGTTCCGTGAAAGTTGCTGCGTCAGCGTCGTCGGAGTCCTCTGCTTCCGAGTTTTATAGCTAAAGTTGAGACGTTTTAAATTAACGACATAAATTAGGCACCCAATTGACCTGTAACCTAAACGCGCAACAGATAACAATTTCACTTTAATTAAGCAACTTTTTGCCCACGCTGTAGTCGGATACCTGTAACTACAACAGTATTAGCCAAATATGCAAAAAGTCTATATTATCCGATAAGTTTGAAGATCGGGAATAGGACACAAGGATTCCAGATTTGAGTCAAAGATAGTTGGGATCATTTAAAAATCATATATGTATGGTACAGCCACGAATAAACTTCTTTTCCTTAGATATACCTACCTATACAAAAGTTTTACAAGAGTTCAAAGATAATACTGCTCGTCACCCAAATACCTTTTATTTACGGCCTGCCGCGCTGGACGCCAACCGTCGGGTCCATGAATGTCTTCGCCGTGTAACCAAAGTCTTCATCTAAGTCTCCAAGTAAAAATAAATATAATAGGATGAATAAATGAAATAAAAATTACAGCGCCATCTAACAAACCACTGTGGTAACACTTTTCAAAGCTGATTGCCATGATAAGGCACGAACTCGACTGCAAGAGTATGTGTTTTGTGACAATCAATACAGAGGGCACACCTTGTTTAATTTGACGGCTGAATTCTTAAACTATTTCAACTACCTATTAAAAATATGGTTCTGAAAACATTAAAAAAACCCGGCCAAATGCGACTGGGGCACGAAAGATTCCGGTACCAGTATTGTAAAAAGTCACGTTTTTTGTAACCCCCTTAAATATGTTATTATATTTATAGCTTGATAAAACGGCAATAGAAATACATCATCTGTGAAAATTTCAACTGTCTATCCATCACCGTTCTCGAGATACCTGGTGAAAGCGAAGTCTCAGTAATAGAGGTTTTTCTTTGGGCACATTTTTCATTTCGTATTATTTGACTGCAACGTGGCGAACATAGAAATCTACCTACTTATGCTCTGGTTTAAGAGTTCTACTTTAAAATATAATAGAATTACCTACGTAGATAAAATTACATAGAATGGAAAACCGTAGTGATAGATGTACAGTTACCTACATCATTTAGATAGGAACTTAATAATATTCAATACATGACCATGTGAAAATCGCATTCAAATATTGATAAATCTATTCTGTTAGACTCGGTATTAGGTTTTAACAGGATTTATTGAATAAAATAGTAATACAGTACAGAGACGCATTAGTGCGCCATTGAGCGAGAATCGAGAAGTGTCATCTGTCATTGCGCTAGGGATGCGCATAATCAATAGTCGAATAGGGATGTCCAAATTTCACGCTAATAGCTCGGCCATCCTGCAGTAGTCCTTCGCCCTCGAAGGAACGGAGTAGCGCTTCCGCTGGTACGCCGCCATCAGAGCTGCCAGTGCCGCCACGGAGACTCGGTGCAGCCGCCATCAGAGCTGCCAGCGCAGCCACGAAGACTCGATGCAGCCGCCATCAGCAAATTGCCCCGTAGGTAGTACCTAAATAGCCCCGTAGGCAGGAGATAGCCCCGTAGGCAATCAATAGCCCCGTAAGCATCACACAGTCCTGCAGGTAAGGCCCAGCTAGTTTTTAATATGACAGGACCAGATGAAGATGAATAACAAAATAAACAAAGAGTGTTTCGATAAAAAATATTGCGACATTATTTTGTAAACATTCACAACTACGTACACTAGTTTATTTTCAAATCTAAATAAGGAAAACGTGTTTAAAAGATGTTTCTCATCTGACAAAACGAGTTAGTTATTCTTGTAAAAAATATGGCGACTTGTCTTAGATGATAATGACTTTGAGCGAGTAGCCTTGTCATCGTAAAAGAGGAAATATTACAACTACTAGGTACTAGACTATGTATTAAACGCAAAGATTTATAAAAATACTAGCTTTCCGCCCGCGACTTCATCCGCGTAGAGACGTTTAACGGGTAAAACATTACTTCTTTATAGCTGTTAAAAAGTACCCTTTGTCTTTTCTCAGGCTCTGGACTATATCTGTACCAATTTCATTTAAATCGGTACAGTACTCTATGCGTGAAATCGTAACAGACAGACAGTTACTTTCGGATTTATAATATTAGTAAGGAGTAAGGATTAAAATCATATTTCACAATATCACATTCATCGATCTGATCCCGTGGTAAGTAGCTTAAGCACTTGTGTTACAGATATCAGAATAAACAGTAGATAAGAAATATATTTGAGAATATTTAATAACACACCCAGACACGGAACAAACACCGTTCGTCAAACAAATATTGTCCCGGGTGGGAATCGAACCCACGGCTCTTGGAATCGTTGATATTGACTCTGGGTCGCTAACAACTGTACCACCGAGTCAGTCTAAGCCAAGATTAATAACAAACACAAGGTAATTAAAGAAAATAGGGCACATACACTTACCTGCACATACGCTCCTAATAAAACCGTTTAATAATGTAATTATGATCTCCTAACTTGATCGCAGGCGGCCTTAACCTAGGTGACATAACGCCTGTACTTGTAGGTAAACGACTCGGACCGGTTCGCTTTGAGCGTTAATTTGTGAAGTTTGAAGTACACTCGGGCACGAAGTGGTCCTAATAATGTCATTAGTTAATAACATACAGTGTGAGATCTTAAATCTGTATTCGAAATTCGATTTCCGGTTGCATTCTAATAGGAACACTTGTCACAAAAATGAAATATCACAGAACATCACATACATACATTGATCTTATCTACATCATTATTATTCTTCGAAATACAGTAGGAATATAAATTTAACTTAACTAAACTAACCCGTCATTCGCTGTAACTTTTTAAAAAATCTGTAATTTATCTTAAAGAGTAATGGATTTCAATAAATGTAAATTACAAAATGAATTTATATGGCATATACTATCCCTGCTTATATGTGACGAAGTAAATGCTAAGAATTCTTGCCACTGCTAACTACTGTTCAAAATCCATTAACTAAATCCAGTCATCCACAAATGAAAAGTTATACAATTGCTTTAACATTATAAAAATATTAAATTTACATAATAGCATCTAGATTTTCATAGCTAGTTCATTTACTGGTAATAGCAATTATGGGATCATAAGTTTTGGCCTGTATAATTACACAAGTTGACATTATTAGTTAATTTATTATTGTGATGATTTTACGAGTATGATTGATTGGTCTTCGAAAAACCAATAACTTTTGAACGGTATATCATGTCATGTACTCGAAATATTAGATGTTAAAAAATATATAATATCTGTATAGTAGTAGCAAGTACGTTAATTTAAGCAAACCTACTTTTTAGCAGATATAAATAATAATTTTGCTTTAAGAATCACTGTGGGGCGTTCGTCGCGTGCACACAGAATGCAATAGGCAGTTTTTTTATTACTCTGACATAATCAGTCTTCAATATTTATTCTTTTATGTGATAGTTAATTGTTTGTAAGGCTGGCTGCAAGAGCTAGAGTTAATGTCCCTATCTGTATGTTATAGAAGCTCATGAAGCTGAGTGTACATGTTCACACATGACATCTATGTCACAAATCTATATAAATAATCTAGAGTTTACTCGTTGCGATCGTCACCGAAGGCCGGAACACGTTGATGCGTATCCGTCTCTCCGTACCTATGCATAATGTTTGTACGCATAAATTATTAAATACCTACCTGGACATTTTCATAACTTCACTACATAGTATTAAACAAAGTCGCTTTCTCTGTCCCTATGTGCCTATGTATGCTTAAATCTTTAAAACTACGCAACGGATTTTGGTAACGCTATTTAGGTATTTAAAAAAAAAGATGTGGTTAGATAAAAATAAATGTCAAATGTCAAAAACAAGTATGAATAAGTAGGTATTACCAGAACAGGACATTTATAAGAAACACAATACATTGGCATTCAAGTTGTTAGAATTTTTTTTTTTAATACTGACTTCTTAATTTAGACAAATATCATGTCTTAATTTTGTTACAACCTGCATGCCTCATGAAGTAATTCAACGGTTTAATTTTTTTTAACACTTATTAGGCACGTTTAATGTTAAACCATGTTAAATTAGATGAATACAGTTTCAACATCATATCTTAATGAGTACGGTAACCTTTTCTTTTAACACCTATTTAGGTTACCTGGACTTAACAACTTAGTGTTATGTAACCTAATGCAAGATTCTCGATTATTTCTGACTGTCCTGACGTTCTATCATTAATAAGTTCTTGCGTCAAAGATGATTGGTCTTATTATTTTGTTCTCGGGGCTCTATTGTATGAACGCAGTGCAAAATTTATGGATAGAATAGTATGGAATAACGGAGAGAATAAACCGAATAAAGAATAACTAAAATGATGCTAACCCAAGTGTTGTTGTTTTTATACTGATATTGGTAATTTATTTACGTTCAGAAGGTAAGTAATTAACACCAAACAACATTTTATCATACAGATATTAAACGTTATATTGTCTGGATGACATACCTACCTACATAGATATAATTCAAATTTAGTAAGAGGGATCTCACGCAGGTTCTGCTTTATGTTTTGCGATCTGTAACAATAAACCCTGTATCAAATAACATAGGTATAATCGGCTAAGTGCTAAAGTGAAGATTAACGTCATTTAAAGAATGCAAGAGTAGTTGTCAGTAAGATCTATTGCGGATTAGGGCCGGGCTCCATTTCGGCTCACAGTTTGCGGCATTTAGCCCTCCGGCTCATACTAATATGCGTCTGATACGCAGCGTCTGAGCTGCGCAGATAAGAATCTTTTTTTTTTTTAATTTAGCCTGTTGTGTCCTACTGCTGGACAAAGGGCTCCCCCAATTCTCTCCATTTCTGCCGATCTGTGGTTAGAGATGGCCAATTTAGGTCTTGAGCGTCGAGATCATCGCGCCATCTCTTCCTAGGTCTTCCCCTTGGCCGACGACCGGCGTTCATTCGACCAACGTGACCTGCCCAGGGCAGTTCCACTTCAGTTTCGCCGACTTCTCACCAACATCAAAAATGCCGGTTTTGGAGCGGATAACAGTGTTCCTGATGCTGTTGGTACTTTTAATAAAAATAATGTATATGAAGGCAAAAACTTTTAGTCGGTCATAGTGAGCCTTATGGGGACGTGCCCTTAGGGTGACCGACCACTTTCTTACCTTAGCGTACCTCATTTACCAAGCGCTTAAAAGGAAACAGGAATGAATGTACAAACTAAGTTGTACTGACCACTGCCTGTTCCCTATCGTGTAACACACCCAACCTTCCGGTGCCAACCAGTTAGCCTCCATCATGTTATACAACGACTATGATATAACAGTTTTCATATAAAACTTGGACAGCTAATTGCGTTTAAGCAATGATTTTCATAAATCCTTGGGAATGCAAAGCGTTCGCAAATACATTTAATTAACCTTGCTTGATTGCATCTCGTAAACAGACGTGTGATCATAATGCAAGTATAATCTACTATCATTAATATTGTAAGCTATACAGTGTAATACATATATATTTCTCGATAAAAAGGAATAAAATCCATAGAGACTATCGAGTTTAGCAATCTTTGGTAAAACGGTTGAATAGGTTATATAAAGACTTTGTGACTACCTATGTATATGTAGATTAAGCCATTCAACGACAAGCTCCTGCTAAAATAAATTTTAATTGTAATTTATTAGTTCATTGAATATGAACTAAAATTTATTTTAATGTTAATTAAAGCTTTCATACATTGTTTTTTTTTTTATTAAAAGACACTCAGAGGACCTCACTCCACCTGATAGTAAGCGGTCGTCATATGAGCTCGACAGGCACAATAGTCCCTATTGAGCCTGTCGACCTAACCCTGAAGGCCTGCTAAGATGCCTTCCAAGAAGATGCACGCCCCGCCCGAAAAGCCCGGGTTCAATTAGGGAGGGAAAATAAGAGCTGTAAGGGCGTTCCATGCCATAATGACACGAGGCAGAAAAGGGGAACTGAACCTCTTGGTACGAGCCACCTGTCTCTGTAAGATATGTGCATGGCAACGCTGACCAGCACGTGTTGTTCGAAAGTGGAATTGAGAAAGAGGGACTAGTTAAAATAACTCTTCGAAGCATTCCCCATTACAAAGACGGTAAAGAACACTAAGACCGCCTAAGATTGATCGCCTCATGGCGACATGCTACGAGACATCACAGTTTTTTTTTTCAAAGTCAATTCTCAGATAGTACAGGTATGTGTATGTAAGTACTAAATAAATGTTTCTAATTAAATGGGAGGGACAATAAATACTAATTTAAATTATAAACATCTCGAGTTCCATATTTTCGAGCTCGGTCGTAGGTAGCACGATGATATAACATTATCATGAACTTCTTTAATATTCTAGATCTCATGGACGGACATAATCCAATAGCACTTATTAGTCAATTGCTAATTAGTGCCTGTCAACCTAGAAAGAAACTTCCAAGTATCACAACAAATTTGATATTTATAAAACCGTCGTTTCTTTGGTATTGGTGGCCAATTAAAAGTGTGTTAAAAGAATTATTGGATTGCCATTTTACTATGAAAGTTGCACCATATTTGTATGGTAATCAATACTCTTCTAAATATGTATTCTGCTAAATAATTACGACATCTTTTACCCAAAATATTGTCTTCTCTATTTGATATAGATAGATAACATAATATACTGTCATATCAGTTTTCTATGATTGTCTAAAGTGCCTTGTTTTCTTTAACACATAATATAGATAGCCAAACTAGCGGCTGAAAAAAAAGGATCTTTTATATTCATCATTTTCATATGTTCAGCCTATTTTTGTCAGTGGACAAAAATTTTATTGAAAAGTTTTTGGAGAGTCATATTCAGCAGTGGCTGAATATGACTCTCCAAAAACTTTTCAATGCGACCGGTCTTTAGCCACCTGCATCTAACTAAACCCAGCGGTCTTCACCAGGTAGTACTATCGGCAACGCTGGCGGTCGACCACCTATAAGGTGAAAATCGCTTGGCAATTTCGCGTCTGTCAGAGCCAGCCCCGGCCCGCAGTGGTCAAGGAGCTGGCAATAATTTTTTGGTAGATATTTGAGGCATGCTGAAAACTTGTCCTGTACCTCTCCTATTATATCCCAACACAAACCCGCAGACCTGGCTGAGTACCGGGGCTGAACCAAACCCCCAATTTTTTTTATTTAAAAATATATTTTATAATCCAAAAAAATATAATTTGTCAGTTCACCTGACAGGTAGAAGTTCCATCGAAATATTTGTCTTAGTGAGTCTTATTTTTTATTTATAAATAAAAAGATGAAAAATATTTTTGGTGGTTTGCTTTAGCCCCGCTACTTTCCAGCCTGGTCTGCAGTTTCAGGTAGAGGTCAGAGGTACAGGATAAGTATTCAGCTTGCCTCAAATACCTACCAAAAAATTCTTGCTAGCTCTCCTACTATTGGAACGTATTCGTAAACAAAGGGTCGAAGTGATCTTCTATTGGCGGAAATAACTAGTGGGCGGGGCTAATGGCGTTTAAAGAAATCTGTTTGAAAAGTGTACTACCGCCAAAATTCCCGACTGTACATCTGGTAGGTAGCCGTCGCATACTGCGCTTTCCCTGCTTTCCCAGTAGGTACGTGGTCTCCACTATAAGATCTTTCTGCCCCTTCGTACATGCGATCCATTGTGACTTTAACTTTTCTGATTAGATCACGTAGAGTAATTCCGAATATGGGCCTTCATAACTCTTTACACAACCTTGAGACTCCAAATTTTTTTTTTATCGTTCGTTTATTTTTACGTCACAATTTTCTACCGACACAGTTGAGCGGAGAGGAAATAACTTTCCAGGGACTGGCAACTTAGAAACAAAACTCTACGCGTCTCCGTAGAAAATGCGAAAAGCGGCCGTTACGCCTAAACATTGACGATGATGATGAGGTCGTCATCAATCAAAAATAACCCTACAAAGTTGGCGAATACATGCATAGTGTTCGTTGTGATTATTTATTCATGCGGCCGCCACCCGGTCAAACGGCAGTGTCGCTTCGCCCGCTAACCGAGCGGTCTGGCGGGCAGTGTCAGGTGCCCAAACTAGTGTAACCTATTTTAGTATAGTATTTGAAGTGTATTTTGCACTTAATAGGGAGCAATAGTAATTGTGCTCGGTGCTGTCTATACTACTTGTACTGTATCTAACTGTTTACCCGTGCCGTGATACACACATGTTATTCACTCTCCCATACTGCAATTTGCTCATGTTTATTATAAACACATATTTTATCATACATTGTTTAAAAAATTACAATCCAGTACTCTAATAGCAGACCAATATCACTTTTCTTGCTACACTTGTAAATTAATTATCATTAAATTCTCGACAAATAAAATACTACTTAATTGGAACACCCTTTCAGTTGGCGGTTTTATGTTTATTAATAACATTGTTACCGTTAGTGATAAACAAATTGTGTACACGCCCGGCGAACTAATACCGCATTTTTCTTTTATAAACATCCCCTGACAATAACAAACACATCGAAAAAAGAATTAGTCAAACCGGTTCAAGTATTCTCGAGATTTTCAAACACATTTAGCGATACATTTTTATACCATAGAAGATAGGAAAATGGATAACATAGTTAAAGAGATGAAAAGGAAGAAAACAGGCCGATCAAAGTAGGTGAATAAAATGTAATTTCCTTCATAAGCGTGTAATTCAAAAAGTTTTGATTACGTTGTTTATATCCGCAATCGGATAAATAACAAATCAACGTGCTCGTATCCGGTGGCGGTTGTGTTTACAAACGTAGAGCTAGAGATGTACCAATTTATTTTACGGTTAATCGGATTTAATGACAGAAATAACACAACATGAACAACATTCTTGCCTGAAGACTGAGTGAAAATGCAGCGTAATAAACTAGCTTTTGATTTTACACTATGTTTATTGATTAACATTTTCGCTGTTATTTCTTGTTTAGTCATAATTTAGTTCATTCATATCGTTATGTCACATAACCGTTGGGATTCAGATATGTATGGGCATTGAGATAATATGGACCTCCTGCAATGAATGCTACGGCTCTGGCCGCATCTCAATATAACTCAGGAATTCGCTTCGCTTTTCTGAAAATAACTTTCTATTCCCGTTACTCATAGCTCTACAGTAACAGTGGAAAATCACTTTTACCTGTATTTTATTTGTTCAAAAAGTAAGCTGCATTACGATATCACGGAAACAAATCAAATACTTAACAACTATCATAAAGTTGAACAATTTGATAGTCCCAATGTGATAGAGTGCAATAACTTATGGGACTTAAACCACTCCATAGAACAATCCGTTTCAGTAACATATTGTAAAAATAAATATGTCTTTTGTATCTACCGTAAATATTAATTGTATTTTTAGTATTTCATAATTTTGCGGCAATACAAATACATCATTTGTGAAATTTTCAACTGCCTAGCTAACACCGTTCTTGAAATACAGACAGCCTGATGATAGACGGATGGAAAGACGGACAGCAAAACCTCAGTAAAAGGGTCTCACTTTTACATTTGGATACGGAACCAGTTTTCAAAGTGGTCTGGGACCATCCCTAGTAGTGTATGCGACAATTTCCATGTACCGAAACCGTCGTAACGTGAGCGACACGAGCGGTTAAACACCACGTAACAAGATTTTCCTGGTTCTTGCCTCAATTACAGAGCTACGTAAGCGGTGCTTGGGTGGAATTAACGATTATTATCTACCATTACGTGTGTTCAATTCGTCTAACAAGACCGGTTATGTGTCGGCGCTGAATTTTCATGCGTCACGTCCAAATTTAAGGTACACAATGATACTTGTATACAAGTTCGCGAGCGACCTTGATTGGTGTAACCCAGTCGTAACGTCGGGCAGTAAGTAGCTATGTAATTGCTACTCCTAATATCGCGTGTAGACCCATAAAGACTAATATTTAGTGTAACGGAACGCGAAAGTCTAAAATCTTACATATTCCAAGATAATTCACCCAAGAAACTACTCTTCATGATGATTATTGAATTGTTTAATTGAAAGAACAATTTATTTGATGAGCCATTTAGGACGTAACGTAAATAATTACATCTCTTCCGACACGAGAATACATAATAATATAAAACATAATCTAGGACGAAAACTTAACAATATTTTCAGGAATTCAAAATGATCTGATGAGATTTATCGATTTATGTTTAGAAGAGTCGATAAATCTCTTTAGATCATTTAACACAGTAGGTACCTTTTGCATTGTTTGATATTATGTACAAGTAGGATAAACCCGTCAAAAATAAAACACGTCGCATCAGTAAGTTAATAAAATCGTCAACTTATTTCCGTTTTTTGCTTTCCTTAAACTTAGCGTTTGCCCCTTGAAAAGCTGAAATGTGTACCGTGTACCCGCGGCCCGGTGATATGCGAGATAGCGAAGTGCACGTCATCGATATAGAACGCGAGATAGAAGGCATTATCATCGGTGACAGCTGTGTAGTGCCTGAGCCTCGTGTAGAGAAGACGCTGAACAACATGAGCTCCAATGGTGAGTACATACTCGTACCCTTAGACAAATATGCCTGTATTTTTACGCCTTTTGTGCCTGTGTTTGCCCAAATGTGAGACACATTTAGTCCTAAACTTCTTTTTTTGTTTGTTATGTTATTGGTAAATATGTAAATGGTGTGAAAAATCTTTATACATTTATATTTTACACAACAAACAAACTTTCGAAATTGCTGTCAGAGTATGATTGACCGATTTAGTATTGGCGAGACTGTAGGATCTTGCCATACTATTATTTACACATCAACATATTTTGTGTCAACACACATATCTAGTGCAACTGTATCTTCTTATCCAGAATTTACATACGGTGGGAAAGGTAAGATAAGAAGGTAAAAGTAGGTTCGTGAGGATTTTTGCTTGATATTTCCCTAATTTATTACCATTTCTTCGACTATACTTACTTATTATGTCACCTGAAAATATTTTTTTTGTGCACAATGCAATTTCAGAGAAATAAAAACACATTTATTGTCTCAGATTAAAATTTTTAACATAAAAAAAATACAAGTAGCATGCATGAGACAAAGGGAAGGAGCTCAGCTGATGTTGCCTCGGGAGTGTGCTACCAGGCAACGCTGATTTTCTCCGAAATGACAAATATATCGTTCTCTTATAAGTCACATGTCTAAATATCAGATAAATACGCCATACAAAACATTACTAATAGTGTATGGAATGAGAATCTACCTGTGTTATGAGTGTCAAACAATTTCACAACAGTTATAAAAATGTAGCATATATTTACTGTTACCAGCGTAAACATCCTATCATAATATCCGTCGGTTTTATGATAACAAATCGTAATACCTTGCTAATTACGAAATCACTAATTGTTTTTTACAAAATATTCTTTATACATTATCGCGCTATATAAAATGTGAACTAAATCTTTTATGAATTCTTTAAGTTTTATTTTTAAAACATCTAAGGTGATTCTAATAACATTGTCTTGCATACTTAGTGTACCATCACAATATAAATAAGTATGCTTTAAAGAGTCCATATTTCATGTTCTAGATTCTTCTAAATTCCTTACAAAATAAACTATGTACTTTAAACCGAACAAAGAACTTGCGTTCAAAGACAAACTAAAATGGCTTAATAATATTCATGACCCAATATCATTTTATCTTAATCGACATTTGATGAGTCCTAATGAAGCCGTTTCAAATGATAACTCCTGTAATGGAACAAGTAACCTAATTTATTCTGATCTAAATTCTTGTTGTATGTACAAATGTTGAACTCTATCAATCGTAATGGTACTAACTCGTTACTGTAGTATTAGGCATGTGAATTATAACAAACAACATTTGATTTAATTTGATAAATTGTGTCCTGTTAATTTTCTGTACTTCTTTGGGTTAGACGGGAGTTGGTAAACATAAATCTTATACCTAAGAAGATAGGTAAAATCTAGGTCTAAATTAACCATGGATCTTCCACTGTCAAATGCTATTGTTTTTTAAGGGCAATCTCCCATGATCGATCAATTCATAAACATTTAAAAATATTTTAATTTCCTTAAATTACAGATCGATATACAATAAACTTCAGTATAGAATTATACATATATACAAATAAAAGAAGATCAACACGTGAGAGCTAGCTTATCTCACTGTATGATCTTTAACGAAACGTGAAAGAGATGAGTACACGTGTCTTATGTATGACAATAACCTTGAAATATTCGCACCCGTTTGAGTATTCTGACCTTAGCTATGAAAAAACGATTTATACTACCTTATATCAATGCAATTATCATGTGTGATTATGAAGAACATGTTAATTCAATAACATGTTGTCTATATGTATGTATTATTTTATACATGTCTACAAGCTATTAGCGACTTTTTCGGATCGGTAGATAGGTTCGTAGCCATTTGTAGATAAATACTGCGTAAAAAGTTTTTGTTTCCTAGCATTATACCTACCATATTTTTAACACAGTTGTTTCATAAAGTTATACACACTATACGAAACAAATCTTTGTAAATAATATGTTTATTGTTATTTGATATTTAAACAATTTCCATGAAGATTAGACGTTTAGATGTGTTAACCTAAGTAGGGACGAAATATTTATTCAAAAATAACATTGACATAAAATACAAAGTAATATTTTAATCCTAGATTCATGCGTGTCTGAATTGAACCTTCTAATAAAGGTAACCTCTTTCTTCATATTTTCAAGCTTTACAACTTAATGGTTATTAACCATTTTATTGTTTTTGGTTAAAAACACTTGAATATCCACGCTTTTGTCATGGAATTAGAACCTTAGTAGGTTCGGATTAAACTAAAAGTTTGTTTAATATTTGCATCTGTTATATGCCCTTGTGCTTTTATGATTATCTAATACTGCCTTCGTTGGTTCATGTATGCGGAACTTAACTTAATGATTGCAACCTTGATTCACCATATAACTTAATGTTCTAAGTTGTCTTTCGTGTGTCTACTGTTGCGTTTGTATTTTGCAAACATCAAAACATATAAGCTAGTCGACTTCATTCAAAGTCAAAAAGTATTTACCTTATAAAATATTTGTGAATAATCTTGAAACGTTAATAACTTGGTTTGAAAAAGTATGAACGTACACTAAATTAAATTAAATATAATTTTAATTGTACATTACGAATATAAAGATATCTACCCTAATGAATCGCTAATTGAAAGTAAATCATATGTAGGTATTTAGGTAATATAAGGAAATTACTTTTTAATATTGCATGAGTTGTATTTGATATAAATCGTAAATAGAAATACCGTTGGCAAGAAAGAAAGAAAACGTTTATTTAGTGACAACAAAAACAATAAGTTAAAATGCTGAACCTTAATCGACTTCTAAACATGTTAAAGCTCATCATATCAGCATATCTTCAAATCAAGAAATAATATTTAATGTAAAAAATCACTAATTGTTTCACATTTGTTTGCGATTATGAACCCCGAACGCAAAGACTTTGTGTTACGTAAATCTAATATTATTATGTATTATCATTTTATAACCAAAATAGTAACGATTAATTATACCCTTACACACACACACACGACAATTGATGTGGAATTGATTTTAATTGTCCTAACTTTTAGTTATAAAAGTTATGTGAGTAAATGGAAAATTGCAAAAATAGTGGTGTGTGTAATACCGAATATCAACATCATTCACTTTTTAGGACATACTAGGATTTGAAAATAAGTATGTTTAGCTATATATATATTTTAGTCTGACATCTAATTGTACCGTATTTACATATAACAAAACTATATAAGTGTAGGTATGTATCATTTCAAGTTTTTAAAGAAATAATAATGAAAAGGTGAGCGTTTCAGGTTTACGACATTGCTTTATGAGTAAAAAACCAAAAAATATATATTCATTCATACTTCCAGCAGAATACGCAAATAATGATAATAGGTAGTTGTATCTGATATACGATGATTACCTATTACCAATCCCATCATTAGGTAACATTGAACCGAAACATGTTACCGGATATTGCTAATTCTAAAAATGATAATTCTATTGTTATTACACATCCTAGTATGTTCACATACTTTTCTACTTAGATACACCTGTGTATTTATTTATTTAGTCAGTACCCCATGTTAAATACCTACTAACAAACTTATACTAATAACTACTAAAAAACTTATTTTCCGATAAGTTCTCATTTCATTTACATTTAGTTACATGGTTTTTAAGGCCGCAGGTAAATGTCCTGGTGAAGTACCCGACCTAATGCTTAACGGAGTGAGACTTAACAGAGTCTACCAGTTGAAATACCTGGGTCACTACATTACAGACGACCTTAGAGACCATGTCGATATAGAGAGGGAGCGTAGAGCGTTGGCGGTCAGGTGTAACATGCTGGCTCGTAGATTTGCTCGCTGCTCGAATCAAGTTAAAATTACGCTTTTTAAAGCCTATTGTCAAAGCCTTTACACTAGCAATCTATGGATCAGCTACACAAAGAGTTCGCTTAACGTTCTACGAGTCCAATACAACAACGGCTTCAGGGCATTGTTGGGGTTGCCTCGATTTTGTAGTGCGTCGGAGATGTTTGCACAGTCGCATACGGATGGCTTTCATGCTGTCATCCGCAAAAAAACATCATCGCTGCTAGCGAGAGTGCGAGCCAGCTCCAACACTATCCTGATGACAGTTGCGGGTAGACTGGATTCACCCATTTTGAGGCATTTTGTCACTCTACTGAAGCCAGTCACTTCGTACTACATACCTTAGTATTGTATTGATAGATTATTTGTTTTAAGTTCTAACATAGCTATAAGACTTCACTAACACAAAATGGATCTTTGTAATCTAAAGAAATAAATGATTATTATTATTATTATTTCATACTTTGTTTTTAGCCGCCCTCATAAAAATTTTCAGACATTAAGGGGACTTCGCCTTTCAATGGCCATGCTGCTCAAGCTTAGGCATTACCAGCTTTATACCTATGTACTCGTACGTGCCCTAAACATCCTAAACCTACCGGTAAATTAACTAATACAGCTTCATAGTTCTGAAATCAAATAAAAAGGCACTTAATTATTAAATTAAGGTTTTAGCTTAATGTTACTTTAAACACATCCTAAAACAGATAATGAAAAATTTGAAAACATCAATCTATCTTCTGAATACTGAAACAATTTTAAAATGTGCGCAAATTATTACATACCAACTTGAAAAGAAATTTAGAGTTCAATCCAATTCTAATCTAAATCCACAGGTAATTAGCGAAACAAAAAACGTCAAACAATGATATTCAAATATTTTTATCTCGCGATTGTTTGATCTACTATCTAAACTTCCGATTGGTCTGTGGCCGCGCCGATCCGTCAGTAAACATGAGCCCACCGGCTCTGCTAGACGCCACCGACAGTTGCGCGAGCGCAGCGCGCGGCGATCACGTAGTTAACATCGAGCCTAGTGACAGAACAACCGTGGTGGACGTTGAAACAGACCCCCAAATGGACAGAGGTTAGTTTGGTGTCGTTAACCTTCGACGTTATGGGTGGAACGGGAGTTTGTTATTGTTGTAATTGGTTTAAGTGATGAAAGTGGTGAAATTTTTTAGGGGTGAGAGCGTTCCGGTTCTATGAAAGTCCGGTGATGATTACTAGGCTTCTCCAAACCGACATCGTAGGTGTGCGAATGAAAATTAAAACTAACAATAATATTGCAAAATTCTTCGTTTTGATCCGCAAATAAAAAAGGGAAATAGTTTTGGTAGGTACCTAAGGTACGCATTTTATTATGATAGGTATGACAATACCTTGAAATAAAAAAAAGTGGCCCATGTTTAAAAAAAATATTTAATTTAAATAAATTTATCCGTAAACTTCTCTTACATTCTATGGGATAAATCTAAAGATATACCTCACGTTTAATCAAAATATTGGTTGAGTTTAAATATATTCAAATATTCTGCAGTATCACAAATACTTTTGTGCTCTACTTTTAGGTAGGTACGGTTTTTGTGACCATCGATAGAAATTTGAAATAGTAAAAGTGAAAGTGATAAACAGTGTTTTAATGCTTGTACAACAACAAATTGTATTATGTGTGGTAACATAAAACATTAAAAATAAAACTTTCTTGAGTAAAACTGGACGCGAAGATGGTACAGATTTAAATAGTGAGTCTTTAGTATTACCTACCTTTGTACCTAAGTAATCAAGAAACTTGTCACAACACAATGGTTTGTAATTTCCATAATGAAAACCATTATGCATTGTTGTAAAGTGTAAACGAGACATTCTCAAAGAATCTATGTAGATATCTTTGAGTCATCAATTCAATAATACAAACGACCCAAAATAATATTCAGACTCTGCCAACATGAGAAAACTTAACTTAAAAAGTTAATGCTTTACTTTGAACGCTTATGTTCAAATATTTATTCATATATGCCACCATCACCAAAATTTCCAAAGGACTATCTATATTACTATAATAAAAACGTAGAGGTAAAAATTCTTGTACTTTTTTGAAAAACGCAAAAAAAACAAGTCAGGGATATGTTTTGAGAGTAGTAGAACACATCCCCATACTTAAAAAAAATTGTGTCTCTGTCTGTTTGTTTGTTTGTTTCGACTGACCTCCTAAACGGTTGAACCAATTTAAATGAAAGTTTACACGAAGGTATTTTAAATTCCGGAAAAATGCATAGGATACTTTAAATCATTGACAGTTAACTGGTTCCCGTGGGATATTAAAAAAACCTAAATAAATGACTGATCTCTGAAACTATTACACCGATTTAAATGCAATTTTGCATGGTGGTACCATACATCCCCGGTCAAGATCTTAAATACTTTTAGTCACAGAAATTCCTGTAGGATAGTTAAAAATCTAAATTTATTAGATCACGTACAAAAATGGTAAAAGTATATCAACCAAAATGAACCTTCTGACTAGGACTATATGGACTACTTTATTGAGCAAAACGTCATAGTAGAGGAGGTAAATGGCTAGATTTGCAGTTACTCGAACGACATGGAATCGGAATAGAGAGATTACGAAAAGTATATTACACTTTCTTTATAAGTGGGGGGACAGCGATTAATACAGGAGGGCTACCTGGTAACAAGCTGTTGTAAGAAAAAGCTTATTTGACCGTGTCAGTCATTCAAAGTGCATGTTAAATAATCCCTAAAAAGTGACATTGTAACGATTTGGACCACAAAGTTATAATTAATCTTTGTGTCTGTTAAAAAACACATAATCTTGAGATACTTCAGCGCGTTACATTTTTATGCAGGAGGTTCAAGTTGATATCGAAGTCCTGCTGTATAATCTGTAATTTTTTTTCTTAACCTGTATCACCTCACTGCTGGGCAAAGTATCCTTCAAACTCATCTACTGCTCTCTGTCTAATGCTAGGACCTGCCAGTTCTTTGAATCATGGACCAGATCATCATACCACCTTTTCTTGGGTCTTCTTCGGCGAAAAACGTCTTCAGGCACGCGATGTGTAACAATTCTGGTCCATCTATTGTTCTTTATCCTCGCACATTTCATATCACATTCCCCGCCCATTGCTACATCAGTTTTGACCAACAACAATACCAGTACGATAGTGGATGGTGGTATATTTTATTTTAACTTAATACCTATGATACTCCGCTTCATAGCTTTTTGTAAAACCTTGAGTTTGGACTTCTGATTTTCGATAGGGGACCAAGATGTGTTAGGATAGGCAGTATGAAAACGTCGATGAGTTTACGGTTCAGTGATATAAGAAGATCACCCTTCATATACCCATTCATGGACCAGAAGCTTTTCCAGGCGTTGTCTGCTCTACGGATTATTTCTTTGTCCTGCCTGATTTCGAAGGAGACTGCCTAGCTCAAGTATATACTCCTCTACATATTGCTTTACCTGTCTGTTGACTGCAATCCACCAAATCAGTGGTGCTGTTGGTCATGACCTTGGTTTTGGATCTATTCATCGTCAGTCTAACGTCAACGCTTTCTGCGCTCAGTTGTTCGAGCATCAACACAAGTTCTGTCGATTTATACGTATTTCGACTAGGAAAATGTCATCTGCAAAGCGAAAGTTTATCAGTCGCCTATCCTCTACACCAATTCCTTTTGTTTCCTAAGAATATCATAGTGACCTGAAGACTTCTTGGAGCGTGCTACTGAAAGCTTTGGTGATAGGGAGTCACCCTGTTTAAAACTCTTTTTTGTATTTTGAATGTCAGGCCTTTAGTGTGCAGTTTGATGTCGGCTGTGATTTGTTGGTAAATGATTTGGATAAGTTTTATATATGTGGGTTCGAAGAAAAGAAAGCTATATAGATTGATGTGGGTGATCCCGTCGAAGTCCTTTGAATAATCCACAGGCCAGGTTCAGAGGTTTATTAAATTCGCTACATTTCTCTATTACCTGGTTTTCGGTATGGAGGTGGTCAGTTGTCCAATATTTGCTTACTGTTCGATATTATCTGAATGTTTATTATAGAGGGATATCGCTATTCTAAGTAAATAAAGGTAAATTTATAAACATTCACGTCAAAATGTTGGACATTATAAAATTAAAGAAAGTTATCGTATATAAAGATCGTTACTAATAAAATCACATAGATGATTAGAAAACTGGTCAAGTTCCCCATGGATTTTTATTGTGTCAAAGGTTTTAGTAATTGTTGTGATAGGCGCGATTATATGGTCATCACCCCATGGAAACCGTCAGAGATTATTAGTTTTTCATAATCCTGCCCAATTCTTTTAACAATGTCTTTGTAATTAGCATTAGCAACTATCCTATTTAAGATCACGCACCCTCTCCCTTCCGTATGAAGTGTACATATCCGGTAGAGGTACATGAAAGGGTGCAAGGAGTCTCCCATTTAAAAATCTTACAAGACAGAGTCTGAGTCTGATCAAGACTTCAAAAACTCCCGTTGGGCTCCCCACTTCAAAAACTCCCGTTGGGCATTCTTTGCCGCGCGGGCAATGGCAAAGTTTGTTTACGTAGGAGCTCTTAAGAAATAAATTCAAAAAGTAGTTTAAAACTGTTATAATAGTCATATATTTATTACAAATATTTTATTAGATAAAAGATACAGTAAATAAAACAAGTAGTGTCATCAAATTCAGTGATTATAAGAAAAAACAAAAACTACAATTCATTCTCCGTGAAGCAGTCGACGAGTCGCCATTGTTGTTTACCGGCCGGAGCGACACAGCACTACAGGTGAATCTCGCCATTTTCTCACGGTTCCGCGCTGAGCGTAAGAGCCATATTCGCCCGCACTGGTCACCGCGTCTCGCGAAACAATTTCGCGCATGCGCTGTTGCTGCTTCGTCATAGAGTAAACACTACAGATGCGTCACTCGACTGAAATTCTTCTGAGGGATGAAATCTTTATTTTTATTTAGAAAATAACATATATGAAAATTTTGAATATGGATAACATTAAGAAAATTTGCGGCCAATGCAAAATTCAAATAAAAGAAAAATATTTTCTTACCTGCTCACGTTGTAATCTTTCCTACGACCTGAAATGTTCTAATAGAGAAAAATTATATAATCTTATGGATAAAGAAAGGAGAACAAAGTGGGTATGTATCAAATGTAACCAAAGTTCTCAGAAAAGCATTCCGGTAAAGAAAATAAGTCAAAATTCAGTAAAGAAAGTATGTACAAAAGTACGGAAAACTACTAATATCTACAACAAAAGTCCTATTCTGCCTTCCAAACTTGAAACCAAAAATAAAAGTGAAAATATCAAATCGAATTTGTTAACTACCATGCCAGAGACGACGCAAAATACGAAATCTTCCATTCAAGAAAAGCACTCTAAAGTAAACATTCCCACATGTAACTCATTTGACTCACTTCAAACAGACTTTGAAGAAACTCAAGATGAAGTAATTGATAGCGATACACCTAAAAATAAAATGAGTAGAAGCTGTCCGGATATAACAATAAAAAGCCATCTCAACTATGAAGCTCTACAATCAAAAATAGACAACCTTCAACAAAAATATGATTCTGCTGAGCATCAGATAGACCTGCTTTTATCGGAAAACTTCAGCTTAAAAAAGAAAATAAGAGAATATAAATCTAAAATGAACAACTTAGCATCAACTGATAATGAACACTCTCCGAGTACAGATAAGATACAAGAATCTATTACCGCAACACCAACAAATAAACATAAGAGAAAATCCACACAGCCGATTACTCATAACAAATTAGATAAGGAATTGTTGACCCATCATATTACCGGTTCAACAGAAAAAACAACCGATAGACCGGTGAAAGAAAATCTAGAAAAATTTGTATCAGCATCCTATGAAAAAAACCATTCCCAATACTTAGAAAAACGAAGCAATCTTTGTATTCTTAGTACAAATACAAGGAATAACATCCTAAAAGAAGCCCTCAATACTTTTCAAGAAGACTTTCAAATCTGTCATTATATAACTCCGCATAAGGGTGTGGCTGAAATACTAGATACTATAGATGAAAAAATCAAGCTATTTACGCGTGACGACTCTTGTGTGTTATTGATTGGAAGTAAGGATTTTGAAACATCCCAAAACTACAACGCCCTTGTAAAAAAGATAAGGAATAAACTGTCAACAGTTAAACACACCAATATAATTATTTGCCTCCCTACATTCAGATGTGGTGAATACTCGGGTCTTTTCAATAAGAGAATTGAAATATTTAATAGAACACTCTATTATGATATACAAGAGTATAAATACGCATTCATACTTGATTCTAACCTTCACCTTTCCTATGATTTTAATATGTTCAGTGAAGCACGATATGCTATTAACAATACTGGAATGAAAATTGTACTAAATGACCTAAAATACCTAATTGAGGATACTTTGTATTACTATAATGATAGCGTAGATTTAACTAATGTCAATACAACTCCTAAGAGTAAACATTTTTTTCGTTCATAATATAGAAAATGATAAGTTTAGAATTTTACATCAAAACATAGCTAGTGCGTTGTCTAAAAAAGACTTTCTAGAATTAATGTTAGCCGATCTCAAAGAATCTAATAGTACACCGGATATAATTTGTCTGACCGAAACATTTTTAAAGGCTGGTCATGAAAATAGTTTCAAACTTTGTGACTATGATATGGCTGCTTGCTTTAGTAGAGAAAATAAGAGAGGAGGTGTATGTATACTTAACAAAAGGGGACTGGCATTAAAAAAATATGACCGCTTATGCAAACACGCCAGACCTAAAGATTTCGAGTGTTGTGCTGTAGAGATTCCTAGTAATAATTTAATCATAGTTTGTGTATACAGAACACCCACATCTGATGTGATTAACTTTCTTCACACTCTTGAGACGGTTCTATATGAACTGACTAGACATAAAAAGAAAAAAGTAGTTATTCTTGGCGACATTAATATAAATATTTTAAAAGCTGATAAAATAACAGGCATCTTAAAAGATTTAGCTAAAAACTACAATTTAACAATTCACATTACCGAACCTACTCGAAGACTTTCCTGTATTGACCAAATATTAAGCAACATTGAAAATGCCACAGCAGCTGTATTACCTTTAGGTTTATCAGACCACGAAACTGCCCAAATGTTATATTTTCCGGTTAAAAATAAACGTAAAAAACATGAAATAAACTACATTTACAAAAGAGATTACAGTAATGAAAATATTATTTTATTCCAAAAGAGTATTAGCAAATTATCATTTAACGAAGTGTATATGGAAGAAGACTCTGATATTGCTTTTGAAAAATTTCATGACTTATTATTGCTTTTTTACAAACTCTGCTTTCCTAAAACAAAAAGGAAAGTTCGAAAACCTAATGCTGATAAAAGTTGGATAACTAAAGGTCTTAAAAAAAGTTGCAAAGTCAAGCGGGCACTTCGAATTAAATATTATAAACATAAAAATAATGAAACAAAAAATGACTACCTACGATATTCTAAACTACTAAAAAAATGTATACATCAGTCTTATAAAAACAGGAATAACGATCTAATACAAAAAAGTAATAACAAGTGTAAAGCATCATGGCAAATCATAAAAAGTCAAGATTGCAATGTAAATAAAGAAACTATTGATGAAATTTGTTACTTAAATAATACAATTATTGATCCTATACAAATAGCTACAGCATTTAACTCCTATTTCATTGACTCCTCACAAAATGTAACACAAAACAAATTGTACGATAAAAATGTAAAACAATCAGATGCAGTTAAATCAGGACGTTCTATGTACTTGATGCCCATGACCGAAGATGAAGTAAAAAATATAGCGTTATCTTTAAAAAATACTAACTCTGAAGGTCCTGATGGAATCTGCACTAAAGTTATAAAATATTGTATAAACGAATTATCTTCTCCAATAACTTATCTTATTAATCTAACATTTGAAAGTGGTAAATATCCCAGGCGTTTGAAACATTCGGTTGTCAAACCTATACACAAAAAGGGTAGCAAAAGCGACATTGTAAATTATAGACCAATAACACTTATTCCTATTATAGCTAAGATATATGAAAAGTGTATGGCTACACGACTGATGCATTATTGCTCAGCATTGAAATTAATAAATAGAGACCAATATGGATTTCAGAAGAATAAATCAACTAATCTTGCAATATTTGCCTTATTTAATGAAGTGTTAACTAACATAGACTCGAAAAATTTAACCACGGTTTTATTCTTAGACATGTCCAAAGCTTTTGACCTGGTTGATCATTCAATATTGTTGCAAAAACTAGAATCAATCGGTGTCAGAGGTACTCCTCTTAAATGGTTTGAGTCCTACTTGAGTGACCGACAGCAATGTGTAATGATTACAAAAACAACTGACGATACTAATATAATAAACACTTATAAATCACAATACAGACATAACAGATTAGGAGTTCCTCAGGGTAGTATACTGGGACCTCTCTTGTTCATAATATACATAAACGATATAATAAACATAACACGACATAGAACTATTCTATTTGCTGATGATGTATCCGTAATTGTTACAACTAAATCAAAAGAAGGCTTAACACAACATGAAACAGATCTGAACAATGCGCTTGCTGATATTATTAAATGGCTTCAAAGAAATAACTTAAAAATTAACTTGAATAAAACTAAATTAATACAATTCAACAAAATTAATAAAATTAAACTAAATATAGAGTATAATGGAACATATATTGAACAAGCAGATCATGTAAAGTTTTTGGGTGTTACTATAGACAAAGATATCAGTTGGAAATCACAAATAGAAAATGTATGTGATAAAATTAATCGGTTCGTATATGTTTTGAGAAGACTACGACATATTGCCGATCTTACTACAGTTCTTAATGCGTACCATGCCTATATTGCATCCAACCTTCGATATGGATTAATATTTTGGGGAAATAGTGTCAATGTACATAAAGCGTTTTTAACACAAAAAAAATGTGTGCGAGCAATAAGTGGTGTGGCTCCTTACATAACTTGTAGACCTCTGTTCCAAAAGTTGAAACTATTGACATTGCCAAGCCTATACATTTTTGAAATTTGCAAATTTGTCAAGAATAATATGTACTTATTCCATAGAGCTGGCGACATCAATCCTCGAAACCGTAGAAATCCGAATAAACTGGTACTTAAATCTGCTCCAAGAACTACTCTATACATGAAAAATTGTTTAAATATGTGTCTCAAAATATACAATAAAATTCCAGAAAACCTAAAAACCTTAGACTCTTTTGTATTCTCAAAAAAATTATATGTATGGCTACTAGATAATAATGTGTATAGTGTTAAAGATCTCATTAATCCTTAATTTGTTATTTTTAAGCATTATGTTTTAAAACTAAAATATTTACATGCCACATAGGTGGCGAAACATGTGAACTAATCTATAATGATAAGACCTTATTATGTAACCGTGTTTCATGTAAATAAATAAATTATTATTATTATTATTATTATATAACTATCACGTTCTAAGTTGGCAAGTCGTGTCAAATGGTGTCAGATTTGATATGACATGAGTGTTTAGTTCTTGGTTAGTTAAAGAGATGTCACTATGCAGTATTATTTCGCAATCTTGCTTCAAATAGGTACTAAAAGTAATTCATAAGTTAAACTTGAGCTTTACGTTATTATCTCATTGTTTCATTACGAATACAATATAATATACGACTTATACGAGAAATATACAAAAACAATGCGCTAAAGTGGCACATAACAAAGTAGCAAAGCAAATACTGATTAATTTGTCACATCATCATCAGCCCATACCTGTCCACTGCTGGACATAGGCCTCTCCAAATGCACGCCACTTCTCTCTATCCTCGGCCACTCGCATCCAGCTCCTACCAGCCGTCCTGCGCAGATTGTCACACCACCTGGC